>JAUPFV010000001.1:229943353-231311092 GCA_036936605.1 Limnanthes douglasii subsp. nivea
AGGACTCCCTCCCTCTTAGGTGCCTTCCTATGAGTCTAATCCATCGAGGAGAAGAAACCTAAGACAGTTGTGGTAGGTATCGGATATTGATATGGTCCCCCCGGTGGGTAGATCCATCTTCGTGATAAGGCTTCTGATGGCCTTTTCCCTTTTCCCATTGATAGGGAAAAATACCTACCCACTGTAAGTTTTTGTTTTCATCGCTTCTTGGAACGTGCGTGGGTTAAACGATCTCGTTAGACAAAATACTTTAATTATTTTATTATGTATAATAGCATATTTTTCATGATTCTTGTGGAAACCAAATTCGGCTCTCATAATGTTATTCTCATCTTTAGTAAAATTTCCCCTATTTGCAATATTCTACTAATCATGAGTACCACCCATAGGTTGAATATAGATAATTTGGAACTATATTGTGATTAACATATCTATTACATCCTCATTCTCCAAACATATTTATTGTCATGCAAAGTATCTCAACTCGCATACCTTTTTATTGTTTCTCTGTTATTTATGTTTTCATGAAAGTATAGAGAGAATCCCCTTTAGAATATCCTCAAATCCATTTCCACCAACGATCAGAGAGTCCTTTAGGTCACATTTAAGTATTTTAACACCATCCGCAGTCCGGAGGAACGCTATGGCTCCTCCGGTACTGATCTGATGATTGATGAGTTTTATAATTGTTGTTTTGATTGTGAACTAAGTGATCTTCGATCCATTGGTTCCTTCTATACATGGCATAACAAATGGCCCTCTAATCCAACATTTCTAAGATTTATCGACTCTTAGTCAATAACGACTGGAATAGACTTTTCCGTATTCTTCCGTCCATTACGGTCACTCCCGATCCTCTGACCATACCACCGTTACCCTTAACTTTGAATATTCTGTAATGGTAAGAAAAAACCTTTTAAATTCTTCAATATATGGAAATATTACCCTTTTTATAAAGATGATGTTGCTGCTAGCTGGAAATCTCTATGCCCTCTTCAGGGTATGAATCTGGTTTCCTTTAAGCTTAACAGACTTCAACTTTCCCTTTGGAACATCAATTGCGATGGCTATAGTGATATCAGTCTGCGAGTTTCTAATGTCAAAAAGAACTCTTTTCCATCCAAAACCTTATTGCTCTAGATCTTTCAAACCATATCTTAATTACTAAGGAGATCGAGGTCTCTCGAACTACATCTTTCTTAGTAAGGGGAAAAATCCTTCCTTAAGAAGAAATCTAGAGAAAACTGGCTCTAGCTTGGAGAAAAAACACTAAATTATTCCATAATATCATAATTCATAAACATCGTTTGTTAAGAAACAAAATTACTTCTATCATGAACACCTATAGCAACTTGATCACCTCTCCGTCGGCATCTCCAATGCCATTGACAAGCATTTTACCTCTTTGTTGGGGACTAGATATAGATCCGAGAATGCGGGGCTTTCTAGATTTTCCTCCATTATCTCCTCAAAAGTTCATCCTTTGGAAAATATATTATGATTCGTCCAATTACATGCGATAAAATAAAATATGCTTTGTTTACAAGCAACAAATCTCATGGACACGATGTTTTAACTTGAGTTTTAAAAAAACTCCTTAACTATTTTGGGCAATGATATTTGCAATGGTATCCTTGACTTCTTCAACTCTAATAATGAATCCCTCTTGGAATGTTTCTTCTATTTCCCTCATTCCAAATGTAACACCCCTACATTCACCGACGACAACCGTTAAATTTCTTTATGTAATGTAGTCTGCAAAATCATCTCTAAAATTTGGCCAACATAATTAAAGACTATTTTTCTTACCTGATCAGTTTTCGTCGTTAGCAGAAATATCTCTGATAACATTCTTCTATCCCTAGAATTACTTAAAGGTTATCATCTCAAATCCAAAGGTAAAGAGTTGCTCTCACGATAGGCTTGATAGAAGCCTTTGAAAATGTTAGATGACACCTTATCTAGACATCCTTATTTCTATGGATTTCCCCGGTTAAATGATCACCTGGAGAATTCAGTGTATCACTACCCCCTCTTACAACATTAATATTAATGGTGATCCCACTGGATTCTTTCAGGGTAGGAAGAACTTAGACAGGTGATCTCTCTCGTCTTTCTTGTTTGTCCTTGTCATGCAAGTTATCTCTGACATCTTCAAGGATAAAAGTACCGTAATTTCAAATTCCATTAGAAATGTCAAAGTTGAAAATAGTTAACTTTTGCTTTGTGGATGATCTTATGATTTTCTGTAATGACAACATCAAGTTCTTGTTTCTCATTAAGGAATGACTCAATAATTTCCTCCTTCTCTCTAGGCTGTAAATTAGCCCAAAATAGATCCAAATATTTCTATCTGGCATCAACCTCACTCTTAAGACAAACATCATCAACCTTTCTGGTTTTAAGGTTGGTTATCTTCCGATGAAATACTTGGGTGTCCCCTTTATCACTAGTCGTCTTCCCATTCTAACTGTCGACCCAACATCCATAAAATTACAGCCCGTATTGACTCTTGAAACTCTAAATACCTCTCTTATGATAGTCACCTTCAACTCATACTATTTTATTTTTTGATGGCAAGTATATTAGTCATCCATTTTCATTCTTCTTTAAAGAGTTCTTAACGAACACTCCCAAATTCTTTGTCGATATCTCTGGTTTGGTTATAATTTGAATATTTCTGGTACCAAAATGGTTTGGTCTTCAGTCATAGTGCCCTTACCTGAGGGAGACCTTCGATTTTGGACTTAAAAGTCTGGAATCAAGCGGCCTTCCTCAAGAACCTTTGGTCTATAATTAACAATACCTCTAACTCAATCTGGAGCGCTTGGATTAAGACCAAAAAAATTTAAAATTAAAATTATGGGAATATCATATGGCTCTACTCCCTCCGGGAGAGGAAAATTTTATCCCTTAGGCCCTTGGACATTTTAGGTGGTTATCGGCAACGGTAGAACTACCTCATTCTGGTTTGACCCCTGGATACTTTCTACCTCCCACACATCTTACTACAGTTACTTCATCATCACCGATTCAAGGTTAGGTAATCATATTACTATCTCAGACTTCATCTCTAAGGGGCGTTGGATCTGGCCTCTCAATATGAGATCCTCTACTGCTGGGAACGGAAACAAACTTATGGAGCTCCGCAATATTATTCTCTTCATTCCTCCTACAAGTGTTTCTTCAATAATATCCCTCTTTGGACGACAAAAATATAAGCTTTCAAATTCTCGATTAAAGACACTGACAATGTCATTTGAATGCATATCCCCTGTGCTGGACGGGCGAGGTTAGTTTGGAGTAAATTTAATATCTCTCACCATCATACTTTGGCTTGTCATCCATGACAACTCACCACTCATGACAAACTTTTATCTTTGGGGATTGTTACTTCCCCTTCTTGCGTTCTCTGTAATGTTGCGGATGAAAATATTAATCATATATTCTATATTTGTAGTTTCTCCATAACGTATAGGAGCAAGCTCACACAAAAATTAAAATTCCCTACCATAATAACTCCATTAGAACTCTTGGTTTATAAAGCCTTCAATTAGCCTTTCTCAAATTCTAATCATATTTAGGGGACTTGTTTGGTGCAATCATTTACCATATTTGGAGAGAGCAAAATAACAGAATCTTCGGTTCCCTCTGAGCCTTGCTTTTACTGTATTTTTTCACTTAGTTGTTGATCTTCGTTTCCATTTTTTGAGAACCAAGATTGGCTGGTCTTTCGAAACTATCATCAACTAACTTGATGTTGTTTATGTTATTGGTTTTTTCACGGGATGCAGGTGCACTCCGTTATTCCCACATCTAATCCTTACTAGTTTCACAGACTATTTATCTTATTTTTGTTTTCATATTACTTGTTGTTTACTTTCTTACCATGATATGGTCTTTTTCTATATATTTTTTTCTTGCCGACTTTTATGCCTTCCCTCGAGGTGTGCCATAGGTACTTGTGTGAAACTTTTTTACTTCTTTAATCATTTATTCAACAAAAAAATAGTTTCCATGTATAACATTAGGTTACATAGATCTCGTTATCAAATCATATAATAAAGATATAAGTTACAGTTTGACCCAATATAATTGAAATTACGGCTTAGTAAACTTGAACGAGCATTTGTTTACTTAACATTATCATTTCTAAATTAGGGTTTGGATCATTTACATATTTAACACGTAGCCTCCAATCTGTGGAAATAAAGTTATTGAGGAGTACAAATAGAAGTCTAACAGTCTATGTAAACCCGAACTACAACCATATTTAAATACAGTAATTGTCGAGCCCAACATATATGGTTGGGAGTTCGTCTAAATAATTAGATGTGTGAATAAGCTGAACGTAAAGTTTGGCTTAGCCCCATTGATTTGGGTTGGGTGAGAAGTCAATCTTTTAAGTTTTGAATTATCTGAATTAAATTACTAGTCTAAGGAGCCTCTAACTTGAGTGCATGTTCGTGTTGTGTTCCTCTCGTCCTCTTTAGGGTCTAATTATCTCTTGTCAGAATATCATGAATATGTAGAGCCCGGTTCAATACTCACCTAATTTCTAACTCATTGAAAACCTTTCGTCGAGAAAAATATTTATTAAGGAAAACAAACTATTTTTTTCGAAAGAAAATATTACATAGATATTTAACATACGGTTAAAGTAACCAACAAGAATTTTCGTAATTAAAATTATTATTGCCAATTTTACCTCACTTTTTATGAAATCTTGCTCAATTGCATAATATATCTACAAAATATTATTATTATTCTAAGATTTAAAGCCGTTTAAAAATAAAGCGTAACCAAGTAATTTTTTTATAACTTTCTTTCACTAAGTGAACATAAATGTTTTGATAGTCAATCTCATTAGATTCTAAAACTTTAAAATTTTATTCATTTCAAACCTAAAGGCTCATAAGTGTGTTCTACCATGTGCTTTTCGTGAAGTTATTATTTATTTCTTTACAACAGTTTGAGTCTTATTATAACTATATAATATGGACCCAAATAATTTTTCTTCGTAAGTTCGATAATAACATTAGACTTCAAGTATTTATTTGTTAAATATTAAATAAAAATGCATCTTATGATAATTGGAGCCAATTGTCAATCTTCTTGATCCGTGCTTTTATAAAATGCAATGAACCCGTACACTTTGAGAGTAATCAATATTTAGCTTACTATCTTCCCATTACTTATGTGAATATATATATATATATATATCAAGAGAACAAGACATTATAACATATTCCCAAATCAGCCCTCCGGAGGGTTTCAGCGGTACTTGAAATAGTTAAAATAATGATTAATGAATTTTTTTTCAAACTTATAAATATTTGTTTAGTTTGTTTTTTCATGTGAGTCCTATTACCATAGTATATTATGTTTTACGTGTGCATACCATGTTCAAGTATATTAAGTTGATATATGTCAAATTTAGTTATGTGTTTTTTTATCATATATGTTCTACTTAATGTTATAATTATAATCTGATGGGGAGCAAACCCTCAATCCTGGATGGCTTTGATTTTAATTAGTGGAAAAAAGACATTGAGTTGTTCTTGAAGTATCATGATTATGACCTTGTACTAATAAAACTTAAACTAAATGTTCATATTTAAGAAAGTTAAAATGTGGAATCGATGCCAGATGAAAATTGGGAACGGTCTAATAGTTTATGTTTGGCTTTCATGCTTCAGAAGATACCGACTACACTTCGTGGAGTTGTCCCAAAGGATGATACCAAAGACTTGGAGTTTCTCATGGAAGTTGAAAAATTATTTTCCAAAAATGATAAGGTAGAGATATAACGTCGCATGAATGAGAGTTCTACTTGAAGTACAATGGAAAATGTGTTATCCAAGAGCATATTCTACGGATGTCTATGATTGCAACCAGACTGGAGAAATCAAGGTATACTAACCTGAAGAATGTATGGTGTGGTTCCTTTTTTAATCTTTTCTATGAAAGTTTAAAGATTTTCAATCCACCTACAACTACATGCGGGAAAAGTGGATAATTTTGAATTTATTTCACACGTTACACTAAAGGAAGAAAAACCTAAAAGGGAGAAATTTGAAGCAAACATGGTAGTTTCTAAGAAGAGGATATGAGAAAAAAACAAAAGAGTGATGACAAAGGACCAAGCTTTGGTCCGACTAAAAAGAAGTATTCTCGGGAACGATGATAGGTTGATTTTTTTTCTTGGAAAAGAAAACTGACACATCAAGAAGAATTATGAGAAATGTCGCGTTTAATTACTAAGTAAAGGTAATCTCATATCTTTGGTTGTTTCAGAAATTAATCTTATTTATTTGGAATGAATACATGATGGGTTGATTACTGCCATAACTCATGTCTGTATTTTTTTACAGGGTACACTTATATACCGCATGCTAAATTATGATGAGAGGTTCATCTTCATAGTTGATGGGAGCTCGTCCAAAGTGTTTGCAATTTCTGATTTAAATTTAAATCTTACCACTTGACATGTATTATTTTTATAGAGTTTTATGCATATTCTTATATTTTAAAAGAACTTAAGTTCTTTTCCAGTTTTAGACATGTATGGTTATTTTTTTTTATTTTGGGAAATAATGGTTTAACTCTCTCTTTCTCTTGTAATGATATGATTATTGGTTATGTTAGCTTGATAATGTAACATAACTTGTATTTATTAAATATTGTTGATAATCACAAAAGTTCCATGAATTTAGAACTTATAATGAATAAGATTTACAAAACCGAAAACTCATCTAAATTGTAGCACAAACGGTTATGACATATATAAAAAGTGAGGATGGATAAGCTTGTAGTTGAAGGTTTATTGGGTCCCCTCGATTAATTTGATTTTGATACTTTTATTGAGTGTATGGAGGGAAAACAGATCAAAACCAAAACGGTAGGGGCAAATAGAGCAACCAAAGTCTTAGAATTGATTCATACCGATATTCGTGGACCGTTTCTAAATGAATTATGAAATGGGAAGTGGTACTTTATATAATTTATAGATGATTTCTTTTATTTCGGGTACCTCTACTACCTTCATAAAAATTTAGAAGCCCTGGACAAATTCAAAGCTTTTAGAACCAATTTTTTTTAAACAACTAGGTAATAGCATTAAGAGCGTTAGATCTTACCATGGTGGTGAATATGTGGTAGATGTGACGGGTCGTTTGAACAATATCAGAGATTGTTTACAAAATACGAAGAAGAGTGTGGTATAGTCCTTCAGTATATAAAATCGGGTATACCCCGCATGAATGATATATCTGAGAGACATAACTGTACATTAAAAAATATTCTTAAAAGTATGATACCTAACACAACTCTACCATTTTTTTTATAAGGGGAAGCCATCAAATATTTCGCATATATACTTAATATAGTACCACTAAGGCAACTGTTAAAACCTCATATGAGCTCTGGAACGAGCACATGTCCAATTTAGAGAATTTTTGTATATGAGGGTGTCAAGATGAGGCAAAGGCATACAAACCTTAGGAAAAAAACTTGACTAAAAATGGTTAACTACTTTTTCATTGGTTATTTTGAATATTCAATGGAATTTAAATTATATGATCCTCACATTTGTAGTATTTTTGAGACGGGAATAGAAAAAATTATTGATGATGTTGTCTTTTAGGGGGAAGAATTCAGGAACAAATGTTCATTTTGATGAAGAATACATAAAGATGCATCAAATTTCTAACGAAGATACTCAGGTATGAGAAAATTAGACATTAATACCAATCATGTTGGCCCCATTAAAACAAGGTTATACTCATAATAACATTGGCGTTCGACTTGAGAGTTTTAACTTGGACATATATATGGCCCAATTACAACAAGAGAACATTCAAGATAACCTTCCACAAGAAAATCAAAATAAAATTATTCATAAAGATCAAACTCTACCTCCTCAAGAAGGGACCTCGTCAAAGATGAAAAATCATTTCTTCTTGAACACATGGATCATACTTTTTGAGTGTTTATACCTTTTTATTGGGAGGCTCTTCTAGTTGTGCAGGGCCATCTTGAGAAGTGTCAAAATTGTCATTAGGGTGAGCAGTATTTACAACACAATCATTTTTATATTTCTTGCAGATGAGGTTATCTTGAGGATAGTCGGGATCATCATTTTTCCGAGAAGGTCTTGCATCATGGTCGACTTATTTTTTGTAACAAACAATCTTGTTAGAAGATGCATCAATACCATTTGATGTTTTAATCTTAGAAACATTTTATCCAAGCCTAAACTTGTTTCTGTTATGAAAACGTTGAAGAAGTACACCTTGAATATTATCAGGAGTAACTTCATCTCTTGTTAAATCAAGGGTAACCTTTAAATCAGAGGCTATGGTGTGTTCTTGGATATGCTAAAAATAGCTAACAAAAAAAATTATACTTTAAAAAAATGGTATTTAAGAGACCAATCCGAGTAGGCAACGACAGATAGTCGAGGCAAAATATTTACATCACTATCTTAATAAATCTTTCGAAATAACTGCTTATATTTAGCAGAATATGTGAAAGAGTAAAACATACAATGGAATTGGCAGTAAAGCAAACAGTAAGAAAGAAAGATAAAATATTACTAAACATATCATATCTTACATGTGTTCATCCACATTCGTTTGAGTTGACCATATTATTTTTCAATTCGATATTCACAATTCGCACTTTAAAAAAAAAGTTTTTACAGTGATGGTCAAAAGTGGGTAAATTTATAATTTTATTCCCATATTTAATACTAATGTAATAAAAAAATTGGAGTTTCTATATACATATATTTGTGATGAACTTTGAAAGATGTACATATATTTTTCAGAATTTTTGAGCTAAGCATTACGTTGAGTATCGTGCACCATCCATTGGAAGTTATGTGGGTAGGACATATACGAACAAATCTGAAATATTCCTGGATAAACTAAGGTATATATAGGTAATCAAAGACTCTGGCAAAATATAATAGTACATCTACATGTTTCATCTTCCTTATGTTGATGAGATAATTCAACGGGTTTAGGAATACGAGTAACAACATCGTTAGGAATACGATACTCGAGTATAAAAATTTGATGTTCTTATTCATAAATATATTTATAAATATTAGATGATTGACCAAATAATTGGTCTATAAATTTATTTTCCTCAACAACATCTACAAAATGAAGTTTGTTCTTGGTTAATTTTGAAGATATTTTTCTTTTGGGAGTCATTTATGGGTAAATGGTAGAAATGATATTAACAATGTGTCTAAACTGATGAAGTTGTTGTATTTCATTTTCAATTAAGATAAAAAAGATAAAAATTGGCTCGATGAGGGATTCATAAAAGGATGACGTAAAGTCAATACCAAAGTTTGAATAGTGAAGTACGAAGTGAGAAATTTGTCTATAAGATTGATGATTTTTCCTAATAGTTATTAAAGTCTTGATATCTAACCAAATTTTATTGGAAATTCAAACATACATGAAAAATGTTTTTGGGTAGAATCAGTATAGAAAATACCTTTTGAAAAGAGTTGAAGACAAAAGAAAATTCAAATATTTTGGAGCTTTGAAAGAGGTAATATTGGAAAACAATAAGTTGTAGAAAGAAAGTGGCTAAAGCAAAAAAAAAGATAAAGAATTTTGATTTTTAAGTATAAAAATAGAGGATTTATTTGCAGAACATCTGAGTTGTTGCATTAAAAGTGGATCAACAGGTAAAAACTAATTGGTACATTTTATACAAAAAATAAAAAAAGGAGAAAATGAACTGATTTAAATAAATGAAAAGTGAAAGAATTTTTAAACGTGTCAGAGTTTGCAAGTGATTAATGACAGAATTAATCACACGTGTCAATGTAAAATTGAGATGTTAAAAAATGTGTGCATGCATAAATTTTATATTATGAGTAATAATAATTGAATTTATACTTTACCTCGTCCAAATACTTTTTTATTAATCCTTTAAAGATTTGTTTAAAAAAATTACTTTAAGAACTATGCAAAGTCTTGATAAGGCTATATCTTATAGATAGTATATATTTATTATAATTACGATATTAATATATCAAAGGTTAACAAAAGAATAAGATGCACTTACTAAGTGACAATAGAAGATGATGTATAACACACAAACTACGAAGGTCATAAAAAGTGTAAGACGAGGGTCATAAATGTGATATAAGATTAGAGACATTGAAAATACGATACAAGGGTCATAAAGAAGATATTAGACAATGTTCATGAAGAAAACACTAAAGTATGGATGTAAAGAAGATACTAGATGAGATTTATGAAATAGTATGAGACAAGGGCATAAAGAATATACAAGACAAGCATAAATAATGTAAGTGATTATAGCAGGATAACACATGCTATCATGTTACCGGGTGTTAAAAAACATATTTGTATGGTTACCAAAAGACATGGGTAGATAGTTACTAAGAAACGTGGTTAGACTATTGTAATATATGGTACACTGTATAAATAAGATTGAGACTCACAAACTCATCATATTTTAATAGTAAAAAATGATATATTGCGAGCTACATTCTTTCTCGATTCATCCTCGTTATTTTGGATTTATATTTGAGAAGTAAATCCTCTATCACTAATAGGTCCATACCTTCTGAATTTTATGCTATGCAAGCAAGAAACTTGTGCAGTCACACGTGTTTCAGCAACGATAATTCTGCAGACATTGTTAGCCCGCCAATTGTAAAAAAACTAAAGATAAGGAAATTTTATCTTGTAAAATGAGGGTGAAAATGATCGCTTCAAATATCATACATAGCTTGTGATAATTGGTCCAAAACTAAGTCATCAGAATTAAGACAGGAGAATGTTGACGAAATAAAGAAACATACAAAAGTAGTAATGTGAGATTGTAACTCAATGAAATTGATTTGAATTTTTTATTTAAAATGGGACGAGTTATTAGGTGGGCCATATCGGGGTTTTCAATTAATGTTGGTTGGGTTATTAAGTGAATCGAGTTATTAAGTAGGTCGGGTTGGATAGTGGGTCAAATACTATGTAAATAATAAGTATTAATTTTTTAATTAGTTACCACGTCCAAGCTATTGTCCTCTATGGAAGCTGACTTCGTTTGTCAAAAGGTATAAGTGGGTTAAAACAGCTGCTGATGTCATAAATGACTAGTTTGTAGCATTTTTGGAAATGTTTGAGAACTGTTTATTACAAAACTGAACATGGAGAACTAAAGTGAGATAAGTTGCAAAAGAAGGGGATTAACCACGGGCTTTAACCTATGTATAAGAGTATGTGTAATAAGACGAGCCTTACCTCTTAAAATTGATTTGATAGTCCTTAAACATATGGAATTTTATTTTTAAGACTATGAGAGCCTTATAAGGTCATATCCGTAAGGAGGGGTGTATAACCTTATTTGAGAGGTAAAGACTCATAGTTAAATGAGTGGTTGGACGAGCTAAAGTTAACATGCTAAATGAACTAAGGAAAATAAGCATGTTGGATGAGATGGACGAACTAAAGTTGAATAAGAGTATGTATGTTGAACAAGTTAAATGAGAAAACAATCAGCGATGAGAGTCCACAAACTTGGAAAAATCTATAAATATAGTCAATAACTTGCAAAATCTATAAATTTAGTCAATCGACTTGACAAAATCTAGAAATTTAATCTCAGACATAAAAAACAAAATCACTCACCAAAAATTAAATTTATAGATTTTACAAAAACTAGAATCGCTCACCGGTAATTTTAAAATTCTACAACTAAATAAAAAAAATAGAAAAAACCTCTAAAAAATAAATTTTTAATATTACATAGATGCTGTAAACCCCTAAAAGGTAATTTAGTAATACTTATAACATATTAACACTTATTTTTCATATTACATGTTAAATTTGATTAGGCTATAAACAAAAAGATCCGATTGTATTTGGAAAATAAAAAATAATTTTATTATAAAATATATAAAATCAATATAAATATTTTTAAAATTTTAATCTATCTGACTATTAACATTTTGATCAAGTTTTTAGGAAAATGATTAATAAATAAAATTAATAAAAATTTATAGTTTAGATTTATAATCACCATTATTGCCCGTCTACTAATATGTGCTTCTTTTATTATTTTAATCTGTATTTATAGTTTTTGGTATTTATTAGACTGTATGTTTAATTTGGATTCACACCCTACCATTATCACCAACTGATTTAAGAAGGTTTGGAAATCTCAAAGGGTAAGAAAACAATTCAGATCAAACACATTAATAATTTGAGAAAACAATAACACAAGTTGATATTTATAAAATTAGTTGTATTCTGTGTTATTCGAATTTTTAACCCGTATTTTCAATAATAGTGTTTATTTGAATATTGGAAATATTTTCAACCTATTATTTGTTTTATTGGTTTGATGTTTTGATTCAAGTTAAAATGTTTCTTAAATGTCCATAAAACACTACTTTCAAAATTATAACATGTAGTGTGATCCGGAATTGTGTGATTTTAGTTTATGTTTTAAACAGTGTTTTCTTTTGTTATGTTTTGGGAAATTAGATTACATTTTATTTTATTTTATGGAATGTTGTTCATTTTTTTCTCTTATTTAAACAATGAATATAAATAATTTATATTTTTTTTAAAACTAAATTTGTGCGGTTTGGATAATATACAGAAGATCATTTGTGACTTTTATGGTTTTAAGACCACATGTCCATAGCAGCACTGCTCTTGTAGAGAATATAGAACTCAGTTAGCACAGATTGTACGGAACTTTTAAAAAAATCTAACCCGAATCCTTTTACAGTTTTTTTGGTCGAAATCTCTAATTGGATTCTCTCGTTTCTTCTAAGACAGTGTAGGTTCTCTTTTGATTTGTACTAGTTGGGGTTTGTATGATGGTGTTAAATTAGTGTTTAACCTAATCATTTTTAAATTATCATTGTATTGGTAAGGGCACTGAAATTTTAAACACTAACTCTCTTTTATAGGATCGAGTAAGAGTCATGAATGTTATATATTATTCGAAATTGCATCACATAATATATAACAATCTGCGAAAAAAATAATTAAATCCTTTTGTTAGATTCACCTAATGAATAAACCGAAGCCCAAATTGTCTGTTTTTTTCCCATCTAGTATTGTCTTTTGTTCATTTGCGTTCTTCAGCGATTCCGTTTATGAAATTGAAAAACCTACAAAATCAAATTAATGAAGAAATAAAAGGTTTCCATACACTAAAGGAAGCGGCTGTATTTCTGATTAGGGTTTAGGATAATGAAATTCCTAAACCTAGCCCATTCTTTATAGACTTTACGATGTGAAGCCCAACATTGTAAAGTCCATCCTTTATTACTTCATTGTGTCCGAGACCATAACCTGATAAATTGATAATTCAATTTATATCCCTGATTTCTTAATTCAGGTTTAAGTGTTGAGATTTGGGCCCTTTTCATCACAGTGCCCAAATTAAACCCGATTACCACACTTGAGCCCATAACGTCTTTTCACCCATAGATCCAATTTAGTTAATTAAATAATTAACTCGGTTACTTTTAATTTGGACTTCCTTAAGACAATAACTGAATATGGTCCAAATTATTATCAGTCCATAAATATAAATATATTTCAACAATCTCCCACTTGGACCGCCATATGCTACTCAAGAATACATATTCAACTTTAATAGGATCCCTATATTCATTGTCAATGGGCAAACGGTACAACCCCGTACATGACTGATAACAATAAAGGACTAAAGACTTCTTTATCGTAATATGAACAATAGGATGCAACATTAATCACATTACCATTATCAATCAATTACTTGGGCCAATAATGGAGTGTGGCCTAAGAGTTATATGGCTTGTAATCGTACATATCTACTCTTAAATGGTTCCTACATTTAGAGATCCAATACAGTACAGATATCAATAAACATTTCCAAGCATATATATTGAAATAAACTTTAATGTGCACAATAATGCAAAAATATAACATCAGATCCTATTACAAACTCTCCCACTGAAACTAGAAATCCTATAAATCAACTACACACAACCTGATGGTGTGTCCCTGGAAAACCTTAGGCAAAACCGCCTTTGTTAGGAGATCTGCTATCATGGAGTTTGTGCCGATGTGCTCTATACTTATCTGACCCATCTGTACTCTTTCTTTAACAGACAATTTTTTTTATGTCTATGTGTTTGGATTTAGACGAGCTCTTGTTGCTGTTAGAGTACTGCACTGCGGAATTGTTATCGCAATATAACCTCATGGGACCTTCTATCCCTTGTACAATGCGTAATCCAGTAGCAAAATTCCACAACCACAGTGCATGGTTTCATGCCTCAAAGCATGCAACAAATTATGATGTCATGGTGGACGATGCAATTAGTATTTGCTTTAACCTTTTCCAGGATATTGCACCTCCAACCAATAAGAATATGTTGCATGAAGTGCTTTTTAGTGTGTCTGCGCATCCACCAAAATCTGAGTCTGAATACCCAATGATCTCCAGTTTATCCGACTTCCTATATGTCAACATGTGCCCCTTTGTTCCTTGCAGATATTGGAGTACTCTTTTAACTGCTTTCGAGTGATCCATTCCTTGGTTACTAACATATCTCCCCAACATATTTACAGAAAAAACAAGGTCCGACCTAGTACAAACTTGAGCATACATTAAACTCTCAACTGCTGAAGTATAAGCGACCGTTTTAATTTCCTCAATCTCAAGTTTTGTCTTAGGACATTGACTCAGACTAAGTTTGTCACCCTTTGCTATAAGGGTACTTAGGGGTTTGCAATCTGCCAATTCGTGACGTTGTAACACACTTTTAATATATGCCATTTGTGATAATCCAAGAATACCACGAGAACGATCTCGATGTATCTGGATTCCTAACACAAAACTGGCATCACCAAGATCTTTCATATCAAACTTGTCTGATATAAATTTTTTTGTAGTGTGTAAAAATTCTTTATTGTTTGAGGCAAACAATATGTCATCCACATATAATATAAGAAATATGAAATTACCCCCACTGAACTTGTGATACACACAATCCTCAACCGAGTTGATCTCAAAGTCATAACAGATTATCACCTCAAGGAAATTTATGATAGCATTGACAAGAGGTTTGTTTAAGCCCATAAATGGATTTCTTAAGCCTGCAAACCAGATCTTTTGAGTTACTTTCTAAAAAGTGTTCTGGTTGCACCATATAGATCGTTTCCTCAATTTTACCATTGAGAAAAACGGTCTTAACATCCATTTGATGAAGCTCAAGGTCAAAATATGCAATTAATGCCATGATTGTTCTAAAAGAATTATTTGTCGATACCGGAGCGAAGGTTTCTTTAAAATCAATCCCTTCACGCTGAGTATAACCTTTCGCTACAAGACGTGCTTATGTCTTTCCACATTACCCAAATAATCACGTTTGGTTGTGTAAACCCATTTACAACCAATTTTCTTTTTCTCTTCAGGTAATGGGACAAAATCATATACCACATTGTCCTGCATTGATTTATACTCTTCTTTCATAGTGTCAATCCACTTTCGAGATTCAGAGCTTGCCATGACTTGTTTGTAGAATGAAGGATCATCTACAGTTCCAGCACATAACATCATGCTCCTGAAGATATACTATAAATTCTGGACCTATAGCACTCTTCCTTTCTCTCGTGGAACTTCTTAAGGGCACTATTTCCTCTTGTTGCACCTCTTGAGGATGTAGAGTTTGATCATTATGAATGATTTCATTTTGATTCCCTTGTGGAAGATTATCTTGAGGTTCATCTTGTTCTACCTGGACCATCTCTGTATCCTGGTTATAACCCTCAAGTGGATCATCAGTGTTAATTTGAGGATTACCTTGTTCTAATGGGACCAAAATGATTGGCATTATAGCCCAATCTTCTGATACATGAGTATCCCTATTAAAACCTTCATGAATCTCTATAGATTCTTCCTCAAAATCAACATATGTTCCCCTAAACTCAACATCCTCTAGAAACTTGGTCGTTCATGTCTCAAGTATTGTACCAGTGAGAGAATCATAAAACTTAAACCCTCTCGATTGTTCGGAATAACCAATGAAGAAACAACTAACTGTTTTTGGGTCCATTTTCTTTTCTTGAGGTTTGTAAGGCCTCGCCTCAGTTGGACAACCCCACATATGCAGATGCTTTAAATTAGGTCTGCGCTTGTTCCAAAGCTCATATGGAGTCATAACAGTAGCCTTTGTGGGTACTCGATTGAGTATATAAGCGGCACATTTGATGGCTTTCCCACAGAGAGATAATGGTAGTGATGAGTGACTTATCATGCTTCTAACCATATATTTTAGTGTTCCGTTCAGTCTCTCAGATACACCATTCATGCATCTTGAACCAGGCACAGTGTATTAAGGGACTATTCCACACTTCTCTAGGTATTGTGCAAAGGGTCCTGGACGTTGTTCACCTAATCCGTCATATCTACCATAATATTCTCCACCACGGTTAGATCTAACGGTCTTAATACTTTTACCAAGTTGTTTCTCAACCTCGGTCTTAAAAGCTTTGAACTTGTCCAAGGCCTTAGACTTTTCATAAAGAAGATAGAGGTAACCAAAATGAGAGTAGTCGTCGATGAATGATATAAAGTATCGTTTCCTGTTCCACGATTCTCGTGGAAACAGTCCACAGATGTTGGTATGTATCAACTCTAAGGCTTCTTTCGCTCTATATGCTCTTAACTTTTTAACTTTGGTTTATTTACTTTTTATACACTCGACACATATACCGAAGTCAGAGTAATCAAGAGGACTTAATAAACCTTCAGCATCAAGCTTGTCTATCCTAACTTTGGATATGTGACCTAACCGCTTGTGCCAGAGTTTAGAAGATTTTTCAGATTTAGTAATGTTATTTGGTGTGCGTTGTGTATTCATAGAAATGTTGTGATTATTAATAGTATTCAACAAATACAAATTATCTTTTTTAATTAAATTTCCATTTTCAACAATCATATTATTTAGAGATAGTGTAAAACAATTGTTTTCCATTAGACAAGAGTAACCTTGCAAGTCTAAAACTGGAAAAGAAATTAAGTTCCTCCGAAACGTGGGACGATACATTACATTCTCTAAAAATAATACATGTCCAGTGGAAAGTTTTAAAGAAAAATAACAAATATCTAAAACATCACACGAGCTCCCGTCTTCCGTGAAAATAGATATTTCATCCTCACTCAGCATCCTGCCTTATTTGCTGATGTAATCACATTAGCCTCAGGCGCTGTACCTTTAAGTCTTTCCTCCTCCCGTGTAGCGTGGGAAATCAACTCATTGATATTCCACTTTTCTCACATGCAATTATAGATGGACATAAAATACTTAAACCGGTCTGGGAGCGAATGAAATATGAATCCCACTTTGCATTCCTCAGGTAAGTCTAAACCAATTTCCTTTAACTTTTGGCCAATCATCGACATTCCCACAATGTTCTCCCAAATTTTACCTTTGTCATTATACGTTTTGGTAGTTAGCTCGATGAGGAAACGCTGCATCTTTACCTTCCATTTTCGGCAAAGGATTTCTCAACCTCCGTGAGAAAGAGCGAGGCAGTGGTAATACCTTTAGGGACATCCCCACACAATGCTACTGGTATCCCCTATAATAAGAGCGCCATGCATAAGTTATTTGACCTCTCGTACCTTTCATCAGCCTTAGTTGCATCCTGTGTACTTTCCGGACTAAGGGGGGGATAGTTTGGGAGTTGAAAGTGTACAATTGTAATCATGTACATATAAAAACAACAACATATCTTCTTTCCACGATTGGAAGTCCGAACAATCCAACATGGATGAACAATTCCTCAATAAGTTTTAACTAGTGGATTCTATTATAAGAATAAACAACAAAAAGCACATTTAGCATCTTGACATATAACTAAAAACATATGCATGAACATGGCAATTTACTTCGCAAATAAATAACAAGGCAAACACACCATATTTGGGAAATAAATTATCTGATACTTAAAAAAAACAATAAATAAATAAATAAAATATTTTTTTTTGTAGCAGCTTACCTGCATGCTGCAAATTGCAGCAGTAACGTGCATGCCGGTCCTGGGCTCCACTAAGATTTTGATGTGTTTAGCCTACTGCGACACAGAAGTTATTACTGCAACAATTCTTTTTGCGAATCCTCGCAGGTACGGTGATCATCACAACGTCCGCAATTCCCTGGCCATGATGAGCATTGTTGGACAGATTTCGTTCAGCGTTAACATCAAGGGTTAAGCCGTCGATGAGCCACTGTTCCAATAGTTCTGATTTTATTTGTTATATTAGGGTTGATTTGATGCATTTTTTGGGGAGAAAAAATTCCAGACATCAATAAACCCTAATTTAACCAGAAAAAAATCCCAAAACTATCAAAATTGCAATTTACTCATTATAAAATATGATTTTCAATACGAATAAATCACATAACATGCTTTTCATACAGTTCCTAAATCCATGCCCTAACCAATTTAATCCACATATAATCCCAATGGCATTGACTCATTACGATGAAGAAAAACATGCATCTTTATCTATCAATATATAATTCGATTATTTTACCGAATCCAAAAAAGGGTTAACTTGGCTCCGATACCAATTATTATATATCATTCAAAATCGCATCAAATAATATATAACAAATTGTAGAAAAATAATTAAATCATTTTGTTAAACTCACCTATGAATAAACAGAAGACCAAGAACACTTACAGGATTTCCTACTACTCTCCATCTAGTATTCTTTTTTGTTCCTTTGCGTTCTTCAGTGATTCCATTTATGAAATTGAGAAACCTGCAGAATCAAATTAGTGAAGAAAGGAAAGGTTTCCATACCCTAAAGGAAGCGGCTGTATTTCTGATTAGTGTTTAGGATAATGATATTCCTAAACCTAGCCCCTTATTTATAAACTTTACAATATGAAGCCCAACATTGTAAAACTCATCCTTTATTACTTCCTTGTGTTCGGGACCATAACATGATAAATTGATAATTTAATTTATATCCATGATTTATTAATTCAGGATGAAGTGTTGCGATTTGGGCCCTCTTCATCACAGTGCCCAAATTCAACCCGGTTACCACCCTTGAGCCCATAACGTTTTTTCACCCATAGGTCCAATTTAGATAATTAAATAATTAACTCTATTACTTTTAATTTGGACTTTCTTAAGACAATAACCGAATACGTGTATTTAGCATGTCGGTCCAAATTATTAACAGTCCATAAATATAAATATATTCAAATAATGACTGTTTGTTACTAGGCACAAGTTGGCTGATCAAGCGCCATAAATAATGGAAAATACGATGGAAGATAGTGGGTCAGACACCATATTAGAGACCTCCAGACATACGGAGGACACTAGTACAATTCGGGAAATAAAAAAGATAGTAGCAAAGCATGATGCCGAACCGCTTCCAAAGTTCTTTGTTGGGCGAGTGGGGCCCAACTTCTCCAAAGTCAACGTCAAGTTCTTGCTAGCACTTCAAATAATTTCTTATGTGTATACCCACAGTGTTGAGTTGGATAAAATAAGAAAGAAGTTGGGCTTTTTGGAGTCCATCAAGGTGAGAATTCCCATTCCTGATGAGACTCCGATAGACAGTGGAATCAAGGAGCTAGTGGTATACACTGAAGTGCTCAGCTAGGGCCTTCAGTTCCCTTTCAACCCAGAGATAGTTAGATACTTTCACATAATAAAGCTATGTCTGAGTCAGTTAAGCACCAATTCTTGGTATACCTTATTAGCCAGCATCATTGCTTCGAGGCTTTCCAAGATCCTAATTCATATAGAACAGTTTACAGCTGTGGCCGACTTATGTCGAAACCATCATATCCCTATCTATTATTTCAACATGGGGAATTATCACAAGATGGTCGATAACTTGCTAGAAGCTGACAAGCCTTGAAGGAGTCGATTCCTCTACATAAGTGTGCTTGAGAGAATGGTAGGAAAATCAGAAACAAGGAAAATCCAAGCTTGCTAACCAGATACTGGAAAATCTCAGGTAAATATTTAATGTATGTTTTCAATGTATATTAATATTTATCCCTACATCGGATAATGTTGATATTGACTTGTACTTTGGATTTGTCTTTCAGTGTTTTCCAAGATGTTCTCAGAACATTTGGAAAAAGGACGGATTACTTTTACAAAACTGAATCAATAGCCAACATAAAATTAGGGAACTGGTTTCCACAATTCTTTCAATGTAACTAACATGGTAAGGGCCTACCTATGAAAAACAAACTCAACTAGGAAGCTTTCTTAGGAACAATTCACCAGTCCTCCTGCAGCTGTTGAAATTTTCAAACGGACTGAAGAAAAAAATAGTAAGCTATTTTTACCATCTATGAATAAGGCTCATATTCATCTCGATAAAATGATGCTGAAGAAGAAGAAATGTGGAGACTTATCTCAAGGACTTCCCAATACGGGTAGTTTGGGATTTCCATGAGAGGTTAATGCTGCATTATCGGAGGTTGTGGCAGTAAAAGTTGGTGAAGCTAAAATGCCACAACATTCTCTAAAATTCAAGAATAAGAAAAATGGG
This sequence comes from Limnanthes douglasii subsp. nivea, assembly GCA_036936605.1. Taxonomy (NCBI): domain Eukaryota; kingdom Viridiplantae; phylum Streptophyta; class Magnoliopsida; order Brassicales; family Limnanthaceae; genus Limnanthes; species Limnanthes douglasii. Next base: position 229,963,953 of record JAUPFV010000001.1, read on the forward strand.
CTCAAGAGATTCCAAAAAGGTAGTGATGATAGGGCAGAAACGAAGAATAAAGTGGTCATTGGTTCAGAGATTGTACTCCGATCCGAGATTATTCCTCTGATCCTTTCTACTGAAGTTCTTACTGAAGAAGAGGTTCACGATGATCCTTCATCTCCAGTATTCTCTACTACTGACCAATCTCGTGTTGAAGGTGAGGTTAGCCTAGATGATATAGGGAACTTGTACTTTAGTGAATTTGACAAAGATATCTTTGACCGAACCTTCCTCTAATCAACTAACATAGCCAATGTAGTGATTCATGATGGTGAAGCTTTTGAAGTGTCCAATGAGCATAACAACTTGGGATACTTAATCTTAGGCAACATCCGGCCTATAATTGACTTAGAAATACAAGTCAGATCTCAGACAAAATATATTACTTCCCTTCAAACTGACAATCAAGGCCTGAAGGTCTCCCTTGCATCCAAACAGAATAAGGTCGAGACTTTAGTAAAAAAAAAGATCAACTAAATGCTGAGTTGAAACAGGCTAAGGATGATTGAGAAAAAACACAAATTAGTTATACCAAACTAAAAACTTCCACCTCCCAAGAACTTAGAACCTTGAATGAAACACTGGCCAATGAGAAGACTCCTAATGAACAACTCTCCAAAAATAAAAATGAATTACAAGATCTTCTAAAAAAAGACGATGAAATCACCGCTTTGAAAGACATGAAACCCAAGATATAGCTGCTGCAAATAATGAATATGTTGAGGGGGTGTTGAAATCCATAGAACGGAGGGAAGAATCCGTTAAAGAAGATATGGTCCTTTTCTTCCATGAAACGTTTCCCAAACGGTCTCGTGGGAAACTGTGGGCCTTTATACCGAATGATGAAGTTCCCTATCATACTGTAGCATAAAGTGATAAATACAACATAACCTTGGATGATTCCAAGTCTGATGATGAAGCTGAGGAAGGATCAAGTGATGATAAGGAGGAGAAGGAAGAATGTTATGTTGAGAAGAAAACCAAAACGAATGAGTCCTAAGGTTAATCATTTTTAGTGTGATGGTATTCTGAACCGAAGTCCTTGGAATATGCAAGGCATTTTGTTGTTTTAATATCAGATTTTTTAGAACTCTAGTTGTACAAGCCCTTGTGGTTTACAAGGCATTTTGTAATATGGATCAGATTCTTTTGATTATAAAAAGTATCTTCTGTATAGAAATTAAACATTTAATCAGTCTTATAATTATCTGATCCATACATATATCATTTATCAGGTGTTTTATCAATATTTAAAACATCTGATCCACTCAAAGGTAATTCATTTTGAGAGCAACAAGCGTTTAATAAGCCTTTAATTTACCAGGTGTTTAATCAGTCTTTAATACTTCTGATCCACTCAAAGGTGATTCATTTGAGGGAAACAAGCGTTTAATAAACCTTTAATTTACCAGGTGTTTAATCAGTCTTTAATACTTCTGATCCACTCAAAGGTGATTCATTTGAGGGTAATAAGCGTTTAATAAGCCTTTAACCCACTAGGTGCTTAATGAGTCTTTAATACTTCTGATCCACTCAAAGGTGATTCATTTGAGGGCAACAAGCATTTAATAAGCATTTAATCCACTAGGTCTTTAATGAGTTTTTATTACTTCCGATCTAATTAAAGTAATATTTTTTATTTTAAAAGGCAAATGACATTATATTGATTGAAATACGCGCATCTTATTAAAACCTATTCGCGCCACCAGGGTAGGAAAGAGTATGCCCCTAAATATTTACATTGAAGTAAAGAAAAGGAAATATTTACAAGATATAATTAGTCTAAGTATAACCTGAGATGCTCAACGTTCCAAGAATGGTTCAATAAATTTCCTTCTTTATCTAGGAGTTTTTATGTTTCTTGCTTGACTCTTTCAGATACGATGTATGGTCCTTCCCAATTTAGAGCTAATTTTTTGAAGTGTTTTTCCTTGGTGTGTAGGAAAACTTTTCTCAATACTTTGCCTCTAACTTAAAAATCTCTTCTTTTTACCTTAAAAGCAAACCTGCTCCTCATTAAACCTTGGTAGTATGCAATCCTTAAATGTGCCTTCGCTCTCTTTTCTTTAACCAAATCCAACTGAGCCCTCATAGCTATCATCTTCTCATTTTCGGAATATTTTTGAACCCTGAAGGAAAAGAGAGTTACTCATATAGGCGTAATTGCATCCATCTTATAAACTAAAGCAAAATGATACTCTTGTGTGGCTGTATGCGGAGTAGTTCGGTATGCCCATATTACTTCTTGCAAGTAATTAGGTCATTTCCCAACAACACCTTCTAAATTATTTTTTAAACCTAATAGGATTGTCCAATTCGATACTTCAACTTGCCCATTCGCTTCGGGATGAATATGAGAAGAAAAACAATGTTAAATTCCTCTAAATGCACAAAAAGTATCCATGTCCTTGTTATCAAACTATCGGCAGCAGATGTTGGAGAAATAAATTTAATAAATTCTTTTGAAATTGTCCCTTACAAAGGTGCAGCCTCTGTCCATTTGGAGAAGTAATCTATTGCTACGACAACCCCTTGAATCCATGGGGAGAGGCCCAACCAGATCAAGTCCCCATCTATCAAATGATATAGGTTCATGTATTGATTCCGTGGTGACTTCTGGCACATTAATGACATTTCTATACCTTTGACAAGGTTCACATCTCTTCACCAGAGTTTTAGCATATGCCATGATGGTAGGCCAATAATTAATAAGACTCTTTTAGTTAACACCTTATAACCACAATGCGTTGAACTTTTTTTGTCATGCAATCTTGATAGCACAATCTGGGACTCATTTAATCTGAGACATCATAGTAAAGGTCTGCTAAGATACTTCTTATAAAGTACCCCCCCTCAAGATCAGAAAACCACGAGCCTTATATTTCACTTTTTTAGCCAAAGCATTATCTCGAGGCAAAACTCCGTTAGTAATAAACTTTTGAATTTCAGTCCTCCAGTCTTTAGAGGAGGATACAACAGATATATGAATTTTTTCTCCAACTTTAATTTTACCTTCTGTAGTTGCATTTATAGAAGGACACTCTTGCATAAGAATCCAAGGATACGCTTCAGAGTAGGCTATAGTGGCTAGAGAATCTGTCATGGTATTCTCTGATCTAGGGATATGCTCATATTTGATGTTGTTTAAAGCCAATGGTGACTTCCTTCAACACTTGTAAATATTTTATCAAGTGTTCTTTCCTGACCTTAGATTTCCCTTGAGCTCGATGAATAAGCAATTGGGAATCACTTATTAGTTGGACTTTTTTAGCCCAACGTATATGAGCTATATTTAACCCAGCTATGACTGCTTTGTATTCCAAATCATTGTTGGATGATCCGAAGCCAAAACATATAGCTTGGTACATGGTATCACCATAAGGAGAAGCCAAGCAAATTCCAGCTCCGCAACCCATCGTACTAGACTACCATCCGTTTGGACTACCCATTCATTTTTGAACTTAGTAACTTTTGCTTTCTTATCAAGCCGTTTATAGTGGAATTCTACTAGGAAATCAACCACATCTTCAGCTTTGACTGTTGTTTGAGGCACACAATCAATGTCATAATCTTCAAGTTCAACAAAGCACTTTCACATTATTCCCGATATGTCAGCCTTTTGTAGCACATTCTTTAGGGGAAAATAAGTTCGAATTATGACTAGATGTGCTTGAAAGTAGGGTATGATATTTCTAGCAGTTATCACTAATGCAAAAGCCAGCTTTTCTAATTTTAAATACCTTTTCTCAGCTTCCAACAAACTCTCCTTATATAGTAAACCAGACTTGGGTAATTATCAACTTCTCGTACTAGTACCACACTTACAACATACTCCGATATAGCCAAGTACATATAGAATCTTTCTCAATCAACAGGTTTGGACAATGTCTTAGGTGAAGACAAATAACTCTTTATATTAAGGAAAGCTTGATCATAATTAGGAGACTAATTGAAATCTTTTGCATTTCTCAAGACTTGGAAAAATTGAGCACATTTATCTGATGATCTTGAAATGAATCAGTTTAAGGCTGCTAATCTTCCAGTTAACCTTTAGACTTCTTTAATATTCTGAGGTGGATCCATAGCCAACAATGCATTCAAATGATCCGGGTCAGCTTGAAATCCCTTTCTCACTTATTATATAGCCCAAAACTTTACATGATCGGACACCAAAGGTGCACTTATCCGGATTTAATTTCAGATTGATGGCTTCTAAGTTGAAGTAAGTTTCCTGGAAATCAGAGATATGATCCTCTTCTCCAGGAATCTTGACCATTATATCATCAATATAAACTTCCATGTTTCTTCTAATCTAATTAGCAAAAGTCTTATTCACCAAACGTTGGTAAGTGGTCCTTGCATTCTTTAACCCAAAAGGCATTACCTTGTAACAATGTAGTCCCCTATAAGTGATGAATGTGGTATGGTATCTTGATCATCAGGATTCATTTATATTTGATTATACCCATAAAAATCATCCATAAAAGACAACAACTTATTCCCTGATGTAGAGTCCATAAGCGGATTTATCCAGGGCATTAGGAAAGGATCTTTAGGGGAAAACTCTATTGAGGTCGGTAAAGTCAATACACATACGTCATTTTCCAAATTTTTCTTGACCAAAACAGGATTAGTTGTCCAAAGAGGGTATTGAGACTCTTTGATATGCCACATCTTGGTCATATGATCTACTTCCCGGACAATCGCTTCAAATTTTTCTTTTGAAAAAGATCTTCTTCTTTACACCACCGCCCTAATATTAGATCAGATAGATAATCCGCGACTAATCACCGTAGCTGGTACTCCAGTTACATCCTCATTACATTATGCAAACACGTGGAAATTATTAGATAAAAAAAATAACATTTTTTCTTTTACCTTTAAAGGCAGTTTAGATCGAACCCAGACACTTTCACCTTATGCCAAGTAATGAATTTCTACTTGTTCCACTGGGGTCACCGCACTAGGAGCCTCCCTCGGATCATCCATCTTGTTTTGATTGGCAGAAGGCTCCACTAACTGTTATTCTTTGTTAATCTTCACTGCTTCCATTCATTTTGACGCAAGAGCATAGACATAACATTTGCGAGCTATTTTATTCTACTTTGGACGAAGCCTACTTGCCCTTCCACAACATATTTTAAACACTGATAGACATTGGAAGCTACTGCATACATCCTGGATATCCAAGACCTACCAAATATAACATTATAGAATGTCGGAAAATCAACTACCACAAAAAATATTCTTACCAACTTCTTGAATGGACCTTTCCCTAATAAAACATGTTCTTAAAATTCTCCAATTACATTAGTCATACTTCCAGTAAACCCCACTATGGTCCTATTTGAATGTTGGATAATTGAGGGATTCATCATCTACTTGTAAGCTGATAGGAACACTATGTTTACCGAACTGTTAGTATCAATTAAAACCCTTCGTATATCATTGTCTCAAATAGATGCCCCTATTACTACAACATCTTCATGTGGCCCAACAATGTCTCTTAAACCATCTTCATCAAAGATAATGAATGGATCAGGTATTTGATAAAGATGAGTAGATATTTTCCCTCTATCTGAGTTATTAGGCTATTAACATGTTTTTTACTTAAACAACTTGATGGTGTCGTCATAGTATCTCCCTCAAAAATAGTAAAGGATTCAAAAATGTTACGCATTTCAAAAATCATAGAAACCTTTTTCTATTATTAATCCAACCTGATTTCGATCCGGATCAGGATCCGGATACTTTGAATCCACATCAAATATTTCTAATAGAGCCATTAAATCTTTTTATCTAGATGTTCCTATACTTTTTCATTGGCCGGTTGGGGATGCAGCTCGAACTGCGTTTCTATTAGATTGGGTGTTATAAAAGCTGATAAATTCCCTCTCTCAATTAAGTTTTTCACTTCTTGTTTTAGTGTAATGTAGTCTTGGGGTATCATGACCCACATCATTGTGGTATTTATAAAAACGCGTGTTTCAAGTGTCTCTAGGAGACTGAATTGGTGCCACTCTCCTAAAGTGTACAACATTCTTTGTTTTATTATAAATGGTTGCCACATTCTCCCCTAGTTCGAAAAACCATTCAGGTTGAACCCATAGACCTCTCTTGGGTTTAAACTATTGGGATTGACTTGATTGATTATATTTTAGAATATGTGACCTTTGTCCTAAATCTTTAGGTCTGTAATTAACTATGGTCTGAGTCGGAGTACTAACTTGTGTGATTGGTGCTGTTGAAGAAGATTTATTTTGGCATGCTACTTTAGGCTTCTTAGTGTCTTCAACTATAATGTTTTCTGACCTGATTTAACAGCCTGCCCAATGTCATCACTTTTTTGAGTTACTGAATCAGCTAATTGAACCGGATTTAAACCTTGCCTTAGTGAAGTAATTACCACTTGCTCAAAACAATCAGGTAACCCGTTCTTTGTATTCACAAAACGAATGATGTGTTCTTTTAAGGATTCATTTGGTTCTTAGGAAAAGTGGATGATAGTGTCACCATTCCCTTTAAGCTCTTTACTCCTCACAAACTGTTTCCGAAATTCCATCCAGAACATATCAAAGTTTTTTATTGATTCGTGTACAAAACTATTGCACCACTTTAAGGCACTTCCTTTAAAAAAAATTGAGGATGCTCGGCATAAACTTTTTTCATCATCATAAAAATTCATCATAAAATTCTTGGATTGCTCAAGATAATTATCAGGGTCTTTACTCCCATCATACTTCTCCATCTTGGAACTATTAAACCTCCTAGGTAGATGTCTGAAGAGTACTTTTAAGGATAGGGGTGATTCTCTTCAATTATGGCTACGACTGAAGACGGTAGCTTCATCAAGAGTGGAAGATATATCTGGTTCGGATAAGGTAGCAAACTGATCACTCTAGAGATGATGGGCAAAAATGGAAAAACATTAGTTGGTGGATATTAACTGTTTTTGTAAAGGGTTGTGAGAGAAAGGAGGTGTGTGCTTATATTTAATGTCTTTGGAAAAAGTCAAATCCTCTTGATGATGTTGGTTTGGTTATATATAGTGTTTTTATCTAACTTGTGGGTCGTGTGGGTCAAACCTTTAGTCTGGTCATTCATATGAGACCCCAAGCCTAAAACATGAGCTACTAGGCACATAGCTGAGTCATTGTTCCACTCAAGCTAATGTTCATCAATTATCTTTTATTTGGTTTTTTCGAAATACCCTTTGGATATTATCAGAATTATTGGAGATCTGTTTCTAAAAAAATCCGAACTGATCAGTACTGACCTTATTTTTTTCTCATTAAAAACCTATCGTTGACTAAAACATCCTTTGAAGAGTGTAATCTCTTTTGTCAAAGGGAGAAAGTACATAAATATATAGCAGACTTCTAAAGTAACTAACAGGATTTTCCGAATTGATAAACATTGTTGGTAATCTTAACTCATAGTTTATACAAGCTTGCTAAAACATGGAATACCTTTAGAAAATATTGCATTTTTATCAGATTTAAAGCTGTTTTTTAAATAAAGCACAACAAAAAGAAAATTATGTTATTATTTTGCAACTTTTGTTCAACAGGTGAAAGGAAATATTTTGATAGTTAATCTCATTAGTCTTAAGACTTTTAAAATTTTCTTCATTTTAAACCTAAGACTTCACAAGGTTTCTATATAATCATATATGTTTTTTCGTGAAGTCATTTTTAACTTTTGTAAAATAAATAGTGTGAGTCTTATAAGAATTCTATAATTTGGACTTAACTAATTCTGCTTCTTTAGATCTGATAACAAGGTTAGACTTTTTGTCTAGCATCTTATAAGTTTTATTATTTATCGTGTATTCAGTAAAGGCGCAACTTATGGAATTAAGACTAAATTTCAATGTTCTCGATGCATGTTATTATAAAATGAAATATACATGTACACTTTGAAGTAATAAATATTTGGTTTCCAATTCTTCCATTACTTATGTGATTTATCTCAATTTTTGAAAATGATACGATTACTAATATGGAGTACCGGCAAAACAGTCTCAGCCTATAAGTTTATATTCAGTTAAGAGTTAACTAGTATGTCTTTGCATATTACTATTAAAAATATGTTTACACTCAATAGTATATTTTGGTGCAGCGTAAAGAGTTTCGAATATTGAGAAATTATCTCATACTTTCTGAAAAAACTAGATAAATGATTTGAAAAGTACTTTTCACATGTATCATAATGTAATACTTTAATCATAATGTCTAATTAGTTTTCATATTTGCTTAAAATATATGTTAATCCTATTAAAAGTCGCATTCTTATGTTTAAAATAAGTAGACATAACTGTAACTAGACTACTCTTTTATGAAAGTTAAAAACAATTATTTACCTGCACAAGATATGATAGAAACTATCACAATTCGTATATCTAACTTTTTTACTATTCTCTTAATCATGCACATCGTTCACAAATATTACGTATAAAATTATAAAATTAAGTTTATTTTCTCACAACTAATATATATGTGATATATCTTATATTTACATATTTATGTTTATATAAATGACACACTTATGCGCTCTAAAATCACAAACGATAACTTTTCCACATCTCAACATAATCATTTTGTCAATTCTTTTCTTTGAACTTTACTATTCATAATCACTAATTGACTTGTCTTACTTCTTCAAAGGCAATGTAAGTTCTCTTTCAATTTAAATTTATTACAGTTTGTCTAATAATATGAACTTCATGTTTAAAATATTTGTTATTAATGTATGATACAAATTTAAGAGTAAATAATTAAATTGGGTTACGTTTAATTATATACTTATTTTTAAAATTATATGTTTTATTAGGGAATTAGTGTGGTTTAAATAATATAAACTAGATTATTCTTCGTAATTTATCTTGATATGTTCGGCCACGAACGACTAAATGGATTTATTTTTTAGGATTTTAAGACCATGTATCCATAAAAACATTGATGGAACATACTGAATCGACCAATAGTTCTACAACATATATCAAGCGAGTCGACAATTTTTGTGTTTTAGTTAAACTAGAATAAGAGCAAAATTGCGTACTTCTGAGGTTGCTTAACTTAGGAACCATTAATTCTGGTATATTTGTAGATATGTATATCCCGATATATTTCATGAATCTTCTTCGTTTATGTGTTTCTCCAATTTTGTAGAAATGATATGCGGTTATAAAAGAAAATGATAAAACACAAATAATAAACCTATATAAAACATGAAAAACAAAAATCATATAAAATTTAGTATTTTGATTTTGTGGCTAATTTAATCATAAAAACGGTAAACAATATTTAAGAAATAGTGAAGGAATCTAATTCATATGTCTCCTATTTATAGATAATGCAATTAGGGTTAAAGGTTAAACCCAATTGCATCATGCCCTAATATATCGCTTCGTGATGAGAGATCATAACCTACTAAATTGATTTCTATCAATTTAGTCCCTAAGCTTATTAGTTCAATATCAAGTGTTGATATTTGGGTCAAATCCTTCACAGAGCCAAAGTTTAAACTGGTTTACACTTATATCTCTATAATGAGTTTACACATATAACTGTAATTTATATTTAATAATATATTAATAAAATAAATCTAACTACTTATTGATTGTACAACTTATTATAATTCCTAAATATATTATTAGAATACTAATTTTTAATTTTCCAACAATCTCCCATTTGGAGAGTCATACGCTACTCAAGGATATACTTAGTTCGAAATATACGTTTTGAATTCATTATTAATAGATGAACTAAACAACCCATACATGATGAATGAACGATAAATGACTAAAGATTTTTTCCTCGTAATGTGAACAACCGGACGCAACATGAATCACGTTATGTTCATCAATCAATTATATGGATCAATTATAATGTATATCATAAGAATAATATGAAATGTAATCGCGCATATCTACTCTTAAGTGGTCCTACCTTTGGTGGAGATCGGTTCAAACGAGTTACGAATGTCAATAAAATTTAATTGAGCCATATATTGTAATAAACCAAAATATATACACTAAAATTAAAAATATAAGTTACTTCATATAAAACAACTTCCTCTTAAATAATAAAAAATCCTATATAGAAACTACATATATCCTAATGGAATGTTCAAAGAAAACCTATCGTAATATTGTATTTGTAATAGGATCTAGTCGCATGGAATTTATTCTGATTTTCTTTATACTTATTTGAATATTTGAACTCTCTTTTTAACAGAATAGAATTGTATGTCTATGTGTCTGGACTTGGACGAGCTCTTATTACCGTTAGAGTATTGTAATACAAAATTATTGTTTACACCATAATTTTGTAGGACCTCATATTCATTGTACAATATGTAATACAATGATAACATTCTGCATGCACAATTGTTAGAATATTCAGTGTATTAATGTTAAAATATTCAGTGTATTAAGTTTTCTTGTATAGGTCTCTAAGTTCTCTATATATTGAGAGCCTTACTTGGGTTTGAATTATAAAAAAAGAGTTCAATACAAAAAGGAACACTTTCTAATAAAACACAAAACCCTAGCCGCTTCCTGGGAATGTACAATTCCATGTTCTGTCCCTAATCATTCTGCATCTTGTTTGATTGTTTCTCTTAAGATGGTATCAGAGCACATGTGATTCTGGGAATTATGAAAATCCTCAACAAAGATGGCTGGCAATGAAGTCGTGGTCAGTCAAATCCCTGATGAATTAACAATACAGATTGCTGCCATTCTGAGAAATGGTCTCGGAACACAACAACAAACAACTAACCCCGAGAATTTATCCCTATGGATTAAACTCGGTGGTGAAAACTATGCCCTATGGGAAAACCTGATGAAGAAATCAATTGGGGGAAGAGGGAGAGGTTCTCACATTACAGGGAAGCCGACACCTTCATCCAAAACTGACAAAACATATACACGGTGGGAACATGATGATCAATGTGTTTTCACATGGATTATCCAGAATCTTGAATCCAGCTTGGTGAATAATGTCTCGCAATATCCCACTGCAAAAGCCCTCTAGGATGGGTTAGCCACCACATACGATTCCGGTACAGATTCGTTACAGGTGTTTGACCTTCATAAGAGGGCTAGTTCATTAAGGCAAGAGTGTGATACACTAGAAGACTTGTGGAACAAACTGCAGCACATCTGGATGTCTATAGATAGGCGAGATCCGAACCCTATGAAAGACCTAGAAGACATTCAGATCTACAATAAGAAGACTCAAGAACAAAGACTCTATTAATTGCTAATGGCGATTATTGACAAGCTGGAACCAGTCAAAAGAGATATCCTGAAAAAGGATCCTCTTCCTTCGGTGGAAACAACATATGCTACAATACGAAGGGAAGTGGCCAGGCTTAATATACTAAAATCGAATTCTTCTGATAGTGACTTGATTAAAATTGGAATGGGTTTGGCTGCTAAATATTATGCACAGAGGTTTAAATTCTGATCCAAAGAGAAAGAAGATAAATCCAAATTGTATTGCACTCATTGTGGGATGAAGAAACACACTAAAGAGATATGTTTCCAGATGGTTGGCTATCCAGAATGGTGGGAGGACGGTCGTAAGGAGAAAAATAACCAGCGTTTCAGATCTAATGTCAAACGGGCTTCGTCTACAAGTGGCGATGAAGATCCAACTAAAAATGAGCAAGGAAGTGGCACTGGTTTTGGAGGAATGACGACGAACTCCTATGAAAAACTTGGAGGTAAAGGGTTTTGAGAAATAAATGAATTGGATCTTTGATTGCGGGGCTACGGACACCATGTCATATGATCCTAAAGACTTTGGTGACATGTCATCTCCAAAGAAGTCCCATATTGAGACTGCTAGTGGAGAAATTTGTGAAGTCAAAATGGGATGTTCAATTATTTTTTCGGAAAAAATGGAAATTAAAAACTGCCTCTACATTCCTTCACTATCCTTAAAGTTATTATCTGTTAGTCAAGTGACAAAACAACTCAACTGTGTGGTTCTTATGTATCCATTTTTTTTTCATTTTACAGGACATTCGTACGAGGGAGATCATTGGGCATGGTACTGAACAAGGAGGTTTCTATTATGTTGATGAGGTAGTTCATAAGGGACATGCCATGCTTGCTCACGGAACAACCGAAAGGCAACTTTGGTTATGGCACCGGTGACTTGGTCATCCTTCTTTTAGCTATCTTAAAAGATTGGTTTCTAGTCTTTTTTTGAATAATTCCATTCATGAGAAATGTGAAACCTGCATTCTTGCAAAAAATCGTAGGGTCTCATTTAATCAAAGTAATACTAGAGTTTATTATGCTTTTTCGCTAATCCATTCTGATGTTTGGGGTCCAGCACCAAATTCCACTAACAATCAAAATCAGATACTTTGTTTTATTTGTGGATGATTTCTCAAGAATGACTTGGATATACTTCATGAAACATAAATAAGAAGTACCAGAAATATTTGTTTGTTTTTAGAAAATGATTTTGACTCAATTTGAAAAAAAATACAGATTCTTTGTTCCGATAATGGAACAGAGTTTGTCAACCAAACAATGCATAATTTTTTCAAAACAAATGATCTTATCCATCAAACCACTTGTCCAAACACACCTCAACAAAACGGTACTTCAGAACGAAAAAATTGTACTTTACTTGAAAAAACTTGTGCTATTATGATGGAATCTAGAGTTCCTCATTCTCTTTGGCCAGAAGCTCCTGCTACAGCCACATATCTTGCAAATCCTCTACCAACCCGATGTCTAGAAAATAAAACTTCATTACAAGTGCTTGCCACCCAAGTTACAATTCCATCTATTATGACCTTACCATCTCGTGTCTTTGGTTGTTCGGTGTTTGTTCATATCCCTAAAACTAGTCAAAACAAATTTAATCTATGTGCTGAAAAGTGTGTATTCGTTGGGTACGGTGTTCATCAAATGGGATATCGGTGTTACAATCCGGTTACTCGTCGAATCCATGTCACCATGGACTGTGACTTCTTAGAATCCAATTATTATTTTTACCACCAATCTTGTGCTCAGGGGGAGAAAGTAAGTGAATCACTCAACTGGTTGCTATATGAAAGTTACTTTGAGGATGTGCCGAAAGAGTCGGTAGATGACGCCACCGAACACGCCGCTTCCAACATAAAGGAGATTGACGAGACAGTTTTTATCACCAATGATTCTCCCGAAGACAATGTCCAACAAGAAATAAATTCCATGGATACTACCAGCGAATCAGCTAAAGAAAATGTCCATCAAGAAATAAATCGGCTATTGTTGCAAGTCAACAGAATTTCGAAATTGAAAATTTGACCGTTTTATTCAAATTTTAAATTTCAGTCGTTTTATTACAAAACCAGTTTATAGACCTTAACTGCCCTAACTTCCAAACTGTTTTTTTGGTTGGTCGAATTGATAAATATGGGTTCTGTTGAAAAAGGAGATTATATCATTTTCATCCTCTCTGTTCAAAATTATATCTCTGATTTTATCCAATTGAAATTTTTGGAGAACCCCAAATATATTTTAATAAGAAATTGTTTACAAGACTTCAGAGATTATCCAGAAACGAAACACTGATTTATACAGATTAGCATGTAGCCTCCAACCGAGATTCTAAAGACCCTCAGAATAAAATCTACTATGGTCCTACTAGAATTCCTTCCTAATAAAATGTTAAATATATAACTATTTTAAATAGAAAAGATAAACATAAAACAGTAGAACTTAATAGATTTTTATAGAAATGTAAAAATAGACAAAACGAATGTAGTGCAGTAATTTGGATATTGGGTTGTGTTCTTCTAAGAGTGACTATTAACTAATACGTTTTTGTGGTATATTGTTTAGTCTGATAAGCTTATACATTTTTTTAGTATTGTTCAAGGGTGAAAATACTACTCTGATTAGTTTAGTTTAGGTGCAAGAGATAAACATTTTTTTATTTTTTTTACAAAAAAAATGACCATTAGTAGATATTTTGGTTAAGCGGAATATATATATATATATATATATATATATATATATATATATATATATATATATATGATGTGCTTTTAAGACTATGAAAAGAGTTTGGTGAGATTATAGTTTTTTTATTGGATGTTCTTGATTATAGTTTTATTATGTGCAAGTTAAGATGTATGATTGAAAATTGTGATTTTTTATACATAATTCTCACTCTAAAAACGGTCGATGAGAAGGCAAAGATAAAAAAAATTATATATTGATTATTTTGATACTATTAATTAGCAGTGTGAAAGGAATTAATACTGCTAGTTAGCAGTATTACAAGAATTGATACTATGTTAAATTTTTAACAGTATTAATTTAATTTTTTAGCTGTTTTAATTTTTTTCCAAAACATATTAAATAGACCACTTGTTTTATTTTTAGAATTATAAATCAAAAGATAAGAATTTTTTTTTATAAAAAAACTTTTTTTTTGTTATAAATTAGTTTAGAAAGATACTATAATATTTTGCTAAATGCTTGACACCGAATGTGGATTATCATCTTATTTGGTATACTCATTGTGAACTATTTTTATAACCTATATGGAAGTCACCGTGGTTATCTTATCTTTAAATATATAACTACGAGGTTAAGTAAATATCAAATTTCAAATAGTACATATATTTTCATAAACTTGTTACTATATATTTGAGTTTTGCTCACAAGAGTTTCTATTCCTTATGTTATGATTATCTATGCATGAAGTTAAATTCATCTGAATGAGATCCAAGTAGGATTGACAATGAGATGAGATGGGTGCATGCTTATTTTATTAAATTGAGTCCGGTATTCGTTCAAAAAAATAGAATTTTTTTACGTCCAAACTCATCGGGTATAAATACACACCCACAAGCACCCATTGATAATTTATTTACCTAAATAATATAATTTTTATTAACTATCCAATGAAAAATTACAAAACTCGGAAATAATATATTAAAATAATAATTATATACGAATATATATATATATATATATTTAAATTTAATAAAAATCTAAAATTTGAATAACAAATTTATAAATCATATTTATTTGAATTGTTAATAACTTTTTTTTAAATACTTAAATTTATTAAAAAATTATAACTTTTTAAAATTTATTCAATTTAAATCTTTATATCTGTTAAATATAAGCTAATTAAAGTACAATAAAATATAAGTAATGATAAAATTATTAGAAATAAAATAATAAATATAAATATTATAAAAAATAAAAAATATATTGAAATATATTATAATTTAAATGTAGATTGGTTGCTGCATCTCATGATTAAATCTCCTCAAGCCTTTCAAGTATATTCTTCTGACTTTCCTCTCTCAGAGGTGTTTCTTCTTCAATGGCTCAAGTCTTCCTTAATTCGTTTCGAAGCTCTCTCTCGAAAGTTAGCTTCTTCAGGGATTCAATTCAAGAGAATTAGAATCCAAGTAAAGTTACTAGCTGATTCCTAATCGAGAGTTTTGAAAATTTATTTGGCGCTCTTCTAATTCTAATGGTGCTACATTTTCACCACAATTGCAACATTTCCCTCTTAATCAATTCTAAAGTATCTTTTTTACTTTAAAATTTGTAGAATATATAAAATATTAATTTTTTATTAATAGTTAAACCAATGGATATCATGTGAATCAGGTTCGGGTTTTCTGTTGAAATTTTTTTAAACCCAAAAACTCATTCCAAAACTGGCACGTAGTAAATTTTCAATGCCACAAACCATATGTGGATTTTTTTAAACCTATAACCCATCCCATTGAGTCGGCTCGGGATGCATACACACGAGTTTGGAAAACTTGCCACCCATAGTTCTAACCCCATCTAATTTTAAATTTACCCAAAAGTGGTATAACCCCATCTAATTTTAAATTTACCCAAAAGTGGTATAACCCCATGTTTGTTTGGACAAAAATACCATTAGGATTATATAAGGTGTTTTTTTTCTAAAAACTTACCCATTCATTCAAGAACACTTACTTTGTCACTTCTCTCACTTGCCTTATTCTTCATTCTCTATATATAAATTCTGAGGAAGTATATCATCCTCCGCTGACATATTCCTCCTTCGGAAAGCTCCTCTCGTATGATGGTGAAGAAGTTAGATCCTCCTCCACCACCTAAGTGAGTCTCCTTGAAATTTGTTTTCAATTTTTATAGTTTCTTGATTTATAAAGCTACGAGGTACTTAATTATATATTTTTTGTTGTTTGGGATTGCATTTATTGTGAAATTGGTGGATTAATGTTAGGTTTATGAATATGGGTTCAATTTGGGGCTTTTGGAGTACCTATGATTAGAATTTTATGAGGTAATGTTCATCTTCCCCAACGAAGTTAGAAGGAAGATGAACGACACCGATGGCGACCTTGCCTACCATCGGTGCATCTTGTAAGAACCGATGGTGCATAGCAGATGCACCAATGGTGCATGATCATGTTTTTTAGTTTTCTCGACTTTTTTCCAGTTTTCTTTTTAATTTACCAACATATTAACCTTATTTTTTGTGTTTATTAAGTTTTTACTATTTATTTTTTGTATAACTTAGTTACTAATAATTGTTTTTTATGTTTATCTCAGTTTGTGTTTATCTAACATTTATTATTTGTTGACTTAGGTCATCCGATACACATGAAGCATGCTACAAAAAACGTGGAGGAGAAGAACACTGAGGCTCAGAGACTTGAGGTTGTCTGTATTATAAACACATACCAAACACACATGACTTGGATAGTTTGAGGCTTATTAAGAAACAAGTGTTGCAGCTTCATTCTCATTGGCTCATTGTTCTTATTATATAACGTATTTTGATTTTGCTTGTTTGATGTTATTATGTTTATCCAAGACTAAATTTTAGCACTTATGTTGGTTATGATTTCTTTATGTTTTGTATTGAACCACATATGGATGGTTGTTGATTATTTTTACTTGACTACTTATGTTTACTCAAATAACCATGAAGTAACATTGAAAGTGAGTCAAACATTTAATGTTTTTAAAAATAAACGATAAAAAAATATTTTTTGTTACAAAAATACTAATATTTTGAATTCATATACAAAACAAACCAACAAATTATTACTAAAAAATTAATTTAAACATATATTTTTGCTACAAAAATTTAACAAGTGTTACCAAAGTAAAATGAACCATATGTGCCAAGTCTGTGCCTTTATGGTGCACACTAGTATGCACCAATGGTACTGAGACCCTTCACCTATGGTGCATGTGGGTAAAACCGGACTTGATGCACCTACGCGCCACCTATTCAGCCCCACTGAACCAGTGGTGTATAGGCGCACCAATTTCATAAAAATTATGTATGTTTAATTTTTTTTAATAATTTATGTATGATTAAAATCTATTTCAATTTGGTTGTGTTTTATTTTTTGAAATTATATTTAGTTTTATTGAGTTTTAGTAAGTTTTTTTTCAAAAATAAGTTTAATATCAAAATGAAGAACAAGTTGGAGAACAAATTTAAGATGATGAAAAGGAGGTTGAAATGTTTTGGGTGAGTTTAGATATTGAAGTTTTTATTGATGGTGGGTGAGGTTAGGATACACATAGTGCATTTTTTTATTTATGGCAGTTTCGTAGATAAATCAAACATGGAATTAAATTTGGTAAGGAAATAGTTAAAGGTAAGGTGAGTCATGGAGAAATTTGGGGTGGGTTAGATGAGATTTTGGTAAATTTAGTTTGACCCTTATTTTTAGGGTAATCTATCATTAATCACCTAATATCAAACTTATTTACCAATAACCACTAAAGTTTGGATAAATATGTGAGTATTTATAGATAACCAATGGTAGTTTGAAGTACCCTTTAACCGTTTTAATCTCTCCTAATTTTTAAAATGTCATATTTTTCAAACCATATCTCTAAAAAATCAAAAATATTATTGGTTTTATTATTTTACGACGGACAAAACTAGATCAATGAAAAAAAAATCCAAATTTTTTATAGTTGCGTAATTACGTGTGATTGAGTTGCTAAATAAGTCTACAAAAAGAAATTATGTTCTAGTTACGGAATTACGTGTAATTTGGTTGCTAAAAATTAACGTGATCCAGTTGTATAATTACGTGAATTTTGGTTGCTAAAAAATAAATGTGTTACATTTGTGAATTATGTACAAATATGTTGCATAAATAAGAAGAAAATACTTACAGAAATATGATTTTTGTTGCTAAATAAGTTTGATCATTCAAAAAAATACAACTTGTGACTTGAAAATAAGTGGTAATCGGGTGTGAAATAACTAAATTTTATAGGTCTAAAAATATGTCTATTTTTAGGTTGAAAAAATGTTTTTATAAAGAAAAAAAATAGAATGTGTTCTAGTTGCGGAAATACGTGCAATTTGGTTACAAAATTAGTATGGAAAACCAGTTGTGTTCCAGTTGCGGAATTACGCATAATTTGGTTGGTAAAAAACAACTATGTTTAGTTGCAAAATTACGTGTAATTTGGTTACGAAAATTAGAAAAAACAAATCTCCAAAAATATTAAACATGGATTTTATTTTGTTAACCTTTAAAAATAATAATAAATGTATTTTAAATCTTTTATGAGTTTGGGTATGAAAGATATGAAATTTTGAATGTTGAAAATAATTATTTGTTAAATTGTGCATGTGTTTGTATATTGAGGGGTATTGTTGACAAAATTTATGATAAACACTAGAGGTGGTTATGGGTAATTTAATTTCTAGTTAGATGATTATGGATAACTCTCTTCACTTTTTATGGATATTTTTGTTTTTAAAAAAAAATTAAATAATTTTTTATTGATTTTTGATGGGTTTAAAAGAATAAAGGCTATGTCTAAATTGTTGACCAAAAGGCTAAGTAGTTCCAAATTAAAGTTCATCCAAAATTTATTATAATTTGTTCCATGTTATTCTAAAACACTCGTGATACAAAAACTATGTTATACCACAAAAATATACTAAGTTGACCCAAATTTTAAAAAAAACATGCACTTATCTTCTTCTCCATTCTTCAAAAACACAAAACTCAAAAACTTATATTCACCACTTCATCTTTTTCAAGAACAAAAGATTAATATTCTTTTTTTGAAAAACTAGAAAACTACTCACGTTCGTTTCATTTTTATTTAATTCATATTTACTTTTGAATTGATTGGTGTGTAAAATCGAAATTGGTAAGATAACCGTTAGTTAAAATTAGTTAAATGTAAGATTATGATCAATTTGGCAATTATTTTAGGGTTAAAAATGATTTGGTTACTAATTGGTAATCGATTTTGGTAAAGTTTTAGGAGATTTTTGCGGTAGTGTGTTATGGGATTCAAGATTGTTCTTGATCAAGTGTTGTAATAGCACTAATGCTGACAAAGTTATTTTATCAACACCAGTGCTCCTTTATAACACTGGTGGTGTAGACTACGATTTTGAATTCACTAAATAAGTAAATTAATTATAATGTTACAACTGAAACACGTAAAATAAGTAATTTTTTAAAAACAATTATGGCTAATTAAATATATTTTTTAATTCATTAAATAAGTAAATTTTAATATATTTTATGGTTAATTAAATAAATAAATTTATTAAAATATTATAAAAAATCAACTATCATTTATTATTATGTTAGAAGTGACCCAACTCAATAAATTATATGTAAATAATCTATTTATAATTAGCTAAGAATCAAATCCACTAATATTTCCATTATTTTTTAGCAAATAAACATTACTATTGAGGTACCTTTACCATTAATGTAGCTTTATAGGCGTAATACGTGATACATTGAGCCTTACGTTCAATTGAAGTTTATAATCTACAAAATTTAATTAATTTGACCCGCGTAGATTAATTTTGATATTTACAACTCAAGTTTCTATATGTCTTGTTTTATTTATTTATGGTATTTAAGATGGAACTCCTTGTTTCCTTGTAAATCTTTTGCTTTAGGATTAAGTCAACAACAATATTTTTGCTTCCTTCATTTGCTTAATGATCTGCACCTGCAAAACTTTAAGTAAAGAAGGACTACTGATCAGGTTTAACCCTATCATAAAGAAGTTAGAATGTCATTGAGCAACCAACAATCATCTTTCAGTTTAGAGGTAACCTAAGTTAATTCTTTCAAGAAATAATATAACCCTAAAAGAAGCTGAGATTTGGCTAGATGAAAATTCATATTTTTATGAATGCTTTAGAATCCATTTTGCTTCCGAGTCCACTGCGAATTTTTGTTCTATGTGAATATATTTTATAGTCAATTGAGATTATATTAAAGATCTACAATAGTTGATGCTTGAGACTAGATACCAAGGGGCTTGCCCTGAGCTAATCATTTCATAGAGAATCGTTGAGTCTGTCTCTATGTTTACTAAATTAAATCCATTAGATTTACATAGCAAAAAGCCATCTAATAGAGCCATCGTTTCATCAATCAAATTAAAGGTTTTACCATATAGATTAGCTATAGTTGTTATAAGATCACTTCGATAGTTTCTAATAACTATATTTCCACTTGATTCATCATTTAACAGACAGGAGCCATCAAAATTTAGCTTCAGCCTGTTAGATGTTGGAGGAATCCATTTTACAAAGATTGTTTTTTTAGTATTTTGGAGATGCAGAAATCAACCCATAACTTGAGATTTTTTATATCAACAGAGCAGTTCTTGTATTTAAAAAGCTTTGCACAGTCTAATTTGTATGGGTTAGGATCGTTTTAATATGAATATTTTGGTTGGTTGACATGAGCTAGCAGTTGATTATATGGTTAAATGTCATGTGTTGGCCAATGAGAATGTCAAATAATCATACGAAGTATTTACATTCTTTCTAGGTTATATAACAAGAAACAAAAAGATGGTTAATTGTTTTATTGTTATGCATTTGGATCACATACTTAATTTTTCTTCTGTTAGACAAAATCAACTAAAATTATACTCTTAAGATTACTCCAAAGAGTAAATGAGCATTTACTTGAAGTTAAGTTGTTCCGTATTTTGGATTATAAGATTAATTTAGTTTATTTATCTCTAATAGTGTTCCATGTTTCTTTGAAAGAAAATGAGCTATCAGAAGATACATTCCACATAATTTTATCCTCAATGGTTTGAGATATAGAGAATTTGATGATTCTATTTATTTGTGATGGAAGAATTTGATCTTTAAATCTTTCAAGGTTCGAAAAACCATTAGATAAAAACTCAGAAACTTTATCTCATTTAAACCAATTATAATATTTATTGTTTAAGAGAATTATAAGAGGTTGAGAGTGGCTCCATTTATCCAACCATAAATCAATATAACAATTTCTAACTTTCCATATAATATATTTTTCGGTTATATCTCTAATTTTTATTAGTCTTTTCCATGTTTTTGAGTCTTTAGGTTTGGCAGTAGATTGGAGAGGAGATGATGTTGGACAATATATTGAGTGCATTAGCTTGGACGGAATATTTTTATGGTCTCTGAAAATCAACCACAGCTTATACGAGCATGAATTTTGGATATCTTGTATTTTTCTTAGATCAGGTAGTTTACACAATGTAGACCATTTCGACCATATTATGGTTTTTTATTGTCTGTGAAGCCCAAAATAAATTTGTTCATTAAATTATTGATTGTTGCAATTGCTATTTTTGGAAGAATAATTCTTTGAGTGTAGAAAATTGGGATACTGAGAAGAATGGAATGAATCAAGGTCAATCTTCCACCAAAATACAGTGTTTTACTATCTTAATCCAAGATTTTGTTTCTGATTTTAGTTACCAATTCATCAAAGTAACAGAGCTTGTTACTTTGATGAATCGTAATACCAAGTTATATTTAAATGAGAGGTGGATATATTCAATAGCTTTGTTTTTGTCTATGTATATATTATTATGTGTTATAAAAGTTATTTTATATTTATTTGTTTTATGTCCAGAGAGAGTTTGATAATAATTAAGAAATTTAAATATTTTCTTGACATTATTTAATAATATATTCATAAATAATAACATCATCTGCATACACAAAATATTTGGTGTTTATTGAACTTCTTGAATTGTAATTCATGGTATTATAAGTTCAGAATAATATTTTGATGCCTCTTAAGAGGTATTCTTCAGCTATTATAAAGTGGTTGGATGATATAAGATCAGCATACCTAAATCTATTACTGGATTTAAAGTATTCATAAGATGAACCGTTTATAATTATTGAGAAGTATACATGTTCAATCTCTTTTTTCATTAGATTTATAAATTAAGAACATAACCCAAAAGATTTTATTATGGTGAAAATGAATTTAAATGATATTTTATCAAAGTATTTTGTCATATCTTGTTTTAATATTATGTTACCTCCTCTTGATTTCTTATTAATGTCGTGAGATACTTCTTGAGTGATTAAAGTGTTTTCATTCATAATTCTGTTTTCAACAAACCTCCCATTGCTTTAAAATTATTTTAGGTAAACTGTTTTATAATCTACTGCTTATTATCTTTGATATGATTATGTTGAAAACTGTACAATAAGTTATTGGTATAAAGTCTTCCCATAGTTTATGTGTATCTACTTTAGAAATTAATCATAATGTTGTAGTATATACGCCTTCAGGAGCTAGGTGGTCTTGAAACTAGGCACATATTGTATTACATAAATCTGATTGGATGATTGACCAACATGTTTGATAGAATTTAGAGTTGAATTTATCAACTCCATAGACATTATTTGAATTTAGATAATTGATTGAAGATATAATTTACTAAGCATTGGGTGGTGCTAGGAGATTCTGGTTATCTTTGGGAGAGTTTAACTCAAGGATAATATCATGAATTTGGGCCATCGTTGTATCACCTCGGTGACAGTTTAAAAGAGAATTGAAGTGCTCAATAGTAGAGGCACCAATTAGAGATTGGTCATCCACCCATGTATCATTAAACTTTATTATATTTATTCATTTTTTCTTTTGTCTTTTTTTAACATAATTATGGAAGCATTTCGTATTACTGTCACAATTTGTTATCCAATTTGTGGCACTCTTCTGTTCCTAGAAGACTTCCTCATTAGCTAATAGGTTTAGATGAATGACTCTAGCCTTGAGTAGCTTAATTTGGTCCTATATGGTATTTATAATTTTCTAAGCGGGATTATGCAAATTTTACATTATCATCTGCTTGAGATATGTTATCAAATATGTTTCCAAAAACCTATTTGCTCTAAATTTTTTTGTCTATGCTTAAGTATTTTAAGTTTGACAAATAAAAAACAATTAGAGGGTGGCATTAATGTTATCTTTCCAGTTATTTTCCACAGTTTTAAGAAAATCATTATGAAGAGTCCATATATTTTGAAATTTCAAAAGGGAAATTTAGGTAGGGCCTGAGGTTTATTTGTGAATGATGACATTGATATACACAAAAGTAAGTGGTTTGAGCCAGTTCTGGCCAGATGCTTCATCTTTTTTATTCAAAAAAGTCTATTCAAACAACATTGTACAATGACCTATCGAGACGCTTCCATTTTTTGTTATTTGACCAGCTGTATTTGGATCTAGAGAACCTTGGATCCTCAAGATGGCAGTCAAGTATCATATTATTGAAATCATCAATATCACTCAAACATTAGAGGAACATGCTAGCTACTCTAATACATTTAAAATTACATTAAGTCTCCAACAGTAACCCATTCTTAATTGGTCCCAAAGGACTTGTCTTTGTGATCTAAGATATTTTGCATAAGTGATAATGACTATAAACTCTTTGTGAAAAGAGGAGTGAGTCGTTATCAAATGAATAATTTGGTAATGATATATTAATTTTTAACCTGTAAACAATTTTTCTAGAATACCCATATTTTGTTACTTATATTATATGTTCCATGGTTAAATCCAAAATTGTTTGAATATTTTCCAATTTATCAAATGATATCATAGGCTTTTGAACTAAAAAATCAATTTTTTTATATTAACAATTGATTTGGTTATTCTAATCGTTATTTTATTTCCAATTTCACGGATATTCTAATTATGGATTGAAATTGCCATTTAAATTAAAAGTTTAAAAAGCTAGAGGATCATTTGAAGTGAACTACTCTAGATATTATGAAGGAGTCTTTTAGATTTTTTTAGTCTTTTACTAGTACTTTTAATATTATTGTTTTTTTCTGACCGATAATTTGTTCTTTATTAATGATAAAGGAAGACTACCAAATAAGAAAACTTTGGGTGATACTTTTTTATTTTCTAAATTATCGAGCTCTTTACAAATGGTGAATGTATTTCTTAGATCTATGATGTGTAAAACTTCTATTATCCTTACTTGTAACCTTATTTGATATTGAATTCAAGTATATGCCTTCTACAATATTATTTTGTTTGTTTTTTAGATTTAACAGATTTGTTATTTTCTTTAATTGGTGGCTCAGTATATTTAGGATGTGTAGTAAATTAGAGAGAATCTTCTGAGTTTTGAAGGAGATTGTTGTCTATTTTTCTTGATTCTTTGATAGAATTGGAATTATCATGTTTCCGATTATTATTCTTGTTGACTATTGTCGATTTAACTTTTTGAATCCATATTTTTTTTTGAGGAATTTGGTTCAAACGTGAATTTGTGCTTGATTCAAAGGTGAGTTTCTTATCATTAACAGGTGACCTTTCTTCACTTCTTACACCCTTATTACAATTTTCATTTTTATGGCCGAGGTGTTTGCAAGATAAGAAACATTATGTCATATTTCCCTATGAGATTTCTTGCGAGAAACCATTTGTTTCCCCAAAATCTATCCAAAGTTTTTGGAACAAATATTTTGAAATGTTTATTACGAGAAAAACTTTACATCAATTAAAGCTTTCTCGATTTTTTGAGGGCACCCAAATTGATAGAGGCATACCAATTGCCTTTGCAATTTGGGTAATTGAGTCCTGAATATATAGAAATTCTAGTATTTTAGGAAAATAAACCCATACTTGAGTTTCAGGAGACTCAAGTCTGGGGTTAAAATCTGGATTCCATTTTAAGATCATACATTTCTTTTCCAAAGGTTTTTAAGATCACCAAGATTTTCTAATTCTATAAGTATGTGTATATAATTACAGTCATATATACTATATAACCTTAGAAAATATTGGTGTATATCTGTTCCTCTTTCCTCTACTATGTTAAGTCGTCTCTATCGCTAGTATAGGTATAACACAAAATAAATCATATTTGTTGTTACTGTTGTTATTTGTTGGCCAACTGAAAAACTATTGTTTTTTCAATTTTGCATTCTTCAGATATTGGTCGGTTACAACAGCTATTTCTGTTGTCGCGCTAAAGCCCAAGGAACAGGTGACTTTAGTTTCAGCGCCTTGCCAAAGCTCGATTGGTCTCTTCCCTCGGCAAACTTTAGTTTCAGCGCCTTGCCAAAACTCGATTGGTAACTTCCCTCGGCAACACCTTAGTTCCCGTGCCTTGCTAAAGCTCGATTGGTCTCTTCCTTCTGTGTAACAGTCATGATAGCCAGGAGATCCTTCTTGTTTCAATATGCTATCTATGTATTAACTTAGTAAATGTTCAATGTATTTGTGTAAATGTTCGATGTATTTGTATTTCAATAATAAACACGAATATGTCCAAAGTTGATATAACCAATTTTTTATTAATAAATTTCAATTTTTTTATTATAAAAAAAACTAGAACATAATTTAACGCAACACAAAAAGTTGCAATTTTCCTAGTAAATAAAATATAAAATATCCACCTCAACAATACTTTACAAACAAGTTGTTTGCCTATAAATCTAATTGTAAACCTAACAGCACAACACGTAAGATCAAGTAATCCCCACAACGGATGGTTTCCGGCATATATCTCATAAAAAATAAAAACGACGGAAGAAGAAGCATTCGTTCTAACTGTTACCGGCGACGATACCAGCACCGTTGTCTTCTCCGACGACTCAATCGGCAAGGAAGCAGGGTGGAACAGAATCTTTCTACATATCTCACATGTCAAGAATGGTTAGGGCTTTATCAAGAAACTGTCAAGACTTAAAACAGAGTAATATCTCTAGGCTATCCTGCTAATCTTTCTTAGATTTGGGAATGGAGGAAGGTGAATTCGTGATGTCATCTTCATCTTCTTCGCCAAGATCGGTTGGATCTGATCCCAATCATAATTTAAGATACAACTCTGATTTTCCTCTGCTTAGCCATGAGCAGAAACAGAGTACAAAAGATACGGTTAACATAATCGCTAACCCAATATTTGAGAATACTATTCCGAGAACTGGGCGTCAAATTCAAGTCAAGAGTTCTTACAAATCGTATGCCGAGTTATTGAAACCAATCGGAACAGAGATCTTGCATAAAAATGTTGTGGTTTCAAGAAGTTCTAATGAAAATATCATTTGTTTTGAGAAGAGTGACAAGAGTAAGTTACAGAAGGTCTCCAAGCACACCATTATAGGTAAATTTACCTATGGGAAGCCCATATACGAAGTCATAAAGAAGTTTCTGATCAATTTTCGGTTCACCGGAGCTTTCAGTATTGCGGTTTTTGATTACCGTCACATTTTCATTGAATTTGATTGTCTTGACGATTTGAAGAGGCTTTGGTCCAGGAATGTCTGGAAAATCGGTGAAAAAACGATGCGTTTGTTAAAATGGTCTCCAAGTTTTACTCCGGATGAAGAAAGCCCTTTAACACCTATGTGGATTACACTGAAAAGTCTACCTGAATTCTTGTATAATGAAGCAACTGTCTTAGAAATTGCAAAGTCCTTTGGAACTCCTCTGAGGACATGGATTCCTAGAACTAACAGGGCTACGTTTAATTGCGTAAAGATGTGGGTTGAAGTGGATGTCTCCAAAATTATGGTGAAAGATTTAAGGGTGAGGTTTGGTGAGGATGAGGATTACAAACTTGAAATCTGTTATGGAAACCTTCCAAGTTATTGTACAGAGTGCAAGCATATAGGTCATAAGATTTCTGAATGTAAGAAAAATATAACTGTTAATGACCAAGTAGACAACAGTCTTAAAGAGGAAGTATCAGCTTTATTAAAATCAAATAACAATGTTACAACTTTGAAGTCTGTAATTGTGGACAGTGGAAATAGGATGAACATTGGAAATGAGCAGCTTATAGATCAGACTAATATTATCCATATACAAGACAAATCTAAAGATTGTTTGGAGTCCTTGGAGATTAGTGGTGATTTGGCTTCTGATAAGGATGGGACTGGTAGATGCATGGATGATAGCACAAAGATGATAGAAGCTTTGTAAGCGCTTGAAACAAGAGATCTCTTCAGGGTTGAGAGGCAGCCTACTGATCCTCAGTCTGATTCTCTTTCAAAAATAACCACAAGCAGTCTCCCTTGTTCACCTAAACACAAAGACAGTATGGTTAATGAAAATGATACAAGAATTCAAAGCAGGAAAGTTAAGAAGATAAAGAACTGGAACAACAATGTAGTTACTACTTCAAAGCTTTTACAGATAAAAAAGGCTGTAAGGAATAAATCATCTAAATGACTATTAAAATAGTGAATTGGAATGTCAGAGGGCTGGGGAATAAGCTTACTATGAGGAGACTTAAATCCTTAAAAAGAGCTGAAAACCCTGCTTTGTTGGCTGTGCAGGAACCCTTTGTTAATCGTGAGAAGCTTGGGAAGGTGGCAAAAGTGTTGGGATATAGTCAGTCTTTTGGGAATACTAACAATAAGATCTGGTTGTTTTGGAAAGAGGAGTTTAACATTGAGGTTATTTCTGATGAAGATCAGGCGGTTCATGCCCAGGTTTGCCATAAGACTCTTAACAAACTGTTTAGGCTATCTGTGGTATATGCAAAATGTAATAGATTTCTAAGGAATGACTTGTGGAATTCTTTGAGAAACATTAGCTATGATGATATGGAATGGATAGTTTTTGGGGATTTTAATACTGTCCTAAATGCTGATGAGCAACTTTGCTGTAAAAGAGTTTGTATGAAAAGTATGGATGATTTTGGTAATGCAATCATTGATTGCAACCTAATAGATGGGGGTTATTCTGGCAGCAAGTATACTTGGTCAAATGGGAATAAGTGGAAGAGGTTGGACCGTGTTTTGATTAATAATCAGTGGATAAGTTACTTTGATAGTACTAGAGTTTTCCATTTGTCAAAGCTTTGTTCTGATCACTCTGCTATGTGCATCACTATATCAACTAACTTAAGCAAATACAAGCCTGCCTTCAAATTCCTGAATATGTGGATTCAGCATCAAGATTTCCTAGATGTTGTAGAGAAGAGTTGGTCTGTTCAGATGCATGGTAGTCCTATCTATCGTTTTTGGCATAAGTTGAAAAGGTTGAAAGGAGTTCTTAAGGCTTGGAATTACAATGAGTTTGGGAATGTTTTTGATTCAATCAGACAGGTCGAGGAGGAAATTAAAAGCAGGGAGATTAAGTATCAGGATACTAGATCAAATGAAGATAAACTATTTCTTGAAAAGGCAAATCAGAAGCACATTAGCTTACTAGCTAGAGAAGAGAGTTACTGGGAGCAGAAAACTCACACTGATTGGCTGAAAGGGAGTGATAGAAGCACTAAGTTTTTTCACAACTTGGTGAAGAAAAGAGCTAAAAGGAATATGATTCATAGGATTTGGGAAGATGACCATTGGTTGGATAGCCAGGATGATATATCTAATTCTGCTGTCTCCTTTTTCAAGAATCTGCTAACTAAACCAACTATGTCTAATAATCAGAATATTGTTATTGAAAACATTCCTAACTTAGTTTCTAATTGTGATAACAGAAGTCTTACAGCTATTCCTACGATGGATGAAATTCATAAAGTTGTAAGCAGCCTTCATTCCAACAAAGCTGGGGGTCCTGATGGTTTTAATGGTTGCTTCTATAAGGTATGTTGGACTATTATAGCAGAAGATCTATGTGAGGTTGTTAAGGAGGTTTTCAAAGGGGAAAGGGTTCCTACTGGGGTTCAAGCTTCTGTTATATGTCTGATTCCTAAAGTTGATACACCAAGAACATGGAGAGAGTTTCGTCCTATCAGCTTAACTACAGTTTTTAATAGGATCTGCTCAAAGGTTCTTAATAACAGACTAAGTTCAGTATTTACCAAGTTGGTCTCAGAAGAGCAAGGTGCTTTTGTAAAGCACAGAAGTATTCATGAGAGTGTTCTTATGGCTAAAGAGATGTGCTATGATATTAACTACAAGGTTAAAGGTGGGAATCTAATCCTGAAGCTTGATATGGAGAAAGCTTTTGATCGTCTTTCTCACAATTTTATTCAGGATGTTCTGATGGCTTTTGGGTTTAGTCCTCTATTCATTAAGTTGATTGGAAATAATATCAATAACAATCACTTTTCTGTTATTGTCAATGGTGTAACTAAGGGTTTCTTTAAGGCTGATCAAGGCTTGAGACAAGGGGATCCATTATCCCCTAGTCTTTTTATTCTTGCAGAGGAGGTTTTGATTTGTGGTTTGAAAGTCCTAAATGATACTAGTAGCTCTGTCAGATTCAAAACTAGGGGTGGCCAGGTTATTTCGTGCCTAGCTTTTGCTGATGATCTTACTGTGTTTTGTAATGGGTCAGATAGTTCTATTGAACATGTTAACCATTTGTTGACAAGTTATCAACTGGTATCTGGGCAGCTGATCAACAAGGGAAAGTCAAAGTTCTACACTGCATCAAAAATGCCTATCCACAGAATTAACAAAATTGAAGAAATGACTGGTATTAAACATGGCTCTATTCCTTTCAAGTATCTTGGTATTATGGTTAGTAACAACTCAAGGGTCAATCATTTTGATAATCTGGTCTCTAAGATTAGAGACAAAATCATTGAATGGGATGGTAGCACCCTATCATTTGGGGGAAGGCTGGTCCTAATTCATACTGTTCTCTCTACTTTCCCCTTGTATTATATGCAGAATTCTACACTCCCTAAGACTGTGATAAAAAGGATTGATGTTCTGTTTAATAAGTTTCTTTGGGGGAATAAGTCTGATTCTAAGGCACTAAATTGGACTTCATGGAGCAAGATCAATAAACCATTTGAGGAGGGTGGAATAGGGGTTAAAAACTTAAGTCAGCTGCAGGATATGTACTCTCATAAAATGTGGTTTAACTTGAGAGTTAACAAGTCCTTATGGGCTATGATGATGATGTCTATTTATTGTAAGAATGGTCATCCGATTACTGCAACTAAGCCTAGCAGAAGTTCTAAAGTGTGGGCAAGGCTTGTTGATGTTAGAGGAGAGGCTGAAAGATATGTTTTCTGGATCCCAGGCAGGGGTGATGATATTGATTTTTGGCTGGATAGATGGTGTACTGAGCAGCCATTCATTTCTTTCAATGATCAGGAAGACAGACAGTGGTACAATCAAACTAAGGTCAGTAACTATTGGATTGAGGGAAGGTGGGATGTGGAAAGGCTGAGAATGGATGCCACTCTACCTATTATTTCTAACATTCTAAAGATGAAGCTTAGTTCTGAGCCTGACACAGCTAATTGGTCTTTATCTACTAATGGGGAGTTTAATGCAAAACTGACTTGGGAAGCTACAAGACAAAGAGGTAATGTTTCTAACCTTTTTAAAAGCTGTTGGAACCAGGTTACGCCAAGGAAATGCTCCTTCTTCCTATGGCGTGCTATTATGAATTGGTTTCCTGCTGACACAAATCTCTAGAAGAGGAATATCTATCTAGCATCAAAATGCAGCTTCTGTGAGAATGTAGAAACTCCAAAACATGTTTTAGTTACCTGTGATACTGCCTGGAATGTGTGGAATCATTTCAACACAATTTTTGGCATTAATGCTGAAAGAAGAATGTCTTTCACTCACCTGGTTCGTTCCTGGTTCTGGTCTTCAACAACGGGTTGCAGCGTAAGAACGATCCTTCCTGCAATCATCACGTGGACAATCTGGAGAAATAGAAACATAAAGAAAATGCAGAATGAGCTTCATTCTTCTTCTTCCATAGTTGATCAGATAGTTAAATACTGAATGGGCTATGTAGTGCAAACTTACTCAAGAGAAAGCATTGGAATCGTGACGCAAGGGTTGCTAGTCTTCTGGGTTGTACTCTGAGTCGAAAACCGGTGCCGATTCTGCTAAAATGGAATTGCCCAAAGCTGAATCGATTTAAACTAAATGTCGATGGATCTTCTCTGCTTACTGGTGAGGCAGGAGGGGGTGGAATCATCAGGAATCACTCTGGTGCTATTGTTAGAGTCTATGGCAGACTATATGGAAAGGGTTATGCGATTGTGGCGGAGGCTCGCGCGTTAATGGATGGTCTTGCTATATGCAGAAATTTGAACATCAACCATCTTGACATCGAAGTTGATTCGCTGGTTTTAGTTGAGCTAATCGGTAATGGAAGAAGTTTGTGGTATCTGGACCCTATTGTTCGCTACTGTCGGAGGCATATTTCATCAAATATGTCGATTAGGCATGTTTTCAGGCAACAAAATAAGGCTGCCGATTGGGTGGCTAAGCAAACCACAAGCTTGAAGGAAAGTTTTGATTTTAATCAGTTTACTGCGCCAAACGAGCTTAAGGCCATTGTTTTGTTAGAAGGAATGGGTATTGGCTATTTGAGGGAGGTTGATTAAGGGTTGGAAAATGGTTTGAAGTTGTAAGAAGAGGTGACTCCATTGTTAGGGTTTCAAGGTCGTAATTGGGGGTTTCTTTTTTCCAATTGTAAACTGGATCATAATTCTGGTCCAATTTTCTCTTGTAAACGCTGCGTTTTATGTTAATGAAAAGGAAGTTAGATAAAAAAAAATAATCCCCACAACGAAAATAGCAGGTAAGGCATTCATGAAGGCAAATATATTTCTTCGAGTTCTATTCGAAGTTCAGCCAATCGAATTCGAGTCCCATATATGTTATCTTTTTTTCTTGAAACATCTTCCCACTTGCTAATGAACCATTCTACCTAATATACTGAACGTATTCAATTTATATAAAAAAAAGTTGAATTATATTTCTCAATTCTTTTATGGAGTGTTTCTCTCTCCATCTTTTCAATCGAGTAAGAAAACATTTCACTAATATTTCATGATTAATGATGTTAATTTTTTTAATGATATTTGAACCGCTAGTTGAATAAAATATTAATCAATTAATGTATATTATTATTAATTAAATAATTATATAAAATAGAAAATGATATTAAATTATTTTAATGGTATTTTTTTATCTATAATATAAAAAGATTAATTAATTATGATAGTTTATGATTATGGTAAAAATCGTCCGTATCTCTTGTCTACCCCGCTAGTGACGAATACAATCCACTGTGCGGTTATCAGGTTCCACACCAACGGTCTCTCTAGTCGTCACTGCCGGTAACTAGATCTATATCGGTGAATCTAGTTGACAATTTCGAACTGTCGAGGCTAGGACTAGAGCTGTCAATTTTGGACACGACCTGTAAACCCAACACGAACACGACCCGAAATTTTAGGGTTTGAGACCTGATATTTCAGACCCGATGAAATTAAGACACGACACGAACCCGACTCGAAAAAAAACGGGTCGGGTTCGTGTCACCCGAAACTGACCTGTAAAACCCGAAAAGACCTGTAAACCCGAAACTGACCTGTAAAACCCGAAAAGACCCGTAAACCCGAAAAGACAGGTGAAACCCGAAAAGACATGTAAACCCGAAACAGACATGTAAAACCCAAAAGACATGTACACTTGTAAAATAAAATACTGAAAACACTTAATAAAATAATATTATTTTAAAAAATTGACTTATAAATTAGAATACCAAAAATACTTATAAAACTTTATTAATGAAATAATTTTATTTTTGATTTAAAATATATAAAATAAATAGTATACTTAAATAAGTATACGAGGGAGGATAGATGATGGTTCACATGTTTGCTATAAAGTTTTGAATTTTATTCTTCTTTCACGTATATTAATAAAGTTTTGAATCTTTCATCTTCTGTGTATATAGATTATAATACTAAGAATAAAAAATGGAAATAATTTATTATTTAACAGTTTTTTTATCTGATTCGTGTGAGTTTGCTAGCTTTATTAATAGATATTGAATGCATTCAATCTTGTTTTGTGGGATAAATCGATTTACAATTCTAGTGGTTATTTGATAAGAAGTGACAACTTAGTGGTTATTTGATATTTTCTGAAATTTATTTAATTTATCTCATGTATTTTTTTTCATGTTTAGATGAGATGGCAAACCCATCATCACCATATATTTTACGGTAAGATAAATTCACCGGTGATAGTAAAGCCGGTGTCCGGTGATAGTAAAGCCGGTGTCCGGTGATAGTAAAGCCGGTGTAAATATACGAAGTAAGCGTATCTTGACTTTATATAAATATAGTGGACCAATAAAATTTCAAAAGGGGATGTAGCTCAAATGGTAGAGCGCCCACTTTGCATGCTGGAGGTACAGGGATCGATCCCTTGCATTTACATTCATGTCAAACAGGTCGGGTTCGGGTCCAACAGTTATTTCTTTTAGAATTTTAATTTTAAGGTTTGAATTAGAGTTATTTTTGTTCAGAAACAATAAAGTTTTTTTTATAAAAAAATTATGATTTTGAAAAAAAATGATGATTTTGAAAGATTGTAGGTAGTAAAGACAATTTTTTCCGAACCCCAGATACTGGTGAGATGAGTTATATGTTGTAAAAAATTATCACAAACGGATTAGATTATGTGTTTCAAAAATCTACTACCCGTCGTATTTGAATCGGGATGTGGGTTTTAAAAGTTACATGTGGATATCCAACCCGAATCTAATCTATCCGATAATATCGGTAAAATTAGTTTTATATAGAATAATATATTATTTAATATTATTTATAAAAAAATTGAAACTATATTACTATTAGGTACCAACTATATATTAATTATTAATAAATTAAAAATATTTGTTAAATGTGACTAAATACAAAATATATTTTAAAAATACCATTTTAGATTTAATTATTGGTTTTGATTTTTTAATTTTCTTTTTTAACTATTTTTTTAATTTTTTTTTTTTTAAAATTGATAGTATGAAATCAATTTGCAATTTTTCTAAAATCAATTGAGGCTTTCTGAAATCAAAATATCAATATTTAATTAAATTGTTATTTACGAAAAATATTTCTTATCCCGACCAGTGTCGTCTATAACTGTAAGTAGGGCTGTCAAAAAAATCTGAAAAATCCGATATTCGACCGAAATATTCGATATTGAATCCGAAAAAAACGGATAATATCCGTATTCGAAAGTAAACGGATAATATTCGTATCCGAATTCGTATCCGAAAATAGCGGATATGGATATAGTCATATCCGTATTCGAAATATCCGATATCCGAAATTGTATAAATAAATATATATAATTTTTTTTATTCAAACATTTTTTTAGCTATCCCACATCGTAAAAAGCAAAACAAAATACTAAGAAAGTTGTCCATAAATATGGAAGATTGCTTCTTTAAAAATGGTAACTTATCCCACATCTAAAGTTGGAAAAATAATTGTTACCAAACTGTTTATAAAAGACATGGTGGCTTTTCTTAACAAGTATATGGTTTTTCGTCTAATGACTCTTATCCCACATCTAAAATGTGGGAAAGAATTGTTACCAAACATTCTATAAAGACATGGTGACTTTTCAAAATAAGTATATTTTTTTAACTTTATCCCACATCTAAAATGGGAATATGAATTTCTATTAAGGTATCCTAACCAATAATGAAATTAGTTAAAAACTTTAGTGGATATTCGGATTCGGATATTATCCGTATCCGGATAATATTCGTCGGATACGGATTCGGATATTATTTTTAAAAAAAATTCGGATTCGAATTCGGATTCGAATAGTGATTTCGGATTTCGGATTCGGATATAGACAGATTCGTATCCGAAATATCCGTTTGACAGCCCTAACTGTAAGGAAAAAAAAGAAAGATAAAAACATTAAAAAAAAACGAAAAAAAACGAATTATAAGAAATAATTTAGCCATAGCCAAAAGTAAGACCAGGGATTGCGGGGACAGCTCGACCAGTTCCCATCCAAATCCACCTTTCTCTCCCTCTCTCTCACTTCAAAACTACTGTCATCCAAATTTTTTGATCAAATTCTAACTCACACATCCAAATTCATCGGCGATAATTTTTCCAATCTCAAACTGAATTATTTTTCAGTTCGTTTATCTGAACTATACTCTTCGGAATCCCTAATTGAATTCTCTCACTTCTTCGAAGGCAAAGTAAGTTCTCTTTCAATTGGTAGTTGTTAGGATTTATTTGATTATGTAAATCTCTTGCTAATCTAGATTAGTTATATGGTTATCTAATCCAAAGTATCAATATAATATATTATGACCGAAACTTCAAACATTACTCGGTTTTAGATTGACACGAACAGGAGTAGTTCAAGGTTAGTGTATTATTTTGAGAAATAACCAAATCGGATTATGTTTAAAATTATGTAGTTGTTGTTACCAGCATGATGGAGAAAAAGAAGAAAGATTGGTCCGGCCTTCATTGCGATTTCTTAATTTTGATTTTCAATTTTTTGCCACTGGTGGACCGACTAAGAGTGAAGGCTGTTTGTTTGTCATGGAATGCAGCTGCAAAATTAGTAAAAGCGGATGATATTCATAGTAATGTTGAAGTTCCATGGTTAATGCTTACTCTGAATTCACGGCTCGACGGGAAATTAAAATACTTATTTTTCAATATCCAAGAGATAAAGATATACAACGAGCTCAGATTCACTCGCATGGTTGGAGTGGAGGATTTTCGTTGTGTTGGCTCGCACAATGGTTGGCTTGTCATGTTAAGCTCCGTGCCAAAACCCAAGCTTGTCAATCCTTTTAGGTGGAAGGTTTATGAACTTCCTTCCATCCTTACGCTATGGAACGGAAGTTATATTAAAATAATAGGAACCAATAGGGCGGGGCATGTAGTCTATAGCATTGGTAATTATAAACAGTATACTGGCCGCCAGCTTCAAAAGTTTATCTTCCGCAAAACTGTTTTGAGCCTTGACGAAAAAAACAAGGACTATCTTTTAGTGGTAGTTTATCATAGTTATAGAGGTAATATTGCCTTTTGTAGGAAAGGTGATGTGAAATGGAATGAGCTTGATACTGACTTTGTGAAGCACCCGGATGAGTCCTTCGGTTTTGATGTCCTTTTAAAGGATTATCAGCTTTATATAGTGTGCAGTTGGGGTGTTATTGAAGTGTGGGACATGAAGGGTCCTGTTCCTTCAAGAACGAAGGTGATTGAACTTCCTAAGATGCAAGTACTTTTTAACGGATTACATTTTGCAAAAGTATACGCTTTATATTCATCAGAGGATGAGGTCTTTATGGTTGTAAGGTATAGGGAAATAGATAGATATCAGAAAACAGTGTTCTCTGTTTATAGGGTGGACCTTGCTTCAAAAGTGTGGGAGAAAGTTAAATCTTTGGGTGATCGTGCTCTATTCGTGGGACAAAACCAGTCGATGTGTTTGGTATCAAGAAAAGCAAATAGGCTGAAACAAAATTCGATTTACTTCACTGGTCATGGTCCGGACGAATTAATGCAAGGAGTTGATATAGCAGGTGATGTTGGTATATATGACATGCAAAAAGGAACCGTAGCCGTTATAGTCCCAGCTAAGTTTGTTAAGGGCTTAGCTCAACAAGTTTGGGTTGTTCCTAACATGGCTGTCGTTTAATTGTTTCGTTGTTGGAAGGTGGCTGCTGGGTGGATTTATCAAGTTTTACTCTTTCAATTTAGATTTTGGTTCCTGAATTCAGCCAGATTGTATTACTGCAGTGGAATTTAGTTATTTATTCCTCCGAACATTCATTCAGTTTAGACAATTAATTTAGTTATCAAGTATTTGTCCGGAACCTTGACCTTTTTGGTTTCGTCATCACTGTCCAAACCAGTATGTTGATAGGAATGTGATTATAACCTTGTGCAAAATCTGATGTGAAAATGCAGGTGTTGAAGCTGGGGGTTTTATATGTGGTGCAAAATTTGTATGAGGAAACCATAAAACTCCCTATTAACAATTTTCATAACCGGACTTTTCACCCCAATATAATATTAAGTAAAAACATATTGTATTGAAAAACATATTTATTACATGTCTTTAGTCTTTAAGTTTATATCCTACTTAAAACTTTATTTATACATTATATCTTTTAATCATTTAAAACTAATAATTATTTTAGTTCAAATTAAATACATCGTTTTCAATGTTAATATTAACAGCTAGACAACTTAAATAATCAACAATAGATAAAATAACCTCAAAATCTTCATTAATACTTAAAGAAAAAGAATCATAACTGAGGTAAGGAGATTTATTTTAGTTGGACATGTCTAAAGCCTTTGACAGGCTGTCTCATTCCTTTATCTTAAAAGTCTTAAACTCTTTTGGTTTTAGCAGTAGATTTGTTAATCTAATTAAAGGCTTAATATCTGAGGTTCATGTTTCTGTGCTTATTAATGGTGGCTCTTATGATTATTTTAAAATGATTAGGGGTATCAGGCAGAGAGATCCTATTTCTCCTAGCCTATTTATTCTTAGTGAAAAATTTCTTAGTAGAGGTCTTCATACTCTTTTCAGTTCTAATCCTTCTGCTGGGTATAGTTCTAGATGTTCTTTAGTCATTCCTTGTTTAATGTTTGCTGATGACATCTTAATTTTTTCTAATAGCAAGTCTACTTCTATAACTTTACTTAGTAATTTTCTAGATTTGTATCAGGCAGCTTATGGACAAGCTATAAATAAGTCTAAGACTAAATTAATTGTTTCTTGTAAGATGCACTGTTCTAGGAGGCAAGAGCTTAAACTTCAGACTGGTTTTGAGGTTGATTTTCTTCCTCTTTCTCATCTTGGAATTACTATTGCTAATAATAATAAGGCCAATGTCTTTCTTCCTTTGCTTAATAAGATTAATGACAGAATTTCTATCTGGGAGAGCAAAGTTCTGTCCTATGGTGGTAGGCTTTCTCTTATTTCTAATGTTCTACTTCCAATTGTTTACTATTGGTTGCAATGTTGTGATCTGCTTAAGTCCATCATCTATAAGATTGATCTGATTTGTAACAAATTCCTATGGAGATCTAAGCATGGCCAGAAGGCTATTCATTGGTCTACTTGGGGTTACATTTGCAAGCCATTTCATGAGGGTGGTCTTAATGTTAGGTCCATTATGGATGTGCAGAATTGCTTTTCTCAAAAGCTGTGGTTCTTATTCAGAAAGAATGATAGTCTGTGGGCTAATGCAATGAACAATATTTACTGTAAATACAATCATCCTCTATATGTTAATATGAAGGGATCTCTTGTATGGAAGAGATTATGCA
Source organism: Limnanthes douglasii subsp. nivea (assembly GCA_036936605.1). Lineage (NCBI taxonomy): Eukaryota > Viridiplantae > Streptophyta > Magnoliopsida > Brassicales > Limnanthaceae > Limnanthes > Limnanthes douglasii. The sequence goes on from JAUPFV010000001.1 coordinate 230,002,330, forward strand.
ACATAAGAGAACAGGCAGATAAGAATGTTACCTGGTCTTTGGGTAATGGAAATATCGACTTCTGGAAGGATTCTTGGCATGGTATGCCGGCTATTGCTACTGAGCTAAGGATGTTCTGGTACATAAATGTAAAAGTTAATTCTTATTGGCATAATAATGGTTGGTATTTGAATGATGTTCAAAACTTTATTGGTTCTGATAGAATTAGTAAAATTATGAGTACTTACATTGTTGACAATGAGGATGCCATTCGATGGATTGCATCTGACAATGGCCATTTTCACCTGAAGTCTACATGGGAGCAATTAAGAGATAAGTTCACTGTCTCAACTATATATAAGAAGTTATGGAATGCTAAAATCCCTAGAAAGTTCTCTTTTATGACTTGGAAGATCTTACAGAATTTTATATCTGTGGACTCTATAATGATTAAAAGACACTTTACTTTGGTTTCAAAATGTGTTTTCTGTGAACACTGTGAAGATATGAATCATTTGTTCATAAGTTGTTCTTTTGCCTGGCAGATATGGAACTGGTTTTCAGTTTCATTTAAAATTAACATTAAAAGAAATATGGTTGTTTCTCATGTTTTAAAGTGCTGGTTCAGCTATTCTAAAGCAAAATTTCATATTACTCGTTTAATCCCTCAAATCATATTTTGGATTATTTGGAAGGCCAGAAACTTGTTTAAGCATGATGGTATATGTATGAGTGTTCCTAAGGCCATTGATAAAATTATTTCAATCATTAAGGGTCTGGACTCTAATGGTTCATTTAATCTAAAGCACTGGGGTGTTAATAGTGCAGGTTCTATACTTGGATGTAATAGCTCAATAAGAAAGAAGGTGTTGCCAATGTACCTGAAGTGGTCTCGTCTGATGCCTGGTCGCATAAAGCTGAATGTTGACGCGTCTTGCATCAGCAATGGAGAGTCAGCTGCTGGAATCGTGTTCAGGGACACGGAGGGTGTGATCTTGGCTGCCTATGGCTATCTGCTGGGCAAGGCGTCTCCTCTTCAAGCTGAAACCCTTGCATTACTTTTGGGGCTTGTTATCTGCTTCAAGGAGGGTTGGAACTGCGTCGATGTTGAATCCGACTCACTGATTCTTATCAATCAGCTGGCTTCTCGGGTTGACCATGAAGATGATATTGTGCGATTTTGCAGAAATGCATTGAAGCCTGGTATTGCTGTTACTCACATCTCAAGGGTCCAGAACCAAGCGGCCGATTGGCTCGCGAAGTGGACCCTTAAGTGCAAGCAGAAAGTGTTCTTCAACAATCAATCTGCTCCTCCTGGTTTACTCGCCATATCTTTTTTGGAAAGTTTGGATTTGGGCTATGTAGTGAGGGACTGATTGTGTCGATAAGATTGAAGCTTGGATATTGATTAGGGTTTTTGAAATTGAGGAAGGGCTGGTGTTGGGAGGCGCTGGTAAGAGGAAGAAGGAGTTTTGTTCCTGATTGATTAGGGTTAGGGTTTTGACCGTATTGGTCGATTTTGATTGTATTAAGTCTAATTGTTGGGCCCTATTATTGGGCTGAATCGGTTTCATTCAATATATGGTATTCTTTTTCTTAAAAAAAAAGAATCATAACTTCACCGTAGTTTAACTTCTCTATATTGTCGCAATTAGTTGTATAAAATATACATTTCTTCATTTACCAGGATAGGACATTTGTTTTCTAATTAGAAACCGTATTACACGGTCTTCAATAGACGATTGAATAGCCGCTTAAAAATACATGACAATCTTTTATTTTTGTGATTTTGTTTACGCTAGTCTCTCTATTCTATATATGTGGGATAAACGGATTTTTGACGTTTGAAAAAAATATATCACAAACAATCTTTTTTTTTAATCTGAATACATATTTCAATCCTTTTTTTTTAATTTGAACTTTCACATCACGTTACATGTAAAATGATGACGTGAACACATTTAAAAAATAATCTTATCTTTTCTTATTTTTACCTCTCTATATAACCTAAATTCAGCCCAAATCTATATAAAAACTCAATCCAACCCTAATATTACGAATAAGGTCTAACCCATACTAATTAAATATCATAATCCGAAATCAAAATAACCTAACCGATATAAACCCCGAATTTCAATAAATCAGATTGACTAGAAGTCATCTTAGATACAAAACCTCAAGTTCATAAGTAAAAAAAACTAAATTAGTACGTAATGGAAATAACATAACTAAAAACCCCAAATCAAACTTCCAATATCGGACAAGTAAAAAAATACTGATCAACAATCCTTCAAAAATAATTTTATATTTATATTTAATATCATCTGAAAAAATAAATCAAGTATGATTTAAACAAAATCATTTGAATCAATTCAAATATTTTTTTTAAAGTACAAAATAAACTATAATAATACCGCTAAAACTTAAATTTTCAGATGAATAAAACTCTTAGTATATACAAATCAACCATCATGGGAATGAATCAAAATGGATTGAAAAAAAAAACACAATTTCAAAGGTTAATTAAAATACATAAAATCAAAATCAAACTCAAGTTTATTATAGTGAAATGATATACTAAGTACGTGTTGTCCAAATAACTAGTACTCAAAAATGGGTTAATGCTCACTTAATATCCACTTCAATAAAACAATTCCTTTTGAAGACCTAATTTTTTTTAATACCACAACCACCCTCAACCTAATATATAAGTCTAACTTGTAAAAAGGAGGTATTTTGGGTCAATCAAGAAATTTGAAATTTGAAATTATGACTCACTCTCTCTCTCCTCTCTCCTCTCTCATCTCTCCTCTCTCCTCTCTCTTCTCTCCTAACCTAACAAACAACCCGTTTTCCAAGAAGGGTCTGTTGGTTTGAAATTTTGTTGTCGTGATCAGTTTCTTGCCGGCAACAATCGTTAGCCACCGACGATCTTACCCAAATATTGTTCATCTTTTGAAACCACCGTTCCCCGGCCACATTCGATCACCGGAGATAAAAAAAAAACCGTCGACGATACTGAGCTTTTCGGCACCTGTAAACCAGCTTCTTCACTTCTCCAACTAGTTAATCCCGTCGAGAACCTAATTGTCGACTACACCTGTGAACTAGTTTCTTCCTCAACCTCACCTGAAAACCAGAACGAAGGCAAGTTACGATCTGCACAACCATATTTTTTCCGTTTCCGTTTTTCCAGCTCAACATGAGATTAACTAGTCGAAATCATGTATGTTAATACTGAGAAAACGTTTAGATTTTGTTTAGTTTATCGTTCTGGTCGATTAACGATCGATACATTGTTCAATAACTTTCCGGTAAGTATTTGCAGTTTTTTCAGTCCGATCGAACATGATGCGTTTGCTGTCTGTTTAGGCTGAGAGATAAGGATGTGATTTAAGAGTTGTTTTTATACGGTCGTTGCTAGTTTGGTTGAGTCTTCTATTGTCGTTGCGTTTGTTGAATACTTACACTGCTAGATACATGAACCATTAGTTATAGTCATTGCGTTTTTACTTGGCACTGATACATGTCTTTGCGTTTTGTGTATGAATATAGTGGTTGCTAGATCTCAGTATATTCATTGCGATTTGTTTTAGTTGGTGTGTGGTTTATCGTTAGTTATCAGTATATTCTTGATACACATTGCGATTGTAAGTATGAGACATTGCTAGATTGGTATTACATATATTGCGATTGTAGTTATGGGACATTGCTAGATTGGTTCAATTAACATTTAGATAGAAATTGTCTGTAACATATTCATGCTTTGTACGTCGCCCTATAACAAACTAACTCAAACTCCTACAATTCATGGCAGTATATGTCGAAACCTAAAATTTGTTTTTTCAAATTTGTCACGAAACAGCTATTGTTCCGTTGTTCGAATTTTAAAATTTTGACGCTCTCCAACAGTACGTTGAAAGCACATGGCAGGATCTTATTAGAGGAAACTACATCATTAGCTATTATTGTGGTGCTCAGAAGAACTGTTTGTTTAATAACGAGACATATTTTATTGGTTTGGAAGTATACCTTGATGTCGAGCGTCTCAAGAGTGTTAGTTTTGTTATCGAAGAACAGGTGGCCGATAAATGATCTGCAATTAAACGTAAATATCATGTTCAAATTTTCGAAGAAGCCTTCCATAACCAACGAACTAGTGGTGAAATTAGTAATTGTTTAGTTATATCAACCCCGAAGAGAAGGCATCTTGCTACAAATGGATGGGCTGAAGCTATCGTTGGTGTTGGTCAATCATTTGCTAATGGTGTTGCAGGTCTAAGGTTATCATTATCTCGGTATGCATTAGAGAACGGTTTTGCCTTTAAGTGCATGCATAATACCTTTAGAAATATCACAGTTTATTGTGTTAACAAAGATTTGGACGGGTACAAATGGAGGATTTATGCTTCAATTGATTCTAAAACTGGTTTAATAACCATAAAGAGATTCGTTAATACCCATCATTATAGTCATGTATTCACAAAAAGGAAGAGCAGGCATTTGTCATCTGATTTGATTGTCGATGAGATTCATTATTCTCTTAGGAACTGCCAAAGTGTAACAGTTAAGACTATACAGTCCTCTATCAAGAAAGACTACGGTTTTGACATTTCTTATCGTCTATCGTGGAATGCTTTAGAAAATGCAAGGTATGTAGTATTTGGAGATAGCAATACTTCTTTCAGATTTCTAAAAGGATACTTATGGTGCCGACCTTTATTGTAAATTGACGGAACCTATCTAACATGGAATCATGGTGGTGTGTTGCTCTCAGCAGTGGCAAAGGATGGCAACAACGGTCAGTCCATCTTTTAGTTTACATGTTGCTAGATATGTGGTTTTTGGTTTCAAACATATATCATCAGCTAAGATTGCTAGATTGGTTATATTTAGATTGTGATTACTGCCTGTATGTTTTATTTCAAACACATATGAGCCATGCTAGATTGGCAGACTTAGGTTTCTAGATAGGTTAGTCTCGTGGTTACGATTTACGGCGATTCAAGACTGCGAGATTGAAGATACAACTGTTACAATGGTGTTGCTAGATAAATTGTATCTATATTGCAATTTACATTTATTCAATCTAATAATGTAGTCATGTTGTCTGTCTGCAACTTTTATGTGTAACCCTGGAAACAAATGTAATCTTATGCGTTGCTACAGGTCTATTTCCCATTGCTTTTGGGATTTTTGGTAGTGAAGAATCGGACAATTGGTTTTGGTTTTTGCAAAGTCTAAAACCGCATTTGGTAGGGCGCCAAATAAATTTTATTTCAGACCGTCATGCTGGCATTATTAATGCTATATCAACTCTATATCCTAATGACTATCACACGTATTGTATCTTTCATCTAGTTCAGAATTTAAATAAAGCTCTTGAACACACAAACAGAGTCCATAGAAACAATATGCTAGTGATGTTTGAGAGTTGTGCTTATGCCCCGACGGTGGACCTTTTTAACGAACGACTATCTCAGTTTCAGCGCCAAGAGGGTGATTGTATCGCCAAATTTCTAAACAATTTGCCACCAGAAAAGTATGCTTAGGCATACGTCAAAGGCAAAAGGTATGGGGCGATGACATCAACAGCTATGGAATCGTTCAACGTGCAGATTGTAAAATTGTGCAATCTGCCTATAGTGGAATTGGTCGAAAGGATAAGAGTTCTTCTTATGACTCATATGTCTCGAATTTTATCAGAGGGTCTAAGCTGGAACACAAACTTATGCCCCAAGTTTGACAAGCTGTTTGAAGAGAATGTATAATACGATCGAACGTGGTTAGTACACAAGTCTTCTGCCGCTTATTTTGAGGTTTTATCAGACCGATTTAGTGGTAAACATCCTTGATTTCAAATGTACATGCGGTTCTTGGCAGCAAGAATATTTCCCATGCCCACATGCATTGGCTGCAATAGCATCTTTAAGCAAAAATCCGATGACATTAGTAGAGCCATTTTTCACTGCTGCAAATTTCAGGTCCAGTGATTCTTTTAACATACCGGTTATAACATATTTCGGTGAAGCTACTACCACTAACGATGATGGAGAGCTAGTGGTTAATCTACCGAACGTTAAAAGACGAGCGGGACGGCCGAGAAAAAAACATATTCCATCAAGAGGAGAGGTAACCACCAGCCAATCCCGGTGTGGTCGCTGTTTCAAATTAGGACACAACAGGAGATCCTGCGATGCTCTGTTCTGAACATAACAAACCTGTAGACTTAAGTTCGTTTTTTAGTTCTTTCTAATATCCTTGGATAAGCACTCCTTATCTTTTGATTTATATGTTTAAAAATTGTTAACATTACTTCGTACAACGTCTGCTTGACTCGTTAATTCTATTCTTTACCAGTATTTGACATTGCTAGATAGGATATTATTACATTGCTATATACTTGTTATATCATTTGGACATTCACTGAAAATAAAATTATAATGCCACATTTCTAGATACAGTGTAATACCTCTGCGATTGTAAGGCTACAATGATATTGCTAGATACGTGTATATGAGGTTCCTAGATAAAGAAATTTCCAGACATGAACATTCCACTAACATGAAGTACATGGACGTCCTAATCTAACATTGCTAGATATATTAAATTTTCCCTGCGACTTAAAGGTTAATATCAAATTGGTAGAGATACACCTTATTCGGATTTGATACACTCATATGTCAGATTAAAGAATAGTTACAATGCAAGATATGCTTTATACCTCATTGTTGGATACATTTAAACAGGTAACTAAACTAATTTAGATTCCTAGATAGCCTACTATTATATTGGGGGAAATATTATAAAGCAACTGTCATATATGCCTTAGATTGCGATATACTAGTTAATTTGGGTGCTTACATTGCGATTGTGAGTTGTAATTGCCTTTCCAACTGCTTCATTAAACTACTTACTCTCTAATCTTTAGTTAAACTATTAAAATTGGAACAACATGCAAACTAATATAGATAACACAAAAAAGAAAAAGGCAAACATCATAATAAGATTTGAACATCATTCATGGCAGTACAACTGCCCTATACAACAACCCTCCCAAAAAATAGAACTGCTCAGAGGGTTGGCTTTGTTTTTAGCCCATCAAAACATAAAAAACATTAAAAAAACATAAGAAAATGATGCTGCATGAACTGCCATAAACCTAATCAGAATCCCTGTCGTCATCTTCGTCATCCGACCCTTCAACTTCTTCTTCTTCTTCTTCTTCATCATCCTCTTCGTCTTCCGACTTCTCATTGTCGGCTTCATCTTCATCATCATCCTCTCCATTTATAGACTCTCAGCTATCCCGTTGTTGCTTCTGTTTTGGAAGTTATTCAGTGTTGGACTCTTAACCGTCGTCGAGTGACCATGAGTCGCATGAAGCGTAGTTTTCTTCGTAGTCGGACGACCAAAGGGAGCAGTCATCCTCCTCGTCTGACGAGTACTTAGAAGTGGTTGTTTTCTTGTATGCCTTGGTATCTAGGTAGTAGTTGGAAGACCATCCGTCGTACGACGATTACCTTGGTGTGATTGGGGAAGAATGGGTCATTTTGAAGAGTGGTTTTCTTTGAAAGTTGTGTTAGACAAGTTCTTACAAAGTAGTATGAGATGAATAGCCTAAACTCTCATCCCCTACTTATAGAGAAATGCAATGCCCAATGCTACGTCGAATCTAGTAACTCCAATTAATTGCAAACATTTAATTGTACACGTCTAATTAATGCATGTAATGATGCAACACATCTATCTTTGTCTTTTCAACTAACAAGCTAACCAATAGGATTAAAACATCTATTTTTAATTACTGATGGATGTAGTTAACAGTCATTTCGATCTTATTTAATGTACTCGTCTCCCAATAAACCTATCTAGAAATACAGTAATATAGTTGGTCCAACATAAGTATATCATTGCGATTTATGAACGTTTGACATTGCTAGATAAACCACGTGTGACATTAACAAACACAGCAACATATCATTGCTAGATACCTTATAACGATATTGTTAGATACAACATCTGAACATTGCTAGATACAGTATAATGACTTTGATAGATACAACATCAAAAGATTGTTATATGGGTTGTAACGAGGCTGTTAGATACAACATATGAACATTGCTAGATACAAAATAACGTCTTTGGTAGATTCAGCATCAAAACAATGGTAGATGGGTTGTAACAAGGTTGATAGATACACCCGCATAACATTGTTAGACATGTTATAAAGACATTGCTAAATACGTTATAAGGAAATTGATAGATACAACAGTGTAACATTGTTAGACACACTATAAAGACATTGCTAGATACAGTAGTATATGATTGCTAGCTATGTTAAATTTATTCATACAATTATAATGGCAGGATCTCCCTATATACTTTAGAAAAACATGACATTGGTAGAAATACTATAAAAATTGATAATTATACTAAAGTTGGTAGACATTAATTACATAACATTTTAGATATCCTTAACACAATCAGATACGTTGCAATTGTTACTAAAGTTTAGAGTAATCGTCTTATAATGTCATCCAATTTTAAATGAATTACACAACCCTTGTCCCAAAAAATGAATTACATAAAAATATTTCTCCCAACACTACCATCGTCGGGTTGTGTTTAAATCGTTAAGGAAATGCTTAAATATTGCAGCTCTTGTTTTGGTTTGCATATCATTTCCATATTCTTTAGGAACATACCCTTTCTGAATGATGTCTTTCGCGTACTTACAAACAAAATCTCACAGTCAAGGCTGTCCTTCTCCTGTTATGGAATATCTCTTATTGTCTTGATTTTGTATCCACCTTTCATAGCAGATATATATTTTTTCTTCATGCAATAGGCCAACTGTAAAATCAAGGAACGCTTTGTTACATTGTGATTTAGGAGACTACTTCATTGCTATATACGACTTATGGCATTGCTAGATACAGCAGGAGACATTGCTAGATACAGTGAAATAACTGTTTGACTGTAATTCTAATATCACATTGTTAGATACATGGATATGAGATTGCTAGATACACTAAAACAAACTTGGCCACAAACACTTGTAATATAGTACACTGCTGAAACGGTAACGTTCATTCAAACACTTGGGTGATAGCTATTGCAAGATATAAATAAATATATTTTTAGCATAAATTTTTTTACCAGGGCATCGACTGTATTTCTCGTCTTATCTGGAATGTGTTTGCTCCACGGCAATAGTGAGTTGTAACTACTAGCAGTCTCATTCTCGATATCAATAACCAGCAGCGTCCAGTGGTTGATGCCAGGCTTGTTAACGTTGCAAAGAGGAACAAGGGAAACGTATGTGTTTGGTTTCATTGTTTCAAAAACTTTATCCATAATGGCAGATATATTTCCCTTCATAGCCAGCGTTTCCTGCAATTTTTGGTCATTACTATAGGAAGTAGATTTTTGAAATATAACATAAATAATGTCTGATGCACTTACAGTTGCAATTCCATATTTTTGAATAGCACTGGAAATAAATGAGTACTTATCATCAAACCCTTTCACAGGGACTCTCCAATCTGTATCCTTGAGCAGCTTATATATCCAAGCATCTATGATCTATCAATTAACAATTAATTGCTTAAAACAGGTAAATGGCAAGGATTAAAAACAAGAAACAATGTTGTATACGTAGACAACGTAGATGGTAACAACGCTAGGTACCCTATACTTGGACATTGGTAGATACCCTATTGTAACATTGCTAGGTGGACCAATTACACATTGCTAAATATATTAATTTAACATTGCTAGATAAATGTAATTTAACATTGCTGCTGCGATACCAACCTAATATTACCTTAAAGTCTACTTCAGTTTGGTTTGGAAGTTCCATTATCTCGCTCACACTAATGGAAATCCTATACGGGAACTCCAACATTGGCAAGTACCATACTTCTGGATCTTCTTGTTCTTCTTCTCTTATTTTCAACACCTTGTTGTACTCACTGACATCAATGAGTTGCGTCGTCTCTGTACGCTTCGGCCAATATTTGACCGCAACCTGTCGTTATCCCACCTGCGTCTGAGTAAGTAAGTTCCACCTTGGGAACTCATCAATGTGCACCTTTAATAAAACATAAAATTAAACTGTTAACATTACTTTTTTAAGGTGACGGTCAATACCAAAGATCCACTTACATCAGCGTTTGTTTGACCTTCCTCGATGGATTCCAAAGTATGTCTCTTCTTATTTGTATTTTCTATAGCCTTGTCACATTCTTCGTAAAAGGATTACGTGCAGTCTACAAAACTTTCGTCAGCCAACGGTATAACAGAACTTACAATCAGTGCGTTAGATGCTGCTTTATCTTGTAGGGGTGTTGCATACTTAACTGCCCCGATATGTTTTACATTTTCATCGCGCGTAATAACTTCACTCTTTGTGGCGGATTGTTGTTCTTCGTTAAGAATTGGAATAACCTTGACGGGAGACACTGCTTGTGATAGTTGTTCACACTTTGCTGCTTATTCAACACCATGGTACACCAACGTTGGTACAATAGATTGGCGCTTGTCTTCAAGCCCTGCTGTTTGCACTCCCTAATAATGTAACATAAAAAAGTCACCCACATGCATTACGATTTTAGTGCAAGACTCATTGCTAGACTAGTAATTAGAACCGGTTGCGATTTACGCCTAGTTGACATTGCTAGATACAACTTTGCAGATTTTCAAGAAAACTCACAACCCAGTATAAGGTTGCGATTGCACCTATATAGTGGATGCGATTTGTTTGATTCATGCATTCTTAATTTAGCTTGTGTTTGCTAGACATCATGCATTTGTGATTGCGATTTTTGCGACATATATCAATTAAATAAAAATGGATCATGATGCAAATTTATACAAAAAACCATTTCAAGTCTTAAAATTTTCTTACACTGTCAAAACAACATTTTCAAAAATAAACAATCCATCCATCTTAGTCATTATCCAACCTAGACTTTGAATACTTCAAAACATGCCAAAATATAATACTAAATATTTATGAATCTTAACGATTTTAATATCCACTTACATCTTCAACCACATTCTCCACCACCATCTAAACGCCAGGTTCTGGCACTAGGACTTCTGTTGCTGCATTCTCCACCCCATTAGGTGCTTCTTCAATCTCTTTGGTTGAATCTGTATTGGCTTCAACTTCCTGTTTGTCAGCTTCTTCTTTACCCTGACCCGTCTCTACATTTCCTCCTTCCTCTAGAGCTTCTTTTGGGTTCTCCAGCTGTTGTTCCATAGTTTTGGTTTCATTGTTGCACCTTGTGCCGAACAGCTTACTTCTGTCCACCACTAGTTCCTATCCATCAACCTCGTTAGATACAACTCTGTGTCCCTGTTCAGCTAAGACAACTTCATTTTGTACACCGGCAATATGAGTTATGGGTGATAATTCTGCATCCGCATCCCCTTTCTCATTACCAGCGTCACACGCAAGTATGGTAGCCCCTATCTGATCCCCAGTGACATCTACAACAATACCATCCTCTAACGTAGTCTCTAGCCTAGGTTCAACAGGTGTTTCAGAGTCAACAGACCCTCTAACTCCTTCTAAGTTCACCTCTTCAGATATTTCATTCTCGTTTGTCTCATCTGTCTTAAACTCTTTTTGTTCTTCCGTTGTTTCCTCCACCTCAACATGCTCTACTTCAATTATTTTTGGGGTCTCTGAAACTTCTTGGCTCCTCTTCGGCACAAATCCATGCCTTCGAGATCGGTCAACAACTGTTTTCTTAATTACCTTCTCGCTAATATTCGCAACCACAGGATCATTATCCTCCTCATCTTCACGGTAAAACGGCATCGGCATCTACGGTGTCCTCTGCGATCTCAAGTTTCTGTTTCAGCTGATTTAACTTTTTCTTCAGTTCTTCAACCTGTGTCAAACAAGAAAGTTAAATAGTATACCTGATTTGTAATAGGTGCTTTGTCCGTAAAAAGCATTGGAATACTCACTTTTTGGCTTCTCTCTTCAAGCGACGTTTTCAACTTTTTGTTCTCAAATTTCAACTGGTGCATCCTGATGCGCTCTTTCGACCCCCGGTTGTCACGTAGCACTGACTGTGACAGCATCACAAAACTTGGAATACTCGACCTACGGTGGGGTTTATTTTTCAACATGTTGCCTTTTGTTGAACCGACTGTCGACTTCTTCTTCCCCATGAATTCACGCAGTGTAACATCATAATTCTCTCCTTCTCTTGGTGGTGTTGTGTTGTCCTCAATCTCAATGTTCAAACTCCTTTTACGGCTTATTCCAGCCTCATCATGGAACTGTTTCTTCTGTCTTCTTACAATTCTGTTTGCAACAGACTTCTTTCTTTTCCGACTCCTTCGCTCACTTGGTTCTGCAGCACCTTCAGAGCTCCCCCCTAATTCATTTTCTCCAAAAGCTTGACATTCAGCCTCTATCAACGATAGCTTATTGTCCATAACCCAACAAAAAAGGTTGGATACAAAATAAAACAACATTCAAATATGGTTTTAAAAACTAACGTAATAACATAAGCCATCGTCCTTACAAATAGAAGAGCAACGCATCTGGTCACTCTACCGGGATTTCCAGCCTTAATACATTTGTCCAGTGACTTATGCATCTTCTCAACTATGGCTCTAGACCAGTCGTAGCCGTTTATTTTCTCTAGATCCTCTATGTAGAATACTGCTATCCAGGCGACTACATCGCCTGACACTGAAAAGAACAGTGTCGAGCATATGAAAAGTGTCAACAGACGAGCAATGTCTTTCACCTCGTCCTCCCCTCCATCCCTGATTGCTTTCTCTATCGATTCCTGCAAAATAAATAACATCATACTCATATATTGCAACAACAATTTAAAACAGTTAAGCCTACTATGACATTGCTAGATATACACGAAGAAATTGCTAGGTACATGTAAAAAAACAATAGCATACTAATATACTGCAACAACAATTCAAAACAAATACTCCTACTTTGACATTGCTAGATAGAGTACGCTGACATTGCTAAATACGTGTAAAAATACAACATCATATTTATATGCTGCTACAACAACTCAAAACAAATACAAATTTCGAGAATTTGTTCACCTTTATCAATGCATTAGACACTGATTTGTCGTTCGTCGGCCCGCACCTCCTTGTACGGGGACTCAAAAAATATTTTTGCATTAATATCGAATCGTTCTCAACTCCATCAGCAAACCGACCGATAAAGGCTCATGGTTTATTCATAGGCATCTCCTCGTTCCTGTGTTTCAGCCCAAATATTGCCTTCACATCCTTCGTCGTTAGCTTAACATACTTACGACCTATCTTGAAAGCCTTCCTTTTCACATCGTAAAAGCTACAAATTTCCTCGATCAGGTTGTGGAACTTTTTCAGCTTCATATTCTCGTTCCTTACATCGAACGATGTTTTCAGAAACGTATAGAACGGGGTGTCTCTTGCAGCTTCTATGTTTTTTGCTGTAATTATATCCCGTCTTGGAAGGTTGATTATACTGACTAAGCCTGACCTGTAGAATACGCCCGTCTTAGTCATGTTTGCCTGCATATATCCTAATTTCGAGTAGACTTAATCATAATCCTTACATCGCAGTAGTAATATCTATCACAATCATCACGTAATAACACAAAAAACTATGCACAATCCATAGACATTACAAAACAAACACTCTACTGGTTTTACTAACCAAACAACAACATCAACTAACTTCATACACATTGCTAGACATATTGCAGATTCACTACTACATTGCTAGACGTGTTGTATGTTACTGTTGATGAGTCCGAATTCAGCATGCTCCCCGAACAAGGGCAAATCGGTCTAGTCTCTCCGGAAACCGGACAGGTCACATGGACATGGATCGAACAGGTCACTTGGACCGGACAGATTACTTTGAACACTATGAACATAGGACTGTTCGAACTCTGACAAAAGTACTAAAAAACCTAAACACTTATTGACTAAGCTACTTGCTCTCCTACTTAGAGCTCATGGGTCTTTGAACATGACCCGGGTCCATTAAACATGACCCGAAAGCCCATAAGGGCCCAAACATCACACTATAAATACCCAACCACCCGCATTAACTATGGGTAATGAGAATTAACTGCTACCAAGCTTCTTAATTATCTCTCTACTCTCTAAACACATTAAACACCCACACACCACCACTTAAACACCCACACACCACCACTTAAACACCCACATACCACCATAAAATACCAACTGAAATTACCAGCCTACCCTCAGGCGATTATTGTCCTCACCAAATTGGCGACCACAGTGGGAGCACGAAGGTGCCTGAATCAAGCATTCAAAACCAGCTAAGAAAATCTGTCCGAATGAATCCGGACAATCCAGAGCTTCCACCAGCTTTGCTCGAAGTGGTGGAAGAGAATGATGAGTACACTGTCCAAGAGCGCGACAGGTTAAAGCTTGAAATAGAAGCTCTGAGGGCTGAAAAGGCCAAGATGGGCGTGAAAGAGAAATCCAAATCATCAGTTGCTCATCACACCGATAACCCCAGAGAGCATGAGGCTTCCAAAACTCATGTGAGCACAAAAAAGACTCATGCTAGTTCTAAAAAGTCTCACCGGTCCAAGCCTGTGGAGAGTTCTGACTCGAGCTCAGAATCTTCAGGTAGCTCTTCGGACAGTGAGGGAAATGAAAAATCCTTGTCCTCTAGCAGTGATGAGGGTCGAACCAGGAAAAAGCAAAAGCAGCTTAAGAAATATTCAAGAAAAAGAGACAGGCATGGAAGAATGAAAAGGCATATTGGCAAGGGAGCATGTCACCACCGGAGGTATACGGACAAGATGCTGATGGATCCCTTTGCTTTCCACGATGAGCCAAGTATCTTTGCAACTCCCAATGAGGATACTGTGTTCAGTTGTGGAAGGAATTAGAGGCAGTCTCCACTGTCTTCTAAAATTCTGTCCGGAAACCTCCCCAAGAGGTTTGACAGCACTAAAATGGAGAAGTACGATGGCAGTACTGATCCGGATAACCATCTGGAGCAATTCAAGAACTTCATGATGAACTTTGATGACGATGATAAACTACTCTGTAGGGCATTCTCCCAATCATTTACGGGGAGTGCTCTGAAATGGTACAACAGCCTGCCTCAAGGTTGTATTAAAGATTTCGATACGTTTTTGGTGGCCTTTCGAAGGCAGTTTGTAGGGAGTAAAGAGCTGAAGGGCAATGGAGACACAATAATCCATTGTGCCCAGGAGCCCAATGAGTCCTTGAAAGAATACATTAGCCGTTTTGTGAACACAAAGAATGGGTTGGCTGATTGCTTCGAACAGGTAGCAATAGTATCCCTGAGACAGGGTTTGAACCCAGGCAATCTAGCTGATTCGGTGACTAGGAAGAAGGTTATGACATGGGGAGGGTTGCTGAATCAGGTTGGCAAACAAATAAACGTCGATGAAACAAAGAAAACCAGGGTGCACAGGCAGGTGAGATCCACCCCAGTGGCACCAATTCCAAATCATAATCAGTCCGGGAACAAAGCAAGAGAAACCGGACAAGGGCATGGTAGGGCAAAAGCTCAGTCTCAGCCAGCTGCTCCTGCTCAAAGTCAACAATCCAGAAACAAGAGGGGGCCATGGGTCCAACCGGAGTGGTTCGCTGAGTTAAAAGAATACGTGGCCACTATCTTTGATAAAACAAAGGATGAGGTACACTACCGGAGACCGGCAACACTGCAG
Organism: Limnanthes douglasii subsp. nivea; assembly: GCA_036936605.1. NCBI lineage: Eukaryota > Viridiplantae > Streptophyta > Magnoliopsida > Brassicales > Limnanthaceae > Limnanthes > Limnanthes douglasii. The sequence goes on from JAUPFV010000001.1 coordinate 230,018,043, forward strand.
TCTCCCAGATAATATCGCAACAATTCTTTTTGCCAATATCACAATGATATTGGTCATACCACTGATGATTGCATAGCATTGAAACAATAAGTTCAGAACCTGATTGAAAGAGGAAAGTTGGGGGCCTATGTGAAAAGAAAAGGGGGTAACAGACCTGATAACACTCACCGGGTTGGTCCAAGTTATGCTGCTCCGGAGGGAGCCATGGTTATAGTTGAAAGGTTTGATGTGGAATCTGAGTACTTGGATCCTGATCCAACTCGGAACAGAGTGGGTACTATAGAAGAATGTTCTAGGTCGGTCTCCGGGCTCATTAAGTTTTTCGAGTCGCTCAATTTTCGGAGGGGACACTATGACAGCTCCTACTGCTTCTTCGAGGAAGAGGCACGTTCATACCTTGGCCTCCCAGCTAGAAGGAGGCATGACATCCTACCAGTCACCAAACTCATTTCCCTTCATTGTGTTTAATGAGGATGATTTAAGAAACATAGCTGGCCCTCATGAGGATGTTGTTGTCATAGGAGCATCTATAGGGGGCAATGACATAAGACGAATTTTGGTGGATACTGGAAGCTCAGCCAATATCCTTTTCCTAACCACTTACAAGAAAATGAAAAATCCAGCTGTAATACAGAATTCGGACAGGTCAATCGTGGGCTTCACCGGCAGCTCAGCAGATGTGATCGGGGAGTTCGAAGAAGAGGTGTTATTGGGCAAGGGCCCTTTCAAGAAAACGGTCAGAATACTCTTTATTGTGGTGGATTGTCCCACTTGCTATAATGCTATTCTAGGGAGGTCTTGGCTCTCTAGGATGCATGCAGTGGCTTCAACAGTCCATCAGTGTTTGAAGTATGCTGTTCAGGGGCAGGTTGGAGTTGTCCGGAGCAGCCAAAAGATTGCAAGGGAATGTTATGCCACTGCCTTGGCTCCTCGAACGCTGGGGGCAGTCCATATTAACGAACAATAGCAGTTTGAGGGCCTTTCTGGGGGTGAGGGTGAAATTGATGACCCCAGAGAGACCCCTGGAGTATTGATACCAGTCGAAGAGATTGAAACGCACTGTTTGGAAGAGGGTAAGAGTGTCAAGATAGGGTCCAAGATGCCACCAATGTTGAAAGAGGAAATGTTGAAGTTTTTGAAAGACCATCAGCACGTTTTTGCTTGGTGCAATGCTGATGTAACTGGGGTTCCATCAGAGGTGATATCCCACCACTTATCCGTCCGGAGAGATGTGGCTCCAGTAGTTCAGAAAAGAAGAGCTTTTTCCAAAGAAAAGGCTGATGTCATTGTGCAGGAGGTTGACAGACTCACAAAGATGGGGCACATTAAGGAATCTCAATACCCTTTGTGGACTGCCAATCCTGTCTTGGTGAAAAAGAAGAATGGCAAGTGGCGCATGTGCATTGACTTTACAAACCTCAATAGAGCTTACCCAAAAGACTTGTATCCGGTCCCCCGGATTGATCAGTTAGTATACTCTACCTCTGGAAACAAGCTGCTTTCCTTTATGGACGCTTTCTCCGGATACAATCAGATTCAAGTAGATCCAAGGGATCAAGAGCATACTACATTTGTCACAGATAGAGGTCTTCATTGCTACAAAGTTATGCCCTTTGGTTTGAAAAATGTTGGGGCTACTTATCAGAGGTTAGTCAACAAGGAATTTGCTGATCAAATTGGAAGAAATATAGAGGTATACATTGACGATATGATTGTGAAAAGTGTGGATGAGCAGTTGCACTTGTCCGATCTCCAAGAAACTTTTGCCAACTTGGTGAAAGTGAATCTAAAGTTAAACCCTGAAAAGTGTGTCTTCGGAGTGCAGTCCGGGAAGTTTCTAGGGTATATCATAAGTGAACATGGAATACAGCCCGATCCGGACCAGCTCAATGCTCTATTCCAAATGGAGCCTCCTCGAAACATTAAAGAAGTAAAGCGATTAACGGGGAGATTAACAGCCTTAAACAGATTTATCTCCAGGTCTTCGAACAGGTGTGCTCCTTTCTTTCAAACTTTGAAGGGTGCAAAGGGGTTCGAATGGACCCCACAATGTGATGAGGCTTTCAATGAAATCAAGAAACACATGTCCTCTCCCAAAACTTTGTTCAAACCAGTTGATGGGGAGACTCTCTTCGTATATTTGGCAGTTTCAAGTTGTGCCATCAGTGCTGTGCTGGTAAGAGAGGTCGATAGACATCCCCACCCAGTATACTACATCAGCAAGAGCTTAATAGATGCTGAGAGACGTTACCTAAAACTTGAAAAATTGGTATTAGCCCTAGTAATAGCTGCAAGGAAGATGAGGCCTTATTTCCAGGCTCATCCTATCATCGTCCGGACCTCTTTCCCCTTAAAGAATGTCCTTTAAAAAGCAGAAATTTCGAGCAGAATGACTAAGTGGTCAGTAGAGTTGGGGGACTTCGACATAGACTTTGCTCCCCGGACAGCAGTGAAAGCCCAAGCTGTGGCTGATTTTCTGGTTGAATTCCACTCCGATAGGGATTCAGAGCAAGCTACTGATATAAAAGACAAGAAAATGTGGATCGTCCGAACAGACGGTGGATCTAGCACTATGGGATGTGGTGCAGGAATATATTTAACTTCCCCATATGGAGACAATATGTACCAGGCTATTTGTTTTGCTTTCAGGGCATCTAATAACGAGTCCGAATATGAAGCAGCTATAGCTGGGTTAAAGTTAGCTTACATTTGTAGGGCTAAGAGGGTCAAGCTACTAAGTGACTCCCAATTGCTTGTCCACCATGCCTTAGGCCAATCTGAGGCTAGAAAGGAGCAGCTTATGAAATATTTACTCCTCCACAAGAATGAAGCGCTAAAATTTAAAGCTGTTGTCTATGAGCACATTCCCCGAGCAGAAAATGAGTTAGCATACTCATTGGCAACCATAGCATATACGGAGTCATACCCATGGATCCATGTGCTTGAAAGCCCTTCAATTCAACTTAGTAAGGGTAAAGAAGAGGAAATTTTTGAAATGCAAGTGAAACAGCCTCAAGACTGGAGGTTTCCCCTCCTACAATATCTCTCCGATGGTGTCCTGCCACCAGATAAGTCACTAGCAGAACGTTGAAACACAAGGCTCGTGGTTATATCGTGTTAAGAGAAGTGTTGTACAAAAAGTCCTACAGTAAACCTCTCTTACGTTGTTTGGGGGATGATGAGTCACAAGTGGTCCTCTCCGAATTACATGATGGTGAGGGGTCAGCCCATTGTGGGTTTAGAGCTTTAACAAGAAGAGTATTACTCTCCGGATACTATTGGCCATCAATCATGAAAGATGCTAAGGAGTTGGTGAGGAGGTGTGACCCATGACAAAGGTACAGCAATGAAATTCATGTACCAGCCATTCCTCTAGAGTCAATTTCTGAGCCCATTCCCTTCGCTCGGTGGGGGTTGGATTTAGTAGGGCCTCTCCCCGTGGCGTCCGGAGGGCGCAAAACTATAATTGTGGCCATAGACTACTTCTCGAAGTGGATAGAAGCAGCCCCTCTAGCAGGAACAACATCAAAAGCTGTTATAAAATTCATTCTATCCAACATATGTTGCAGATTTGGTGTCCCACAGAAAATAACAACAGACAACGGGCCACAATTCGACAATAGAGAAATGGAAAGCTTCTGTGCCTCAAGGGGTATACAACATTGTTTTTCTTCACCTTTCCATCCACAAGCAAATGGGCAGGTTGAAGTGGCTAATAGAACTATACTGTCCGGTTTAAAGAAGAATTTGGAAGGGGCTGCTGGGAAGTGGCCTAGTTATTTACAAGAGGTCTTGTGGGCCTACCGGACAACACCTGGGGCTGCAACACAAGAATCGCCTTTTTCCTTAGTCTATGGGATGGATGCAGTAGCTCCCATAGAGGCAACTCTCCCCTCTTTTCGTGTTCATAACTTCTCCGAACATGCTAATGAGGTGGCAATCAGAGGTCAACTTGATTTGATAGAAGAAAGACGAGTTAAAGCTCACCTTAGAGTTGCACACTATCAAGGCTTGATGAGGAGCAGGTTTGCTTCCAGAATCAAACGAAGAGATTTCCAACCTGGGGACAAAGTACTAAGGAAGGTCTTCTTACACACTAAAGAAAAACTCTTCGGAAAGCTGGCCCCAACTTGGGAGGGTCCGTATATGGTGGTTGAAAGAATTAAGCTTGGAACTTATTGGTTGGAAGACAGAGATGGCAGAGTTTTAACTCATCCTTGGAATATTGAGCATCTCCGGATGTACTTGGAATAACACTTGTGTAAATATTTACTTGTTTAAACATCCATGTAAATAATTGGGGGCATACTCTCCCTTCCCCGGTGGCACGGAGAGGTTTCAATGAAATTCAATGCCTTCTTGAAATTTTTTCTAAGTGTTGTTTAAAGTTCTGTTCATTATCATACTATCCGGACTGAAATTTCTAGAGACTATTTAAACTCTAGCCGGAGAATTTAAACACTCTCACAATGCAATATCTAAAAGCTACTTAAAATCTGGCTATCAAAATTAAAATGAACAATGAAAGAAGATGGTGGTTGCACAAAACAGAGGTATTCATTAAATGAAACAACTTAAAACTTACCGTGGCCTTCCAAGGACTTTTAAACAAGTCAAAATAGAACACAAAAACCCGTCCGGTCGAATTCCGGACACTATTACAAAAAGAGTGCCTTGGCCTTCCAAGGACTTTAGTTTGAATGAAAAATAAACAAGGAAGATTGTGGGTTAAGGTTTAGCCTTTGAAGATGGCTCACCTTCATCTCTCTTCTTGCTCTCTAAGTCACTTTTCTCTTCGACTACCTTTTTGCCTTTAGGATCGTCCTTCCCCTCGTCTGGGCTCTCTCCAGTGTGTTCTTCATCAACTGAGGAGCCACTAGAGTAGCCAAACCTGTCATCTTCAGCCATCGTGTGGTATGGAAGCTCGTCGGGCTCAACATAAAGCCATAAGTCCCCTAGGTTCCTGCCCGGAATTTTTTCATGGAATAAAAGAACCATGTCAGACCTCACCTTCTCAAGCAATAGCTCTTCGCTTTTAATCATCTGGTTGGAATAGGCATTGATCTTGCCATTGATCGTAGCCTCTTGATCCCTTAACAAAGCGGTTTTCTCCTCGACAGCCTTGGATGCTGTATTTTCAAGAGCAATCTTATCTGTAGTAAGGTTGATGATGATCTTGTCCTTTGCCTTAGTCTCCTCTTTTGAGGCAGTAAGATCTTTCTCCACACCGGACAGCTTCTCCCGGAGGTCTTTAATTGTCTCCTCTAGAGTGGCAACCTTTGTGGTGCTTTCCTCTTGACTCTTTTTAGCCCCTCATTTGCCTCCTTTAGCATGTCAGCATTGGTAGTAGCAGTGCGAAGGTCTCCGGACAGCTTTTCTTTCTCAGAATTGAGGTCTTTAATGATGTCTGCCTGACTCCGGACTTGTCTTTCCAGTGTGAGTACTGGCTGCACATTGCTAAGCAAGGAATGGGCTATGGTGTCCTTTTCACTAGAAACAATGAAAGTCTTACCATTGAAGTTGACCGTATTGGAGCTGCTCGGAGGGATGTAAGGCCCTGTGAAGTCGTCTATGGGGAGGTTGAGGAAATATTCGCCAAGCCCACCTAGACCGGTGATATCCAGCTCATCAAGGTTGAGATCTCCTCACTCAACTTCATCAGTGTGAAACTCTCTTGGGATCTCTTCAGCTTGTGTTGGGTCAGAGGGGTCAGCCTGGACAGGGGGCTCCGGATCCCGGAGGGCAAGCTCATCTCCCCTTGCAGTCTTTTTCTTCTTGGCTGCCCGGTCTGCCCCACCACTCTCCTGCTTGCGATTCCTCTTGGAAGCCCTTGGAGATTTTGGGAGTTCTGCTTCCTATCTTACAGTCTCTTGCTCCACTACCTGCAAGAGAGCAGCATCGATTTGGCTCTGGGCCGGTCCCTCCAGGGCGGTTGGGGCATCCTTCTCAGCATCACTTGCCACCCTTTTGCCTCTCTTCTTGCCCTTCATTTTGCTTGGGGCTTTAGCCCGGCCAGGCAGGAAGAGTGTCCCATCTGGTTCGTGGGACCTCTTAAGCACAGTGTCTGCAGAAGGTTGGGTGGTGAGCTCCTCCCAATTCAGGTCTCTCCGACCTGTGGTGTTCCACAGATGAGACCTTGCCATATTTCCACTAGTAAAAGCATTGTGGAATCGATTCCCCCAGTTCTCTGCGGCCCAAACATTGATTTTGCCACAGGTGACCTGTCCGGCCTTCAAGTAGTCCCCGAACTCCTTGGGCAGCTCTATTGAAACAAAAGAGAGATCAGTTAATTTAAACCAACTAAAAAATATAATAAAAAGGGGATGAATGGTCAAAGATTTGAAGTATGAAACTTACGATCAATCCTCCACCTGCTCCTGAGGAGGCTTGGGTTCTCTCCGACCTTGATCTTTTTGCCGTTTTCCCAAGAGCCACTGACAAATAAAAATTGGCTCATCCATTTGCTTTCGGACTCCAACAGATCATCAACAGCTTTAAGGTCATTCCCCATATTGAAGTGGTAGAAGGGGAATTGGTGATGTTTGCAAAGGTTGGCCACTGCTGCGAACTCTTCCATAGGGAGAGGGATCCCAGACAACCTAGATGCCATGATACATGACATCAGAGTATACCAGCCGTTGGGGCTCAGCTGGCTCGGGCAGAGCTTGACCAGGTGGAAGTATCTAACGATCTTCGGGTCTAAGGGGAACCTGAGTCCCCAATTAAATAGCTCTGTAAAAAAGACTATTTCATTCCGCTTACAATCCATAGGGGTCTCCGGATCAATGGGAATCCTTATCTTTACGTTTTCTGGGATCCCCCATTTTGTGCGCATTCGACCCAATTCAGCAGTATGAATGAATGCATACTTGGTCTTCTGTAAAGCCAAGAGGTATTTGAGCTCAACTCTGTGAAAACACGGCCCCACCTTCTCTTCGAGGCACTCCGGCAGATCCGGATGCTTCAAGTACAGTTTTTCCTTGCCTTTTTTGGCAGCAACATTATCAGTCTGGCCGGAGGACTCAGACTCGAAAGCGACTTCTTCAGCAGAGTCCTCCATTCTTTCCTCCATGATTGTTGGGGGAATATTTGTGGTAGTGGTCCGGGGAGGATTAAAGCTTGGCTCAGCCTGGCTTCCGGACTGCTGGCCCTCTGTGTTTCTTTGACTTCCCATCTCAGGCTGGGGCTCGGAGGAAGAAGTCTCTTTTAGAGGTACCGGACTGCTGGCCTCCGGACCAGATGGCTTTTCCCGGGGAGCTCTGATGGGCGCTCCAGACCCAGAACTACTGTTTTTTGCCCCCGATTTGGAGGGAGTATTCTTGGAGGCTAGCCCTTTGACTAGTTGGCTTGTCCTTTTAACCACCAGCTTCTCCGGAGAGTGCTCTGTGTCAGACCCCATTGCAATAAAAGGCGAAGGTTTCCTAACACTGGTAACTGTAACTCCTGGCTCAACTGCAGGTATCGACTCCTGAACTGAGGAACCAGAGACTATAGGCGAGAGGGTGGATTGAAATAACTTTTTGGGTTTAGTACCTTTTGAGGAGGATGAGCCTCGATCTGACTCTGTAACGGAGGCGACTGGTTTATCAACGGGTGATGAAGGAAGCCCTGCTGCTATTCGTCTCTCCTTCTCAACTTTTTGTGCTCTTTCCAACTCTGAAAGATTGAGCCACCCACCTTTGATCAGTGTTGTCCTTGCTGTAAACATAAACTGCTAAGAAAACCTTTGCTTTAGAGAGAGAAAGCTCTGAGTAAATTTGCAGAGTAAATGTGAAAGAGATAGTAAAACAGTAGAAAATGAGTTTGAATTTATAGTAAATCTGAAAAAAGGAGTTGATTCCTAGGAGAATTCGAAAAGTTTGGCAATGATTAAAAGACGGCGCTGATGTCACTACTTGTAATTAAAGAGGTTGCTTTTCGAAGAAGGTGGTGCGAAATTCAAGGTGAAAAAACGACTGGAGTGACCAATCAGAGAGCGACACGTGTCCCACGAACTCTGGCAAAAACCGTTTTGAATTCGTGAAGCTTTATCTGTCCGGGTAAACCCATAAGACCTGTCCGGATTGAAAACTACTTCTGACCTCAAACTGTTTTTCAGTTCTTTGACAAGAATACTTGCTCAAACACCTAAAAAAGGGGCTCCTGATGAGTCCTAATTCAGCATGCTCCCCGAACAAGGGCAAATCGGTCTAGTCTCTCCGGAAACCGGACAGGTCACATGGACATGGATCGAACAGGTCACTTGGACCGGACAGATTACTTTGAACACTATGAACATAGGACTGTTCGAACTATGACAAAAGTACTAAAAAACCTAAACACTTCTTGACTAAGCTACTTGCTCTCCTACTTAGAGCTCATGGGTCTTTGAACATGACCCGGGTCCATTAAACATGACCCGAAAGCCCATAAGGGCCCAAACATCACACTATAAATACCCAACCACCCGCATTAACTATGGGTAATGAGAATTAACTGCTACCAAGCTGCTTAATTATCTCTCTACTCTCTAAACACATTAAACACCCACACACCACCACTTAAACACCCACATACCACCGTAAAATACCAACTGAAATTACCAGCCTACCCTCAGGCGATTATTGTCCTCACCAACTGTAACACTACTGACATTGCTAGACTTGGCAACACAGATTGCATACATTGCTAGATATGTACAACATTTCATGCATATGATGCAAATAGTTCGTGAAACAGATACATTGCTAGATATGAATACAAATTCACGGCGAGGTTGCGATTCTCGAGAAAAAACCAACTAACCACTACCTGCTCCATCGGCATTCTCCAGTATCAACATCGACACTAACATAAGAACTAAACTATCACCGAGACATCTTCAACTATTAATTAACACAAAAACTGTCTAGATAAAACAACGACATCTCAATGGTAAGAACTGCAGAAATTAAGAAAAAAATGTCACCGGAGAACTTGGTACTGTCCATTACAATACTGAGAAAATTTTTGCTACATACAGTGCCTCGTCCGGCCAAAATAAGACTCGACAAACTAGTCTAAGACGTTACATTGCAAAGTCCGGCACAAAAAAAAACCGTTGTGAAATTGAAATTAACCACTTCGACTATACCATGCCGGGAACTGTATCGAAACCACCGTGCCTCGCCGGTAACGTCAGCTTCTAACCATTGATGGGAGTCGGAAGTGATATCGTCGACTCAAATGTTGGTTCACGGTTGGGTTGAATTTTGTTTTTGGATTCACTCTCGGTTTTCGTGTTTCTTTCTCCTCAAAATTAGAAATCTGAAAATTGAAGGAATTAGAACCCAAAAGTCACGCTTAGAAGGTGAAAAAGTGGGTTGTAACCAAATTGCCCCCTTTTATACCCTATAGGGTATTTTTGTCAACAATATTCTTCTAGATATTTTATGAAACTAGTCTACAAATAGGTACAATTTTAATATTACATACTTAAGTAAATATTTATAAATATTTTTTTCTTTATTATAATAAAATAAATAAATACCTCATAATTTGGACACGTGAGAAGCGTGTAACAATACTTTATTTTCCATCCTTCTTCAATTTTAACAATTTTTTCATTGCGGATGGCGTTGGATACAAAATTATTCATAAGCCAACGTCCAGTTACATTGTTACGATTCTTATTCTCATCTTTTACTTTAACTTTGTCTTTATTTTTATTTTGTTTTCTTTTGAAGAGATGAGGCTAGAAGATATATTATTCAAAATCTCTCCTTCAATTTCTTTTGTTCTTTTTCATCTTTTGTTCTTTTTCATCTTTTGCATTCTTCCACATTTCTTTTGCTTTCTTCCTTTTTCTCTCATTTTTTTATTTCTAATTTTTTCTCTCTAGAATCATGATTTTTATCTTCTTGTTGTTTAAGTAATATGGAGTTCTCGTAATCCGGGATTATGCCTCCCATCGTATCTTTCATTATGCGTTTTGGATATATGTTCGTAAAATCTATCAACATGCACTAAGAAAATAATCAATTTGACCAATTTTTATTTTAAATTTAATTATTATTTTTTATATAATTTTGTGATTATAAATAAGATTAGTATAGTCATTTATGTTTTAAATTAATGTATTATTTCAAATTTATTTATATAGTTGATTTATGTTTTTAGTTTTTATGAAAGTAAATTGTTTCTTTCGTTGAGTTTTGTAGTGATAATAAAAAAACTAAAATAGACAGTGACAAAGTCTGCTGGAGGTTATTTAAAAACCATATTTTTTGTTATTTTTCATATAAAAACACTAAAATAATTAGAATACATGATTTTTTGAATATTTCAAAATATTAAATAAATATTAAATGATGTTTTATAAAATTTAGAGTATTTTTTAGCAAAAGATTATGGGAGATAGTGTCCGAAATCATTAGAAATACATATAGAGATAATGTTTACAAAAACTTAGTAAACCTAATTATTTGAATGAGTAATTAAACACCTCGTGACAGTCACGAGGAGAGGATCATGTCATATGGAAACTTAAAAGTCAGTGTCAATGAATAAGGTTAAAATAGATGGTCGACGAACATATCTAAACCACTCTATAACAACAACAGAAATACAAACAACAAATGAACTACAAAAATATAATCAGACTACCACAACAACAATCAGCTTACCGCAATAAGAATCTAAGTTGAAGTACATATAACATCGTTTAGATTTCCATCTCCAATTGCTAGCCTTTTAGCATGACATTTTTTCCATCTCTTCCAATTGCCGAAGTATCTTTTAGATTACCTATTACCGATTTTAATGTCATATGTGAACCAGAGGACTGACCGTGCGACTCGGACCTCTGGATATTATCCATTAACGATTTTAATAATTGTTTTCAAGCATTAAGACCTACTGAATTTTAATTATATTGGTCCAACAAGCAAGCTAGTAACCTCATAACTTTCCAAAATTGATCGTGTACTTGTTAACAGACATGAGGATGATTGTTTTCCATGTTTGATTACTCACTACGACTATCCTTGTACCTCAAATCACACCCTCCGTCACCTTACATCTAAGTATCCCACGTCACTTCATCAAAAAAACTTTTGGGTTTTCTACTATGTGGCAATTCGACCCCAACTTTCGCTCCATTTTCACTCGTAATTAGAACCTTCCAAGGTTCCACTATGTCGATAATCCCTTCCAACTTGCGACACCTCCAAACTACAATATTATCCCCCAACAAGAGGGAATTTAATAACACTAGCGAGCGAATATCCAACACCCAACCCCTCCTCCTTCAAGCCCATCATAATCTGGAAAACGACCCCCCTTAACCCTTCTCTCGTCGAGGTCAAAATTTCTGCTTCGAAGAATTATGTCTTTTTTAACCGTGTTGAGGATTTTTTTTTCAAACAGAAATTACGCAAGACTTGGCTTAAGCTCAGGGACTATAAGTCTAATTTTTTCCACAATCGTATTAAATATCGCATCTCTAGAAATAATATTATTTCTTAATGACTCATATGGAGTCATTTATTCTACCGCGAGGGACGTTGCTAACATTTTATCAACCACTTTTCTAAATTCATGTGTGTTAGAAACTCCCCCAACTATCCGAACCTCTTTAAAATTGTAAGGATGGTCACTTCCAAACTTAGTGACCTTGACAAGTCTCATACGATCCGTCTAATTTCGGATGGCAAGATCAAGAAAAACTTATTTACTATCGATAATAACAAAATGCTCGGACTCGATGTCTTCATTGTTAGTTTTTTTAAATCTTCTTGGGCCACTATTATCCCCGAGTTCCGCAAGTTTGTCCATCTTTTCTTTTGATATAGTCGTATGGACCCATCATGGAATAATCGTCGCGCTCATCCTTAAAGCGGAAAACCCAATCTCATCTTCCAACTTTAGACTCATTGTTGTATGCAATGTTCTTTATAAAGTTATCTCCAAAATCCTTACCATCCGGATCAAGAATTCTCTCCTCTATTTCATTGACTTATCTCAACCGGTCTTTATCCTCAGTCGTAATTTATCCGACAATATCCTTCTTCCTTAGGACCTTCTACACATGTACCATTCCAACAAAAATGACTCTCGCGTCGCTCTGAAGATTGACCTAATGAAAGCCTTTGATAATATTTTTTGGCACCCGCTCCTTGATTTCCTTTGTGTTATGGACTTCCCCACCTATTTGATAAGGTGGACCATTCAATGATTATATCTTACTCTATTAGTATCAACGTCAATAGTTTTGACTCCTTCTAGGGTAATAGTGGTTGCATCAAGGAGACCCTATTTTCTCGCTTCTTTCGGTTCACATTATACATGTGCTTTCAAAACGTTTTAGATAAAAAAGGAATTACCCTTCCTACGACTTCCACTGGAAGTGCCACAAGCTCAAAATCATCAATCTCTGCTTTGCGGATGATCTTATAATTTTTTGTCATGCTAATCTTAACTCTATAAACCTTGTTAAAGAGGTTTTTGAAGAATTGACCAGTCTCCCTGGTCTCCATCTCAACCATTCGAAGAGTCATATTTACCTCTAGAGGGTCTCTCATTCTATATGTCATCTCATCATCTCTTCCATCAGGTTTGAGGAAGGCTTCATTACCGTTTGTTATCTTGGTGTTCCCTAATTACTTTTTGTCTCTCGTATAAATATTGTAGAATCCTCTTCCTCAACATTACCAATAGTATCAATTCATGGACTTTCAAATATCTATCATATGCTAGTAAGATACAAGTCGTCAAAGTTATCATTTTTGTCAGTCATGTGCATTGTTCATCGGTCTTCATCCTCCCCGTTCAGGTTTCTTAAAGAGCTCACTGAGCTCTTTCGTTGATTCATGTGGTCTAGGAGCAACATGGGAGACTTCTAGAGGATTTATCTTGCACCTTTTTAGTGAGAACCCATTCAGTCCATATTGACGAAGGACACTTAATCAAAATGGACCAGAAATGTTTCAAGACGGCTATCTAGACCTTGAAGTCTATGATCTCAAGGTCGACCTCAAACCTTGAAGTCTAGGATCACAAGCCATTATCTCGTATGTTTTATCTATACATAAAATTCTATACTCTTTGTAATGTATACATTCTCTAAATAATAAAACCCTAGTCGTCCTTCTTTGTTTATCTCTTTCTACATGGTATCAAAGCGTAGGTTTAGATTTAGTTTTGGTATTTGACGTTTAGATTTTATTTGGTATTTGGATTTCGTTTAACGTTTTGAAATTGGAGATTTAAGATATACGATTTGATATTTGAATTGAAATTGGGAATTTGAAATTGGAAATTGGAAAGATGAAAAACTTTTGAAGTGAAGGTTTGAGATTGGATGTTTTAGATTTTAGATTGAGATCGGAGATATTGTTGGCGAAGATGATGAGGTAGAAGAATGCTTGAAGAAGATGCGTGAAGAAGAATACTTTAGATTGAGATTGGAGATATTGTTGACGAAGATGAGTTCTCTAGTCTCCCATTGTTGTTTTTATCTTACTTACCTTTGGTTTCTCAAGAACTTTGGGTCCAGTCCTTTGGTTGAAGTGTTTCTGTTCCTCTTAGTTTTCTTGATTCCATTACGATGAGCCTTGTGAGATAGTTGTGAGCAGTACGAAGAAGATGTATATAGAAGGCAACTTACGAAGTTCTTTGCAAAGAAACACAACCGAAGGATTTCATTAAGTTTTATTTTGACAAACTCTCAATTCCTCTATTGCATTATGAGTTTCAGAGAAGGTGTTAGAGATATTAGGCTCAAGCCCATTAGCGCATATGTTTTATCTATAAATAAGAGTCTATCAAACTCCTCATTAGATCTGTTCTATCCCACCGTATCTTCTGATCTTTGTTACATATATCATGGTTCAAACACCACTCATTAGATCTGTTCTATCCCACTGTATCTTCTGATCTTTGTTACATATATCATGGTTCAAACACCACGTTAAACCTTACTGTTATTGTCGTTTTTCTTTTCAGGTTTTTCATCAATTTGGGTTGGATTATTTGGAGCTTCTGTTTCGCCTTTGTCAATGTCGTTGTTTCGTTTATCTTTGTTGTATGGGTGTTTTACCTATCATCAATGCCGTTGTTTCCTTAGTCTCTGTCGTATGGGTGTTCCACCTGTTTTGGACATTATTTTTTGCTGATCCTTTATGACTTGTAAAGGTGTTCTGATGTATTTGTAAATATTCTTTTACTTCAGCTTATTAATTTTCTTACCAAAAAAAGTCTGTGCCAGTATTACTATCTGTCACAGGTAGGTATTATTATTATTCCTCTTTTAACTGCTACATCTTTTTGCCCACCAATAAACAAATTATGACTACTTTCAATCTCCAGAAGAAATAAATTATAGAACTTGAGTGAAATATTTAAAGCTTACAATTTCCAGGATACATGCTTAAGAGTAAATCAATGCTCTATTATGTCAATATCAGCTGACCAACAGCTCCCTTGAATTTCCAGGATTAGTATATACTGCACACACCAATGAGTCAATGACCAAGTATTAAGGCTCTATTCCATGTTTGCTTGTAGAGATATATTTTTCCAGATCCAAACAGAGCTTAAACAAGTTTAAGTGACTCAATCACACCTCATCTCCCTTCGTTAGTCATCAACTGTGAGAAAACCCGGTTTGTAGTTAAATCCGCACCACTGTTACCATCCCCCTCAGGATTTGAACTGCTACATTGTTCTTGTGGAATAATACTAAATGCTGGACCAACAGCTGCTTCTAGGGGTGGTCCGGACTCCTGAAGTTGAAGAGCGTGTTCTAAATTCCACAACACGTCACCCATCGTTGGTCTATCAACGCCATATTCAAGGCAACATTTCTCCGCAGTGTCTCCATATTTCTTCAGAGAACTCGGCTTTATATCCCCGACAAGTTTTGGATCGATAATTTGATGAAGCATGCCTTTCTTCTGCCACATCATAGCCCATTCAGCTAAATTTACTTGCTCTCTCGCCAGTAACGGGTCGACAGCTGGTCTAGCACAAAGAACCTCAAACAACACAACACCGAACGAATAAACATCTGATTTGTCAGTAAGTTGTTGCCGACGGAAGTACTCGGGATCAAGATACCCAAAACTTCCTTTCACACCAGTACTCACATGGGTCTCCTCGAGACGCGGACCAGGTCTCGAAAGACCAAAATCCGCAACTTTGGCTAAATAATTTTCATCGAGCAAGATATTGGTAGATTTAATATCACGGTGGATAATACCCTGCGAAGAACCTGTGTGTAGGTAGTGAAGACCTCTTGCTGCACCGATACAAATTTCAAGTCGTTGCTTCCATGACAAAGGGGGGTTATCTTTCAAACCATATAAATAATTTTTAAGCGGTCCTTTTTCCATGTACTCGTAAACGAGTATCATCTCCGATTGTTCTTCACAGTACCCAACGAGTGAAACAAGATGGCGATGGCGGATCCTGGATAAAACCGTTATCTCCATATGGAATTCGGGTAGGCCTTGTCTCGATCCTGGGATGCCTCTTTTCACAGCAACCTTAACATTGTCTCGAAGCACGGCTTTGTAAACCATACCAAATCCACCCATACCAATAACCAGATTTTTGTCAAAACTGTTAGTTGCCGACTCTATTTCTGCAAATGGGAATCTCAAACATCCATTTAACCCTGGAGACGCATTTACAGTTGCTTCAGACGTTCTACTATTTGAACTACCTCCGATTAGACGTAATGGAGTCCACGCCGAACTTTCTGTTCTTCTTCGTCCCAATCTCTTCTTTTTCTTGCATAAACACATATAAATAACTACTAATACAACAAGGCACAAAAGAACAAAGCTTCCTACAATCGAAACCACTAAAACCCACTTGTTTTTCTTCCTCGAAGTGGTGTCAGGACTACGAAAATCCACAATCTTCATAATCTCGACTCCGTTTAATAAAGCATTAACTTTTAACGAAGTGCTTAGATCAGACGGTCCAACACTTATTCTCACAACACCTGAATCACCGGAGTCTGCCACAAAATCCACATAGACCGGAGAGGCAAGTACGTGAAACGTAAGTGTGGACAGATCGAGGTCCTTATAAGCCGAGAACCCGTTGATATATACATTGAAATATAGCTGATTAAGAGAAAGACTAACAATATCACAAAAATGCAACCGAACTAAATGGCGAGCATTATTTACACTAACCGGGAAATCCCAAGTAATGTTAAACCTAGCCTGTAATGCTGAATTATCTCTATTCATTTCCTGTGCCGTCATGTACACATTATCCGGAGCGATTTCACGACTCGCACCGCCAGTTTCGTAATTTGGAGTATGAGTTGATACCGTCTGCTTCGCAGCCCATTTCAACACGAGATAATCCTCGTCAGGAATCCAAGTCCTCCACAAAGAATCATTAAAAGGAGTTAACACGAAACCCCCAACGTTAATTCTATGAAGAGTCTCTAAAACTTGTGATGATAGGTTCTTAAACTCTTCAACTCCATTCTTACCAACTAATTGAGTTCCTTCGTTGATAATAAAATCTCTAGGAGCAGAGAAAACCTCAATTCCACTAACAAACCCTAACCCAGATTCACCAACAGGAACAAACAGGATTTCAAGCAATTGATGATCCAAATTTAGTATATATTCTTTAACCACAACAACTTTCGTATTAAAATCACTCAACACCAAAAACCCATTAACCAAAACTTGGAATATTGCAGTTGATAGATTTTTCTTGTTAGCTGAAAATGGCGAGAAATGAAAACGTACCAAGTGAGTACCGTTTCTCTTGATGTTGAGCTTGTACTTCAACTCAGAAGTGAAAACCCGAGCTGTGTGGTATAACAGGGATGAACCCGGAGATGGGTTCGGGTCGGAAACTGAAAAGGAATCGCCGGTTGAGAGAAAACCCAACCCGGGTTTAGTCGAGTCTCCTATAAAGACGCGGTTGAAGAACGATGCGTTGGTTGTCGATCCACAGTTGATTAGGTAGTTGTCTCCTGGAGTGAAAGAAACAGAGAAAGAAAGAAGACTCAAAATAGTTAGCGAGAAAAGTAGTTGTTGAATCTCCATGGAAAGCTAGCTACTAGCTAGTTTTCTAGATTTTAGTTACAAAAAAATGGACTACTTCGCCATTGAAGCTATCTTTCTTGAGAAAGAACAAGGTTTATTTGTGAATCGAGACAAGTGATCAGTTAGCAGAAAGAACCAAAAGCTTTAAAGGATTAAGCTTATAAGCGTTAAGAATCCGACAGTGAATTCGGCAGGTTCCTTCTTTTGTTTTTTTCTAAAAATAAAATGTATTCGTGTCGATTCATATGGGGGTGTAAAAATGAAAAATTATACTACTATCTGTCTTCTTTTTTGGTGAGTGATATATACATCAATGGAGTATATGCTTCTAGTTTTCTACTCTGTAGTGGAGACAGACAAGAACAAAAGGTGATAAAAGAAAGAATTCAAGTGCAATGATTGTTAAACCTTTTCACACGCTTCATATTTTGGCTCTTTTAGTTCGTGACATTGTTTGAAAAAGAGAGGATAAAATATCGGTTTTTTTGTGGGATATAAGATGATATAATCCGAAATATTCGATTTTTGAATTAGTATTTTGCTAAAATGTAATTAAAATTGATTAAATTTAGCTCCCCATCCCATACTTGTTTTGAAAAAGAACTAGAATCCAATCCAACCACATTCTGAGTTTGGAGATTAGTGATATTATCATGGATTTCAAAGTGGGTGAATTGAACCTCCACTTCTTAAATAGATTAATTGACTTATGGGGTGCGGTACTGTTGGTTGGACATATATCTCAAGTATATCTTTTTTTAGTTCTTTTGCGTGTGTATATATAAATGAAGTTTTGTATAGATCTGTTGAATTTTGTCTACTGACAATCTACCAGCATTCAAATCAGAAAAGAATTTCAAAGCTTACCTAAATAAACAGATGATTGCCAGGCTGAGTTGCTCATTTATCTGCCCATCCTAAATGGACCCATTTAGACTTTGACTACATTTTGAAAGAAAACTTGGTTACATAAACCAAGAATCATTTTTTTTAAAGATGGCTGGTTGCCTGAGTTTATTTTAGATAACTAATATTGATTATTTAATTAACTTTTCCTTCAATAGATAAATATAAAATATAATTTTTTTAATTAAAAATCTAACTTTTATTGGATTTAAATTGAGTAAGCACAATTTGAATCCTGGTACCTAGGTACCTATTGAACCATTAAGTATGATAGTAGTAGGGGTGTCAAACGGTTCAAACCGCGAAACCGTTTAAAAATAACCCGCGATTTGCAGTTCTGTCTGTTTACAGGTATAATAGACCAGTTTCGTAGATTACCCAACAGTTTACCCACCAGAGAAACTATTTAAGCACAGTTTATCAGAGTATTTTATAATATTATTTAAAATTAATTTGTAAGTGTTAATTGAATATAATTTCAACAATTGAGATATGTACAATATAAACGATTTAATTATACAATTTATAAAAAATATAAGGCCAAAGCTATTTCCTCCATGTTATTTTTTATTTCCTCCATCATTCAAACTTTTAAAAACACTAGTGATTTGCTTTTACTAAGTTACCCTTATTTTTATTTCAAATTTAACACTATATGCCATTGATCTAATAGATAGTCTTATATAAAAAACACACCAATAACCTACCTTTAATCCAACATATATGATTCTACTTCTAAAATTAACCCTAAAACAAAGAACTTCAATTTTATTGAAGATTAATCATGAAAAATGAAGAAACCCAAACTAAACCGGAACGAAGAAGGTAATTTAATCTTTGTTTTGTAATCTTTGTTTTTATGTTTTACCATTTCGAAACTTCTTTTTTTCAGCCAAACCCGATTTCTGCAGTTCTGAACGAAAAACAACTGATTCCGAGACGGTATCTCAGAATCAGTTGTTTTGTTCAGAAGCAAATAAGAATCCTAATCGAATCCTAAATCTACCAAATAAGAATCCTAACCTAACAAGAAGAGTCATAGCCAAAAGAAACTGGAAAACAAAAGACAATAGAAAACTGAAGAGATTAGGGGTTTGAAAAGAAACTGGGAAACAAAAGAAAGTAGAAAACTGAAGAGAGAGATAAGTATGGTTTTTTTTCTTTGAATTTGTGAATGGGTAGGATAATAGAATAAATGGGTAGAATAATGTCGTTCTTGAAAAGAAAAGAGATAGAATAAATGGGCAGAAGGACAAATGTGTAATTTCCTTTATGGAGGAAATAACAAGATGGAGTTATTTTCAAATTATGGAGGAAATAAAAATTATCATGGAGGAAATAGCTTTGGCCAAAATATAATTGTAATATGATTTTGATATATTTGATTATATTTATATATTTAAGATATTTTATTTAATATTAGATAGATATTAAATAAAATATATACATTTAACTGTATTTTGATTATAAATTTCAATATTATTGAAAATATTTTTACGATTATAAAATTAATAATTTGATTGTCTTAAACAAGATATAGTAAACAATATAATTGTAAACTAATTTGTATATTGTTTAAACATACTAGATATTTTATTTAATATTAGGTACATATTAAATAATATATATCTATTAGACATATAATTGTATTCTGATTTTAAATTATTAGGTCATTCTTTAGATCTTTCAAGCTTGAAGTGTTTATATTTAGATGATTTAAATAGTTTATTGTATTTTCGAACTATTCAATATTTGAAGTTTAAATTTAAAATTTTTAGAATTGTATAAGTATATGCATAAATATAAATTACTTGTAAATAACAAAATAAAAATTGAAATTGAAAGAGATTTAAATAACATTTAGTAAAAAATAGAAGCAAAACAAACAATTCATTAATAATAAAAACCAAATAAGTAACATAGTTGTTCAATCAAATAAAAAAGAAAAACATTACAACGAAAATGCTTAATACAATCAAACGTAAAAAAACTAAGGAGCTTCATTGTTGTTTTTGTTGTTAGGCGGTGGACCTTGCAAATGCATGTTCTCCATCATCTGTCGCATATACTCCGACTGTTCGGCTTGAGAGTTTGCAAATCACTCATTCCATTGATCTTGTCTATCATGCCATTGCTCGTATTGACCATGCCACTGGTTGTATTTACAATACCAGTGCTGCAGGTGACCAAGTTGATCATTCACCCCTACCTGCCACTGTTGTATCTGGCTAAGCTGGTCATTTACCCCCCCCCCCCCCTGCCACTGCTGAAATTGAGTTTTCCACTCCGTATATTGACCATGCCACTCCGTATGTTGAGTATGCGCCCAGTGGATATAATCCACCTGCTGCTCATGCGAATGCTCAACAAATTGGCGGTCGGTTTGTCTTTCTTGTCGCGGTAGTCCAAAAGAACCACCAATAGCAGTTGGATCGAAAGGCGGCTGAATTTGTTGCTCAGAAGGTGGATTTAGTGGTTTTGTAAGATTGTTCGCAGCTCATATATCGCTCAACTCGGGCCTATGGTGACGTCATGCCTGCCATTTTGATATCAACTCTCCATCCCAAGTGTATATCTCCTGCAATTTCAAAGAGTTTCTACCTATAGCACTAGTTGGCCTAACCTTCATCGGAGTGTACATACTAACATAAACTCCTTTCAAAACAAACAAATTACTCACTATCATCCCATAAGGTAGTTTATCCGTCCCACACCTCATAGCCATATTTCGAATCATCAAACTAGGTAAATTAATTCTTCCCTTATTTTGCACGATAAAAGCACTTAAAAATGTTTGAATATATGAAAGCTGCAAATCATTGTTACTAGGGGGAAGAAATAAACTATTTACCGATTTCAAAGCTAATTTCCCATTAGCATCCAAATTAATTCTTATGGCTCAAAATTTGCCTTTAATTTTTGGAGCCTCCAAACCACAACTGAGAATCTCTACTGCTTCGCCGTAGGACATAGGCCAATCAGCAGCCCAGCCCGAACGAGGATAAGTGATGGAAGGTAATTTTTGACCGGTATATGTATCATGGGTTGGAACGAAAAAAGTTCTTCAAAATCAGTTTAAAAAAACTATAGACATCACCATCAATTAAACAACTCATTCCTACACCTCTACCATCTGGATCATTCTCAATTAAACGTGCGGTGGCATAAAACTTGCGTATTGAATTCGATATACCATTCACAATTGAATCTAGCGATTTTCATTCAACCTAGGCCATTATTAGGTTCAAGAAGTCTGATTTTTTTTGCATACCTTCAACTTGGATCAGTTCATCGTAATCCAAATACATACCCGCCCAAAATTTGGTTACACCTCGTGGTGCTAGCGGATTACGGACGCGAACCTCCCATTCGTCGTGATGTTCTTAAGTCTCGCTCTCCGATTCCTCCACCTCTTCATACCCCGAATCTCTTTCGACATTCGTTCTTTGTCTCGAGGATGATGAATCATCTCCTCCACTCTTCCGGGCTTGCTTTGATTTTCTCAAAAATATTCTTTATAACCTGTAGAAAAAATTTGTGTTTGAAAATTATAAAGAAAATTTAGAGAGAGAAGTTTAGGTAACTAGAGAGAGATTGATGGTGGTGTGAAAAATTGTAAGGGGTAGGGGCTATTTTTATAATTTTTTTTAAAGTAACCGTTGGATGACGTCATCCATGCGGACCATCCAGATAATAATCCGGATGGTCCGCATGGACCAAAGAATCAATGTCTAGTTTATTAACTAGCCACTGATTCTGTCCGGGGCATCCGAAGAATTGTCCGGATGCCCCGGACAAATCTCCGGATGCCGCGGAAAACTCCGGGCCATCCATAGAATTCTCTGGATGGCCCAGACACTTTTTTTCGAATTTTTTTAATGGGTCTCCCCTATAAATATAGGAGACCCCAACTCCAACCTCACAAACTCACAAACTCCACTCTACATCTTTCTAAATCTCTCTACTTGTTCTAGATATTCTATAAAATTCAAATTTCTTATTTTACATATTGTAGTTCTACTTTCAGAATTGTTTGATTTTTTTTCCGCAAATTTTTTCTATTTGATAAAAACACTTAAATAACGTTCAGATAACATTATAATAGCTCAATTAAAAGCTTCGTATAATTTATCAAGTTATTTACTTGTTGTAGTTATTTAAATTAGTTCTTTTAATTCTAATTTTATTAGTTGTTATTATATGGTATTAGTCTAAATTTAGTTTTTATTATTTGCGATATTAATTAGTTTCGATTAGTATTTTATTGCATATTTAAAAAAATGTTGTTTTGTGTTTTAAAATACCTCTAAAACGTAGAAATACTAATGCTCACCCACCCGTTTATGTGGATCTCAATACCGATGATGATTTTCCTAGAGACTCCCCTCACGTTGACACACTCTCCTCCCAAGAAAGTGGTGGTTGAAGTACTAGTGGTGGATCGAGATCTCGTAAGAAAAAATCTTGAATTTGGAAACACTATATTGTATCAGAGGATGGTTTATCTAGTATTTGTAAAGAGTGCAATAAAATTCATCTTCACGTAAGTGGAAATAGAAATATGGGCACTAGCACTATGGTAAAACATTTAAAAAAACATGAAATATATGATCCTACAAAACCTAACCCAAATAGTGTTTGCATAAACCCTTAAACAGGTCTTCTTTTTTAGTTTAACCACGATACGTATAGGGAAGAAACAATGATTTATGCAATGGGTAGTTTACAACCATTCAGTTTTGCGGATTCTTGGAGATACAAAAATTGGATGCAAGTTGGGGTAAACCCACAAGCAAAATGTATTCCACGTACCTCTTTGCGATCGCTAGCCTTTAAATATTTTTTTAAAATAAAAAAAAACATTATTCAAACTATGCTAACTTTGCCATGGAATGTTTCGATTACTAGTGACATAGCTACTTTTACTGATTTTGATATGTTATGTGTTACCCTTCATTGGATGGATCCCGAATGGGTACTCCAAAGGAGAATTATATGGTTTGAATCTATTGGTCAGCATAACGCACAATTAATTAGGGAGAGTATGGTTGAATGCATGAATATTTATGGTATTAGAAATAAGATTATGTCTATTTCGTTCGATAATGGATCTTCTAATTTGAGTGCTATAAAATTTCTTAGACAAGATTGCACTCTCATTTTTCTTAAATTGTTTCACACCAGATGTTTATGCCACGTACTTCGATTAATTGTGAAAGATGGAATAAGTAGGGTTTTGGATGATTATATTGCCCCTATTAAAAATGGGATCGTATTTTGCACGACCTCTGTTGCTAAAAAGGAGCTTTTAAAACACTTGTTATTGGAAATGGGAAACAATATAAGAAACTTATATTAGATGTCGAAACTAGATGAAATTCTACTTATGCAATGCTTGCACGTGTGCATGTTTTTAAAGAAAAGATTATGACGCTTTATAATGCATCTTATCCTCATACAGTTATTGAAAAACAACATTGAAAATATTGTGCACGCATGTTAAGATTTTTAAAACTTTTTAAAGAAAACACTCTAACCTTTTCTTCACAAAATCAACTTAATGCTCATTTGGCCCTTTTCACGATTACTAATTTTTCCATGCATATGGATGAATTTAGATCAAATTTTGTATGCGTAGACATGGTTCCCCATATGGAATTAAAGTTCACAAAGTATTTTCATCAAATCCATATGACTTATTCAATTGCTTGCATTTTGGATCCTTTTTCACGAAAAGATCAATTTGAATGGCTAGTTAGATGCTTTTATCGATCCGTACAGTTTTCTGTAAGTAGTCCACCGAAGGATCCGGTTGACCCTGAAGGGTATATTATCAGCGTATATGAATGTATGCATAATATGTATGATAAATATGATGAAAGATATAGATTAAATACAACTACAAATGTAAGGAGTAGTAACAATAGGGTAGGGGGAGATTTTCTACTAACTATGTTCAAATGACAATGTTACAAAGCAATGAATTTACAGAAACCCCTCAATCTGATAAAGAGCTGTCTAGATATTTGAGCACTAGGTTTGATTTTACGAATTTTCCCGACCGTGGTATTGAAGATATCATAAGATGGTGGGGTACCAAAACTGAAGAGTATCATATTCTTTGCAAGTTTGTTAAAGAGATTTATGCAATACCTATGTCTACAATTGCAAGTGAGTGTGCTTTCAGCCAAACGAGGTTGCAATACACGACTAAGAGAAGAAGATTGACGGGAAAAGCACTTGGAGTGCTTGTCGCAGTCAAGGATTGGACAGCGGCGGTTAAAAGGATGCAAGACAGAGAGTTTAGAGACGAAGTGAATGTAGACGACATCTTAGAAGATTATCCGGAGGATTATGAAGATACACTTGAACAAGAAATTATGGAAGAAAACGAAGCTGAAGGTGAATCAAGTGAGGACGAAAACGAAGATTTTACTTAAGAAGAAGACGAAGCTGAAGCTGAAGATGAATGATGTTTGTAATAGTTTTTTACTATTTTGTATTTTAATTTGAAAACATTTGTACAACTCATGGCCCGCAAGAGTATAAACTGTGAACGACTAAATAAATAAATAAAAACTATTTACCTTTTATTATAATAACAACAATTGATTTATGAAATACTTATAAGATCTGATTTTGGTTTAAAAAATAATAACAAACACTTAGTAATATTATAACCAAATCACAATAGTAATCAAAATGTAATATTAAAATTATAACCATAAAACTTGTAATATTTTAATATGATAAGATATAGTTTTGGTTTATAACATAATATCAACACTACTAATACTGAATCCCAAAACATAATAATAATATTCAAAATGTAATAATAACATAAGTAATATTTAAAATTTTGGTTTATATAATAATTACAACACTTAAAATATTAATAACCAAAACAAATTAATACTAACCAAAATGTAATAATAATTTTATAATTATATACAATATCTCAATATTTTTTAAATATAACTTAAGATATGATTTTGGTTATAAAATAATTAAAACACTTATAATATTTAAACAATACCCGCGGTTTGCAGTTCTGCCGGTTTGCAATCTGGCGGGTTACAGTTCTGCCAGTTTGCAGGTCTGGCGAGTTACTGCTTATGCGGTTCTAACGGTTAAAAGATTCTAATGGTTTGCAGTTCTGGCGGGTTGTAGTTCTAACGGGCCAGTTTTGCAGGTTACCCGCCGGTTTACTAACAGTTCTCCAGTTTTTACCCGCGGTTCAAGAACCATTAGACACCTCTAGGTATGAACTGATGAGATGAAGAAACAAGAAGGGTTTTCTCCAAGAAATGAAATCAGAGCCATTCCGTAATTTCTTCGGTATCTTCACCGATTACTGCCTTCCATCTTTCATTGTCCGCATATTTCCTTGTCCTCTCCTTCTCTTCTTTCACTTACTCTTATTGTCCTTCATTATCTCTATCATGGAGATAAGAAATAATGTTCTCTTCGAAGACGACTTCCCAGTTTTGATTCAAACGCAAAAACAGAGTTCCGGTGACAAACAAACGGTGAAGAAGCAGTTTGTTGATCTATTCAATAAGGAAAATTCAAGAACTCGTGAAATTGAATTCAAACCCGAAAGCTTAACTTCGAAAATAGATCATGTATCTGTTCATTTTCATCAAGAAATCAAAGAAAAGCTGTCGTTGAAATCTAAAACTACTCTGATTGGTAAATTTTCTTTAGGTTTGCCGAAGAAAATCGTGCTTGAAAATTTCTGCAGTTCTTTAAAGTTCAAAAGCCGCGTTATTACTACTACTTGGGATTCACATCACATTTTCTTGGAATTTGATCTGGATGAAGATGTATGTAAAATGTGGTCTAGAAATGTATGGAAGGTGGGAGGCCTAACTATGAGGATCTTGAGATGGTCTCCTGATTTCCATCCTAAGTATGATAACCCGACGGCGTTGGTCTGGACTATGTTTGAAAAACTGCCTGAATATCTTTATAATGTTGGCTTCATGAAGGAAATTGCTTCTACCTTAGGAAAACCATACAAAATCGAAGTTCCAGATAATAACAGAGCTTATAAGAATTCTGTTTTTGCGCTAATTGAAATCGACTTATCCAGAAATATTCATAACTGTATTTGGATCGGTTTTGGAATTAACGATGGATGTTGGATTAATCTTAAGTACAAAAATTTGCATTCATATTATAATGGTTGTTTTCATTTGGGTCATTGTTATGCTGATTGTAAGAAAACAACTAAACCTGATGGCCAAGAAGTGCAGTCTCAAGAAAAGAAGATAAAAAAAGTTAGAGTGGTCCTGAGGAAGAAGGTGTTGTTAAGATTGATAAGAAGACGTGGAATGAAACAATTGAATCAAATACTGAATTTATTCCAAATTTGAAATCAATAATTGTTCATAAGCATATGGAAGATACATCTTATAATGATTCTTTGATTAAAGACAAGATACAAGGAAATGTTGCTACTAGTAACAATGATATACAACAAAGTTGTGTAGCTAATATCCCTGAAAATGCTGAAGTCATCGAAGCTATTCAACATCTTCAAGCGCAAAGTGATAAACATAATCTTCATGAAAATGTTAACTTTCTATCTGGTACCAACTCTCCAACGTAAGATAATACCTATTGTAATACTAAGGATATTCACATGGTCAGAACCAGTTCTGACCATGTCCCCATTATTGTAATACTAAGGATATTCACATTGTCAGAACCAGTTCTGACCATGTCCCCATTATGATTATTGCTAATACAAATCACTCTTATTGCTAATGATTCTTCTTTCCTTGAAGTTGTTAAAAATAATTGAAAAATGAAAATCAGTAGATCTCCTAGTGAGATTTACTGGTTTAAATTGAAAAGATTAAAAAGTTGTCTTAAATTGTGGAACAAAAATTGTTTTGGCAATGTTTTTAACAAGGTTAAGCAGACTGAAACCATGGTCAATGAGGCTGAATCATTGCATTTTAATCTAAATAATCAAACTACTGAAATGAACTTAAAGAAATCTAACAGTCTATACTTGCAGGCTCTTAGAAATGAAGAAGATTATTGGAGACGGAAAGCTTATAGTTCGTGGCTTATTAAGGGTGATAATAATACAAAAATGTTTTATTCTTTTGTTTCAAAAAAGAGAGGGAAGAATGACATTAAATCTATAAAGGATGGTGGCAAGTGACTGTATAATGCTGATGAGATTAGAGAATCAGCTGAGAAGTATTACAAGGATATCTATTCTAAAAATGCTTACAATTGTATTGAGGAGGAGAATTTGTGTATGAAGAATGATCTTATGTCTTCTATTCCTAAGATGGTAACTTAGGAGTCTAATTCTGATCTAATGAAGGCTACTACTACTGATGAGCTCTGGAATGTCATTAATTCTATGAATCATGATAGTGCCTCGGGTTTTGATGGGTTCAATGTTAATTTTTATAAAGCATGTTGGCAAATTATTAAAGAGGATCTGGTTTTGGCAATGAACTCTTTTCTGGCTGGCAAAAACATCCCAAATGGGATTTTTTCTACTGGTCTTTGTCTGATCCCTAAGACTAGTAACCCTACTTACTGGAATCACTATAGACCAATAAGTCTTTGTTCTTTCACTAACAGAATCTTGTCTAAATTACTCAATAACAGGTTGTCTAAAATTCTGCTTAGGATTATCTCTTGCACTCAGGGTGCTTTCGCCAATAATCGATCTATTCACAATAATATTCTACTTGCAAGGGAGATGGCTTATGATATGAGCAGAAAGCCTACCAAAGGTAACATCATGGTCAAATTGGACATGTCCAAAGCATTTGACCTGATGTCTATTCCTTTTATTCTAAAAGTTCTGTCCTTTTTTGGTTTTTCAAATTAGTTCATTCAGTTAGTCAAAAATATGATTAGTTTTGTCTCTATTTCTATTTCAATTAACGGAAAGTCTTATGGTTACTTTAATTCTGTGAGAGGTTTGAGGCAAGGGGACGCTTTGTCCCTAAGCCTTTTTATCTTAAGTGAGGAAGTTTTAATTAGAGGTTTAGTGAATCTGTATAATCAAAATAATAGTATGATTTTTGCATCTAGATCATCTATTATTATTCCTAGCATATCTTTTGTAGATGATATTCTAGTTTTTACTAACAGTGTGAATTCATCCATTCAGTTGCTAAGTGACTTCCTAAACAATTATCAGCTTATCTCGGGTCAAATAATAAATAAAGAGAACACCCAGATTATTACCTCGAATATCCTTCATCAAAGTAGAATCCAAGAGTTGGAAAACACCATTGGTTTCAAGACTGACCATCTTCCCATTAGCTATTTGGGAGTCACCTTGAGCTGCAACAATAAATCAAAGAAGTTTAGTAAATTGCTGGACAACATCAATGGAAAGATTACCGAATGGCACAACAAATACTTGTCATTTGGGGGAAGGATTTCTCTTATTTCTACTATTCTTATGTCTGTACCATACTAATGGATGCATAATACTATTGTTCCTCAAACTGTGCTAAATAGACTAGAGAAAACCTTTAATAAATTCTTATGGAGATCTAAATTTGAGACTAAAGCTATTTACTGGACTGCTTGGAATAATATTTGCAGACCTTTTGATGAAGGTGGTCTGAATATCAGACGGTTAAAAGATATTCAAACCACTCTTTCACAAACGCTCTGGTATAATTATAGAAAACAGGACAGTTTTTGGGCAAAACTAATGAAAGATATTTACAATAAAGACAACCATCCCCTTAAATCTAATTTCAATAAGCCTGGTTCAATGACTTGGAAGGATTGGTTAATATTAAAGATTTAGATGAACCTAATATTAAATGGTTTCTTGGAAGTGGTAATATGGAATTTTGGTTGGAGAATTGGCACAACCAATCTCCAATCATGGACTTCAAGAACCTTGATGGTAACCTATGGTACCTAGAGCAGAAGTTTAACACTTTTTAGAAAGGAAATTGTTGGGACATGGATATGTTGAAATCTTTTCTTGATGAAGAAAGAATCAAGCAAATCTCTTTATTCAAGATATACTCTTCAAAGGATCTGGGCTATCTCTCTTACTCTAGAGTTCAATACTAAGTGTACTTGGGAAAATGTCAGATGTCATTTCAACAAATCTTCTTTATACAAAAAGATTTGGAATCATTTAACCCCCGGGAAGTGCTCTTTCTTCTTATTGAAACTCATTAAAAAAAATTACCAATTGATTCCACTTTGCAAATTAGACATGTTATCTTAGCTTCTAAGTGTGTTTTATGTCCTAACTATGAGAATAGAAATTACTTATTAGTTAATTGTAAATTTTCTTGGTCTATATGGAAATACTATAGTTTTATATTTAATATCAAAATTGAATCTTACATGAGCATCACTCGTATCATTAGGGAATGGTTTTGGTTCTCAAGAAGAAATGTTCATATAACCCATGTTATTTTGTCCACAATATGTTGGACAATCTAGAAATCTAGGAATGACATGAAGTTCAAGAATAAACTTATTACTACTGACTCTGCTATATTTTACATTAACAGAATCATCTATAGTTTGGACATGAATCTAAAAAAGAAGCATTGGCACACAACATTGGACGCTGGGACTATTCTAGGAAGCAAATCTGTTTATGAAAATCTCAATAATCAATTATATGTGAAGTGGACTCACTCAGTGGAAGGAAGACTGAAGCTCAATGTAGACGGAGCAAGTTCTCTCACTGGGGAAGCATCAGACGGTATGATCTTTAGAAATCACCAGGGTGACTTGGAGCTTGGCATTGGTAAAATTTTTGGGAAATTGCCTCCTCTGTTGGCGGAGGCTCGTGTTCTTCTTGAAGGCCTTTTGCTTTGCAAAGAAAAGTGCTGGTCAAAGGTGGACATCGAGACTGATTGCCAGGCTCTCGTCGACTACTTGGCCAAAGGAAAGTACCCCTGGTCACTGTTCAAGCTTCTCCCAATATGTAGAAGACTTATTCACCCATGCATGAAGATTAAATTCATCCCCCGTACACAAAGTTGCGCCACCGACTGGTTGGCTAAATGGACATTACGCTGCAAGCAGAAAATCAAAATAACTCAGATGTCTGCCCCAACTAAGTTACTGTCCATCATTCTTCTCGAGGGATTGGGTATTGGATACATGAACTCTACTAGCCAGTAGTTCGATGGCTTTAGGCTTTGATTTAGGGGGTTATCGAGTTTTTTGGCTTTGGATTGATTTGGTTTCTCAATGGCTTTGAATCGGATTTCGTCTCCGTCGTCTCATTTTCGAGCTATTTGTTTTAATCTAGGGCTTGATTTAGTAAAGTTAGATCTATACCTAACTTTTTCTAGTTAGTCCTCTAACTCTTATATTTTTGTAATTCGCCCATCTATGAAATAAGCTCTCAATTTTGATAAAAAAAGTATGGGTAGGAGAACCACTTCATCACTTCTACATGCTAATCGGGTGGAATTACGATCATCGAATTTATTTATGAGGCTTCCGATTAATTCGATAGCGTGATTGGTACCAACATCTGAGAGTTAGTACTCTAAACGAATAAACTTAGTTGGAATAAATAATAATTTTTTTCTAATGAAAACGTCAGCGTTACTTTTTGCATGAATTTTTCAAGGAAGTATTTGTGTTTTTATGACACTTTTCATTTTTTTATGTCATAATTTTTTGTACG
This sequence comes from Limnanthes douglasii subsp. nivea, assembly GCA_036936605.1. Classification (NCBI taxonomy): domain Eukaryota; kingdom Viridiplantae; phylum Streptophyta; class Magnoliopsida; order Brassicales; family Limnanthaceae; genus Limnanthes; species Limnanthes douglasii. Next base: position 230,048,655 of record JAUPFV010000001.1, read on the forward strand.
TCTTATTTTTTCCTCCTGCTGTTTTTTAAACAAAACTTTATCTTTTTCGAATCACGGACGTAGCTAATTAGGTCTACCAAATTCATTTAATCTTCTCTCGAAGCTAATCAATATTTTCATCACCATATCATAATTATATGGTTCACTAACCCTAACTTATTATTTCAAATTAGTCGAGCTTTTCGGAACAAGGTATTATAACCATGTTTATTTGATGTATTTTTTGATAATAAAGATTCTACATTTTCATTTGATGGGTATAGTTTAATTTGAATTCTGAGGAACCAACAATTTCTTTAACTGTTATAGATCTACTTTAATTTCATTTTAATTTTAAGATGAGTTCCTCGTAGGGAGAATGGTACCTGTTTTAATTGAAGAACTGCAAATAGTGAAATTTAGATATTTCTATCGGCTTGAAATTTGTTGGTGATAAACTTATTATTTCCACTGATTTGATGAAATTAATACTTGAAAACTAGATTAGGAGTACTATTCATAATCTCTGTTAAATACTGCGGTTAAGTATTCTGATTTTGTAGCAAAAGTAAACTAGATGAACCTCAATTGCTTAATTAGTCTTCCAATCTAGTGTAAATCACAACTAAGCTTTCAAGTAAAGTTATAGCTCTTAGTTGATCTGGAATTTGATTAGTATTAAAATTTTGTTTCATTATATATTTGTGAGTCCATTTTGCCAATTAGTCTGCTGCCATATTTTGTTCCCGGTAAATATGAACTAAAAACATTATAGAAGAAATTAGTTTCTTATAGCAATCTAGAATAAAAGTTGGATACCAGAGGGATTTTCCTATTATCAATATTAAAACTAAATTCTTGAGTTTGTCTCAATGTCTAGGTTGTAGATCTTCATTTTATTACATAGTATGAGACCATTAAAAAAAGCCTTGCATCTAACTACGATATGGGTTTATTTACCATAAATTCTACCATATGTCGCAAGAATATCACCATTACTATTCTTTAAAAGACCTCTACCACTAGATTTACCGGTAAATGAACATAAACCATCAATGTTTAACTTTGTTTGATATTTAAAAGAAGATCTCCACTTAATGAATATCTTATTCTAGGATTATTTAGATGATTGAAACATCCAAATTCAAAGGCTATATTGAATTCATTATTCGAGTGAATTTTTTAAGTAAGTTAACACAATCTAGCCTTATGATGATTTTTGTAGTATGCTATATGATATCATTAGCAGATATACTCTTTTTTTGGCACTTTATTTTGTTCCTAGAGAACTAAATCACCCAACATATAACATAAGGCAAAATAATACAAATATGGGCTTCCTTATTAGTTAACCAATACTAAATCCTAATTATATGCTTTAAGGTCATATGTCTGCCAATATTCAAATCAAATAAACCACAAAAATATATCCATACCTCCCACGAAGTATTACGTTGAACAAATAAGTGGTTAAGAGATTTAATATCTTTGTAAAATTGGCATTTGGAATCTAAACTGATTTACTGTTTTGTAAACCTACGTCAACAACTATTCAATTGTTCAACGATATCTAAAAGAATAAAATAATACTTCTTATGAGTAATGTTGTTCCAAATCCTCTTGTAAAGCCTAGATTTAGATTATTTTTCTCTTAACTTGTTCCAATTCTCTTTGTCATTGTATTCCCTTGCTGTAGATATGGTCCATATGATTTTATCTTCTTCAGCTTCTTACATTTAAGGAGTCTTTATTCTTTCAATGTGAGAGGGTAAAATTAAAACTTTTAATTTATCTAGATCCTAGCTATTTTGATTCCATAATTTTTTTATATTTTCTTTGATATAAAAACTATCACTTTCGGCATTATTGAGAAGAATAAATGGCTTATTATAAAACCATTTCTCAAGCCATAATTCTATCTCACCTCTTTCTAACTTCCAGAAAATAAATTCCTCTGCTGTGTGTCTAATCTTTAGAAGTCCTTTCCAGATTCTTGAGCAATTAATTGAAGTTTAGATTTGTAGAGTATGGTAAGTAGACAGTAATTAAACTATATAAATTTCGACCACTGAGTATTGTGTTCTTTGAACTTTTACCATAACTTCGAGAAGTATGTAGTTTAAATTTCATTAAGATTTCTTAAATTTAAACCCCCTTCTTCATAAGGCTTGCATAAATTCCTCTAATTAGACCATGATATTTCTTTATTACTTTCAATATTACCTCAAAGAAATTTGCTACATAGCTTCTCTATTATTTAATAACACATTTAGGTAGTGTTCAGCCTTGCATATGATAGTTGGCATAACCAAAAGTACATATTGCACGAGTGTTAATCTACCAACAAATGATAATAGCTTGTCATTCCACTCTTGAATATTTAATCTGATTTTATTTATAATCTCTTCATGATGGGAAGCTTTATGTCTTGTAGGGATAACAATACCTAAAATTTTATAGGGAGTTCTTCATGTTTGAATCTAGTTTAATGTTCAATTTTTTTTCGCTAAGTCATTTTTGTAGATGTTATAAAGATTGGTTGATCTTTGTTAATAACCTGACCAGATCTTTCTTGATATTGAAGAATAAACTTGTTAATATTTTTTTATACTTAAGTATGAATCATTTGTGAAGATAACAAAGTCTTCAGCAAAAGCCAAGCAAGGTACTAATACAGAAGTCCAGCTTTGAATCTCATACTTCTGTTTTCTTTGAATATTTTTTTAATACCTCTTATTAGATATTTCTTCGCTATTATAAAGAGATTATGAAAGATAGGATATCCATGTCTAACTCTCTTAAAGGATTCGAAATAACCTCTAAGTTCACCATTAGTAATGACAGAAAACCAAATAACATTAATAGAGGTCTTAATTCTTTGTATAAAATTTATGTTAAATCCAAAGGCTTCTAATATTATGAGTAGAAAGGTAAATGAAATTATGTTGAACAATTTTTCCACGTCCATTTTAATAATCAATTTACCACCTCCACAATTTCTGTTTAAATCATAGATTACTCTTGAGTTAATAGAATATTATCCTGGATATCCTTTTCTTTGATAAATCCATTAAATTCTTCATGTATGATATTAGGTAAAATAGTTGATAGTTTTTCATTTAATATTTTAGATATAATGTAATTTAATACATTTCATATGCTTATTGATCTGTAATCATTCCAAGTTTTAGGTGATTCATTCTTAGGAATTAACCATATTGTTGTAGCATAGATTTCACGTGGAACATTTTGACCAGTATAGAAGTCCCCAATTGAAACACAAATGCCATTGTTATAATAATCCAACAATGGTTGAAACAATTTGAGTAAAGCCATCCACACATGTTATACTATTAGAATTTAAATATTTTGCAAAATTTAGTATCTCCTCTTCTGTAGGAATTACCAATAGATTCTTATTATCTAACTCAGTAACAATATTATGTATAATTTTTTTAAAGATCATATAGCTCCTTAGGATTTGGTTGCTCATATAATAATGACTTGAAGTAATCCTCTGTAGATTTACCGATATACTATTTGGTATGGATTATTTTCAACTGAGGGTAATTTTGTCTAAATTTTTGTGATGTTTCAAAGGTATTTAATGCTTAAGTAGTTTGTAGTGAGAGATTTGAGCTACCTGGTTGTATTAAATGTTCATTACCCTCATTAATGAAAGTGGTTATACCATTAATTATGGGCCACATGGGCTTTCGGGTCATACTTAGGAATACGGGTCGAGTTCAAAAACTCATTAGTTATTAAGCAGGTAGGTAATTAGCTTAGTGATGACGTGATTTAGTTTTTAACACATTTGTCCTGTTCGGATGGTTCAATGGGTGGCTTTTGTCCGAATTTCCCCTGTCCGGTTCCCATAGTAAGTGGTGAGAAAATCCGGACTCATCACTATTAGTTCTCAATCTACTTATTCTCTTCAAATATTTTGTGTATTATGTTCTTTTTCCTTTACTTCTTTACAAAGTTTTGAAAACTTTTTGTGTTCTTATCAAATTCTCTTATCCAAGTAGTATAATATTTATGTTCCCAATATGCTTCTTTTCTAGCTAATAGTTATAGATAGTTGGCTTGTGTTTTAGATAACTTGATTTTATCCTCAGTACTCTTAGTTTCTTCTAGAAACTTTTCTAGAAATTTTATATCCACCTCTGATTGGGTAATGGAACTAAACATATTTCTAAAAGTTTCTTTATCCCATGTCTTGAGTTTAATATTTAATCTTTTATGTTTTTTCCAAAAAACTTGAAGCCTGAAAGTTCTTCATTCTAACTTTGTTCCACCATGTTTAAAAAATCAAGGTGGAATGTTCACATATTCTGGAATTTAAAGGATGTTATAATCTTATTGAGGGGATCATAGATTTTTATACATAAGACTATGATCAGAAAATGTTCTAGGTAAATGTTTGACATAGGTATTTTCAAAATAGTTTGTTCATTTAGTGGTGTATAACATTTTATTTAATCGCTACCATTTGAGATTGTTTCTCCAAGTATATTTTGAATCATTGAAGCATGTGTCATATAGATGACAGTCATTGATGCCATTATTAAAATCATCGAGTGCCCATAGTAAGTGGTGAGAAAATCCGGACTCATCAGTAGCCCCCTTTTTTAGGTTATGTTCGAAGGCCTTTGGCAAGACCTAAAAAATAATTCATGTGTACCCGTACTTACGTCCGGACAGATTTTGAATTGTGTAACGGCTTTATCCGGACTGGTGAAACTCCTAGAAACTGAACGGTTTTGCCAGAGATCGTGGGACACGTGTCCTTCTCTAATTCGCCTCACCGGCCGTTTTTCTCTTGGAATGGCGCTCCCACTCACTTTAAAAAGCAACCTCTTCAATTAATGTTGGTGACATCAGCGCCATCTTTAATCATTACTCCCATCTTTTCGTCTTCTCCTAGGTATCAAAGCATCTTTTGTCCTTTTAGTATAAATTAGTCCACTTTTCACTGTTTTACCATCTTCATTTTCTTGGTGTAAGTTTATGTTTATAGCAAGAAACACCCTGGTAGAAGGTGGGTGGCTCAACTTGTTAGAGTTAGAAAAAGCTCAAAAAGTCGAACGAAAAGGTGCATTGCTGCAGGCCTCCCTGTTTCTCCTATCGACAAATCTGAAACACCAAGTTCAGAACCTGATCGGGGTTCGTCTTCTACCAAAAGTTCTAAACCCAGAAGATTATTCCAGCCCATTCTTTCACCAACCGTTTCAGGCTTATCGGTCCGGGAATCAGAGCCTTTCGTTGAACCAGAGCAGGAAGTTACAAGCACAAAAAGACCTTCCCCATTCATCGCCATGGATCAGATGCTGACATCTCGCCAGAGAAGTTGGCAAATCGACGAAGGGGTCATTTAGTTAAAGGGCAGGCTGCCTCTGCACAACCTAAACCTTCAAAATCCACGCCTTCTAAATCCGGGGCTAAGAGTAAAACCACAGGGTTAGAATCACCCATAAAAATCCCCAAGGACAAGCTATCCGGTCTAGAAGCAACCAGTTCAAGCCTTCGGAAAGAGACCTCCGGATCTAAGCTCCAGTCGGACTCCAGACCACAAGATGAAAGTAATGCCCAACCATCCGGAGGGCCTACTGAGCCAACCACTAGCTCTTCTCTCCCAAAAATAACTGATAATCCTTCCATGGTAATGGAAGATATAATGGAAGACAGTATCGAAGAAGCCCCTTTTGAGACAAACGTCTCCGGGCAAACAAGTGAGGTTGTTGCTGTCAAGAAAAACAAGGGAAAGAAGAAGCTATGTTTAAAACACCCGGATCTGCCGGAGTGCCTTGTGGGAAAAGTGAGACCTTGCTTCCACAAGGTGAGCGTAAAGTACCTACTAGCTATGCAGAAGATCAACTATGCTTTTATTCACACAACCGAACTGGGTCAGATACGGACAAAGTGGGGGATCCCTGAGAACGTTAAAGTGAGGATACCGGTGGATCCGGAGACACCGATGGATTGTAAGCTTAGTGAGATAGTTTTTTTCACTGAGCTATTCAACTGGGGGCTTAGGTTTCCCTTAGATCCGGAGATCGCCAGATACTTTCGTCTCATAAAGCTCTGCCCAAGCCAATTGAGCCCCAACGCTTGGTATACGCTCATGGCCTATATCATGGCCTCCAGGCTCTCCGAAATCCCTCTTCCGATGGAGCAGTTTGCTGCTGTGGCCAGCCTTTGTAGGAACCACCTCATCCCCTTCTACCATTTTAACATGGGCAATAATTATAAGGCGGTGGATGACTTACTTGAGTCGGAGAAAAGCTGGAAGACTAAATTTTTGTTCATAAGTGGTGCCTGGGAGAATGGGAGGAAAATTAAAGCTGATGTCAACCCAAGCATGCTTACCAGTAGATGGCAAAGCGCTGGTAAAAATCTCATCACATACTTCCACCTTTACTTATAACAAATTTGTTTGTCTAATTTCTCTTCTTTTATTTTTTGGTAGTGATGCCTAAGGAGTTCAATGATTACTTAGAGGCTGTGCAGACTACTTGTACCAAGCTAAATGCTTGGGCTGCTGAGAAATGGGGAAACCGCTTCCATAACTGTTTTACCGGAGACAACTTGACAAGATCCCATCTTTGGAATACCACCGGCCGGAGGGACTTGTCTTGGGAGGAATTAACCACTCCACCCCCTCCGGGGGTGATTCTTCGGAAGACTGAGGGAAAAGATGGAAAGTTGACCTTACCGGGCAGAGCTAAAGCCCCAAGCAAAATGAAGGGCAAGAAAGGTAAGGCTAAGCAAGTTGGGGCCGAAGTCAACCCAGGCGATATTGAGGAAAAAACCCTTGCAAGCCCGAAGGAGCAAGAATAAGGAAGGATCGATGTCGCTTTGTTACAAGTGGTAGAGGACGAGAGTACTAAAGAGGTGGTTGGATCTCCAAAGCCCCCAAAATCCCCCAAGAAGAACAGAAAACGGGGAGCTGAAGGTGGAGACAAGGAGGCCAAGAAGAAGAAAAACTCCAAGGGAGATGAGCTTGCTCTCCGGGCTCCGGAGTCCTCTCCTCTGGTTGATCCAACAGACCCAACCCAAGTAGAGGAAATCCCAAGTGATTTTCACACCAGAGAGGGTGCCGAAGGGGACATCAACATCGATGGAGTAGATATCAGCGGGCTTCAAGGGATTGGTCTTTACTTTAATAACCTTGAAAAGGATAATTTCGCCGGCCCTTACCTTCCCCCAAGCTCCTCGAACATGGTTACCTTCAACGGTAACTCTTTTTCTGTTTCAAGTGAGAGAGACATTGTCACCCACTCCTTATTGAGCAATATCCAGCCGGTGCTTACCTTGGAGAAGCAGGTGCGAAATCAGTCAGCCATCATCAATACACTCAACTCCGATAAAGAGAAATTATCTAGCGACCTCCTCACTTCCAACCAAAATACTGAGGCATTGAAGAGAGAAAATGAGGAGTTGAAGAAAATTCAGGAGGACTTGGCCACCAAGCTGGCCACTTCGGAGGGAGTTGTCAAAGAACTCTAATTGAAGCAATCTGACCTGGAGAAAAACCTATCTTCTTCAAAAGAGGAGATGAAGGCCAAAGAAAACGTTATTCAGACCGTAACTAATGACATTTCGCTTGAAAATACTGTGTCCAATGCTGAACAAGAAAACTCTGACTTGTTAAAGAAGCAAGAGAAAACAATCCAAGCTAGGATTGATGCTTATACCAATGAGGTGATAGACTCTCAGGAGGAAAGGTATGCCGAAGTCAATTCAGATATGGTCTTGCTCTTTCAAGAGAAATTTCCGAAGAGGACGCTGGGAGATCTATGGAGTTTTGTGGAATATGAAGACATTCCATTCCACACAATGGCGGATGGTGATAAGAAGAACTATTCCAGTGGTTGGGATGACACAACTGATGAAGATGAACGGACCAGGGAGAGTCCAGATGAAGAAAACAATGATCCTAAGAAGAAACCAAGTGAGATTGGGCCATCTGAAGCTCAGTCTTAAAATATTAATTATCTTTTAATTTTTTATGTTTGAACCAAAGTCATTGGATGGCTAAGGCACTTTTTGTAATCGTGTCCGACCCTTGTCCGGATAAAACCTTTTTGTTTGAAAATTCAAAGTCCTTGGATGGCCAAGGCATTTCGTATATTTCAATGGGTAGTTTTATTTTACACAACTCTTGCATTGTTTCATAATTTTTCAACTTTGATGGCTAATATTCAAACAACCTTTAGTTATTTTACAAGTATTTTAAAGTGAGATTGTTTAAATTCTCCGATGACAAATGTTTAAGTAGTCATCACTCTACCAGTTCAATCCGGTCTACCATAAAATTTTTTAAAGAAACTATCAATCGAAACACTTCGAATTTTTAAGAAGACATCAAATTTTATTAAAAAGCCCGGACACCTCATTAAAACCTCCCCGCGCCACCAGGGTAGGAAAGAGTATGCCCCCAAATATTTACATGAACTTTTAAACAAGTAAATATTTACATATTTTTCATTCCAAGTATAACCGGAGGTGTTCAATGTTCCAGGGGTGATTCAAAATCCTTACATCCTTATCTTGGAGCCGGTATGTTCCAGGCTTAAGCTTTTCACTGACCATATAGGGTCTTTCCCAAGTCGGAGCTAACTTGCCGAACTGCTTCTCCTTGGTATGTAGGAAGACTTTCCTCAGTACTTTATCCCCTGGTTGAAAATCCCTTCTCTTAATTTTAGAAGCAAACCTGCTTCTCATCAAACCTTGATAGTGTGTGGCTCTGAGGTGAGCCTTAACTCTTCTTTCTTCCATCAAGTCAAGCTGGCCTCTGACTGCCACTTCGTTAGCATGTTCGGAAAAATTACGAACTCGAAATGAAGGAAGAGTAGCTTCTATGGGAGCTATGGCATCCATCCCAAATACCAAGGCAAATGGAGACTCTTGTATTGCAGCCCCTGGAGTGGTCCGGTAGGCCCATAAGACTTCTTGTAGATAAGTTGGCCATTTTCCAGCAGCTCCCTCTAAATTATTTTTAAGACCGGACAAGATGGTCCTGTTAGCCACTTTAACTTGACCATTTTCCTGTGGGTGGAAAGGAGAAGAGAAGTAGTGTTGGATGCCTCTAGAGGAGCATAAATTCTTCATTTCCTTGTTGTCGAATTGTGGCCCATTGTCTGTGGTTATCTTTTGTGGAACCCCAAATCTGCAACAAATGTCAGATATGATGAATTTTATAACGGCTTTTGAAGTGGTACCTGCCTATAGAGATGCTTCTATCCACTTGGAGAAGTAATCGATAGCAACAATTATAGTTCTGCATCCTCCGGATGCCATGGGTAAAGGCCCCACTAAATCTAGCCCCCAACGAGCAAAAGGTATTGGTTCAGAGATTGACTCTAAAGGGACAGCTAGAGTATGAATTTCATTACTGTATCTTTGGCATGGATTAAACTTTTTCACTAACTCCTTGGCATCTTGCATTATGGAGGGCCAGTAGTACCCAACTAACAAAAATCTTCTAGTTAGAGCCCTGAATCCACAGTGTGCTGATCCCTTACCATCATGCAATTCGGAGAGCACTATTTGAGACTCCTCGATCCCCAAACATCGTAAGAGGGGTTTAATATAGGATTTTTTTATAAAGAACATCTCTTATGATGATAAAACCATGAGCCTTGTATTTTATTTTTCTTGCTACTGCTTTTTCCGGAGGCAAGATGTCATCCGAGAGATATTGAAGGAGAGGAAATCTCCAATATTGGGGTTGTTTCATTTGTATATTCAAACTTTCTTCTTCCTTATCCGGATTTATTTGAATGGATGGGCACTCTTGCACATGAATCCAAGGGTAGGACTCTGAGTAGGCTATGGTTGCCAAGGAGTCTGCTAGCGTATTTTCCGTTCGAGGTATGTGCTCATAGGTGATGCTTTTGGAATTGAGTGCCACTTCTTTGAGAACAAATAAGTATTTAACCAACTACTCCTTTTGGCTTTGGATTGACCTTGTGCATAATGGATAAGAAGCTGAGAATCGCTCATTAACCTGACACTTTTGGCTCCACAGATGAGAGCTAACTTTAGACCAGCTATAGCAGCTTCATACTCGGACTCATTGTTAGAAGACCTGAAAGCAAAACAAATAGCCTGGTACATCCTATCACCGTACGGAGAGGTTAAACATATCCCAGCACCACAACCGATGGTACTTGATCCACCATCAGTCCGGATAACCCATATTTTTTTTATCTTTTGCACCGGTTGCTTGCTTAGTATCCATGTCTGAATGGAATTCAACTAAGAAATCAGCCACAGTTTGGGCTTTGACTGCTGTTCGAGGGGAAAAATCAATATCGTAGTCGCCCAGCTCTACTGACCACTTGGTCATTCTACTTGAAATGTCTGCCTTTTAGAGAACGTTTTTCAAGGGGAAAGATGTCCAGACAATGATAGAATGAGCCTGAAAGTAGGGTCTCATTTTCCTCGCAGCAATCATCGGGGCTAGTGCTAATTTTTCGAGTTTTAAATACCGTTTTTCTGCATCTATCAAGATTTTGCTGATATAGTACACCAGACGAGGATAGTTATCCACCTCCCTTACCAACACTGCACTTATAGCACAATCAGAAACTCCTAAGTACACGTAGAGGGTCTCTCCATCAATAGGTTTAAACAAGGTTTTATGGGAAGATAAATGTTTCTTAATTTCATTGAAAGCCTCACCACACTGTGGCGACCAGTTGAAGTATTTTGCACCTTTCAAAGTCTGGAAAAACGGGGCTCACCTGTCCGAAGACCTTGAGATAAAACGGTTTAATGCAGCCAACCTCCCTATCAATCGTTGTACTTCTTTAATATTCCGAGGAGGCTTCATATGTGGTAAAGCATTAAGTTGGTCTGGATCAGGATGTATCCCTTTCTCACTTATCACATACCCTAAGAATTTCCCGGACTACACTCTAAAGACACATTTTTCTGGATTCAATTTTAAATTCACTTTTACCAAGTTGACAAAAGTTTCCCGGAGATCTGCCAAGTGTAGTTCTTCATCCACACTTTTTACCATCATGTCATCGATGTAAACTTCCATGTTTCTTCCGATTTGATCAGCAAAATCCTTGTTAACCAACCTCTGATAAGTAGCCCCAACATTTTTTAACCCAAACGGCATCACCTTATAACAATGGAGGCCCTTATCAGTAACAAATGTAGTATGTTCTTGATCCTTCGGATCTACTTGAATCTAATTATACCCGGAGAAGGCATCCATAAAAGATAACAGCTTGTTTCTAGACGTAGAGTCCACCAGCTGATCAATTCGGGGGACCGGATATAAATATTTTGGGAACGCTCTGTTGAGATCTGTGAAATCGATGCACATACGCCATTTACCATTTTTCTTTTTTACCAACACTAGATTGGATGTCCATAAAGGGTATTGAGATTCTTTTATGTGCCCCATTTTAGTTAGTCGGTCAACCTCTTGAACTATGACATCAGCTTTTTCCTTAGAAAAGGCTCTCATCTTCTGTACAACAGGTGTTATGTCCCTTCAGATGGATAATTGGTGTGATATAATGCCTGCTGATACTCCGGTTACATCAGCGTTGCACCAAGCAAAGACATGCTGATGGTCTTTCAATAAACCTAACATTTTACTCTTTAATTCTGATGTCATCAATTTCACCATCTCCCCCAGAGGGCCCCTCAAACTGCTATTCCTCATTGATCCGGACTGCCCCCTGGTGTGGATAATAATCGCCTGAGGGTAGGCTAGTAATTTCAGTTGGTGTTTTAAGGAAGTATGTGGGTGTTAAGTGTTTAAAGTGGAGAGTAGAGAGATAATTAAGCAGCTTGGTAGCAGTTAATTTTCATTCCCTATAGTTAATGCAGGTGGTTGGGTATTTATACCCTGATGTTTGGGCCCTTATGGGCTTTTGGGTCATGTTTAATGGACATGGGTCATGTTCAAAGACCCATGAGCTCTAAGTAGGAGAGCAAGTAAGTTAGTCAAGAAGTGTTTAGGTTTTTTAGTACTTTTTTCATAGTTCGAACAGTCCTATGGTCATAGTGTTCAAAGTGATCTGTCCGGTTCATGCGATCTGTCCGATTTGGAGGCTTTAGACTGATCTGTCCGTGTCCGGGGAGTATGCTGAATTCGGACTCATCAGGAGCCCCTTTTTTAGGTGTTTGAGCAAGTATTCTTGTCAGAGACCTGAAAAACAGTCCGACATTAGAAGTAGTTTTCAATCCGGATAGGTCTATGGGTTTACCCGGACAGATAAAGCTTCACGAATTCAAAACGGTTTTTGCCAGAGTTCGTGGGACACGTGTCACACTCTGACTGGTTGCTTTACCCGTTTTTTCACCTTGAATTTCGAACCCACCTTCTTCGAAAAACAACCTCTTTAATTACATATGGTGACATCAGCGCCGTCTTTTAATCATTGCCAAACTTTTCGAATTCTCCTAGGAATCAACTGCTTTTTTAGATTTACTATAAATTCAGACTCACTTTCTACTGTTTTACTATCTCTTTCATATTTACTCTGCATATTTTCTTAGAGCTTTCTCTCTCTAAAGCAAAGATTTACTTGATAGTTTATGTTTACAGCAATGACTGCTTTGATCAAAGGCGGGTGGCTCAACCTCTCTGAGTTGGAGAAGGCACAAAAAGTCGAGAAGGAAAGACAAATCGCAGCAGGGTTACCTACTTCGCCTGTTGACAGACCAATCGCCTCTGCTGCAGAGTCAGATCGAGGATCTTCTTCCTCCAAAGGCACTAAGCCTAGAAAGTTATTCCAACCTAGCCTTTCCCCCATCATCTTTGGTTCCTCTGTTCAGGAATCAGAATCCATCGTTGAACCAGGAGTAACTGCCACTAGCTTCACAAAACCCTCACCCTTCATAGCGATGGGATCAGATATAAAGAACTCCCCGGAGAAGTCAGCCGATCGAAGAAAGAGTCGGCTGGTTAAGGGGAAAGCCTCTAAGAACACTCCCTCAAAATCGGGGGAAAAAAATAGCAGTTCTGGGTCTGGAGTGCCTATCAGAGCTCCCCGGGAAAGACTACCCGGTCCGGAGGCTAGCAGCCCAGCACTTCAAAGAGAGACTTCTGCCTCAGAGCCCCAGCCTGAGACTAGAAGTCAAGAAAACACAGAAAACCAGCAGTCCGGAAGCCAGGCTGAGCCAAGTTTGAATTCTCCCCGGGCCACTGCCAGTGATATTCCTCCTACGATCATGGAGGAAAGAATGGAGGACTCTGTTGAAGAAGTCCCTTTTGAGTCTGAGCCATCCGGTCAGACTAGTAACACTGCTGCTGCCAAAAAAGATAAGGGCAAAGAAAAATTGTGCTTGAGGCATCCGGAGCTGCCGGAGTGTCTCGAAGGGAAGGTACGGCCTTATTTTCACAGGGTCGAACTTAAATACCTCTTGGCCTTACAGAAGACCAAGTATGCGTTCATCCATACGGCTGAACTAGGTCGAATGCGCACAAAATGGGGGATCCCTGAAAATGTGAAGATAAGGATTCCCATAGATCCTGAAAATCCTATGGATTGCAAGCTGAATGAAATAGTCATCTTCACAGAGTTATTTAATTGGGGACTCAGATTCCCATTGGACCCAGAGATTGTCAGATATTTTCATCTGATCAAACTCTGTCCGAGCCAGCTGAGCCCCAACGCTTGGTATACTCTGATGTCATTCATCATGGCATCAAGGCTGTCCGGGATCCCTCTTCCTATGGAAGAGTTTGCTGCAGTGGCCAATCTTTGCAAACATCACCAATTCCCCTTCTACCACTTCAATATGGGGGACAGTTTCAAAGCTGTTGATGATCTATTGGAGTCTGAGAGTAAATGGAGGAGCCAGTTTTTGTTCGTCAGTGGCGCTTGGGAAAACGGAAAGAAGATCAAGTCCGGAGAGAACCCAAGCCTCCTCAGAAGCAGGTGGAGGAGTGATCGTAAGTCTCCCATTTTAAATCTTTGTCTACTTTTTCCTTCTTATAGTTGGTTTTAAATTAATTGATCTTTCTTTTGTCTTAACAGAACTGCCTAAGGAGTTCGGTGATTACTTGAAGGCCGGACAGGTCACTTGTGGCAAAATCAATGCCTGGGCTGCAAAGAACTGGGGGAACCGATTCCACAATGCTTTCACTAGTGGAAATATGGTAAGGTCTCACCTGTGGAACACCACAGGTCGGAGAGACTTAACTTGGGAGGAGCTCACCACCCAACCTTCTCCGGACACAGTGCTGAAGAGGACCCATGAAGCAGATGGGACACTCTTCTTGCCAGGCCGGGCCAAAGCCCCAAGCAAAATGAAGGGCAAGAAGAAAGGCAAGAAGAAAGGCAAGAAGGTGGTGAGCGATGCTAATCCTGCTGATGCTGAGAAGGATGCTCCAACAGACCCGGAGGGGCCGGCTCAGAGCCAAATCGATGCTGCTCTTTTGCAGGTAGTGGAGCAAGAGACCGAAAGGCAGGAAGCAGACCTCCCAAAACCTCCAAGGGCTTCCAAGAGGAATCGCAAGCAGGGGAATGAAGGGGCAGACCGGGCAGCCAAGAAGAAAAAGACTGCTAAGGGAGATGAGCTTGCTCTCCGAGATCCGGAGCCTTCTTTCCAAGCTGACCCTTCTGACCCAACACATGCTGAAGAGATCCCAAGGTACTTTCATACTGATGAAGTTGAGGGAGGAGAGCTTAACATTGATGAAGTAGACATCACCGGTCTTGGTGAACTTGGCGAATACTTCCTCAACCTCCCCAGAGACGACTTCGCAGGGCCTTACATTCCTCCGAGCAGCTCTAACACCGTCAACTTCAATGATAAGACTTTCATTGTCTCTAGTGAAAAGGACACCATAGCCCACTCCTTGCTAAGCAATGTGCAGCCAGTACTTACACTGGAGAGACAAGTTCGGGGTCAAGCAGACACCATCAAAGACCTTAAGTCTGAGAAGGAAAAGCTGTCCGAAGACCTTCGCACTGCTACTGCCAATGCTGACATGCTAAAGGAAGCAAATGAGGAGTTGAAGAGGAATCAAGAGGAAAACAACACAAAAGTTTCTACTCTAGAGGAAACCATCAGAGACCTCCGGGAGAAGTTGTCCGGTATGGAGAAAGACCTTACTGTCTCAAAAGAAGAGACCAATGCAAAGGACAAGATTATCACCAACCTAACTACTGAAAAGATTGCTCTTGAGAATGCAGCATCCAAGGCTGCCGAGGAGAAAACCACATTGTTAAGGGATCAAGAGGCTACGATCCAAGCTAAGATCAATGCATATGCCAACCAGATGATTAAAAGCGAAGAACTATTGATTGAGAATGTAAGGTCTGACATGGTTCTACTCTTTTATGAAAAATATCCGAAGAGGAACCTAAGGGACTTGTGGCTTTATGTAGACGATGATGACCTTCCATATCATACAATGGCCGAAGAGGATCAGGATGGAGTCTCCAGTGCGTCCTCATCCGATGATGAAGAGCATACCGGGGAGAGCCCAGATGAAGAGAAAGACGATCCCAAAGGCAAGAAGGTAGACGAAGGGAAAAGCGACTTCAAAGGCAAGAAGGTGTATGAAGGTGAGCCATCTTCAAAGGCTCAACCTTAACTTATGATTTACTTTGTTTATTTTTTATTCAGACTAAAGTCCTTGGAAGGCCAAGGCTCTCTTTTTTGTAATGGTGTCCGGTGCTCGACCGGACAGGTTTTTTGCGTTGTATCTTGACTATTTAAAAGTCCTTGGAAGGCCAAGGCAAGTTTAAGTTATTTCATTCAATGAATATCTCTGTTTTGTGCAACCATCATCTTCTTTCATTGTTCATTTTAATTTTGATAGCCAGAGTTTAAGTAGCCTTTAGTTGTTGCATTGTGAGAGTGTTTAAATTCTCCGGCTAGAGTTTAAATAGCCCTTAGATATTTCAGTCCAGATAGTATGACAAGAGACAAAACTTTAAAAAACACTTAGAAAATTTTTAAGAAGGCATTGAATTTTATTTAACAGCCCGGACACCTCATTAAAACCTCTCCGTGCCACCGGGGAGGAAAGAGTATGCCCCCAAATATTTACATGGATGTTTAAACAAGTAAATATTTATACAAGTGCTATTCCAAGTACATCCGGAGATGCTCGATATTCCAAGGATGTGTTAGAACTCTGCCATCTTTGTCTTCCAACCAACAAGTTCCAGGCTTAATTCTTTCAACAACCATATACGGACCCTCCCAAGTTGGGGCCAGCTTTCCGAAGAGCTTTTCTTTAGTGTGTAAGAAGACCTTCCTTAATACTTTGTCCCCAGGTTGGAAATATCTTCTTTTAACTTTAAAAGCAAACCTGCTTCTCATCAAACCTTGATAGTGTGCAACTCTAAGGTGAGCTTTAACTCGTCTTTCTTCTATCAAATCAAGTTGACCTCTGATTGCCACCTCATTAGCATGTTCGGAGAAGTTGTGAACACGAAAAGAGGGGAGGGTTGCTTCTATGGGAGCTACTGCATCCATCCCATAGACCAAGGCAAAGGGTGATTCTTGTGTTGCAGCCCCAGGTGTTGTCCGGTAGGCCCACAAGACCTCTTGTAAATAACTAGGCCACTTCCCAGCAGCCCCTTCCAAATTCTTCTTTAAGCCGGATAGTATAGTTCTATTAGCCACTTCAACTTGCCCATTTGCTTGTGGGTGGAAAGGTGAAGAAAAACAATGCTGTATACCCCTTGAGGCACAGAAGCTCTCCATTTCTCTATTGTCGAACTGTGGCCCATTGTCCGTTGTTATTTTCTGTGGGACACCAAATCTGCAACATATGTTGGACAGAATGAATTTTATAACAGCTTTTGATGTTTTCCCTGCTAGAGGGGCTGCTTCTATCCACTTCGAGAAGTAGTCTATGGCCACAATTATAGTTTTGCGCCCTCCGGACGCCACAGGGAGAGGCCCTACTAAATCCAATCCCCATCGAGCAAAAGGAATAGGCTCAGAAATTGATTCTAAGGGAATGACTGGTACATGAATTTCATTGTTGTACCTCTGGCATGGGTCACACCTCCTCACTAATTCCTTAGCATCTTTCATGATTGATGGCCAATAGTAACCGGAGAGTAAAACTCTTCTTGTTAAAGCTCTAAACCCACAATGGGCTGATCCCTCACCATCATGCAATTCGAAGAGGACCATTTTTTATTCTTCATCCCCCAAACAGCGCAGGAGAGGTTTACTGTAATATTTCTTCTATAACACTTCTCTTAATATGATGAAACCACGAGCCTTGTGTTTCAATGTTCTGGCTAGGGACTTATCCGGAGGCACAACACCATCGGAGAGATATTGTATGAGAGGAAACCTCCAGTCTTGAGGTTGTTTCACTTGTATTTCAAAAATTTCCTCTTCTTTACCCTTACAAAGTTGGATGGAGGGGCTTTCAAGCACATGGATCCATGGATATGACTCCGTATAAGCTACGGTTACTAGTGAGTCTGCTAGCTCATTTTCTGCCCGGGGAATGTGTTCATACACAACACTTTTAAACTTAAGCGCTTCATTTTTTAGGAGGAGTAAATACTTCACAAGTTGCTCCTTCTTAGCCTCAGATTGGCCTTGGGCATGGTGGATAAGTGGTTGGGAGTCACTTAACAACTTGACCCTCTTGGCCCCACAAATGTGGGCTAACTTTAACCCAGCTATAGCTGCTTCGTATTCGGACTCGTTATTAGATGCCCTGAAAGCAAAACAAATAGCCTGGTACATCTTATCTCCATACGGGGAAGTTAAACATACTCCTGCACCATATCCCATTGTGCTAGATCCACCATCTGTTTGGATGACCCATACTTTTTTATCTTTTATATCAGTAGCTTGCTCCGAATCTCTGTCGGAGTGGAATTCGACCTGAAAATCAGCCACAGCTTGGGCTTTGACTGCTGTTCGGGGAGCAAAGTCTATGTCAAAGTCCCCCAACTCTACTGACCACTTAGTCATTCTGCTCGAAATGTCTGCTTTTTTAAGGACATTCTTTAGGGGAAAAGAGGTCTGGACGATGATAGGATGAGCCTAGAAATAAGGCCTCATCTTCCTTGCAGCTATCACGAGGGCTAATGCCAATTTTTCAAGTTTTAAATAACGCTTCTCTGCATCTATCAAGCTTTTGCTGATGTAGTACACTGGATGGGGATGACTATCGACCTCTCTTACCAGCACAGCACTGATGGCACAACTTGAAACTGCCAAATATACAAAGAGAGTCTCCCCATCGACTGGCTTGAACAAAGTTTTGGGGGAGGACAAGTGTTTCTTGATCTCATTGAAAGCCTCATCACACTGCGGGGTCTAATCAAAGCCCTTTGCACCCTTCAAAGTTTGAAAGAAAGAAGCACACCTGTCCGAAGACCTTGAGATAAACTTGTTTAAGGCAGCTAACCTCCCCGTTAACCGCTGTACTTCTTTGATGTTTCGAGGAGGTTCCATTTGGAATAGAGCATTGAGCTGGTCCGAATCGGGCTGGATTCCATGCTCACTTATGATATATCCTAGAAACTTCCCGGACTGCACTCCGAACACACACTTTTCAGGGTTTAATTTCAAATTCACTTTCACCAAGTTGGCAAAAGTTTCTTGGAGGTCGGACAAGTGCAACTGCTCATCTACACTCTTCACCATCATGTCATCAATGTACACTTCCATATATCTTCCAATTTGATCAGCAAATGCCTTTTTGACTAACCTCTGATAAGTAGCCCCAGCATTTTTCAAACCAAATGGAATTACTTTGTAGCAATGAAGACCTCTATCAGTGACAAATGTGGTATGCTCTTGATCTTTTGGATCTACTTGAATCTGATTGTATCCGGAGAAAGCATCCATAAAGGAAATGAGCTTGTTCCCAGAAGTAGAGTCTAATAACTGATCAATCCGGGGGACCGGATACAAGTCTTTTGGGCAAGCTCTATTGAGATCTGTAAAATCAATGCACATGCGCCACTTGCCATTCTTCTTTTTCACAAAGACAGGATTGGCTGTCCGCAAAGGGTATTGAGACTCCTTGATATGCCCCATCTTTGTGAGCCTGTCAACCTCTTGCACAATGACATTAGCTTTTTCTTTGGAAAAAGCTCTTCTTTTTTGAACTACTGGTGCTACGTCTCTCCGAACTGATAGTTGATGTGATATCACTTCTGATGGGACTCCAGTAACATCAGCATTGCACCAAGCAAAAACGTGCTGATGGTTCTTTAAAAACTTCAACATTTCATTCTTCAACATAGGTGGCATTTTAGACCCTATCTTGACACTTTTCCCATCTTCCAAACAGTGTGTTTCCACCTCTTCAACTGGTATCAACACTCCGGGGGTCTCCCTGGGGTCATCAATTTCACCCTCACCCCCGCAAAGGCCCTCAAACTGCTATTGTTCATTGATACGGACTGCCCCCAGCGTTCGAGGAGCCAAGGCAGTGGCATAACATTCTCTTGCAATCTTTTAGCTGCTCCGGACAACTCCAACCTGCCCCTGAACAACATACTTCAAGCATTGGTGGACTGTTGAAGCCACTGCATGCATCCTAGAGAGCCAAGACCTCCCCAGAATAGCATTGTAGCAAGTGGGACAATCCACCACAATAAAGAGTATTCTGACCATTTTCTTGAAAGGGCCCTTGCCCAATAACACCTCTTCTTCGAACTCTCCGATCACATCTGCTGAGCTGCCTGTGAAGCCTACGATTGACCTGTCCGAATTCTGAATTACAGCTGGATTTTTCATTTTCTTGTAAATGGTTAGGAAAAAGATATGGGCTGAGCTTCCAGTATCCACCAGGATTCGTCTTATGTCATTGCCCCCTATAGATGTTCCTATGACAACAGCATCCTCATGAGGGCCATCAATGTTTCTTAAATCATCTTCATCAAACACAATGAAGGGAAATGAGTTTGGTGACTGATAGGATGTCATGCCTCCTTCTAGCTGGGAGGCTAAAGTATGAACATGCCTCTTCCTCAAAGAAGCAGTAGGAGCTATCATAGTGTCCCCTCCGAAAATTGTAAGCGACTCGAAAAACTTAATGAGCCCGGAGACCGATCTAGAACATTCCTCGATAGCACCCACTCTGTTTCGAGTTGGATAAGGATCCAAGTATTCAGATTCTACGTCAAACCTTTCAACTATAACCATGGCCCCCTCCGGAGCAGCATTACTTGGACCAACCCGGTGAGTGTTGTCAGGCATGTTGCCTCCTCTTCTTTTAATGTGAGCTCCCAACTTCCCCCTTTCAATCAAGTTTTGAACTTCTTGCTTCAATGCTATGCAGTCATCGGTGGTATGACCAATATCATTGTGATATTGGAAAAAAGAGTTGTTGCGATGCTCTCTGGGAGACTGCAGTGTTGCCGGTCTCCGGTAATGCACCTCATCCTTTGTTTTTATCAAAAATGGTGGCCACACTTTCTTTTAACTCCGCGAACCACTCCGGTTGCACCCATGGCCCTCTTTTGTTTCTGGATTGCTGACTCTGAGCAGGAGCAGCTGGCTGAGACTGAGCTTTTGCTCTACCATGCCCCTGTCCGGTTTCTCTTGCTTTGTTCCCGGACTGATTTTGATTGGGACTTGGTGTTACTGGGGTAGACCTCACCTGCCCGTGCACCCTGGTTTTCTTTGTTTCATCGACGTTTATTTGTTTGCCAACCTGATTCAGCAACCCTCCCCAGGTCATGGCCTTCTTTCTGGTTACTGAATCAGCTAGATTGCCTGGATTCAAACCTTGCCTTAGGGATGCTATTGCCACTTGTTCGAAGCAATCAGCCAACCCATTCTTGGTGTTCACAAAACGACTTATATATTCTTTCAAGGATTCATTTGGTTCCTGGGCACAATGGATTATTGTGTCTCTATTGCCATTCAGCTCTTTACTCCCTACGAACTGCCTTCAAAAGGCCACCAAAAACGTATCGAAATATTTAATACAACCCTGAGGCAGGCTGTTGTACCATTTCAGAGCACTCCCCGTAAAGGATTGGGAGAATGCCCTACAAAGTAGTTTATCATCATCGTCAAAGTTCATCATGAAGTTTTTAAATTTCTCCAGATGGTTGTCCGGATCAGTACTGTCATCGTACTTCTCTATTTTGGTGCTGTCAAACCTCTTGGGGAGGTTTCCAGACAGAATTTTAGAATACAATGGAGATTGCCTCCAATTCCTTCCACGACTGAACACAGTATCCTCACTGGGAGTTGCAAAGATACCTGGTTCATTGTGGAAGGCAAAGGGATCCATCAGCATCTTGTCCACATGCCTCCAGCTGTGTGATGACCCTTTTCCAATATTCTTCTTCATTTTTCTATGTCTATCCTTTTTTCTTGAATAATTTTTGATCTGCCTTTGTTTCTTTCTAGTTCGACCCTCATCGCTGCTTGAGGATAAAGATTTTTCAACTCCTTCATCGTCCGAAGAGCTATCAGAAGATTCTGAGCTTGAGTTAGAACTCTCCACAGGCTTGGACTGGTAAGACTTTTTAGAACTGGCATGAGTCTTTTTGGTGCTCACATGAGTTTTTGAAGACTCATGCTCTCTGGGGTTATCGGTGTAATGAGCAACCGATGCTTTAGACTTTTCTTTCATGCCCATCTTGGCCTTTTCTGCCCTCAGAGCTTCTATTTCACCCTTTAGTCGGTCACGCTCTTCGATGGTGTATTCATCGTTCTCTCCCACCACTTCGAGCAAAGCTGGTGGTAGTTCTGGATTGTCCGGATTCATTCGGACAGATTTTCTTAGCTGGTTTTGAATGCTTGATTCAGGTACCTTCTCCTCCCACTGTGGTCACCAATTTGGTGTGGATAATAATCGCCTGAGGGTAGGCTAGTAATTTCAGTTGGTGTTTTAAAGAAGTATGTGGGTGTGAAGTGTTTAAAGTGGAGAGTAGAGAGATAATTAAGCAGCTTGGTAGCAGTTAATTTTCATTCCCTATAGTTAATGCAGGTGGTTGGGTATTTATACCCTGATGTTTGGGCCCTTATGGGCTTTCAGGTCATGTTTAATGGACCCGGGTCATGTTCAAAGACCCATTAGCTCTAAGTAGGAGAGCAATTAGCTTAGTCAAGAAGTGTTTAGGTTTTTTAGTACTTTTATCATAGTTCGAACAGTCTTATGGTCATAGTGTTCAAAGTGATCTGTCCGGTTCATGCGATCTGTCCGATCTGTCCGGTTTGGAGGCCTTGGACTGATCTGTCCGTGTCCGGTGAGCATGCTTAATTCGGACTCATCACCCCCAACGTCCGAGGGGCCAGTGTTGTTGCATAACACGATCTTGCTACCTTTTGGCTGCTTCGAACAACTCCCACTTGTCCTTGCACAGCATACTTCAAACATTGGTGGACTGTTGAAGCCACAACATGCATCCTGGAGAGCCAAGATCTCCCCAGAATGGCATTATAACAAGTGGGTCAATCCACCACAATAAAAAGTATTCTAACCATCTTTTTAAAAGGGCCTTTGCCCAATAAAACCTCTTCTTCGAACTCCCCGATCACGTCTGCTGAGCTTCCAGTGAAACCCACAATTGACCTGTTCGAACGCTGAATTACTGCTGGATTCTTCATTTTTTTGTAAGAAGTCAAAAAGATAATATCGGCTGAACTTCCGGTGTCCACCAAAATTCGTCTTATGTCATTGCCCCCAATGGATGCTCCTATAACAACAGCATCTTCATGAGGACCAGCAATGTCCCTCAAGTCTTCCTCATCAAAAACAATGAAGGGAAATGGAATTTGTGATTGATAGGAAGTCATGCCTCCTTCCAGTTGGTAGCTAAAGTATGAACGTGCCTCTTTCTCGAAGAAGCAGTTGGTGCAATCATGGTGTCTCCCCCGAATATTGTAAGTGACTCAAAAAAGCTAATAAGTTCGGACACCGTCTTGCAATGCTCTGTGATAACACCCACTTTATTCCGGGTCGGATGAGGATCTAAATATTCTGACTCTACATCAAACCTTTCGATTATCACCATAGCCCCATCCGGAGCCGATGTGCCTGCATTGTTTGGACCAGCTCGATGAGCATTATCAGGCCTATTTCCACTTTTTCTTTTAACATACGCTCCCAACTTTCCTCTTTCAATCAAATTCTGCACTTCTTGTTTCAACGCAATACAATCTTCCGTGTTATGGCCAATATCATGGTGATACTGGCAGAAACAATTATTACGGCTCTCCCTGGGAGATTGTAATGCAGCCGGCCTTCTGTAATGTACTTCGTCTTTTGTTTTGTCGTAAATGGTGGCTACGTTTTCTTTCAACTCAGCAAACCACTCCGGTTGAACCCAAGGCCCCCGATTATTTCTAGATTGTTGGCTCTGGGCTGGTGCAGCTGGATGGGATTGAGCCTTGGCTCTGTTATGACCCTATCCGGCTTTCTTGGCCTTGTTCCCGGACTGGTTCTGGTTTTGATTTGGTGCAGCTGGAGCAGACCTCACCTGTCTATGCATCCTAGTTTTCTTTGTTTCATCCACATTAATCTGTTTACCGACTGGATTCAGTAGACCTCCCCATGTCATGGCCTTTTTCCTGGTTACTGAATCAGCCAAGTTTCTAGGGTTTAAGCCCTGCCTCACAGAATCTATTGCTACTTGTTCAAAGCAATCAGCTAATCCATTTTCGGTATTCACGAAACGAATTATGTACTCCTTCAGAGATTAATTTAGTTCTTGGGCACAATGGATAATTGTGTCTCCATTGCCCTTTACTTCTTTACTTCCAACAAACTGCCTCCAAAACGCCACCCAAAAAGTATCAAAATTTTTGATGCAACCTTGCGGCAAACTATTGTACCACTTCAGAGCACTCCCCGTAAAAGATTGGGAGAATGCTTTACAAAGTAATTTATCGTCATCATCAAAATTCATCATAAATTTTTTGAATTGTTCAAAATGGTTATCCAGATCTTTACTGCCATCATATTTTTCCATTTTTGTACTGTCAAACTTCTTGTGCAGGTTTCCGGACAATATCTTGGAGGACAATGGAGATTGTCTCCAATTCTGGCCACGACTAAATACAGTAGTTTCGTTGGAAGTTGCAAAGATACCTGGCTCATCATGGAAGGCAAAAGGATCCATTAACAAGCGGTCTACGTGTCCCGGCCATGACTATGACTGTGAGATGATCCTTTACCCAGATGCCTCTTCAACCTTCCATGCCTGTCCCTCTTTTTTGAGTACTTTTTAACCAATTTTTGTTTCTTTTTAGAACGGCCTTCATCGCTGCTGGATGACAAGGACTCTTCAACTCCATCTTCATTCGATGAGCTACTTGAAGACTCTGAGTTTGAATCTGAGCTCTCCACCGGTTTAGACCGATGAGACTTTTTTGAGCTAGCATGAGTCTTTTTTGCACTCACATGGGTCTTCGATGGTTCATGCCCTCTTGGATTGTCAGTATGATGAGCTCCTGACACATTGGATTTCTCTTTTATGCCCAACTCTGCCCTTTTGGTAGCCCTCAAAGCTTCTATTTCAACTTTCAGCCTATCTCGTTCCTCAATCATATACTCATCATTTTCTCCCACCACTTCTGCCAAAGCTGGTGGTACTTCCTGCTCGTCCGGATTCATCCGAACTTGTTTTTCTTGATGGTTTTAAATGCTAGATTTAGGCACCTTCTTCTCCCAATGTGGTCGCCGATTTGGTATGGATTATTTTCAACTGAGGGTAATTTTATCTAAAGTTTTGTGATGTTTCGAAGGTATTTAATGCTTAAGTAGTTTGTAGTGAGACATTTGAGCTGCCTTGTTGTATTAAATGTCCATTACCCTCATTAATGAAAGTGGTTGGGTATTTATACCATTAATTATGGGCCACATGGGCTTTCAGGTCATACTTATGAATTCGGGTCGAGTTCAAAAACTCATTAGTTATTAAGCAGGTAGGTAATTAGCTTAGTCATGACATGATTTAGTTTTTAACACATTTTTCCTGTTCGGATAGTTCAGTGGGTGGCTTTTGTCCGAATTGCCCCTGTCCAGTTCCCATAGTAAGTGGTGAGAAAATCCAGACTCATCACTATTAGTTCTCAATCTACTTATTCTCTTCAAATGTTTTGTGTATTATGTTCTTTTTCCTTTACTCCTTTACAAAGTTTTGAAATTTTTTTGTGTTCTTATCAAATTCTCTTATCCAAGTAGTATAATATTTATGTTCCCAATATGCTTCTTTTCTAGCTAACAGTAATAGATAGTTGGCTTGTGTTTTAGATAACTTGATTTTATCTTCAATACTCTTAGTTTCTTCCAGAAACTTTTCTAGAAATTTTATATCCACCTCTGATTGGGTAATGGAACTAAACATATTTCTAAAAGTTTCTTTATCCCATGTCTTGAGTTTAATATTTAATTTTTAAAGTTTTTTCCAAAAAACTTGAAGCCTGAAAGTTCTTCATTCCAACTTTGTTCTACCATGTTTAAAAAATCAAGGTGGAATGTTCATATATTATGGAATTTAAAGAATGGTATAATCTTATTGAGGGAATCATAGATTTTTATACATAAGACTATGATCAGAAAATGTTCTAGGTAAATGTTTGACATAAGTATTTTCAAAATAGTTTGTTGATTCAGTGGTGTATAACATTTTATTTAATCGCTACCATTTGAGATTGTTTCTCCAAGTATATTTTGAATCATTGAAGTATGTGTCATGTATATGACAGTCATTGATGCTATTATTAAAATCATCGAGTGCCCGAGTGTCGTGAATGATTATCGTTGCTTTATATTTCCTAACTCCCTTTAACGGTCTTGGTGTGCTTTATTATCATTCTTATGTATAATCTTACCTCTGATATACCGATTTAATGATTTATTATCGAACAAGTCCTCAGTCTAGCTTATAGCCCACTATGGTCCAAACAAGGGTTGGTCGTAAACTTATATAAATGAATGGCTTGAAACGTGTTTTGTTTACATGCAAAACATATCCACTAGTAAAAGTTTTAGAATTGATAAGATACAACAAGTCAAAACCTCTAAATATAATATAAGCGGATATATTTTATGTTCCATGGCTTGTGGATCTTTCTCGTGTTCATGTCCTCCAATCAATAGGTCTTGGGTCGGTTGCATTCAATTACCCCATATGGTCATTCCCAAGCGAGTGCTAGTTTTCTCGATCGTGGTTGTTGGATGTGTTGGAGTACCTTCAGAAGCACGAGTTCTTCAACTTTAATGGGTTTTGGCTTCAACTTTGAGTTATATTTTCCCGGTTTTCTATTGATATGAGTTCCCTTAGATGTGCTTCATCTTGACATTATTCTAATAGGTCTACATCGGTATGTCATCCTTGTTCATTAGTGATCTTTTTATATTATAAGATGCAGGCAGTTAGGGCTCTGATTTCCACTGGTACCACGACCTATGCCCCGTAGGTAATATAGAAGGGGATTTTGTCAATCGGGCCTCGTGAGATTGTTTGACACGTCCAAACTATTTTTGGTAGTATCTCCGACCAGTTTCCCTTCGTGTTTCTTATATTTTTTTCTAGGATATTTATGATCGTGCAGGTTATCACCTCTACCTGCCCATTTTCCTGTGGGTGGTAAGATGGGAAAAATTTGGTGCCAGATCTCGTATTTTATTAAAAATTATATAATTTCCTTATTGTCAAACTACAACTCATTATTGGAAATGAGGATTCTTCAGATACCGAAATGGTTAACTGTATGCTTCTATATGAAGTTCCTGATCTTTTGTCCCTCTATTTCATAGTAGGGCTTCTCCCTCCACCCACTTGGTACAATAATCAAATACAACGATAAGACACCTAAAGTTACCCAGTCTGGGAGGGAACTTACCGAATTCATGCCCTGCTGATTGAACGACGATACCCTTATTATGGATGTGAGCTCGAGTCTTGATTGGTTCAAAAACTTGGACCATTATTGGTAATTTTCGTTTTTTTGACCAAATTCTTAGTATCCTTGCGCTTGTCGGGCTAGTAGTATCTAAGGCTCAAGGCTTTATGGACTAAGGTGCAAGCCCCAAGATGCCCACCGTATGACCCGATATGGATCTTATTCACATAGTAATCACTTTTTTTGTCCTAAGCATTTTAGAAAAGGTTGGAGGTATGATCTACAGAAACGTTTCCCATCCATTATCACATATTTCACGGTTCACAACCTCAATCTTCTTGTTTCTACTTCGTTGGTCCTAATGTTCATGGATGTGAACTCTTTAGTTATTTCAAGCTATTGTATTGTTTCTTCATTCTCCCTAGTTTCTCGAAGCCTTAAATCCATAGCCAATAGCCAACAATACCTCTTCTCCTTCTAGCGTCACGATCTATACTACTCTCCTGCATCCTCTGACATTAGACGTTTCATGTACATATATAAGCCATTCTTTTTCAATGTTTTAATCCTCTGTGGGTGTTTCTCCATCTTTCTTGAATATAAAGTTGGACAATACCTACCAATTTATCGTATTCCAAGGTATAAATTAATTGTTGAACTATCCTAACTCGATTTCCCATTTAGCTAGAAGATATGAGGCATCAGATGTGCTTAATATCGATCTTATGGGTAGTATTATGTACACCTAGATTGAGTGGGATTGAAAATACCGGCTAAGCTTCTCGATGACTGTCACTAGTGACAATGCAGTTTTTTCAAACGCATAATACCTCGTTTTGGGCCCTAGAAAAGCTTTTCTGACATAGAAGATGAGGTGATGCACCTTTTCTCTTTCTACTACTAGTACGACGCTTATGGCTCATGGGGATACCTCTAAATATGCAATCAAGGTTTTACCCTTTATGGGCATGACTAGCAGCTGAGGCGAGGGGCGAGTTAGGTCTTTAATTCTTGAAAGACTACAACACACTCATCGCTCCACTCAAATTTTATGAACCCCTTAAGGTTTTTAAGAAAAAGAGGCATCCATCCGCAACTTGTGAGATAAATTTTTTCAGAGTTACTACACTTCTATTCAACCTTTGGACTTCTTTTACCGTTTGAGGTGGGTTTATTTCGTTTAATTTTGTGTTATGGTTTAGATCGACAACGATTTTACCCTTGTGGAGACGAACACAAGGAATTTCTCACAGGTCATGCCCAAAAAACACTTTGCGGGGTTGAGTATCCTGTTGTGCTGTCTTAATATTTATAATTTATCGCAGTGGTCCTCGAGATGGGTGCGTTTATACTCACTCTTGACTAACATGTCATCAATTTAAACCTACACATTCCATCATAATTATTATTTGAATATTTTCTTTTTACCATTTATTAGTTGGTTAAGCCCGTGTTTTGATGAGTCTGAAGGGCATTACCACGTAGCAATACATCCCTTGGTTGGTATTGAACAAACTATTCTCTTGATCCTTTGGGTCCATCTTGATATGGTTGTACCCAGAGTATGCATCCATGAAAGATAATATTTCGTGTCCGATCCTAACTTTGAATAGTTGGTTTATTCGACTAATGGTCTTTATTTCATTTTTTTACTAAGATGGGATTCGCTACCCACTCAGGATATCTAACCTCTCGTATGTGACCCTTGAACAAAAATCGATTGACCTACACTTACATCTTTTGATATTTCCGAGACTAGGTGATTCTTCTTTTGATGTACCGATTTTACCTTGAGATCTATTATAAGTTGTTGGGTACCAAAATATTCGAAATACGTGTCACAAATACATTTTCCCATGAAAAACAACTCCTCGTGCTTCTCTAGTAGGCGAATAAGGTCCACTTTCATGTCTTCACTCAAATATTTCTAGATGCTTACCGTGCATTTGATCTTTCTCTCTAAATATACGTCCTCAAATTCTCTGTTGCATCAAACTCAGATTAATGCTTTCGAGGATCATCCACAACGAGGGGGACTCCAACGTTAGATGGCTGGCACACTCCGTATTGGACCAACATTTGTAGTTGTAGGGCTTGGGCCGACTTCTGCGGATCTTTCATCAATTATTTATAGATTACCATATGGTATTCCTTTATGACTCCCACTTCGTCTCTCACCATCTACCTCATCCATTGATGGTAAGTTGAAGTTATGTTTTTGAAGTCGAGTACCATGGCCTGCCCAAAATGAGGTTGTAAGAGGATGATGAATCAAGCACTACGAATTCAACTACCTCAATCTTCACCCATATTCCAATGCCTACCAAAATTTCCAATACAATATTTCTCACAATTGTAATGACCTTCCCGTCAAGCCCTACAATAGAATTATGTACATAACGAAGGACGATGTCAAACGAGAAACGACCTTTAGTGGGGAGAAATAGTAAGTTTTCTATTGTGCTCTGATCCACGAAGATCATGTCTATCTCACGCCCCTCTACCTCAAATTTTAATAGTAGTACATCTCATCGGGGGTTGGTCACTCCCTCCAAATCTTTATCGATCAAATGATGTGCTCGTGCTATTTTGATGTTCTCATTATAAAATGATGTGCTCGTACTATTTAATATGTGCATCTATATTGTGTGTCTTTAATTGTTTTTTAAATATCTTAAAATCAAGATATTAATATTTTTAATAAAACTATAAGTTTTTGCATTTAGAAAATAATAAAATTGGATATATTTTAACAAAATTTTGATTTTTGGTAAATTTAAGAAAATGTATATGGTAAACTAGATAAATTTTGAAGTTTTATATTAGACGATTTGAGATTAAAATATTTTGATGATTATATAAAAACTCACTTGGATAAATTAAAATCTTTTATGAACAAAAAATAATGTTTTTTGTGTATCCTATTCTAAACTAAAAACGTATCACATATTCAAATTTTAAAATCAATTTTCAGAATAACACTAAAAAATTCAAATATTAATCCCAACCACGAGCTCTACTCTTTGGGCCCCACAAAGGGTTGCCTCCTCCACAACCCCACGAATAGGTTGTCATCTCTTGATCCCGTTAATCACAATATAATCTAACAAGTGTGTACTCCGAAGTCTAGAAATATATTATGATTTCATTGATCAACTAGTCAATCCAATTACATTACATATTTTATTACAATTAACGATTAACTAAAATAAATCCACAACGAATAACATATTTATGCATAAATAAAGTATCATGACGATTGAATTACATATTAGTATACTAGACATTTCAAAAATTCAAATATCAAAGTATCACTAAGGATTGAACCTTACTATTTATAATGAATACATAAAAAATATACAAATAAATTTACATTCTCAAATGATTTTTTATTCTCGGACCTCCATATTCAAATTTCAAAAAACATTCTTAAGAAGATAAAATGTAACCTAAAAAACTTTCAAGTCCTAACACATATCTTGGGATTATACTACTAGTGTATGCTAATCTTTATATGTTAAGCTTTCCATATTGAATTCATCACCTAATGAACATAAAATATTTCAGATGGACTTTAATCCCGTCCTCCTAGCCGACTTGTATACAAGATATCTACTTAACCCTTTAGTTAGACGATCGACTAAATTATATTAAGTTTTCACGAATCATGTTGCGTCTAACATATAAGTGACTATACATGCCTTTCTACATTTGTTTATATATATTAGCCAAGAAAGCTTTACTACCATATCTGATAGATATAAGCGATATCGGTCTAGGGCACGATGAAATTTCATATATCATATTTTTTAGCATTCAACTTCTTTACTAGGTAATGTTAATTCCACAAACTCGGATTTCATAATTGAATTAGTGATATAACTTTTTTCTTTGATATCTGAGAGAAAACACATCCCCTAAAAAATAATACTCATCCACTCGTAGAAGAATAATCTTCCATATTAGTAATATAACTCGCATCCAATAACCTTTAATAACCAAAGGAAATCCAATATTCGTCAAACCATAATCCATGCTTCTTTTAAAATACTTTAATACTCGGTTTAAAGCTTTCCACTGACATGAAATAGGATTGCTGCTATACCTACTAATCTTTCTAAAAATATATAAAATATATGTTATTCCTTAAATACATAATACAACCAATAGCTCTTGATTAATCGAGTTGAGAAACTACAACACCTTTATTAGGTAGAAGCTTAATACAATGATCGACAAGAGGGCTAACATGAGAACAATCATTGAAGTTAAATTTATTTAATATCTTCCCAATATAACTGGATTGAGAAATTTATATATTATTGTTCTTTCGCATAATCTATATACCAAGAATCATCTCAGCCCCCCCCCCCCCCACACACACACACCAAGTCTTTAATCTCAAAATTAGATGGCAATAATTTTTTAGTTTTATCAAATTGATTTTGGCCAATAACAAAAGTCATGTCATCCATATATAATTAAATCATCTCTCTTTTAGCAGAAATATGAAACTTTTTGTATACACACTTCTCTATTTGATTAAGAAGAAAACCAAATAAAACCATATTATCAATTTGTTTATGCCAGTATTTTGGTGTTTGTTTTAGACCATACAAAGATTTCTTCAAGTTGCACACTTTGTATAACCATACATAACAAACCCTTATGGTTGTTTCTTATAAATCTCATCATCTAAATCACCATTCAAGAATGCATTTTTCAAATCCATTTGGTGAATAACAAAAGTGTATACAGATGGAAGTACTACCAACAATCTAATAGTATAAATCATAGCAACACGAGCATAAGAATCAAAGAAGTCAATCCCTTCTTTTTGCCTAAAACCTTGGATAACAAATACGAAGTTATACTGTTCTATGGTATCATCCATTTTTTTTCCTTTTAAAAATATATCTATTTTCCAATGATTTACAACCATGAGGTAATTCAGTCAACATGTATTATTATGCATGATATAATCCATCTCATCCTGGATAGCTTCTTTCTCGAATATTGCAAACCTTGATGACATAGCTTCACTAAAAGTCCTTAGATCTTCCTCATTAATAAAATAATATTGATACTGATAGTAAATCTTTTCCCTTAACCCTTCAATTAAATAAAGTTGAAAAATATATCCGAAAGACTTAAGTTTCCTAGCTCTAGTTTTTTTATTGGTTTAGCCGATCTATGTACCAAAATAGTATCATTGGATATATCTTCAGCTTGAAATGAGTTAATGCTGAAAGATTTATGAATAATGTCGCTTGGTCTAAGTATAAATGTAAATCTTTCTTCATCAAATACTGCATCTCTTGACTATATAACTGTGTTAAAAAACACATATTCATTATATTCTAACACATATA
Source organism: Limnanthes douglasii subsp. nivea (assembly GCA_036936605.1). Lineage (NCBI taxonomy): Eukaryota > Viridiplantae > Streptophyta > Magnoliopsida > Brassicales > Limnanthaceae > Limnanthes > Limnanthes douglasii. The sequence continues at coordinate 230,080,799 of JAUPFV010000001.1, forward strand.
ACCTATACACAATATAATGCTCAACATACCCAATGAAGATACAATATATACCTCTTTCACCTAAGTTTTTTCTTTTGGGTTCGGCGAGCCTTACATTTGATCTGCAACCCCAGACTTTTAGATAGCTCAATATTAGAAGCTTACCATTCAAAAGTTCATAGGGGTAATATTATTAGCCTCACTCCATAAATATCCTCTCAAACCCGAATAATATAACATGGAATTAAGCATTTCTTTCAAAATCATATTCTTCATTCTGATAGACCATTTTGAGGTGGTGTATAAGATTCGTGGTTTGATGTATTATTATAGTTGAAACAATATTGGATCATAATACTCATTTCCTTTATAATACATATATTTTTAATCAGATCATTTTTATAAAGCTTTATTGGCTAAGAGTTCGAAACCTAGAGAAATGAGTTGGAAGATTCCATTCACGAAGGAAGTATTTGAAAAATCCGTTAACCAAGCCAATGCGCCATCCCTATCCCTTCCCGAGCCTGCATATACGGCCCGAGACAAGAAGCTTCCATTAGAAAAAAAAGATCCAAATCTTTCTTCTTTATAAATTTTAAATTTATCAAGAACTTCATTCTTATCATGCAACAAATAATCGTAGCAATATTTAAATGCATCATCAATAAAACTAATGACATATTTTTTTAAATGTGTATAATGGAAATTACATAAATTATTACTTATTAGTTTCAAATATCATCCTCAAATTTTTTTATGGTTATATTAGTTAACACGAAAGTCTTACATTTCTTATTACACTTGGTATGAAACTCATTTTGGACATGTTGTTTATTCTTATATAATGTACATGTCCTAGTCTACCATGCCATAATTTTATTTTTATTCAAATTTCTACAAGTACTAATAGAATCCATGTAAAGAGATTTATTATTAAACGAAATGTTAATATTCAATGTAAACATATGAGTACATAAATATCAAAAGCCTATAAAAGCACCATATTTTGACAAGATATACTTGCCACTTTTAAACACTTGTTTGAAACCAAAATTATTCAAGACAACACCACATAATAGATTATTTCAAATCCTCAAAACATACACCATATTATTTAATAATATATATTTTACAAAAGTTAAAACAAGCTTAATATTTCATAGTTCTTTGATTGGTTTAGTTGCAATATTTCCTATTTTTAACGTAGATTCATCTTGAATTGGTTGAAAATTATTGAATCAACAAATCTTTACACACATGACATGTTGCTTCTTAAACAAGCCACCATACAACATTATCATCCAGCACATACAATGCTTGATATATTAGCGAAACATTATTCTGACCATAATTATAATTTTGGATTAAAATCTGACATTGTTGTTTTTTATGATCCTTAGATCAACTTGAACTGACATTGTTCTTTCCTTTACCAATACGATAATCCTTCCTGAAATGGGCAGGTTTGCTACGCTTCTAACATACCAATGATTCTTGTTAGAATAATTGTTGTTGTTTCTTTTAACCTTTCTTTTATTACATTTTATATGTTTGCGTTATTAGAAAATCCATTATTTTTATCCATATTCACAAAGAGTTTTTTGACTTAATTCTTACCCTTAGAAACATTATTTTATTCTTAAAACCTTGAAGACATTTTAATATTAATATGATTTCCAAGTTCAACTAAAGTCATCTCTTCCTTATTATGTTTTAGTGTATGTTTGAAATCTTTCTATGATGTTACTAGTTTGTTTATAATACTAGATACAAATATACATTCATCTATTTTCGTGTTATGTCAAACAAAATGGTCTAGAATTCTCAATAATTTATTATATTATTTAATGACTGGTCTGGAATCAACCATATTATAAATAATAAAATTATTAGACAAAAACTTCTTGCTAGAACCATCTTCAGCGATATACTAGGATTCAAAAGAATCCCACAGTTTTTTTGCATACTCGATATTTTTTTTATCAAACATGGGATCAGACATCCCTTTAAAATATGGTCATGACATATGTAATTATCGTTCTCCCATTTATAGCACCTTTTTGTTTATTTTATTATTTCATTCTCAATAACCTATATCATAGGAGTACTCAAAACATACACAACCTTAGTATGCTCAATATGAAGTGCGTCTTTTTCTGTCACCTTCTAAAATCACGACCCTTAAACTTGTCAAACTTTACAAACTTTCTTATCATGTTCTTTTGAAAAAATTTAGTTTGTCATTTCAATCTTCATAAAAAATATATTTTAATTATAAGAAAGCGTATATAATAAATCAGATAAATTGTGAAGTCTTTTTATACAATTTTATATTAAAATATATTGATGATTCTCTCAAAAACTAAATCAAATAAAACCAAAATTTTATATGAACCAAAGAATGGTATTTCTTGTGTATCCCATTTTGAATAAAAAATGTATCATATTCTTTTACCAAACATTTTTCAAACTGTAAAAACCCAGGTTTAACTGTTCAAAATTAGAGTATTTCATATGTGAAATAATCAAAAATCAAATTTTAAATAAATTATCAGAATAAAAAAAATTAATTATGGCCTTTACCCTTTGGACCCTACAAGGGTGCCGCCCCACACCCCTCCAAGGGGTTATCCCCTTTGACCCATCGAATCACAATATAATTAAAATGTATGCATTTTCACTCCCTTGACTTGTTTGATGAATATTAAGATTATATTGGTTGATTAGTTAATCCGAGTACACTAATAAATGTACAAGTAAATGAACCAAAGTTTTCAAACACAGTAATTATTGAGTATAAATTTAAAACTTCAAAAAATACCTTAAGTTTTCTACTTTTAAATTTTTTTATTAGAATTTAAAAGAAACTAGAAAGCTTATATTTAAAATAATCTTTTACAAATAATTTTTTTGATACAAAAATTGACTGCTTAACGTAAAATATATGATTATAATAGAATTACCATTGAATTAGAAAATTTTGGTGAAACAAAAAATTCGATAATGAAAATAAAACTATAATCCAATTAAATTATTTGTAAACTATATTTAAAGATGCTAAATGAATTATAAAATATAGTAGACAAACTTTAACCCTAAAAAATGGTACATCAAACCTTTAGAGCAAAAGATATATAATTAAGACACGAGAATAAATGAAAGGATGACAAAAAAAAATTACGTTAAAGATATGATAGAAAGTAAAAATAATAAATAACAATCCTAAAAAAATATTTAGAAATAAAAACAAAAGTAAAAGTAATTACACTGTTTCTAAAAAAGGTAATGAAAACAAAAAGTAGTAATAAAACTAAACTAATAATATGTTTTCATCTTGGTAAAGAGAGTTATATGATATAAACTATTATGTTTAATTTCTTTTATAAAGATTTATATTTAAATACATATATATTTTATGTTATGAAAAATGCTGAAGTGTCATACATGTCATTGATTAAAAATAAGCTTCATTTGGTGTTAGATGTTGGTTTTAATTTGTATATGTGTTCTAATAAATATTAATTTAGTGAACATACTAAAACTAATGATTTAGTTATGATGGATAATAACCACACAATTAAGTTTCAACCGCACAAACACACGTGGTCTAGGTTACCCTGAATATATTTGAGATATGCATGTAAAACATTTCAAAATCCATGACAAATAATATATCACAGCCAACATGTAACACCTAAATGAAGGACGAAGCAATAGTAGTTGACATGACATGCTCAATTAAGTGGGCCATATCAGAGAAGTTTTTTTATCTAGTATGGACAACCATCCCAATTTTAGTCAAGAAAAAGAACGAAAAATGTAAAATGCTAGTTGATTATACTAATTTAAATAAAGTTTGTCCAAATGATTCATTTCCACATTCCTGAATACAATGTTAGATTTTATTGATGTGTATGCGGGTTACAATCAAATTCCATATTCATGAAAAATATAAAAAATATACTACATACATCACAAAGCGAGGATTTTATTGCTACATGTTATATCGTTAAACTCAAAAATATCAAGGCTAATTACCAGAGACTGGTTTGATGAGCTCAGTGAATCTTTAGTGAGACTCATGAGCGAAGATGTTCGTGTGAGAGGTTCAGACAAGAGAATATTCGTGTGATGTGACAACAAGCAGTGAATTACTAGAAAAAGAAAGAGACAAAAAGAATAAATGTTGCAATTATTGATCAATCATTGTCCCTTTTCCCAAAAGGGAATGTCCTTTATATAGTAAATGAGGTGGGTGGTAAAATTACATATCTACCACCGTAATAGTGGATTTCTTACCCTACTATTTGACTATTTACAAACAAGTTCTTGTGGTCTATCATTTAAGCCCTTTATCTCTTATGTGTGCTTTATTTTAGTCCTTAGTCACTAAATACATGGATCTTGATCTTATTTATGAGCTAAATTACATGTTAACCACCTATATTTTCCTTCCCTTATCAGTAGCCCCCCAGTCCATATGCAGTTATCTGGATATGGACTTCATTTGTTGTCTTATACCGTTTGGATCAGAGTCTACGTTACCCCATTCGGATCGGATATCGTCGTTATCGCAGTTGGATTTCCTGCTTTTAGGTAGAGTTCTGATAAGGTCGGATCAGAGTCTATGTTACCCCATTCGGATCAGATATCACCGTTATCGCAGTCGGATTTCCTGCTTCTTGGTAGAACTTTGATAGGGTCGGATCAGATGTTTGGCTCTGATGACCTCACCTCTTGGTCATGTTGATGTCACCTAAGTAATCATTTATGTCAGGCGCGCATGCTTTATTTCGTTGTTATCGAGTCAAGTAATTCTTAGACGGCGCAACTACCATGAACACGTGTCACTGTACCGTTACCTTTTGCCTATTCAACTTTTGTTTCATTTGCCTATAAATACCCAACTCTTTTCCTAAGTAAAAGTTTTTGTTTTCCTTTCAAAAAAAGCTTGCTCTAGAGAGAGAGGTTGTATCTAAGCCAACTTTTACTTTGCATTTTCATGCCTGACGAATTCGTCAATTTTGAAAGGTACAAGATTTCGATGTGGTTCAACATTTCGAACCGGATCGGTGCTCGCAGACCTGCTGGTGTAAGAGAACATCCTTCCCCTGCAGAGATTTGGGAATCTACCTTTCGCAATAATTGGTCTCCCATCCGCGAACACTCCATCAACCTAGTTGCATCATCCCCCGGTCAAGCGTACCTGTCCAGTGGTGGGGTTGATCTTTCTGTTTCTTCGACTTGCCCAACCGATCCTGCTCGACATTCTCCTTTTATCGTAATGGGTGACGAAAGGGAAAAGCCATTGGTTAAAGAAATCATACACAGAACTAAACGGAAAAGACCGCCCGATCCTGCAACCAAATCGGTCAGGATGAGGATCCCCTCTTGAGTCTCGACTCCTCCAACAACCCCCAAGGTTCCCCTCAGACAACACTAGAGGTTAGCCCTCGGAAAACCTTGTCAAGGGGGACTCGGCCCGAACCATCTCTCACACCCAGTCCAGAGGTTCAAGAGAAAAATATGTCCGACGATCCTAATGAAGATAAGGAGAACCTTGATGTTGTGGTGATTGAGCCAAAACCTCTTTGGGATGTTCTTACTGATGTTCCTCCATCGGAACCTGCAATTAGTCTTCCCCCTCACAAAGGTGATACTTATGTGGTGAAAAGTAAAAAGAAGAAGAAGAGGTATGCCTTCGAATGTAGAGTATATCTTGGGCGACAATCTTTGCGGCATCAAAGCTAAACATCTTTTGGCTTTGTACAAGGTGAAGTATAAATATTTTCATCCGACCGAGGAGGTCAAGCTAAGGGATCGTTGGGGTATTCCTACCAACATCATTATCTGATTTCCTATTATTGGTGAGACACCTCTACCAGTTCGGAACAATGAGTTAGTGCTTTATACAGAGCTGATGAACTGGGGTCTCCGACTGCCCCTCAATCCTCTCCTGACCGGCTACTTCCACCTGGTCGGACTGTGTCCTTCTCAAGCCGGGGCTAACATGTGGTATACCCTCATGGCCTGCATTATGGCTTCGAGGCTCTCAGAGAACGCTTTCACTATGGAACAGCTCATTGTTGTCTCGGGTGTGGCCAACAATTCTCACTATCCTTTCTATTCGCTTGGTTTTGCCAGACAACTTAAAGTGATAAAGGATTTTCTGGAGGCCGACAAGAAGTGGAAGCAACAGTTTCTGTTTATTTTTGGGTTGTGGGAGACCGGCTTTGAAAACTATGAAGACCTTCCTCATCGTTTGACGCTGAAGTGGACCAGACAAGGTAAGTACTCTCACCTAAATTTTTTCCGAGTCGTCAGGTTCGGTAAATTCTGACTTTGTTTCTTTTTCATCCATGAAAGGAATTGTTAAGTCCTTTAAGCACCATGCTAAATCCGGTAAGGCTATCTTTAAGAAGCTAAGTGTTTGGACAGGTGAACACTGGGATTACAAGTTCCACCAAAGCTTTCTTCCTATGAACATTGCCAAGTGTAATTTTTGGTGGTGCGATCTTAGTGAGAAGAAGGCCGGCTCGGAAGTTATAGTGCCTCCCCCTAGTGACGATGTCCTTAAGCGTTTAAAGCCCTTGGGTAATGCAGTTTACCTCCCTACTCGGGCCCGAGATCCGAGTCATCAAGATACCGAAAAACCCGAGGAAGGTGAGGAAGAAGAGACTGAGGAAGATGCCGAGTCTGATGACGACGCTCCCGAGGAGAGAAAGGTCAATGCTCAAGAGGGTTCTCAACCCGAGGCTCAGGGCGGTCCCCAAGAAAGGATGCAAGGCAGTCCTCCAACAGGGGCTCCGGATGATCATGATGACACCCAAGTAGGTTTTCCCCAAGATGTGAGGTCATCGGAACCTCAACAGGAAGACCTCCCCCCGGTCCTCAGGCATTCTCCCCAACCTCTCATCCTGAAAATAGGTCAAATAAAGCTGATCACATGGTTGAGATTAGGCCTCAAGGTCGGGCTGGTGCCACAAGACCGCGAAGGTTTACATCTGAGGAGAAGAAGAGAAGGATCGTTGAGAGTGAAGGGGAAAGTGACAACGCTAATCGTCCAAGCCTGCCCTTGTCCAAAAAATTTGTGATTGTCGACTCAGACTCTGGTGGAGAATTTGTCTCCACACGAAGGGAAGCTCAAGAAGGTGACTCCGACAAGGAAATGTACCCCTCCCCGACCTCTGATTATTTTGATGTGTATGCCAATGGCTACGTGGCGAATGAGTTGAACAAACTATTGCATGTTGCTGTCCTACTCGAACGCAAATAAAATCAGAAGGACCGCTATGAAGATGAGGTTATTGAGAGGAGGGCGGAGGTAAAAGCCTTAAATTCTGAGGTCTCCGAGTTGAAGGAAAACGTGAGGGACTTGACCGACCAGGTCAACGAACAGACTGAGATATCCTCCAAAGTGGAAGGCTTGGTCTCTGAGTCCGATAACTTGAAGAAAGAAGTGAAGGAACTAAAGGATGAATTAGCCAAGACATCAAAAGTGACTGCCAAGGTACAAACTCTATCTTCCGAGTCTGAAGAGCTAAAGAAGAGAGTTAAAGAACTGGCTGAAGAATTGGCTAAGGAGAAAAAGACCTCCGAGGACCGCTTGACTACCATCACTTCCCTTAGGACGGAACTGTCAGAGGAAAATACTAAATTTGATGATGAAAGGGAGAAGTTCATTGCCAACGATGCTGAGCGTGACACGATGGTAGATGGTCTTCTTGAAGGCTATTGCAAAATAAAGGTATATTTTAAAAATGTTGTTCAAGATATCGAGAAGCTATCGGCAGAGAATGAAAACTTGAAAAAAAACTTCGAAGCTATGAAGAAATAATGTCTTGATGAGTATGCTGCTAAGATCGTTGCTCATCTTGAAGAGAGAAATACTAAGTTGAGGTCTGCAATGGTAATGGAGATGCATGAAAAGTTCCCGGATTTTCACCTTGGTAGTCTTTGGACTCGAGTTACTGAGCAGCATCACCCACCCGGAGTATCCGTGGAGGACCCTGAATCTAGTGAGGATTCGGCGAGCTCATCATCAGACTCGGATTCCCCTACTGGTAGTAACGAAAATTCTGCATCCGATTAGCATGTACTGGGTAGTTCATATTTTGCTAACTTGTTCGTTCCTTGAATCCTACCACAAGAAACTTTTTGTGTAATATTCTCCTTGTTACTGGAGCTTTCAGTGATATATTCTTAGTGTGATGTTTTACTTAATCGCTTCTTCCTCATGTTTTTCTTCTTGTGATTCAATACTGAATTATTTATTCAAACGTTCTTTGGTTCATATTTTGAGTTGAAAAAGATGAACTATCGTGTCCAAACTTCTTTGGAATATATTTTGAGTCCAAAAAGATGAATTTTCTTGGCCAAACTTCTTTGGAGTATGTTTTGAGTCCAAAAAGATAAACTTTCTTGTCCAAACTTCTTTGGAGTATGTTTTGAGTCCAAAAAAATGAACTTACTCTAGTTTTTAAAGAAGCCAATAAAATTCAATATATAAGCCGACTATTTAGGCACCTCATTCAAACCTTCCTACACCACCAGGTTAGGAAAGAGTGTGCCACCAGAACTTACATAAATTGACAAAGAAAATATTTACATATCACACAATCAAACTAAATAAGCTTTTATGTGCTAAATATTCAAGGGACGGGGAAGATCTCTTCCTTCTTTGTCTTTCAATCAGTATGTCCCTGGTTTCATCTTCTTTGTGACTGTGTATGGACCTTCCTAGTTTGGGGCGCGTTTTCATAGCCTCTTTTCTTTCGTGTACATGAATACTTTTCTTAGGAACTTGTCTCCCACCTCAAATTCTCTTATTCTGACCTTCGACGAGTAACGACTACTCATTAAAGTTTGATAGTGCAAGGAATTCAGTTGTGCCCTTCTTCTCTTTTCTTCTATTAGATCAAGCTCTGTGCGCTTTCCTTTGTCATTCCCCTCCTCAGAATACTCACTCAATCGAAAAGATAGGAACATTATTTCCGATGGCACTACTGCATCCATTCCGTACACAAGTGCGAAAGGTAACTCGCACGTTGCAGTTCGATGAGTAGTCATGTAAGCCCATAACACTTCTTGTAGTTAATCTGGCCACTTCCCTGCTTTGCCCTCTAGATTCTTTCTTAATCCGTCCAAGATTGTTCGATTGGTTACTTCGACCTGACAATTCGCTTGAGGATGGAACGGTGTCGAGAAGCATTGTTGTATCCCCTTGGATGCGCAAAAAGTTCTTATTTCACTGTTATCAAACTGGGGGGCGTTATCCATCATAATCTTCCTAAGTGTACCAAAGCGGCAACAAATGTTGGAGATGATGAATTTTATCACATCTTTTTCCCTTGTTCCTGCTAGAGGTTCAACCTCTACCCATTTGTAAAAATAGTTCACAACAACGATGATTGTTCGGCGCCCTCCTGAAGCCATAAGAAGTGGTCCGACTAAATCTATTCCCCATCGATCGAAGGGCAGAGATTATAATATTGACTCTAGAGGTACTCCGGGCATGTGAATCGAATTAGAAAACCGCTGACAGGTATCACATTTATGTACTAACTCTTTGGCGTCCGCTGAGATGGTCGGCCAATAATATCCTGCCAGAAGAACTCTTCGTATCACGTTTTGTTTCCATAGTGCGCGGACCCTTCCCCGTCGTGCAACTCTGAGAGTATTAGCTGTGACTCATCCTTCCCTAAACAGCGAAGTAAAGGATGATTAAAAGATCTTTTATACAACACATCTCCAAGGACCACGTATCCGTAAGCTTTGAAGCCTATTCTTTTAGCTTTTACTTTGTTAACGGACAGTGTGTCATGGACTAAGAAGTCTCGTATCTTGATTCTCTAGTCTTTTGTTAAGGCTGCGGATATCTGGAAAGCTTCGATACTACTTTCCTCCAGTTCGGACCCCTTAATATCGACGGATTTTCTTGAGTCACTATCCACGGGTATTCCTCTGAATAAGATCTTTGGCCAATGCATCAGCCACTGAATTTCCTGCCATGTGAACCTGTTCGAATCAGACGTTTTCCAAGTCCAAGGTCAAAGCCTTCAAAATTCCTAGATACTTCACCAAATGTCTTTCATTGCTTCTGAACGTTCTAGAGCATGGCTTACCAGAAGTTGAGAGTCACTAATTAACTTGGCCCATTTAGCCCACATATATTTGCAAGTCGTAATCCGACCAGAGCCGCCTCGTACTCCGTCTCGTTGTTCGATGCCTGGAATCCAAGTCGGATTGCCTGGTATATTGCAATGCCATCCAGGGAGGTTAGTTGCACTCCCGCTCCGATCTCGATGAGCTGGATCCCCCACCGGTTCAGACTTGCCACTCATGATCTAACTTTTCTTCCTCTATGTCCATGTCATCCCTGGCGAAATGAAACTCTAGCAAAAAATCAGCTATTGCCTATGCTTTGATTGCAGTTCACGGTTCGAACTTGATGTCAAAATCCCCGAGTTCTACCGACCACTTAGTCATCCTTCCGGACACATCAGGCCTATGTAACATATTTTTCAAAGGAATATATGTTCGCATAACCACCGTATGAGCTTGGAAGTAGGGCCTCATCTTTTGAGCTGATGTTATCAGAGCAAGCACGAGCTTTTCTAACTTAAGGTATCTCTTTTCTACATCCAAAAGACTTTTGCTTACGTAATAGACTGGTCTTGGAACGTTCGATTCTTCTCAGACTAAAACTGAGCTGACTGGAAAGTCGAACACGGCTAAGTAGATGAACAAATTCTCCCTTGGACATGGCTTTGTCAGGACTTCTGGGGATGAGAGATGTTGCTTGATGTGATTAAAGGCATCAGAGCATTCTTGAGTCCAATCTAAGCGATTCGCTTTCCTCAACACTTGGAGGAAAGGGGCACATTTATCTGATGGCATGGAGATGAACCTTTTTAAAGCAGCCAACCTTCCGTTTAAAATTTGCACCTCTTTGATCATTCTAGGTGGATTCATAGTACATAAGGCATTCAACTGCACCGGATCAGCTTTGATACCCTGTTCACTGACTATGTAGCCTAAGAACTTTCTAGATCTTACCCCAAACATGCATTTTTCCGGGTTCAACTTTAGATTTATTTTGGCCAAATTGGCGAAGGTTTCTTCTAAGTTAGCTAAATGATCCTCATCTCTAAGGCTTTTAACTAACATGTCATCAATATAGACTTCCATATTTTTACCGATCTGACTCTCAGACGCTTTGTTCACTAAACGTTGGTATGCTGCCCCGCATTCTTTATTCCGAACGGCATAACCTGTAGCAGTGTAGACCCCTTCCGGTGATGAAAGTCGTCCTCTCCTGATCACTCGGGTCCATCCGGATTTAATTGTATCCAGCGTACGCGTCCATAAAGGACAATAAACGATTTCTGGATGTCGAGTCCACCAGTTGATCTATTCTTGGGACCGGAAAATGAACTTTAGGAAAAGCCCTATTTAGATCAGTGAAGTCTACACACATGCGCCATTTGATATTTTTCTTCTTTACTAAGACCGGATTGGCTGTCTACAACGGGTATTGTGACTCGCGTATGTGGCCCACTTTCGTTAAACGGTCTACCTCTGCCATTATTGCTTCAGTTTTTTCTTGGGAAAAAGATCTTCGTTTTTGAATGATCGGTCGAACACTGTTCTGTATAGCCAGCCTGTAACAGATGATCTCTTCTGGGACCTCTGTAACGTCTTCTGTACACCAAGCAAACATATGCAATTTGGTTGAAAGAAATCTGAGTCAACTTTTTATTACCTCTTGTGATAGTCTTGTTCCTATCTTGAGACTTTTTCGAGGGATAAATGTATGGTCCTAGAAGCCTTCAGCATGGACCATGAACCCAGGGGACTCCCTCAGATCATCAACAGGATCGGAATCCGAAGGAGGCCACTCTGACTGCTATTCTTTTTTGGATCCGCCCCCTTTCAACTGCTTGGGGGCCAGCGCCGCTTTGTAGCATTCCCTAGACCTTTTCTGACTTGATCTTACGATACCAATATTGCTTCCCACTACGTACTTCAAACATTGGTGAACTATGGACGGCATATCATGCATTTTAGACAACCATGATCTTCTGAAGATGGCGTTGTATGATGTGGGTGCATCTACCACGACAAACAGTACCGTTACTATTTTCTTGAACGTTACTATTTTATTTAACACCCCCCTTCCCAGCTCTACCATCCCCTCGAATTCTCCGACGACATCTACGGTCGCACCGGTAAATCCCACTATCGTCCTGTCGGATCGTAGGATGGTTGGGGGATTGGTTATCTGGTTGTAGGTTGTCATAAACATAATGTTGGCGGAACTCCCTGTGTTAATCATAAAAATTCTTATCTTGTTTCCAGCAATCTCTGCTCTGATTACCACTGCGTCCTCATATGGACTAGCTACTTCCCTCATGTCTTCATCTTTGAAGCAAATGATTGGTGACAGATTCCGGTAAATGTGCGATGAGGCTCCCACCTCCAACTGCGTTGCCAAACTTACGATGTGCCTCTTCCTCGAATAACTTGATATACCTGCTACTGTATTCCCCCCCCCCCCTTAAATGGTTAGTGACTCCAAAAATGTACATAACTCACTGAATTTTACTCTGGGGATTGACTCTTGTATCATCTTTACGCTGTTTCTGCCCGGCTTTGGATCAAGATACTCCGTGTCTACATCAAACGTATCCACAAACTCTTCTTCGATCATATCGGAAATCATCATGGTACTGTCTTTCCTTGGAGCGACTTCTTGTTTTGGTAGCACTGCGGTATTCTTCTTGATAAAGTCCACCAACTTTCCGTTCTCTATTAAGTATTGGACTTCTTTCTTTAAACCCACACAGTCATTAGTGAGATGCTCGATATCATCATGGAATTGACAGTATTTGTTCGTCATGTGCTCCCTCGGAGTCTGTAGATGATAAGGCTTGCGGAAATGCACATTTTCACGTGCTTTTTCGAAGATAGTGGAGACACACTCAGTCAACTCGGCGTAATGAGCTGGTCGGACCCACCTGTTCGAAGCTGGTCTGACATACTGTTGAACTGCTTATCCTGCCTGTTGATACTGTTGGTTCTGAGTCTCCCATTGAAGGGCCTGATTCGTTGCTTGAACTGTCAGAGCCTGTGGTCGGGCAGTTGTGACTGGTTGGGTAGCCTGTGGTCGGACATTCACCATCGTCGTACGGGTTCTGGCTAAGTTCGAATCCTGATAGAATTGAGACATGGATTATATCTCTGAGGTCCTGGTTTCCTCGACTAAGATTCTTTTTTCTATCTGATCCAACAAAGCTCCAAACGTCATAGCTTGTGTTTGCGCAACATTATCTTTCATTACCCCCGGAAGAAGACCCATTTGGAAGGCAGCCAATGCTACCTTGTCCTCGCAATATTCCATGTCCGTCTTGACTTGGATGAATCGTTTGGTATATTCTTTCAAACTCTCTCCAATCTTCTGTCGACAATAAATGATGGTATCTCCGTTTGCACAAAAAATTTTGCTTCCACCGAAGTGCTGTCGGAACATACTCCAGAACATATCGAAATTCTTTATGCACCCCTGAGGTAGACGGTTGTACCACTTAGAGCCAGTGTTCTTGAATGTCTGAGAGAAAGCTCTACACAATAACTTGTCTTCGTCATTGTAGTTAATCATAAAGTTCTTGAACTGCTCAATATGGTTATCAGGATCCTGGGTCCTATCGAATTTCTCTAGTTTGGAAATATCGAACCATCTAGGAAGATGCCCAGAAAGGATTTCTGAAGAAAGGGGGGAGGACTTCCAGTTTTGTCCAGCCTTGTACGTGCTTTCCCCCAGACCATCATTAATGGCTGGGTACAACTTTTCCTCAGTCGAAGAAGTAAAGTGATTGCTGACTCTGTAATCTTGATGATAACTATCAGACTGAGGTTTTTTCCGAGTGGTACATGTTCTCCTCGTATATTTCCCACTTTATCTTGGTCCTTGGAGTATATTTTCCTCTTTCCAGCATCAACTTTCCTCCTCGAATCGCTTCTTTTCTGACTATTCTGGTGAGCATGCTTGCGTGTCCTCAGATCTTTGTGCCTTCGATCCACCTTGTACCTTGAGTCGGTCTCCGAAGAAGAAGACTTATCAGAACTCAAAGAGGTATATTCGCTAGAATCGGACGACTCACATCTTTGCTCCGATCTAGTGTGTCTTTAGAAAGCCGATGAATTTTCCTGCGCCAGCTCTCTTTGGGTAGAACAACATCTTGGGCTTGATCAACTTCGATCCTTTCTTGTCGGACCTCAGATCTGACCCTTTTAGAACTTTCTATCATGGCATCCCTTTCAACATTTAACCTTTCAATATCTTCTAGTAACCCTTTTCGCCTGGCGACTAAAACTGACTCCTCCAAAAGTTCTTCCGCATACCGATTCGGAGCATTTCCTTCGTTCATGACCTGCTCTTCCATCAGGTGATCTCCAGACTCGACATGGACTAAATCTCTAGTCGGATTAGTTTCGATCTCTCAACGAATTTTTGTATCCATAATTTTTTCAGTTTAGTTTTCAAGATTTTAGAAAATTAGTTATGGGTACCAAATGTTTCCCACAGACGACGCCACTAATGAGCTTAGTAAATTTTTAGTGAGACTCAAGAGCGAAGATGCTCGTGTGAGAGGGTCGAACAAGATAATATTCGTGTGATGTGACAGCAAACAGTGAATTACTAGAAAAAGAAAGAGACAGAAGGAATAAATGTTGCAATTATTGATCAATCATTAGTTCTTTTTCCCAAAAAAGAATGTCCTTTATATAGTAAATGAGGTGGATGATAAAATTACATATCTACCACCATAATTGTGGATTTCTTACCCCACTATTTGACTATTTACAAACAAGTTCTTGGGGTATATCATTTAAGCCCTTTTTTTTATGTGTGCTTTACTTTAGTTCTTAGTCACTAAATACATGGACTTTAATCTTATTTATTTATGAGCTAAATTAGATGTTAACCACCTATATTTTCCTTCCCTTCTCATGGTTAACAAGACATCATTAAACCAGCTTGGGTGTAACCTACAAGCATATATCGATGACATACTGGTGATAAAAGACGAAGATACAGATCACCTATACGACCTTGACAAAATGTTTGCCAACTTTTGAATGGTCAACCTGAAGCTGATTCTTGAGAAGTTTACATTTGACATCAGATTATGAAATTTTATAGGATACATGGTCATAGAGAAGCAAATATAAGAATATCTTACATGAATGTCAAACCTCGTTGTACTAGAGTCACCACGAGACACCAATGAAGTATGAATACATGTAGGTTGACTAACCGCTCTCAATAGATTCATCTTCTACTCTTCTGAGAAATGTCAATCATTTTTCTAGATATTAAAAAGGGTTCGCTGATTCAATTGAAATATTGAATGTGGTTAAACATTCCAAAAATATAAAGGAGTTCATGGATGTGCTGAAGGTGTTGATTAATTCAAACCATTTTTATATGGTTGTGTATGATTATGCAAAGAGCACATTGCTAGTTAAGGATAATGGAAATAAAGTCTGAGCTATTTATTATGTTTGTCAGCCCCTTCTATTTAGTTTTTTATGATTATGTGGAGAGTACAATGCGGGTTATGAAAGATACAAATAAATTATGAGCTATCTATTATGTAAGTTAGTCCCTACTAGTCTCTGAGACATGATACTTACAATTAGAAAAATTATTTTGGTTTTAGTAACAGTGGTTAGGAAGATAAATACTTACTTCTAAGAATATAGCTTATGAGTCAAAACTCTATTCCATCTTAGGTATATATTACAAAAGCCGAACATATCGGTCAAGTTGACCAGATGGTCAGTGAAGTTAGAAGACTTAGATATCAGGTTCGAGCCACATCGATAGATTTTGTAATAGAGTTCCAGTTTGAAAGACCCCTAACTTTAGTGCACCATCTCAAACCAACATGACACGTTCAGACAAATAAAGAAAGCAAGAAAATCGATTATGGTGCAGAGATGCAATTAAGATATTTGGGAAAAACTATGAACTAAAACATCATGTCTGACTTCTCTTTCTTCGAAAATGAAGCAAAGTATGAAGCTTCAATTATAGGTATGAGATTTTCTAACATCCGTGGGGGTCGAACAGTGAAGTTCTTAACAAATTCACAACTCGTAGCCAACCAAGCCTTTGGCCAAGCCAAAGCTAAGAAGGATACTTTGATCCAATATCTAAAAGATACTCAATGCCAAAAAATATTATTTGATCATGTCACTCTTTAACAATTCTACATGGCAGAAGATTCAAAGACCGATTCTCGTGCATCTTCGACCTCTGCAGATTTGGCACTATGCGTAATTCTTCAAGAAAAAATAACTTTGAACACTTTCTAAATCAAACTCTTATCAAATGTTTCGATGCTTGAATTAATTCTCATTGAGGATGAGAATGACTAAACACCATATATTAAAAGGTAAG
This sequence comes from Limnanthes douglasii subsp. nivea, assembly GCA_036936605.1. Taxonomy (NCBI): domain Eukaryota; kingdom Viridiplantae; phylum Streptophyta; class Magnoliopsida; order Brassicales; family Limnanthaceae; genus Limnanthes; species Limnanthes douglasii. Next base: position 230,097,246 of record JAUPFV010000001.1, read on the forward strand.
CTATAATAATATAAAGCCAAAACCAAATGTATCAAAATAAAATCTACTAGATACGTATGAGTGGCCAAAATATTGTACAAATATGGTTTTACCATACTTTTACTTCGTTGTCTTGAGCACAAACAAAATGATTTTTTAATATATGAACTTCATGATGGAAAAGGTAGTACTTACTATGGCTACAAGGTTTTGCATAAAAGAATACTCATACGATGATATTATTGGCCCACCATCTTGGTATACGTAGAATACTACATTAAAAGTTATGAGACATGTCAATATTTTGTTAATTCAAATTGAATCCTAACTGTTTTTGTGGAGAATTTCTCAAAGGTAATCCCATTTAACCGCCTTGACATCATGCAACCTTTTCGCAGGCCTAAGAAGGGAAGCAATACTTCTTGGTGGTGGTATATTATTTTCCAAAGTGGGTGGAAGCATAGCTTTTAGTAAATATCAGGGAAAATGATTTATCAATTTCTTCAAAATTAACATATGTTGCAGATATGGGATACTGAAGGTCATTAAAATAGATATTGATTCATAATAATCCTAAAAAATCATAAAGAGAATGCTGGAACGTGCAATCAAGAAATAAACATGCATGTAGGAAGGTATATGGTCATACATGACCATTATGTGAATTAGAACTATCCATATACCATTTTCTGTAGTGGCATGGAGGCAGTCGTTTCATATGAAACTTTCATGCTTTTATTCGGAATATCAATATGTGATGAATGAAGAAATACCAAAGCGAGAAGATCCAAACTTGATGTAATCAAAGAAAATGGGATGAAAACTCACTTAATAACAGATTACCTCTTGAGAAACATATAAGTTCAAAATTTCATTTATGAAGCTTTGTAGTTGGAGAAAAAATACTCAAACACATGTTCCTTTATACAAAGAACATAGCCATCGGCAAGCTCAAACATAACTAGGATGATCCATATACATTAGAAGCTAAGGTCAATCCTGGAACATACAAACTTATGGATAAATAAATACAACCTTTTTGGTGTCCATAGAATATAAAGAATTTGAAGCTCAACAATTCATAATTTATCTTATAGTTTTGGCTACCATTTTTATATATTAAAATTATATTCTTTCTATTTGATGTAAATTATTTCTTACTTTGGTGGTGCAGAAAGGTTTTAGTGAGCTATATCATTAATAAAATCATTTTTTAATTTGTACCTAAGTGTTGGATAATACTAAACGTAGTCGTAAATAATATAAGAGTCCTTGAGAATTTACAAACAATCTAAGCGTTAGATGATTCTAAATGTAGCCCATACTCTAAGGAGTCTTTGAAACCCTGCAAACAATATGAGTGTTGGATGATTGTAAATATTGTGTAAAACACTAAAAGTCTTGGTAGACTCCAAAGGGTCAACAAATTATACATTTATAGTCTCAGACCATTATTTTGTATTTAATCTTGAATGATTTAAATTCAAAATATATCAAGAAAATAAAGTGAATAAAAATACAATCCAATTTTGGCACTTATATATATATATATTCAACATAAATATAGAGCAAAAAACATGAGCTCATTTAAATATAAAACAAAATAGCATAGAGAATAAAATGACATTAATAACTACTAGAGGATTCATTATGGCAAACCAAGTGCAATAATTACAAGAATATAGAAACAAACCAATTAATTTTGAGGATTAGCCTTTTCAAGAGCAAAAAAATCACAAAAGTATCAATATAGATTACAAAAGGAACCTCGACAATAACTTAAGTTTAGACAATATGAATAAGACCCATTCAAGCCTCGACTATTTTGTAAACCTTCAGAAACAATAGTAGGAGGGAGGTTAACAACATCACAGATCGTAGAATAAGAAAATAAATTATTAATAACTCAAATTCAACTTGAGGGAAGGGGTTAGCGGTCCATTTCTCCTTTCCACCTTCTACAAGATATTCACATTTTTATATAATACTCCAAATAATATAATCAAGCATACAATAACAGGACATAGTTATAGAAATAATCTTAATAAATTTTTGAGAAATTTTCATGAAAGTAAAACACTAAGTTGGATTCACAAAGTTTTATCGTTCTTCAAACAACCTCTTTCCAGCAACTTGTATTTCCTGCAGTATTCTTTCATTATTCAACCTTTTTGTTTCCCTTATTTTTTTTTGTTTTCGAGAGAAACAAACACTCATTGCGTTTTCTTGTCATGTTAAATATCATTAGTACGCATAACAATGATATGAATCTCCCGAGAACATTTTATCATTTTACCAAGACTTTTGGAAAATTCTCATCCCTTGTGCGTTTCAACAAGGAGGTCTTTTCTGAGACTTTTATAATATGATGAGGTCATTTCTTTCAATTTGAGAATCACTCTCATTAATGAAAATCCACTTTGAGAAGTTGAAAAAGGATTCATGGCTAAATTAAAGGCCTTATTACTACACTTTTTCCCATGAGTAAATAATTGAAAGGATAAGACACTGGTAAAACCTAACTTAGTCTTAAGGCCAACAAGATTGGCATCCTAGCTATTGGAAGATAAAAGTTATGAGGATGATACCTTAGTAATATGAAGCGACCACTTAGCTTTTGGATCGAACGATCTACTATTTAGATCAATCAGAACACCTTTTGGACAAACCAAATTAGTATCTATAATTTTTTAAGAAATAAGATGAGATCAGAAACCTCTATTTTCCCTTTAAATCGTGCCTCTAACAGTCTTTGAGTAATTAAAAAACTACGGTCTTCCAATCAATAACTTTGACCCTAAGAGTTTTATGAGGAGAATGCCCAACATTATAATTCGTTGCTTTTGGGTCTCCTTCCCGAGATTGTAAAGACTTTGAATGTGGAAAAGCACATACCACTTTTGTTTTTAGAACTAATTCATTGGATGTAAGTGTCCACGCCTCATCTGCAGGTTCAACCAACACGAGTGAATTATTGACAGCCAGAGATCGTGCAAGATTTTCCAAAACTCGAACTCCCAATTGTTTTTGCAGTGATAATTGACTAGTAAACTTAACATAGTTAACCTTAACGTTACACACATGTTCATGGAAAATATTTTTCCATTTTGCATACTTAGCGCATTTTCCCAATATAAGATCAACATTTAAAAATCATGATAAGTCACCAGAGTTGGTCACTTGTCTCAGAGCAGTAATTGATGTTACATTTGTATAGAAATAATCACTTTTGTTGTATCTTCAGTCACCTTTGTTAATGTTTTTTTTACATTTTTGGTCATTACGAGTGACCACAGGTGTAAAGAAGAGCAACAAACATGGCTGTTTTTATACAAATATAACATGAGTGACTTTTTTGATACACATGAACAATTCTGGTGACTAATCATTATTTTAAGTCTTTGATAAACTAATAAATAGTAAAACTTGTAGATCATATATGGCTGAAATTAATCAAATGATGAATATAAAATATGTATACTTCCTTATTTTCCCCGTCTCGTGGTACCACTAGTAATGGTTCGACCCTACGTGTCTCTTATTGTAACTAACATAGAAAAACATATTTTTTCTATATCTTATTAAAATAGAGATGATTTGAGATACCTTTGGGATCTCCATGCACAGTTAGGAAATAAATGATATTACTCATTAATCTAATAGTTATCAATGAGATATAATCTCTAACATTGAAAGACACTTTAAATATCCTTGAAAAAACTATAGAAGCAATCAAGAGCCTCTGTCCGTTCAGAATTAGTTGGTTCAGACACACGCAAAGTGTCCTTAAGAAGGCTAACAAATCTAGCTACAACAAAAAACGACCCCTTATATAAAAAATAGTGAAAATCACCAAATTATGGTCAAAAGGATTTAGAGAAGTGTCCTCCGTCTTTGGCAGAAAAAACTTACACAAACTAGAATTTCCCAGTTCACAAATTTCTACGAGATACATATTGCTTTAATATAAGAATATTTATCAATATGGAAAATGTTCACTCTTCAAGTCTTTGTATATTAGCTTGATTTCTTAGAGTCTAGGCTACTTTCGAAGTTATTTATCAACTCACGTTGTCTCTTTAGCTTTTCTTTACCGTCTAAAACCTCAACCTTCACCAATTTTTTTCCTCTACTTTTATTTCCAAGTTCAATAGGGGAAAGAGGGTTAGTCAACAGTCTTTAGCATCTCAAAATCACGAGTCAATACCTTTAGGCTACAACCTCTAAAATGGGTGAAGGTTACTCCAAGGAAAAGGCTTCGAGCCCCCATGTGTAGCCGAGAAATAGGCTATGGTTTTTGGTTTTTGACATATGGTCTCCTCATTATACCATTATTCAAAGGGTTTTGTATAAGTATCCACATATCAACAATTTTCAAATAATACGAGACCAATGACAGATTCTTAAAAATGTTAAACTGGGGCTTCCAATTAAAGGTGAATTCCCATTCACACCGAAGTCAGATGAGTTGGTCTTCTTTACTGACATGTTTGACTAAGGCTTCCAATTTCCTTTCCACCCTAACCTCAAGCAGTTAGTTATTAAACTTGACCTCTTCCCTAGGCAGTCGAGCTATAGTATGTCGATGACCCTAATGTCCTTCGTAATTTCCTCAAATGTATATGGGTTCCACTAACCATGGAATAACTGATTTCACCATGCAATATCTATAACAATCTAAACTACCTAGATTACTATATCATTATCGTGAATGATCTCAACATGGTGACTGATCTTCCAGATCACAACCACAAATGAAAAAAAAATGATTTGTTTTTTTTCTGAGAGGTATGGGAAAATAGGGCTTTCACCAGTACGCAAGAGCCGAGCTTCCTAAAACCTTCGTGGAGCCACATATTAACTAGCATAAAAATTCTCTAATGAGACAAAATCTTATCTCTTTATTCTGACTTGTCTGAAATTATTTACTGTATTTCCGTATTTTCTTGTAGACTACATGAAACTGTTTCATGTCGAGGCCAAATCGGGTAAAGATCAACTCCTAAACTGATTCATTGGGTGAAAAACGCTCGGGGTCACAGGTTTTATAAATACTTTGCCAAAGATAGCGTAATCATTTTTAAATTTTAGAACCTGAAGTAGTGGATACTTCTCGACGAAAGTGTCAAAGCATCTGACATTTCGAAGCTTAAAGCTGACCTAGAGAAGTACCTGAAGCTACCAACTCAGGGTAAGGCTCTGAGAAAATACTTTCTAAGAAATAAAAATACGACCTTCCTCGAAAGAAGAAAATTCAAGAAGGATGTTCAGAGTCCTCTGATGAAGCGAGACATGTTGTCCTTACTGTAGTGACCTGCTAATAGACCTTCATTCTGGCGACTTTCAGTGCATGAAATCAAAAGAGGTCGAAGAGAAATATGTCCATACCGATGCCGGAGAGGCTCATGTCTCCCACGATATGGTGAGAAGCCTCGAGTTTATAAGGAAAACGCCCACAGTCGCGATAGAGTGTCAGGACCTGTCCATGGTTGTTGCTTTAGTACGCAAATGCCTTAAAACTTACTCTCGCGGTCACTCACCCGACTATCCCTGATACAGTGGCTTGGTACATAGCTTTACGTAAATGGATGATTATTTTATCTTATTGTTTTCTGGTAGGCCCAAGTTTTTCTTCCTTCTCAAAAATATCGCTCCACTTCTAGGACTTAAACAATACATGAGCAATGCTACAAGAAATGAGCAAGACACACTGGGCCAAACCCCTCAACCTGTCCACCCTGATGAAGAAACCTACTAAACATGTGATCAATGGCGAAGAATATGAGAAGTAGAGGCAACATAAGGGAAAAAGAACGCTTCAATGTAGAAGGGTCGAATTCCACAACCGCAAACTGATCGATCATAGTATTTCCAGCATTCGGGCCTAAGTTTCTAAGGTGAAGGTTGAGGCCCAGAAGATCAAAGAAATACATAGTGATGATGTGAAGGATTTCTTTAGAGATGCGAACAAATGAGACAAAAAGAATATATGGTTTTAAGCTTCCAACAATGCTTTACTGACCTCATTTTAGGACCGTTTTGGGAGCATATCTTGGAACTTGAACACCCTCAGAGTACTCCTGTAATTCAATCTGAGATTTATGTCCCACTTCGAAGAGAAGAGAAAATCATGACTAAAGTGGAAGACCAAACTCTTATGAGCTATGGTCCTACGATCCCGTAGCTCAAGACTCCTTCACCAATAACACATTTCCACCGCTCCTCGCTATCGTGGTCAATTTCCACCATTAATAATTCTAAATCATCGATGAAATAATCAAGTAGCCATATGCATTTTATTTTGTTTTTGTTTTTTTTAGCTTAAAGCTTCTAAGATTTTTGAATACGTCATATTTTGGTTTTATTTTTTAACTGAAAGTTTCTCATTCGACAACATGTTTTGTATTACGTCGTCCCTTGCTTATCCGTCCAAATTAAATAGAAACTACTAGTTTTTATATTAGATTCTCAATTATGTTGTTGGAAATTTATTTTAGAGTTCGAATTATCCAAACCTTTCGAACCCCTCAAATTCGATACTCAAACCCAAACCGATGCGTGCGATATATTTTAACGATAAATGAAATTCGGTTTTACCCAACACCATCGAACTAAAAGCTTAAACCCACCCATGTTTTAGATGGACTTTTTATAATAACAAACCCCTCCATCTTAACCAGACCCCTAAACCTTTTAATATAGATGATGACAAATATACAAAAACAGCTTATTAATACATATGATGACAACGTAAAACATTTATAAGAATCAAATTCGGCAAAGAAAAAAGAAAAAAAAATAGTACGAAGTACTCATACATGGACCAAACAAAGCAGTGCGTGGGTGACATCAGATGCAACTCTGTTTGTTGCTGTCTGGTTGATTTCATGCTGACATGTGATTCCAATTGAAGCTAAAATAAAAAGTTTTTTGATTTCAAGTTTTTAATTCCTCCAATCAACGTAAACAATATACATAATCTAAGAATCAAGTTCAAATCTATAGTTAACTCGGTGTTTAACAGATTTACAGTCAACCAAGTCCAGTTGTTACCACTAGAGTAGCTACCTTCTTCTGTCTCTAGATACTGAACTACGTTTCAATGGCACTCAAGATGCAGTTGCTTCACTTCACTCGGACTCCATCGCCGGAGACTCAACGGTCGAATTTCTATTCCCGTCAAAACCTCCTCCACCCGGCAGTTCCTAATTTAGTACCTCCACGGCGTTTATCCTTATCATCATCGCTGTCTTCGTTTTCCAGTAATGGAAGCGAAACGTTTCTCTCTCGTCGTCCGTTACTTAAAGAGTCGACTTCGATCCGATCAGTGACGGTCAAATCCCAGTTGAATTTCCCTCTTATTTCCCCCACGGATCACTGGGGTAACTGGACTGCTCTCTTCACCACCGGCGCATTGGGAATCTGGTAATCACAGACTCCTTCTCTCCATGATTAAGTAAATGCTAAACCTAATTGTACTCCAAATCCTTGTTTATTAAACTTAATTGCTATATCAGCCTTGATCTCCGTTGAGCTTACGAAAGAGTAGTGGTTTATAGAATTGTTTCTTTTTCTGTCAAAATGAAGGTCGGAGAAGACAAAAATAGGAAACACGTTGAGTGGTGCATTGGTCAGCACATTAATAGGGCTTGCAGCTAGTAATTTGGGGCTTATTTCGTGCGAAGCCACAGCCTATTCCGTTGTTTTGGAGTTTCTGCTGCCATTGGCTGTGCCTCTACTGCTGTTCAGGGCGGATCTAAGGCGCGTAATTAAGTCCACCGGGAGACTTCTTTTGGCTTTCTTGCTTGGATCAGGTACCTGAGCTTGTCTTTACTCATTACCTCTTTTGTTTCAGCAGCTAATAAGGTTGCTTATAGTGTGGTAACTATTTAAAGTGCTAGTCTTTCAAAACAGAAGATTTGCGATATGTCCAATTTTAGAAGCCTAGTTTCTCTCATAGTTGCTATACTTTCAAAATATATATGATTACTGTGTATTCAGTAGCTCAATACAAGAGTAAAACGTTGAGGAACTAGCTATGCCGAAATGACTACTTAGACACCAATAATAAGGCTTACAATTTTAGAAGCTGAACCTCATTTCTTTGTTTAGCCTCCCTTTAATAAGACCAATAGTGTCTCACCTGTACAACTTTGGTCATTACAGACAAATCTTCACAAACATGACACCTCATAATCTATCTTTTGATTACGTGTAAGAGTTTCTCTTCTATTTTGTATATGCCTTGTACTTTCTATGACTTAATAAGATTATCTCCTGGTTATGCTTTTATAGTTAGTTTTGAATTTTTACAGTGTTTGAAGCTCGTTGACAGGTTTAAAACTGTTCGACTGGAATGCACTTCAATAAAGTTTGGGGTTATCACTTGTATGAGCCCATCTTGCAAGAAAATTATCTTGGTAGCTTCGGTTTGATATTTTGTTACCTTCATTTGCATCACAGTTGCAACTACAGTGGGGACAGTTTTGGCATACCTTTTGGTGCCAATGAGATCGTTAGGCCAGGATAGCTGGAAGATAGCAGCTGCACTTATGGGTCGGCATATTGGTGGAGGTAAGTTTTGTTTTACGTTCTGGTTAGTTCATATCAAGGCTCTTATGTATATAATATGAATAAGGGATTTTCTCTTTTTGTTACATATTTCTTCACGGCTAATTAATCCCTGCTTCTTATTTTTCAGCGGTCAATTACGTTGCTGTTGCAAATGCTTTAGGGGTTTCAACATCCGTTCTAGCTGCTGGTCTGGCTGCTGATAATGTTATCTGTGCAGTTTATTTTGCAACATTGTTCGCATTAGCTTCCAGAGTACCCCGTGAAGTTTCTTCATCTAGTAGCGGTGAGGAAAGACTATACCCTGATATCTTAATAAGCCTGCTTCCTATCTCTTAGTTGATGCATCTTTTGTTGTAATAGTTATGTAGCAGAGTAATCCATCTTTTTACAAGTCTATTTAGGCTCTCTTTCGATCTAGAAAAAAATTGAAAGAAAAAAGTTTAAGCTAAATTTAAAGAAATTCTTCAGTTAACTTGTTTTTGGCTGCACAAGTTTCCATTTAAATTCTCTGTGACAAAGACAATTTTTTTTCCGAATACTCTCGACTTTCCATGATCTTTTTCTCTAGTTTTTTAGTTGTAAACTCTAAGAATTGAAGCGTTGATTCAAAGCAGTCTCTAAATTTAGAAACTTTTTGACTCTGAAACAAATTATATATACTCTTCACAGGTAATGCAATAGATAAGGGTCCTGAAAGTGGTGGCAAAATTCCTGTGGTGGAGACTGCTACGGCCATTGCTGTTTCCTTTGCCATATGCAAAAGTGGAGCTTATGTCACGAAGTATTTTGGCATTCCTGGTGGTAGCCTTCCAGCTGTGACAGCAATTGTAGTTATTCTGGCAACTCTATTTCCATCTCAATTGGGTCGCCTTGCACCAGCCGGTGAAGCTATGGCATTAATTCTCATGCAGGTCGCATTATACCCGTTTAGTCGTTTGCGTCCCTTTGGTCTTTTAACTACTTTTAGCCTGCTTAGATGTATGAAATATTTGAAAAAATTAATGTATGATTTTCGGCATTTCATGAAACAGGTGTTCTTCACCGTGGTGGGTGCGAGTGGGAACGTATGGAGCATGATAAACACAGCACCGAGCATTTTCTTATTCGCTCTGATTCAGATATCTATTCATCTTGCTATAATTCTTGGTTTTGGAAAGTTATTGGGGTTTGAGCTGAAACATTTGCTGATTGCATCAAATGCTAATGTGGGAGGCCCTACAACAGCTTGTGGTATGGCTACCACGAAAGAGTGGACTTCAATGATGGTTCCTAGTATTCTTGTGGGTATCTTTGGATATGCAATTGCCACTTTTCTTGGCATTGGGTTTGGGGTTAAAGTCCTAAAATTCATGTAACAAAGGTTCAGTTCTGCTTGATGTAATATTTACAGAACTTTATTTAAAATTTAACCTAATTGTATTGAGATAAATAAAAAGGAAAATTTACTTTCTATTTTCTTGGTCCAAAAATAAAATCTGTCCACTCGTGTGTATGATAATATGAGTCTCTTTCGAGTCTTCAAATGGAATGGAAATTGTGGATTCCAGGCGAATTAGTTCATGGCACGTAATCGCATGAGTGGGTGATAAAAGTCATCATCTGTACATTACAGACTAGACAATGATACCATCAATGTAATGGCTGCTTTAACATCATTACCATGGCGTCCCTTGCCTGTGCTTACATCACCTTCAATCACATGGTTACACGTGTCACCATTATTATCAGACTCCATTCATCGCTTCAAATCGGAATCAACGATTCAGAGCAAAAACAGAGCCTTTCTCTCGCCGTCGATACTGCAAAGGACTGATAGATTGAGTCGGTCATTGCAAGTCGGGTCCCAGCTGAGGCACCCTATCGTATCCCCGGACGACCACTGGGGCACATGGGCTATTCTTTTCTCCACCGGAGCTTTTGGTCTCTGGTAAGTTCTCTTCCTCTTTCTACTCTCCTTTTCTTTAAAAAAAGAACCTTTTTTTTCTCATGTTAAACAAAAACGGAACTTACTTTAAGATGATCCTACATGGATATTTAATTTTAAGTACTTACTCAATATTTCAAGCAACATAATTTATAGTAGTTCTCTGTATTGTATAAAAATGGGTAAGCTTTTCTAATATGAAGCTTTTGTTTAAGGTCGGAGGAGACAAAAATTGGAAGCAGAGTTGGGGCAGCAGTGGTGAGCACATTGGTTGGACTTGGATTGAGCAATTTAGGGATAATTGCTCATGAAGCCCCTGCATATTCAGTTTTCTTGCAGTTTATGCTTCCTTTATCTATCCCCATGCTCTTGTTTAGGGCAGACATACGTCATATCATACGCTCTACCGGCACATTCCTATGTGCTTTCTTGCTCGGCTCAAGTAACTTCTTTCCTTGAAATCCCTTTGGTTTATTTGGGATATTTATGGGTTTCTTTTGTTTAGCAACGAATATAAATTGAGCATGTGTAAAAAAGCCGACTAACATAGTTTGTTCTTGTGTAGGACAGTTGCTACTACTATTGGAACTCTTATAGCTTTCTTGACAGTGCCGATGCGCTCACTCGGTCAGGATAATTGGAAAATAGCTTCAGCTCTCATGGGAAGCTATATCGGTGGATGTAAGCTGTCAGAACTCATGATCTCTATGTCATATTTGCAGTGTTCCATTCTAACTTTGCTGCATTTTCGTTCTGTAGCTCTTAATTTTGTAGCAATTTCAGACGCTCTAGGTATTTCTCCGCCTGTTTTAGCAGCAGGAGTGGCTGCTGACAATGTCGTCTGCGCTATATACATGGCCACGTTATTCGTATTAGCATCTAATATACCGGCTGAGCCCTCAGCATTGATAGATAGTAAGTGAACTGTTGCTGGATTTCTTCTCCCTTAACACCAATTCATCGTCTGGAAACAATAAGCTTTATATCATAGAATATATGTAACTCTCATTTTTTCAATCTTTGAATCAATATTTTTTTTTTAAAGAAAGAGATCTTGCAATATACACTCTTTATCCTGAGCTGAATTTTGGTGGCAGACATTGAAGAGAATGGGGAGTCCCATTATGGAAGCAAGGCCAAGAATTCTGTGCCTGAAACGACTATGGCACTGGCCATATCATTTGCGATATGCAAAATTGCAACGCATTTGACGAAACTGTGTAATATTCAAGGAAGCAATCTGACAGGAGTAACAGCCATTGTAGTCGTCTTAGCGACGTTATTCCCCGCTCAGTTTCGTTTACTCGCACCTGCTGGTGAAACTGTTGCTCTTGTTCTCATGCAGGTACTCAACCTATTACTTGAAGATTTGGAATCTTCACTTTTGTGTTCACTATAAAAAAACTTAAAGAATCTAAACAAAGACACGTATGAATATTAAACTTGTGAGATTACATTTCATTAAAATAATTTGAACATATATATCTATTCTCTTCCGACATTTTATAACTCTGATTCTGAACTGTGTATACACACAGGTATTTTTTGCTGTAATGGGTGCAAGTGGGAGCATATGGCAAGTGATAAACAGCACACCAAGTATCTTCTTCTTTGCTCTAATTCAAGTTACAGTCCATCTCATGCTTATTCTTGGACTGGGAAAATTGTTCCGTTTCGACTTAAAGTTGTTGCTCTTAGCATCAAATGCTAATATAGGAGGTCCCACAACGGCTTGTGCAATGGCCAAAGCTAAAGAATGGACTTCATTGGTTGTTCCCGGAATTTTAGCAGGAATCTTTGGTATCTCCATTGCAAATTTTTTAGGTATTGGTTTCGGATTATTGGTTCTCAAATACCTGTAGGCTAGCTAAATAGTGTATAGTCGAGTAGTTGACCAACATCTGAGAACAGGGTTGTAGAATATTCATATTACTTATTTTGGGTTCTGAGTTCGTCAAATATCAAACAAATTGAAGCTCGAGTAATTCCATTACACACTTAGATACAGAAACTTTTGAATCTTGAACTTAGCTGAGTTCTGCTTGGCTAGAGACTCAAATTGATCCAACCTCATATGAAGTTGGAGCCCGAGCTCAAATGTTATATTATTGGGCCGGCCTTTTCTTGAGCCAAAATCGAAGTCTGTGTTTGTCACCAGTGGAAATACTTACTGTTAGCAGCAGTAGTTTGTACGGTTTTTGAGATTAATCTTATGTTTCACAAGAGAATTACCGAAATTAGATTTTTTGCTTTAGAAAATTCAGAACCATTATCATCCTCGACGTAGCTCTGGATTTTGAGCTTCTGGCCTGAAAGAAAAGTCAAGTCGAGCTTTTTAAAATAAATTTTAAACTATATTTGGATAAAATAAACTCTAAAAGATGAATTTATTTTCATTTCAAAATTTTAGGTTTGGTAGAACTTTTAGGGGCGGATCCAGGACCAAAATTTAGGGTATGCCGAAAAAATATTATTGAAAAAAATCCATAAAAGATAAATATCTTAATATCGCATTTTTTAATCTAAAACTGCTTTTATTATTAATAGCAAGAAGTATTACATGCACCGTCCTTATAATGTTGACATTCAAGAAACACAATAAAAACTTTGATTATATTCTGCTTCAGTGCTCCTAGTCATTTGTGCATCATTACTGCTATTTTGATTCCTAGGTCGAGACTACATCTTCTTGCCATCTTGATATCCAATAGCCTCATTGTCTTGAATCATCTTGTCTTGATGCTTAACAATCCAATCAGCAGCTACTCATTGATTCCTTGGTCGAGACTGCTTCTTGCCATCTTGATATCCAAAAGCCTCCTTGTCTTGAATCATCTTGTCTTGATACCTGCAAAAGAGAACAATTATGTTGGTCAGGTTGTGAACCTGCCTGTTAGTTATTAGCATGTTAATCTAAGTGTCTGAAATAGCCCAAGTTCAAACTTTCTAGTAATAGAATAGCATTGAGAGGGCTAGGAGAGTTCATTCCATTGAAAGAACAGTCATGCTTCTGTTCCAAAGCGTACTTAACAATCCAATCAACAACACTATTTTCTTCTTTGAAAATGTGTTTTAAAATCGTCTTTGAGTTTATCAACTTTCTGCAGCATGTTAAAACTTTGTATAGAAGCCATAGATACATATTATATGCTAACATGTTGAATAATTGTAATGAGTCAATCTCAATATTAATCTCTGTCAAGTTGTTCATTTGACAGAATCTTAGTCCATGTAACAAAGCTAAGGATTCAACTACTATGGGTGAGTATTTGCCAATCAAGATACCTTGTCCTTCTATTAACTCACTACTAGAGTTTCTTAAAGTGAAACCACTGCTAGACTCCCCATTATGATTTGCACTCATGACCTATAGTATTTTAGAAGAGATCTCTGCCACTATACTAAATTTATTTCATTGATTTAGGGTTGTCCCGGGCATACTCATATCCCCTCTAAATTCGGCCCTGCTTTTATGGTTATTGAATATTAATTGAATTACAAGTCATATTTCATTCCATGTTTGGGTAAAAGCAAACAAACACTTTATTTATAGTTTTGTCTCTCTTTCTAAAATGCTCTCTTTCACTTGAAATTAGATAAAATAGAATTCCATAATCATTAAGGTATAAGATAAATAAATATTTTAGTTAGATAAAACTAAAATATATTTTAAATAGATACAAAAATAAGAATGAAGTCGCTCCAAAAATGGGGAATGTTTTCTTGAACTCTAAGAATGCACCTATTACCATTTTAGGCCATTCTCCTTTTCTCTTCAACATCTTATACTCATTTTGGATGCAACTTATCTAATCATTATGGAGTTTCCCACAATTCAAGATGCAATCAGAAACAACAACCATAAGAATCTGCAATGTGATAAAAAAGATAGATCATTCAATACTAAAGGTACTAACGAATTGTTTTATGCTGATATTGTAAAAAAAAACCCAACAACAACTATGATAAACTTAATTTTGAGCTAGAATTTTCTGTTGAAAACGAAACCATATACCGATCCAATACAGTAGTGAGGTTCTTGATCAGTTGAAGCATCAATCAAAACATATAACTGTAGGTAAGTTCTCTCAAGGTTTGCCTAAAAGAAATCTTCTACTTCAATTTTTGCAATCTTTTAAACTGGAGGCAGATCATAGATACAAGATATGGGATTCAACACATATTTTCTTCGAATTTGACTCGAAATCGGACCTCTCTAAAATGTGGCAAAGATCAGTTTGGACTATAGACAATACAATGATGGGCCTATTAAAATGGACCGAACACTTCAGTGCAAATCATGAAATCTCGATCACACATGTTTGGATAAAAATCGATAATCTTCCTGAACATTTATTCAACAAGAATGTAATCAAGACCGTTGCTTCTGAAATTGGAGATCCTCTAATTGTCAAAGTTCCAGAAGAAAATAGAGCCTTTTATGCTTCTTGTTATGCCTGGATAGAAATGGATGTTACCAAAAAGTTATTGAATGACGTATGGATTGGTTTTGGATCAAACCAAGGCTACCAGGCTAGAATCACCTACGTGAACATACTTCTGTATTGTAAACACGACCATCACCTGAGTCACAATATAGAACAATGTAAGAAAAATAGATGAATGCAAACACTGATCTTGAGAAGAAACAGAGCAACACTATAAAAGATGATGAGATCATTACTCATCAAGAAATAAATAATATCAACAACAATGTAAACAACAAACAGATTAAATCGGCTATAATCAATCATCAAGACAACAATACTGATCAATTTACGAAAGAAGGGAATCAGAAAGCCATAATGAAGAATCAAGACATTGAATGTCCTGATAAAGATGGCTTCATTACTCGTGAACATGGAGAATAATAGAAGCCATTCGGACATTAAATTATGGATACAATGTAGCTTCTTCAGTGGACTATGGAAATCTTGACATTGATAATTCATCTCCAAATCCCAACAACATTGGTAGCTTATAGAATTCTCCAATCAGGAAGAATATCAACAAAGAGCTCAAATCTAATTCTCCAGAATTTTACAGAGAAGAACAAGACAGCAGTTTTAGAGAAATTATTGACACTGATAATTCATCCCCAAAGCCCAACAACATTGGTAGCTTACAAGATTCACAAATCAGGAAGAATAGCAATGTGGAGCTCATATCTAATTCTCCAAATTTTACAGAGAAGAACAAAACAACAGTTTTAGAGAGATATTTGACAAGAAAATCAAGGAAGCGAAAGGTAAAAAGAAAACCAAGAACAAGATCATCAAGGCACTGCAATTCATAGGAATAAGTAAATCTAAATCCTTCCATACTAATAATAATTAACATGATTAATTGGAACATAATAGGTATAAGAATAAGTCATCTATTAGAAGACTCATTTATTTGGTTAAGAAAAACAAGGCTAAATTTGTGGCTATTTAGGAACCATTGGTTAACAATGATAATATGGTTAACATTGTAAGAAAGCTGGGTTTTAACAAATTCACTCATAACATATCTAATAAAATCTGGCTTTTTCTGGCACGATGATCTCACTGTGAAGATCTTAATTGATTATTGTTGGGAATATGGGGGTCCGGTCCGCATATTCCGCCTCCGTATATAAGTAAGAACTGAACCGATCTCAACACTAGTATGATATTGTCCGCTTTGACACCCGAAGGCCCTCACAGCTTTGCATTTGGTCCACTACCAAAAGGCCTCATACTAGTTGAGGTATGTTCTTACTTATATACCATTGATCCTTCCCATGTTTAACCGATATGGGATGTGGGACTTTGGTCGCCACCCTAACAAATCCTCCTCTCGAACAAAGTACCACTTAGCCTCCTCTCAATTGACTTTCATCCGCTCACTCTAATCAGAGATTGCTCCTCCACCTGAGCAATAGAGCTTTTATAGCGGATCTATCTACTCACTCGACCATCCTGTGCTTGTTCCTTAGCTCCACTATCCACTCTAATCAAGTACCACCGTTTGATGAGTCATGGACGCTCTAGCTCCACTATCCACTCCAATCAAGTACCACTGCTTGATGAGTCATGGACGCTCTAGCTCCACTATCCACTCCAATCAAGTACAACCGCTTGATGAGTCATGGACGCTCCAAACTAGTCACCCTAACAATTATAATCAATGTATTCATACTAAAGTTAGCTTTCTATTTGACTCTAAATGTTTTTTTATCAACTGTGGTTTATGAAAAATGTCAAAGAATTAATAGAATAAATCTATAGAATACTTTAAAAATTATCTCAATTACAACCTTGATAGGATGATCTGTGGTGGCTTTAATGTTTTCTGTTCTATTGATGAGCTGCTTGGCTGCACTACTTTATTGCATAATAACACTAATTATTTTAATGAGATGATAAGTGAATGTAGGATTGAAGATGTATCTTATACAGGTTCTAAATACACTTTGTCTAACATTTCAAAATGGAAGCGTTTAGACAGGGTTTTCATTAACAACAAGTGGTCTGACTCCTTTGGTGAAACTAAAGTTGTTCACAAAGCGAGAACTTTTCTAATCATATGTCTTTGCTCATTTATATAACTAATGATAATGTTAGAACAAAGAAATTTTTTAAATTTCTGGATATGTGGGTTCTTGATAATGAGTTTCTTCATTTTGTGGAAAATAACTAGAATCAAGAGATTGATGAAGATCCTATGTTTAGATTTTGGCACAAGCTGAAAAGGCTTAAGAAGGGTTTGATTACATGAAATAAATTATATTTTGGTAATATCTTTAATAAGATGCAGGCTCTTGAAGATGGAGTTCAAATGTTGGAGATCAATCATCAAGTTCACAACAACACTGAAACTAAAATTCATCTCTTTAAAGCTAATTCTCATCTTATACAAGCTCAAAGAATGGATGAAACTTATTGGATACAGAAGTGTTATGCTAACTTGGAATTTGAAGGATACAAAAACACAAAGGTCTTTCACAGCTATGTTAAAAGGAAAAGAAAAAAATAATTGCATCAATGGTATTAAAATAGACAATACCTGGATCACTGACAAGAATTTCACTGGCCTCTCTACTGTGGACTTCTTTAAAGAAGCTCTTACTGACTCTCCTTACAAAAGCAAGATTGATGAGCAGAACAAAATGATGGATCCTCTCTTTAACAATATACCAACATTAATTACAAATGAAGACAACCAAATACTAATGCAGCTTCCTAATGAAGAAGAAATTTGGAATATTATCAACAGCTTAAATCCAACTAGTACCTCAGGTATGGATGGATATAATCAATGATTTAATAAAATTTACTGGAAAGCAATAAAGATTAACCTCATCAATGCTATGCAATCTTTCACGTTCGGCAAAAATATTCCCAATGGCATCTTAGCCACTGGCATTTGCTTATTTTTAAGACTCCTAATCCCTTAAAATAGAAGGATTCCAGACCCATCAGCCTCTGTTTCCTGCTAAATGGAATTATGTCAAAGATTATGAACAACAAAGTTACTAAAATACTTCCTAAAATATTATCTAGCAATCAATGTGGTTTTGCTCATAGAAACTGCATTCAAAAGAACATTCTTATTGCCAAAGAGCTTCTATTTAATCTTAACATAAAATCAAAGATATAAATATTCTAATTCATCTTGACATGTCAAAATCTTTTGACAAAATGACTCATTATTTCATTCTTAAATTTCTTTGGAAGTTTGGTTTCTCTAATTAATTCATTAGCCTTATTAAAAAGATGATCACTAATGTTCATGTTTCTATGCTGATTAATGAAGATGCCATTGGATATTTAAAAACTATGAAAGGGTTGAGGCAAGGAGATCCAATCTCTCATAGTCTTTTTATCATTGATGAGGAAGTCTTATAAAGAGGTCTTAACACTATGTTTTCTTCTAACAAAACAATGTATTACATAAATAGAAGTAATCTTGCTATAAACAGTTTGGCGTTTGTTGATGATATAGTCGTATTCACTACGTTAAAGATTCGAATTTAGACAACCTGAGTACTTTTTTCAGAGCTATCAAGCCATTTCTGGCCAGGTGATTAACAAGGAGAAAACAAAAATCATTACTGCTAGTGGTATAAATTCTACTAAGATCAACATTATAGCTAACAAAACGGGCTTCACTACTAGTTATCTGCCTATTGTTTATCTGAGAGTCACTATTAACATTAATAATAGAACCAACAACTACAACAATCTTATATGCAAAATTAGTAACAGGATTAAAGACTGGGATTCTGTGCATCTTTCATTCACATGAAGGATTTCTCTTATCACTACTGTCCTCGTGAACATCACCATTTACTGGATGCAGAGTAACCTCTTACCTAAATGTGTTCTCTACAAAATAGAAACTATCTTTAACAAATTTCTTTAAGGCTCCACAAGTTCGGATCACAAAATCCACTGGTGTAAGTAGAGCACTGTCTGCAAATCTTTTGAGGAAGGAGGATTGAACATCAAAAAATTATATGACAATCAGGACTTTATTTCTTGTAAGATGTGGGTAAATTTTAGTAATAACAAAACATTATGGTCAAACTTAATGCATAATATATACTGTAAAGATTTGCATCCTTTGCAGATTTCTGTTTCTAAACCAGGATCAATGATATGGAAAAGGATGGTCAATATTAAAAGCTATACTGAGCCTCATGTTAGCTGGAACCTGGGCTCTGGATTGGTGGACTTCTGGCTAGAAAATTGGTCTAGCAACCATCCTCTCCAAACTTTAGATGAAAAAGAAAACAATACTTGGTTTAAGGCTGGAAAGGTTTCTAAATACTGGTCCAATAACTCTTGGAATCTTAATTGCTTGAAAACTTTAATTTCTCCCAATGACTTAGACAAAATCAAAACATGTTCTGTTAAGCCTGATAAGGATGCTATTATGATTTGAAACTTCTCAAAAAGTGGTAGCTTCAATCTCAAGGAAACTTGGGATAATATGAGACACAAAAATAATGAGTCTTCACGTTTAATTTTTTTGGAATGCTTTAACTCCTAGAAAGTTTTTTTTCCTTCATTGGAAACGTATCCACACTTTTATACCTATTGACACTATCATGCAAAATAAACATGTTTCCATTTCATCTAAATGTCAATTCTGTATGAATATTGAGTCTCCTAACCACGTATTTGTCTCTTGTGAGTTTGTTTGGTCTATTTGGACATATTATGCACACATATTCAACTTTAAAATCTTCAACTACATGAAAATTATTCACATGACCAGAGTTTGGCTTTGGTCTACCACCAAAGACATTCATGAGTTTGGCTTTGCTATTTTTACATAGTTTGAATTATCATAACTATTTAAAAGAAAAACATTGGTATGGTGATCTCAAAGCTGCTAATCATCTTGGTTGTTTTAACCACACTTGGGACAAAAAGAAACGACCTTTATATATTAAATGGAATCATCCTCCTATGGGCAGACTAAAAATCAATACCGACATTTCATGTCATCAAAATTGTGAGTCTAGTGGCTCTATTGTTATAAGAGACAACAATGGTAGCTTAGTCTATGGTGCTGGTTCCCTTTATGGAAAGCTCAGTCCTCTTATGGCAGAGGCCAGAGCTCTTCTCAATGGACTTATCGTCTGTAAATCTACAGGATGGCATCAAGTGGAAATTGAAACCGACTCTCAGCTTCTTGTTAACTTCCTTGGTCATGGTATAATTCATTGGGCTCTAGATTCTGTTCTTATATGTATCAGAAAGCTGATATTTCATTCGATGGTTATAAAACACATCTTCAGAGACTAGAACTAGACAGCAGGTTGGCTTGCTTATTGGAATCTGAAGTGCAAGATGAAAGTTAAAATTAATATCAATCAAATCCCTCATAACTTAAAATTTATTCCCATTCTAGAAAGTCATGGACTCGGTTATGTCACCAACATCTAATTCTTCTAGTTTTGAGACTGATTCTTTATCAATTATAGATTCAGATTCTCTGAAAAATGTTTCATTGGTTGTTCTAGCTAGAGAGATCCTGACTATAATTTACATATTCAAGCTGAGTTATTTAGGAAGGAATCTTACCTCAAGGATTGGCAATAATGATAAGATTTTTCTCAAGGCATCTTCTTCTTCTCTAGTAGTTTGTGCTGAGTCTCTGTTTCTTCTAAGGATCTTTCTTTGTAGTTTTTTGAAAGTTCTTAGTAACTTCCTTATCTTTAGTCGAGCTCCATCTTAAGCAGCAACTCTGAATTTTTTATTTCAGCTTCCTGGAGTTTGAAAACAATTGTAATTTCGAATTTTTCAGTTTAGCGTCTTTTTTCCAATTTTGTCGCCAAATGTGAACTCATTTAAAGCTTAAATCAAATATTTCATTTTGCTTAAAAAATATTTTAAATAGATAATATCAATTTAATTAACATATTATTAGTTTTTTTCTTTATTAATCTATATTGATCTATTTTTTATTTTTCAACTTTTTTTTTCAAACAGAAATTACAGTTAATGCGTTTTCGTTTCACCAATCAATTCCAATTACATGCATCATAAAATTTATTTATTATTATTAGATTTTCTTTAAAATCTTGAAACAGATATTCTACTAAATAGTTTTTTAGAAAATATCACAAAGAACAATAAACCTTAAAACATTCTTAAAAAAACCAAATTTCTTAAAAGGGTTTCTACTAATTGGGGTACAAAACATATACAATTTATCAATAATTCCAACCTCAAATACATTTTACCTTTATCCACCAAAATATGATTGTATTTACTCACTAGTCCAAATTTAAAGTTTTAATACAATTTTATCCCTAATTGACTTCGACAAGATGATTTCAAAATTGGGCTGAATATTTGGTTTCGGAGGTAGTTGGATATTTTACTAAGTGAAGTGGATCTATCCGTAAATTGGATCTCTACTTGTATGAATATGTAAATACGGACTCTTTTTAGGCTCAATATGTAAGTAGCCCTTATTTAAATCTATACTTTATATGATTAATTGAACAATTATTTTTATAATAAATACAATTTTTAATTAAAAAACATAATTTCGAACAGGTTTAGAATTTTGATTCAAACAAAATTCTGGCATATTAAATATGCAAAAAATATCCAAATAAAGTTAGAACAAATTTTATTTAATGTTTTAAAAAATGTTAGATATAATTCATAGAAATCTACATAAAAACATTTCCCGTCAATTTTAGTTACCATGTTAGGTAATATTTTAAGTAAGACAATATATATTTTATAAAAATTTACATACAAATAGAACATATTTTAGTTAATGTTTTAGCTAATGTATTAGGTAAGCCTGATATACTTTATAAAAAATTTAAACATAGACCATACAAATTTTAGTTAATGCATTAGGTAGGAGGACATAATAGATTTATATAGAGGTCTAAATAGAAACAACACATAATTTAGATCATGTGTTACATATGTCATGATAGATTTTATAAAGATTAGAAGTTGTTACAAGATATGATATAAACCGTAATACATTAATTTTATCTGTCATATTTTAAAGTATTTTGTACTATTTTTATATATGACACATTATTCATTATACTAAATAGTTTTCTTTTTATTTTGATATTTTGTATAAAAAACATGTCAAACGAAGAACAAAAAATCACATAAAATTGCTGAATAAGAAAAATATATATGGAAGCATGAATTCAGATCAACAATGGTAACTTAAAATATGTGATTTAGAAATGTCGTTTCAGTAAATGAAACTTTAAAGAATACAAAAAGACTAATGTTTACAATTTTTTCAAAGGCTAAGGTAATTTGAGAGAGTTAAAAGGGATCTTAGAAAATATGATGACCTAACTACTGAGTTCATAAAACATAGAGGAACAAACTAAAAAGTGAGTCTATAGTTTATAAAAAACACTTCCAAACTATTGTTGATAAAGAAAAAAAAGTTTGAAAAATAATAATCCCTCTAACCGGACATTTTGGTTGTTGAAGCAATTGATTTGAGTTCATGTAAAATTGGTGGAGACAATATAAAAGAATACTGCAATATTGATGTTTCTACTTGTTTGCTTCTCACTATTATTTTCAACACAAAAATAAAATATTCCCAGACACTTTGCCGTATTATTAGGTGATTTATGAAAAATCAAGAAGTTTAACCAAGAAAAATAAGTTATTATTACTTTTACAACATCAATTACCAATGCAAAAGATCCACTATTAGTAACAAACTACATAAAACTGCTAACGGTAGGAAGTTATATATCTAATTTTTAATTATTTTATTTATAATATTTATAATATTAATATTATTCTGAAATATTAGTTTTACGAACACACCATAATAAAAAAACTAGAAGGAGAAGAAATATATACAAGATGTTTAAAGTAGAAGTTTCATGCAATAGAAGGGGTTCTTATACTTAAATAAATAAAAACTTAGAACAAAGTAAGGTAAGAAAATTATTTAGATGTTTTAGATTTACAGTGTTTATAAGAACTAAAAAAATATATAACTTTTTGTAATTAATTAATATATATTTGTTAAAAGAAATTATTTTGATAAAATTAAAATGCACTGACTATGAAAAACAATTATATGTAACTCAAACTTAAAAAAGTTCAAGATTTTGAAGAAGATCAACATATAACTTAACAGGAACATATAATTGAAGTTCAGAATCAACAACCAAACTTATCTGAAGAAGAAGCTGTTCTAGGTATGATAAGCAAACTAAAAAACGGAAAAAGAAAAGCAAATGAACAACTTAAAACAAAAAAGTAAAGAAAAAATACTTCAAAATCAACTAAAAACATGTATTATAAATAAATATTTGAATCAAATAAATTTTAAATATTATTTATATCAAAATATAGATTAACTAATATTTTATATATGTTTTACAAATTTTTGTAGGATACATAAAAAAGAACGATCAATATCAAAGTGATACACAGCTTGCAATAGTTGTACAGCGAACGAAAAAAATATTTTGAATATTATTTTGAGAGTATAATACAACATGAAGCAAATAATGATTCCAGCTTAACAAAACTTACTGACACTAAAATGAAATTTGACAATTCAGTAAAAGTAATTGAAGTGAAATATAAACTAATTGAAGCTACCAAGAAAAACTGTCAATGAGGAAAATAAAAAAATTGATAATAAATTATGATAAATTATGATATATATATATATATATATATATCATATATTGGTTACCAAGACAAAATAATTGTAAAACTAGAGAAAAAAATCCAGAAGTGTGAATACCATATGACTACAATAACATAATAAATGAAAAGATAAATTCCTTATGAACAAAATTAGAAAATCTTCAATATGACTAAAGAAGAATGAAAAAGAGATTCAATCTATCATCATATATAAAAATATATATGTCCTAAAATACTTGAAGTCAAACTACACAAGAACACGACGATGAAGATTTCTGAACTTTGAGTAAAATAGCTAAACAAAGGAAAGCAAGTCATCCAAAATTAGTTCTTACAAGACATAAGAAGAACAATATACAATATCTTTTATATTATAATCTACCTTGTTGAAGGTAAAATAACAAATGACATATTATGATCCATTGCTGAACGTAAAGTAAAGAATGACATATTATAATTTAACATGCATGGTTGAATTTAAAATAAAGAAAATCATATTATATTCTAATATGTCATGTTGAAGGTAATATAGGAAATAAAAAATTATAATATGACCTACCATGTTGAAAGTAAAACAAGAAATGTCATATTATAATCTGGCATGCTTTGCTAAAGGTAAAACAACAAAAATTATATTATAATCTGACATGCCTTGTTAAAGGTAAATGAAGAAAAAAAAGATTAAAATATGATATGCCTTGCTAAAAGTATAAGATAAATTATAATCGAACATGCTTTGATTACGGTAAGATAGAGAATATCATAATATTTTATTTGTTGAAGGTAAAATAAGAAATGACATATTTTAATCTGAAGTCATGTTGAAGTAAAACAAGAAATGTGAGATTTAATTTGACTTGCCTTACTAAAGGTGAAAAAATATATATTATAACTTGACATGCATTACAAAGATTATAATCTGATATGCCAAGTTGAAGGCTATTTTCAACAACCGGGAAGATGAATTCCCACCCTTGAACGAAAATAAGAATATTATGGTGATAGGTAATGGTATCTCCCTCACTATTCCAAAAAAAATCTCAAACATAAGATAAAATCCTAACTTCGAACAATCTATTTCTGAAGATTTTGAATCTCAGCAACCACTACAAAATCAAAGCGCAAGATTATCCTTAAAAACGTATACAGATGTAACATGGCTTAACCTAAAGGAGTTCATACATGATAATATCAATATACAAGATAAATGAGACCATTTATCAATTAAATTTCCCACCCAAGACATACATAACTCAAAACATACTTTAATTGCTAAATTCTCCACATGCAAACTACAAATGGAAATCATCCAGAAGATTTTTAATAGTTTTGGCTTTTCTGGTGCTTTCACTCTATCTTAGTGGGACTCAAACCACGTCCTTATAGAAATTTATCATCAATAGGATATACATAATATTTGGAGACGAAACATATGGCTATTATTAACTACTCATAACTTCACCATACCCAATCTTCCAAAGTTTATGTTCAATGAGGACATCAAAATGCTATTATTAAGTCTATAGGTCAACCACTAACTATTTGGGTCGAACAAAGAATAAAACGAGTTTCAATGGCTCCAAAATATGGACTGACCTTGATGTTTCTAAGAAACTTATAAAAAAATCTAGATAGACTTTGGTGATAACGATGGTTTCCAGAAAGACATCCATTATGGTGACCTACCATCCTATTATATTATATGCTCACACCTAGTACATAATCAATATGTGTGTAAGAAACAAATACCACATGAAGGAGGATAAAACAAGTATCAACCAAATTTATTCTAAATCTCTTACAAAAACATTCACTCAGTCTGGAATTTAGATTCCCAGAGTGAAATCGATTATAATCAAAGAAGGGAAATAAGTAGGCAAACAATCAACAGTCTCAAAACAACAGTGATAAAAAATAGATAGCATGGTAGATTAAAAGTCTATAAACCACGCTCCATCAGTATTAGAAACTGAAACATAAAAGCAACTACCCTCAGTTAAACTGACCTCACAGAAGTAAAAAAGATTAAAATAGAATTACTAACAAAATAGGAAATATCAAGGACAATCCAGAAATTAGAGAAACTGAAATTCTCGAAGCACTATATTCAGTTGTAACATGAAAAAAATTCAAAAAATTTTAAGCTAGAAAGTAAAGAAAACCATACTCAAAACCATTAAAGGACCTATCTACACCAAAGCTTTGCAACTTAAAAGGTCTCAGTACCTTACTTTTACTGGTTTATAGTCTTATGATATTTTGTAAGTCCATCGACAAACTTCACCGGAAATGAGAAGAAATGTAAAACAATTACATGAGAAGAAAATAACAAACATGGGGGATTTCCAAGAGTGTAAGAGGGTAGGTTAATATTTTATCCTAACTCAAAAAGCACTATAATTCAGAGATCATAAGTTCAAATTTCTAAACAAAATTACATTTACAAAAAGGATTGCCAAATCTTCAAAGAAGAAGATTTATCATCGAATCTCCAAAAACCATCAACTACCTCACCCAAATAGAAGTCACAAAGATGAAATAAAGAAACATGAAAGAAGTTGATTAGAATTAGAGTAAGATAAAATAAAAAAAACATGAAGATTTTTTTGGAATTAGAATTAGAAGACAATTGAAATAATAAAATGCATAAATAAAGAGCCATTTTTTCACTTCAACTTTCAATTCCTACTTTTTGTTTTGAGTAACTAAGATAAAAACCTAGTATTAGTTAACTTCAATAAAAATTATATATATAAAGAAAATGTGAATTAAATTTTAATTATAAAATAGGTGCATTTGAAAATTAGATAAAATAATTTAGGACATGAAATAAAATTTGATTTAAAATGGTTAAAGGTGGAAATAGTTCCTTATATAATTTATGTTTGATCTATTAAAAAGACATTCGACCAAATCATTGGCGGAGGCGGATCTATCGAGGATCGTCGCTCCTTTACCTACCACCATTTATGTATACAAATAGTTATATATTGATTAACCCAAAAACCTAGATATCTTATACATATAGAGATTATAATTTTGAAGGTTTTTTTTCATACATTAGTATGAATAAACAAATACCTCACAACTATTGATAAAATCGAAATTATACCAACATCTAAAATACAAAAAAACTTTAATTGGACCAAAGCATAGACTTAGAAAGAGATAAGCTTCGAAAGAGAGAGGTTCAAACCAATATATAAAGAAAGGTTTGCAAAAGTATAGCGGTGTGACCCGAGAGATGCTGTCAGGGAGATTTGAGAAAGAGGCGGTCGTGATATTTCACAAAGGAGATTAGTGGGGAAAACAAGGGCTAAAAATATGGCAGATCCTCCATGTTTTTTTTCCACGTTTTCAAAAATGCAACAAACATATTTTTTTTTTGAAAATAAGAGGGACTTGTTTATTACAAATTGAAAGCGTGAGGGATCTGTTTATTACAAAAAAAAATATGTTTCTTGCGTTTTTGAAAAAATGAAGGACATGTTCAATATAAAGATAAAAAAAAAGATTAGCGTCAGACAATTAACAAACATGAAGAACCTGCCATATTTGTTTTACTCAAGAAATAGGTGTACAATTGATTACTCAAAAAAATATTACACTTTTATTTTAATTTATTTTATTTTAATCAAAACTTATATTTCATATAATTTGAAAAAATAATACTTGCATTATTGATTATAATTTTAGAAATATATTTCTTGTGTATATTTTATGTAATTTGAAATTTGTTAAAATATAATAACAAATACTATTATTTAAATTAAAATGTAAATTTTCCGATACTATATCTCTTTATTTTCTTCGACTAATATATTATTTTTAAATAATTCAAACTAACTTTAATATTACTATTAAAAATATTATAATATATAATTAAATTAAAAATAAAACTAATCTTTTAAATTGTACGAGTATTAATCGTCTTAAAATTAAGTTATAAAAATAATACTATTGATATGTATTCAGTTTGTTTTGTTTAAATTTAGTTGAAAATTATTAAAATTTTATTAAACTTCTCTACTAATCATTTTTATTTTCACCAATAAAAACTATACAACTAGTTTGTAAGCTTGAAAACTAAAATATAGATATTTACAACAATAAAAACTTTGACTTCACTTTGATGGCTTTGAACAGTGAGTCGTCCCTCGACTATCGTGTTTGGAGGAAGATAGTCCCTGGACTTTCAAATGTCCGTTGGCAGTCCCTGGACTATCGTGTTTGGATAAAGTTAGTCCAGAGGATCCTCTGATCCACCAGTTACTGCCACCTGTCCCCATACTCCTCAGTTTTTTGTGTCACCAGTAGTCCATTGACTTTAGGTACGATTTTGCCCTTTGACCAAAATCCTTGTTGGCAGCCCTCTTGGTGAGATGGAAAATTTTTCCTACGTGACACCTATTAAATGAATCCTACGTGTCATTTAATCACCTAATTTAAATGTATGCATCTACAGACACATTTAAAATACCGAATTGTTAATACATATATTCCTAATTTCATCTTCCTCGACTCGAATAGCTTCTCCTCTCTCATATTTACTTTCTTCTTATTCTTTCTTCCTTCTCCTTCTATTTGTTTCCTAAAACCAGTAAAATTATTTCATCTACATCCTCCATAAATGTCTACTAACTCTACCTTTTTCTCTTATAAAAAAATGGAGATTCGGTGTCGATATGTTTTTGTGGGAAACCTTTGGTAATTTGTACCTCATGGACAAAATCGAATCCAGGGAGGAGATTTTATGGATGCAGAAACTATCGGGTAAATTTAATCTAAGCTAAATCTTCTAAAACCCTAATTTATGTTTAGAACCCTAGTTTTTAAAAAACCCTAAATCGATATAATGTTACAGAGTATTGAAGGAAAATGTGGGTTTTTTGAGTGGGTGGATTCACCAGTTCCTCATCATTCCAAAGAATTAATTATGTCGTTGAAGAAAAAGATACTTAAGATTGAAGGTGAGAATGGTAGTCTGAAGACCAAAAATAGTTTGTTGATGTTGTTTTGCTGCATTTGTTGTCTGTTTTTTTATTAGTCTTGTTAAGAACTAAGAGACAGCAATGTAATTTTTGTTTTGATAAACAATGTAATGTTTGGTTTGATTTGCAATGTAAGAACCGGTTATGGAAAAGTAATTTTATTATAACTAATTTTATTAGTACTGTTCTTTGTTCGGTTTCGCGAAGTAATTTTAGCAATATTAGAACTGGTGTTGTCTCAACATTTTATTAGTATTAGAACTGGTGTTGTCTCAACATTTTATTAGTATTAAAACTGTTGTTGTCTCAACATTTTATTAGTATTTGTTTTCAAGCTTGTGAACCTTAATGGACTATTTGCAAATCAACAAATTAGAGTAGTACTAACACTGCTAAATTTTTATTCAAAATAAACCTTAGAATTTCATTCATAAATAGCCAAGCTTACATAATATTCCAACAGAATACATTATCAATAGATAATACAAAAAATTAGACAAAGCTATAAACACCTATTAACAACAACACCCTTAGAGTTCAGACTTATAATTGTTAACAACTGCTGACCAAAAATAGTCTACTCTAGAACCAAAAAAGTAGTTTCCAGTGTTCAACAGTCTATACACTAGACAATCCTAGAAGTATCATCTGGTGCAGCAGATGAACACCCAGCAGAAGATGAATTGGGGACTCGTCTTGGTCTCTTCCATCTCTCATTTTCCACTCTAGACGACGCCTCTTTGAATTGAGGCATCTCCCTTACCCGCACCCAGTTTCCAGTAGCTTCCTGCAATCATACATTACCCTATTAATTATAACTACTAGACCAACAAATATCAGCACCAATGAATTCAGAAACAGCAACACCAAAACCATTTTGTTAAAGCCTACCTAACAACTCAACAACACTATTGAATACTAATTAAATGCACACCAACACCACTATGAAACATACCATGTGACCAATTATTCTATTCAATAAAACAGGTAGAAAAAGCCAAAATGAAACAGCTTTACAGTAGGAGAGATAAGAATCTTACGTTTCTTCCCATCCCTCTTCTTGTGGCTTGTGCACCTTGTCCCCCACCAGCTTTTGGATCAACATAATAGACAAGGCTCCCTTGCACCAAAAGGACAAAATCAATATCATTGAAAAAAATGAAGACTAGGCAGCAAGAATACCAAATATTAAAAACCTTACACCAGGCATTGTGTTAGCAGCTGCTCCTCTCCCAACCTATTTTACCACCAAAGAAACCCAATCACCATCAATTACCCTAACTCAATCAAAAATCAAAAGTGTGAAGAATACAAAAAACTTACCGGGAGGTTAGCCACTCTTCTTGTTGCCTTTCTAAGACGAGCTTTAAAACGGGCTTCATGTGCTCTGTTAACTCCATCAGCAGCAGGTCCAGGTGCTTCTGTGTTGGGTGCAACCCCACCATCAGCTGGCCCAGTCCCAACAGTTACCTATGAGCTGTCTGCAGCTCTCTGTGAGCTATCTGCAGCACCAGCAGCCCCAGTCTCTGGCCCAATAGCAGCTTGTGAGGACGCTCTAGTGGTTGCGAAACTCCTTCTGTTGTGTCCTGGCTTCTTGTATTTTGTGCACTTCAATTGAATGAACCTTCTAGAGACCCTTTCTCCAGCCGGTGGTTCAAGCTTGCTTCTGTTCCTCCTTATTTTTATGGCCTTTTCCCCCCTCTTGACTTCCATAGG
This sequence comes from Limnanthes douglasii subsp. nivea, assembly GCA_036936605.1. Classification (NCBI taxonomy): domain Eukaryota; kingdom Viridiplantae; phylum Streptophyta; class Magnoliopsida; order Brassicales; family Limnanthaceae; genus Limnanthes; species Limnanthes douglasii. The sequence continues at coordinate 230,127,581 of JAUPFV010000001.1, forward strand.
TGGTGGCTGACAAGGAGGGAAGGCAGATTTATTCCACAGCAACTGTCCATTGATAGGGTTGATAGTATGTGCGTAGATGGATCTGTTCGTTTCAATGCGGTAGCAAGAAGAAATAAAGTCTATGGGTCTTTTATTGTCAGCCCATATACCCGTAACAGCATGAGCGCAAGGTATACCACTCAGTTGCTAACTCTTACACGCACATCTATTTTGAGAAATGTCTACAACAAATTTCCCTCCCCCTAATTTGATTTCATATTGTGGACCCCCAGATTCTTCAATCCAGCACCTCCCAGCTGCCTCAATACTCAACTTCAGCTTCTTTAATATACTTGGGCAGATTTCACCCTTCCAGGTAGCACTTCTCTTTTTAAGCTTCGCTAGTCTTTTCATTGTCTGCGTTCTGATACCATCCATCAACGTTATGATGGATTTCTCCCTTAGGTGTAGAATAACCATATTGAAAGTCTCCGCTAAATTGGAGGTCTGAATATTGCAGCACGTGTTTTCTTTGTAGTGGGCTCTAGACCATTGGCTTGGTCGTTTATCTTCTAACCATTTGAAAGCATCAATATTAACCCTTTGCATTTCTGCCATATGAGCATCAAACTCCCCAGGGTATATGGATCTAGCTGTTGCCCAGAAGATCCTTTTCTCTAAACGACCAGGGTGTGATTTTTTAAAGTTGGCATACAAATGCCTACAGCAAAAACGATGTTCTGAGTTTGGAAAATCTTCCAACAATGCAGGGACCAACCCTTTCTGTTTGTCACTCACAAACAGCCACGCTCCCTGGTTTTGGATGTCGAGGTCCTCCTCTAGCAAATGCAGAAACCAACTCCAACTTGATCTGTTTTCGTTCTCTACAACAGCCCAAGCAACATGGTACATTTGATCGTTCGCGTCTACACCAACAGGCACCAAAAGCTGGCCTCCAAAAGCTCCCTTTAAAAAGCACCCATCCCAGACAACAACTGGCCTACACCCTGCTTTGAATCCCCTCTTAACAGCACCCAAACACATGTAGAAGCGCTCCAAGATATTGTTCGCTTGCTTAATAATGCAAGTTGAGCCCGGATTAGTCCTGATAATCTCCTCGCTGTAGTCTAATAACCTCGCAAATTGCTGCTTGTCATTCCCCAATATCATCTCATGAGCAATAGACTTAGCCCTATACCCCTTCCGTTCTACCCTACAATCACCATCACTAACAGTATCATCCACCCTAGTGCTTTCACCAACTGCTTCCTCTGCCACACTATCCCTTTGGTCAGCTTCTTCTTCGACCGTCAGTTCTCGAACCCTCTGTTCTTCAGCAGCCATAACCTTAATAAATTCATCTGTATCCCTACCCACAAAGTCTTCCTCACTACTCTCACTTTCCTTCTCTTTTTCTGAATTTGAACTTGATTCTGAAAGTTCAACCACCATGACATACTACCATGGTGAATAATTCAGAATTCACACCTGCAAATATCACTAACCCTCATCATTTATCAACAATTACTAAACACATAACAAACGACTGCGAATGCAACAGCAACACCAACACAACAGGAACACTGAAAAAACAACAACACTCAATCTGCCTCTACACTCAAACAACAACAACACTCAATCTATACAAACACTCAAACAACAGCAACACTGAAATAACAACAACACTAAATCTTCCTCTACACTCGAGCAACAACAACACTAATCTATACCAACGCTCAAACAACAGCAACACTCAAACAACAACAACACTAAATCTGCCTCTACACTCAAGCAACAACAACACTCAATCTATAACAACACTCAAACAACTGCAACACTCAAACAATAGCAACACTTAGTCTATACCAACACTCAAACCAGCACAACACTCAATTTATACCCTACTGCATATCTAATGCAACAACAAACATCCCTAATGCAGCAAAAACAAACAGCCATCATCTGTATAGTCCTATACGGAAAAAAAAACAGAGTAAAACAATAAAAACAAAATGACGAAATGACACACTTTAACAATCAATACCAAGCCCTATTATACTGATTAATCGATAGCAACCTAATCGATATCTAGCCCTACTAACAATATCGAAATGTAACACATAATACATTTATCATGCAAACACAGTGAAGCAATAAAACGATACATCAATATAAAGCGATACGTCATTCAAGACAAATATGGAAACAAACTAAATACCTGTATATTCTTCAGAGAAATCCAATTCGATTTTAACCTTCTTTGGTTTCCTCCTCAAACCCTTCTTCATTGTTGAATCGCGTTTGCCACAAATTAGGGCTAACAACAGGGTGTGGAGACTGAGATTAAGAAAGAAGATTTAGGGTTTGTGTTTCGATTTGGGTATAGATTTAGGGTTTAGATTAGGGTTTGATTTGAGGATTTGCTGTAGAACAAGGGAGAGAGAGGATGAGAAAGTCGAGAGATTGGAATTCGAAAAGAGTGAAGTCTGTTCAGGTTTGCAGAAAATCTAGGGTTAGATTTGGTTTAATTATTATAATAAATTAAATTAAATTAATTAAAACATAAAATGTAACAATGTAACGAACCGATTGATATTGTTATAAATGAGTTTGGGGGAAAATATTACACGTAGGCATAATAATTCCACATGGACAAATTGATTTAATTTTAAATGCCAAGCTGGAAATTGAAGGGGTAGGTGGGTCATTTAATGTCTCGAACTAAGTTTGGGGTTTGACCTAAAGTCAAAGGACTACTGATGACACAAAAAACTGAGGAGTATGTGGACAGGTGGCAGCATCTGGTGGATCAGAGCATCCTCTGGACTAACTTTATCCAAACGCGATAGTCCAGGGACTGCCAACGGACATTTGAAAGTCCAGGGACTATCTACCACCAAACGCGATAGTCGAGGGACGAATCACTGTTCAAAGCCTCACTTTGATGATTTAAGTTATTCATAATACAAAACACTTGAATTTAAAAAAAATTAAATACCATTTTTAATTTTAATTTTATTTTTATTTTATATTGTATAACCTTGTATATATTATAATAAATTTAAACCAATAACATCTAATGATATTATCAATTATAAAACTATACTAAAAATCTATTATTTTATTTAAAATTACATGCGTACCTATTATAAAATTTGTATAACACCCCTTAGTTTGATTTCTCGTTCCACACTGACGGTAGATTTTCTCAATCGATGAGCTACAATTGTATTCAACTATTTTTCCCAAAGCTTATCTTTTATTGATAACTTCAAAGTTATAGGGTGTGATTTTGAAACAAAAATCAACAATTACACTCAATAGAGAATATCACAAGAAAATCATCCTTATTTTGTAATTTTGCCACAGCCCAAATTTCAGGTGACCATGGTCACTCATCGTCTTCACCGTCGACTCGGCTCTCTAGCTTCCTCATACCACTGAAAAACACCATACTCAAAAATCAATTCTCCTTCATGTTTCTGATATAGCCTAACCCGATACTCTCGAGAAAGACAATCACTTTTAATGGATTTGGAGCAGAAGAATGTTCAAAATTAATATCTTTTCTCTGGGTTAGAGTCTCCTCCACAACCGAATCAGAGGCTTTATTTTGCTCACGGTAGACATGCTTGATCGTCGTGTTCAATGTAATCAGATTTATGCAGTAATTAATAATAGACTCCAAGTACCAGGAAATGATTGTTGGGATGATGGATCTAATGCTACAGAGCTTTGTTGAAGACCAGTACCAAGCTCGTATTAAATGATGAATCAACATGTTTCTTGTGAGTTTAATTCCCAAAATTGTACTGAAGTAGTTCTATACTGTCCAAGATTGGTTGCAATGGACCATGACATGTTTAGTGCTTTCCTCATTGTCACAGAACTGGCATTTTGAGGCCAATTAAAGCTGTTTTTTCTGCAAATTGATGTTAGTTGGTATCTAGTTCATCAGGACTCTCCAAAGAAAAAAGGATAATTTCTTTGGAGTTACAACATTCCATGTCTTCCTATACATATTTGATTCATTCCTTTTAGTTCTAACAACATTCCATGTTTTCTTTGCATTGAACTTCCCATCCTCAGTCAAGGCCGATACTATTCTATCAGGATTATTGTTCAATTTGATCGTTAGGGTACTAGAGACCACAATATAAGGGACTGTATAGCTTAGCTTATACAAATCCCAGCAATCATTAGCTCAGTGGTTGTTAATTCTTGTGCTTTCATATAGACCTCTGTTATCATTCTCGTTGAAGTAGATCAAATCCTTCTCAGTACACCACCTATCCAACCAGAACTCAATCTTCCCACAACTTGGTATCTAGAAGATGTGCTTGTCTGATCTGTCTTTAATCCCAGTTATCATTTGCTATAAGAATATTCTCGTGGATACTTCTGTTGGCTACAAAATCCCCTTGCTCTTCAGCAACGAGCCTAGGAAGAATCACAGTTAACCTCTTGTTGATGATTTTAGTGTAGATTCTATTTAAGAGAGTAGTTAAGCTTATATGACGAAAATCACTCCACGACTTTGGAGAACTGATTTTAGGAATAAGAAAAATTACAGAAGCTTGAACCCCAACATGAATATTGCCTCCTTTAAAGACCTCTTTGATAGATTCACAAAAGTCATCACAAAGGTCATCACAAAGTATATGCGAACACTCTTTGTAGAGCTTGGCATTGTACCCATCAGGCCCTGCAGCTTTGTTAGGGTTTAGATCACAAACAATACTGTAGATTTCTTCATTAGTATGAATACCAATCAATGTTGCATTCTCCTCCTCAGTAACTAGATTAGTAATAACATCAAGAAGATCAACATTGTTAGTAGCATTATCAGTATTAGTTAATAAAGATTGAAAGTAGGAAACACCACAATTGGAGATCGTTTCTTGGTCTTCCAACCACTAGGAACCATCTCAAATTTCATAAATCTTATTTCTTTTTGATTTTTTCTTGACCAGGTTATGAAAGAAGGTAGAGTTCCTGTCATTGTCCTTCACCCATAAAGTATGTGCTTTCTGCTCCCAAAAGCTTTCTTCCCTTGCAAGCAGCTCCAGGTTAGTTTCATTAGCTCTGTCAAGATGAATTTTATCCGTAATGTCTTTAAAAACTTGATATTTGTTTTCCATAAAGACAATCACCTCCTCAATCTGTTTGATTGAGTCAAAAATATTTCCAAAATTATTCTTGTTCCAGGTCTTCAAGTCCCCTTTCAATCTCTTAAGCTTTCTTCAATACTTTTGTAAATGATCCCCATGCATAGGAACATACCAACTTTCTTCCCCAGTCTCTAGGAAATTAGGATGCCTTGTCCACATATTAAAAAACTTGAATGATGGTTTGAAATTTTCATGGTTGGATGAAATAGTGATAAGTGCATTTCATGTCACTTATTACGCTTCCATTATTCTTAAAATCGTCGCCGGTTCTCAAGTATTCGTTATGTTTTAACGTGTTTTTCCAGTATTCTTAAAGGCGCTTGTGTCGCGGGTAAATTGTGATAATATTAATAAATTTGGGGTTGAAATTGAAGAAACTGGAAAATTAATGTACTTGAGGGTAATTTTGGAACAATTGAAAAAAAATGAAAATATATTAATACTAAGAAGATATATTATGAGCACTGTTTTTTCAAAGAAAAATATATTGATGCTTGAAAAAATATATTAATGTTGAAAAAAGGAAAATATATTTCCTGAGATATTGTTTAAAATATTGAATTAAGAAAAAAATATTAAAACAAAGCACAAAAGGAAATTAATGCTGAATTAAGAAAAAAATATTAGACTAATGCTAGGGTTTTATTTAGCTTTATTGTTTTAAATATTATTTTATTTAGTATAAATATTTCATGATTCGTATTTGGCTCTTTTAGGGTTTCGACAGAAATTATAAATAGGGCAGCCTCGGCAAAAAAGAAAGACGAGAGAGGCAATTTTGGTGACTGTCTTGGTTTCGGCCAGAATATAAAAACATATAAGACAAAACCCAATTGTCTACTAGGGTTTCGAAGGAAGAGAGACGGACAAAGAGGGAAGAGAGACGAACAACGAGGAGGAGAAAACCCATTTGACTACTTTGGGTTTCCTGCAGTAGAAAGACAAAACGGAGTAGGCCGTTTTGGGTTTTCTTACGGTAGAATATAACAAAGAAGCAAAAACAAATTTGGCTGCCTTTATTATTTTTTATCCTGCAGAACGTAGAACAGAAAATAAAGGAAGAGAAATTGCACTTGGTTATTTTTGTTTTTTCGATTGGCAACAGAAAAAATGAAGAGAAAACGACAGGTGACACTGTTGTATTTTCGATCGGTAATTTTTGTATTGCTCGAGACAGGTGACAACTATCCTTTTTTATTGTTGGTTTTTCGATCGGTAGTTTACGGAATGTTTCTGTCAGGCGATAATTATGGCTACTGTACGGTTTAACGTTCGCTAAACTCTTATTCATTTATTCGTCTTAGAGGTATGTTAACTTTTGATCCCATGATGATGATTCGTTCGATTATGAACTAATCGTTGTCATGGAACTCTAACAAATTTGTTTGAATAATACTTATGGTTTGATTGCTTAATTGATTTGTGAGTTACATTTATCAGTTACCTAGTATGGTTGTGCTTATCGTTAGATGCGTCGCGAACATCTAGTTTGTTAATCTTTAATGAATGCGAAAGTGGATTTAAGGGTTTAGAACTTGTCATGCTAGCATAGGTTCTTGAATGATTCGTATTGTGATTGTTCATGATTCGTAATATGTCACTAACCATATCATATTAACCTATGTAATCGAAATAGATAACTTGTGCTTAAAACCAATTGTACCTCAATTCATATAGACGTATAGGATTGTCATGCAAGCGGTGTCTGCTTAGTTGCTATCTCTTTTGTGGTTGTTTAAGTGGTTTGGTTTACGTGCACTGAAAGGTAGCGTATACTGATTTCATGTTATCTGATTAGTAATCGTTGTTATCACACATATTGATTAAGTATATTAATACTCTGAGTAAAATAAACAATGAAGTTAGGGTTCCATGTTTTCTCTCGCATAAGTAAACTCGTAAGTTAATTTGCTTAGTTATATTCATTCACCCATATTTTATTACTCGTTCAAGCATTAGTCTAATAATCATACGTTGTTGCATAAGCAAATTCTTGTCATATACACCTGGTCTTTGTGGGAACGATCTTACTTACTTATTACTTGCTAGTATTTGACCACGTATACTTGCGTGAGAAAAGGACTAACAAATAGTTATACATGTAGGAGAGTTGTCTAAACACATCCTTGCCAAGTGAACCACCTTTACTACAGTCAAAGTAGTTGATCCAGGAAGAGTTGTAGAGCACCATATCCAACATCTTCCACTTCCTGCCATTAGTCCACGTGTACTTAGAGCCAGAAAATCCCCTCATCCATTAGATTGCAGTCTAATATTAAGTTACTGAAATCATCTATGCTCCTCAAACAAGCTCTTGTACAAGATAATTACTCTTCTATATTGGGAATGGTATTAAAATCTCCAACCACAATCCACTCAGTGTTATCATTGATTTTTATTAATGAATCCCATAAATCAAACCTTACAGACCTGTTATACTTTGCATAAAAAAAACTTGCTCTTCATTGCTTATGATTTCAGTTTCATATTCATCAAGCAAAGTAACCAAATTTTATTGTTGACATTTCTAAGATAGTGTTTATAGCCAATTTCCTAGAGACTTAAGAGATCTTAGAATCATGGAGTAATGGCTCATGTATAGTCATGAATGCTAGCTTTTCAGACCTTTTAAGTGACTTCAATCTTCTTATACTATGCTTATTCCACAATCCCCTAACATTCCAGTTAAGATTTAACATTCATTTAGATGATTTAGGTTTGACAACCTTTTTTAGCTTTAAGCTGTTCCAAGTTCTAGTCTTCTTCACCTTCTTATTTACTTTTATGAAGTCTTTACTTTGATTTTGAATTAAATATTCATTTTCTTGATCTTTTGTAGGGGATCCTTGCAGACTACCTGTAGTTTCTTCAGTTGGAGAGTTAGTGCCCAGGTTGAAGTCAGTATCAGCTTTTTCTACAAACAAGGATCTCCTTTGAACCATGTGAAGTGCTTCAATCATTTCAGGGTCTTCAATGTTTGGATGCTTCCCACTTTTCTTAATTCCAGAAGACAAATCTGCATATTTAAGTATAGCAATATCAAGACTAGGCCTGATATTACTAAAAGTTTTGTACTCCTCGTCAACAGACTCCATTGTTTTTTCACTATCTACTATCACAGACTTTAACTGAAGCGTTGTATTCTTGTTCTTCTCAAATAAAACAGAATCTTGTTTAATGTGATCTCTCTTTTCATGTTGGGTTTGCTGCTGATTTATGGTAATTTTCTTGCAAATATGTTCATTATGCCTAATGTGTTTGGATATATTGCAGTAGCTACGGTGTGAACCATAACTAACCTCCAAACAGAATCATCAACCTCCCCAAAATTGATCTGAACATTATTAACCATTGGTTTAGATATATCCATTTCCACCAGAACCTTACACAATTAACCTTAACTTTATTGCCAAGGGGTATCCATATCTTCAAGGGTGTTCCCAGACACTTTGCTATTTCCAAAATTGTACCTTCGTTGTACATGAATTCTGGAAAATTCAACAGCGTTACCCAGACCGGAGTTAGAGGACTCTCACTGTTAAGATCAAACTTTTTAATCCACTTAGCAATTTCATGGTCTTCTCTCCCACCTTCCAGACGTTGCGAGACCATAGTCTTTTCAGGTCTTCAACGTTATCAAATTCGATAAAGACGTGCCTATAGTCCCATTGAGCCAAATTAAAATAACTGCAGAAGTTAAACTTGCCCAGAAACTCATTAATCACTTCAAACTTAAGCTTTCCATAGAAAAATTTCCCAACGATCGTATGCTTTGACATTTGTTGCGGATGATCTCTATCTTCTTTCAAAAAATTGATTACCAGTTGTTTCTTGGTTTTGAGTAACAGAGACGTTCTTATGAAAATATCCCTGATTTTTGTTTTTCAAAACATCAACAAATGATTTTGTAGTATCATAGTGTTCTTTACCGTAGTTGCTTTCAAAAGCAGGAATGATTTTAATAAACCATTTTGCTGTTCTTGATTTCCTTTTGAAAGCAGGGGATATTCTTCTTAAAAAACAGAGACTTCGATGGGTAAATACCTTACTGAAATTGAATAATTTGAACTCAGAATTGAGGAGATAACCTCTGCTTCTTCCATGGTGGAAGAATTCATCCCTCAATGAAACAATCTAAACAAGATTGGCTTCAAATTCGTAAGTTCAAAGCTCTGTTCTTGTTGATTTCAAAACTCTATTTTCTTGATAGAATTCCATATCCGATTCTACAATTATATTCAACTAAACCACAAGAAGATATTATTTATTGGATCCATGTAAGTTTAACTTACCTTTAGGTTCGTCTATTCGCAGAGGCTCGTTTACTATATTGGGAGGAAACATAACTAGAATGGAATTTAACTAAAATAAAATTCGCAATAAATTAAAAAACCCAGTAGAATTAATTTAAAATCAAACCGAAAAAATTGGTAAGCCGTACGAAATCGAAGATTAATTATTAAAATTTTAATTTTATATAATTTATATAAATAGATAATTTGAAAATTATATTATAATTAGATATTTTTTTATAAAAAAATAAACCGAAACGGACCGAACCAAAATTGAACGAGACCTATTTGATTCTGGAAACAAAACTCCAAAAGTTTAAGTCCAATCCAAATCTATAAACTTAGCGGCCCAATTCCGTAAAACCCAACCAAACAAAAACCTTAAAACAACCACCGTAAATTTTTGGTCATCTGATATATGGCCTCCTTAGTTTCACACCATTTGAGAAGTCAAATTTGTGAAGAAGAAGAAAAGAGAGAGAGATTTTTATTCGCTGTAATTCTCAATTCTTGAAAATCTGTTCAGAATAAATGTAGAGTTATATAGAGAGTCGAGAGTGTAACAACCTTGGGAATATTCCCATGTGAGGTTGTTACACATTGTTACAACTTGTTTGGTAATACTAATAAATATATTCTTGAAGGGCTTTAGTAGACAGATTTGGGATTCAGTGCTTTGAGAGACCCATGCTTATAAATGTCTTGACCCACCTAGTGATCCAAGCCCGGTCCATTACAAAAACACAGCCCTAGATGTCGTTTAGGGTTTAGAGGAGCTCATACCAGCGTTGTCGAAGACGCGCTCCTCACTTCTTCTCTCAGCCTCACTTCTTGTCTCACCCTCACTTCTAACATCCCCCCTCAAATGCAGCGGCGACTCTGACAGCCCCAGTTTGTCACGAAGATACATGAATCGAGATGAAGTAAGAGCTTTGGTGAGGAAGTCAGCAATCTGATCTAGTGAAGGTACGTATCTAATCTGAACATAACCTTGTAGTACTTGATCCCTTAGAAAATGCACATCTAACTCTATATGTTTGGTACGTGCATGAAACACAGGGTTGGAGGCTAAAGAACTGGCGCCCAGGTTATCACACCACATCACCGAAGGCGGTATGAGAGGGATCTGAAGTTCAGTGAGCAGCGACTTCAACCAGATGAGCTCAGCAGAGAGATTGGCTAAGGAACGATACTCCGATTCAGTGGAGGAACGGGTGACAACATTTTGTTTCTTGGATGACCAAGAAATAAGGATTTCGCCAAAGAATACACAATACGCCCCAACACTGCGACGGTCATCTGGGGACGAATCCCAATCAGCATCAGAATAGCCATGAAGTTGCAACTCATAGCAGGGTTTGATGTGAAGACCCAGCCACCGTGTGCCAGATAAGTACCGAACTACTCTTTTAAGACTTTGCCAATGTATAGATGTAGGATTTTGCTGGTGCTGACTTAGACTGTTGACTACAAAGGCTATATCTGGTCTAGTATGAGTCAGATACTGCAGAGCACCTAACAAACTTCTATACTGTGTAGGAAAAACCAGTGGAGAGCCATCAGAGGAGGAGTGCTGAGTACCAGCCACCATAGGAGAGGGGCAAGGCTTGGACATGGACTGACTCTGTGCACAAAGTAAGTCTTCAATGTACTTATGCTGAGTTAGATAGAACCCACTCTAGTCACGATGAATTTCTATTCCAAGGAATAGACTGAGTGGCCCCATGTCCTTGAGTGCAAAAACATCATTCAGGTTGTGTATGAACTGTGTTAAGCATGCTGTGTCATTTCCTGTTACAAGAATATCATCCACATACACAGGAATTAGGAGTATAGTTGTCTTAGAGATTAGATAGAAAAGTGAGGAGTCTGCCTTAGAGTTACAGAATCCCCAACTGAGTAGAGTGTCCCTCAGTCCAGAGTACCAAGCTCGAGGGGCTTGTTTTAATCCATCATGGCCTTATGTAGCTTGCAAATATGTGTAGGATAAGTAGAATCAACAAAACCCTGAGGTTGTGTCATATACACAGTTTCTTGTAGAACCCCATTCAGAAAAGCATTATTGATATCCAGTTGTCTCACAGGCCAGTCCTTAGAAACAACAATAGTTAGAATCAACCTAACAGTAGAAGCTTTAACAACTAGACTAAACGTTTCATAGAAATCAACCCCTGGTTGTTGATGCAAACCCTTAGCCACCAATCGAGCCTTATACCTCGGAATAGAGCCATCCAGTCCAAACTTGAGTTTATATATCCACTTGCAACTAATAACATTAGATGAAGTAGAAGTAGGAACCAAAGACCAAGTTTTATTAGCCATCAAGGCTTTATATTCAGCAGTCATAGCATTTTGCCACTTAGGAAGCCCAATTGCCTCAGTAAAACAAGTAGGTTCAAACACAGCGGTGTTGGCAGTGACTAGAGACCCAACATATGGTAATTTAGGCTTAGAAATTCCACTACACAGCCTGGTTTGAATAGTGTATGGGTTGGGTGATGGGTGGTTAACAGCTAAGTGTTCAGGATTAGAAAAGGGAAGCTCTATGGTCAAGGTAGGTGTATGAGGAGTACTATCATTGGTGTAAGTAGGGCATTTAGGTGTGTCAGATAAAGAATCATGAGAACTTGATGAGGAAATTACCTTAGAAGGACCAGTAGGAGAGTGTTGATTGGAGCTTTGTGGCTGCAAGGGAGCAGGGCACAGAGGTGTGTTCTGTTCAGTTGGAGCTGCAGAGTTGGACTCAACAGATGATACCCTCTCATCCATCACAAGACCTGTAGAAAGTTTAGGTAGCCAAAGATGGACTGACACAGGAGACACAAGCTCACTCTGATGAGTGTTAAGAAAACCATTAGTGAAAGAAAACTCATCCTCATTAAAGACAACGTTCCTAGAGATATAAACCCTCCCAGTAGAATTGAGACACTTATAGCCCTTGTGACTCTGACTATACCCAATAAAAACACATTTAACTGAGTGGAACTGAAATTTATGACTTTGATAGGGTCTAAGACAAGGATAGCATGAACATCCAAAAGTTTTGAGTGTGAGATAGTTAGGAACTTTGTGAAATAGAACTTCAAAATGAGATTTATGATGTAGGATAGGTGTTGGGAGTCTGTTGATCAGGTAGACACTTGTCTCAAATACTTCAACCCAGTACTTGTAGGGTAGATTTGACTGAGTTAAAAGGGTGAGCCCAGTTTCCACCACATGCCTATGCTTCCTCTCAGCCCTTCCATTCTGGGCTGAAGTATGAGGGCATGATCTCCTTAAAAGAAACCCACATTCTTGGGCTATAGTTAACAACAGTCTGAACTCACCGCCCAAGTCACTCTGAATAGCCTTAATAGATCTATCAAACTGTGTCTCTACCAAGGCTTTGAACATTTTGAACACTCCTAGAACCTGACTTTTATCCCTGATGGGATACAACCAAGTATATCTAGAGAAATCATCTAGAAACAGAACATAGTATTTAGACCCCCCAGTAGATTGAATAGGTGCAGGACCCCAAACATCTGTATGAATTAGATCAAGAACATTTGTAGAATGAGAAATAAACATTGAATAATGAAGGCTGTGAGATTTGCCCAACTGGCAAGCCTCACAGAAACTACTTGAATTACTCAAAATAGAATGAAGGTTACAAGACCTAAAAACTTTGTCTAGAACACTTGAAGATGGATGACCAAGTTTTTGATGCCATTCATCTTTGACAGACTTAGATACAACAGTAGATAACACCCTAGAAACACCTAGATTTAGACCTCCTTGTGACTTAGGAATGGTATCCATCTTGTAAAACCCATCTTCACATCTTCCTCTGAGCAGAATAGTCCATGTTGCCTTGTCCTTTACCAGACAGAAAAGTTTTTGAAATTCAACAACGACATTGTTTTGATTAGTTAATTGAAAAACAGAGAGTAAATTCTTATTGATCCTAGGAACATGCAATATAGGTTTCCCTGAATGTGTTGTGTCCCTGAATACTCAGATTTTTGAGTCATTTGACTAGTGATGTCTGTGACATGGTGACTAGCACCACTGTCAGCATACAAGACCCCTTCTCCTGGTGAATCTTGTGAAACAAGCAAATCATTCTATTCTCCTTCAGACCTTGATTGTTTTGATGGAGAGGAGCCCATAACTGAGGGATCATCCCTGTAATAACACACAGTAGCAGAGTGACCAAACCTATTACAGATCTGACAGGTTGGTTTACTTTGTGAGAACCTTCCACCTCTACCTCTGTAGAAGTTTCTTCTACCTCTTGTACTGTAACCATTAGTATTGTAGCTAGATCTGCCTCTATATTCTCTACCCGAGCCTCTGTTTTGGTTGTAGAAACCTCTCTGACTAGTGTTGGTAGATTGCTGCTTCGAATCACCTCTGTGAGTGATATTAGCACTAGAAATGTTAACAGCAGACATAGAATTCTGCAGACCAGTCAATTGCTCTAGTCTGCTCTCATAAGTGAGTAGACTAGTCTGTAAATCTAGCCACCCAAGTCCTTCCTTGTCAGTTAAACTGACAACGATTGGTGTGTATTCAGTATCCAGGCCAGCAAGAACCTGTGTTAGCAAATCATCTATAGAGGTGAGACATCCTGCTAAGATTAGATTGTCATGAATCAGCTTCATATTGTTGAGATATTCTGACATTGAGGTAGTTCCTTTGCGAGTTCTTTGGAACTCAGATTTGTAATATGTTATTTTGGCTCTAGTCTGTGAGCCATACAGTTTTCCAGCAGCATCCTAGAGACCCTTAGCAGACTCTTCCTCCATCAATTGAGCTGCAATTTCATGGCTCATGGTGGAATACAACCACCCAAGTAACAACTGATCCTTAGCAACCCAGTCTTCAAATTCTGGGTTGTCTGTGACATTACCCTTAGTATCTGTAGTAAATTTTGGAGGGCAAACCTTCTCTCCAGTAACAAAGCTCCATAGCTTATTACCCTTAATCATAGGTAATACAACAGTCTTCCATAACAAGTAATTATGTCTGTTAAGACGAATATTATTGACATTGCTGATTGAATGTAAATGCAGGTTTTTGGCTGAGAAGGATGAACTGCTTAAGAGTATAGATCCAACTGAGTCTGAGCTCAGTGAAGGAGACTCATTAAGATTTGTCATAGAAGGCTTGAAGAAGCTCTGATACCAAGTCAAATTTGTGAAGAAGAAGAAAAGAGAGAGAGATTTGTATTTGCTGTAATTCTCAATTCTTGAAAATCTGTTCAGAATACATGTAGAGTTATATAGAGAGTAGAGAGTGTAACAACCTTGGGAATATTCCCATATGAGGTTGTTACACATTGTTAAAGCTTGTTTGGTACTAATAAATCTATTCTTGAAGGGATTTAGTAGACAGATTTGGGCTTCAGTGCTTTGAGAGACCCATGCTTATAAATGTCTTGACCCACCTAGTGATCCAAGCTCAGTCCATTACAAAAACACAACCCAAGATGTCGTTTAGGGTTTAGAGGAGCTCAGACCAGTGTTGTCGAAGACACGATCCTCACTTCTTCTCTCATCCTCACTTCTTCTATCACCCTCACTTCTAACATGAGATCTCAGTTTTAGATTTCTTGCTACCAAATTTCTCTTCAGTATAACCTGTAAGAACCCTAACTTATAAATAATGTATAAATCGCATAGATTAGAAGTTTTTGGATGCTGGTATGAGGGTGCACTCTTTTTGGTCTTGACTTTGCTATGCATATTACATTTTATATACTCTAATCTACTATCATAATAATATCGTTTTTGTTTGTTTTTGTTTCTTTATTATATTATGATTTATTTCTATTTCGTGGAAAATATGAATATGTTTTTTTTAATATTTTCATTTAAAAGTAAAAAAATACCCAAATTTATTTAGGTATATACGAAATGTAACAAGATGATCCTTTTCATGAAGGATGGGGATACACAAAAATCAAATCTCTGAAGAGGAAGAGTTTTTTATTCTTCTTTAAAAAATAGAGTTTAAACCATTAACAAGGACCTGTTCAATAAATCGTGTGTTGAAATCGTCAAACCAGTGATCAATCACACCTCTCTAAATTTAAAACCAGAAAGTATTAATGAACAAAATAATCATATTTATATCCAGTATAACAAAGAAGTGAAAGATTCTGTAATTCAGAGTTCAAAAACCACATTCATTGGAAAATTTGTAAATGGATTGCCGAAAAAATCTTCTTTGAACCAATTCTTAGACTCTTTTAAATTTAAGGGAACCTACAGCCTGGAAATCTGAGATTCTCGACATATATTCTTTGATTTTGATCTTAAGGAGGATGTTAGCCGATTTTGGGTTCGAACTGTCTGGAATTTTGGTGACTTTGTTATGCGTCTCTTACGTTGGACACCAGATTTTGACATAAAGAAAGAAAGTTCTATCGCTTTGGTCTGGGTAAAGATATAGAAAATTCATGAATACTTATATAATATGAAGGTTTTAACAGATATAGCAGCTTCCATGGGAGTTCTTTATTGATTAATCATCCTTGATAAAAACAGAGCATGCAAGAATGTTTGTTTTGCTTTGATTGAAATATACGTGTCAAGGAGGTTGCATAATAGTATCTGGATTAGATTTGTAAGAAATGAAGGATGTTTACTATCAATTAGTTACAAAAATCCTCCTTCTTATTGTGACTTCTGTTACCATTTTGGGTCATAAATACTCTGAATGCGAGAAATCGTATAACAACAAAACTGAGAAGAATAAAGAGGAAGTAAAGAGAGACATAGAAATTCATCCCATCATTAATCATGAAATGATTCTCAAAACATAAATATGCCCAAGGAAAATCATACTTTCAAAAAGGTATATATACTAAAAATCAAATCAATTATGATTCAAAATAGTAAAAGTTTAGAAAATAATGAAAACAATTGCAAAGAAGTAGAAGCAAAGACTTCATTATTTGGCAAAGAGTCTTCGAACTACATTATGTCAAAGGAAACCATTAATGACTCAACTTCCCCTGAAGATATGGAAATCGTTGATGTTATACAAAAGTTAGAATTACAAAATGAATTGAATGACTATGATAATATTTTCTCTGGAAGAAACATCCGAGATCCAGATATTATTGGAAGCTCTCCAATCACTCCTATATGGAAAGAATCTTCTCATGACCCAAATTCAATCTCATACTGAACCAAAAAACTCAAATCTGCGAGAAAATGGAAAAATCCAAGTAAATTGGTGATCAAGTCTTTGAAATATTCGGGAAAATAATCTTTAGAAATCTCTATCCGATAATGATAAAGATTCTTAGTTGGAATGTTAGAGGAATTAACAACAACTCAACAGTAAGAAGACTGAAATCAATGATTTACAAAGAGAAAATTAAAATCTTAGCTCTTCAGGAACCTATGGCCAAAACTGAGAAGATAGAAGAGATTGCTACTAAGCTGGGTTTTACTAAGTACACTTCTAACAAATCTAACAAGATATTGATTTTCTAGAACAATGATTACAATATTGATACTCTTATAAATCCTGAGTAATGCTTACATGTGAAGGTTACTCACCCTGACTTAGAAAACTGCTTTAATCTAACCGTGGTCTATGCAAATGATCAATTTAAAGAGATAGCAACTACTAAAGAAGGTTGGCTTACTATTGGTGATTACAATGTCATTGCCTCGTCTGATGAGCAAATTGGTTGCATAGCTTTGTGCCACAATAGCATCAATGATTTTAATGAAATCATAAGAGATTGTCAGCTTGAAGATGCTGGTTTTATTGGTTCCAAATTCACATGGCACAAAAACACAAAGTGGAAACGTTTAGATCGAACAATGTTCACTAATAAATGGGCTGACATCTTCAAAGACACTCAGGTTCTTCACATGGTCAGAATTTGTTCCGACCATGCTCCCCTTCTCATTTCTACTTATACTAATATTTTTTTGACACCTCTTATAAAAAAAATAAAAGTTTCAAATTCATGAATATGTGGAGTAACGATGAAAATTTTCTAAGTATGGTTGAACAGAAGTGGAAGTTGAAGATCAATGGTGACCCTAATCAATTTTTCTGGTTCAAATTAAAAAGGATGAAAAAATATGTTTAAAGGATTGTAATATCAACCATTTTGGTAATATGTTCAGTAAAATCAAGGACACAGAAGATCTGGTCAAGATGAAGGAGAGGGAGCACATAAATGCCAACAATCCTGACATCAAAGCTGCTTTGGATAAGGCTAACAATTTACATCTTAAAGATTTGAGAATTGAAGAGGACTTTTGAAGACATAAATTCTATAACAATTGGTTAAAGGATGTTATCAAAATACAAAATCTTATCATACTTTTGTCTCCAAGAAAATAAGGAAAAATAGGATCAAATGTATCAAGGAAGATAACAACTGGATTCTGGATTCTGATGCAATTGGCAAATCAGCTGAATGTTACTTCAAAAACATCCTTACTAGCAACCTTTATAACAACATTGAAGATGAGCAAGAAAGGTTCTAAGATAATTTTTTCTGATAATATCCCTGATATGGTTACTCAAAATGACAATAAAGCTCTCATGAAGCTTACATGTAAGGAGGAAATCTGGT
The DNA here is from genome assembly GCA_036936605.1 of Limnanthes douglasii subsp. nivea. NCBI lineage: Eukaryota > Viridiplantae > Streptophyta > Magnoliopsida > Brassicales > Limnanthaceae > Limnanthes > Limnanthes douglasii. The sequence goes on from JAUPFV010000001.1 coordinate 230,145,616, forward strand.
ACACAATCAATAGCATGAGCTAGTCAAGTGCAACAGGAATAGATGGGTACAATATCAATATAAAGTTTGTTGGAAAATCATTAAATCTGATTTGTACTTAGCTTTCAATTCCTATCTTATTAGTCAAACTATCCCAAATGGTATATTTTTCACTAGTCTTTGTTTAATCCCAAAGACTACTAATCCTATTTACTGGAATAACTACAGACCATTTGGGCTTTGCTCAATGCTTAATATAATATTTTATAAACTCATAAACACAAAATTATCTAATATCCTTCCTAAAATCATCTCAAATACTCAAGGTTCTTTTATTAAAAAGAGGTCCATCCATGAGAAACATTCTGATAGCTATAGAGCTTATTTATGATCTCAATCGAAAACAAAAATCAGGGAACATTATAATTCAATTGGACATGCCAAAAGCTTTTGACAGAATATCCCATTCTTTTGTGTCCAAAGTTCTTAACTCTTTTGGTTTTTCTATTGAGTTCATATCCTTAATCAATAAACTAATGATGGATGTCAATATATCTTTGTTGATAAATGGAGATGTCATTGGTTAATTTAACCCTAAAAGAGGCTTGATACAAGGTGATCTTTTGTCCCCAAGTCTCTTCATTCTATGGGAAAAGGCTCTTACTAGGGGGCTATATAACCTATTCAATTCTAACAAGAAAATAAAGTATGATCTAGAACTGAGTACTTGGTTCCTAGTCTAGCCTATGCTGATGACATCCTAGTGTTCACTAATAGTTTAAATTCATCTATTGAAAAACTAAGCAGATTTTTAGATAGATACTAAGAAGTCTCGGGGTAAGCTATAAACAAAGGGAAGACAAATATTATAACTTCAACAAGATTTCATCAAAGTAGATTCAATTACCTTGAAAACCAGACAACCTTTACAACTGAAAATCTACCAACCAATTACCTGGGAATAACTTTAAGCTGTAACAACAAAACAATAAACTTCAGTACTATTATTGACAAAGTGAATTCTAAGATCACTGAGTGGGATAAGAAATACTTATCTTATGGGGGGTGAATCTCTCTCTTATATCCTTTGTCTTAATGTCCATTCCATACTATTGGATGCAAAATAAGATTATCCCTCACTTCATAATCAAAAGACTTGAAAAAATATTTAACAATTTTTTATGGAGATCTAAATATACTAAAAATCATTCAATGGTCCAATTGGACATGTGTATGCAAACTATTTGAGGAAGGAGGTTTGAATATCAGAAAAATCTCTGATATTCAGAACACCTTTTCTCAAAAGCTTTGGTTTTATTTCAGAAATAATGATAGCTTATGGCCTAACGTAATGAACAATATATACATCAACAAGGTGCATCTTTAAAAAAATAATTATAATAAGGTTGGTTCTCTGATTTAGAAAAGGCTTGCAAGGATTAAAGATGATGTAGAAATAAATATTAAATGGATTCTTGGTAGAGGAGATATGGACTTTTGGAAGGATGACTGTCATAATCACCCACCAAATATTGATCCCAACAACTATGAAATCAATAATTGGTTCATAGAGGTTAAAGTTAACACTTTCTGGAAGAACAACTATTGGGATACTGATTCTATTGAAGCTTTCTAACTGAAAATAGAATAAATCAAATAAAGTTATACAACATTGACATCAATAAGGAGGACATGATGATTTGGAAACTCTCCCCTGACCACAACTTCAACACCAAGCATACATGGAATAACATAAGGCATCAATGCAATAAGTCAAGCATTTACAGGAATATTTGGAGTACCATAAAACCCATGAAGTATTCCTTTCTCTTGTGGAAACTAATTAAAAATTTCATTTCAACTGATAATATAATACAAAAAAGACTTTTAAATATTGCATCTAGATGTCAATTTTGTTCTAACTATGAAGATAAAAATCATATGTTTGTTAAATGCAAATACTCATGGAAAATTTGGAAGCATTTTAGTGACTTATTCAAAATAAAGATTGAAAGATACATAGTTTTAACTCATGCCATTAGAAATTGGTTTTGGTTCTCTAATAACACAGTTCACATAACTCATATAATGCCCTTAACTATTTGTTGGGTGGTATGGAGAAATTGAAATAATTCTAAGTTTAAAGGAGTTTGTGATTCAACCATAAAGTCTATCAATACTATAAACAATACCATTATTGGTCTCGATTTAAGTAACATGTTAACTAGGAAGCACTAGACTAACGCTATAAGTGTTGGTTCCATTATAGGTTGTACTTCTATATTTAATAGAGGCAAAAAAGAAATGTACATTAACTAGGAAGCACTAGACTAACGATATAAGTGCTTAAGATGCAAAGAAAAACTTGAATTTTCTCATTTCAATGTCCCAAACCAGCTGCTGGCAACTGCTTTTTTCGAAGGCTTAGGGATTGACTATATAAATCCAAACTCAGATTGAATCTTACCCAAGTTTAATTTTTTTTTTATTGTCGATCTTTGTTTTATGTTTTCAGGTTCCCCGGAAAAGGTTAGATGTTGAAAGCTCAATAAAAATCAAAATGGTGTTGGAGTCAAGTTTAATTGTTGAAATTGAAGAAGGAGGATTCCGGAGATGAAAGCCGAATTTGAATAAAGAAAGTTTAATGTTGAATTGTTCTTTTCTAAAATCTAATCTTGCTAAGACGGAAGAGGAGGAAGAAGACCTTCGTGAGTAAGATTGGGTTCTCTCTAAATTTGAAATGAATACAAAATCTAAAGGCGGAAAATAATTTCTCTTGATATTTATTTTCATCTTTTAGACAAATTGTAAAATTTAATTTTGCCCTCATATTTTTTTTTAAAAAATCTTATGGATTGGATCCTAAATTTCAATAAAAATTGTTTTACGATTAAAATAAATAAATATACGGAATATAACAATGATTTTTTTTAGTTTGTAATAATCATAATAATTATTAATCATCTTGTTTTAAAATCAAGTTCAACTTTTCCAGTGAGGTATTGGATGCATGATCAAAATATATGGATCAATCATCTAGTTCGGCACTATAATTATTCAATCCGAAGTCACGACAAACAAGTACTGTCCAAAATAAATACTATAATATTATTTAATTAGAAACCCTAATATTTGTACCATAGTACTACGATATTATGAAGCCGGATAGTACTTCTTGTACTACACTATCTTAATAAGTCAACTACTCTTTTATGGCTCAATTATAAAGTCAACGGGCGAAACGAGAGTAATTACTAATTAACAATATTTTCTTACACATTTAGTTAGCCAACACCAAACTTAAAAGAGTCGTTATATACATAGACATAGATATATGAATAGATTGGGACTTTCTCACTATTTTATTATAGTTCAATCATGTATCATCGACTGGCCATCAAGCTATAACGGTAACACAGTATTACTACATCTAAAGGCAAACTAATTAGATAACTATCAAAAAGTTTTGACAAAATAATGATTTGGTTTTACTACAATTATATATCAATAATACAAACAAAACAAATACAAACAATAGTCGATATTATATAAAAGTTGGTACATACGCTAATTATTTATAACTAAAACAAATCACAATTTTTGAAAGGTATAGTTGAGTTAGTAAAATAGATTAGCTTGTGACAAAAAGGTTGTGTGTTCGACCTTTTCTACAAACGCTATATTGGTTTGAGCCTGTCACTTTGTGTTTCACCGTTGTGAGTTGGTTTGTCGACTATTGCGTCAAACTGAAGGTTTCCCTTATGCGCATTAGTTGATTAGCGAATGTGGGTTTCCCTTCAGAAAAGAAAAGATCAAAATTTTTTTTTATAACTATTAAAAATATATAGTTTTAAAAACGATGATATATGACATAGAAGTTTGGTAATTATATGTGATTAAAATAGTGAAATTCTACGCATGTTTTTTATGGTTTTGGTATTTCTAGGTAATAACTCCGTAAATTTTACTTATTTCATTCGGTCATTTTTAAACTTCCGATGAATATGTTTTATGACGTGAATATTTTCAGCTAAAGTAATAACAAATCAAAAAAAAGAAAAAAAAAAGAAGGTAATTGAAGTTAATATTTTTTCTTCTTATTTTGCAAATCATATCTTATCATCCAAGGCTTTTGTCTTATTTTTACATTGTAATACATATTTTGTTATTCTCCATTATCTAAAAAACAATTATTATTTACACCGTATTGTTAATGGATGAATATTTCTCCCCACGTTGCGCTATATGTCTTTTCCAGATACTTGTTGTACATCACTCTAAGTAGGCTATCATTTATTTTGATGTTTTGGATCGTATTGTTTTGTCGGTCGTATTCTTGTTGAGGTTTTGTTGCTCGGTCTTTATTTGCTCGCTCGGTCGTCCATCTCGCTTTTGACCGAACAAACATTTTTTCACTATTGACCGAGCATGTTCTTTCACCATTTTTGGTCCGATCGTTGTCTTGTTTTTTATTGAGCTTACTTCGTCGCTATGAGGGATGCAATTTATCTTAGAGGTATAGCCTTATCAGGACTCCCCCTAGTCTTTTAAGTAAAAAAAATTCGCAACTATAAATTAGATGAATACAAATAAAAGTAAACGTGGAGATATACATGTAACAATTCGTGGTATGACATGTGCCCAATTTGTTTCAGTTTTGATTTTACTGTGACTGTATTGCCAGGCACATGGATGTTTGCTTGTTAGTTCGGTGTTTCCACACGTTAGTTACTCTTTAACATTTTGTTATTTTACAAACCTAAAAGTTTCTCTCACACGCATAATTAGGATGCCGTTTCGAATTTTATACAATTTAATATGTTTTGTATTTTTGTTTATATGTAGACCCAGTTTAATATCACGTGTCATTGATCACATCTGCATCAGATAATTAAAAATAACTGGATATTTTGTATAAAGGTAGAGATAGAAAAACAAGATATACTATTTTTTATTTTGAATCCTCAAGAAAGAGAGTAAAGAGCATCATTACTGTTTAATTTGCTATAATTCTTCAACTACCACGTTTACCGGCGCTTTGGAGAAAATAATTCACATGTAAGCTAATTTATCCTCTTCTTAATTGCGTTATTTGTAGCTATGTAGGGGTGAAACGTTTTTTAGGTCTAAGTGAGTTTAATCAGAGGTGGTGTAAGATGCTTAATATCCATTACCATAAAAACCTGAGCGGATCAGATGTGAAGTGTATATGTGGCATAACCATCGATTCTCTGAGACACCATATGTGTATTGTTTACTTTCTAGTGATGAATTATCTTCTTGCACATAAAAATGACTCTTGAAATGGGCTTTGGAAAATATAAAATAGTTTTTTTTCATTTTTAGACAATATCCTCGATTCCTCTCAATTTGTAATCCAATACGACCAATATTTTGGTCGGTTGTCAAAAACTTACAAATATCTCATAAAAACAAGTCATGGTAGGCTTAGATTGGTGTATGGTTTACCTGAATTAGTCGTGACTTGAGTAACCATGACGAGCGAGCAACCTCATATGGGTCAAGATATGGAAACCTTTTTTTACATTACTCTCTTGACTCACGACTTCGCCGACATCTTCCCTAGTTTATCAATAAATTATTTAGATATATTATATTTCCAACCCGATTAACCTCGAATAGCTGGTAAATTATGTTAAGTATACTCATTGATTCCAAGGTATTAAACATCCATATCTACCTATCATAATTTTTATCCAATCTGGATATATACAAGTCGTCGGGGATCTTTTTTTTTATTACATATCAAATGTAGAGTGGTCATAAAATTTCCAACTTTCCCTCGTCAGACAAACATGAGAAGACCATTTTTGTTTTTGTATCAGGTAACTAGGAACACCCGATGGGGAAAGAAAATCTCCAATTGGAGAGGAGATAAATGAAGATATGTAAGTTAGGACTTATGTTATTTTTTTGTTGAGTATTATTAGGTATAATCTATTGATATATATATTGTATTTTTGAAGGTACATACTCGAGCAAGTACCAACAATTGTACAGAAAAATATACGAGGGTCTTGGAATTAACCCTTTAGAGAGGCTATCGCTTGCGGTGTATTCAACATGGTCACTTGAGTATCATTGCTTGTTTACTAAAGTAAATTTCATTTTAGGTGGTTTGTGGCCGATATTTAAGATAACAATGACTGTAGAGGGAGTTCCTAAGATTATTTAACAGGGCAGGTGACCATCTCTGATCGACTAGGTGGTCTGTTATTGGAGCATTTCTATAACAAGAATCATGTTAGTCTAAGCTTGGATGTAAAAATGAAAAGGGTTTGTAAAAGAGAGGGAGATCCCCCTAGAAAGGGTGCCAAGAAGAAGCGAGCTAGTTGGGATATCAATATTAGTCATTAGAAACCCAAAAATAAAAATAAAAAGTGACTCATGGAGTTGAACCCAGTGTTCTGATTGTGGAAGTTAAGGGTACGCCAAGCCAATTAGAATAGAGGAAGTCGAGCGACTGTGTAGTGGTGTCACATTCTGACGGGGGTAGCAGGAAAATGGGGCAGAGTGATCAGTATAACGACACACTCGTTGTTGATGTGTCATCAAAGTGAGAGACCCAATGCATATCCTTAGATCTTTCAACAGACTTTTTTGTTGGGTGGTGATGAACACCCAGTGGTGATCAGTATAACGATACACTTGTTGTTGATGTGTTATCAATTGGAGTACCTTTTGAGCTAACCTATTATAATAATATATCGTTAACTGACATAATTCAAAAGGCAACTGGAAATTATAATAGATATAAGTTATACTCTGGTGTTATTTTCAAGTGTTTGGTTGTAGTATATTCATTTATCAATATTTTCCTTGGATTTATCTTGTCAGAGTCACCATAACTTTATGATGTTGGTTTATCGAAGGTCAAAACCTGCAGATACAAAGGGCATGCAAGAATTTAAACCTGAGTTGTTAGTGTTTGGCTATAGTAAAAATATTAATCTGGAGCTAGTGAGATATAAGTGGGCTTACAGACTGCTACAAACTGCTCATGCCTACAAGGATGGTGAAATTAATACTTTAGGTGTCGCAGGGCCTGCTAGAGAGGGTACGCAAAAACATCATAGTAGTCATATGAAAGATAAATCATAAGGTGGTATTAGGTAATCTGAAAAACTTGGTGCCTAAGTATGAGCGACCATGGTCGTCTGATGATGAATAAAAGAGAAAGATGCGGAAGAGAATGAAGAAAGTTATGAAGATAGGGAAGGTGGATATGATGTTTTAGAGAATGTAGAGGTAAACAATGCTTTGGGTAGACCCTGTTCAAAAGGGATCTGTAAGTATTTTACTAAAGGTAAGGTTTCCTAAGATAAAGGTATCACACGTTGCACTGAGATGACAAAGGATATGGTAATTGAGTAGGATTTCCGTCTTCTTATACGATGACTGTAAAATAATATTTATAAGTACATATTTCTAGAGAACTTTATCTTTTTACTTTCGCTATTGAATTTGGAGTTATTTTTACAATGCTAACATGTATTATTCATGTTTTAACCATATGATGGTGCAATATTTTAATTTTGCCTCTAAATATTTTATTTTATTTGATAGTAATGCGGTTGCCAAAGGGGGGCGGGGTCAATTTGGTAGTTTGTTTTATTCACGTACAATATGGCATCTTGCGTAGCCTGTTAAACTTGGTTTATTAACCAGGTCGCATATTGGAATTTATAAGTCAAGGCTCAATATTTTCTCTTGCATAAGTATAAAGACTTGGTTTGTAAACCAGATTGTTGTGTCAGTCATTAATACTTGGGTTTAGTGTGGCCCCTTGTGTAGCCACTTGGGATTGGTTAAGCAAAAAAAATTCTTCGTTTGACTCTATTAGTGAGGGCCCAATTTATCCCCTTGTGTAGCCATAACGACATGGTTTTTAACCGTTTCACTAAATTGTGTCGCTATCCGACCCTCTATGATATTTAATGATTAGAACACTGTTTTTATAGAGTAATCATAATTGGTTAGTAGTTAGTTGATTATCTTGTGTCCATTAAACCTTAATGCATCATTTAGATTAGTTGATGTAGAAAATAATAGAGGATAGTTTGGAAGTGTAACATTGCATCAGATCAGTGGCTTATAATATGCCTCGTTAAAAAAACCCCAAGCGTCACCAAAAAGGAAATGAGTGCACAACTGTTCTACATGGCATGGTGATACAATTTCAAGTGATTGATGTTCGAGAGATATTTTAGCGTGTGGCCATCTATGTATTCTACTCGATAGAGACCATGATATCCGTTGGATATTACTTTGTATGGTCCATCTCAGTTCAGGAGCCAACTTTCTAGTATTCTTGTGCTCGTTGGAATATTTTTCATGACCAACTCGCATACTTGGAAAGCGTGCAGATTTAGTTTAGAGTTCAATCGGCTCCTCATTAGGCTTTTTAAGTGCTCGGACCGAACCCTTGCATGATCTTGTCGCTCTCCAATTAATTTCATGGATAATTACCACTCATTTGTGTTTGGCTCCTCTGAGTAATTCGCGACCCGGTGGGTGGGGATGATGATTTTGGTATAGACCACAACTTCTATTCCATACACAAAAGAGAATGGGGTTTCGTCTATGGACGACCAAAGAGTAGTCCAATATGCCCATATTACCTCAGCTAATTTTCCAGGGTATTTCCCCTTAGCCCCTTCTAATTTATTTTTTCTACAGTCCAAAACTGTAAGATTTGTTAATTCGTCTTGACCGTTAGCTTGGAATAGTATGGTGACGAAAAATGCTGATTTATTTTATGTTTGTTATGGAAGGTCGTCACAATTTTGTTATATAAATGGACTCAATCGTCTGCCATCAAGATGTGAGGGATTCCAAATCATGACAAAATCTGCTTTTGAAGGAAATCACAAATCTTCTAGGCTATATTCCTCGATAGAGCCTTCGCTTATACCCATTTGGTAAAGTAGTTGATTGGCACACACAATTGTTTTCTTTTTCATGTGGCCATAAAAGGGTCTTACTAGGTAAATCCCCCATTTATTGAAAGAACATGGTACTGGGACGATACTCATTATCTCGCTTGGGAGATGGGGCGTATTGGCAAATCATTTGCAAAGATAAAATCATTTTATGAGCGCTTCTGCATCAACCGCTAGTGTAGGCCCGTAGAATCCCACAAAAAGGAACCGGTTGATTAAGGTTCGATATCCACAATAAGATTTAGTCATCCCTTAGTGCATGTTAGTTAGCGGATATATAGTTTCTTTCTGATTAACATATTGTAGTGACGGTCGCGTAATTGTCAAAGCATGGTATTCACTCGTATTCTATTTTGGAAAACCTTTACTCGTAGTCTTTTAATGAATTGAGATATATTTGCATGCTTCCTTGCTTTGCTTCATACAACCCTTTAGCCTGGCTAATAACAAATTGGGAATCTCATCGCACACATAGACTCTTGGCCCCACAAATATGAGCTAGCTTCACCTCTCTGAGGACCATTTCATACTCGGCTTTATTGTTCATCACCTTAAAGTGGAATTTAATTGATATTCTAGATCTCCTCTCTAAAAAGAATTTTAATATGATTCATGCTCCCCAGTCAGTGGTGTTTGATCCTCCGTCGATTTTTTCTATCCACTCGGGGTGCTTCTCCCTGTCTGGATGGTCTATGTCCTTCTATTAGTTTATACTAATCGTCAATTTGTTGATGAAGTCGGCTACCGCTTGAACTTTTGTTGTGCATGGATCGTAGATACTTTTGTACTCTCTTAATTCAATAGACCACTACGTAAGCCTTCCTAAGATATCGAGTTTTTGCAACAGGTATCTTAGGGAGAAGGACGTGCATATGATAATGATGTGGCTTTGGAAGTATGGTCACATTTTATGGCAGCTACTACTAGAACAATGCAAGTTTTTTTAGGTTCACGTACATTTTTTTAGCGTCGAGCAAACCTTTTCTTATGTAGTAGATCGACGTGTGTATTTTTTTACTTCTATTTTGGCATTCTCGATTGAGATCATTGAAGTCCACACACATTCGTCATAAATTATTTTTTTACAATCACATGGTTAGCTATCCAGGTTGGATATTTTTATTTTTGAATATACTCTAGTTGAAGAAGCTTGTTAGACTAGTTCCACCTTTTTGGGGGGAGAAGGTTCGTCTTTTTTGTCGGAATGGTTGCACATTTTTACCGATGAAGAGTTTGTGACATATGATTTTCAAACTGACTAAGGTGATATCATCAACGCTCTAGGCGAACATGTCTGATTTTTGTTGCAATAGGTCTAATTGTTCTCCTTTAAAAATGAGATCAAGCTGGTTCCCAATAAGAAACACTTTTATTTATGCTAATGTTACGCCAATGACCTCTTTGGTGAGGCTTTCATCTCGGTTCTCCTTCCTAGGATCGTCAACTTCTAATTGTATGGTCTTAGTTTCTTGTTGGGGATCCCTACTCTGCATGGTGGTTAATTGTTATTGGGTTGGATTCGTAGGATCCAAGGATATTGCATAGTAGTACCTAGCGATTCTCTGGCTACCCCGTATGATGTCAATTAAGTTGTTGATCAAATATTTTAAATATTTCCAGAACGAACACGAGATTGCCTCAAACTTGTGTAGCCATGGCCATCCTGATGATTGCATGGTAAGCGTGAGGGGAATCAGTCATCATAAATAGCATTCTTACTAGTTTCTTGGTGTTTCTGTGCCGTACCATAACCGGGATTTCTATCTCGCCCATGCACCAGGTTGACTTTCCCTTGTAGATGACCACCTACATGTGTGTGGGCTTGTATGGTGGTACTCCTATCATGTTTTCTTAACTAGCCTTAAAGATGACATTAGCTAAGCTGCTGTTATTTACTAAGACGGGCATGACCATAACTCTTGAGATATCTACATTAATGGTTATGTCATCCTCGTGAGGGGTGACGATCCTCCTTAAATTATCTTCGTTGAATGTTAATTCAGCCATCAAATCGCGATAGCTAAGATATGAAGATTCATCCATCGATCTGTGCCTTTTTTGAGATGTAGTGTTAGTCCCCAAAAGGGTGCCCCCTCTGAATATAGTGGATAACCACTGCTAATTCCCTTTGTATCCTTCATCTTTTCTAAAATGTTCTATACTAGACATTCTCATTTTCTTTCGTCACGATACTTGCTATTCTGCTGTCTAACACTTTAGACGAGCTTGCCACTATCAATCAATCGTTGAATTTATTCCTTCAATTTATAACACTCGTCGGTGGGGTGGCCGTTGTCATTATTGTACGTTCAAAAATACCGACGAGGCCTTTCATACATGGTATCTATTTTTTCACTAAATTGCGTGCCTTTCGGAGCGGGCTTATCATACTAACAAGTTCGTGGCTTACTTACCAAGGCTCTTGGATCTTTGGGATTTTTAATGGCTAGGGAGAATCTCCATTTTTTCGAGTCATAGACCCTGATGAACTGGTCAGATCATGCTAGACTGTCCCTCTACCCGAGAACCAGACAAGATCAGTGTAGAGCGGGTCCTCGGGGTCTAACCATCTCTTAAAGGCAACAACTACTACCGACTCTTCACATGTTGATAGGGATTTTATCTCACGGAAAAAATTTTGGACATAGTTTTTGAGAGGTTCTCCTTCTATGGTACAATTTCATAATATAGTCTCATTCATGCTTGTGTTCCTTGTTCCCTGCAAAAAGGTTCCTAAATGCGACCTAGATACCCTTGAAGTCTTTGATCATTCCTTTTGGAATACTGTTGAACCAATCTAGCGCATTCCTTTTAAATCTCATGGAGAAAACCCTGCATAATAAAACGTCATTAGGTTTGAAGACCATCATCATGTTCCTGAAAACTTTTAGGTGATGTTCTGGGTCGTCAAAACCGTCATATGAGTCCATTTTGTAAGGTTCGAACTTTCAGGAAAGCTTTCTTTCCATGGCTCCTTTAACAAAAGAGGAATCATGGAGCACGTATGCTGCCATTGTCGGCCTCACTTATTCATATTCTTATATTTCTTGCTCCATACTTTTCCCTGCAATGTCATTGCTCAGCTAGTCTTCTCGCTCAGAGCCTCTCTTATTAATCTACTTTTCCCCTGCTCTTGCCAGTACGCTCGATGTACGTAGCTCGTCCTTTAGTTTTTTTGGGTTCTGCTAGTCTTGCTAGCTTCCTGGCGAGATCATACTTTTCCTTATCTTCCGGCAGATGTTTTTCGGTTAGCAACTAGTGTTCCGTAGTTATTTTCTCTATTCTCTTCTTATCCTCCTCATCCCCTATAGTTGGAGTTGGTTTGCTTTAAGTTGGTCTCACTTGCTCTTTTATATGAGATTCTAAAATTTGAACATTAAAAAGGATATTCGAGTACATTAATTGAGAGGATTATTTTATTGGACTGTTAGAATTCAGTGTGCGAGCGTGTGAACCGACCTCACGGACTAGCGAGATATTGTCCGCTTTGCGCTCGTAGACGCGCACGGGTTTGTTTTTGGGTGTATTCCCAAAAGGCCTCTCGCTAGTTGAGGTGGGCTCACACTCTTTTATGGTCTCTGTTAGGGATGTGGGATTGGGTTCACATTCCCCCTTAAACTTTATCCCAGTAATTTGCTGGAAATTTGGCGGATACCATGTTAGAATTGGTGTGCGAAATTTGGCGGATACCATGTTAGAATTGGTGTGCGAGTGCTTGAACCAACCTCACGGACTAGCGAGATATTGTCCGCTTTGCGTTCGTAGGCGCGCACGGGTTTACTTTTGGGTGTATTCAAAAAAGGCCTCTCGATAGTTGAGGTGGGCTCACACTTATATACACTCTTTTATGGTCTCTGTTAGGGATGTGGGATTGGGGTCCTCTATGGGATGAAGTTTATTCTTCACATGGACAGACACTGCAGCAACACTAAGCATTTTGCGCTAGCTCTGTGGATGAACCTAATCTTTGTTTCCAACCATGATCCATTCATCTGCTTGGTCATTAGCCCGCTTAATCGTTTTTTTTTTGTTTTTGACCGAGCATTTTTTTCACACTATTGACTGTGCATATTCTTTTACCTTTTATCGATCTGATCGTCTTGTTGTTTACCGAATTTACCTCGTGCCTGTATAGCCTGTCCAAAAAAGTATAGCCTTACCATGTTTACTAAAAAAACATTGTTTTGTATATGGGGTCAAAATAGACAGTAGATATGATTAAGGACATTTGGAAAGATCGCTATCAGCTTAAAATTAAACTTTAAGAATGCGAAAGGTACATAAATATATTTTTCCATAAAGTCGTATATAATTGCATATATGCAAAAACTGTATAATCTCCCTTAAGATTCCTTTCCAGCATTCTGACTTTGTAAACTTGAAAAAATTAAATGTAAATGGTAATGTGTAGTACTGTTGTACTTTGCATTGAGGGCATCCCTCTTCTTTTGAAAAAGTTGTGGTTGAACATAAAATATGATTTTATGTATCATCTATAAATTCTTGTTCAAAGTTTTTCTAAGGTCATTCCAGCTTTAGAGCATCTAAGAAAAGTAGTGAGCAAACACAAAGGGAAAAAAAAATGAAATTATTAAGGTCTATATCTCTTGCGCTGTTTCTTGGTTGGCTTATTGTTTGGATTCTTGTTCCAACCAAAGTTTTCAAGAACAAGTGGACTCCTTATCTGGCTAAAGAGCTTAGCACCACATATTTCGGAAAACAAGGTCTCTTTCTTTGCTTACTTTTTTTCTCTCTTTTAGGAAAACATGGTTGGTAGGTATATTTTCAGTTAAAAACTAAGATTAATCACCGTATCATTCACGTTGATCACATATGTAATAAAAACCAATAAAAATACTATCGATGCAACAAAAATGACTGTTTTGATACGAAGGTAACATAGTGATTTTTTTATACAACTGATGAATTCCGGTGATTAGTATTATATTTTCTTATCTCATGTGTAACTATCTATAATTATAGGTATAAATCTTGTACTTCTAACGGTTCCAGTGATGCTGATAGCAGTGTTAAGCTGTGTTTATCTTCATCTTCAGAAAATATCAAAAAAGCCGAAAATCTCCAAAGGGTAAATTTTATCTAATAACTCTTGTAAACTATATTATTTTAGATTCTGATTATAACATTCAAGTCGGTAATACATACATATATATGCTATTGTTGCAGGGTGACGAAACGTTCGCGCTTAGGTATGACTAGCCGGCCCGTTCTGGTTATGGCACCTCTAGGGATTGTCACAGCATTAGAACTTATATTTAGTGTGATGTTTGTTGGTCTCGTGTCATGGTCACTTGGTAATTACCTTTATGTCAGCTTTGGAAAGCTCCATAGGCATGGACATGGAGAGACGGTGTAAGTATTTAAAATCGTTCTCTTAATTTTTAACAAATAATACTGCCTTAGAACTTAGAGCTATGATACGTATATATATTAAACATATATTTTATTCTCGTATATAAAAGCCATGTGAACAATAATATGTTTATTACTAGTTATAGAATGCCATGAAACAATAGCAAGAGTTAAAAGATTATGAATACAATTAACAAATTTAATATGTAGTTAAATTCATATACAGTTCGCATGTCTATGATTGTTGTGGATTAGGTTTAGGTCCTCTAGAATGGTATCAGAGTTCGGTTGTTCTTAACCCAACTCTCTGCCTAGTGGGTCTAGCCTTTGGCGACGAGGATAGGTTTTGAACCACTTTACAATCCAATTACTCTAAAATATTCGATATTTTCTTAGTTTTGTCTAACGAATTTCTTTTGACATATATGAAACATAGTATGTGTCTAGAAGCATGTTAGGGTCATAGTTTTTTACTCTCTACTTTAGCCGTTAGCTTTGACGTACTATAGATAAATTTTGTTTGGTCCTTTGGCAGTTCACAGGCAAAGTTTAGGAGTGTGTCATTGAGGCTTGGGTATGTAGGGAACATATGTTGGGCATTTCTCTTCTTTCCAGTGACAAGAGGATCTTCTATTTTGGGTTTGGTTGGGTTAACTTCGGAGTCGAGCATCAAATATCATATATGGCTTGGACATCTCTCGAACTTTCTATTTCTTCTTCATACCCTAGGGTTCCTCATCTACTGGGCTATGCTTCATCAACTATCTGAGGTTGCTTATATGGTTTTATTTTTGTTTCTATATTATTGTTTGGTTTTGTCTTATAGGCTTATGCTTCGTTTATTTACATAAGACATAACATTACTAATCATACATAAATACACATAGGCAATAGCATGGAGCAAAACATATGTATCAAACTTAGCGGGAACAATTGCCATGGTGATTGGAATAGTGATGTGGGTGACAAGCCTTCCTAAATTCAGACGTAAAATGTTTGAGGTATTCTTTTACACACACCATCTCTACGGCCTCTACATCCTCTTTTACGTATTGCACGTTGGGGACGATTGGTTCTGTATGATCCTCCCCAATATCTTCCTTTTCTTCATCGACCGATATTTGAGGTTTCTGCAATCAAGGCAAAGCTCTAGAGTTTCATCGGCTCGTCTTTTACCTTGTGGTGCTATCGAACTTGCTTTCTCAAAAACTCCAGGTGATTTATTGCAATATAAGCTAGTTTCTTTGTCTTAAACATCTAGCCGTGATCTTAAAACTCGAATGTCATTAATTTGTTTTTTTTTTCAGGATTACATTATAATCCAACTAGTATATTGTTCATTAATGTGCCAAGCATATCAAAGCTACAATGGCACCCTTTTACAGTAACATCAAACTGTAATTTGGAGAGCGAAAGCTTAAGTATCGTCATCAAATGCGGAGGAAGTTGGACGCAGAAGCTTTACCAACAAATCTCTTCTTCCCCCGATCGTCTTGAAGTTTCAACCGACGGACCTTATGGTCCTAATTCATTTGGTTTTCTAAGGTTGTCTTCTATATCTTCGACGAACATATGCAAAATAATAACTAAACAAGGACATTTTAGTTCAAGTAGTAACAAATCTATTGGCATGACTAGTATTATAATCATTAGATCACACGATTTTGTCATATTTTATTACTAAATTGTTCCCCGTCTCAGGCACGAGCAACTAATAATGGTGAGCGGAGGTAGTGGTATTACTCCGTTCATTTCCATTATTAGAGAGATACTCTTCCAAAGCCAAGATCAGGACTTTAAACTCCCAAAAGTGGTTCTAATTTGCGCTTTCAAGAACTACTCTGACCTAGCAATGCTAGACCTATTGCTTCCGATATCAGGCACATCAGCTTCTCAAATTTCAAAACTAGACTTAACAATCCAAGTCTACATCACCAGAGAAAATGAGCAACCCAAAACTGACACAAATAAACTCTTGCAAACCATATGGTTCAAGTCAAACCCTTTAGACTCAGCAATCTCTACTGTTCTTGGTCCCAACAACTGGCTCTGGCTCGGCGTCATTATTGTATCATCATTTATTATGTTCCTCCTGTTTTTAGGACTCGTGACACGTTATTACATATACCCGGTTGATCATGGCACCGGGGTCATTTACCATTTTTCTTATCGAGCTCTGTGGAACATGTTTTTGGGCTGCGTGTGCATTTGTATTGCTTCTAGCGCTGTTTTCTTGTGGCGCAAGAAACAAAATGGAGGCGCGAAAGAGAAACAAGTTGAGAATATGGAAAGGCAGACACCAGCGTTGTCACCTGGGTCGTGGTTTGTTAGTGGTGAAAGGGAGCTCGAAAGTCTTCCGAATCAGTCGCTTGTTGAAAATACAATATTTCATTTCGGTGCAAGGCCTAATCTCAAGAGTAAGTCGCTCTACTCATAGTCATTACCACTATTAAGCAGCAGCAGTCTCTAATCCTAACCTATTTACTTTCCCTATTTTGCAGAGAAATTGTTTGAGTACGATGGTTCGAGTGATGTTGGAGTGTTAGTGTGTGGGCCGAAGAATATGAGACATGAGGTTGCAAGAATTTGTTCATCGGGATTAGCAGAAAACCTTCACTTTGAATCTATCAGCTTCAATTGGTGAAGCAAAAGACACAACTTGGCCCATGGATCTTTATGAAGTGTTTGCTTTTTTACTTATTTTTCTCAAATGTCTTTGTTTGTGTTTTCGTTTGCTTTTTATCGTGGCATTGTTGTAAAAATTGTGAAGTAAAAGCGAATAAAACAAATTATTTTGTATTTTGTTTGATTGAACTTTTTGTTTGATATAAGATTTATTTGTTCCGTTTAAATATACCTTTTTTTTAAAGTTAAATGCCCATTAATTGAAATTATAGAGGGTACGGATTTCGAATTTAGACGGGCGCAATTTTTTTTTACTAAAATTTCAAATTCAAAATTAAAAATGGCAAGGAATAGACTTCTTTACATAGGAATCGCTTCAGAACCAACCTTCTTCCTCCGTACTTAAAACACCTCATAAATACCATTCATAGAAATACATGTACGGCGGAACCAGAAAATAATATAAGGGGAGTTGACGAAGTATTAATAACATTTTTTGGGTTGACCATTTCAAGAACATGATCAAACAAAACTATATCTACTATAATTTTTGTTTCCACCTATTATGGTGTTATAAAAAATATTTTTTTTTGAAAATTTCATCAAACACCGATCATAACATTACAAACAACCAAATGTATTTCAAGTGATATATCTAACCACTTATATTATTCATTCTTTTTATTACCTTTCTTACAAACTCGATTTTTCCAATAATAATATTTGTGAAAAAGTATTCACAAATATTAGTACAGTATATTTGGGTCAATCCAATTATAAACCTACTAACAACGTGCATAAATATTTTTTTAATAATTTTTTTAATTAAAATTATTCATAAAATATAACTTTAGTCTATTAACCTTTTATAAAAAATATTAAATAGGTTTATTATACACAAATATTCTTATATAACTCTTAAATTAAAATAGTTGATGAAGTAAATAATATTTAATTTAGTAATATTTTGTTTAATGATATTTTTTATAAAGCGTATTAAAGTAATTAAATAAAAATATATATTTTTTCTAAAAAAATATTGAATCCCACTAATTCTTCTTTGGGTGAGTTCTTAAAAGGTACATCAAATATATCAAAATTCTTGTTATATACTAAACAAGAATTTTTAATTATTCTATATATCTTATTGGAAATAACCCTTCTTTTTTACTTTATTTCACTCCGACTCCTTATTATGTCTAAAATTTATTTACATTTACTTGAATAACAAAAAAATTATTATTTGTCTAATGGAATGTTTCTTTCACACGAGAAATCCACTACTGCTATTAAATAAAATAAAAATTCGGTAGTGCTTATATGGAGGTTGAAGTGCTGTTAGGAAGGCTCCAACCCCGTCGCCTCCACATCCCTCCGCCACTGATTGAACAACTAAACTCATTTAAGATGGAGATGAACAGAAACCGATTCTCGAATCCATTGATCAGACATAATAAGAGTAAATCTTTAAAATTGGAGAATAACATCATGGAATTAGGAGGATAGTCAATTCTATCTTGAAGAAATATAAAAATCACGAGCTCGAATCATGAGAACAACTAGAATGAATATCAAATCCCTTTGATGAATTTGTGCAGGTGAAAACTTGATTCAAGAAAAACAATGATTGACATCAACAGAGCCTCGATGGAAAGATCTATAGAAAAATAACAGCTCTGGTGGTAAACAGAGCATCAACAACAAAAGAGATACAGGGACAACAGCCACAATTATTATTTTTTTTATTTTGAAAAAGACCCAGCTAAATACTAAAAATGTCCTGGAAATTCTGCATTCTAGAGATGCTAATCAGGATACTTCCTGCTAAGCAAAATAATAAGAGATAAGACTGTAAAATTGAAAGAAATATAGTCCATTAAATAAATAAAATGAGGCTAGGATAGAAGTCAGCGGTTACAACGAATGTAGCCAAAACCCGAACTCTCTAAAAGCGTAGTAGCCAGTGGCGTAACCAGGATCGGAACACCGTGGTGTCCTGGACTTTATTATTGATGAAGTATATATATATATATATATATATCAAAATAAATTATAGTAACAAATGGTTTATATTCAAATTTCAAATATTGAATTGTCGGTGTCATGACATAATATATGTTACATAAATAACTAAAATGTACTTAGGAAAAACTAAAATAAAAACATAAATCTAAGTTAATTCTACTTCTACTTTCCTCTTACTCATAGTTTGAAAATGTTGAAGGATAGTTGTGTTACTAATCGTGGTAAATACATCTTTTTCCACAAATGTTACCAGACAATCATTAAGCCATGGATCACTCATTCTATTTCTCAACTCATTCTTCACATAATTCATT
The DNA here is from genome assembly GCA_036936605.1 of Limnanthes douglasii subsp. nivea. Lineage (NCBI taxonomy): Eukaryota > Viridiplantae > Streptophyta > Magnoliopsida > Brassicales > Limnanthaceae > Limnanthes > Limnanthes douglasii. Next base: position 230,164,895 of record JAUPFV010000001.1, read on the forward strand.
CCTGAGAAAACTCGCTCAACACTCGCCGTTGCTACGGGTAAAAGCAAAGCTAACTTCAAAAGCTCATAAACCCAATTGAAGATTCTATGCTTTTTTGTATTCACAATAATCCTAGAAAGTTCTGCAAGTCCTTTCAAATTGGAAAATCTAGCATCTTTCCTGACACTCCTAATATAACACTCAAATTGGTTTGTCAAAACTTCATCATCAACATCAGAAAACTCAATTGGGTACATTCTCGCCATTCTCAATAATAATTTACTATCGAAAGCTTCAAATGAAGAGCAAGGACTCAAGCATGCAACGTATTTCAACAACTCAGTGTTTTCCATATTAAACCTCTCATTCAACTCTTTTAATTGCTTATCTAAAATATTCATGAAGCAATCGAACTTGTAGTGATGCAAGTTAGAAACATCATGAGCTAAACGCCTAGATTTTATACCTTTCACATAGTGTGCCTCCATGTCAGGAATGTCAACACTCAAGTTGTTACAAGATGACACAACTTTATCCATAAACATTTCCCAACCGTTATTTCTCATGTCCTGTAATCGATCTTTACTTACTGAAACAAGGTTCAAAGCGTTCAAAATATCTTGATCAGCCCTTTGCAACGTCAAAGACAATTCATTTGTCATACCTAATACATCATTCATCAAATACAACATGAAAATAAAATCAAATGTTTGCATCACAGTTAACAAGGTCTTCGCTTCTCCGTTTTTATCACTTAATCCATCAACTTCCAACTCTTCAAGAACTTCAAGCACTGGAGAAAACAATTTCATCAAACTAATAAGTGTCCTATAGTGAGAACCCCACCTCGTGTCACCAGCTCTTACAAGAGACGTCTCTTGATTCAATCCGCGACCAGTTTCAACAAAGCCCCCTTCTATCAAATTTGTAACTTGATTTGCTTGATATTCTCGAAGTAAATCCTGACGTTTGTTAGATGACCTAATGACATTAACAACACGTGTAACAACTCCAAAAAACCATTTCACACCAACGTGTTCTCTTACAACTGCAATAAGTGCCAATTGCAATTGGTGAGCAAAACAATGCACATAATAAGCATTAGGATTGTCCTTTTGGATCAAAGTTTTCAAACCTCCAAATCTACCACGCATGTTGCTTGCCCCATCATATCCTTGTCCTCTAATTTTAGACATAGATAATCTATATCCACACAACAAACTTTCAAGAGCACTTTTTAGTGACATTGCACTAGTGTCTTGGACGTGAACGATTCCAATAAATCTTTCCATAACAAACCCTTTCTCATCAACAAAACGCAAAACAACCGCCATTTGTTCTTTACCAGAGAAATCTCCAGATTCATCAACTAATACAGAAAAATTACCATCTCCAATTTCTTTGACAATTTTGTTAACTGTTTCGACTGCACAAGCATTCACAAGCTCCTTTTGAATATCAGGAGAAGTCATTTTATGATTTTTCGGAACATTTTTTAACACAACTCCTAATTCTTCATTGATCAAGCCAAAAACGTCTAATAACTCAAGAAAGTTTCCTTTGTATGAAGAATTTTTAGATTCATCATGTCCACGAAATGCCAAACCACCTAGTAAAAGATATTTAGCAGCTATAAGTGATGTATTCAATCTCACAAGATAATCAGCTTTCTCTTTGTCACTTTGCTTCTTTAAAGAAGCTTCAATACTTTGTTGAGGCATCATAAGAGATTCACATTTTGTCACTGCAAAGTTATGTTGATTACCAACATGGATGTTTAGTCTACTTTTCTTATTCCAACTTTGAAACCCTTTCTTTCCAGCAAAACTCTCTTGACTGCTAGTGACACACTCACTCTTGAATGAATAACAAGGCAAACAATGGGCAGAGTTATTATGTTCACTATATTCTAACCAACTTGGATATAAATCAAACCAAGATTGAACAAATGCACGTGGTTTTCCGTTAAAATTTATAGGAGGATATTTCTCCTTACGGGGTTGAGTTGGACCCCTTAAAAGATAAGCTCTTCTTACCGAGTCTTGAAGATCTGGATAAAAGCTAGAGATTTGGTCTCTTTTCCCTGGATCAACCTCCAAATGTTCCCAATTTGTAGATTGATCTTCGACTTCAGGTTGTGAATTATTGTCCACCGGAATATGAACTTCTGGAATAACAACTTCATCTTGTGTTTCTTCGCGGTTAACTTCAGTAATTGAATTAGAGACATTTGTATTTGCTTCGTTATATTTAAGAGTTAGGAGTTCGTTTAAAATATCTATGCATCCTATAATGGCAATCATAAAAAAAAAACTCAATCAACAACAAAATTTAAACTCAATCTTTGTAACGAGTGAATAATAACATAAGACATGTAGCAAAACTTCAATTTTGATAATTAATAACATAAAACATAATAAATACCTTAGTGTTTGAAGCTGAAAATCACAAGAAAGCAAGAAAACAATTTGCAGCCTGTAGTTAGAGTTTTTTAAAATTATAGTAGAAACTCGAAAGAAAATACTGTATTTTGTAGTTAGAGTTTAATATATATATATATATATATATATATATATATATATATATATAAAATGTATTATATATATTTAAAAAATATTATCTATATTAAACTAATATATAGGATATATTAGGTATAGGATAAAATCTTTTAAAAAAATTGATAATATATAGAATAAGAATAAACGGGTAGGATAAGATTTTTAAAAAGAAAATATAATATATTGGATAAGAATAAACGGGTAGGATAAGATCTTTAAAAAGAAAATATATTATTAATATAAAGGAGAAGAATAAACGGATATAAAAATGAGAAAATATAGGAAATATTATCTATATTAAACTAATATATATGATATATTAGGTATAGGATTAGGGCTGTCAACGGTTCTCCGGAACCGAGAACCGGACCGGGACCGAACCGATAAGGACCGGACCGAGAACCGGACCGAACCTTAACGGTCCGGTTCGCGGTTCCATTCTAAAAACCGAAAACCGATAAGGAACCGAAACGAAAAACCGGTTAGGAACCGAACCGATAGAACCGATAAACCGATAGAACCGATAAGGAACCGAACCGATAAAACCGATAGGACCGAAGGAACCGATACGGAATCGAACCGATAAAACCGATAAACCGGTAGAACCGATAAGAAATCGGACCAATAAAACCGTTAAAACGGATTATTTATTATTATTATATATTCTTTTATAAATTATAGTACCAAAATTAATAGTTAATTACCAATAAATTAAGAAAATGAAAGATCAACTTATAAACTTTAGTTTTATATCATTTATTTTAATAAAAAAATAATTAGAAATCAATTTTTAATTGATTTTATTTTTTTAAATGGACCGAACCGGACCGAAACCGGACCGAAACGGGACCGAACCGAACTCGGACCGAACCGAAACCGGAACCGAACCGAACCGGACCGAACCGAGCCGAACCGAAAGCTTAGCGGTTCGGTCCGGTTCCAAAAATTAGAACCGAAAGCTTAGCGGTCCGGTCCGGTCCGAACCGATAAACTTAGCGGTCCGGTCCGGTTCCTTCAAAACCCGGACCGAACCGGACCGATAACAGCCCTATATAGGATAAAATCTTTAAAAAAAATTGATAATATATACAATAAGAATAAACGGAATATATAGGAGAAGAATAAAAGAAAAATAAGAAAATATAGAGTAGGTTTAAAAAGAAAATATATAGATAAGAATAAAAACGAAAATATATAGATAAGAATAGAAAAACAAGATAAGAATAAACGGAATATATAGGAGAAGAATAAAAGAAAAATAAGAAAAAAAATAAGAAAATATAGAGTAGGTTTAAAAAGAAAATATATAGATAAGAATAAAAACGAAAATATATAGATAAGAATAGAAAAACAAGATAAGAATAAACGGAATATATAGGATAAGAATAAAAGAAAAATAAGAAAAAAAAATAAGAAAATATAGAGTAGGTTTAAAAAGAAAATATATAGATAAGAATAGAAAAACAAGATAAGAATAAACGGAATATATAGGATAAGAATAAAAGAAAAATAAGAAAAAACAAGAGAATATATAGGTATAAAGCAAAAATATATATATAAAAAAATTACTCTACCTAGATATCGAACCTATGACCTCCACTCAGGTAGTGGGTTCCTCTTTTAATTTCACCACTGAGACAAAGGTAACCGTACAAAAACATGTACTTTAGAAATTGGGTGGGTTCCTGTGACCCCACAGGCACCCACCCAGCTCCGCCTAGCAGTCACTGGACATGAGCTAAAATTAAAGTACATAATTATATTATTTAATTGAATGCAATTCTGATCTACGTAAACCATATATAAGTTTATTTGAAATAATTCAATTTCATCCATTTCTTAATAAAAATACTTTTATCGGAGTATATAAAGATAATTTTTAAACATCATTCACTATTGTTTTTTTAACTAAGACCACTTTTTTTTTCTCCTAAACTTTTTCTTATTCTCTCTGCAACTCAATTTTCAGTCTTTCTCCACCAAAGTAAACTCCTTCGATTTTATGAGTTGATATGTTTTTTATTTTATTTTTATTGAAGTTATCTTTGTTTTTTATCCATGAATTTATTGGTTAACTTTTTGAATTGATTTATTTTTAATGGATGAATAATTAGGTTAGTTTTGTTCTTGACTATTTAAAATCAATATATTGATCTTAGTTTTAATTTTTGAATTGTTTACTTTAATGGTTAGTATATATTGTTCTCTATAGTTGAGAAATTAATGATTTAGGTTAGATTTTTGTTAGGTTAAATTTTGGATTTATTTGGTAGTGTTAGAGGTCCTTTTTCTTTCCAAAAATTTGAGAAAGAAGGCGACGCACATATGGTGTTGCGTTTGCGCACCATTGGTGCACCTTATATGAAATGATGTTGCACAACACCGTGCACCATAGGGGGAACCCGATGCATCTATGGTACACGACCGAAGCTTCACTGGATTTTCTATACTCCTAACTATGAAACTTGTTTTTTCGTGTTCATTTAGTTATTAGTAATTTTGTTATTAGTAGTTGTTTGTTATAAAATTTAGTTACTAGTATTTTTTAAAATTATTTTATATCTAAGTTTTATTATTTGTTAACGCAAAGTCATCCGATAAACGAAATGACACTCACATCCTGTTGAGAGATCTATACATGAATGTCTTGGAAAATCTATTTATGTTGTGAATGTTGCTGAAACGAAGAAGGGGAGAGTTTTTTGCAAAAGCATGGACGACCGAGCATTAAAAATGAAGCTGAGAAGCAAGTGAAACACACTCATAGATTATTGCATCGTATTCATAAGGGTTCAAAGCATGATGGTGGATTATCAAAACAGGTTACACGAGAGGTATTAGATCATCGTGCACCAATATATGCTCACCGTGCACGATAATTAGTTGTTGTTCTACCATTATCAGCTTATCATTCACCACTAATTGCTCATCGTGCACGCTTTTTTTTAAGGTAAATGTGTATGTATATTGATTTGTTAAAATATGAAATCGTTCCGAAAGGGACTCAAAGTTTCTCCTACAAAGTAGCCCAAAAGAGTGCATGTTAAGTTATCACATAGAACTAGGCAAGGTGCGTTAGGCAAGGGTATAGTGGCAGCCTCAGGGAAAATCAAAGTGCTCATGACAGGTTAGCTAAATGATACAAAAATAATAATCATATGAAGCACAAAATTGCTATCAACAAGTAAGCCTATCAAGTGGGTACATTCTGTAAAGAATCTTTAGGGTAGCCAAGGTAATGTGCACGACAATAGTACCTTTGGAGATAGTTTTTTCCTTGAATGATAGCTTGCTACGTGCCCGCCATATCTCAAAGATTGTGGCTTGGAAAGCAAGCATTGTTTCCTTAGCTCTGAATGAGGTGCCCTCGTGGTCCTTTTTTTTTATCTATTTCAGTGTGCTGTCAATATTTCCCATGGTGCGTGAGATGCCCAGCCATGTGCGAATGCTTTCCCATATCGCCTTTGAGAAATTGTAATAAAAAGAGGTGTGATGATGTCTTCTTTTTTTTGCCAACAAATGAACAAAGTTTGTTTTCGAGATTTAGGAATTAAAGGGTATCCCTGGTGGCCATCCTTTTGTGTAGTGCGAGCCAGACCGTGAACGTGTACTGGCACAAACCTCTTTTATAGCTTGGTCAGGTGGATGTGCTGAGTGCCCTTGGTTCTTATGAGTTTTTAAGCCTTTACAGTGATTAGATTTCCCTCTATAGCACAGTTTTCTAGCTCACACAGCCCTTCCTGGCCCATAAAAAAGTTGCAATTATATGTCTCGTATGTTAAGCAGTTTGCGTAAGAGAAAGCTATCATTGTTCCTTCATTGACACTCCTAGATGGTGGTACCTCGAAGTTAGTACTCATTGATCCATTTGACCCAAAAAGATTCAACGTTCGTGTAGCCAAATGGATTGCATGAGCAGTATCTTGTTCCAGATTTTTATGTCCATCAGCCCTAGCCCCCCTTCAGCCTTAGTGGTGCAGATTTTGTCCCATGAGACTTTTGTTGTCCAGCCACCCCAAATGGATTTAATAGTGTTAAGGACATCGCTATGCATATGGAAAGTCGACAAAGGTATTTAATAGTGTTAAGTACATCGCTATGCAGAGGAAAAGCCCTAAACCACAACCCCTATACTCCTTGGATCTCAGAAGATATCAACTCGAGTTTGCTGATGTATGACAGATGCATATGCTCCCATTTTTGGATGTACCCAGAAATGGCTTCTATTAGTGGGGTAAATTTGGAAACAGAGACGGTCAAAAGGGCCAGAGGTATGCCAAGGTATCAAATGGGGTATTTGCCAACTTGAAAGCCAACTTTGTCCTTAATTTGGTCATGTTCCAAGCCTCTAACTCCAGTAAGGTAAATGGTGGACTTGGATGGGTTAAGGATAATCCAGACACGACCTCAAAGTGTGCAAGGCAATCCATAAGTATGTTGACGGATTGTATATCTCCCTTGGCCAAAATCATAAGGTCATTGGTAAAGGCGAGGTGAGTTGTGCCAATGCGTGCACACTTTGGATAGAATTTGAAACTAGGGCACTTCGACTTCATTTTCAAAAGGTAAGAGAAATATTCACGGTAGAGGATGAAAAGCGGTGGGGACATGGGGTCGCCCTGGCTCAGGCCACGTTGCCCATCAAAGTGTTCATGTAACTCACTGATGTAGCGAAGACTACGGACAAACTGGTTTATCGCTCGGGTATCAAAACTATGTTAATTGGTACTCAAATTGAATGTCTCGATGAGCCCAAGAACAGTCAAAAGTGTGACTAAGTCACGAAACTCGGACTTTAAACTCTACTATTTAGGGTCCAAAAATTCTATTTTACGGTTTTTATATTTTATTTTATTTTAAAATCAATATTTTAATTAGTGAATCAAATGTGATTGCATTCAGATTATAATTTATTTTTATTTTTAATATTTTTATTTTATTTTTTAGAATATTTTGTTAGGGTTTTGGATGTCTCATATATAAAGCATCTTATACCTTATTTTACCGTCAGACTTTGATGAATAAAAATTGAGATTTTCATCTGAGTCTCTTTTTCACTCTAACCTAGGGTTGGAGATTATCTATTCTTTGTTTTCGTCTTCTACTCTTTGTATTTGTCGTCGTCTATACAACCTCATATCTCGGCACTACCATATTGGTATCAGAGTGACAGAGCTCCTACGACGTGGGTTAAGGAGATATGCCGCCTAAGAGAAGCGCTCACGGGAAGTCAACTACTCCAATCGTAAAACCAGTTTATCTGCAGGAGATGGAATATCGATTTGGCCAGATATGTAAACGGATGAATTCGTTGCATTATCAAATGAAGAAAGCGATGGAAGATATAGAGAAGATAAGCGCCACCAGATTCCAAACTCCAAATTCAAAGGTGAAAAAATATTTTTCACAGAATTCAACCATAACCATAGCTACAATTTGGAAAAACCAAAAGGGAAGGAAATCCATCAAGTAGCTGGTGGTGACATGGAGGAGTCGCCGATACTCGACCATCCACTCTTTGATGAGTATGAGGCTGACTACCAGGGTGATTTTTATTATGAAACTTGGTCGGATTGGGAGATCCAATTTATGATGTCTACGACGATGGGATTGAAGAGAAGAGCATTGTTGTTAAAGAATGGGATAACAAAGATTTAATTAATGTTGAAGAGAAACTTGTAGATCAAGAAATTGTCTCTGACTTCAGTACATCGTACTGCATCACTCCATAGATTTTGTTGAAGAACTGTGAAACAATAGTTGTTATCATGGAGATCCGCATTCCAGGTATTTTTGGTTACAATCGAACCCTTGCTTCGGTTCTCTATGGATGTATATTGTCGTGCAGTGAATATAGAAGATGACATTTTTCTATTTGATATTATGAAGAGATTTCTAGAAGATAATATTAGTGTTTTAATGGATTAAAAGTTAGGTTTTATAATAAAACATGGAGGAGTTTCGGGTGATGGATGGGGAAATAAAAGAAACAATAAAAAGTTAAGAGTAGAAGATTGCAGTATTTTGAATCTGCTGGCAGAAATATATTCTGAAGAACTTGGGAAGCCATCTATTATTCAACAAAGAGGAATTGTTCTTTTCTGCAAGGGTCTTGATGTGATACAACAAGCACATTCGGGAACTTGAAAGTCAATAACTTTTTACACGCGCAAGGTGTTGTTGTGCTTAGTAAATGGGTTGATAAAGCTGACATAGAACAAATGGGTGGAATATATCTTGTTACTGATGATCACAGAAATGCCAAGGACATGGTAAAGATGGACAAAGTTGGGAAACCACTTCTTGACAAGAGCGAAAACATTCAAATTATCACCTCTTACACACTTATGCCGGTACCAGTTGTAATCGGAGGTGAAAATGTCAATGTTTTTGCAGTTCTTTCAATGTTTCAACCTTTTGAATTCGAGGTCAAATTCTTCCCAACCGGGAAAGGATGATGTACCAAAGACTGCGGACAGACTGGTTTCTCGCTCGGGTATCAGAACTAAGCGAAATTGGTACTCAAATTGAATGTCTCTATGAGTCCAACGACTGTCAAAAGCGTGACTATGTCACGAAATTTGGACTTCAAATTCTACTGGTTAGGGTCTGAAAATCTTATTTTACTGTTTTTGATATTTTATTTTATTTTAAAATCAATATTTTAATTAGTGAATCAAATTTGACTACATTCATAAAAGGACGTTGTCGTTATACATTCGAAGATCCACCCCCACAAACTTGATTGGGAAGCTAATGCTTTGAATTACTATTACTTCATGAAACTGTGTCGAATGCTTTCCTTAGGACAGCCACGACCATGCACCGCGGGGATATTCTTGCTCTATTTGAGCCTTTCACTAGTTCTTCAGTGAGGCAGACATTATCGAAAAGGTTAAAGCCATATACAAAAGCTCACTGTCCTTTATCAATAACTTTGCGTAGAATGGGTGCCATGCGATTGGCTATGACCTTAGTTATGACTTTGTAGATCACGTTTGTGAGGCCAATTGGTCTAAACTCCCCAACCAGCGGGTTAGATTCTTTTTTAGGTATTAGAGCAATGGTGGTGTGCTTTATGGCTCGCAACAGCTTTCCAGTTTAAAAAACTCCATGACACAGCCTACTACATTACTCTTGACAATGTCAAAATTATTCTTAAAGAAAGTAGAGGTATAGCCATCTGGTCCTGGAGCTTTCTCATTTGATATGTTGAATAGCGCATCCCTGATTTTGGTCTCGTCAATTTGGCACATGAGTTGGGCAGATTTCTCATTGTTAATCGTTGGGCCATGGCACAATACAACTGGGTTAATGGGTGTGACCGGCCGCGTTGTGCCAAATATTTTTGTATAGTACTCGACAATGAGCTGGGAAACTTCTTGGGGGGGATGTTGTACGAGTGGCATCTTCATAAACAATGTAAGAGATAAAGTTTTTGATGTTGTTGTGTTTGATGAGGATCGTGCATCCACTCTGATATGCTTACCGGTAGGACCGATAGATCACGACTTATGTGAGGAAGATGAGACCATTAGGGCTCAGAGAGAATACCAGATGATGAAGTTTGCTTTGTTGGAGAGGTACGAAATTCTACTATTTCCCGACTACAAAGAGCACGACGCGCTCACAACTTTCTTCCGGAGTGTAAGTTTGTAATTATAAAATTAAATGTTTTACTTATATTTATATTAGTTGTTAACTGTTGTTTTCTTATTAAAACATTTCGTGTACAACCTCATAGTTCTATCGTCATCCAAGCACATTACAATATGTTGCACATTACAATATGTTGCTTGAAAGTGCAACCTGGCGTAGCGAGTTATCTCGCACGTACTCTTTTTGGACCTTTCGTCGCTCATATTTCTAAGTATTAAACTCATTAGGTGTTGAATGTGGTTTTCGTTGAACGTTGGCACAAAAAGACCAACATATTTCAGTTTTGCTTCCGAGAGATATCACTCACGCTCGATAACTTCCACGTTATGACAGTTCTCCCGATTGGTGGTAGAATATTGGAAGTGGTTAGTAAGGCTACGAGATATGAGATATATGTCGACTATTCCAAGTTGTTGGGACTCACAAATGACGAGGTATATTTAGAGTTAGATTCAATACTAGGAGTGGGGTTTAAATTGAAATGGCTCCAAGAAATATTATGAGAGGATCGATATCTTTATTTGACCAACATATAGACTATCTTTCAGGTATCAAATTCATACCTTATTATTTTTTCGAATTCACTATATTCAAGGATATCGGTCAAAAAATGTGAAGAGTGACTATCTCTATGGTTTGAAGAACATGGAAGATGGGTTGTGAGATATAGCTTGGGAGGATAATACTTTGGCTTTCGTTTATCATGCTCAAGGGGATGCTTTAAAATTTGTAATCATAACCTATACGGTTTTTTGGTCATGCTAGACTCTTGAATATACGACCACTTCCTAGCTTTTAAAGCTCCACACAACCCATCTTATGTCCTTAAGAGCCCAAATATTGTTAATTGGTTGCCAAAGAGACGTGTAGGCTCTAACGTGCGAACAAAATTCAATGTTCATGGCATTTTTAGCGATCAAAATGAGAATGATGTAAGTGTACAAACTTATACTTATTATATATTTAGCAGTATTTGGAACGTTTAACTTAAAAAAATATAAAATATTATATTTTTTTAGCATATTCGAATCATACGAACACATAAGAGATTATTTTCCTCGCAAGATATTTGTCTACTCAACTATACAATTAGAATGATGAGTATGGTCGAAGGTTAAATGCCAGATAAAGAGATTATAAAATAGGCTAATTCTTTTTATGTTCGTACTTATTTTGGTTATGATTGCTTAATGTTTTTGTTTCTATTCCATACTATGCTTTATTTTAATTATTATGTTGGTTATCCTTTCTTGATGGTTTATATTGTACCATTGATGGTTTGGTTTTGTATTTGGAGACTCTGTTATTTGAATTTTTTTTATAAGTCATTTAATTTTTTGTTATATTTCAACTAAGACACTTAAGTTCATTAATAAAAACAACACAAGTCTTGGCATCGGAGGTATACGGTATGTTGCACCAATGGTGCATAAGTGAATCATTGGTGCGGTGGAACCATCGATGCAACGCAGTATGCACCATCAGTGCATGGATATGCTCTAGTGATGCAACGTACCATGCACCATCAGATGCATTAGGGTTGCACCCATAGTGCATTTGGTTAAGGGTTTGCACAAAAAATTTACCCATCAATAATTAGTCCCACATAATTGTTATCCCTCAAAATTAAGTCTCGTCTAAATGTTACCCATAAATAATAGTTCTCCCTAAAAATTACACGCCAATTTCCTCATTCACTTATAGCTTTGAACAAACAGCTTCATCTACTTGTGTAGCTTTGTTTGGTATATAATAGACTGTAAGTAAAGACTCGCATCTCTTGCAAGCCGTCAAGTATGTGAAGAGAACAAGATCGGATAGGACTATCAATGGTAGAGATCGATACCCACAGTTCCCATTGGGTCCAACATCCTTTATAGTGGTTATAAAAGGTCTATAGTGAAGCGGAAACTTTTGTAATTATAAGCCTTTATCATTAACTAATTCCTTATAACCAATATTGGAGGTCGGTACGTTATGACTACATAATGACCAACTATCGAAGGTTTCGATCATAATGTTATGACCAATAGTTTGTGTTGGTAGTTACAAATTAACATATTTGATTTTGCGTCTAATTTTTTCCCTTTACCATTAAGAGTGTTAAAAGGGTTTGGCACCGAACCTTCACTAGATTTTTTAAAATCTTTCATATGTTCTTAATGCAATTTATCTCGTTAACTAGACGATGCATCAATATATAATTTTTATTTGGAATGTGAACGACTATGTTTCTTCTATTTCTCTGAAGGTTTTAAAATGCTGGATATTTCTGGATAGACTGATTCATACCATTTCTTGTACATATGTTTTCTGCGTCTTTAGTCGTTGGTTAGCATGACATTAGTTACCAGTTTATCCATTTTTATTTCAAGAGTTCTATCATGGTTAGGTTTGTTCGTATCATTATATATTCTCTTCTATTGATCATGAAAAGATTTTAAAGGTGCAGTTATGCCTTGATAAATTCACTTAAGAATTTGGTGCCAACACAAGATACCATGTGTAGATCGTATCGCATAAATGTAAAATTCATTTTCTATCTCAATTTTAGCATTCATCCCAATTTCATCGACCATTCTGTGATCTTTAGCAATTTCTAATTCAATAAGAAAGAGTTCTAAATTAGTGTTAGAGACTTTACCTTTGATTTTGTTGCATATTATCTCCAAATTTATGTTGTGCTATATATCGAATCTTTTTAAATGAGGATCTAATTGCACAGTCTTGTAGTTTAACTAAAGAATGTACCCTACCCCAAAATAACTCGAAGTTAAGGTTGCTCATAGGTATATAAATTTAGGGTAAAATGAGCACTCTCTATCTGTTTAAGGGTTGCATGCCCCAAATGCATGAACTTGTTAGTTTTCCAAACCAAAAATTTATCAACGTAAAAAGATAACCAAGAATTTATGGTGTATTTTGTTGTTTGAAGATAATTTTTATAGTTATGCTATATCTCAATTTTGATGAGTCCGGATTCTGTTACCTCTTCGGACAGGGACAGTTCGGACAAAGACCATCTAACCGGACAGGGCAGTTCGAACACCTCATCCATTGGACTGTTCGAACAAGGACTAAAGTACTTAAAAACCTAATCACTTCTTGACTAAGCTGCATGCTCTCCTACTAAGAGCTCATGGGTCCTTAAACTTGACCTGAGTCCATTAAACATGACCCGACAGCCCATAAGGCCCAAACGTAAGGGTATAAATACCCAACCACCAACATTAAATGAGGGTAATAAAAATTAAATACAACCAGGTTGCTCAATTCTCCCTCTACTCTCTACTCAAACATTAAATACTTACAAACTTCCACAAAATCTAAACAAAAATTACAAATTTACATTCAGACAAAAATAAACCACACCAAATTGGCGACCACAGTGGGAGAAGAAGGTGCCTGAATCGAGCATTCGAAACCAACAAGAAAAATCAGTCTGAATGAATCCGGATGCCCCGGAAGTACCACCAGCTTTGCTTGAACTGGTGGGTGAAAACGATGAATACACTATCGAGGAGCGTGATAGATTAAATGGCGAGATAGAAGCTTTGAGGTCAGAAAAGGCTAAGATGGGCATGAAACAAAAGTCAAAAGCATCAGTTGCTCATCATACCGATAACCCTAGAGAGCATGAGCCTTCAAAGACTCATGTGAGTACCAAAAATACTCATGCCAGCTCCAAAAAGTCTCACCGGTCTAAGCCAGTGGAGAGTTCTGACTCAGACTCAGAGTTTTTTGATAGCTCCTCGGATAAGGAAGGAGTTGAAAAGTCTTGTCCTCCAGCAGTGATGAGGGCCGATCCAAAAAGAAGCAAAAGTTGATTAAAAAATATTCAAGAAAAAAGGATAGACATGGGAAATTGAAGAAGAATATAGGCAAAGGATCATCTCACAGCCGGAGGCATGTAGACCGGGATGCTGATGGATCCCTTTGCCTTCCACGATGAACCAGGTATCTTTGCAACTCCCAATGAGGATACTATGTTCATTCGTGGCCGGAATTGGAGACAATCTCCATTGTCTTCCAAGATTCTGTCCGGAAACCTCCCTAAGAGGTTTGATAGCACTAAAATGGAAAAGTATGATGGTAGTACTGACCCGGACAACCACTTGGAGAAATTTAAAAACTTCATGATGAATTTCGATGATGACGGCAAGTTACTCTGTAGAGCATTCTCCCAATCCTTTACGGGGAGTGCTCTGAAGTGGTATAACAACCTACCTCAAGGCTGCATGAAGAATTTTGATACCTTTTGGGTGGCCTTTCGAAGGAAGTTTGTTAGGAGTAAATAATTGAAGGGCAACGGGGACACGATAATCCATTGTGCCTAAGACCCAAACAAATCATTGAAAGAATACATAAGTCGTTTTGTAAACACCAAAATGGGTTGGCTGATTGCTTCGAGCAAGTAGCAATAGCATCCTTGAGACAGGGCTTAAACCCTAGAAATTTGGCTGATTCGGTGACCAGAAAGAAAGCTGTGACTTGGGGAGGTTTACTGAATCAGGTTGGAAAGCAGATCAACGTTGATGAAACAAAGAAAACTAGGGTGCACAGGCAGGTGAGGTATGCTCCGGTTGCACCAAACTTCAATCAAAATCAGTCCGAGAACAAGGCAAAGGAGACCGGACAGGGGCATAACAGGGCTAAAGTTTCATCTCAGCCATCTGCACCTGCCCAGAGTCAACAATCTAGAAATAAGAGGGGGCCTTGGGTCCAACCGGAGTGGTTTGCATAATTGAAAGAAAATGTGGCCACCATCTATGATAAAACAAAGGAAGAAGTGCACTATAGAAGACCGACCGCACTGCAATCTCCAAGGAAACATCGTAACAACTCTTTTTGCAAGTACCATAATGATACTGGCCATGCCAACGACGATTGTATAGCCTTGAAACAAGAGGTTCAGAACTTGATTGAAAGAGGAAAGCTGGGGGCATATATCAAAAGAAGAGGAGGTAATAGGCCTGACAATACTCACCGGGTTGGTCCGAGAAATGCTGCTCCGGAGGGGGCTATGGTAATAATCGAAAGATTTGATGTAGAATCAGAATACTTGGATCCTGATCCAACTCAAAATAGAGTGGGTGCCATTGAAGAATGTTGTAAAACAGTCCCCGGGCTCATTAAGTTTTTTGAGTCACTTACAATTTTCGGAGGGGATACTATGACAGCTCCTACTGCTTCTTCGAGGAAGAGGCACGTTCATACTTTAGCTACCCAGCTAGAAGGAGGCATGACCTCCTACCAATCACAAATTCCATTCCCCTTCATTGTTTTCGATGAAGATGACTTAATGGATATAGCTGGCCCTCATGAAAATGTTGTTGTCATAGGAGCATCCATTGGGGGCAATGACATAAGAAGTATCTTGGTGGATACTGGAAGCTCAGCCAATATCCTCTTCTTAACCACTTATAAGAAAATGAAAATTCCAGCCGTAATTCAGCATTGGGACAGATCAATTGTGGGCTTCACTAGCAGCTCACCAGATGTGATCGGGGAGTTTGAAGAGGAAGTTTTGTTGGGCAAGGGCCCTTTCAAGGAAATGGTCAGGATACTTTTTATTGTGGTGGATTGTCCCACTTGTTATAATGCTATTTTAGGGAGATCTTGGCTCTCTAGAATGCATGCAGTGGCCTCGAATGTTTGAAATATGTTGTTCAAGGACAAGTGGGAGTTATCTGAAGCAGTCAAAAGATTGCAAGAGAATGTTATGCTACGGCACTAGCTCCACGGACGTTGGGGGCAGTTTGTATCAACGAAGAATAGCAGTTTGAGGGGCTTTCTGGGGGTGAGGGTGAAATTGATGACCCCAGAGAGACCCCTGGAGTATTGATACCAGTTGAAGAAGTTGAAACACATTCTTTAGAAGAAGGAAAATGTGTTAAGATAGGGTCCAAAATGCCACCCGACTTGAAGAATAGAATGTTGAAGTTTCTAAAAGACCATCAGCATGTTTTTGCTTGGTGCAATGCTGATGTAACAGGGGTTCCAGCAGATATTATATCACATCACCTATCCATCCGGAGAGATATAACACCTGTGGTACAAAAGAGAAGGGGTTTTCCAAGGAAAAGGCTGATGTTATTGTTCAAGAAGTTGACAGGCTCACAAAAATGGGGCATATAAAGGAGTCTCAATATCCTTTATGGACTGCCAACCCGGTCTTGGTGAAAAAGAAAAATGGCAAGTGGCGTATGTGCATTGACTTCACAGATCTCAAAAGGGCTTGCCCAAAAGATTTATATCCAGTTCCCCGGATTGATCAGCTGGTAAATTCCACCTCTGGGAATAAGCTGCTATCCTTTATGGATGCTTTCTCCGGGTACAATTAGATTCAAGTAGACCCGAAGGATCAGGAGTGGTGAGGATAATTATCGCCTGAGGGTAGGCTTGTAATTTTTTTTGTGTTTAATAGTAGTATGTGGGCGTTATATATTTAGTGTAGAGAGTAGAGAGATAATTAAGCTGGTTGGTTGCAGTTAATTCTCATTACCTGCACTTAATGCAGGTGGTTGGGTATTTATACCCTAATGTTTGGGCCCTTATGGGCTTTCGGGTCATGTTTAATGGACCCGGGTCATGTTCAAAGACCCATGAGCTCTAAGTAGGAGAGCATGTAGCTTAGTCAAGTAGTGTATAGGTTTTTTAGTACTTTTGTCATAGTTCGAACAGTCCTATGGGCTAAGTGTTCGAAGTGATCTGTCCAGTCCAGAGAGCTTGGATCGATTTGACCTTGTCCGGGGAGCATGCAGAATTCGGACTCATCAAGGAGCATACCACGTTTGTAACTGACAGGGGTCTTCATTGCTATAAGGTGATGCCATTCAAATTGAAAAATGATGGGGCTACTTATCAGAGATTGGTGAACAAAGCCTTTGCTGATTAAATTGGAAGAAATATGGAAGTATACATTGATGATATGATGGTGAAAAGTGTGGATGAGCAACTGCACTTGGCAGACCTTCAAGAAACTTTTGCCAACTTGGTAAAAGTGAATTTGAAGCTAAATCCAGAAAAATGTGTGTTCGGAGTGCAATCTGGGAAGTTCCTAGGTTATATAATAAGTGAGCAAGGGATACAGCCCGATCCGGATGGAGCCTCCTCGGAATGTTAAAGAAGTACAACGATTGACAGGGAGGTTGGCTGCTTTAAACCGATTTATCTCAAGGTCTTCGGACATATGTGCACCGTTTTTTCAAACTTTAAAGGGTGCAAAGGGATTTGACTAGACTTCCCAATGTGATGAGGCCTTCAATGAGATTAAGAAACATATGTCCTCCCCCAAAACCTTATTTAAACCAGTTGATGGAGAGACACTCTTCGTATATTTGGAAGTTTCAAGTTGTGCCATCAGTGTTGTGTTGGTGAGAGAGGTGGATAACTACCCGCATCCAGTATACTACATCAGCAAGAGCTTGATAGATGCAGAAAAGCGTTATTTGAGACTCGAAAAATTAGCGTTAGCCTTGGTAATAGCTGCAAGGAAGATGAGGCCTTATTTCCAGGCTCATCCTATTATCGTCCGGACATCTTTTCCCTTGAAGAATGTTCTCCAAAAGGCAGACATTTCAAGTAGAATGACTAAGTGGTCGGTCGAATTGGGGGACTTCGATATTGATTTTGCTCCTCGAACAGCAATCAAAGCCCAAGCTGTGGCTGATTTTTTAGTTGAATTCCACTCTGATAGAGATTCAGAGCAGACCACTGAGATGAAAGACAAAAAGGTCTGGGTCGTCCGAACGGATGGTGGATCTAGTACTATGGGATGTGGTGCAGGGGTGTGCTTGACTTCTCCATATGGTGACCAAATGTATCAGGCTATATGTTTTGCTTTCAGGGCTTCCGACAATGAGTCCGAATACGAAGCAGCTATAACTGGTTTAAAGTTAGCTTATATTTGTGGGGCCAAAAGGGTCAAGCTGATGAGTGACTCCCAACTTCTTATCCATCATGCACAAGGTCAATCTGAGGCAAAAAAGGAGCAGCTAGTGAAGTACTTACTTCTTCTTTAAAATGAGGCTCTTAAGTTCAAAAGCGTTCTTTATGAGCATATACCCCGGGCAGAGAATGAACTAGCAGATTCGTTGGCGACCATAGCATACACTGAGTCATATCCTTGGATCCATGTACTGGAGAGCCCTTCCATTCAACTTAATATGGGTAAAGAGGAACAAATTTTCGATGTTCAGATGAAACAACCTCAAGACTGGAGATTTCCTCTCCTGCAGTATCTCTCCGATGGCATCCTGCCTCCGGATAAAGCACTAACAAGAAAAATAAAGCACAAGGCTCGTGGTTTTATCATACTAAGAGACGTTCTGTATAAAAAGTCTTACAGTAAACCTCTTTTGCGATGTTTGGGAGATGATGAGTCTCAAGTAGTCCTCTCTGAATTGCATGATGGTGAGGGATCAGCTCACTGTGGATTCAGGGCTCTAACACGGAGAGTTTTACTGGCTGGCTATTACTGGCCCTCTATAATGCAGGATGCTAAGGAGCTGGTGAGAAGGTGTGATCCATGCCAGAGATATAGCAATGAAATTCATGTCCCAGCCATCCCTTTAGAGTCGATTTCTGAACCTATACCTTTTGCTCGATGGGGGTTGGATATAGTGGGCCCTCTTTCTGTGGCCTCCGGAGGGCGCAGAACTATAATTGTTGCTATAGATTACTTTTTGAAGTGGATTGAAGCAGCCCCCTGGCAGGAACAACATCAAAGGCTGCCATAAAATTCATTTTATCCAACATCTGTTGCAGATTTGGTGTTCCACAAAAGATAACGACAGACAATGGGCCACAGTTCGACAATAGGGAGATGGAGAGTTTATGTGCCTCAAGGGGTATACAACATTGTTTCTCTTCACCTTTCCACCCACAAGCAAATGGACAGGTTGAAGTGGCTAACAGAACTATACTGTCCGGTTTGAAAAAGAATTTGGAAGGGGCTGTTGGGAAGTGGCCTAGTTATTTACAAGAGGTCTTGTGGGCCTACCGGACTACACCTGGGGCTGCAACGCAGGAGTCACCCTTTGCCTTGGTCTATGGGATGGATGCAATAGCTCCCATATAAGCAACTCTCCCATCATTTCGGGTTCACAACTTCTCCGAACACGCTAACAAAGTGGCAATCAGAGGTCAGCTTGACCTAATAGACGAAAGACGAGTTAAAGCTCACCTTTTAGAGCTGCACACTATCAGGGTTTGATGAGAAGCAGATTTGCTTCTAGAGTTAAAAGAAGAGATTTCCAGCCGGGGGACAAGGTATTGAGGAAAGTCTTCTTACACACTAAAGAGAAGCTGCTCGGCAAACTGGCCCCAACTTGGGAAGGACCTTATATGGTCGTTGAAAGGCTTAAACCTAGAACATATTGGCTAGAAGACAAGGATGGAAGGGTTTTGACCCACCCTTGGAATATTGAACATCTCCGGATGTACTTGGAGTAGCATCTATGTAAATATTTACTTGTTTAAACATCCATGTAAATATTTGGGGGCATACTCTTTCCTACCCTGGTGGCACATGGAGGTTTTAATGAGGTGTCCGTGCTTTTTAATAAAATTTGATGCCTTCTTGAAAAAAATTCGAAGTGTTATTACTTTGTTTTTTGTCACACCATCCGGATTGAAGTAAAATAATGATGAACACTTAAACATTTGTCATCGGAGAATTTAAACACTCTCACTTTAGACTATTTATGAAATAACTAAGGGCTATTCAAACACTAGCCACCAAAATTGAAACAAACTATGAAAGGATGCGAGAATTGTGCAAAACAAAGATATTCATTAAAATAACTTAAGTGTCTTGGCCTTCCAAGGACTTTTAAATTGTCAAACAAAGCAAAGGATCTATCCGGTCAGATAGCGGACACAATAACAAAAAAATGCCTTGGCCTTCCAAGGAATTTAGTTTAGATAACATGAAAAGTGAAAAGATAATTCATAATTTAAGAGTGAGCCTTTGAAGATGGCTCAGCCTCACTTATCTTCTTCTTCCTCTTGGGATCGTCTTTCTCTTCGAGAGGGCCCTCCCCAATGTTTTCTTCTTCTTCGTCAGAGGAGGAAGCACTGGAATAATCATGCAAGTCTCCATCAGCCATGGTGTGGAAGGGAAGGTCTTCGTACTCTACGTGAAGCCACAAATCTCCCAGGTTCCTCTTCGGGAACTTCTCATGGAAAAGCAGGACCATGTCCGACCTCACCTTGGCATACATTTTCTCTTGAGTGTCTATCACGTTGTTGGCATAAGCATCGATCTTGGCCTGGATTTTGGCCTCCTTCTCCCTTAGCAGATCAGCTTTCTCCTCTGCAGCCTTGGACACTGTGTTCTCAAGCGCAATCTTGTCATTTGTTAAGTTTTAGATGACTTGATCATTGACCCTGCCCTCCTCTTTTGAAGAGGTGAGATCTTTCTCTACTCTAGATAACTTCTCCCGGAGCTCCTTGATAGTGTCTTCTAGAGTAGCAACTTTTGTGGTCCACCCCTCTTGGTTCTTCTTCAGCTCCTCGTTTTCCCCCTTTAGAATGTCAGCATTTTGAGTGGCAGGTAAGAAGATCATCGGACAGTCTCTCCTTGTCATACTTGAGATCTTTGATAGTATCTGACTTCGAACTTGCTTCTCCAACACAAGCACCGGTTGAACACTACTTAATATAGAGTGAGCTATAATATCCCTTTCACTTGAAATAGTAAAAGTCTTACCATTAAAAGTGACGGTGTTCGAAGAACTCGGAGGAAGGTAAGGCCCAGCAAAATTGTCTCTGGGAGGTTGGCAAAGTAGTCACCAAGCCCATCAAGACCGGTGATGTCAACCTCATCAATGCTAAGGTCTCCTCCTCCGACCTCGTCGGTTTGAAAATCACCAGGGATTTCCTCTGCTTGTGTTGGATCAGTAGGATCAACATGGGGGAGAGGCTCCGGAGGCCGGAGAGAAAGTTCATCACCCTTGGAGGTCTTTTTCTTCTTAGCCTCCCTGTCCTTGCTTTCAGCTCCCCGTTTTCGGTCTCTTTTGGGAGCCCTTGGGGGTTTTGGGGATTGAACCTCTTGCCTAACACTCTCCTACTCTACCACTTCTAAGAGAGCAACATCAATCTGGCTTGGGGCTGGCCCCTCCGGATTTATTGAAACAGCCTCCTCCACCCTAGTAGGGTTAGCTCCACCTACCACTTTCTTGCCCTTCTTCTTCTTGCCTTTCATCTTACTCGGGGCCTTGGCCCGGCCTGGCAAGTAAAGTGTCCCATCCGGTTCGTGTGTTCTCTTGAGGACTACATCCGGAGGGGGTGGAGTGGTGAGTTCTTCCCAGGTCAAGTCCCTCCGGCCAGCAGTGTTCAAGAGGTGAGACCTTGCTAAGTTGCCTCCTATGAAAGCATCGTGAAACCGGTTTCCCCACTTTTCAGCAGCCCAAGTGTTGATCTTGGTGCAAGTGGCCTGCCCGGACTTTAGGTAGTCATTGAAGTCCTTGGGCAGTTCTGCTAAGAAAAAGACAAGACCAGTCAGTTTAAACAAATTTGATAAAAGAAGAAATAAGAATATAAAGTAGGAGCCTTACGATCACTCCTCCATCTGCTGTTGAGGAGACTTGGATTGACTCCGGCTTTGATTTTCCTCCCGTTCTCCCAAGCACCACTTACGAACATGAATTGAGTCCTCCAATTCCTCTCCAACTCAAGCAGATCATCCACTGCTTTATAATCATCACCCATGTTGAAGTGATAGAAGGGAATGTGGTGGTTTCTGCAGAGATTGGCCACAGCTGCGAACTCCTCCATTGGTAGAGGAATCCCGAAGAGCCTGGAGGCCACGATGCATGCCATAAGTGTGTACCAGGCGTTGGGGCTTAATTGACTGGGACATAGCTTGATGAGATGGAAATACCTAACTATTTCCGGATCCAAAGGGAACCTTAAACCCCAGTTAAAGAGCTCAGTGAAGATGACTATTTTATTGAGTTTACAATCCACGGGGGTTTCAGGATCTATGGGGATTCTTATCTTCATATTCTCCGGAATCTCCCACTTCGTACGCATCCGGCCCAACTCAGGTGTATGGATGAAAGCGTAATTGATCTTTTGCAAGGCAAGGAGATATTTAACATTGACCTTGTGGAAACAAGGTCCCACTTTTCCTTCAAGACACCCCGGCAGATCCGGATGCCTTAAGCATAGCTTTTCCTTGCCTTTATCCTTTTGGGCAGCAACAGCACCACTAGTCTGTCCGGAAGGTTCGGACTCGAAGGGAGCCTCTTCGATAGAGTCCTCCATTATTTCCTCCATGATTGAGGAAGGGTTTTCAGTTGTTGTGGTGAGAGGGAGATTTGGAGATGGTTCAGCCTGACTTCCGGACTGATGAGCTTCAGTACTCTCCTGGATCCTAGCCTCCGGTTGGGGCTCTGATGTAG
This sequence comes from Limnanthes douglasii subsp. nivea, assembly GCA_036936605.1. NCBI lineage: Eukaryota > Viridiplantae > Streptophyta > Magnoliopsida > Brassicales > Limnanthaceae > Limnanthes > Limnanthes douglasii. The sequence goes on from JAUPFV010000001.1 coordinate 230,187,501, forward strand.
ACGTTTCTCTTCGGGGGCTTGAGCCAGTGGCCTCCGGACCGGACAGCCTGTCCCTGGGAGCTTTTATGGGTACTTCTGACCCTGTACAGCTATCCTTGGCACCTAATTTCGGAGGGGTTCCCTTGGAAGCCTTCCCTTTGACCAGTCGGCCTTTTCTTCGATCAACCAGCTTGTGAGGAGAAGTATCAACATCTAACCCCATGGCTAAGAACGGGGAAGGTTTTTTAAAACTGGTGACTGTTAAACCTGGCTCAACTGTGGGTTCTGACTCTTGAACCGAAGAACCTGAGATGATAGGGGAAAGATTAGTTTGAAACAATCTCTTCGGTTTGACACCCATTGTGGAGGAAGAACCCTGGCCAGACTCTATAGTTGAGAATGCTGGTTTGTTGATGGGGGAAGTGGGTAAGCCTACTACTATGCGCCTCTCCCTTTCGACTTTTTGTGTTTTTTCTAATTCAGATAGATTGAGCCACCTGTCTTTGATCAGAGCGTTCCTAGCCGTGAACATAAACAACCTAAGTAAGAATTTGTGTTTGAGAGAGAAAGCTTTGAAGATTAGCAGAGTGAAAATGAAAGTGATAGTAAAACAGTGGAAAAGTATCTTAATTTATAGTAAACCTAAAAAAGAAGTCTTGATTCCTAGGAGAATTCGAAAAATTAGCAATGATTAAAAGACGGCGCTGATGTCACCTTCATTAATGAAGAGGTTGCTTTTCAGAGAAGGTGGGTGCGAAATCCAAGGTGAAAAAACGGCTAAAACAACCAACCAAAGAGTGACACGTGTCCCATGAACCTTGGCAAAAACCTGTTTAGATTCAAAGAACTTTTTCACTCCGGATAAGACCATAATACAATTCGGAAGACCTGTCCGAATAAAACTGCCACTGACAACGGACTGTTTTTCGGGTTTTGACAAAGGTTATTTGAACAAACACCTAAAAAAAGGGCTACTGATGAGTCCGGATTCTGTTACCTCTTCGGACAGGGACAGTTCGGACAAAGACCATCTAACCGGACAGGGCAGTTCAAACACCTCATCCATTGGACTGTTCGAACAAGGACTAAAGTACTTAAAAACCTAATCACTTCTTGACTAAGCTGCCTGCTCTCCTACTAAGAGCTCATGGGTCCTTAAACTTGACCCGGGTCCATTAAACATGACCCGACAGCCCATAAGGCCCAAATGTAAGGGTATAAATACCCAACCACCAACATTAAATGAGGGTAATAAAAATTAAATACAACCAGACTGCTCAATTCTCCCTCTACTCTCTACTCAAACATTAAATACTTACAAACTTCCACAAACTCTAAACATAATCGAATTCAAAGTTTGACCCCAAGAACGCTATCTATTTTGAACACAATCGAATTTGAACACAAAAATAGAATTCAAAGTTTGACCCCAAGAACGCTATCTATTTTCGTGCGAACACAATCATTGTATAATATGTTGTCTCATTAAAGTACTCCTTCGTATTCTCCTGGACATTTTGATTAATCTGTTATCAATAAAGTACGTGCCTTGTTTTTAGAACACTTGTTTTAGAGCTTTCATCAATTCCAAGTGTATATATGTCAAAACAATGAAAAGTTCTTATATGTTGTGACGTGCAACCAACAATTTCAAACAGTCTAATACATACTTGATATTGTTTACTTTATCCATAGACAAAAATGAAAATGCAACGAAGTAAGTCAAACCAGTAGATGTTACTCTGACGATCTCAAATAATGGAATCTTGTACCTTATTTTTTTGTAAGTGTTATCCATTATTAGCATTATTGGAAATATCCATATAAAATTCACAATAACTGGATGTGTAAAGAAAATATCAATAATAATACCACTTTTTTACATTAGATCTATAACATTCAAAAAATAATTATATCTTTTGAGTTAGGTATTGCAACTATGACCGATTGATTTTCTTCAAAATCCATTTTTTCTGTCGAGTGTTGTATACGGTGCACATAGATGATAAATTTTATTATTTCAACTTTTTATTCCGTTCAAAATTTCTCAAGGGAAAGTTCACATGAAGGTATAACGTTTGAAAAATTCCAACTATTCTTTACTAAAATGTTCCTTTTATGAACGACTGTCTAAGTGTTTAGTATCTCGATGGTTGCAAATACTGAATATAACCTTTAACGACCATTAATATGGAGTTACTATGGTACCTTTAAGCTCAAAACAACATCCACATGTTTTTTTTTCTGGTCAACTTTCTCTTCAGATATTTTTTTCGGGTATCGCTCAAATATACCATCAAGCTCTCTCATATTCAAAGAATAATCAAGGATTCTTTCTACTATTTATAGCATCACAATGTTTTATGTTGATAACCAACCCAGTTTGTATTCGGGTCTTCTTAACCCACTCAACTAATGCTTTTATGTTCATTTATATTTTTTAAGCGTGAGAGAAGTTGTGTAGCATTCTTTTGATGTCTTCTGGTTTTATCTAATCACTCATATTCTATCATTTATTAGGTATAAAAGGTATTGATGAAATGCAGAGACTACAACATGCATTTGGCCCAACCATGATCTACCCATAATGACATTCTATGGATAGGGAGTTTCCACTGTCATGAATATATATATATATATATATGTATATTGAACCATATTTTGAAACTTATCTTTTCCAAGGGTAATATCTAATGTAAGTTATTGCAAATGTACCAATGAATCTGGTCAATACCCGCTGAGATGAAATAAAAATGGAACATCCCTCATTTTATCATATGTACTATTGTAGAGTATATTGTTGGGAATTATATAGTCAATTAATCATAAGTCATTTGACTCTTTGTTCTACAAATTCTACCATGATTAGGACAATAGTATACCGTTACTCTGTGTAAACCAAAATCAGTGAACCCTAATAATGGGTATGGATTATGCTAAAGGTGTTGACATGTATAATATTAGTATTGGAATTTTAGATCATCTATGTATAACTTTCTAGAATTCTTAGTAATTACAGATAAAGGATCGTTACCGAAAATGACTCTAATGGTGTGTCTACTACAATCCAGGTTAAGATATTTCTTTTATTCTAATTCAGAAAATTATATTTCTCTCAATAGTTCTTGGTTTAGTGGGTGTTTTTCGATCTTGCCTCTCATACCTTGATAGATAATCTTGATCAGTCGGACGATGCCTCTAGTCTTTTATTTTTCTTTTTGACAAACTAGAAAGCTTTCCCTTGTTGATCATATTCAAGACATGATCCTGCAGTGTCCATTAATCCATGGTATAATGTCCAATACCTTTTTGAAACTTACAATATTTATATTTATATATGTATTCTTTTGAGGGCTGCAACTTATCGGACCTTTGGTAAATGAGTATATATTTTATCTATGTGTAGATAACTTCAAATTCTCGGTTGATATTGTTGTAATTATTCTCGGGCCTTCCTATACTATTTTGATTGGTTTTTTGTTTTTCCAAATGGTATGCATTATTTTTGGAGGCCTCTATATGTGGCTTGGAGTTCAACTTAACCAGTTTTAATCTATCGTTGTACTGATTAGGTGATGTTGCGATGGGTATGTATTTGGGTTGTGGTATCCCCATCAAGGTGTGCTTTATATATCTTCTCGACCTTAATATGACGTTCTGCATGTTTCAGCAAGTCCCTAAAGTTCAATGCCTTCTTCTTCATGATAGAATCAAATAGAGGTCGGGGAAATATATCTTGGTAGTATGTTGCAACTGCCACCAAGTCATGATAATCTTGTAGTTTGTTTTTGTATCCACAAAACTCTGAGTATATATTCTTAATGTCTTGTTTGATTGTTTCTTGTAGTGTGTAATGTAGGTTTTATCACCTTTGATAAACTTGGAATCGATGAAGTAGTGTTAGAAGGTTTTTTTTAGCATTTTGAAACGTGTTATGCATCCTAAAGAGTTTGTTGAACAACTTTAATGCACTACTCCAGAAACTCATGGAGAAGCATCGAAACTTCATTTTATTTTCCATCTTGTACCCCATCATCTCATTTTGAAAAAATCGATGTAATTTTATGGATCTTATTCTCTGCTTTATTTTTTTATCTTGTGACTCGAGAGATTTCATGGAAGATCTACGTAGATGATGTGGGGAGACAAAGCGGAATCTTCCTCTTACAGATGTACATCATCTTGGGTTATGTTTTGTCAGAGTAATGGGTAAGCATGTTAGTGCCCTGGTTCTTTTCATTGTTCGTTCGAAGGCCATGCATCACCTCTATTCGGGAATATCTACGATTAATCATGGGGATACTAACTATGATATTAATTTGGAGAGGTTTCAGGGTTGCTTTCAGGTTGGTTTGGTTTAACCATGTATGTTTGGGACAACATGTTAGATTAGATTCCTTCCATAGCAACTGAGACATGCTCATGTTCAAGTTCACTAGTGTTAGGCTAAAGTTGGTGCATGGTTGGAGTAGTGTGGTATTACACAAGTTATACTTCTAACGGTGGTGTTGGATCATGTTTATAAACATGATGCATCCCTAGTGGAGATTTTTGGAGGTTCAGTTACACTCTAGAGTATCGAACTCTTTTTTGAAAGCTCGGCTAAAATCCAAGATAGGTCTGCTTGAGGTTCAGCTGTACTGTATGGAATGAGAGAACATGTTGGTCACTTTGTTGGAATAGGCAAGACATCTATAATTAATGATTCAGTTAAATCTTTACATGATGTTGCTAAATATTAGAATGGAGCATTGTAGGATGCTTTATTACAATCTGGTGGTACTAGTGGAAGATGATGGTCGTTCGGCTAGAATTGAATATCTGCTATTAGTCTTGATGAGTCCGGAATTATTCACCACCACTCACTCTGAAAACCGGACAGGGGTAATCCGGACAATAATTACCCACTGAAGTATCTGGACAGGACAAAAGTATTAAAACACTAAACACCTTTTGACTAAGCTAATTCCTAATCTGCTTAAGAAACTAATGAGTCTTTGAACTCGACCCGATTTCATAGTTTGACCCGAAATCCTATGGGCTTATAATTAAGGGTATAAATACCCAACCACTTTCATTAATGAGGGTAATGAACATTTACCCTGAATCCAGCATTCAAAACCAGCAAGAAAAACCAGTTCGGATGAATCCGGACGAGCAAGTAGTGCCACCACCTTTGGTAGAAGTGGTGGGAGAAAATGATGAGTACACGATCGAATAACGAGACAGGTTGAAAGCTGAAATAGAAGCCTTGAGAGATGCTAAAAAGATGGAGTTAGGCTTGAAAGAAAAATCAAAGGTGTCAGCCATTCACCACACTGACAATCCAAGGGAGCATGACCCATAAGCAAGGACTCACTTGAGTACTAAAAAGACTCATGTAAGTTGAAAGAAGTCTCACCGGTATAAACCGGTGGAGAGCTCGGAGTCAGAATCCTCTAGTAGCTCCTCGAACGAGGACGGAATTGAGGAGTCCCTGTCATCCAGCAGTGATGAAGGCAGGTCCAAGAAGAAGCAAAAGTTGGTTAAAAAATATTCAAGAAAAAAGGATAGGCATGGAAGGTTAAAAAGGCATCTGAGTAAAGGTTCATCTCATAGTCATAGCCGGAGGCACATCAACCAGCTATTGATGGATCCTTTCGCTTTCCATGATGAACCAGGTATCTTTGCAACTCCCAATGAAGATAAAATCTTTAATTGTGGCCGGAATTGGAGACAATCGCCATTGTTCTCCAAAATACTGTCAGGAAACCTTCCTAAGAGGTTTGACAGTACTAAGATGGAAAAGTATGATGGGAGCAAGGATCCAGATAATCATCTTTTACATGGAGTGCTCTGAAATGGTACAATAACCTACCACAGGGGTGCATCAGAAACTTTGATACATTTTGGATGGCCTTCCGGAGGCAGTTTGTTGGAAGTAAGAAGGTGAAGGGCAATGGAGACACTATTATCCATTGTGCCCAAGAGCCAAATGAATCATTGAAAGAATATATAAGTCGGTTCGTGAACACAAAGAATGGGTTAGCTGATTGCTTTGAGCAAGTAGCAATAGCTTCTCTAAGACAGGGTTTGAACCCTGGCAATCTGGTCGATTCGGTAACCAGGAAGAAGGCCATGACGTGGGGCGGTTTATTGAACCAGGTGGGAAAACAAATAAATGTAGATGAAACAAAAAAGACTATGGTCCACAGGCAAGTGAGATCTACCTCAGTTGTACCAAACCAGAATCAGTCCGGATACAAGGCTAAGGAAGCCGGACAGGGTCCCAACAGGGCCAAAGCTCAATCTCATCCAGCTCCAGCTCAGAGCCAGCAGTCCAGAAATAAGCGAGAACCTTGGGTCTAACCGGAGTGGTTTTCTGAATTGAAAGATAATGTGGCTACCATCTATGACAAAACAAAAGATGAGGTGCATTTTAGGAAGCCGACAGCGCTTCAATCTCCTAGGGAAAGTCGTAATGCTTGTTTTTGTCAATATCATCATGATATTGGCCATAACACCGAGGATTGCATTTCTTTGAAAAAAGAGGTGCGGAATCTGATTGAAAGAGGAAAATTAGGTGCTTATGTCAAGAGAAGAAGTGGGAATAGGCTTGATAATGCTCATCGGACCGGCCCAACAAACAATGCAGGGACATCGGCTCCGGACGGGGCTATGGTAATTATTGAAATATTCGATGTAGAATCAGAGTATTTGGATCCTGATCCAGCCCAAAATAAGGTGGGTGTTATAACAGAACATACTAAGACGGTGTCTGGGCTCATGAACGTTTTTGAGTTACTTACCATATTCGGGGGAGACACAATGACTGCACCAACTCCTTCTTCAAGGAAGAGGCATGTTCACACTCTGGCTACTCAGTTGGAGGGAGGCATGTCCTCCTATCAATCCCAAATTCATTTTTTCTTCATTGTTTTTTTATGAAGATGACTTGAGAGATATAAATGGTCCTCGTGAAGATGATGTGGTAATATGAGCATCAATTGGGGGCAATGACATTAGGCAAATTTTGGTAGAGACTGGCAGCTCAGCCAATATCCTCTGTTTGAGTTCTTACAAACAAATGAAGAATCCGGCAGTGATTCAACGTTCAAATAGGTCCATTGTGGGTTTTACTGGAAGCTCTGTGGACGTAGTCGGGGAGTTTGAGGAGGAGGTTTTGTTGGGCAAGGGCCCTTTTAAGAAAATGGTCAGGGTACTTTTTATTGTGGTAGATTGTCCCACGTGCTACAATGCCATTTTGGGAAGGTCTTGGCTCTCCAGGATGCATGATGTGGCTTCAACAGTTCACCAATGTTTAAAATATGTTGTTCAAGGACAAGTGAGAGTTGTCCGGAGTAGTCAAAAAATAGGAAGGGAATGTTATGCAACTGCGCTTGCCCCTAGGACTTTAGAGGCAGTTCGGATAAATGAATATTAGAAATTGGTGGGGGCCTCTAGGGGAGAGGGTGAAATTGATGACCCCAGAGAGACCCCTAGTATTTTAATACCAATTGAAGAGGTTGAAACTCCCTCTCTGGCTGAAGGGAGAAGTGTCAAGATTGGATCTAAGATGACATCAGAACTAAAAAGCAAAGTGTTATCCTTCTTAACAAACCACCAACATGTTTTTGTTTGGTGTAATGCTGATGTAACCGGAGTGCCTGCGAATGTTATATAACACCAACTATCCATCCGAAGAGATGTAACACTCGTTGTGCAGAGAAGAAGAGCTTTATCTAAAGAGAAAGCTGATGTCATAGTTCAAGAGGTTGACCGGCTTACTAAAATGGGGCACATAAAGGAATCTCAGTACCCTTTATGGACAGCCAATCCAGTGTTAGTAAAAAAGAAAAATGGGAAATGGCGTATGTGTATCGACTTTACTGACCTCAACCGAGCTCTCTTAAAATATTTGTATCCAGTCCCCTGGATCGACCAGTTAGTAGACTCCACATCTGGGAACAAGTTTTTGTCCATGATGGATGCCTTCTCTGGTTATAATCAGATACAAATGGATCTGAAGGACCAGGAACATACTACTTTTGTTACTGATATGGGCCTCCATTGTTATAAGGTGATGGCTTTTGGGTTAAACAATGTTGGGGCTACTTATCAGAGGCTGGTGAATAAAGCATTCGCTGATTAAATTGGCAGAATGGAAGTCTATATTGATGACGTGATGGTAAAGAGTGTGGAGGAGGAATTACACTTGGCCGATCGCCAAGAGACTTTTGCCAACTTGGTGAAAGTTAATTTAAAATTAAATCCAGAAAAATGCAGTTTTGGAGTACAGTCCGGGAAGTTTGGGGTATGTGATAAGTGAGAAAGGGATACAGCCTGATCCGGACCAACTTAATGCTTTATTACAGATGGATCCTCCTCGGAATATTAAAGAAGTACAAAGATTGACAGGAAGGTTAGCTGCTCTAAACCGTTTTATCTCAAGGTCTTCGGATAGGTGTGCCCCATTTTTCCAAACTTTAAAAGGTGCCAAGGACTTTAATTGGTCTCCACAGTGCGACCAAAAGTTCAATGAAATAAAAAAGCATTTATCTTCCCCCAAAACACTCTACAAAGCTATTGATGGAGAAACATTATACATATATTTAGCAGTGTCCGAGTGTGATATATGTGTAGTACTAGTGAGAGAGGTGGATAGTTATCATCGTCCGGTGTACTACATCAGCAAGAGTCTGATGGATGATGAAAGAAGGTACTTAAAACTTGAAAAGCTGGCACTGGCTTTAGTAATTGCTGCCAGGAAAATGAGGCCCTATTTTCAGTCTCATTCTATTGTCGTCCGGACATCTTTTCCTTTGAAAAATGTTCTTCAAAAGGCGGACATATCAAGCAGGATGACCAAATGGTCAGTAGAATTGGGAGACTATGACATTGAGTTTGCCCCTCGAACTGCAATTAAAGCTCAATATGTTGCTGATTTCCTAGTTGAATTCCATTCGGACACAAGTACTAAACAAACCACAGATGAAAAAACTAAGAAGGTATGGGTTGTCTAGACCGATGGTGGATTAAGTACCATGGGTTGTGGTGTTGGGATAAGTTTAACCTCTCCGTACAGCGACAAACTATACCAGGCTATATGTTTTTCTTTTAGGCATTCTAATAATGAGTCTAAATACGAAGCTGTTATAGCTGGTTTGAAATTAGCCATGCTATGTGGAGCCAAAAGAGTTAGGTTAATAAGTGATTCTCAACTTCTTATCCATCATGCCTAAGGTCAATCTAAGGCCAAAAAGGACCAGTTGATTAAATATTTATTCATTCTTAAAGAAGTGGCAGCCAACTTCAAAGATGTCAGCTATGAGCATATACCCAGATCGAAAAATACATTAGCAGACTCCTTGGCAACCATAGCATACTCTGAGTCGTACCCATGGATTCATGTACAAGAATGTCCATCCATACAGCCCAATTGGGGTAAGGAAGAAGTGGAAAGTTTAAGTATACAAATGGTTCAACCCAAGGACTGGAGACATCCCCTTCTTCAATACATTTCTAATGGCATTTTGCCTCCGGAGAAATTTATGGCCAGGAAAATGAAGTACAAGGCTCGTGGTTTTTTAGTCATAATAGATATTTTATACAAGAAGTCATTTAGTAGACCTCTCTTGCGTTATTTGTGGGTTGAAGAGTCTCAAATTGTGCTATCTGAATTACATGATGGTGAGGGGTCAGCACACTGTGGCTATAGAGCTTTAACCCGAAGGGTTTTATTGGCCGGATATTACTGGCCATCTATAATGGAAGATGCCAAGGAATTGGTAAAGAAGTGTGATCCATGCCAAATATATGGTAATGAAATTCATATCCCAGCTGTCCTCTTGGAATCGATTTCTGAGCCAATACCTTTTGCTCGTTGGGGACTGGATCTAGTAGGGCCTCTATCAATGGCGTTCGGAGGGTGCAGAACACTCAAACATACCAAAAAACATCTGACAAAATTACCCTCAGTCTAAAATAATTCTCACCAAGTCTAGCTCACCTTATACCAAACCCATTACTGGAGAGTCATTTCTCTTGATCATCTCCTACTTTCCCTCACCAATGGATTTGGAAATATGTATTTTGCTTTTATGTTTGTTCCTCTTCTTGCGTTAGCGTCTTTTATTATGGCTGGAGTATCCGTCTTTTATTTTGGATGTTGGATCAACGATCTTTCTTATGGAGATCTAGTGGAAAAGATAACATGCAATAGCCTTAAATTGTTATTATTTTCACCTCGCGAGTTATATACCAACTGTTGGAAATCTATGGCAGGAGTTGCCGAAGCCAGTGAAGCTGGTGGAACTGTTAGAGTTTTCAAAACTGGTGGTTGAACTTCTATAACCTCTAGGATTACATCTTCACTAATGATCAGATCAATATTTTTATTCGAATTTACCATGAATAATTTTTATGCAACATTGTTTTTAAAAAAAATTAGGATAACAAGTTGCTTCCCATAGACGATGTCAATTTGTGTGGTAAAATATGATTAAGCAGATCCAAATATATAATTTATTGAACTCAATAATAATAATAAGATGATATAATTCAATATTAAGCATTATAATTAATATATTCCAAAAGATTGTTATTAGAGTTAATGGATTCATATTTATATTTATAGGATCAACATAACTTAGGATATTTGAAAATACTAACTTTCACTAATTGATATGCATTTAATCATGCAATCATGCTAGCGAACTCAAAAATAAAACCAGATAAACCTCTTTGTTTCTTCTTAGACTTAAAGAATTCCTTTTTTGAAATAAAGAGATAAAAATATTAAAATCCTAAGCCCAAATTGGTAAGGTGAGTTTTTGAGTCCATGCTCTCATGCTAGTGTTAATTTATGTGAGTTGAAATTGAAAATGACGCGTAATTAGAATATAGTTTTTCTATGTTTTCTTTATGTCGGGTAAATCACCATTTATTGGTTTGTTTGTGAGCTTGTTTCCCTTCTATCCAGCTGAAAACTATTATGAGTTGTAGAAGCTTTCTTTCCTCTTTTATAAAGGTCCGTCTAAAAAATGGGTGGTATATGTTTAATTTAAGGAGAAGTATTTTCTTCATTACCATGTCTTCGATCTAGAATATCTTCTTCATTACCATGTCTCTGATCTGGAAACCGCGTCATTTTTAGCCAAGCGTTGAACCATCCCATCATCAGGCTCCTATAGTGTTCTGCCCGAACGCGTGCTTGATTGCGGCGCTCTTCTATAAGGTTGATGCTCTCTGCTCGACTGATCAAATTTGTTTCTTCCTCATAACTCACAATCCAACGGCTTGGCATAATTATTTCTGCTGGAACCATTGCTTCGTTGTCATGAACGAGGACAAAGGGATTGTCTCCAGTTGTAGCTCGAATAGTAGTTCGGTACGCCTACATGAACTCGGCCAATTTGTCGGGCCATCTTCCTTTGGCTCTTCAAGTTTCTTTTTTATCCCTTCCAAAATTATTATGTTTGTGACTTCAATTTGTCTGTTTTCCTGAGGGTAATACGATGTGGAGAAATGTTGTTCGATCACATACGGCTTACAAAAGGTTGTTACCACTGAATTTTAAAATTTAAGGTCGTTATTTGTCATCAAAACACGTGGTATGTCAAACCTAACAAGTATCTGATTGTGGATAAAGTCACATACCTCCTAAGATCGGGTTCGGAATAGGGCTTTGGCTTCTACCCATTTCGTGAAGTAGTCCACTATGACAATTAGAAATTGATTTTTTTCTGGTCTCCATGAGGAGTGGCCTAACGAGGTCGATGCCCTATCAAAAGGGAAAGGGACATGGACAACTTTCCTACGTTTGCTCCGTAGATGCTTAGTATTTGCGAACTGTTGGCATTGGTGCTAGTGAACCAATCGTTTCGCATCGTTTGCTAACTCTAGATAATAATATCCAGCCAACAGAAAATACAGAATGAGGCTCTGGTACCCACAGTGTGCTCCCGCTTCTCCTGCGTGTAAGTCGTGCAGAACTGAGGTAGCTTCTGATTGGTCGAGGCAGCGTAACAAAGGGCGAGTAGCATTTTTTTATATAAGATAATGTCCAATACACCATATTTTTCCGCCCTTTGTTGGAGAGCTTGAGCGGCATTCTTATCAGTTGGGAAAATGGCGGAGCTCAAATATAGTAGGTAAAGATTTCTCTAATAATTGGAGATATTGATTACAAGGACGGTTTGGTTCATGTTAATGAGTTTCGTTGTCGGTAGTTGCTGAATGATGACTTGGGGATTCTCGCCCAAGGTTGCAGTCTATTAGAGCGTCTACCACAGAGTTTTTTATCTGAAGAACTTGCTCATGTGATACCTTTACAAACTTGGATTTGCAATCTTTGAGTATAGCTAAAGAGCTTTGAATTCCTTCTTTTTTTTTTGCGTCATACGTGGCTTTGGCCTGGTTGATAACCAATTGTGAGTCTGAACGAATCTTTAGTATGCAAGACCCACATATTAATGTCAATTTCATGCCACAAAGGACTGCCTCATATTTTGCTATGTTGTTCGTAACTGGGTAATTAAATCTGATAGCTTCTTTGATTTCCTCACCCATAAGTAAGCGGAGTACGACCCCTGCACCACCACCAGATGTGCTTCAGGCCTCGTCGGCTTCAACTACCCATTCGATGTGATCGGTGTCGGCAGCCTCCCCTTTTCGAAGGGATATTTTTCTGGATGAGGAGAACTTGGCTATAAAATCCGCTATGACTTAGTTTTTCGTCCTGATGCGCCAGGTTTTTGCAGCATCAGTTTAAGGGGGAAGGTCGTTTGTACGTAAATTATATGTCCTTGAAAGTAAGGGTCTATTTTTTGAGGTTAATGTACATTGTTTTGGTATCGACTAGAGCTATTATTGGGCCTCCCAACCGGTTAACCCGCCCGGGACCGGATCGGTAAGGCCCGCCCGAGATCGATCCTTATAGCTTAGGGAGCGGGTTGGGAGCCAAAATTCTGGACCGATTCTTTTACCGGTCTCCCGGTCCGGTCGATAAGAAAAATAGATTAAAAAAATCCTAATTTATGTATATTTTTAACTAAAACCCTAAAAAATTTATGATAAACTAACAAACCCGCCCATTAAGAGTCGGACTGGACCAGCCAGCCCGACTCTTAATGAGCTTGTCTCGGTCTATGATATTTGGCTCCTTTCACTTAACGTTCTGGGCTCGACCCACACGATAGCTTACCGAGTCGGTCTCGGTCTAGTCCAAACCCGGACCGACCCAACCTGATAACAGCACTAGTATCGACCAAGGTTTTGCTCGAGTAGTAGACATGTTGTTGTATTTCGTTTGGTTCGCGTACTAGAACTACACTAACCAAAAAAGAAGAAACTGATAAGTATAGGAATAACGGCTCGTCGGTAAAGGGTGAAGATAAGATTTCTGGTGAGGTAAGGTAACTTTGTAACTCCTTGAATGCCTTGTTGCATTCCTCCGTCCAGTTGAAATTCTTCGTTCCTCGTGGAATCTCAAAGAATGGGTGACTTTTATCCAAGGCTCGAGAGATGAACCGTGATAGTGCGGCAAGGCACCCCGTACGATATTGTAGTTCCTTAATGGTCTGTGGGGGCGCCATTTGTATAATTGTGTTCAGTTGGGTGGGTTCGGCCTCGATACCTCTTTGGCTGACGTAACCTAGAAATCTACCGTTTCTTACTCCAAAAGAACTATTATCGGGTTGGTTTTTAAATTGAACTTTCAGAATAAATCGAATATAATTTGGAGCACCTCGAGTTATTTTTCCTTGTGTGTGTTTTCACGATGATGTAGTCAATATACGCCTCGATATGCTTCCTCAAATGGTCATTAAAAATACGGTTAATTAAGTGTTGGTATGTGGACCCATCATTCTTCAACTCGAACGGCATTACTGTGTAACAATATAAGCCACGCTCAGTTTGGAAATCAATGTGCTCTTCGTCGGAAAGATTGAGACAGATTCATTATACCCTGAGTACACATCCATAAATGATAGATACTCGCATCCCCATGCGGAATCTACGAGTTGGTCGATGCAGGGCAACGAAAAAGTATCTTTGGGGCATGCTTAATTGAGGTCGGTTTTGTCGACGCACATGCATCATTTCCCCCCTTTCTTCTTAACTAGGACCAGGTTTGCCACCCAGTATGGAACCTCGCCCTTCTAATATGCCCTAAGCGAGATAGTTTTGTTACCTCGACCAATATAGCTTCCTGCTTCTCAGTGGAGAAAGATCACCATTTTTGTCGCACTGGTTTTGCATATGAGTCGATTGCCAACTCATGACATATAATCGAAGGATCAACACCTGAAATGTCGCTTGCCTCTCATGCAAATACACTCAAATTTTTTGTTAATAAATCAATCAAAGATTGCTTAAAAATAAAGATATATTATTACCCAACCGTAGAATGCGCCCCCCTGTTATTGCCTCATCTACCAACTCTGGAAGGTTATCTTCAGGCTCCTCTGCTTCTCATAGGTCATCAATCAGGTCAGACGAGAGGGGGTTATTGACTCTCTTCCGTTTACCCCCCTTGCCAGCTAGTTTCCATCTGAGTGGTTTGGTGGGATCGACGGTTACTGCGTAGCATGTCCTCGTCGTACATTGGCTCCCTCGGATAATATCGATCGTGTTTCTCATTGGGTACTTTATATATTGTCTGAAAGTATATAGAGTTTCCTCCATTCTGTACAACCAAGGTCGACCAATTATCGCGTGGTATGGATTGGGCGCATCCGAGATCATAAACAATGTTTTTAGCTCGCGCTTAGTGACTCCATAGCCTTCTTTGACCATCAAATCTACTTCCCCACGCACTGAGATGTCTTACCCTCATACCTGACCAAGGTTCGTTGAGTCGGCTTGTATGGTGGAGCCTTTTGCATTCGATCGTAGCTTTCCGTTAAAATAATATTAGTCGAGCTGCCCCGATCTACAAGTACTTGGGTAACCATGACACCTCCAATGTCTAGATATTAGTGCATCTTCCTTGGGTTTGCTGACATTTCTTAGGTCATTATTGTTGAATGTTAGGTCTGCCACAGGGGCTCAGTAGTTTTGGTAGGATGTGGCATCGACTTTGTACATATCGAGATTGGTATGTGCCCTTTTCCACACGTTTTTCGTTGTAAGACTGTTGAGCTTCCTCCGGCGATGGTGAAAAGGAATGGGTCATTATTTTGTCTTGCGGAAACGATATTACTGGCTACCTCAGATCCTTCTCCATTGATAATTATGGGTGATAACGTGGCACTAATATTGATTATAGTGGAGTGTCCCCCTACAATAGCGAGCATCCATTGTTACTTGTCGCGCCAGCTTGCTCATCATTTCCTGGCTTGTCTTCGATAACAAGGCGCGCATCATCCCGTTGATCAGGTTATGGACATTGATCCTACTGCTAAATGAATTGTATTAGCTCTTCGTAATCTATAAGTCGTTGGATCTCCTCCTGAAGCTGCCAACATTCGTCAGTAGTGTGCCCATGGTCGTTGTGGTAAGAACAAAAATATCGATTTGATCGCTTGAAACCATGGGCGTTCATTAGTCACGGAATTTGATACTTTGTCCTACCCTTTGTTCGGTCATACACAACCGATATGGACTCGGTCAGCGGCGTAGCATTGAGGTTTTTGCCTAGTGTCCTGTCGAGGGGGGTCGTCAACTTTCTTTCGCTCGGGCGGTCAACTCTTAGATTCAGAAATGTGTCTATCAGGTGAATCCCCTTTCCGGGCATCGTCCACCCTGATGAACATCTATGCACGGGCGAAAAGGTCTCACATTACTTATGTTGGATCTTTGATCAGGTCGGCGTACAATTCCCTCCATCGATCGAGACCTCTCTTGAGTGAGGTTATCGCCATGTTCTCCTCTATATCTGGAAGAGCATTCATAACAAACAAAACATCTTATATAATTTTTAAGTGACTCACCTCACCTCTGGTAGAGGTCCATGATCGAGTCCCACTCGCACCTAAGCTGCTTATTGCTTACGAACCTTTCCATGAAATCCTTCTATAGACCAGCAAAATCATGAATGGATCCTTTAGGCATACTGCTTGGTGTGGATTATTTCTGATCAAAGGGTATTTTGGGAAATATGTTTGGGAATTTACTGTTTAGTGTAAAATGTAGAGAGATAAGAAAGGTGTGTGCTTGCAGTAGATGTTTATCACCCTCATAAATGAAAGTAGTTGAGGTATTTATACTTGTTTAATGACCCATGGGCCTTGAGGGTCAGATCATGGGCTTGGGTCAAGTTGAAAAACCCATAAGCCCAAGATAGGAAATGACTAGCAACTAGCTGATTCACGGTCTACTTGTTTGTACTGTTCGGTATTGTACTTCTTCTTCTGATTGAGCTATTACATCAAATATATTACCAAAGATGTTCCAATTCCAGTCTTTAAGTCTGTGTTTTAGTCTTTTTAGTTTATCCCAAAAACATAAAAAATAAACTAGACATTTATTATTTCCAGTTTTTCTCCATAACATGTAGGAAGTCATGATGTTAGGACCACATGTTCTGGAATTTAAAGGATGATTTGGTTTTGTTCTTGCAACTAAAATATTGATGCATATAGGTGAGTGGTCTGATTCAGTCCATGATAGGTGTTTGATTTTAGTGATTTCAAAATGATTGAGTCATGCTGAATTATATAAGATTATGTCTAGTCTCCTTTATTTGTGGTTCTTTGACCATGTGTATTTAGAGCATGTGACTCTTGCGTCATCTAGTGGACAGTTATATATAGCATTGTTGATAACTTGAAATAATCCATGCTTCTCAAATGAAAAGTAGAGCATGCTAGTTGTTCATTAGAGTTTGAAATAACATTGAAGTCACCCATGACTATCCAAGGGTTAGAGTGATCTGGGTTAAAGTGATTTGTTGCTTCCCATAATTCATCCATAGGTTAACCCTGAGTTCCTCAGTAGTTTTTGCGAAAACAATTATCCCTTAAAATTCTTTGTCCAAGGATACATGACAGCTTTTAAGTGGAAAAATAGATCATGTTTAGTAGTGATTGTAATCTTAAAATCTTCTTTTCAAAATATCAATATCGTGTTGTTTGTGTTGGCTAAGCTAGATTGGAATCCAAACTGTTTTGATATTTTCTCTTAGTTTTTAACTCGAACCATTGATTTTTGGATCGTTATGGAATCCGTTGATTTGGCTCTTTTTATAGATACGAGTCTTCTAATTATACCTAACGAATCATGTAATTAGATTAGACAAATTCTACATTTATCAAAAATAAAAAATATTAATTTTTCATATTACTTTTTTATATATAAGATAAAGAAAATGTTTAATTAAAAAATTAAAACAATAAACAATATGAAATGATAAATTATTTTAAAATTATCAAAAAAAATTAAGAATTTTTTTTAATTTAACTTGTCGCTGAATGCAATCCACAACTCTATCATTTGCCCATCATAATATATTTTTATAAATGTGCATTTTGAGTATTTCGATTTATTTGATAGTATGATTATATTAATCGACTAATCTAATTATATTACAATACTTAATATTTATATTCGATATTTTTTCAATTGAATTAGTATCATCTTAAATAATGTATAAAATTAAAATATAACTCTACATTGGATGCCCTAATTTAGGATAGTTATAAATTATTTTAAAATTATTTTAAAACTATCAAGATTAAATTATTTTAAAATCATTCAAAATTACCGGAACTCCATTTTTTAAAAGAGAGTTGGATACAATAATTTAACTAGTCACCCTAACTGTTAATCATAATAATTTATTTATTTATTTGATACAGATTCAAACGGTGTTCAGATGGATTTGTTTGAATTGAGTCCGTTTTTTTACTTGAACCATATTCTGGTCTGGTCCACTGCGCGTGTAATATTTTTAAGTCCGAGTTTGATCTGCACGTGTATGCAGGTCAGTCTGACCCGCACGTGCATGTCGGTCAGTCCGACCCGGTCCACAAACAATATTTATGCTATACTGATTTTTCGATTCTCTCCGGTCGAAATAGATCTCAAATTTGATTTTATTTTTTATTTTGTACAAAAATTAAGATGTAAACTTTTTAACCAAAAGAAATATACTTATATAAAAAATTAAATGTTACTCAAATAAAAATATATAATTTCTTTATCAAATAAACCATCTAAAACGTGTCTTAAATAATGTAAAATAAAACATTAAAATAAACATAAGCATTTTTGAAAGTTTTTTTAGTTTCTAATAGTATCATCATTCATCAACACCACTCATATTAATTGTCAAAATTATCAACAAAATTTAAAAATATCGATATTAAATGTGGCATTGTCCTATTTTATTTTTTTATATATAGTTTATATTTTTGGGTCGGATTTGACAAAATAAAAATCTATACCCAACCTGCATACAGTTCATAATTTTTATTTCAGTACCCGATCAATTGTAAGTTCGGACCGGACAAAACCTGATCGGATCGGATTGAATCCAACCGATTTATAATTACTATAATATCTAACAATATATTCGACATGTTTACAACTTAACTTAATTAGTATCATTTTAAATTGTTAGAAATATAAGACCTAAGCTCATTAGCTCATATAGTTTGTCTATAAATAAGAGCTTTATACTTTATGTAATTGGTATACTTTCTAAATAATAAAACCCTAGATCTCTCTTTCTCTTCTCTGATTCCCTTCATGATCCAATTGATCACCATCATCATCAAGCTACGAATCCCCAAGCTTTCATCTAGTTTATTTTTTTTGAAAATCATAATGGAAGATTTCCCAGCCATAACTGCTTCATACAAACAACAGGAAATGAGAAATGTTTAAGATCATCAACAGAAAACTTATGCTGATATTTTTCATGCTCGAAAGGAAGATGTTGAGTGCTTACCAATGGAATTTGTCCATAAAACCAACCACATTTTAATCCAATTTCCAGAATAAGTTAAAGAAAGCCTTAAACACAGAAGAAAATACACACTGGTTGCAAAATTCAGTCAAAGAATCCCAAAAAGACAGAATATGGAAAACTTTCTACAAAAAATGAATCTGAAAATGCAATGCAACATAAGTATAAAAAACTCTCGTCATATATTTCTTGAGTTTAACTGCAATGATGATTAATGCAGAGTATGGAGGAAGAATATATGGAAATTAGATTCATATACTATGCGATTGCTGAAGTGGACACCACAGTTCAACACCAAAAGAGAGAGTCAAGTTTGCCTTGTTTGAATAAAACTTGAAAATCTTCCAGAGTTTTTATACAATGAGAGAATGATATACTATATTGCGAAATCGATTAGAAACCCCATTACAAATAAAGATCCCAGATAAACATCTTGTCTACCATAACTCATGCCTAATATGGGTTGAAATTGATTTCACTAGCAAGATACAGTATGATATATAGATTGGGTTCGGGGAAAAGAATGGTTGATGGATCTCTGCTAGTTGTAAAGATCTTCCCAAATACTGCTCTATTTGTAGTCACATAGGACATAATCTCTTATCATGTAGCAAAGCTCAAGAAAAAATTAAAAATCCAGCCAACTCTGAGGAAGATAACAACACAAAGAAGCACAAAAATGATGACGACAATAAAGATACTGGAAACATAGTTGACGAGAACAAAGCTACTGAAGATACTAATAAAGAAGGGTCTGTAAACCACTATGAACATTCTAACAATTAAGAATAATGAATGAAAACACCAAACAAAAATGATATTACTGAAGCCATTAGATCTCTGGAAAATGGCATCAAAGGGAATGTGAAATTAACATGGATAACTCACCTCAGGAGAATGAAGAAATACTTGGAAGCCCCAACAACACCCCAACCTGCAGCAAAGATGGAAATGACACAGACTTTCACAATATTCTAAACAAAAAACTAAAAGCAATAAAAAGCTCCAAAAGGATCAAACAAAGACTTGCTACTAAATCCCTAAATTTCTCAGGGATAAACAAAGTCATGAAATCCAGTTCAAGATGATTAACATCCTAAACTGGAATCTCAGAGGAATCAACAATAAAACCACAGTAAGAAGGCTAAACTCTATCTCTTCTAAAGAAAATATTTTAATTTTTGTTGTTCAAGAGCCTAAATCTAATATTGATAACATTAACTCTATCAAAAACAAACTGGACTTTGACTCTTTCATAGGAAATATCTCAAACAAAATCTAGTATTTCTGGAAAAGTGAATGGTTTGTTAAAATGCTTTTGAATCATTATCAATTTATACATCTTGGAGTCTCTAATCCTAATTTAAATTTTTGTTTTCTGATAACCATTGTGTATGCAAAGTGTCAATATGTAAACAGGAGGTATCTCTGGAAAGAACTCACCAACATCTCTGTTAACTCCTCCAACATGCCTTGGGCCATCATGGGGGATTTTAATGTTGTAACTTCTCCTGATGAACAAGCTGGCTGTACAACTTACTCTAGTATCACTGCAGAGGATTTTAATGATATGATAAGGGAGTTTGATCTTGAGGATGTTGGGTATCATGGCTCTAAATATACCTTGAATAAAAGCTCCAAATGGACGAGACTAGATAGAGTTCTCTGAAACTCTAGTTGGCCCTCCCCTTTTAATGAGACCAAAGTGATGCATATGTCCAGGACTTGTTCTGACCATATCCCACTTTGCATCAGCATTAACAACATCAATAAGACTAACCATAAATGCTTCAAATTTTTTAACATGTGGACAAAGACCCATATTTTATGACTTTTATAGAAAACAATTGGAACAAAAAACTTGAGGGCTATCCTATGTTTGTCTTCTGGAAAAATCTTAACAAATTAAAAGCAAGGTCTTAAATTGTGGAATTAATCTTACTTTCGTAATATTTTTGTTAAGGTGCAGGCTGCTGAAAACTATGCTAAAGAAATGGAAATTTTGAATCAAACCTATAATGACATGGACTCTAAATGCAACCTTTCAAAGGCCAATGTTGAACATCTTTTTGCTCTTAACATGGAGGAGAGTTTCTAGTACAAAAATTATTACACCAACTGGCTAAGGGAAAGCGATAGAAACACAAAATAAATTCAATATTTTTGTCAACAAGAGGAGAAAAAAGGCTAGTATAAATAGCATTAAGGAGAATGGTGATTGGCTTACATATAATGAGTTAATTGGGAACTTTGCTGCCAATTACTTCAAAAGCCTCATTGTTATCTCCCCTTATTCCTGTAAGAAGGATGAAGATATGATGATGGATAATAGTATTTTCAACTGCATTCCTAAAGTTATAAGTGATACTGACAATGCTTACCTTGTGGTTGAGCCTACTTAAAAGGAAATTCATGGAATAATATGTAATCTAAACCCATGTAAAGGTGCAGGTATGGATGGCTTCAATTGCGTCTTCTTCAAATCATGTTGGACCATTATAAAGGAAGACCTATGTCAAGCTATAAAATCCTTCATCAAGGGCCAGAAGATTCCTAAAGGAGTGCTTGCAACTGGGGTCTGCCTGATACATAAGACCCCTAATCCTATAACATGGAAAAACTTTAGGCCAATAAGCCTTTGCAACCTTCTCAGGATTATGTCTAAGGTAATCAACAACAGGTTACTCACTCTACTACCTAAAATAATCTCTATAAATCAGGTTGCATTCATTCCTAACAAAGCTATTCAGGACCATATCCTTATAGCTACTGAGCTTCTTCATGTTCTTAACAAAAATAAAAAAGCTGACAACATTCTAATCCAATTAGATATGTCGAAAACTTTCAAAAATTTATCCCACTCTTTTATTCTTAAAGTCTTGAAGTGTTTTGGCTTCTCTGATGGCTTTATCAACTTAATAAACAACTTAAGAGGCTTTATTTTTGTCTTATTCTATTAAATGAAAATTTATATGACTTTTTTAAAACTAACAGAGGGCTTAGACAGGGGGATCCTTTGTCCCATACCCTCTTTATTCTTGTTGAAGACGTCTTTAGCAGAGGCTTACATAATTTGTTTACTGAAAATTCTAAAATGCACTATCACTCCAGAAGCAATATGTTTATTCTTAGCGTTGTGTTTGTGAACGATATCCTTATCTTTACTAATAGCTTGGTGAAGACTAATAAAAAAACTTAGAAAAATTTCTTGGCATATATCAAAATGTCTCTGGTCAAGCTATTAATAAAGACAAAACTAAAATTATTTGTCCTGACATAATTAACAAAGTCATGCTTGCAACTATCTCTGACATTTCAGGCTTTATTACTAGCCCCTGCCTGCTGAATACTTGGTAATAACTTTAAACAACAGAATTAAAAGCAACAAATATACTAATCTTATCAAAAAAATCAACGGGAAAATAAATGATTGAGAAGACAAGCACTTGTCTTTTGCTGGAAGGCTCACCTTGATTCAGACTTCCCTGATACCTATCTCCAACTACTGGATTCAAAGCTCTTATTTTCCCAAGATTATAATCAACAAAATTGAGAGCATCTATAATAAATTTCTCTGGAGCTCCACGTCTTCTAAAAAAGAGTGCATAGGTCATCCTGGAAAGCTATCTGTAAAACTTACCAAGAATGAGGTTTAAATATTCGAAGAATTAGTGACCTTCAAGACTCTTATTCGTGTAAAATCTGGTTGAACTTCAGAAGCAACAAAAGCTTATGGTCCAACTTAATGCATCATACCTACTGTTAATATTCATCCCTTACAAGCTCCTTATAACAAGCCTGGATCAAGCACTTGGAAGAGGATTACCAAGATTAAAAATATGGCTAAGGAAAATATTACGTGGGAAATTGGTAGTGGCAATGTTGAATTCTGGCTAGAGAATTTGTATGGTGACTCTCCTTTCATATTTCTCAATGATAACTGTGACAACAAATGATATAGACAGCAGCTGGTAAAAGATTTTTGGAAGAATGGGAGTTGGGATTTAAACATAAATCATATGTTTTTTAAAAAGGATGCAATAGAAAATATCAAAAATCTAGCTGTCAATCCAAACCAAGAAGATACAATCAACTAGAGACTTTCAAAGGGCAAAAACTTCAGCACGAAGTATACTTGGAACCACTTAAGAACCAAGTATAACTGCTCTAATATCCATGGCAAGTTATTAAACACGGTCACTCCAAAGAAGTGTTCGTTTCTGTCTTGGAAACTTATCAAAAGAAATTATTCATGTTGACACTGTTATGCAGAAGAAGCACTTTAGCACTCCTTCTAAGTGCCAGTTTTACAAGAGTATTGAGAGTCCAAAGTATCTCTTTATGAAGTGTGAACTTGTCTGGAAAGTGTGGAGTCATTATGCTTTTCTCTTCAACATTGAAATCTTCAATTATATGACCATTTTCCACATGTTAAAGGTTTGGTTCTGGTCCACTAATTCCAATACTCACATTAGACGCATTCTCCCGGCCATTGTTCTCTGGACTATTTGAAGATACAGAAATAAAGCTAAGTTTAACGATAAAATCTATAAAGCCTTAGGATCTTATAAGGTAGATAAACAATACTATCATTTGTCTAGATTTTTCAAATTGTCTCTGGAAAAAGCATTGGAGCAAGGATCTTCACTTAGCCAAGAACATGGGCTGCAAATCATTAATATCCCAAAAGGTTACTTATCATCAATGGTCTCTTTATAATCATGGCTTTATCAAACTAAATACGGATGCATCTTGCTTGAGAAACGGAGAAGCGGGAGGAGGCATAATTTTCAAAAATCAATAGGGTCATATTATTTTAGGTGCTTCTAACCTATATGGTAAGCTTAGTCCATTAATGGTAGAGATGAGAGCTCTTCTTGATGGATTAATTATATGTAAAAAAAATAACTGGAAGAATGTTCAAATCGAAACTGATTCTAAAAATATCACTAATCTACTTGCTAGTGGTAATTACCTTTATCATCTCAAGTCTGCTCTTAATTGCTGTAGAAATCTTATCTACTCAAACATGACCATCTCTCACATTTCAAGGTTCAAAACATAGCAGCTGATTGGCTAGCCAAGTGGACCTTGAATGCAAGCAGAAAATTCAATTTAATGAAAATCAAGCCCCAAATCAGTTGAAATCTATTACTAGCCTTGAAAGTAGGAATCTGGGGTACCTTAACATGGAGGACTAATTGTCTTGAATGGATCGTAATCTAACTCTGGGCAGCAAGCATTGCTTGACAAACGCCTTGTTTTATTGTTGTTAATAAAGATCATTAGCTATGGAATGTTCTCGAAATCGCTGTTGGTGGTAGTGTCGTAGCATTTTTGCCATCATTGCTGGAGAAAGAGTCACTGCATCAAAGATAACATTGATATTGGCTAGTTGTTTTATTGAAGGAGCTCGGGTCAGATCATTAGCTAGGAAAATTTCTCGAAATCGCTGTTGTTGGTAGTGTCATATACATGGCATCATTGTTAGTGAAAAATCCATGCATCAAAGTCACATATGTTGTTGGTTACCTGGTGTATAAAATCTACCTCTGCTAGGGAAAGCTTCTTACTCGAAGCAAATCTGCTATTGGAAGAGTTGATGTATTGATGGCACTGTTGTGAAGAACCAATGGTGTCTTCTTCAATTTCAGGAGCTTTAGTCATGTTCAAATCTCACCAAAGATGAAGCTTCTAGTTGAATGCAAAGCTCCTATTTGGAGAGGGATTGTGGGAGGTTCAAAATTCAAAGACTCTGCTTTCGTTGGAGGGAGAATTTGAGTTAAAAAATTTAGGCACCAAATTCAAATTCTAGAATTAATAATTTGTTTATTTATCTTTGTACCAATATGTTTGCCTTTCATTCAGAATGGTCCATCAAATAAAATTCAATCTTAATCAAAAAATAAAAATAATAAATAAAATAAAAATAAAACCCTAATCGTATTTTTGTTTTTCTAGTCGTCTTTCTTTGTTTATCTTTTTCTACCAGTCATTTTTCTTTGTTTATCTTTTTCTACATGGTATCAGAGCCTAGGTTTAGATCTCGAGTTTAAATTTTTGTATCTTCCGCTGTGCTGGCGGACAATTCTTTTAGTTGTCCGCTGGAAGAAAGAAATAGTGAAATTTTCGGTTTTCGAATCTGATGTATGTAATCACAATCAATAGGCCTGATTGAGAAGTAAACGGTGTCGGTTTTTGCTAAATTTTGAAGAGCATATTTGGGACACTTAATCCTTCAATATGAGCGGTTAGATTATGATTTGGTGCCACGGTTCAGGAGAGATTGCTACTGGAACAGTGCAATATTTTTGTAGATAAAACCATGGATTGAATTTTGACTTTGACTTTGATTTTGGTTTTATTGGTAACTTAGATTTAAATTTGGATTTTTTATTTAAATTTAGTGTTGAATTTAATTTTGGATTTCGATTTGTATTTGGTATAGATTTTGTTTGGATTTTGTATAGATTTGATCCACAAACCTATCATTTTTATTTGGATCGTTGAAGCTTATATCCAAAAAATACTGTGTGTGTTTCGTCCAGCAAAGGTCTGGGCCAAAAATAAATACAATAATATAAAGACATAAGTTTGAGTAAAACATATATGGTTTTTATAATAAAATATCTGCTCTTGTTCTGTTTCTAATTTATTGTTCAGGGCATTATTAGACCCGATCAAGTCTGCGGTTCTTTTAAATTTGAAAGTTATCATCGGCGAAATTTTTATAGAGCAAATCTTAAATATTCGATAAATCGAATTACATCGGGGTGTCGGAAATTTTTAGACTTTAAATTCTCGAGCAGTAAATTCACTAATGTAATTTTACATTGGTAGAGGACTTGTATATGAACATTCGTAGCATGGTTACAGATTTGTGTTCCTAACGTTTCTAATTTATGTGTTTTTGAGATTTGGCATGGGACGGAGTTTGATTATTTTGGAAATGATGATTATATATGAGATGTTTTTTTGCTTTAGTTATTATTTTTTATAATAGACAAATTTGCCAAACACATCGTGTTTTAATTTTTGTTTCCAGGGGTAAACAATCACCGCGATAATATAATTACAAATCAGATAGTCGATTGTGAAAGTGCTGAATGATTTTTATTATGTATCTAGAGAAGTCGGTACAAGTTTTATGCATAGTGTCAATGTCTTGGTTACTCTTCAAAGTTTCAGATAGCATCCTAACCAAAACATGTTCCAAAATAAATATGGTTATGGAATCTAACTTATGCCGCCATGCCATGGACTCTAAGATTATGTGTTCGCCGACTATTTGTTGGGTTTTAGATTTTAATTTGGATGGGTTTAGCTGTATTAATGGTTTGTTATCAATAAGTTTAATAAAAGATTTTTTTGTACGTATAGATAAATATTGTCCAAAATTCCGCAATGGTATATATATAGGCTTGTCACTTCACTTAGGAAGTATATTCTAGCATTTAATATCGAGAATGGTTAAAACAACGGTCAACATTACTATGTGGAATCATATATTTTGATTATTTAATATTTACAAAATTGTCACTCAATAAAAATATTCAAAAAAAATTAGAACTCTATTTATTTACGTTTTATGACATTATTCCATGAAGTTCCAAAACACAAAATCTAATAAAAACTAACATTTTACTTTCTAAAACTTACTAAAACCATAGAACCTCAAAACCTAAAAGTTACCAAAACCTCTATTTTCTCCAACCTTGCAAAATTTCAAAACCATGACCGAAATGGAAGTGGAGTTGGTTCCTCTACCGATCAACATGAACGTGAAAGAGGTATACATCTTTCTAAATTTCCTTGCACGTACACAATTGGATCATGACTCTGTTTGCCATAAATGATACTTAAAGCCCTATTATCATCACCTTTAACAGGATTATCAACCAAATGAAAAGGACATTTAGAAAGGTGTATACTTCTTCGACGTGCAAGGAAAAAGAAAGGTAGAAGAGAACAAATATATTTTCAACATTTTTACGGTGAACGGAACAACTCTACGTCAAATATTAGGTGCCTTAAAGAAGGATGATCCAAAAAATGCATCCAATATCCCATCACGTATACAATCACCGTCAAAGAACAAGGTTGGTTAAAAATGGTGATCGGTCACAAATCAATGTGTGTTAACAAATTAAAAATGCACAAATATATATATATTGGGATCAAACGGCGAATAATGGATAGAATTTTATAACCGATTTATTTTGTGCACACCCGGTTAGCATCGATTTACTACAAACCTTCCCTCAGTTTGCATACAAAATAATTAGATACGAGGTGTCTTTGTTGGGAGCAACCAGAATGATATCGACCAACAAAATGTTTTGCATTCGATTCACATTCATGGCATAAGAAAAGCAAGACAAATATGAACAAGATTGAGATGTTTGAAACGGCTAAGAAGAGAACGATTGCAAGTTTCCTTGTTTTATAATCACGGACCACGAACTTGCTTTGATTAATATCATAGACAAACTATTTTTTAGCGCAAGTCATATGTTATGCGAATGGAACATTAACAAGAATGTAAGTTAGCAAAACAAAAATAAATTCAAAATGGCAATGAGTTTAACACATTTTGTGGCCGCTTGGAATGACGTCAATTCATCGACCACCGTTGACACGATGAACCAAAGGTTGGCTAAAATGCAAGCGACGTTCAAAAAACACGAATACATTCGATTATGTCATAGACTCGTAGATTACACTATATAAGAGAATTTTGTCCATGCATACACTAACAAGATCGTGTATTTTGACAATCACGCATCCAACATGGCAGAAAGGTCGTACACTACTTTGGAAAATATATCGGGATAAACCAATTGAATTTCGAAGGCTTTTGGGAGAAAGTTTATAGTTTTCTAGCGATACAACATTCGACCATAAAAAAATCCAAAGAGTTAATAAAGTGTCATCTCATTCAGAAATTTCAAGATTTTAAACATTTCAAATTAGTACGGGGGTATGTATCACCAATTGTTTTGACGATAGTATATGATAATTATCTTGATAAAAATGGAAGTGACATATTTTCATGCGATTGAATCGATCGTATGTCACGAGGTTTACCATGTACCCATGAGCTAGAGGTAATCTGAAGAGCGAACGGGTGTGTTCGGACTCGAATTATATTTGAGTATTGAATAAAACTAAAGATGGTCTCCCGAGTTAAACTAAGCAATGAAGAAAATGTCAAACTTAAGTTTGCAAATTTAAATGCAAAACTCGAAGAGTTTGATGTTTATGAACAAATCCATTGGCTTAAAAAATCACACATATATTGGATTATTCTACTTCACTTATTTGTGAACCTTTCTAAGAGGTGAAAACCGACTGTCGTATTCCCAGATTCACCTAGTAATGAAAACAAATATTCTGTTGATTATTCTACCAAGAAGAACCCATCTATGTACGAATATACCAAACAAAAATGGTTAGAATCTCATACCGATAGTGCGGAAACTCAGAAGATGTGAACATCGGTCGCTACTTTCAGAACATTGTGTGGTACTTTTGGTAGCAACGCTAGAAAGGTCATTGGTCAAGCCCGTACTAATTCCGGAATAAAACCCCACAAAACAAAACAAGCTCGAGTTGTATCTAACGGTATAGGAACTCCAATTGCATCGAATAAAATTAACAAAAATCTTCAATTACCATTAAACCAATTCCGACCAGTTTTCTTAACATATGTGACTCAAGGTATTCATCGGACATACCATAATTTATGGGTCCTTTTATAAACAAATTTACCAACGTTCGGCCCAATGAAAATTATGATTTTAGAGCCATCGTCTAAGGTTTGATCGGCGCCGAAAGTGGATGGAAGCTTGTTAGAATAACGTTTCTACACTAACTAAAAAACCATAGAGAGTTTAATTTAAGTGCCTCATATTTTCATGAAGATGGTGAAGTCGATAAAAAATAAAACCGATTGAGATATTATAAAGAGAATGCATCGTTGGAATATTAGATGTCGTTACTAAGTTGCAAGTTGCGGTAAACTAATTATCAGCCCATTTAGTTGTGGTTTATATTGCCTAGGACTCACAGTTATACAATTTATTTACTAGTTAAAAATATACCACTAATAGACGGCTCTCAAAACAAGATCGGAGTCGCTATTGTGAACAAAAATCATTAGTAAACAAAATTTATATTACACGCGTTTAGTTTAATTTATATATTTTTCTACACATTTAAATTTTATATTTTAATCTTAAATTTATAAATCGATATGGTTAAAGGTTCAGCTCTACCAACAATAGATCCAACATGGATGCACACTATTGTAGAAGATGTAAATCCTTGGTCATTCCCTTTACTTTCTAAAATCGTCATATTTTTACAACTACAAACCCCACATCGGCACAACTCAGATAATGCGAGCAATTAATAGTAGACTTAACTAAAAACCACTACATGTATTCGTTTTTAAATTTCCACAAAAACACTACTTGTTTTGCGTTTTTTTATTTATGAACTTGTTTAATCATATATTGGAATGACATAATGTTGGAAATCATGAATGTATTTTTATTACTATGTATTGTTTTTATTTATTTTTTATTTATTTAATATTTTTTATTTTGTCTATCATTAATGCGATGTCGGTAGTCGCAACGACGTCAATGGTTGGTGATTGGACTCACAGTTGCGCAAACCATTGGTGTTCTTTTTATCATATCCACTATCTTGTAGCGGATATAGTGGTTCTAGCGCCATGACAATGGAAGACAAATTTCGAGTAAGTTGGCTAAACCCTTTGTCTATTATCGTCATGGACTAGCGGACAAGACCTTGTATCGGCCAAACGTCTGGTGGCAACCATGAACATTATATCTTTTATTTTTTGAGAAATTTAAAATATATATAAAATATTATGTTTAAACAACAATAATTGTACGAATAAAAATTGTAATATCTCCAAAATATACTAAATTAATAATAAACAACAATATCGCACAAATAAAAAGTCTCTCCCATACGTTACCCATCAATTTTATGTTCTACCAAATTTTAACATGTCCAAAATTTAACTTGCCATAATTTTATCTGTTGATAGTAAATTCGCCAATTCTATTTGTTTATATAAAGGTCTCTAGTATAGCTTTGAGGGAGAACATAAATGAAAAGTTCGGAAAATACCACAATTATATCAGTCATTAGACAATAGACCATATAGCTTTAATGGAAGAAATTCAAATCTTGATATGTGAGGAACAATAATGGGGCTTAGGTGAGTGTTGGAAATGGTTCAAGGTCTACCAGGTATCGGAGACCTAGGTGGTCATTCTGAAGTAGGAAAATAAAAACATGGTAAACGTCAGCCATGAGGAAACATTGTTGACTTAACAAATGAGAACTTATACGTAGACCCCGACCATCATATGATGGAAGCAATCTTGGGATGAGAATATCTCGATTCGGACCCCGACTGCCATGTGGTTCATATCATTTTAGGCGGGGATAATTTGAGTGTTCCTTTAGGCTTATCACTATCTTTGAAGGGGAGATTCAACTGTGGGAATCACGAATTCGTCTAAAATAATCATGTTAGAAGCTTTGAAACACAATTTAAGGGAAGAATTTCGCGTTATCTCGGTCGGCCTCCATACCTTCCTACTATTTTCGAAGATGATGACTTATGAGTCATTGGTGTCTTGTACGAGGACGTCGTCTTGATAAATACATTTGTACATGGAGGAGACCTGGAGGATCATGATAGACACCAGAAGTTTAGAAAATATATTGTTCAAAAGAACCTACAAAAGAATAAAAAGCTATCTAATTATGCACCGATAGGATAAAACAAATGTTGGTTTCGCTGAGGAAATGAACACGTTTCTACAGAATTCGAGATATATATAATCCTCAGAAAGATCAAATTAAAGAAAACGATATGAGTACTATTTATGGTGGTGGATCTTTAAACTTCTTACAATGCGATTTTCGGTAGGACTTGGCTTGACCAAATGTATCTCAATCATCCATCAATGTCTGAAGTATGTGATGGGGTACAAAATATGGGTGATCTAGAGCAACTAAAAGGTGGCTAGTGAGTGATATGTGGCATCCCTAGCACTAAAAAAATATGAAAAGCCAGAAGCTGAAAAGAAGATGGATGAATAACATTTTTCCGAGACTATGGTGAGGGCTGAGTAGTAGATGGTCACAGAAAGGGCCCCAGCTTTATCATACTTGGAGAGGATGTCGAGGTGCATCGCTTCAAAGAAAGAAAATATCTAAAAATTGGTAATTGATTATCGGGACCGTTGAGAACTAAGTTGATTGAGTTTTAACAAAAACAATTAGACATGTTTGTTTGGTCTAATACAGAGGTCATCGGAATTTCATTAGATATCATCTGATATAAGGTTGTCGATTAATCCGAACACAAAGTTAGTATCGCAAAAGAGAAGATCTTTCTCCATTGAAAAAATTACGGTCATAGTAGGTGAAGTGGATAGATTGGCAAGTGCGGGACACGTCCAAAAATTCAATATGCAGCGTGGACTCTCATTCCGATTGTACTGAATAAAAAGAATGGAAGTTGGTTTTGACAATTTTACGAACTTTAACAGAGCTTGTTTGAATTATCCGCTTATAGGTATCGAGTGGATCGAGTTTCCATCTCTTTTATTATTCGAAATTATTTTATATTTCCATCTAACCATCGATAATTCATAATTTATTATTTCAGTTTTTCTTCCGTCGAGAACTCGGTTTCTGAATTTTCCACTTCAAAATTTTAACATGTTTTTCATTGAAAAATATTTTAAATTTTCAATAACTTTGTTTTCAGATATACGCATTCAATTTTAAGTTCTGATTTTTTTTTAAAAAAGTCTTCAAACTTTTTAACTTTCAATTGATTTATAAGTTTTCACACAAATTTTGTGGAAAAAAATCAAATTATCACACAATTTTGGAGAAATAAATTCAAATTTTCCCACTACTTCGTTGTAAATTCGCAATTAAATTTTTAAGCTTTTAGTTGATTTTTCAAAATTATTTTTCTAACTCTCAACTAAACTCCGAATAGTTTTCAAAATCTTTTTCTTTTAATTGAAAACCTCAAACTTTAACCGGTATGTTTGAAGTTTCTAATTTATTTATATATGTCTTCAACGTATTAATTAATCAAATTCTCAAAACTAATTAAAAACTCATTCATCGTTTTGAGAGCATCTCGTCCATTTTGAGTAACATGCAAAAAGTATAGTATAAGTACAATTTTTAAAGTTATGAAATTAAGTTGTTTTTATATACTAAAATGGCAAATAGTAGTCTAGTTCAAGTTGATTAGGATTTAGTTAGACACGGTTAAGTATGAAGTTCTTAAAAGAAGAATGATTCAAGAATGATCTGCTCTTTCTTCTCTCTTTGAATTCCTGGTTTCTTACCATGGATTCTTCTACGAATGCTCCCATTTACATTGAAGAGTTTCCTTCTCTTCATCAAGTGGTCACCAGATCCAAGAAATCTTATGTTGAAACTGTTAGACAAAGTTCATATGATCTTAAACTGGATATCAAGCCATAATTTTACAAGGAAATAGTAGATCACTGTACTATCCAATATACTTAAGATATTAAAGAGTTTCTTCTCCAGAAATCTACCATTACGCTTGTTGGAAAGTTCAGCGAAGGAATCCCGAGAAAATTTGTTTTAGAATGTTTTCTTTAGTCTTTCAAATTCAAAGGTGCCTACACGTTTATCAGCTATGATTTGAGACACGTCTTTATAAAATTTCACCTAAAAGAGGACGTTAGCAATATCTGGTCCAAGAACGTTTGGAACGTCGAAGGAAAGATCATAAGAATTTTGAGATGGAGCCCAGAATTCAATAAACGTTTCAAAAATCCAAAGACTCTAGTGTGGGTTCGCTTTGAAAGAGTTCCCGAGTTCATGTACAATGAATCTGTAATAAAATACTTGGCTTCAACAATTGGAACTCCCTACAAAATAATCTTCCCTGCCAGTAACAAAGCTGCCATGAACGCGTGCTTTGCTCATGTCAAACTCGACGTTTCAAGAAGCCTTAAATATAGACTCTATATAGGATTTGGGTCCAACGAAGGCTATTGGATCAACTTAAGCTATAAGAATGTCCCATCCTATTGTAACGTGTGTTACCACATTGGTCATAAAGATGAGGATTGTAAAAGACCTGAAAAGGTTGGTCATCAAGATAAAGAAGTGGAAAAGGTGGATGAACATGCTGAAAGCGTAAAAGATAACACCAATCAAGAGATGAGAACATCCCAAAATGCTAAAGAAAAGGCCAATCAAGAGATAAGAACATCTCAAAATGTTTCAAGCAATGTCCAAACTTTTAGTAAAGTCAATTGAAGAAAACTCGAATCTGTTATCACAAGAAAGGATAAAGATTTGGAGATTAAAGATTGTAATAAAGCTACAAAGCATGATTACAATGGTGAGAATACTGAATCTGCTAAAAATAACATGGAAGTTATAGAAGCCTTGCACAGACTTGATCAGGATTTTTCTCAAAGCAATATTCAGACTGAAGAAAACAATATAACACCAGATTGTGAAAACATCGGCAGTTGTGATGATTCTCCTGGAAACTCATCCCACAACAGTGACTTTGGCACCATCATCAGCAGCAAATTAAAGTCTGAAATGAAAAGAAGAAAATCCAAAACGATTACTGCTAATTCTCTGACCAGAAAATGAGAAAAATTGAAACAAAAATCCCTATCAGACAATGATAAGGATAACTAGTTGGAACGCTCCTTTCTATGGTTAAAGAAAACAAAATTAAGATCTTGTCTACTCATGAGCCTATGGCTGATGTTGGTAAGATTGAGTGCGTTTCTGTTGTTCTTGGCTTCAAAACATTTGCTGCAAACTGCTCAAATAAGGTGTGGATTCTTTAGGATGAGGATGTGGAGATTAATATTGTTAAGGACCATGATCAGTTATTACATATGGTGGTGACTTATCCTGGTTGTGATTTCAATTTCAATTTTACTGTTGTTTATGCCAAGAGTCAGCACTTGCTTAGAATGGATCTTTGGGCTCAGATGATCTCTATTGCTTCTACTGATACTCCTTGGATCATAGCTGGTGATTTTAACAATATTACTTGTTCTGATGATCAAGTGGGCTGTACTTCCTATGACTCTGCTAGAAGTAGTGATTTTAATGATGCTATTAGGCATTGCAAGCTTAAGGACGCAAGATTTGTGGGTTCAAGATACATTTGGAACAGGAATACTCGTTGGAAAATATTGGACAGAACTATGACTAATGAAAAGTGGATCAGTACCTTTGAAAGAGACCCATGTGTTTCACATGGTTATAACTTGTTCTGACCATGCCCCTCTCTTAATTCATTCTAACTATAATTTTATATCTATCAATAGCAAGAAAAGTTTTAAATTTATCAATGCCTTGACTAATGAGGATAGTTTTCTTAGCACTCTTAGATAGAATTGGAGCATGAATTGCAAGGGGAACTCTAGCCAAGTTTTTTGGTACAAGTTAAGGAGGCTTAAAAGTTGTCTTAAGAATTGGAATATCAATACGTTTGGTAACATTTTCTGTAAGGTTAAGGAAGTTGTTGAGGAGGTCAAGAGAATTGAAAACATTCATCTTAATATCAACAACAATGTTTCTAAGGCTGATATCTCGAAGGCTAATAGCACGTATATTAAAGCCCTCGGAAATGAGGAGAGTTTCTGGTAGAAAAAGTGTTACAATAGTTGTCTTAAAGAGGGTGATGGTAACACTAAGCTTTACCATGCTTATGTTACCAAGAAAAGAAGGCGTAACACTATCAAGGGATCAAAGAGGATGGAGTATGGATTCAGAATCCTTCTGATCTTACTAACTATGTTGAATCTTTCTTTAGATGTTCTTTATCTTCTAATACTTATACTAATAAAGATGAGGAAGAGTTATTAATGCAGGATGCCATCTTTAATAATATTCCCAACCTTGTGAAGGAGGAAGACAATACATTCATTCTCAGGCAAACGAACAAAGAAGAAATTTGGAATATCATCATTAATATGAGCAATGATAGTGCAGCGGGTCTTGACGGGTTTAATATCTTTTTCTTCAAAACTTGTTGGACTATAATCAGTGATGACCTCTGTAAGGCCTTTAACTCCTACCTTACTGGCAACAACATTCCTTGTGATGTCTTTGCCACGGGTATTTGCTTGATCCCCAAGAGTCCTAATCCAACTAGTTGGAACACGATCAGCATATGTTCTATATTCAATAGAATCTTTTCAAACTTAATTAATTCTAGATTAGCTAACATCTTGCCTAACATTGTTTCTAAGATGCAGGGATCCTTTGTTAAAGGCAGGCTCATCCACGAGAACATATTAATTACAAAGGAGATGATCAATGACATAAACAGAAAGCCAAACACTAGAAATGCCATGATTCAACTTCACATGTCTAAAGCGTTCGACGGGATGTCCCGTGTCTTTATTCTTAAAGTTCTCTCTTGCTTTGGATTTTCTGATAACTGTGTCTCTTTAATTAAAAACATGATTACAAATGTTCATATTTCTGTTCTAATTAATGGTTCAGTCATAGGTTACTTTCACCAGAAGAAAGGATTAAAGCAAGGAGACCATTTGTCTCCTAGCCTTTTTATCCTTGCTGAGGAGGTCCTCCTTAGAGGGCTTTACAACCTTCTCAACAATAACAAAAACCTTCATTATGCCTCCAGATCAAACTACTTGGTGCCTTGCCTGGCCTTCGCTGATGATGTTTTGATCTTCACCAATTGCAAGCCTAATTCCATTGATGTGTTGTGCAAGTTTTTGGATAAGTATCAACTCATCTCCGGTCAAGCTGTCAACAAGGAGAAAACGAAGCTGATTATTTCCAACAAAGCTAATCATTCTAACACCAAAAACATAAAGATCAACTCTGGATTCAACACTGATACGCTTCCTTTCAACTATCTAGGGATCACTATTGCAAGAAACAATAAATGAAAGAATTTCTCTTCTCTTCTTGATAAGATTCATGATAAAATTGCTGAATGGGATCTTAAAAACCTGTCTTTTGGGTTAGAATGACCCTTATAACCTATGTTTTATTGTCTATCACCTATCATTGGATGCATAATACCCTTATACCTAATACCATCATTAAGAAAATTGAGTCTTACTTTAACAAATTCTTATGGAGGTCTAACTTTAATGAGAAGGCTATTCATTAGACCTCCTGGAATCATCTTTGCAAACCTTTTGCACAGGGTGGTTTGAACATAAAGATTTTGAATGATATTCAATTAACATTTTCGCAAAAACTGTGGTTCATTTTCAGGAAAAACAATATTCTTTGGTCCACTATGATGCATAAGACCTATTCCTCAGACACTCATTCCATAAAAGCTAGCAGCAAAAACACTGATTCAACGGTGTGGAAAAGACTTTTTGCTATTAAACATACAGCTGAGAGAAATATAAAGTGGAAGCTTGGAAAAGGTTGCATGGACTTCTGGTTGGAAGATTGGCATGACCAACCCCCTCTGATAAGTGATTCAAACTCTCATAGTTGGTATCTCAATGTTTGTGTAAAAGCGTTTTGGAAAATCAACAA
This sequence comes from Limnanthes douglasii subsp. nivea, assembly GCA_036936605.1. Taxonomy (NCBI): domain Eukaryota; kingdom Viridiplantae; phylum Streptophyta; class Magnoliopsida; order Brassicales; family Limnanthaceae; genus Limnanthes; species Limnanthes douglasii. The sequence continues at coordinate 230,223,991 of JAUPFV010000001.1, forward strand.
TTGGGACTACAATGCTCTTCAAAACTTTCTGCCCAGCGATAGAATCATTCATTTATCAAAGTATAGAATTGATCCTGATAAACCTGATAAAATCATTTGGAAACTTTCAAACAACCAGGATTTTGATATTAAAACTACTTGGGAAAGTCCTAGAACTAACTATACTAAGTCTGGTCTTTTCTACAAGATTTGGAGCCCTTCTACTTGTGGTTTTGCTTGGCAACTTTGGAACTATTTCGGCTGCATTTTCAAAATCAAAATTGGAAGGTTTATGGTTCTTTCCCATGTATTGCACTCCTGGCTCTGGTTCACAAATAACAAAAGGCACATCACTCACATCATTCCCCAAGTCATCTGCTGGGTTATTTGGAGAAATAGAAACTTGTCTAAGTTTTCGAGTTCTCCTGATACTGTTAAGAGAGTTATTGATAGAATCATTTACATTATTAAAAGTATGGACATGTCTAATATGCTATCGTATAAACTATGGTCTAATGCCTATCGTGCTGGTGTTATTTTAGGTTGTGATTCGATTGAGAACAGCAGAAAAGCTCCCAAATACCTTAAATGGATGGGTCCAAACCCAGGCAGAATGAAGCTTAATGTGGATGGAGCGTGTAACTACTTTGGGGAAGCTAGTGGAGGGGTTCTGATCAGAAACTCTGATGGAGATATTATGCTTGGTACTGGAACGCTTCTGGGCAAGCTCAACCCTCTCTTTCTGAAATCAGCTCCCTTCTTGAAGGTTTGATCATTTGCAAGCGAAAAAATTGGATTGAAGTTGACGTTGAATCAGACAGCCTGGTTCTAGTTAACCTCATCGCTAACAAAAACGAACCCTGGTACCTTCAGTCTTCAATGGACATGTGCAGAAATCTAATTCACCCTAAGATGACCATTCGATACATCTCTCGAATCTCAAATCAATGTTCTGATTGGATTGCTAAGAAAGTTCTTACCAGCAAGAAAAATCTTTACTTTTCTAGTGCTGATACTCCTAATGAATTAAGAACTATTGCGCTTCTTGAAAGCCTTGGATTGGGCTTCGTAACCTGAGTGGTTGTGGTGTTTGTTGAAGTTGTTTTCGCTTGAAAGGTTGAAGATTTCAGTTTGAGTTATTGGAAGAAATTTTTTACGTTTCATTTTTGAAATTTTCGTTCAGTCTTCTTATTTGTGCTTTCCTTCAAATTAAACCTTAAACATTGTATTTTGTTCAATTAAGTGATAAAAGTCTTTACTTGCCAAAAACAAGTTACCAGATTGGTTGATTGATTTTAGGGTGCGTTTTTTCAGTTCAGTATTATTATTTTTCAAATTACAAAATTGTGTGTATCAAACTTAAAAAAAAAAAGACACAAAAAGCACAAATAAAAAGATAAAACTAAAAATACTTCTGAAAATATTTTACAATAATCAAATAAATAAATTAAATAATGGTAAAAATATTTTGAAATTAACAAAGCTCATAAAAGTAAAGAGTTTTTAAAATAGTAATAATATACTAAATTGTTTATATAAAAATTTAAGACTAATTTAAAGATAAATTATTTACCATAAAGAAAACAACGATGCCAATATATACTTGCTACCGCAAGCACTTGCATTACTCTTATATAATATTGGAAAGCATGAGAAGAAGCAACTATATATATATATAACTGAACAAATAAAAGAATTTAATGCACTAATCACCTATTTGTCCACTGATAACAAAAAGAAGAAAAAGAACTGCAGAACATAAGTTATAACTAAGCCCAGCAACCATGGCAGAACCGAGACGCTTCCACCGTTTTCTTAAAATATCTTGAAAAACTAACTACCATGATACTAATATGGTCCACGAGTCCTCTTTTTCATAAAAGAGTCTTTTGTTTTGTTAGTATACCTTAGCGGCTGCAAAACTCATCTCTACCAAGAGGCTTTGCATCTTGGTTCTCAAGTTTATTGCCGCCCTCCATATCATTGTACATACAATCTACCTCCCTATCAGGAGATCTCCAGCGCCTCATTGAAGGATCATCTCTTCTTATAGACTGCACTGAATCAAACCTCTGCTTCAGATTGAACATTCTAACCGGTAATGATTTCTTACCCTCATACGACCTCAAATCATGTTCCGCGGTAGAGAATCGGTTTTGAAACGGTAGTTTCCTTCTATCAATTCGACTGTCCGGTCTGAAATTTGATGATCTATCGTGCTGATGCCATGCAACTGGAGAACGGCTTCTGGATGTCATCCCAGATTTATAATATGATTGAGAATTACGAGGCCGTCCTCCATTAGTAGGTGAATTACTTCTTTCTCTCCAGCTTAAGTGATGCGGCATATGACCGGAATAGTCAGTATAGTCATCTGGGTATCTTCTGAGCCTGCTCTTATCAGGAGAGATGTCGGCTGCCAGAGAATCGCCATCATGCAAACTGTATGTGTCACCCTTGTCTGCCATTGTCGGGAATCTTCTCATACCAAGGCGCTGCCCTACCCTGTTTGAAGGTTGCCTTCTCATGCAATTGCCAGGTCTGCCAACTCCTTCTGTTCCTGAATCTTGATGATCTGTGCCAGCAACATATCCGCAGTTTTCTACTTCGTAACTTATATACCTGCTCCTGTCAGTTCTTTGTTTTCTATCACACAGGTCATATGTATCTACTCTGTCTCCTGGAGAACTCCTATGAAAGCTCCGGCATTGTCTATTTGGGTTGGAGTTAAAGTATTGTCTTTGGAAGTTGTTGTTGGTCCCCTGCATATGGCTCTCAACATCAGTCTTTGTTCTGGGAAACACTTTGCCATTATATATAGAAGAATGGCGCCGCTTAGAATCACTATAACATGTTGGAGAATTCGTGAAGTGGCGAGCTCCTGGATTGTTACGATTAAAATTCCAAGCAGGCCTGCCCCTTCCCATAAATTTGCCAGCATCCATCTCTCTCGGGGGATATGAATTACTATAAGTATTGGACCTGAAATGAAAACAATAATGTTTGCTTAGTAACATAAAATAAATCATGTGAACTTAAAAACATTGGAAGGCTCATAAAGAAGTTCACCTGCCCCTCTGAATCATATTGGGAGACGACAACCTTTCAGCATGTGAAGGCAACTCCAACTTAGATGCATTTGGTCCAATCCCTTCAGAATCAGAACCCGTGATATCAAATCCATCCGTCAAAACAATAAGCTTTTCTATGTTTCTGCCATCTTTTATTTTGGTACTTCCCATTGAAGCATCCCTAGACGAACATCTACTTTTTCCAGTTATATCATCAGACGCTGGACAGGCCCCTTTCTCGACCTCCCCTAGTTTCTTCACATTAGTTTCTTCAATGCCATATGTTATTTCTTCTTCAAACTCAGGCTCCGGCTCATAATCTACTTGATCAATCTCCTCAACTTCATATGATTCCCTCAACTCCCCATCCTCAAATTGAGAATCATAACCTTGAATACTACTATCTTTATCATCTCGAGAAGCATCCATTAAGTGATTACTAGAAGGATCTCTAATATTTAACTTGCTGCTAGTAGAGCCATCTTCGTGCAGTTCGCCTGTCTCGCTAGAGGAAGATCCACCTACTCCCTGAGAAGCCACGATATTCACAGAAGATTTATCCATAGGCATTGAATTTGATGAATCATCTACACCGGATGTAGATGTATCTTCGCATTTAACTGAAGCTTGGTAAAAAACCCCTTTACTTTCAGTAACAGGCTCAACTTTAAGACCTGGGCCAATCTTTTCTTGAAGGAAGATCTTCCCATCAGGAATACCAACTTTCTCAAAGTTAGTATCACTCTTCAAATGAACATTATCTAAACATGGAGCCTTGTTCAGATTCATACCAGAAGAGCCATATTCTCTACCCTGATCGGAATTCTCACTTTTAATTTCATCCAACAGTTTTATACTAGTAGTTTCTAGCTTCACAAAAGAATCAATGAATGTCTCTTTGCTCGACACTTGAGCTGACACTTTATCATCACCCACTGTAGAAACCAAGGAGGAGAGCTGGGAAGTATCATTTTGTGTCGAACCATTTTCAAAACGGCCATGGCTAACATCACACTGTTCTAAAATTTGTTCAACTTGACCTGACCTACTGTGCTGAAGAGGCGATTGCATCATTATTGAAGATGTCAGAGTCTTTCCGTGCATCTGGAATGAATCCACTATTTTATTGGCATCACTGCCCATTGCTTCCACTTGAATTTCCTCACACTGCAAAATGTCTCCAGGTATCTCCCAGGAATTCATTGGAAGATTTAAATCCCAATATGACCGGTCTACTCGGGAAGAAACACATTTCTCCACTTCTCTACTGCAACGATCTGCAGAGTATTCATGTGATATACCGACTAGTACATCACGTTGAATTGGTGTAGCCTTCTCAAGTGATGAACCAAGGACATGAAGAGGTGACTCATCTTCCAATCTTTCAGATTCTTCTGAGACCTCCATATCATGACACATGTCCAAATCCAAATTATCATCACATGCAACATCTGCAAGAATCTCAATACCAGAGTGGCCATGAATGGAAATATTCTTCTCATGTACATCTGAAGTCTTCTTGTCAACAGTATCAGACTCCGCCTTATCCACATTATTGGTCCCAGTTTTGATAGTCCTCTCCAAGCCAGAATTTGCACAGAAACCATGCTGATGTGACAATTTGCTGTGTGGAGGAGGTGGTGAGGGTGAGGGAGACCATATCATCTTTCTCCTTTTCTTTAATGGAACAGACTCTATTTTCTGTGACAGATGCTGCACAGTAAGCTGCCAATATAAAAAAAAAAATGAGAAAAAAGAACATTGAGACCCCGCAAGAGGTTGATAAATTATACAAAAGTGAGAGCTAAAATATAAATCCTACTTACCCTTTTAGTTTCAGAAATTGCTTCACTGTCAAAGCACTTTTTTGCGGCACCAACTTTATCCTTTAGGACCCTTCCTAAAATTTGTTTCCTCGGGCGACGCCTTGCACTTCTACATCCTTTGACCGCTTTCTTCCAAGGTAAGTCAAGATTCATGAAACTTGCAAGGTCTTCACCTCCTTTGCTCTTTTTGCTCTCTGACAATAATCTTATACCATGCCCCATCAAGTTATTGTAATGCAAATCCTTGGTATATCTAGTTAAATTGTGGAATAACTTGATCCAACAAAATTATGATTGGGTTCCTTCTGGAAACCCTAACCTGCGAGTGATAAACATATGATCAGCTAAACCCAAGAAACATAATATAGCATGCACGGCTAAAGCTAGCACTGGCCATTCCCAGATGATGGATTGTGTTAGTAGGAAGAAGACCGGCTGAAACTGTTCAGATCGCAAGCAATTCACAGAAGAAAACTAGATACTTAGCATGTCTATCCAACGATATCAGGTAATTGCTGGGGAAAAAATCATCAAATCCCCAAATACCCAAACTGTTAGCTAACCCTCACAGAAACTGGCAAATTAAGATATACAAAATCTCAGATGGCGTTCCTCCGTCTTAAACAACATCAACATCCCGAACCGCCGCCGGATTAAGTCGGCACGGCAAGAAGTTTACCAAACCGGTTGTTCTTCGACATCAAAGTTTCTGGGATTGTTAGTTACAGCACAGGGCCGAATCTTACTTGAAAAATTATGATAAACATGTCTGGGTCAAAGAATAGGAGTAGATCCAGGGCAATAGAACAAAAGGTCTAATTCCTTAACGTTACGGGAATCAAATACACACCAAAGGAAGAACAGCCTTTCAAGAAGATCCAATAATCATTCACAAAAGGTATCAAACCCAGCTTTTCATTTTGTGTAATTTCTGCCCTGTAAACCGGAATTGTAGCCTCCAAGAAGAATAACGCAGCAAAGAAAACGAATCGAAGAAAAACAATCTCGTCGGTCTTCCATGCGAAAACTAACCACAAAGAACACAAAACGAGGGTCGTATAATTTACCTGTTTTACAGATTCGTCTTAGTTCGAGATCTGACGGAATAACATAACCAATCAGAATCAAAAGAGACCTTCAGTTCCAATGAAATCTTCCAAGCACAATGAAAAAGGAACAGCTAGATCCGTATGTGAAGAATCGTCTGCGGAATCTCAATGATGTTCGACGAGGGGTCGAATAAATAAAAAACGAATGGTTAAAACCCACCGATATCTCTGCGACCTCCTTGTTTCTCTCTCTAGACCTTGTGTTACTGTTTGATGGGGGAGAAGACGAAATCAATCTGCTGACGATTCTGGTTTGGATGAAGAGCGGAAAACTCAGGGCCTCTCACCACGTATTTATCATCACAATTGTATGCCTACAATGGCCCTATCAATGTCGGTTGATTCCCCGAATTGCCATTGTTGAACGCGTTGAATTTGGTAGTTTCATTTTCATAAAGGCAAAAGGTAAAATAAAAAGCCAGGAAAATCGTTTCAATTCTTTTCGGCTTAAAACGTTACCTTTGACCTAAAAAGATTTGGGAAAAGTATAAAAAAGGTAAAAAATGAAACTTTGTCCGACTGCTCGGTTAAAATGATAAGACGCGATTCGTATTACTGGGCTTCGTGAATTAAGCCCGGTATAGCCGATAAAGAGGTATTCATATGGACATTTTTATAGTTTACAAAATTTTGATAAAATTTTAAAAATTCGAGACTATTAAAAATATATTTAACAAAATATATTAATTTTTCTGAAGTTGGGATCTATATTATGGTTTACAATTTTTTATAAAATTTTAGGTAAATTACGATAAAACTTTTATAATTCAATTTAATTTTTAAAATAGATTATATGTTTCAATTTTAAAATTGTATACCATAAATGTTATTCGTATACATTTTATATGTTTCAATTTTAAAATTTTATATGTTACAAAAATCTAAAATATTAAAATATAAAATTTGAAAATCACGCTATAAATTTATGAATTCTACTCGTTTCATATTCTTTTACCAAAATAAAAGAATATCCAAAATTAAAACTACATTTGGGTAGGCGATTTTTTCTAATTCTAAGTCTTCAACGTATTACATCTTACCATTGTAGATTTGATTTAGAAATTTCGTGGTTTGATGATTAATTTATTAAATTAGATGTTTTGATCTCGGTCTTTAATTGTTGACTATTCTAGGATTATGTGGACTAAAATAGTTATTATTTATTAGGGTTATTTGCTTACTTGCCAGAAACATGTTCATTTTATTTGTTGTTTCATGAATTTATATATAGATAGAATTTGTTGCAAAATTAGTATTATTTTCTTACTTTACACGAAGAGCACAAAAAATTTGATATCATACATCCATTAATGTTATTTTGATAATGAACAATAGAGAAGAAAGCCATTTATCATTCTTTGATAATGAACAATGTTACTCTTCTTATGCTAAACTTTTTGTTTGTGAAACTGAACTGAGTAAAACATCAACTACTGATAGACATGTCATATCTTCATCTATACTTTTAAAGTCCATCTCATGACAAGTTCTTTTTCTCCTCTTCCTTTTAAGAGTAATGAAATTCGTAAACCATCTTTAAAATTCATGATAATCCTACTAGTGGTATCTTACTCTTCAAAATATCTTTAAGCTTTTGATCATTTTTTCAGTATTGTAAATTCACTTAGTTACGAACATTATATTGAAAAAATGAAGTTAATCTTATCTTTTTAAAACCGATTTGTTTATTTAATATATATTTGTATTATACTGGTGAAAGTAATTGCTCATCATTATAATTTGTTGTTATGATTTTTTTTTACTAAGTGCGAAATGCAAAATCAGAGAATAAGAAATTCAAAATCATGAAAAATAGGGTAAAATAAAATGTTAAATGTCTTTCATATTGCATCTCTTATCTCTCGTCTCTTATCTATTATCTCTTGTCTCTTGTCTCTTGTCTCGTTTCTTTCGTCTATCGACTCTTGACTCTTGTCTTTTGTCTATTTTTTTCGTCTCTCGTCTCGTTTATCTCGTCTCTCGTCTCGTATTTTTCGTTTCTCGCATATCGTTTATCGTATGTTGTCTCTCATCTCTAGTCTTTTGTCTTTTGTATTTTGTTTCTTGTTTCCTGTATCTCGTATCACGTTTCGTGTTTATCACCTCGTATTTATTGTATTGCATCTATCTTCTCATATATTTTTTTTCTCTCATCTTCCATCTCACGTCTCTCGTTACATGTCTCTCATATTGCATCTCTCATTTTGCGTCTCTTGTCCCTCATTTCGTGTTTCATGTTCCACGTCATGCGTCTCTCATCTCATGTCCCATATATCTCGTTTATCATCTCGCATCTCTCGTTTTGTATATCTCATCTTTTATCTCTCATCTCTCGACTCTTGTTTGTCGTTTATCATCTTTCATCTCTCCTCACTCGCCTCGCATATCCCATCTCTTGTCTCTCGTCTCTCTTATTTTGTCTCTCGTCTCTCGTCTCTCATCTTCATCTCTCATCTTTTGTCTCTCGTCTATCATCTCTCATCTTTCGTATCTTGTCTCTCTTTCCGTATATCTCTTATCTCGTGTATTGTTTTTCATCTCTCATCTATTTTTATTTTTTCTTCATCTCTCACATCTCGTCACTTGTCGCTCATTTCTCGTTTTTCATCTCTCATCTCTTGTCGCTTGTCGCTCGTCTTTTGTCTCTCATCTTTTGTCTAACATTTATCATTTAACAATATTTTGCTTTTTGGAAAAAATAGCATCCATGTATTTAGTTTTGCTCGTCTTAAAAAACAAAATCAATGGTATTTTCAATTTTTTATCAAGTTACGGTAAAAAAAATACGGACTTTTTAAAAATTAAATCATAAAAACAAAGTACATATGTTTGATTTTTTAGTATACGAGGATATTTGTGTTAGATAATCTGGGATATATAGCTCTTTGTAAGTTTGAGTTTTAGGATATTATACCGTAATCGAATTGTTAATCGGGTAGTTAATGGTGACAGGACCCTATTTAATATTAGGAAAATTTCAGTCTTAAAATAAAATATTTATTTTAAAATATAATATATAAACCACATAATTTCAATGTTTTAATATAGGTTATGTATATTATAAAAAATTAAAATTTTAAAATAAAATACCTTAAAACTATAATATCAATGTTAAAAAAAATTACACCATTATAAATTTTGGTTTCCGATGAAATTAAAATAATACTAACAAATGACAATTTTTTTAATTTTTCTAATATATTACAAAGTTTATAATGAGACAAACTAAAACAATAATAATTTATGTTGCAAAGTAAAAATATAAAATTTTCATTTATATTTAAACAAAATTATAAGATCTCCAAAAAAAAAATTTAACATATTATAGTTTTAAGGTATTTTTTTTATAATTTTATATTTTGTTTAAATATAAATGAAAATTTTGTTTAAATATAAATGAAATTAAAATAATACTAACAAATGACAATTTTTCTAATTTTCCTAATATATTACAAAGTTTATATTGAGACAAACTAAAACAATAATAATTTATGTTGCAAAGTAAAAATATAAAATTTTCATTTATATTTAAACGCAATTATAAGATCTTTATTATAATTTATCTTAATTATTTATAACAATATTTAATATAAAAAAATTATTGGCTTTCAACTTACCGGCCAATAGAGTGATCTCGTGAAACAATTACATAATTTTTACGACTACTGATGAGGATGATTGAACCTCAACAGTAATTACTAATGATAATTGTTCTGCCTAAAAAACTATTGATATGGAGCCTCACGATTCATGTAGCTAGATTTGTATTATTAGCAAGTAATGCGTACCAATAGGGCCTGACTTGTCCCATATTATCTTGCATTGATCCAAATGTATCAAAATGCATTCTTCAATAACTTTGTGGTGGGAAAGTTCAAAATTTTGATTGCACAACATCCTCAAATAATGTGTACTTTTGTTAAAGAATTACGGTCGCCTTTTGAGCTCTAATACAACATTGTATTACATCTAAGTCTACGAAAATATTTAAGGTTGTCAAGTTCATTTTATTTTTAAAAAAAACTTCATTTTTTCATCATATTACACTAACATTGACCTATTGCGTTAACGTGAAACATAAACGTCAACAAACTAAGTCGACATTAATGTAAATTTGTCTATAAAAAACTTCATATTTGACTGATTGGCTTATTTATTTGGTTATGTTTTCTGAATATTTATATTTACATGACTTGTATTTAATATTATGAAAATACCTATGGGGATAAACGACATACCATACTCAATGCTCATACACATTCTCACGTTTTTTCCCACCACTAAATAAAATATTAGATATAATATATTGTCCAAACAATGAATGAATTTTTGGAATTCTGTCTTGGTCCTCATATTAGTCGATGTCCACAAACGTAATTTGAATCTGGCCGGATGATCATAACTAGTTATTGTTGATAAAGAAGTATAAATTTATGGAATAAAAATGTAAATAATAAAAGTTTAGTTGAACAATTGTGATTATGTATTAATACTGAGGACTAAGGGTAATTTATCCATTTATGTAGCTGATTTCAGTTTTGAGCTAAGTCTCAGTGCCTCTATATAAAATTCAGGGCTGAACTATTAAAGAAGTTAAACACTTTTTGATCTAACTCAATTGTGCTCTGACTTTCTCTCTCTAAAAACTCTCTCTCTCTCTCTCACTAAAACTCATGTATTACTTTTTTATAAGACAACTTTTAGTAACTGAACTCACCAAATTGGTGACTCCACTAAGGACGATTAAGAATTAGTGTCTTATATGTTCGAATTTCAAGAAAATCTTCTTATTTTCTCATTTTAATTCTTATAATGAACCCTGAAAACAATTCTTCACTTCGATCATCGATGGAAACAAAGAGATGAAAACAGACTGAATGGATCTGCTCCGATCCAAACTCAGTCGGATATTGAGATGCGCATGAATCAAATATTTGATAAAATAAATACGTTGAACGAAAAGTAAAAACAAAGAGAACAAGAAATTCACTTGGCGAAGCAAAGCACTTCTGAGGTGAGGCAAGCAAACAAGAAAGATGAGATCGGAAATCATTCCTACCGATCCTGTATTAATCGGCACGTTAGAAGTGAGCAAAAGAAAACGCACTTCGAAGCTCTAAAGAAGCGTTATTCTTCTAAAAAGGGTAAAAAAGACAAACAAAAATATGTAGCCTCTAATGATGAAGAGGTTGAAGTTCTGCTTCAGGCTTTAAGAGGTATAGGAGTTCTTCGAAGGAGGAACCGAAAAGAGAACAACCAAGGAAACATAAGAAGGAAGATAAATCTAAAAGGGACAACATTTCTCGTTATTTGAGGGAATCTACTTGGTATGAGGGGAACACCTCGAATCAATATGCTGAGACTGATCAAAATTTTTATTTAATTATGGAGATTGGAAATCAGTTTGTGCAAGGTGTCGATTGGAGGAACTCTCTATTGACAAATGAGATTCAGCCTATAATTCTTCCGAAGAATTTTGATATTGTTAAGGTGGAGAAGTTTGATGGGATGCAAGATCCAGATGACCGCATCGAACAGTTTAAGAACTACATGATGAATTTTGAAGATGACGATCGGATGGTATGTCTTGCATTTTTTCACAAACTTTCAAAGGAACAACATCAAAATGGTACAACCAGACGGTTGGAGTAACTTCAATGCGCTTAGATCCATCTCAAATTTCAGGTATTTCTACACTGCTTTTCGAAAGCAGTTTGTTGGGAGTAAGGAAATGAGAGTGAATGAAGATACGATTATTCAGTGCAAACAGGTGGTTGGAGAGAAATTAAAATATTACACAAAGAGGTTTGTTCTCACTAAGGCAAGTTTGGATAATTGCGAAGAAAATATGGTTATGACATATTTTCGCCAGGGTCTTTTGCCAGGGGATATGGTTAATGAAACGAAGAAGAGGAGAGCTCTAACCTTTGGAGCATTAATGGTTCATGTAGAGGATTAGATCAAGGTTGAAGAGTCAACTAGGGTCCAAAGAGGACCAGTTAGTACTCCAAAGAATTCGAGTCAGATCACTAATAACCAAGGGCAACCCTCGAATGGTAATCAACAGCCACGTCCGAATAATAATAAATTGTCATCCCGAACTGGTAGATATTCAAATCATGCTCCATCCTATAGTTACAACAGACCGAGGCCAAATCAGTGGTTTAGGCCAGAATATTATGTTGATTTGACATAAAGCGTGGCTGCAATTTTTTACAAAAAAAAAGCTTCATAAATTTTAGGAAGCCAACTCCAAAAAATAGGCCAAGGGAGGAGCGAAATAACAAATATTGTAGATATTATGAGGACATCGGATATGATACTAATGATTGCTCCACGTTAAAAATAGAAGTTAAAATCTTGATTGAAAATGGGAAGTTCTTGAGTTATGTGAAGTCACAAGGGAGTGGTTCGAAAAACATAACATCAACTTCGAAGGCTAACCAAACTTCTTCAGCTGAGAATTTAATGATTTTAGATTCGAAGGCTGAAGAATTTGATGCCTCTTCAGAATATTTGAAGCAGTTTAATCTTGATAGCTGTTGAAGAGCCAATAGAGAAGGGATGTGTGCAAGATTTGTGTAAATTTTTTGAATCATTAGCCATTTTTTGGAGGTGATTCAATGGCCGGCAACACTAATAGTTCGAGGAAGAGGCATGTTGTCAATTTGACAACTCAAATCGAAGGGAAAATTTCTACACATTTGTATGGAAAAAAAAGCCATTTTTTTCATCTTATTTGATGAGGATGATTTGCGGGGAACGGCAGGGCCGTATGAAGACGCGATAGCTATTGGTGCATAAGTGGCTGGTATTGAAATTTGGCGTGTGCTTATAGACACTGGCAGTTCTGCAAATGTCTTATTTAAAATGGCTTATGACAGAATGCGAAATTCGCCTCAAATTTCTCAATTGGAACGTACAATTATAGGGTTTACATGCGTAACAGCTCGTGTGATTGGGAATTCGAGGGGGAAGTGAGTTTGGTAAAATGACATTTCAAGAAGAAGGTTCACGTTCTTTTTATGGTGGTGAACTGCCGCAAGAGCTATCACGCTATTTATTGAAGGTCTTGGCTTTCTAGAATGTATGGGGTTGTGTCAACTGTACACCAATGTTTCAAGTATGTGGTAGGGGATTGAATCGGGGTCGTTCGAAGCAACCATAAAGTAGCCAGAGAATGTTATGCCACTGCGTTTCGGATCCGGGGATCCAACAATGGAGATTTGATGCATGAATAGCTTTCAGAGAGGTTGACCTCAGATTTTGAAGAAAGAGTTGACGATCCGAAGGAAACCCCAGAGTCTTTAACAATAAGTGAAGAAATAGATGAGGATACTTTTTCGGAAGGAAGAGTGCTCCGAATCAGAACCTTACTAACCCTACTTTTACGTCAACAACTGCTAGAATTGTTGTCTTTTAATTTAACGTTTTCGCTTGGAAAACGGAGGATGTGACAGGAGTACTGATCGAGGTGATTCATCATAGTTTGGCTATTAATCCGAAGGTAAAACCAGTGATTCAGAAAACAAAGGCATTCTTTTCGGAGAAGACGGAAGCAATTGTTTATGAGGTGGATTAGTTATCTAATGTCGGACACATAAGGGAGTCACAGTATCCTCTATGGACGACAAATCCAATAGTGGTAAAAAAGAAGAATGAGAAGTAGAGAATGTGTGTGGATTTTACATACTTGAATCGAACTTGTCCTAAAGATCCATTTCTTGTTCTTCAAATATATCAACTGATTGATTCTACATCGGGAAATACAAAATACTAATATTCATAAATTATTTTGTAGGATACAAACAGATTCATATGGATCCAAAAGACCAAGAGTGTACGACATTCATTACTGATAGAGGGTTGCATTGTTATAAGGTTATGCATTTTGAATTGAACAACGTTGGAGCCACTTATCAAAGATTGATGAATAAAGATTTTGCTACTTAGATCGGAAGAAATATGGAGGTGTATATAGATGATATGGTGGTAAAATGTTTGAAGGATGATGTGCATCTCTAGGACTTAGAGGAAATATTTTTGAATTTGAGAGAAATCAAGCTAAAGCTAGATCCAAAAAAGTGCACCTCTATGAGTTCGATCAGGGAAGTTCTTGGGTTATGTTATCACTGAAAGAGGAATAGAAGCTGACCCGAAACAGTTGAAAACTCTAATAGCAATAAATTCACTTTGATATGTTAAAAAGTGCAAATTTTGATAGGAAGGTTAGCAACACTTAACCGATTCATCTCCAGATTTTCTAACAAATTCTTTCCTTTCTTTCAAGTTTTACGAGGACCAAATAGATTTGAATGGAAATCGGTGTGTAAGGCACCATTTACAAGCATAAAAAAATTGTTATCATCACAAGAGATTTTATCAAAACCTCAAAGTGGAGAAGAGCTCTTTTTGTACATTGCGGTATCGGATTTTTCACTAAGTGTAGTGTTGATAAGTGAAGATTCAGGTATTCCGAAGCCAGTGTACTATATCAGCAAAAGTCTAGTGGCAACAGAGAAGAGGTATCTAAAACTGGAAAAATTAGCATTAGTATTGGTGATTGCTGCTAGGATAATGCGCTTCTATTTTCAAGCTCATACTATTAAAGTCTAAACTTCATTCCCTTTAAAACATGTTTTGTAACGACCGGATATTTTAGGGAGAATGACCAAGTGGTTAGTGGAGTTAGGATATTATGATATTTTGTTCACACCTCGAACTGCGATTAAAGCTCAAACGTTGGCATATTTTTTTTTGTTGAATTTCATTCGAATAAATCTGATATTGAAGAAAGTAAAGACATTGCACCAGTAAATTCGAGGTGGATTGTTCGAACAAATGGAGGGTCTAGTGTTTCCGGATGCAGTGTTGGGGTTCAGTTAATATCTCCAACTGTAGAAACGATGATTCAATATATCAAATTTTGTTTTCATGCTTTGAACAATGAAGCTGAATATGAAGTTACCTTGGCAGGTTTGAGATTGACAAAAATATGTGGAGTAAATTAATGCGCTTGGAAATGGATTCTCAATTGTTAGCAAATCAAGTATCTGGATTTTCTAAGGCGAGAAATGATCTTTTAATTTTATATCTTCGGGAACTTCGGAATTTAATGTTACTATTCGTTCATGTTGTTGTTGAATATATTAGTCGAGGAAGTAACATGGTGGCTGCTTTTTTAACAAATATTACTTACAAAGATGAGCATCCTTAGATTTTGCTACAAGAAAATCCCTCGATTTTGACTCAATCAAATCAGTGTGAATGTATAAAGGAGCTCTTTGTTATATCTGATGCAGTCCGAGGAGATTTGCGAATGTATATTCTTAATTTTTTTTGACTCAAGGAACATTTCCAGATGATACAAAGTTTGCCAAAAAATTGAGAGGTAACGCCTTCGGATACATAGTTTTAGATGGAATTTTGTATAAGAAGACATTAAACAGGCCATTACTATAATGTCTAAAAAAGCAATAATAACAGGAGGTATTATCAGAGTTGTATGATAGAGAAAGGTCAGCTCATTGCGGGTTTAAAGCTTTATCTCGATGGGTTTTTCTTGCACCTACAATCATGAATGATGCTAAACATTTGGTTCAAAGTTGTGATACTTGTTAAAGATTTGCTAATGTTATACATAGGCCGACAGTTCAACTTATGTTTATAACCGAGGCCATAATGTTTGATAGATGGGGGATTGATCTAGTGGGGCCTTTGTCGATAGCATATGGATGATGCCAAATGATAATTGTAGCAGTGGATTACTTTACGAAATGGGTTGAGGCTGAAAACCAGTTTCTGGAACAAAGGCAAAATATGTAATCAAATTTACTGTGAACAGTATTTGTTGTCGCTTCGGAGTTCCTCAGAGAATTACAACAGATAATTGCCCTCATTTTAATAATAAAGAAATAACTTCAATTTGCGCATCAAAAGGAATTCAATAATGTTTTCCACACCTTTTCATCCTCAAGCCAATGGACAAGTCGAAGTGACAAACAGAACTATTTTAGATGGTTTGAAGATAAATTTGACATGGGCATCAGGTAAATGACCAAACTATTTACAAGAGGTGTTTTGGGCTTATCGGACAACTCCGAGGGAGTATACAAAAAAAATCATTTTTCCCTAGTATATGGAAGAGATGTAGTTAGCCCCGTGGAATCTACGATGTCATCTTTTAGAATAACTCAATATTCTGAGAGATCCAGTGATGAAGCTAAAAGGGGGAATTTAGATTCGATTAAGGAGAAAAGAGTTCGAGCTCATTTAAACATAATCCATTATCATACTCTTATGAGGAACAAATATGATTCGAAGGTAAAAAGAAGAGAGTTTAAAGAAGGGGACAGAGTGTTGAGAAAGGTATTTTTGCATACAAAGGAGAAGAGCCTCGGGAAAATTCCCCGAATTGGGAAGGGCCTTATATGGTTGTCTAGAGGATAAAATTAGGGTCTTATCGCCTTTGTGATATCCAAGGGAGGCTACTTCAACACCCGTGATATATACAGCATTTGAAGTCATATTAAGAATAGATTTTTTGTATTTTGAATTTTTTACTATTGAATGACGCACTCTTTCCTATCCTGTTTGCTCAGGAAGGTTTTAACGAGGCGCTATGTACATATTCAATATTATCAGTAAAACGCATTTTTGGCCAATGGTTATTTACAAGTGTATATTGAAAACTATATTAACAATTTATCAAAGACTAATCATCTTTGAGGTTGGTTAAGAGTAGAATGTTCTGAAGTGTTTATTACAATTTTCGAAGAAACAACCATATTCGAAGTGTTACGTTCAATAAACGCACTGTGATTTTACGAAGTGTAACATTCAATAAATGCACTGCAATTTTACGAAGTGCAACGTTCAATAGATGTACTGTGATTTTACGAAGTACAATGTTCAATAAATGCACTATGTTATTTGAGGTAGTATGTTCGAAATTTGCATTAAGTAATTTGTTTTGAAGTATTACGTATCGTGAATTTCAAAGTACATTATCATATTTAAGGAGTTATGTTTAAAAGAATTATTATTTTGAAGATTTTTAACTTCAAATAATTCATATTGATCATAAAAATGAGAAATAAACAAAGATATCTATCAATTAGATTAATTTGATTAACTACAATAGACAAGATACTAATTTGAAAATACAAAAGGGATAACATAAAATAAAAAAACAGCAAAATTATGCAGACGACTCCTCCTCAGACGATTTTTCTTCTGATGATGATGAGCTTGGGATAGGATCGAAGGCTTCACTAGGATGTCGTTCGACATGAATATCGTTCCAAAAACTGGAAAGATTAATTTTTGGATAAGTAGTATGAACCTCTCAAAGAAGAGTGATGGTTGTCTCTTCTTTACCATTGTTAAGAGCAGCTAACATATCTTTAGAGCATTCAGCTTCAGCAGTAGTGACATCAACTTCTTTTTCCTTCTCAAAATTAGCCTTCATCGTGGCTATCTTATCGGTCAATTTTTTCTTTTTTGTTTCACTTGTAGTAAGAGAATCTTGAAGACCCTCGAATTTAGCCTTTTAGTAGCCAAGTCTTCAGCATGTTTAGTTTTGAGCTTGTTCATTTCATCTTGATGGGAGGCGGACAGTTATTTTTATTGGCATAATGTTGCACTCGCAGATAGCTTTTGACGAAGATTATTCCTCGAATAAGATCTGATCTTGCCGCTTTGAAGATGTGGAATTTCTTGATTACTTGATTCTGAAATTTTCCCCTCAATTGCTTCTCAGCACAACAACTCCTTTATAGTGAACCACATCTTTGGCCAATTATTTCAAGTGACTTTGGGAAGCCTTGACTTGTTAAGAAAGCAAATTTACTACAACATCGAGATTTGCAAGTGGTTATAGTGCATCAAGGATATGAGGGTTGGGTGGAATATGAGAAACAATTGTTGGGCTAGATGTAGCTGGAGCAGAAGAATAGATGATTCCAAGAGATGCTCCGATGGGAGACTGCCTTCTAAAATTGTGCATGTGAGTCTAAATATCTTGGATGACAGGATCGTCCTCTCCAACAAGTTCCTGTGACTCGTTAAAATTAATGAAGCTATTAGGGTCGAAGTGGTCGTCGTTTTGGGTATCTTCATCTGCATTGTCATTGATGATGATTGGAGCATCATCATTGGTGATTTTCTTTTTATGAGGAGGACTTTGCTGATTCCCAACAGTTATGACCTCATCCTCATCAAGCAGCATGTATTCGATGGCTTTCGATTTTTTTTTTCTTTCCATGAGGATTTTTGTTTTTCGAAGGCGTGGAAATCTTTTTTTTCTTTGAAAAAGGTTCTTCTTCCCCGTCATCGATGGTTGGAAGAATATTTTCTGCTTCTTTTATTTTTTAAGGCTTGGGCTTCAGTTGTATTGAAGGGCTAGCACCAGATGTGCTAGCTGTTTTTTATCTTTTTTTGACTATTTCTTTTGAGGCGGGTGATTTTTTGCCCTATTGCGAATAAGGAGAAATACCTTAAAGTCATGATGAACTAATCTCTTGCAAGTGTGATGGGGGTTGGGCTGATCTATCAAAATTGGAGGAGGTAAGGCTCCAAATCCGATGGGAAATAGGTGATTGTTGAGGAAGTTGATCGGTTGAAAGGTGCAGTGGAAAGCGTTGTTCCACTCTGTTTTAACCCAAGCATCAAGTTTTTAGAATATGCCTTTGGCCGCTGCCCGACGAATATTGTACCGCTTTGGAATTTCTGGAATGATTATACAAATGAATAATGAATACGGACAACAGTTGATACAAATTCATCTTAAAATATATAATGTTCGAAGTACTTATGGTTGCTTCCCCAGATGAGATTCAATTTTGATGGGTTGGCATCAGATATTTCTTTACCGTTCTCCCATGCTCCTGAAATGAAGATAAACTTTTGTTTCCCAAATTTTTCTGCTTTCAGGAGATCATCAATGATTTTTAAATCATCTACTAGGGTGAGGTAGTAAAATGGGAGCTTCGGTCCTTTTGATAATTTTATCAAGGATATGAAATCCTTGATGTTGATCAGAATCTTGGACAACCGAGAGGCCATTATCACAGACATAAGAGTGAACCACTGATTCGGTGTCACTTGAGTTGGGAACAAGTTGAGAAGTTCAAAGTACTCCACGATCATAGGATCCAGCGGGAACCGAATACCCCAATTGATGATTTCGGGGTAAACCACCAACTCTTCATCTTTAAAATCTAAGGGTGTTTCTCCTTTCTTAGGTATTCGAACGGTGATGTTGTCTCTGATTCCCCATTGTCTCTTTAAATCCGATGCTTGACTCTCTTGATAGTATATATATGGAACTTTCTTCAGCTCAATAATGTAGTCAGCATTGAGATCTCTTAGGTTTCTGCCAATGGCTACTCTTTCCTTATCGGAAACAATACCCAATGCCTTCTTTTTTCGAGGCTTACAAACTTTATTTTCTATGGAATTTTTTGAGTCTCCTTCATCAGATTCAGCTTCATTATCAGAGCAGGTAGCTTCAGAATCAGCTTCGTCGGCTTCTGATGTCTCATCCCTTAGTTGGGGAGGATCTTTGAAGGAATTTGGTTGAGTTAAGCTTCCTCGACTATTTCTCTCCGAGGAGAATATTGAGTTGGTAGATTCGATGAGGAAGAAGTTGGAGCAGCATCGGAATCATCTCCCATGGCTATGAAAGTTTGTCTTCTACGGGTTGGTAGAGGACAAATTGAAGAGGGAGTGATTTCAGTTGGTTTTGAAGAGGTTTGTTTCGAAGAGGATTTGTTTGATTCTTCACTAATCAGAGGTGATACTTTGACTCGAGAAGAAGAGGTTCGAGGTGTTTTGGGCATTTGAATTTTAGAAGAATGACACTCTTTGGTGCTAGGAGAAAGTTAAAAAAACAGGGACTTTAGATGGATCAAAGTTACCGTAATAAGTGGTCTTGGTTGTTGTTTCGACGGGAGTGTTGTTGATCAATCCGACAATTTTGTACTCCTCTGCTCTTTCAGTTTTACAAAAATAGTCGTATGATCTGAAGACTAGATTATCGTCAGGCTTTGGAGATTTGGGTTTTTAGGAATATTAGCCTTAGATCTTCTAGATTTTGGATTTTTTCTCATAAACTGGATGGAGATTGACCAAAAAGTATGGTTTTTCCGGTGAAAATAGCTGAGAAATTTGAAGAAAACGTTGAAGGTAGCCAAGGGTGTCCTGCTTCTCTCTCAAGAAATTTGGGATGTGAAACAAAAAATGAAGTTGCTAATAAATTTATAAAATAATGAGGAAGTGTGTAGAAGTGGAAAAGACTTTGTGATGATTAGGCCGAATACTAAACACTGATAGAGTTATGAGTTCAACATCTGTTAGACTAGCCAACTAGTTATAAGTCTGGTAGCTAGGGTATTCATGATGAATCTGAACGGTTAGATTTTATAGAGTTTTACTTCGAAATGATTTCGAACATTGGTTATATTTTTGAATTTGAGAGTTCTGAGGTGTGGGCACATTTGGCAAAATTAAATGGTTATATTTTTGAATTTGAGAGTTCTAATGTGTGAGCACGTTTGGAAAAAATCGATGATTACTTCTAAATTTGCATCTGAAAATATTCGAGGTGAAAGAAAATATATTATTGATTTTTAAACTGAGAGTTTCACTGATATGGCTTCTGGCAGGATTTGAAGACAATTAGTTCTCATTCATTTACTGACATGAGAACTAGGTGATCTACTGATAAATATGTAGAAATGTAGGGATTAAAAGTGCAAATAATAGAAGTTTAGTGAAAGAATTCTAATTACGTATTTCTATTGAGGACTAAGGGTAATTTATCCTTTTATGTAACTGAATTCAGTTTTGAGCTAAGTCACAACGCCTCTATGCAAAGGCCAGGGCTAAACTAATAAAGGGTTGAACATTTTTTTATCTAACTCAATTGTGCTCTGACTTTATCTCCCTAAAAACTCTATCTCTCTCTCTCTGTTACTAAAACTCACGTATTACTTTTTTATAAGACAAATTTTAGTAATTGAACTCACCAATAGTATCTCCAAATTCTTAGGATTATATATTTTCATTATAGTACTAAGTAATTGTGAGTTAACTGAACTTAGCCAATGGTTTTATTTTGTAACAAAACGTACGCTAATGAGGTAACTTTAAGTTTATAGGAGTTCGTAGAATTTAATTTGCAATACATATGCATGGACTAACTACATTTAGAAAAGTTGACATTCGTAAACTCTCAATTTTATAATTCCATAGAATGTTTCTTTGTTTTGGTCGTCCCTTAAGATTCCATTATTCAAACTAGCCATTTTTAACAAATAATTGAAGACATTACTTATCGTGTACCCCGTCCTTAATACGTTTTCTTTAGATACTTACTATTTGTTAGGTGAAAACAAAGTTTGCTCCACTAGTTTAATGAAATTATCAATAGTTTCATCATATGATCAAAGTGATCATGATGGTGTTGTTATCTAGATTTTGGAATCTCATCTTAAATCATTTTCAGTATTTGCAAATAAATACAAGTTTGAAATCATAAATGTGTCGTATTTATATGAAATCAATATTAAAATACAAAAACCTAAAAATATGCACTCAGTAAAGAAGGTCTTACATAATACGATTGTGTCAGAGTTTGAGTTTCTAAATCTTGATATATTTTTGAATATTTTTAGTTAATTTATTACCTAATTGTTTTTACTCCCATTAAGATGTTATCAACCCGAAAGACATGTCATGTTTTTTTTAATAATTTCAAATATCTTACGGTACAAGTGCGTGCCATGTATGTTACTGAGTTACTAATTTGCTGTAAGTATCATCTTATTTAAATAGATGGTGGATAAATGTAAGTTCGTGTCGATAATAATTGACATAATAATTTATTTTTACTCATGAGTGTTTTGCACCCTAATATTTATGTGATCAAATATAAATGAGGTAGTGAAGTACGATATACATTATCTTCTCTGAAGTCACGAACTTATCTGTATGTCCATATTTCTATATATTATATTTTGAGGGATCCAAGACGTTTAGAATGTTTAGTTAGATTTATCCTTGAAAATGCTAGTGATTTAAACTTGATTATTTTAAGTGGGATTAGACACGTGATTTGGATTTTGTTTAAACTATAAAAAAAACTACCTCAAACATTGTGGTAATGGTCAAAACATTGTCAAATAAGTTTTTTTACAATTAATATTCAACATGTAATATTTTGGTTATGGTTAGGTATTCTTATATTGTATTTTGGTTAGGTTGGTTATGTATTACAACGTTTTGACCTAACATTTGGTTAGGTATTACAACATAGTATTTTGATGTTACTTGGAAGTTTTCGGCTGTGTAGATTCTTAATATATTTAATACAAATTTAAAACTAATAACTTAATATCGACCATTGTGGTCGATTTTTTTTAAAGTTCTATAATGTTGACCAAGTTAGTCGATAATATGGTTCTTTTTGTATGAAAAACTTGCAATAATATTTTTCGTAAAAAAAACCTAATGTCGACCTACTTGGTCGACATTATTATATTTTCTTTAAACATCTACGATCGACTGAAATGAGTCGACATAATGTATTTGTACAAAAAAATATAAATATTTTATATTGTTTGTTCATATAAAAAATATTTATTGTCGACCCACTTGGGCGACATTATGATTCTTTTTTATAAATAAACTTATAATTATATTTTTGTAAAAAAAACCTAATGTCGACTTATTTGGTCGACATTTGTGGATTATTTTCCATTGCATCTAATATCGACCTAGTTTTTTCTACATAAAAACAACAAGTTTCTTTACAGTATTTTTTTCGTTCCAAAAATATCAAATGTCGACCCGCTTGGCCGACATTGCGTAATATTAGGTGTTTTCAAAAAGAATTAAACTTGTAGCATCATATTATTGTTTAAGTTTTCCATATTTATTTATCATATTAAATTTAGTCTCTCACATTAGTCTAGATATACCAATTAATTGACTCTCACATATCTTCATCTCAAACTTTATAAAAAAATAAAAATATATAATATCTGCAATATGGAATGGACTACGCAAGCCGATAATCGCTCCCTGAAAGTTGTCGTCATTGTGAAGAGACCAAGGCTAGATGAAACTATTAGTTTTTTAAAAGTTGTATAGATAATGTACGATATGAATCGTAAATGTAGCTCACGTATGATGTCGCATGGAAAAGTTCATGAAAAAAATATGTACCAGGTTCAAATATTTGAATTAGTTCCAAGTTTTTTGGGCTTTTTACCTCCCGCACTATGTCAAACAAGAGGTGTAGAAGTGTTTAATTTATGTATAATTGAATTTATATATATATATATATATACACACACACGCTTATGATAACCTCGTTGAAAAGCAACTCGAAAAGGTGCAAAAGGATGCTTACCTTGTAGAACTAAATATGCAAAGATATAATTTTTCTTAAAGTGTTGTGTTTTTCGTATCTCGTATCTCGTACTTTGTATTTTTATTTTATATTTATTATTGTTAAACTATATCATATTTTATGTTTGGAATTTATCGTGTATAAGTTAAATGTTTAAAACTGAAAAAGTTTCTTTAATATAAATATAAATAAGCAAGAAAGCGTACTTTGAAATAACAATAAGTAACAAAATATAGTTTAAAAATATCAATTCAACATACTAAAATTATAAAGTAGACATTTTTAGTCTTCAAAAAAGTCCGTCACTTTATGGTTTTTGTTAATTACTCGCTGGATTCACATATATTTTTCAATCTAATCGAATAATGGATTCATCCAGCTGAAATTATTTTCTCTATAAAAAAAAATTCGACTAATATGAATGAGAAGTAGCGGTGCTTTCAGATTAATAATAACCTGTTAAATTGAATACAAACATCAATATAAAACAAAATATTGTTGTGAACACAGTCAACAAGTTAAACCATAATATTTTTTTTGGGTTAGCAAAATAGTTATTGTTCACGTGAACAATGCAAACATCTTTTATATTTATGAGAGAGGGAAACACACCTTTTAGAGGTAAATAAATCGAAGAGCTTCTTCAGTTTTTTATCAAGTTTTTTTAGTACTATACAAAACTTCATACAAAGATAAAGTCTGATAAGATTTTACTCATTAGTCGTTTCTTGACATATCGTGAAGTATTTTGAATTCCAAACAAATAAGCTAGATACCTAAAACTACTATGACCATCAATTTCCATATATGTTATCTAAAAAATGAACGAAATCATAAACGAGGGAAGATAATTGTTAAATAACAGTTTAATTTCATATTTTTGTTTATGTTTGTATTTTTTATTATAAATATAATGTATATCAGATACATTTATGAGTTTCTTAGTTCTTAAATTGACTAAAAACGTTCGAGAACGAGAATCAATGATCGACTGATTCTTAAAGAATTCTTCTTCGTTTATTTTTAACTTTTTTCACTCCTACACATCCTTCTAAGAATCTTGAATCGTCATGATTATGTTTTTCGCATATAACCATTAGAGTTCATAATTCACTTTCACATGTAACGAGTTAAGACCTAAGTTTAAAAGGACAATCACATTTTTGCCACACATACAGTGGCGGGGCTGCAGTGGGTTCCCAGGAACCCACGAGGTTATACTATATATTGTAATAAAATTTCAAAAACGCTAAAATATTCTTGTCTCCATGGTAAAAAACCTGAGGTAGGAACCCAGAAGTTTGGGGTTCAAACCTCAAGTGCTTCTATTTTTTGAAGTCTTATTTTTAATATATATTTAAGGATAATAACGTTATAATTTAGTACGATTGAATGTTAAATGAGAAAATGAATGGCGAATTTAACAATCTTAAACTTTGCAGATTGTATATGTGCCTTAGAAAATTCAAAGGATTTCTTTAAATCCTTTCCATGTATACTGTTTTTTTGCCTTTAACAAGAACCTAATTTTAACACTAGCTAAGTAAGTTAAATTCGAAAATCAAAGGAAAATATTATTACTTTAACATTTTCAAGAACATTGACTATATCACAGATTTGTCGTCTCTCGACTCCTACAGATCTCACAGATTTGTCGTCTCTCGACTCCTACAGATCTCAAGACAATCAAACACGTGTCAAGATACACGCACAGTATACGAAGATAAGTAAAAATAGACTAAGATAAAAAAAACCTAAATGCGAGGCAGCATCGTCAAGCCCGATAACCTTGGTGTACTCATGATTATAGATTGACAAAATACTGAACAAAATAACCAATACATAAGGGATTCATGAATACAAAAAACATTAGTTAACCAAAAAAAATCATACATAGTGCATAAAAACCTAAAAATTATATTGTCATACTATTTCATTTTTAGACAATAACCAGGACCCTATAGGGATTAAATCCTGGCTACGCCACTGCACACATAGTTTTCTTTTAACATTAGGTTTCTTAGGTTGTCTCCTACACATATTGGATTTCTTGCAAACAACACCAATCTCGGAGCTCTCCCACTTTTTTCGTCATCGTAAAAACTCTTAGCTATCACGTATCTGCTACTTCTACCCATAGTTTCTATCCATTCTTCAAGTTCATGTTTAATGTAATACAATAAACTCACGCCTACGTGAAAAAAAAATCCATAACCTTTTGTTTTATGACCTATAAAATATCAAAACCGAGAGATAATTTAAATCATATACTAAAGTGTAAAGTATGAATCAAACTAAATATAAATTATTATCGACCCAATCGTTGACATTGGTTTTTATAAGTGTCCACTAATGTCGATACATCTCGTCAAATTTGGCTCTCAACATGGCACTCATTGTTGACCGAATGCGTTAATATTAGCCATACACATGTCTATGAATGTTCATGCAATAGGTTAATGTCCGCTGAGAGTCCGGTCACACAATGTCAATCTATTAGATCCACATACGTGAGGATCGATTTTTAATTTGTTCTAGACTTTTCTTAATGTTGATCGTATGCAATTATAATTTATAAAAAAGAATTAACGCAACTAATACCTTCCAAGTCAATTACATCATTTATTTCTCTACAAGAATTAAGGCAACTAATATGTTCGAAGTCAACTACATCATTTATTTTTCTACTCTGAATTTTTAAATTTTGTAGGTACTTGTTTGATTTTTAAATTTTTTAAATTTTCTTATTTATTTTTAAGAGGCCGAAATATAATTTAAATTATAAAATTTTAACCAATTATCTATTAAATAAAAAAAATGACATCAAAATTTAATTTATTAAATAAATAAAAACAAATATATTTTTTTAAACCGTTTATAATTTTGCCAAATATTATGCAAGTATAAGAAATCAGCCTAACGGAGCTATAATATGAAATAGGGGTACGGCCGCCTTTTGTATTGCATAAAAGGGATGGAAAGAAAAAAGGGTGCGGCTAAATTCGGGCCCAAAAAATGTTAACCAGCCCCAAAAAAATGACGTTTTTAAATTTTTACAATTTTATCCTTACCCCGGCGGTTGAACCCATCTCAACCGCCGGTTGAGACCCTCTCACCCGGCGGAAAAGCTGTTTCACCCGCCGGGGTAAGCTTCCCCGCCGGTTGAGAGGGTCTCAACCGGCGGGGTAAAAGACAGCTGAAATTTTTTGGGTATGGTTATCATCAAGGGCCCTAATTTAGCCAAACCCAAGAAAAAACCAGTCCGGATAAGCTCAGAAAAAGTCAAAGATTTAAATCAATTTCTCAGCGCCACGACACCATGTTAAAGATAAAATTCAAGCTAAATTAGCTATTACCCATGGCTAGTCTTCGTATTGTGACTATCTCAATTTAATTTTGTACGTTTTTGTCTTTTTTTTTATTTATTTTGGTCTTTCGTATAATATATTGACTTTTAATGGTTTTTAGAATATTATAAATGATAATTGCACCTATAATACCCACCCAACTATCAATTGTCATCTAGTACTTAAGTATCCAAAATTTGATCTATTATCATTTAATATCTAATTCAACTATCTAATTATCACTTAATACCTAACATTATTTTAATACCCTAATTACCCTTAACCCACTATATAAGCAGAATTTTTTGTTTTCTTTCTCCTTTTCTAGCTTTTAAAGATTTGAATTTCTTAGTCACTCTAACCACATAACCCAACAAACCACCATGAAACACGACTCAAACCACAATTTTCAGGTGATCGGAGCGTTATAAGGTCTGTTTTCTTTCTGTAAGTTCTGTATAAAACCTATCTAACCACTCTTATGAGTTGATCACGCGTTATTCAATATTGTTGGAATCTATTGTTTTTGAGTTTACGTGTTGTTTTTAGGTAATCGTGATTAACTACCGATTTCGAAGTTATTTGTTGGATTTCTGAGTTAGAATAGGTGTTATTCTACTGTTTCTGTTCTTAGTAAATCTTGTTCGAGCTTTTCTCTGGTTTTTTTGTTTTTGTTCCAGTGATCTGTGCTTATTTTGTTAACGTTTGTCGTTAATCCTTGTTTAACTAGTTATATACTCTTTTTAAGTGAATTAGATGTTGATTTTGAACGTGAAACATGTGTAGACTATGAGTTTTAGTTGTCCATGCATTCCCGACAAAAGATGCGAATTTTTTATGATTTTTAACGTAGAATATGCGAATTGTATGATGTATCTAACGAGGAAGATGCGAATTGTTCTATGATTTTTAACGTAGAAGATGCAAATTGTGTGATGTATCTAATGAGGAAGATGCGAATTGTCTTACAAATTCCCAGGGTTTCATGATAGTTGCATACATCTCTTAGGATATCTTGAGAATCGCAATTATAAGAGATGCAAACAACTATCAGGAAATCTAAGAGTTGCAAAAACTCTTAGGAAATTCAAGAGTTGAGAACAACTCTCAGGTACAATTGCGAATTGTTTACATTTTGTCCATGCGTGAGTGTACAAGTAATAAATTTGCAAATAACTTTCAGGGGATGATGCGAATTGGTCAATTATAGACTAAAACTATACACAATTCACAGCTTATAGTTATATACAACTCGCAGGATAAGATGCGAGTTGCTTAGTGCAATAAGTAATAACCTGCACTGTTTTTTGGGGATTAATAACTAATAACTTGTTTAGTGCAAGATAAGGTATGTCTAAATCACGATTTTTTATTTTAAAACAAGGTTATCAAACCACAATTGTGCCTTTCACAGAGTTTGAAAGCTTTCAAAGTATCCAAGACTATGTGGAGAACAAATGGGATGAGCTTGTCACAGGTGACTACCTAATTACCTACTCCTGCTCGGATCACAATAATTATTTCTTTAATAACCAAAAAGATTTTGTTGGGTTGGTGTTATATCTTGATTTTGAACGTTTAAAACGGGTTAGTTTTCTCACAGAACAACAAGTCTTCGATAAAGGTTCTAGTGAAAAGAGTTCTGGTGATAAGAGCTCTGGTGGTAAGGGTTCTGGTGTAAAGCGTAAAGAGCGTAACATAAGTTTGGGAGAACCATCTCTTAATCAACTAGTTAGCGGGGAGAGTAGTAACGGTTTAGTTAATTCTGATCAGAGAAAAAAACAACTTGCTACTACTGGTTGGGCTGATGCTGTTACATGAGTGAGTCAAGCTTTTGAAGAAGGTGTTGCAAGTCTTAGGTTATCTTTGTGCAAGTTTGTTTTAGATCATGGTTTTGCTTTCAAATACGTGCACAATACAGCAAACAAGATCACTGTTTATTGTAAAAATAAGTTCACAAGCGGATGCAAATGGAGACTTTATGCATTTATTGATTCCAACACCGGCTTGATGACGATCAAGAAGTAAGTTTCGCACCATACTTGCAGCCCTGTTTTCTCCCAGAAGCATAAGCGGCATAGGTATTTGACATCGGATTTGATTGTAGAGGAAATTCAGGATTCTCTCCGGACCTGTCATTCGTTGACAGTCAAAACCATACAATCGACTATCAAACAAAATTACGGTCTTGACATATCTTACCGTTTGTCATGGAATACTTTAGAGAAGGCAATAAGGGAAGTTTTTGGAGATAGTTCAAGTTCTTTTAGTTTACTAAGCGGGTACTTCAAACGATTGAAGAGCCGCAATATTACTACATAATACCGGTTGGAGTTATCAGTTGGAAACCGCTTCAAGCATTGTTTTGTAGCATTCGATTCATCCCTTCAGGGTTTCCATTCTTGCCATCCAATGTTGTTTGTCGATGGAACCCACTTATATGGAAAGTATAAGGGTACCTTGCTTACGGCCGTAGCGAAGGACGGCAACATAGGTTTGCTTCATTTAACTATTTAATCTGAATGATTAGGATGCTTTGTTGGAAATTTGTAAACAATTCGCCTCCTATAGTTGCACACAACTCTCACGGAATCCTGATATTTCAAAACAAATCTCAGAGATGATGCGAATTTTGTAGTATCTTGAGTTGCAGAAAACTCTCAAGGGAGGATGCGAATTACTTTATTGTAGACATAAAACTGTGAACAATTCGCAATGCTTATGGTTGTACTCAATTTGCAGTCTATATTTGAAAATAACTCTCACGAAAGCATGCAAATTGTTTACATTTTTGACATACTTGAGTTCTATTGTATTGTTCATTAGAGGTGTCTTTTTCGGATTATTCTTTGTTGCTCTTGGTATAGTTAGCATTGGAGATTGTGACAATTGGATATGGTTTTTGGGGTGTTTGAAACCACATTGTTTGGAGTGCTAAATCACATTTATTTCAGATCATCATCTGGTATCTTTAATGCTGTTTCTGTCTTGTATCCAAACTGCTATCATGCATACTGTTATTTCCATCTTATGCAGAATTTGAAAGCAAAATAGGAACATACTAACAGAGACTATAAAAAGGATGTTGAATTTCTTCTATCGTCTTGCTTATGCTCCCAATCGAGAGTTTTTTAAGGATATATTAACAGATTTTTTTATGTGAAGATGGTGACAGAATGAGTGATTTTCTTGTTAATTTACCCCCGGAAAAGTATACGCATGCTTACGTTAAAGGGAAACTATACGGCTCTATGGCTTTTACTGCGGCTGAAGCTTTTAACAATCAGATCAAAAAATATTGCGGCCTACCCATTGTTGAGTTTATTAACTGGATTAGAGTCTTGCTTATGACTCAAGTTTCACGAAGATACGAAGAGGGGTTAAGGTGGAGTACTAATTTGGTCCCCAAGTATGAGAAAAAACTAAAGGAGAATGTTGACATGTGCCGAACTTGGGTAGTACGTAAGTCGTCTACCGCCATGTTCGAAGTCTTTTCAAATCCCGTGGCTGTTGTTAATCTGTTGGATTTTAAATATTCTTGCGGATCATGGCAACAAGAGTGTTTTCCATGTCCTCACGCTTTAAAGACAATACAGTATACCGACCAAGATCCGTGTACTATAATAGAGCCCTTCTTTACGGTTAAGAATTACAGGGAAAGTTACTCTTTCAGCATACGCGCTATTACCAATTTTGGGGAAGGGTCCAACGCTAACGATCCTTCGTTTGTTGAAATTCTGCCTCCGAACGTTAAAAGACGCTCCAGAAGGCCTAAGAAAAAGCGAATCCCCTCTCGAGGAGAAACCTCAACCAAACAGTTGAGGTGTGGCCGTTGTTTGAAATCAGGTTATAATAGGAGGACTTGTGATGTTCCAGTTTAAAAATAATTCTTGTTGTGGAAATTCTTATTAGCCACATTGATTTGTAATACTATTATTGTTGTGGACAGCAAACTAACACATTTTTTACAGTTATTTGTTCATTTACACATATTTTTTTTGTTTGTATTACAGTAACACAATTCGCATAAAACACCGCGAGTTGCATGCAATTCGCATTCACTATTGAGAATTGTGTGCAATATCTTGATATCAAAATTAGGGATCCCTGAGATTTGGTTGCAACTCCCAATAGGATGCGAATTGTTTGCATCTCTGCTATCTGCAAGAATAATATTGCCAACAACATCTCAGGTTTTCATGCGAGTTGTTTGAAAATCCAATAGAATGCGAATTGTTTGTATCTCAGCCTATATTTAGAATGTTTTTGGCAAACCAATCCAAAAGTGTTGCAAACAACTCTCAGGATATGCTGCAAATTGTATAGAACTCCAATGTATTGTATTTTCAAACAAATATCAAGACTTTTAGTTGTTTACGAATCTCATGATATGCTGCGCATTGTATTTTCAAACAAATATAATGACTTTTGGTTGCTTACAAATCTTATGATTTGCTGCGAATTGTATGAAACTCCAATAGATTACATTTTCAAACAAAACTCAAGAGTTTTAGTTGCAAACAATTCTCATGTTAGCATGCAAATCGTGTGCATCTCTACTATTTGTAGGAATAATATTGCTAAACAACATCTCAGGTTAGCATGCGAGTTGTTTGTAACTTCCAGTAGGATGCGAATTGTGTGCATCTTAGCTAATATTTGCAAATAACGCGCATGGTCTCCTAATATTTGTTTCCAACTACTAATAGGGTGCGAATTGTGGGCATTGTTTCACGTTCACACATATTATAACATATTCACATATGATTAAAAGTTTATACAACAAAAGGATTACAGGATTCACGCAATAACAAGTTTCAAACAATCACTACAACCTTTTAGTGTTTGTTAGTTGCATTCCAAAAAAAACAGACACTATCAGTCACCACTAGAGGATTCTTCACCATATTTCTCCTTTTCATGCTGATCATCAGCTTTTCCATTATGTTCTTCCTCCTCGTTATCTACATCCATTATGCTTAAAAATTTGGTCCTTGATAGACCAGCATCGTCCTCCCTCTTCCGTTTCCTGTTTGGAACCTCTACACTATGAGTTGGAACCTCTGCTGGCTGAGCTGAGGTGCAACAACCAGGGGAACCACTTCAACTAGTTCAGAGTCAGCAGAAAAGTAGTCCTCAATGTCAAAATCCATGACAGAGGCTGGGCTGTTTGGTGGTTCCGCCGTAGTGATTAAGTCCGAGCTTTAGTTGTTGGTTATGGATGACCAGGAGTCACCTAAAGAACGAGAGGTGGTGGTGGTGGTGGAAAATGACATGATGTTTGGAATTTGAAGAGAACGAGAGATGTTTAAAAAATATAGAGTTTGTTTTTAAATTAGCCTCTGGTTACTAGTGTTATTTATAGGTATAAAGGGAGTCTGATCTTATGAGGTGGTGTGGCTATATTAATCATTACATAGCCTTGTCCAATCAACAATTAATGGGCTGTGGTGATTAGATTTCTTTTTGCGTGCTCAATACACTTAATGTTTACCAAGGCAGACGTCGTAGCCTGTTCGTACTCTTCAACGATGATTTTGAATTATTTAATTTATATCAGGATAAGATGCAAATTGTTTAATGGTAGTTTTCTTAACCTATATTTGTTGCTGTGGTAGTTTTCTCAGCATCTATGAGGATAAGATGCGAATTGTTTAGTAAGATTCGCGTCTTTCTATATATACCAGGAAATGATGCGAATTGTTCAAATACCAACTGTTCTTTAATGTCAGTTCAAAAATCTCATACATTGCACATTTCTGAAACAAAAAAAAACTCTATATACACAAAAAATTACAAGGAATATATGTACAAAAAAATCATAATGTCATACAGAAAAACTATATTACTTCCAATACGAGTTGGTGTCATCATCATTTAGGAAAAAATAAAACATTTCCGCTCTGAAGTCGGAAACCATATCTCTATGGTAAGTCTCCTGCACACATCCTCGTTGGATAATATCTCTAGCGTATTGACAGATGAAAATACAACAATCAAGGGTGCCAGCTTTTTGTTGTGCAATATTTCTTTTATTTCTCGCCTTCCACCATGTCTTTGTAGTAGGTAGGTATTCTTTATCCAATAAATACTTAATCTGGTTATAATAATTCATGTCAAAAATCAGGACAAATACTTATACTGTGGATGTCAAACAATTCGCAGTCTATGTTGAGAATTATTTACCAACCAGTCCAAAAACTTTGCAAACAACTCTCAGGATATGCTGCGAATTGTATGAAACTCCAACGTATTACATTTTCAAACAAATCTCAAGACTTTTAGTTGCAAACAATTCTCAGGAAAAAATGGGAATCGTTTGCATTTAAATACAATTGACTTGGGCACATTTCGTATGATATCGTGAGCATTGCTTTTAAAATGTGTTTAATAGTAATTGTAGCACTTAAGAGTTTTACTAGTTGTGTCAGTGTCTTTGTTGTGTGGTCTGTGGCTTTGAGTTTAGGCAGCAGTGGGTAATAGTTTATTGCCGCCCTAGCGTCTATATCAATGACGAGCAACGTCTAATGGTTTACTTGGTCCTTCTTCTTGCTGCATATTGAAATAAGGATGAGGTTGTAGTTTTTAGGTACTTTGTTAAAAACTGAGTCGACTAAATTTGTTACTTCCCAGCCTAATTCCATATTATGCTCCATTCAAGCAAGAGTACATTACAATGAGAACATGCGAGGAACTTTGAAATTTGCCGTAGCTAAACTTACCGTAGTCATGCCCGAAATCAGTACGCAGTCATATTTCACTCTTGGAACAGCTTTGCATGGAAATTTGAAATTTACTTCTTCGAGCATCTTTCGAATCCAAGCGCCCACAACCTATGAACCGAGTTTTTTATTTACGTCAAATATACGAGACTTGTTTGAAACATTCAAGAGAGTTGGTTGACAATTCGATACCCTTACGTCTAGCTCTAGTACGAAAGATAACGCCAGTACATCAGTCATTTGCACATTAATTCCGTAGACAAATTTGGACGATGGTAAATTCCATACTACTGAATCAATGAAGTCTTCAATGGCTTTAATTATCTGTATTTTGTGGTATTCACCAACATCGATATGGTCAGTTGTCTGTGTTTTCTTTGGCCAGTCGGTGAATGTTGGTTTTGGCGGTGGACAATCTGTTATAATTATCGCTTCCTCTTCCTCTGCCTCTGGATGCTGTGTTGGTGTCAGTAGATTAAAATTAGGCTCCTTTATCTCTTTACTTGACTTGAGCTTATAAAATAACAAAAATTAAAAAAAAGAGTGTGTCGGGCATAATAATATTAACTTTCCCAAACAAGTCGCATGATAATATGCGAATTGTTTGGGTTCTTAATGAATATAATACATGGCAACTATCAGGATATCATGGGAATTGTTCGAGTTTCCAATAAAATAGAATGTTGAACAATTCGTAGGCTATCATGATATTTATTTATAACTCGTAAAATACATCCACACGAGTCTCATGATATTCTGCGAAATCATTTAAAATAGCCCTTACCACACGGTCAGCGACAACCAATGTCGTTGACTGGTTCAGCATAATCTCTGGATCGTGTCGACAAAAATCATTTATGTCATCCTCCAACATATTCTCAGAAGACCGTTGTATTACGCCATCGAACTCAACATTATCAATTTCATTTAAAAATATCTCTGAAACTTGAGTGTAAATACCATCAATAGAAGCATCAGGTAAACACACTGTGTTATCGTTTGACTTTGGAGCTTGCGGTTGATTCAGTACTGGTACTACAATTTGACCTTGGCTTAGAAATTCTAAGTTTGTGTAGGCTATTGTTGGTCTTTGAGGTACATCTTTGTCTCGGTTTTGGTCTTCTAACGATGCTTCTTCCTGGCTAAGTATTTCCAGCTTCTCACAGGGATTGACCGATTCTGACTCTTCTGGAGCTACGTCTTGTGTTAGTCTTTCTTTCTTTGCCAAGGCTATGTGTTGTTGTTATTCTTCCTCTTGATTCTGTTGTTCTTGTTATTCTTGTGGGTGTTGTTGTTGTTGTTGTTGCTCACCTTGATTTTATTGTTCTTCTTGTGGGTGTTGTCTGTCGACCTGCTGTTTCATATAAAATTCAAAATAAAAAGGTGGAGGGGTTAAGCATACTGCAGTTTGAATTGCAAACAAGTCGCATGCTAACCTGAGAGTTGTTTGAGATCATAATATCAAACAAGTCGCATGATAACCTGGGAGTTTCTTGAGATCATAATATCAAACAAATCGCATGATACCATGCGATCTGTATGATACCCAAATCAATAGAATATAGAACAAGTCTTAGGATATCCTGGGAATTGTTTGGACTACACAACAGTCCTGAGATTTGTTTGAAAGTTATCCTAATGCTTTTCATGTTTGAATATGTATACAATGAGAACCCCTGACTGTTTTAAATACATACACTGATTTTGTTTGAATATGTATACAACAATAAATATTAGTGGAGAGACAATTTCATCACAACAATATATTAAGATATTTGAATCTTAGTGTCCTTTCGATCCACTAACATATTCACGACAATCTACGTCTGTACGTCCAAATTCTTCTACTGCCACTTCTTTCTCACGAGCTTCTACCTCCTTAGCTTTGTTTTTTTGGCAGCCTACCTCCTCTGCTATGTGAAGTACAAGCCGTCGGTCATCCGCAAGAGACTCGTGTCTTTCTTTCTTCTTTAGAGGACTCAGAACTATCGCTGCCTCCTGTGTAGGAGGAGACTTGTCTGTCTGTCTCTCCGTGGTGTCCGTCTCTGTGGATACCAACAACTCTTCCTGTATTTTACCAGATGGTACCGGTACGGGTGAATGGTTCCCATCATCATCCTTCTCTTCCGGCAGTACTCAATCATGCTTTTTAATATCCTGTATTTTCCTGTCCTGATTTGGGTCCTTATCCTGAATTTCAGCTGGCACCGATGCTTAAAATTCAGTGGACGCCGCTTTAGATGGCAATGCTGGTAGTCCATGTTCTTTCTCAATTGCAGGGCTTCTAATCTGGCAAATTGGTTGAGAGAGATCATTGTGAAGTTGTTGTGCTTCAAGCTCCACTATCTTCAATTTTAATTCTTTCATCTGAAAAAGTAATAGCAGACGTATTATAACATATTCTGTGCTGATTAAAGCGATTAAATCTATGTTTATGTAAGACTAAATTTCATACTTAATTTTTTCGCTTGTTTGTATATCTTCCTCCGGTACTTGTTCTTATCGGTGTACGTCTTCAAATTCTTCGATGTACCTACAGTTCCAGACTTCTTTGGAGTAGCTGATCTGCGTTTGAGGAAAAAATTATTGATTGTGTCACTCATACTAGTGGTGCCCTCGTTCTCGGGCTCCTGCTCGGATGTGCCGATTGGCGTTGGTGGAATCACTAGATGGGGGCATTGTTTGTGGTTGGGGTCTGACTGATATCACCTGATTGGATTCTTTCTGTTTTTGTGATGCATGTTTCCTTGGTTTTGGGGTTGTGCTTTTTTTCCTTTTTCTTTGGTCTTTAGTCTGGTGAAATCGATTCAACATCTGTATCTCCACTACCTACTGATCCTCCGAAAGCTTTGCTTTCAGCCTCAGTAAGATATAGTGGACCTCCCAAAACCTACCAAGGGAGGAACATAAAATTAAATAGCTGCACGCGGTTTGTTTGGAAAATATCATGATATAGACTGACTGTTTTTTTGCAAACAATTCGCATGATATCCTGATAGTTGTTTGGAACTCTATCGGTTTGGAGTTGCAAACAACTCACAGGATACCATGCGAATTGTTTGCAACTCTATCACCTATTAGGTTTCTAACATCTCTCAGGTTTCCCTTAGCATTGTTTGCCAATTATAAGGTGCGAATTGTTTGATACCTTAATTTAATAGAATACCAAACAAAACTTAGGATAGGCTGCGAATTATTTGATACCCCCATTCAATACCTATATAGATCATACCTGATCATCTTTCAGATTGGATATTCTAACAAGCAGCGACATTGTAGATGCTAGGCACTCTAATCCCCACCATTTGAAAAACCTTGGGATCAATGTCGACTTTACTACCTCTAGCCCGACTGTTGAGTGCTCCATAATGAAGGGCTGCATCGGGACAAGTATTATCATCAAGATTCTCTGTATATAACTAATATTTACACTGAGTAAATCAATCTTACAATTAGAAGGGCGACGCAATCGATGACTCTATCAGGTTTTTTGATAGCTAAGCAATTCCTGAAAGACTGGAGAAACTTGAACACTATTGATCTGGACCAGTCGTAGTCGTTTATTTTGCTGAGGTCTTCAACAAAATAAAGCACACTCCAACCCAGGATATCTTCAGATACGAGGTAGAATAGGGTTGAGCACAAAAACAGATCAACAGTCGTGCAATATCTTCCAACTCATGCTCCCCCTTCGCTTATGGCTCTTTCTATACCTGTTTGTAAAACCCACAACAACATGTTATGTTAGTAAAGTACAACATCCTGCTTTATAAGATGAATTCTATTTACAAGTACCTTTAAAATGACGTTCGTTATGGTTTTTGTATTCGTCAGTCCTATCTTCCTGGACGTTTGACCCATGAAGTATTTCTTCATCATCCTTGCTTCGCTCTCCTCATAATTTACGTATCTGTTGTGAAATGCTCCAGCTTTCGTTAATGTCATTTCCTCTGTGCCGTGCTTCAACCCGAATATGACCTTCACATCGCCCGTCGTTAGCTTCACAAACTTTGACCCAATAAGGAAGGCGTCTTCATCGACAGAGAACCTCTCCACAACATACTGAATGATCAAATAGAATTTTTTTCTTCGGCAGCTCTGCCACATTCCGGATGTCGAAAGCTGTTTTCAAAAGCGTGTAGAAGGGTGTGTTTTTTGCATCTTCGATGTGGGCATGGGTAATACGGTTCTCTTTCAACAGTTTGAGAAAGCTCACCAATCCTGACCTGTAATAACTTGGTTTTGTTGTCATACTTCTTGCACAAAAACAAATCATCATCTGCATACGAATTGTTCCCACAAAGGGACTCTATCAGTTTGTAGTGTCACACAATTCGCATGACAAGCTGCGAACTGTCTATCTATCTGCCCGTATTTGCAAATATAATCTACGGATTGTATAGTATACACATTCAATCAAGATGCGAATTGTTTTGAACTATAAACAGTGATGAAACTGCGAATTGTTTGCATCCTACGTGATGAAGATGTGAATTGTACTACAACGTACATGTACATGCTGCGAACTGTTCTATTTTTTACATGCACGTTGCAGGGATCTGGGAAATGACGAAAGAACACCAAAATCAACAAACAACTACCTAATGCACATCTAACATACATCACAACTCTGAGGAAAATATTAACATTACATGCAACCTAACAAACCCCAAGGTTCGACGATAACCCAGAAACTAACAGACCAACTGTCATCACTAAATACTTGATTCCAATAAAAAAAGAAAATCGTCAAATAACAAAAACAAGTGGTTCGAAGTCATAAAAAACGCAAAAAAAACATTTTCCACGAGAATACTTACCTGGTTACTGTAAAACACTGTTGTTTCACCGGCCGGTGACCACTTGACGGCAACTTGTCCAACAGAAGGTGGTTAATCGCTTGACAGAGTACAAGACGGTGACCGGTAAAATTTCGATGAAGGGTGGAATAACGATTCATTTTGGAGAGAGGCTGGAAGGGTTCTGGTTGGAGAGAGAGGCTGGAAGTCGAACAGTCTATTTTCTGGTGGTTTCTAAAAAATTAGACGTGTTTGGGTTTGTTTAGAATGGTGAGAAGGGTGAAAAATGGGTTTGAAGTGAAAAATGGGTATATATATATAGTGAGGGGGTAATTTTGTCCAAAATTTAAGTGGAGATACTAAGTAACATTATCCAAAATTTGGATACTAGTGGGTAATTACATACTTGAGTGGGTATTTACTGGTATGTTTCTCTATTATAAATACATATTTTATGATATCATCAGTTTTTTTTATTCCGTTAATATATTTTTATCATTCACGTAATAAGTAATATAACAATTACTACTAATTTTTTTTTCTTACTATTTAACTTATATTCAAGCTATTATTCGATCCAATCCATATAATAACCCAACCCGATCTAATTAAAATATTTGAATCCAAATAAATAATTTTTATTTTTATTTTTCAATTTTGAATTTTGAATTTTCATGTTAAAACTTCGTATTCACCTTCTTCTTATGAGCGAGGGTCATGAAAGAATTGTTAAGTCTGAATTGTTTTTAGAGAGAGAGAATGAAATGTAGAGTAAGATTGTAGAGAGAGGAAGTAAGTTTTTAAAGTAAATATGTCTAAAGCATTGTGATTAAAGTAGACATGTCTAAAGCATTTGACAATATTTCTCATAGTTTTATCAATAAAGTTCTTAATTCCTTGGATTTAACAATAGATTTATTAACTTAATCAACACCTTAATTAAGTCAATTTTTGTCTCTATTATTATCAATGGCAAAACCATTGGTTTTTTCTAAAATAAAAGAGGTGTGAGACAATGTGACCATTGGTCCCGTAGTCTTTTTATAATAGTTGAAGAAGTTCTAATTAAAGGACTAGGCACTCTATTTTAATCCAATAAAACTTTGAAATACTCTTGTGGAAGCAACATTAACATTCCATGTCAAGCTCTTAACAAAGATAAAACCAAAATCATTACATCTACCAACTTAACTCAAGTCATAATAAGTACTCTTGCCATTTAAACTAGCTTCAGCACTAGTTTTCTCCCCACAACTTATTTAGGAATTACCCTCAACTCCAACAAAAATAACAACAACTTCTTTACTTTTCAAAATAAAATCATAAACAAATTATGGGGTGGGAGGGCAAGAAGCTATCTTATGATGGTAGACTAACACTTATTCACTCTGTTCTAATGTCTATTCTTATTTATTGGATGCAGAGCTCCTGGCTGCCTAAGACTATCGTCACCAAAATCTTAAAAATGTTAAAAAATTTCTTGTAGGGCTCAAACAATTATACTAAAAAAGTTCATTGGTCTAACTGGCTTACCAACTGTAAAATATTCAGTGAAGGTGGCCTCAGATTGAGAAGCCTAAATGATATTCAAATTGTCTACTCTCACAAATTATGAATCAGATTCATAGAGAATAATTCTCTATGAACAAACTTTCTTCATAGTATTTATTGCAAAGACAGTCAACCTCTCCAGATAAAATACTCTAAACATGGTTCCATAACATGGAAAGGCTCTCTAAAATCAAGAATTTTGCTGAAAATCACATCAATTAGAGCTTGGGCAAGGGAAATATGGATTTATGGCTAGACAATTGGTTTGTCAATATGAATAGGATTAGTCTTTTATTTTCTTCCACTAATATTAACTTAATATCTAAGTTGTCTATTGATGATCAAGTGGAGGATTCAATTTATTGGAAACTCTCTAAAGAATGAACTTTCAACACTAATATTACTCGTCACAACATTAGAGTCACCTGTAACAAGTCATCTTTTAATGCTAAGATATATAATGAATAATTCCTAGGAAATTTTCATTTTTACTATAGAGACTTCCTTACAAAATGATTTCTACTGACTCGATTATATGATCTAGATATATAATATTAGTCTCCAAGTTTCAGTTCTGTAAAAAAATTGGAAACTACTGATCATTTATTTATTTCGTGCATCTTTACCTGGAATATTTGGTCATATTTTGCAGATTTATTTAAGATCAAAGTAAGAAAATTCATGTCAACATCTCACATGACTAGGTGTTGGTTCTAGTCATCCCTTAGAAAATTTCACATCAAATCAGTTCTTCTTATCATTAACTGGGTTATATGGCAGTTAAGAAATAAAGTCAAAATCAAAGGGAGTTCTTTCTTTATTACCTAATCTATTAACTACATAATTTTTTCCAGTCTAGATCATGCTAACCTTCTTAAACATAAACATTGGACGGAATCTGAAAAATGCAACTATTATAACGAGTTGTATCAATCAACTCAACAAGAATAAGAAAACAACTCACCTACCTTGGAATTCGCCTTTTCCAGGAAGATGCAAGCTCAACACAGACGCTTGATTCCTTGCTTCAGGATATTCTAGTGGAGGTATTATCATTCGAGACAACGATGGAAAGATTTCCCATGTATATAGTAATCTCTACGTCAAGCTCTCTCCCATTAGAGCTGAATCCATGACTCTCTATGATGGTCATAAATGGCTTAAGTAAGATAAACATTGAAGCTGACTTTGAGATATTAGTATATTTCCTCTTTTCAGGCCAATATCCCTCTTCTATGGAATCTATTCTCAATAGCATTAGATTGTTAATATCCACTTCAATGAATCTTCGTCATATTTTCAAAAAGAATAACAAAGCGGCCAATTGGCTCGCTAAGTGTACTCTCAAATGTAAAATAAAGATTGGTCATCTCAATTTCTAGGTCCCTAATTAGCTAGAAGCTATTTTCTTCTTAGATAGTTTAGATGTGGGATATAGTAGTTTCTTCCTTTTCCTAACCAGCTCAGATTCTTGAAATAATTCCTATCGGTTCCTGTCGAAAATCTTCCATTCCTCTGCTTCCTCTCCCAGTCTTAATTTTGTATTCTTCTCAGCTCTCCTTCCCCGTTGAAGAATCTGAATCCCTTGAATTTGATTTATTCTAGATATAGATAAAGAATCTAGTCCTTCTTTTGTGCTTCTCAAATTTCAGTAAACATTTGTACTGAAATATGTTTCCAAAAGATGAATTGTTGCTTAGTTTGGAATTGAAATAAATATTGGTCAACATCCTTGAAGTAATCTCTTAGTATTGAGTTGTCCATCATTATCTATTTTTCATCCTCTCATCTACATGTTTTTAGATCCAAATTTTGGAAGGAGGATGAATTGAAAATTAAAATCTGGCATCGCATAAGTTGTATTTATTTTTTCAATTTGACTTATCTTGTAAGCCCAATAATTATTAAGCTGAACTCTTATTTTAATAAAGTTTATTAACTTGAAAATAATAATAATAATAATTAAACAAGACTATGTTTCATGTAAATTAAAATAAAAATTTATTTTAATCTCCGAAAGTCTCTAGGAGTTATAAATGTAATGGTAAATAAATGTAATGGTAAATAAATAATTTTAACATTTTTAACTTGTTTTCCATTTATATAAATTTCATAATTAACTAATTTAATGTATAACCAATAAGATTTTAAATAAAAATATTATAGATATAGTCGTACATAAATAATTATTAGTATGTCTAATTTGTGTACCTTTTTCATATCACATAAACATATTCTATATGAATTTTATAATTAACCAAAACTAGTTTAAGTATAATAATGATAATATTTTATTTTAATTTTAAAAATCTTTAAAAGTTATAGATAGAGATATAGGGTCAAAGCCCATTAACTAATATATTTTATCTATAAATAAGAGGTTTATATTTTATGTAATTTGTATGTTAAATAAATAGTCGCTTCTTAGAGACTTCCTCGTCTTCCAGTTATGATATTAATTCATTATTGTGAATTTTGGATTAAGGTGCGTCTTATCATATGTCACCTCACATGTCGAATTTTGTTTCGTTGTCTTATGTTGTAACCATATCCGTTTTGTCTGCTAGTGCTATAACAATGCTAGTAGATGGTATTGGTTCTATTTTTACCCATCATATATCGTTATCTCATGTTTACTATGTTCCCACCCTTGCTCTGATACCATGTCAAATCATATAATCGGTTCTCGTTGGTTTTTTGAAATTAAAACAAAGTCTCATCTTGTAGCAAAAGGGTATTCACAGAAGTATGGTACGGATTATGATGAGGTTCATACTCTTATTGTGGTTGCATCCGTTCTCCAGTGGGAGGTCTTCCAACTAGATGCAAAAAATGTATTTTTAAATGGTGATCCTCATAGGAGGTTTACATGAATCCTCCCCCAAGTGTTGTTCACCAACCAGGTGAAGTCTGTCGACTTAGGAAAGCTTTATATGTCTCAAACAAGCTTATCGTGCTTGGTTTGATAGATTTTCTATATATATATATATATATATATATATATATATATATATATTACTTCACTCGGTTTTCTTGCTAGTAATAATGATTGGGAATGGTTTATCAGATGTATAAGTGTACAAAGAATTATTTTATCCATATATGTAGATATTATGACCATTACATGTGATTATATTAATGATATTAAGGCACTAAAACGTGATTTGGCTGAGCGATTTGCTATGAATGACTCGTGACTATTATTTTATTTTTTAGGTATTGAGGTGACTCAATCCCCAAAAGGTTATATCATCTCCCAAACAAAATATATATCTCTGATTTACTCGAGCGAGCACGACTGTCTGATAACAAGACGGTAGATAAACCTATTGAAATTAATGTTTGGTATTCTCCGACTGATGATGTTCCTTTGTCAGACCTAATTTTATATCGAAATCTCGTATGGAGCTTGTCCATCTTATAGTTACTCGGCCATATATATCTTATGCCGTTCATGTGGCTAGTTTATTTTTTACTGCTCCTACATCCGTTCATTGAGGAGCTATTCTTCGAATATTGAGATATCTTTGTGGCACTCAGCTCCAAAGCATTTTGTTTCTTTCGACCCTTTCACTTGAAATTCGTGCCTATAGTGATTCTGATTGGGATAATGATCCTCATGACAAAAAATCTACTACTGGTTTATGTATTTTTCTTGGAGATTCATTAATCTCGTGGAAAAGAAAGAAATAAGATGTTTTCTCTAGATCGTCTACAAGCTGAGTAACGTGTTGTGGTTGTGATCACATGTGAGATTGTTTGGTTACGATGACTTCTTGAAAATATGGAGCTTAACATTGTTAAACCCACTTGCTTACATTATTATAACAAAAGCGTCATACAGATAGCAAATTTTTTTGTTTTTCATAAGAGGACGAAGTACATTGAAATAGGTTGTCAATTCACTCAATATGTGATGTAGCCCAAAAAGTCCAAACATAATTTTTTTTTTATTTTATTCAAATAGCTTATATTAATCAAATCAAATCTTAATATAATTAGATCTAATTTGAATAATATAAGATATTTGACTGAAATAAAATAAAAATAAAAAGTTTATGTTTGTACTTTTTGGGCTACATCATCCTCTCATGGTTGACAAGAATTTGTCCTCGAATTCATAGCACTATCACCATTAACAATCAAAATTATTTTATTTTATTTTTTTAATTTCTACGTTGAGAATTATAATTGTTGATTTTGTCGGAATAAGATAAATTCTTCTCGAGTGTTCCTTATTCGAAGTCACATTGACGATATCCAGTTGATGAAAAAAAT
Organism: Limnanthes douglasii subsp. nivea; assembly: GCA_036936605.1. NCBI lineage: Eukaryota > Viridiplantae > Streptophyta > Magnoliopsida > Brassicales > Limnanthaceae > Limnanthes > Limnanthes douglasii. The sequence goes on from JAUPFV010000001.1 coordinate 230,268,089, forward strand.
TGGTTTGGAAAACCTTTTCATGGCCTGAAGACAACATCCCCAAGTCCAGTTGATGAAAAAATGGTTTTGAAAACCTCTTCATAGCCTGAGATAACATCTCGATAAGCAATTTTTACCTTGATTCGACATTTGGTAGCCAATTTAAACTCCTTCAGTATCCGGTCAATACGATAGTCATTGAAACGGTTGGTATGCCCCATCATACTCAAATGATCTTCCCGATCTTCATGACCATGTGTGTTGTTCTCTTCTCTAAACCTTGAATCAAAATAGTCAGGCTTTAGAAACATTCTTCCCCATAGCAAGAACTGAGACTCTGATACCAAACTGATGCCGCAACGGAAATAGAAGAAAAAGCAACAATAGATGAAACCCTAATTCAAGGGTAACAGGATGAAACCCTAATCTAAGGGTAACAAAGACTGAAATTTTCAGATATAAAAAATATATCATTCCAAAAACTTAAAATAACTTAAGTTATATGAGGCTTTATATAAGAGCTTCTCAAAACCCTAAATTAGAATACAAGAAAATAAAATAAATATTCTAAATTAAAATCAAATCAAATCTTAATGTTTCGGAATTGGGTCAAACAGGTACTCAAATCGAATATTTCGACGAGCCCGCCAGATTTCAAAACTATGGCTATGCCACAAAATTTGATACCCAAATTCGACATGTAAAGCCTCCGAAGACCAGTTTTAATATTTAAGCGTTAATTTTTTTTTTTTTTTTTTTTTTAAAATATTTATGTAATTTCCCTTATTTGGAATTAGGGTTTTGGGTAGTGCTATATAAAGCATAATATACCCTATTTTCCGTTAGACTTTGATGAATAAAAATTGAGAATTTTCTCTTAGTCTCGTATAATCTAACTTAGGGTTAGGGTTTATATATCCTTGTTACGTCTTCTTCTCTTTGTGTACAAGCACATATGCCTTAGGTTATTTGAAGTTTTTAAAATAATATATTTTTTATATCCGTTTAATAGGATATTATTTTATTTCGTTGTCTCATGTTGTAACCATATTCGTTTTGTCTGCTAGTGCTATAGCAATGCTAGTAGATGGTTTTGGTTCACTTTTTACCCCTTATATATTGTTATCTCATGTTTATTACATTTTCACTTGAGGTAGGAGGAAAGGCTCCAAAATAATCTATTTAAATGTTTTAGTTTTATTTTATTTTTTACACTTTAAAAATTTATTTAAGATAGTAAATTAAATATGATTACATTTAGATTTAATATGATCTTATTTTATTGTGTTTACTTTTATTTCCATATTTTGTATTAGGAATTTGGGCGATTCTTATTTAAGGCGCCTCAAACCCTACTTTTAGGTTAGACTTTGATGAATAAAAATTAATATTTTTCTCTCAGTCTCATCTAGGGTTAGGTATATATATATATATATATATATATATTGTTTTATATTTTTCTTTTTGATTTCTACAGCCGACGAACCATATTGGTATCAGAGCAAGAGCTCCTACAGTGTGGGTAACGAAGGTATGCCGCCAAAGTGATCCTTGCAGGGGAAGTCCACTATTCAGATCGCAAAATCGGTCGACCGTGATGAATTCAGTCAGTTCCGATCGTAGGTTGGTAAACATATGAATTCATTGCGACATCAAATGAAGAAAGCAATGGAAGATATTGAGAGGATAACTATCACCGGATTCCAAAATCCAATCATAAATTCAAAGGCGAAAGTCTATTTCACATAAGTCAACCACAACATAGCTACAATATGGAGAAACCAAAGATAAAGGAGATCCATCAAGTAGCTGATCAAGTAGCTGCTGGTGACAGGGAGGAGTCGCCGATACTCGACTATCCACTCTTTGATGAGTATAAGGCTCACTACCTAGATGAAATTTCTGATAAAACTTGGCGGGAATTGGGAGGTCCGATTTATGACGTTTACGACGATGATGGTGAAATAATGGTTAAAGACGAAGACAATTATGTAACACCAACAAAAAATAGACAAACAATAAAAAAAATCCCCCTGTTACAATTAATACCGGTGAAATTGTTAAATATTTGGTTGATAATCCTTTTTTTATTCTAAAAACAAAAAAAAATCTATGATTAAGAATTAAAAAAAAAACTACCAAAATATCAAACTAAAGAGCGAGTAAGAAAAAAGAGAGATCTAAATTGTAGTCGGAAGCGAAAAAAACGAACGTCAACTGTGAAAGAAGAAACCCATGTTATCATAAGAAAACACGAGGATGTTGCAAATCATTTTCCCACATCGTTACGTGGAAAGCCCAAAGTTTTTCTAAATGGAGAATGGGATGGGGTCTGTGAAAACTCCTATTCGTTTGTTACAGAGTTAAGGAGATGGCAGCGGCAACGAGAGCTGCCCTACCAATTTGAATTTAAGAGAGATGCAGCGCAAGAAGAAGTCTGCATTTTCACTGATGCTGGGAGACTGCTTTGACCTCTTCTAGTTGTACAGAATTGGCACAAGATTCAAGTAGGAAAAAGTGATAATTGCGTTCTAAAGATGAAAGACAACATTCAAGCACTAGAGAAGTCCGATCCTCTGGTAAAGCTATTTGATTCCCAGTTTATCTTTTTCTTTTCTACTAGTCAAGTTATGCCTGTAGTTGAGGTGTTTGATAGAATGTATTAGAGAGATAACAAGAGCCTGGTTTTTTGGCATGGCAAAGCTTAGACAGTTGGGTCATGTGCAGTTGGTATTGATGGAGCCCGAGTCAGAGAAACTAGGGGGTTTTCCATTAACTTCTGGTCATATAGTCAATTGCATGCGGAGAGTTATAATAGTTGATTTGAAGCAGATCATCCAGGTTGATAAAGGTTTTTAGACGTGTGCCTACTACACATGACATGTTCTTGGAGCTGTAATGTTTTATGCAAAGGTGGGAGAATCCACAGTTGGATCACCCAATCGTGAGGCAAGAACTGAAATGCATTTTATGGTGGTTGGTGATCAAGGAAAACAAATATACGATCACAATGTTTTATGAAGATTTGCACTCGAACTCGGCCTTGTCAATTCGCTGATCATTGTGTATTCTACATATAGGGATTTGAGTTCTTCAAAAACAATTTTTCATTCGATGGACGAGAGAAGTTTGGTTTCGTGGATTATAGTGGTTCTAAGCTTCTACATAATGGATACCCGAGAGACGCTTTTATTTTGTTTAAAGAATTGAAGGTTCAAAACAATTATCTTAGTTACCATGTTACTGGTATTAATATCAGTAAGGCAGCCATAAGAGAACATAAAATTGGGACAGTGGACTGGACAGCTCAGGGTGTTAGGGTGAACAGGGTACGACTCCTTAACTTCATCTATAACTATCTCACTGGCCTGCCCATTGAAAAATGTTTTCAACTCCACCATATGGAGATTATTGATTTAAGTAGAAATGATTTCTTGGGTTCCATCCCAAAATGTACTCATTTTCCTTCATTCAAACATATTGATATTTTGTATAATAACCTCAGTGAGTATGGGGATGTCTCTTTCTGTACAACCTCACCTTACATAGAAGAAATAAATTTGGAGAACACCAATATCTCCAAAGAAATTCATTGAGGACTGTGGATATAGTTAGGTTGTTTCTAGATACATGTGCAGATCGTTACATGACTGATGCACATGGGCTTCAACCACAACATTTTGTTGTTATTTTCGCTTCCAGAGGCTTCTCAAATATGAAAGCTTCCCTTGAAGAGATTTTGAAAGATAGCGAATCTGGCTTTCCTTTGCTTACTCCAGATATGACATTTTTCACCTGCTGTTTGCATACCCAATAACTCGGATCCTTCTTGTGTGTCGGAGAAGAAAGAATTCTCAATCGATCCATCTCTTCCGGATTTTAAAAGTAACATTTACACTACATATGAGTTTCGTATGTTTTCCTTCAAGATTAGACCTTGTTCGCGTGGTTATTTCCATGACTGTACCGAGTGTCCTTTTGCTCACCCAGGTGAGAGTGCAAGAAAAAGAAACCCACAAAATTTCCATTATAGTTGTGTGCCTTTCCCAGACTTTAAGAAAGGGACTTGTAAGTTCGGAGACATGTGTGAGTATGCACATGGGGTCCTTGAGTGCTGGGTACACCCAACTCAGTACTGGACTCACCTTTGCAAAGATGAGGCGCGGAAGAATCTGATGAGATTAGCGCAAACTATGGTACGATCATTCTGCGTTCGATTCAGTAGTTCGTGCGCCCAATCCTGGACAGAATTGTCCGAATCGGCTGAAGAAACAGTGAGAATCACCACCATAAAACTATCTGAAACAGGATAACCAAGTGGAATATTTTTTTTGTGGTGCTACTGTAAAGTTTTTCTTAGAGTGGTACTCTTATAAGCTACTGGAGGATGGAGCTAGAATCCTTTCAGCCGCAAAAGGGCATCTTCCGAAGCAGTGGAGCAAAAATATCAGAGAAAGTAGCAGGTAATCACTTGCATATTAATAAAGAAGCGAAATTTCAAACAGAGGATGCAAGATACTCCATTGAAGGTGGTCTATTAAAAATGAATATCCGTAACATGCAGTGGGCTCATGGGAAGGCTGGTGAGGACAAAGATTCATTTTGCGTTGCCAAACAAGGACAAGGATTATGCACAGCTGATTTGTATGCTCTGTTTGTCGGGATTCTTACTATGAGTTTACCAAAGACTGTTTCTTTTCTTATGGAACTAATTTGGATCAACGGAACGAAAAAAGTTCCAGCTATGAATTTTGTAGTGAAACTTGTCCAAGTTATTTATCGATTCCAAATTTACAGCTCTACAATGTTACCAGCTATATGCTTCGTCAAAAACTCTAGAATTTTAGGCATGACATTAGAAATAATGACAAATTTACAACTTTACAATGTTACCTGCTACATGCTTGGTCAGCAACTCTAGAATTTTAGGCGTGACATTAGAAATGGTGATGGTAAACAGAACTATTGTTATTGTTGCTCACTGTTCAGGCACTGTTACAATGTTGATGGTATCGCTCTCGTGGTACAATTCTTCAAATATTCGATATTCCAACGTTTTGAATTCGAGGTCGAATTCTTCCCAACCGGGGAAGGATGATGTAGGCGGAAAGCCTCCAAAATAATCTATTTAAATGTTTTATTTTATTTTATATTTTTTAAAAATTTATTTAAGATAGTAAATTAAACCTGATTTTCCATATTTTGTATTAGAGATTTGGGCGATTCTTATTTAAAGCACAGGTTAGACTTTGATGAATAAAAATTGAGATTTTTCTCTGAGTCTCTGAATCTCTTATATTCTAACCTAGGGTCAGGTATATATCTATTGTTTTGTATTTTTATTCTTTATTTCTACACCCGACGATTATGTTTCAACCCCCGTCGCCACCAATATCATCTTCAGATCGACACCATCTCATTTCCACCTTCAGCTTTGCAAGTTGCTGATATTTTCACGAAGTCTCAATCAACAGGGCAGTTTTGCTTTTTTTTTTATGGCAAACTCTCAATGTTTGTTACTATTATCATTTTGAGTTTGAAAGAGAGTCATAGAGATATAAGACTCAATCCTATTAACTCATATATATATTTGAAATGAAATATTTATTTATTAAATATTGTTTACAAAGAAGGCGGGAAAGTTGAATTCGAAAACTGAAGAGGCGCCAATACAGAAACCATAATCTAAGAATTTGCTTTACAAATAAACCCTAATCGATACAACATTAGGGACTATCATAAAAGTACTATCAATTGCTAGACTAATTGAGCAATTTTTGAATCAGAGCAATATCAGAAGAGCTGCATCAGCGAAGCATCATGAGATCATCATCAGGATAGCAACACCATCAGCAGCACCATCAGCAGCATTAGGAGATCAGCACCATCAGTATGAGCAAGAAAGCAAGAACATTCATCAACCAAGAATTCTAGCAGCCAAGACAGATCGGAAACAGCCCAAGACAGATCGAAAGTAGCATCAGCATAGAGTTAACAACAACTTATGGCCAAGAATCAACAACCAACCAAATCTTGAGCAAACCAAGAAGCTACTTATCAGACAACACCTACTTAGAAGATAAGTCAGGTAATAGGATTCAGTTAGTTATGTATCCGAGACCAAGAGCTTCTAAAATCAGGATAGCCTTAAGCTCATTTGGAATAGAGTTAGGCATAATGTTGTAAGCAGTTTTAGTTTTTAAAGTATAACGAGCCAACCAGTCAGCAGCATGGTTTTGTTCACGAAAAATATGAGAAATAGTCATGCTACTATAAATAACCTTAATGATGCAATCAAGAATTGGTTTTATAAACCAATAAGAATTTCTACTTTGATTGTTAAGCAAGTTGATAATAGTTAGAGAATCAGTTTCAACATCAACCATCATCCAGTTATTAGCTTTACAAATAAGAAATCCATCGAGAAGAGCTCGAGTCTCAGCAAAAAGGGGAGTAGATTTTCCATATAGATAGCTGTAACCACGAATGAAATTACCATAACTATCTCTAAAAATGACAGATCCACTAGCTTCCCCATTACTAAGACAAGAAACATCAGTATTCATTTTCAATCTTCCAGTAGGAGGCAGAATCCATTTGATATAAGTAGGCATATTGGGTGCTCTTAAATGATTGACACAACCCAAGACCTTAGCAGCCTTAGAGCAGTTAATCCAATGAGTTTTATTTAAAATCCTTTTCATATCAAGAGTGTATAAGATAGTGTTTATTTGATTGATGACAGAAATTATAGAAGTACTAACACCTTTAATCTTAGATGGATTCCTAGCTTTCCAAATATTATGCAAGATTAGAGAAGGTAAGATGTTTCTGACCTGTATCTTCGTAGTCTTAGGCCATTGCCACATTCTTGTAAGGTGATTGATGCTCATATGATTGGATATATGAACTTTAAAGATAACAGCATAATGCAGCCAAATAGACCAGGCAAACTTACATGAAATAAACACATGGTTAATAGTCTCACAGTTGTTACAAAACTGGCATTTAGAAGCCAAAGAAATGCCTCTTTTTTGAATAATAGAATCAACAGCAACATAGCTATGCAGAATTTTCCAATGCATGAAAGAACTTTTAACATGAGTTAAATGGTTCCATTTTAAAAAAAAATTAGAATGACTACTATATTTAGTCCCAATACTTTCCCAAGTATCTTTCAAGTTATAAGTACCAGTCTTTGCAAGGCTCCAAATCATCAAGTCATCTTTGTTATTGTCAATAGAAAGATGGTTAATGCTATCAATAATATCAGGATGAATAATGTTAGAGACATAGGATAAATCCCAACCATTACTAGACCAATATTTGTTAACAGTTTCAGAAGTGAACCATAAGTTATTGTCATCGACATTAAAAGTTAAAATATGATTAGAATTGGTCCATTTATCTAACCAAAAATCAACAAGACCATTACCCAACTTTCATTTAATATGGTTTTCAGCCAGTTCACGAACTTTGATCATTCTTTTCCAGACCATTGAACCAACTTTGTATGTACTAATCTGCAAAGGATGATGGTTGGGACAATATATACTATGCATAATGTTAGACCAGTAAGAATTGTTCTTTCTAAATGCAACCCAAATTTTGTAAGATATATCAGTTTGAATATCATCCATTTTACGAACATTAAGACCATCTTCTTTATAGGTTTTACATAAAGTATCCCAATTACACCAATGAACTTTCTTATCAGACAAGTTAGAACCCCAAATGAATATATTCATGATGATTTCAAGTTTATAAATAATTTCTTTAGGAAGAACATTACACTGCATCCAATATAAAATGATATTCATCAAAACAGACTTCACTAATGTAAGCCTGCCTGCAAAAGAAAGGTAAAAAACATTCCATTCATTAATCTTACTGCTAATCTTGCATATTAACTTGTTGTAGTTGCTGATTCTATTGTTGGTATTGATTGTGACCCCAATATAATCTGTAGGTAAGTAGCTAGAAGAGAAGCCAGAATTGTTAGTAATGATATCAATCTTAGATAAGCTAATACCATTAGCCAACAAAATCTTGGTTTTATCTTTATTAACAACCTGACCAGAAATTGCTTGATATTTTTCAAGAAAGTTACACAGATTATTAATAGTAATGTCTTTGCAATTCGTAAACAATAAGATATCATCAGCAAAAGCTAGACTATTAATATTGATATTGCTTATACTTCTATATTTCATGAAGCTGTGAGAAGTAAAGAGATTATTGACACCTCTAATAAGCATCTCCTCAGCAATGATGAAAAGATAAGGAGATATAGGGTCACCTTGACATAAGCCTTTTTTAGTTTTAAAGAAACCAAACACTTCACCATTAACAAGTATATAAACATTAACATCATTTATCATTTTCTTAATAAGGCAAATGAATCTAGTAGAGAAGCCAAACTTCTTTAAGACATTTAGAATAAATCAATGAGTCAGTTTTTCAAAAGCCTTTGACATATCAAGCTGAATCAAAATATTACTGTCTTTAACCTTTCTATTCATATCATATAGTGATTCTTTACAGATCAGAATGTTTTCATGAATACTCTTACCATGAACAAAGCCACCTTGATTAGGAGAAATTATTTTGGGCAGAATAAGAGCCAACCTATTAGTAATGATCTTAGACATGATACGATTGAGCAAAGAACACAGACTAATCGGTCTATAGTCTTTCCAACAAATAGAATTAGTAACCTTAGGTATTAAACAAACACCAGTAGCAAATATTCCTCTAGGAATATTCTTACCACGCAAGAAATCTTTTATAGCATTAATCATATCAACTTTAATAATATGCCAACAATGCTTATAGAAACTATGAGTGAAACCATCCATACCTGGGGCACTGGAAGGGTTCATGTACTTAATGATGTTCCGAATTTCATTTTCATCAGGATCTTTAAACAACTTTCTATTATCTTCATCAGTTACCATGCTAGGAATATTGTTAAACATATCATCATTCATACAAATAGCTTCATTGATATTATTAGCATAGGGGTAGTCGGCAAGAGCATGCTTGAAGAAATCAATAGTAGAAATACCAATGTCTTTAGAATCAGTAATCCAATTATCTCCAATCTTAATACCTTTAATGTTGTTTCTTCTTCTCTTCTTTTGAACAAGACTATGATTAAATCTAGTATTTTTATCACCTTTAAGCATCCAATTAGAGTAACATTGCTGTCTCCAATACACATCCTCTATTCTTTGAGCTTTGATTAGTAAAGCATTAGCTTTGGCAAGATCACACTTGGATTCACTAGATTGGAGATTCTGATGATTGAGCTCCTTCACTAAAACATCATCTTCTAAGCTTTGAACTTTGCTGAAAATGTTGCCAACATTATTTTTATTCCATATTATCAACCCTTTTTTAAAGTCCTTTAAGCTTATTTCACGGAATAAACAAAGGATCACCCATCAATTCATGGTTCCAATTTTCCTCCACAAAAGGCAGAAATGTATCATCCAAGGTCCACATTTCCTGAAACCTGAAACTAGACTTAACTCTAGCAAAATCATTAGAGATAGAGATAATAATAGGCATGTGATCAGATCCAGTCCTAGCAAGATGATATATCTTAGTATTAGCAAAGTAGTTAGAACATTTGTTATTAATGAAAACCGATCTAATCTCTTCCACTTGGAACCATTAGACCAAGTAGATTTTGAGCCAATGTAGCCAGCATCTTCAATATTGCAACAAGAAATCATATCATTGAAATTATTAGTACTGTTAATACAAAAAGTACTACAACCAATCTGTTCCTCAATAGAACTAACAACATTAAAATCTCCATAGATCAGCCAACACAAATCATTGTTAACAATACTCTTGAGAAAGTTCCAAAGATCAATCCTATTACTCCTTTGACATTTAGCGTAAACAACCGTAATCATAACATAGTTATTATCATGAATAAAGCTAACTTTTAAGTTTAAGCATTGGTTAAGATCATTCAAAATAGTGACAGAGATATCACAATGCCAGAAAATCCAAATCTTATTAGTAAGATTATAAGCAAAGTTTTCAAAGCCTAATTTGGCAGCAATACTACTAATAGCCTTAACATTCACAAGAGGATCTTGGATAACAATCATTTTGGCCTTATTTTTCTTAGCTAGGAATTTTAGCCTACAAATTAAAGCTTTATCCTTAATACTTCTAATGTTCCAGTTTATAATACTAATCATTAAGAGAGTTAGAAGATTTTGATTTACTTGAACCATTAAATTGCAATGCTTTGATAATCTTGCTCCTTGTTCTTGTCTTTCCTTTAGCTGCCTTTATCTTTTTGTCAAAAATCTCCTTAAAGCTAGCTTCTTCTTCCTTTTTATTCTAATCTATAATACTGTGTTGTTCAGCTTGTTTTGGATCTTCCCCATCTTTCTCCACTTGCTCACTTTCCTCTTGTTCTTCATTGTTATCCTCTTCGTGATTATCTCGATCTTCATGATTATTTTCTCTAAATAATTCAGGAGATTGGGTTTTCCACTTATCAAGAACATTTGGAGAATGTTGGAGACTTCCTATGTGCTCTTCCTTTGAAGAATCATCACCATCAGACACCATATTAACATAACCATTATTATCATTTATTCCAAGGGATAACGTTTGAATAACTTCTATAATTTCTCCTTGCTCAGGATTTTTAAAGCCAACTGCCTCTTCATCTTGAACCTTTTCTTGATCTTTACTTATCCATTGCTTAGTAACAATAGATTTAATCTTCTTAACCTTTTCAACTTCTTCATCTTTCTGTTCTTTATAAACTTTCTTGCATTTATCATTGCTGTGTCCAAGATGAAAACAATGATTACAGTATAGAGGGAGATTCAGATAAGATATTCTAACCCAGTAGCCATAGTTAGACCCAAATCTAATCCATACATCAGATTGCATTTTTGAATTGACATCAACTTCAACTAGAGCCGAGCAAGACGAAAATAATCTGTTTTCCTCAAGAACTTTCACCACTAGAGTTTCACCTATCATTGAAGCAATCGACTTGACCAAATTCTTATCATATAAATGTTCTGGCATATCAAGCTTTATCCAGACTGGTGGAATAGAGCTTTCTTTGGAAAAATCACCCGACCACTTCAAAAGTCTCATCACTGAATTTCCCAGAGTCCATACTGCACGCTGCCAAATCTTCCCATAATCTTCCTTTGAATCAAATTCAAGAACAATGTGTCTCGAATCCCAGATTTTGTATATGAAAGCAGATTTGAACTTAAATGATTCAAGAAACTGAATCAAAGTGCTTCTTTTGGGCTGCCCATGAGTGAATTTACCAACTAATAAGTGTTTAGTTTTGGCATTTCAAGTGCTCAAGAACCTCATCACTATACTGCAGTGATAAATTATCATTTTTTATTCTCGAAAATTCTGGTTCAAACTCTAATTTTTCTTCAAATCTCAAGTTTTTCTTCACCATTTCTGCATAGGAACATGATTTCCTATCTTTATCATGATCACTGGTACCCGAATTCTTCATCAAATCAGTAGATTTGAAGAAAGAAATGAAAAAAACCTAACTTAGAAGCCAAGAAAGCAGTATTCAAATCTTGGAGGCATGCAACTTTTTAAAAAATATATTAACTCATATATTTTGTCTATAAATAAAAACTTTATAATTAAAAAAATTCAACAATAAATAAAATAATTATAAATAGTTATTAATATAGTTTTACATGTTTTCCTTTTCTCAAATCAAAAAATATATTTTGTATAAAACTCATAATAGAAAAAACCAATATTTCATGTATAATTACTTTAATGTTTGAGAATTTCTAGGAGTTATAGGTATAATAGTATCTCAATATTTTAACTTGTTTTATTATTATCGCATCAAATATATATGTTTACTGATTTCGGTACTATATTGTCTAAAAGTTATAAATATTATATTATATAAATAGTTGTTAACATTTTTAACTTGACGTAGAACAAACATATTTTTATATCACCTAGACTATATTTTATATATAATAAATATAATTTTATTTTAATTTAAAAGAATCTCATAATTATGAAATTAATTGTATATAAGTAAGTTATTTGTGATTTCATTTTAATTTTAGAGAATCTTAGAATTATAAAATTAATTGTATATAAGTAGTTATTTATATTTTCACTTTTTTCCATCGATGTCATAATTAACCCAGACTATATTTAAATAAGATTTTATTTATAGTATATAAATAGTCATTAATAACTTTAAAGAATCTTCCAATTACCTCATGCCCAATAACTCATGGAAAGGTTTGGCACATATTTACTATTATTATAAAACAACTAACTTCATTTTTTTTTAATCCTTATAAATTTTGCATATTTAAATCATCGTTAACACCCATACGTATCAAACTTCAATAAGTAAGTTTAAGGGAAATATGCTAATTTCTTAGTAAATCACTTCTAAATTGACCTGAAGTAAAAATGATTTTAGGAAAATACACAATTTTCTTGCAATCAGATCAAAAGAAAAAAAAAACACAAAACAAAAGTGAAATCAAACACACAATTGTCAACGGAGTTCAGCAAATTATGCCTACGTCTCCGGACCTGTTGCAAATCGATTTTATTAAAAAGACACAGTGACTCTGCTGTATTCGATGCATACCCAAAAAACCTAGTTTTTTTGTTTTTTTGTAGAGACTGTAACACAAAAAGAATACAGTCCTTAGTGTGTAATTTATGACTTACTAAATTACACTATCTTTTCAAATTTACTCCAGTTCTCTTTAATGAGTCTAACACTTGCATCATCTTCATTGTCCTATCATTATCGCTAGCTTCACTGTCTTTTCATCTAACATAAGGAATGTAACATGTTTAGATAAAATAAACCACACACGAGATTAGTTATATTATTTGACCTAACAATCTCTCAGTTGAAGACTGGTTTCAACCTGTCTTCACACCTTGACCTATGCATCAGATCTTTCTGGTCTTATTACTCTTGCAAACCAACTGAAGCTGAACACAATTTCAATTTTTCAATGGCTATTGTCTTTGTCAACATATCAGCTGGATTCTTGCTTCCTTGGATCTTTTCCAGTATTAGCACCTCATCTTCCAATAAAGATCTAATGAATAATAACGAAGACTGATATGCTTGGTTCTCGAATGGAATGTTGAATTATTCGCCAACTGAATTGTACTCTGATTATCACTATGCAGAATGTTATTCTTCTGTTTGAATCCCAACTCGGTTCACAAACCTTGAAGCCATATCGCTTCAGTCACTTACTACACACTCAACCTCTGTAGTCGATAGAGTGGCAATTTTCTGTAACTTTGACATCCAACTAACAATTGTAGTTCCAACAGTAAATATATAACCAGTGGTGATTTTTCAGTGATCAACTTCACCTCCAAAATCAGCATCTACGTAGCCTTGTACCTTTAACTAACCCTTACAAAAGTACAAACACTTTTCTGTGGTACCTAGTAGATACCTCAAAATCCATTTGACAGCTTCCTAATGAAGTTTCCTTGGGTTTGACATAAACCTACTCACAATTCCAACTGCATGACTAGTGTTTGGTCTCGTACAAACCATTGCATACATCAAACTTCTAATAGCTGAGGCATAAGAAACCTTAGCCATGAAGTTTTTTTTCTTCCTCTGTCTTAGGGGATTGATCCTTGGATAAACGAAAGTAACCTGCCAATGGTGTACTAACTGGCTTGGCATCACCAATGTTGAATCTTTTCAAAATGAGATCGATGTACTCTGAATGAGATAACTGCAAACCTTTTCTATCCTTATCTCTTGTGATTTGCATTCCAATAATCTTCTTCACCAGACCCAAGTCATTCATGTCAAATTCTTTTGACAACTGTTGGTTCAATCTTCTAATATCATCCATATCTGACCCTGCTACCAACATATCATCAACATAGAGTAGCAAAATGATATAACTGGACTTACATCTTTTAAAATAGCAACAATGGTGTGCATTACACTTTTGAAAACTCTTTTTGTGCAGAAAACTGTCAATTTTCTTGTACCACTGTCTTGGAGCTTGTTTTAGACCATACAAACTTTTCTTGAGTCTGCATACCATGTTTTCTTTCCCTTCTTTTAAGAATTTTTTTGGTTGATACATGTATATCTCCTCATCCAAGTCCCCGTGAAGAAATGCAGTGTGCACGTCTAACTGTTCAAGATATAGGTCTTCAATGGCAACAATACTCAATACTAATCTAATAGTATTGAGTTTAAAAATTGGAGCAAAAATATTAGTGTAATCAATTCTTTTCTTTTGCTGGAACCCTTTGACAACTAGTCGGGGTTTGTATCTCTTATAGCCATTATGCTCATCTTTCACCTGATACACCCATTTATTATAAAATGCCTTTTTACCCATTGGTAACTCAAATAGTTCCCATGTATCATTTGAGATTAAAGACTTCATCTCATTTTTCATGGCAAGCTCCCACTTGCTAGCATCACTGGTCTGACAAGCTTCATCATAGCATTCAGGTTCCCGTCCATTGGTAAGTAAGAGATAGTTCAAGTATCTCCTCTTGGGAAGATGGGGTCGGGAAGATCTTCTCAAAACAGGAGCTGCCTCGGTCTGCTGTATGATGTCAGACTGTTGTCGATCGGTATGTCTAACTGATTCTTTGCTGAGGGGTTAATCTGATCGGCTATATTTCTTGACTATCTGGAACTCTCTCGATATCTGCAAATACTAACTCGTACGGCTTTGAGTCATTTGCTTCGGTTTTATGTCTGTCCATGTACATTACTGTTTCATTGAAGATCACATCTCTGCTTCGTATCATCTTAATGTTTTCATCGTCCCAAACACGATAACCGAACTTATCTTCGCCATAGCTGATCATGAAATATTTATTTGATTTCGGATCAAGCTTGTTCCTGCCTTGATCAATTATTTGAACACATATTGTACAACCGAAAAATCTTAGATGTGATAATTTTATATCCTTACCACTCCATACCTCCTCGGGTATTCTATGTTCTAAGAGAACCGATGGGTCTCAGTTAACTAGGTAAGCCGATATGTTGATTGCTTCTGCCCAGAACTGCTTCGGTAAAACAGACTGTATACGAATGTTTCTGGCTCTTTCTGTCAAAGTTATGCTCATATGTTTGGCAATGACATTTTGTTGAGGCGTACCTGGCACGATTCTCTCCATCATGATCTCGTGCTCAGAACAAAACTTCTTTCATTTGATGTCCTCATATTCACCACCATTATTGGTTCTCAACTTTTTAATCTTCAGACCTGTTTCATTCTTAACCATAGATTTCCATCCCCTAAAAACATCAAACGCTTCAGATTTATGCTTTAGAAAATAATCACATACCTTTCGAGAATAATCATCAATAAAGATCACGAAATAATTTTTCCCTCCTATAGATGAAACAGTTGTTAGCCTCCAAACGTCAGAGTGAACAAGCTCGAGCCTTTCTTTCTTTAGGGTTCTGCCACTCGTCTCAAAACTGACCCTTTTTTGTTTTCCAAGTATGGAATCTTTGCACATGTCTATATCGACTGGCTTAAGACTTGGAAGCTTCCCCTTCAAGTACATAATTTTCATACCATTCTCACATATGTGGCCAAGCCTCTGGTGCCATACATTTAGATTTTCGTTTCCTATGCTATTACAATTGAACAACTCGTCTCTATTGTCTTGTAAAACATATCACTCTTCTTTCTGCGAGCAACCATCATTGCTCCCTTTGAAATCTTCCAATTTTCACCATGCAAGACCGTATTGCAGCCTTCGCTAGCCAACTGCCCTACTGAGATTAAGTTCTTTCTCAGATCGAGGATATGTCTGACATCTTTCAGTTCCCATACAGACCCATTCAACTTAATATTCACAGTACTTTTACCAATAATATCACAAGGTTGATCATCACCAAGATATACTTTTCCAAGGTTACCAAGGACATACCTCTCGAAGTATTATTTCTTCGAAGTAGCGTAAAACGATGCTCCAGAGTTAACACCCAAGACTCTTCCCTGCTTTTTAAGGAACATATTATCACATCATCTCCTTCTGAAATGATAATTGCCTCTATCTTCTTCTCATGGTCCTTTGGTTCTCTCTTGCACTGAAATTTATAGTACCCAGTCTTCTCATAATTCTAACACTCGATGTTTCTAAACCCTTGGTAATTTTTAAGAGTCATAGACTTGGACCTCCAGTCTATTAATTTTTCTTAGTAGTTCGATTTACCGCGTCCATACCTCTAGTTGAATTTCTTCCTCTCGAATCTGTATGTAAGACCGAGGAGATTGATGACTCATCTGATTCTCTTATTCGAATATCTTCACTGAGAACTAGGTCACGAACATCATCAAATTTCAACTTATTGCTTCCTGACGAACTACTCACCGCTGTGACAGTAGCATTCCAACTATTTGGTAGTGAAGACGAGAGTATCAGTGCTCGTATTTCTTTATCGAAATCAATTTCAACTGAACTCAATTGGGTTGTGATTGCATTAAGTTCATCAAGGTATTGAGCTACCGACGCGCCTTCCGTCATTCACAAATTGAATAAACACCTCATCAAGTGAACTTTGTTGAAAGCTGATGGCTTCTCATACATACTGGAGAGAGCCTTCATAAGACCCTCCATGGTTGTTTCCTTTACGATGTTAAAAGAAAAATTACGGGATAACGTCAATCAGATAAATCCAAGAGCTTATCTGTTAAGAAGGGTCCATTCTTCATCTTTCATACTTTCTGGTTTCTTCTATGAGAGGGGTTGATAGAGTTTTTTTTGTGTATATATTATCTTCAATCTGCATCTTCCAGAACCCAAAATATACACCATCAAATTTTTCTAGTCTCACATTTCCATCGTCTGTAGCCATTGCTCCCACTTAAATCTGACCTCTTTTGGATCGCTACCAGCCTGGCTCTGATACCAGTTGTAAGGGAAATACACTAAATTCCTAAAAAATCACTTCTAAATTGGCTTGAGATAAAAATAGGTTTTCAGAAAATACACAATTTCTTGCAATCAGGTAAAAAAAAAACAAGGAACAAAAAAAAGTGAAATCAAACACACAATTGTTAACGGAGTTCAGCAAATTTTGCTTAGGTCTCTGGATCTGTTGTAGATCGATTTTATTAGTGACTCTGCTGTATTCGATGCATACCCAAAAAACCTAGTTTTTTGGTTTTTTTGTAGAGACTGTGACACAAAGAGAAATACAGTCCTTAATGTGTAATTTATGGCTCACTAAATTACATTGTCTTTTCAAATTCACTCTAGCTCTCTTTAATGATTTTAACACTTGCATCATTTTCACCGTCCTATCAACATTGCCAGCTTTAGTGTCTTTTCATCTAACATGAGTAAGATAACATGTTTAGATAAAATAAACTACACACGAGCTTAGTTATATTATTTGACCTAACCGTAAGGTTTATTCAAATGAGGCTGTGGCTCTTTCATGTCAAAATTCTTCGAGTGAAGTCCAGCAACAACTCATTTATCTTCAAGGTCTTCTAGACCCTAATATTGATGCCCATGTAGTTGTAATATCATGTAGTTTTGTTTCATGCTCCTCGAGTATTTGATTTTGTAATAAAAATGGGATAATCCCAATCAACATTGTGTCTAATTTTTTTCATTAAATCAAGTTTATTTTGTTAAAAAAGAAAGTAATTTAAATTTTTTTCTCTATTCTACCTCAATATATATATTTCAGAGTTAACCAACACTATATTTCATGTATAATAGATACGATTTTATTTTAGATTTAATTAATTTGTAAAATTATGAATATTATAGTATATAAATAAGGCTGCAGCTAAATTAGGGTCACTCGCGACAACCATCCTCAAAATTTAAAAACGTACCAAAATTATCTTTTACCCCGCCAGTTGAAACCCTCTAAACCTATGGGGAAGCTTGACCGGCAGATAAGAAGGTCCCATCCGCCGGTTGAGAAAGGTTCAATTGCCGGAATAAGGATAAAATAGTAAAAGTTAAAAAATGCCTCATTTTTTGGGGTTGGTTAACATTTTTTGGGCCCGAATTTAATCAAAACCTAAAAAAACTATTAATATCTTTAATTCATTTTCATTCCCTCCTATCAAATAAATATATTCGAAAATAATAGATAAAATTTTATTTTTATAGACCTTTTAAGAATTAAACTTATAACACTACATTTATTAATATTTTTAACTTGTTTTCGTTTTCTTACATCAAATAAATATATTTCGACATATGGGTATTTCAGGTTATCTTATCAAGATTTCAATAAATCAAATTTTATGGACCAAATTATTTATATTATTATAGTTTTTATAATAATTATAATTATAATAATAATTATTATTTAATAATATATATATATATATATATATTATATCTAAATATAGTTTTAAAACACTATTTTAAACTACAAAACCAAACAAAATTTCAAATATTAACTTTCAATTTTTAAAGTCAATTTTAAATTAAATATCAAAGACTTGACACAAATTGTGGCTAGACCTTTGTGATCAGGCATGCTGCGACACTAAGCTCAAGTTGCAACTTGGGCCCAATGCCAAGCTTTTAGTCGTGCAATGCTGCTCGACCATATATGAGTTACTGTTTGATCACAGAAGCCATGTATTTGGTCATGTAGTGCTATACGACCAAGCTACTAGTCATGTCGTACCGTGTAACCAATCATGTTTAACAATTTGGTCTTAATTGCAAAGATTTGTTCGAGCTTATGGTCGTGAGACCAGGTTCTGTTGCGTTTGGTCATTTGGCTATATCGAGATCATTCTTATTTAAATTAATCATATAAGGTTTGAGTTGAGATCCTTATGTGGTTTCATTTGTTATATAATGCGATGATACCTCATACTGTATCAATAAATCCTTCGTTATGTTTCTTGCATGCAGAGAACCAGAGTGTCCAAGTCTTGTAATAGCTCACCATCGTCTTGCACCCCTTGATTGTTTTCTAGCAGTCTTAGGTGCGATACTATCTTATTTTGTATAAGCTTGTCCCTCATCTAATGATTTGTTGATTTATAAGCGAGCAAGTTAACGATCAATATTATACTATGCTATGTGCCAAGTAGATGTTATGGTGTAAAAAAGTGGCTCGCGACGTGGTTTTCATTATATGCAAAATATTTTCATAAGTAATGATTATCAAATTCAGTCAAATACAACAAAGAAATAATTCTAAATATAATACAACAGTATATGTTATATATTCCATGACTTATGGATTTTTCTCTCGTTCATGTCATCCAACCAATAGATGACACGTCGGTTTTATTCAATTATTCTATATGGGCCTTTCCAAGTGGGTGCTAAATTTTATGCTCTGTGCTATTAGGTGTGTTGAACGAAACACCTAAGCACGAGCTCTACAACTTTGATAGGTCTTGACTTCAATTTCAAGTTGTATCGTCGCTCGGTCTTCAGAGTCATACAAAATTTCTTTAAGTGTGCCGTTGCGGTGCTGTTTCAACAAGTCCAAGCTGGCCAGTCGTCCTTGTTCATTAGTGTTTTTGTTATATTGTACGATGCAGGTGTTTTGAGTACTGATTTCTACCAACTCTACGATCTCTGCTCCGTAAGTAAGTTGGGAGGGGGTTACAACGGTCGGGCCTCATGATGCCGTATGTTATGTCAATTCCCTTTCACGTTTCCCATGTTTTCCTTTAAATTATCCATGATCATGTGGTAGGTCACCTTCATCTACCTATTCATGTGCATGATAGGAGAAGGAGAAACGGTGGCAGATCTCGTACTTGAGGTAAAAATTATTACATCTCCTCGTTGTCAAACTGCATCCCGTTATCGGAAATGAGCATTATTGGGATACTTAAATAAAAAACTATATGATTCCATGTAATTTCTTGATCTTTTTCCCATACATCGATTTAAAGATTGCTTCTCGACCCATTTGGAGATAGTCGATGACATTGATTAAATAACTAACATTTATCGGTCTGGAAAAGAAGGGACCTACCAGATCTAGGCCCCACTAATCGAACGAATATTCCCACAGTATTAATGTTAGCTCAACCCCTGGTTGGTGCTGAAACTTGGACCATCATTGGAAATTGTGGCATTTTTTTTATCATGCTTTTTGTATCAATGCGCATGCTGAGCTAGTGGTACCCATACGTCAAGTGTTTGTGGACCAAAGTTTGAGCCTCAAGATTCCCACTGCATGACCCCATATGGATTTCTCTGAGGCAATATTCGGCTTCCGTTGGTCCTAAACACTTTAGAAAAGGTTAAAGGTATCCCATACTCGATAGTTTTCATCCATGACCAAAAATTATGCGGCTCGCAACCGCAAACCCTCTCGCCTCTACTTTTTTTGAAGGGTTGAACCCTGTTGGCTAAGTATTTATCATAATTATGGTAACATCCTCATCTTCCTCTTTCACAAGGCACAATTCTCCTTGTCTTTAGAACCGCCCTTTTTCGGGGCCTCTCTCATGCTTCTATTTGAGGGAACATGATTTTATATTGTGTTTTACTATCGACTCATTCTCTTAAATTTTACTCCTTGGAAATGATGACAGGTATTCTTTACTTTTTCTAAGTATCGCCTTATTCAATCTTATTTAGTCTTGCAATCCCCGAGGATTTGCTTGACAACTAGTTATGAGTTGTTGCATACTCGGATGTTGTGAATATGACCTATTTAAATAATAAATATTAATTTTTTAGTTATTTATCGTGTCCACGTCAACATCCTACATGGAAGGTGACGTGGAAGGTCAAAGGATAAAAATAGACAAAAAAAGTTTGGGGTATAAAAGGGTTGGTTTGTTATACTTTTATAACGTTGGAGACTTAATTGTTACACAAGTGACTAATGAGGAATAACATGAGAAAAATCGTAAACATGAGGGGACTTGCCATGTTTTTTAGTCCTCTTGCTTTATTTTGTTGTTTAATGAAGGCCAAAGCTCTTCAGCGGGTTGAATATGTTAAAACTTATCACTAGTCTCTCATGCTTACCACTTGTCTCATAATAATCCATTTCATTTACTTATGTAGCATATCGATCTTTTTGTTGCCAATGTGTTTTAATTTTAGTCCCTGTCAAACCAAAGAAAAATCGTTTCAAGTTCACTCCCCTCAATTAACTGCCTAATTATACTATTACCTTCGCCATATCAGCGTCCACGTAGTACATCACGTGGATACAATAATTGTTCTAAAATTTATTTTTTACATTTTCACTTTTTACATATACTTACTAACTTATTTCTTATTTACTTATTTACTTTTTGATTTTACTTTTACGATTTATTTTTTAATTTTTAATATTTTACTTTTTTGTATATATGTACTAATAAATTGAACCAAGTGAGACCTAACGTAAATTAGTAAAATAACCTGACCCGACCCACTAAACTAACCAAATCCATTATCTCTATGTTGTTGTTTAATTTATCTGTTGACTTTCTCTCCTTACCTATGACTACAAAAGTCCAAAAGTTTATGTCTTCATTTAATAATCTCATAAAAAAATCATCAATCTGAGCTACAATATTCTCACCACTAGACTTTAGTTCAAATGATAAATTTCTAAAAAAATACACTAATGGAGTAAAACTAACACCCAAGACTATAGTAACGTCAGACTCAGTCAGACACGACTACGATAACCAAATTAACAGAATCACATCTCTCATCTCAACTAATCATGGTCATCTTTAATCCACAATTCTTTACTCTATAATATCAATTTTTTTCCATTACCTTATTTCTCTCGATACCACGATCTCACTTACCATTCACACTCTCACCATAACCTTCCTCCTACCTAGTTAGTCTGCTAACATATTTCTCAAAAGGAAGGGCGTCTAGACAATAATCATATGAGACTGGACATATGGTCTCATTATTCGAGCTAAAATCACCAATCCTAATGCAAACTTTTCTAGGTGCAAGTACTGATTTTTTGAACTTAATAAGGATTTACTTACATGATATATTACATTGAAATATTTTTATTCTTCTTCGATTAGCACAACACTTACAACGTAGCCCATTCATTAGAGAAATAAATAATCCTCTGATTTCGGTTTAATAAATACTTCTGATGAAACTAGAACTTATTGATGTTTTATAATGCTTCCTCACAATCATGATTTTACTTCAACTTCCATAATCATTTCAAAACTCAGAAGAAATATTATAATTTATCTCAAGATCTAAAATGAATTGGTTCAATGCAACTAATATGCTTTCTAATATTTTTACTTGTTTTTCTTAAAATAGAGGTTTCATGGCAGCCATTTTGATAGTTGAATATGATCGGCTTAAATGACCTTTTTATTGACCATGAACCCATTGAACTTTCTTGACCAGACATAGAAAATTCCCTCTCTATGTTGAGCTTGAGATTGACTCGCTTGAGGTTTGTGAAGGTTTCAGACATGAAAACCAAATAATTTTCTTCAATACTGGTAACCAACATATCGTCGCAATATAAGTTTGTAAGTTTTGACCAGTCTATTTGGCAAAAAACTTGTTAATAAGTTGGTAATATCTAAACTCACCGTTCTTAGTATAAAGTGAACTTCTTTATAGTAATCTGGTTTCTTTTATGAGATAAAATTACAGTACTATTGATCATCCACATGCGTCTATATCTGGTCGTATATTGAATAAGAATTGATGAATGATAGTATCTTGTTCTTGGATGTGACACCTACAAGCTGATCGATTCGTGGAAGAGTGAAAGGGTATTTCAGAAAATATATGTCAATGATCGTGAAATCTACGCACATCTGCCATTCATCATTCTTCTTTTTTATCAATACTAAATTGGTTGCCCAAACTGGGTAGTAGGAATTTAAATATGGGTACGACAATAAGTTTATTTACCTCCTCATATCCTCCATTTTATGTTGAGATTAGGAATTTATTTCTTGTTTGATCGGCCAAATATTATTGTTGATAGACAATATGTGGCAATAACTTCAATCAGGACCCATGCGATATCATGGGTATTCTAGGAAAACACGTTTAAGTTGCATTGTAACAATTCAAATAACCCATAACTTAATTATGTTGGTATGTTATGACCAATTTTCAATGTATTACTTCCTTTTATATTGATGATTTTAACTTCCTCATCTGGGTGTGTAAAGTATGTAATGAGGGGACGACTCTCATGAATCATCCATACCATAAAGGACAAACAAGTCTCTTGCTAGTTATTATTTTTTAGGGTTAGGGAACTAGTGTATCATTCCCTAGAATTCTTATGGTTTTCTTTAATCACTACTACTTTAATGTTATTTGGATATTAAAGGAATTAATATACTATAAAGACTATAACATGCATTAGATCCATCCATGATCTTTCTAAAGTTATAGTGTAGAAGGACGAAGCTTATACTAATCATGAATATGCATCCGACCTTTTCTTTGAACTCTTCTATCCCAAAAAAAGATATCTAACATGAGTTCACCTAACATATTGGCATATGCATCAGTGAATTCAGTAAAAATAATTTGAGAGAAAATCAAAATTGAATCACACCTTATCTTATCATATGTACTATTGTAGAGAATATTTGCCAAGCTTTGGGTGTCTATGATGTCTCGTTTGATGGCTACTTTGGCGACTTCTACCATGATTTGTACAACGTTATTCTAAGGTTTCACCACTTCTCATAGATCGTCATCGATAAAATCCCAACATAAGATATGGACTATGATAAAGGTGCGGTGAAGTAAGCCTTTGATGTTAGACTTCAAAATCATCCACATATCATTTCCATGAGTTTTTAGTCATTTATGAGAATGGATCATATCTAGTAAATTACCATGATAGTTTTCATGTTAGGATCCTATTCAGATACTGTTCATCTTCTAGATCGATGATGATATTTTTTACCAAAGTTTTCAGCTCGTTGGGTGCTCCTAAAGCTTGCCTCTCATTCTTAGACGAAAGGTCTCAATTTGTCTATGTGTGTCTTGGTTTGTTTCTATTCTTATTCTTAATGAATTTTATGAGTTTGTCTTCATCAATCATATTATGCACCCGATCCTGAAAACCCACCAATCTATGGTATATGTTTGATGTCATTGTGGAATTTATAAAACTTATGTTTATCTCTATGATCAACAGAGATTTGTAATTTATCTAGGTTTTGCTATGAGATTATTTATTTTCTTCGGTCGTAAATAAATCATAGATTCTCGGTTAGCGCTGTAAATGGTCCACAGGTTGGAAATTCTTGTATTTGGCCGTTGTTAACACTGTAAATAGTCTATCGTATGGTTTTTGAAGTTCAATGGCAAGTCTTCATACATGATGTCCCGAGCTAAGAGAGATTCTTATTCAAGGGAAATATCGTCATCATCCAAGAAAACATTGGCTTGGTTATTATTTGTTTGTCGAAGGAATGAGTAAGCCTAATAATTCCATGTTCCCTACTAGTTCTCATTCAAATGTGTCATGTTTTTCATATTATGAAACGTCGATCGCTACACCAAGGGGTATTGAGCATAGCAAGGGCATGACTGAGTTGGAGGGTTTCTCCATAAAGGGGTTGGTTGAACTCTGTAAGCATCGGATATTAGGTGCTATTATCTTTCCTACATTGTGATCGAGTATGCGTGTATTATTGGTTTATGTTGAGTAAACAAGTTCATAGTTGTACTGAGGCTGGTGCAAGAGGTGTAAATTCTTGACACAGATTTGGTTGGGATCCTAATTGTGTTGCCAGAGCATGCTGATATCCAAGAACTTGTTGATGATTTGGCCTGAACATTAGGAAAGGTTGTTGGGGGTTTGGTTGCACCCTAAAGTAAGGAAGAATCCACTAATTATTGGCTGAAATCTCAGAGAATATTTCCTGAAGGCTCTACTGTAATGTCTGAGAAGTCTAATGGAGATCGTCTAGAACACCAGAGGAGAATATTAGAGATTTGGTTGGACAATATTAAATTTTAAATTTAGTAACCTTCTCCTCGCGTCGGTCCCACTCAAACTACTGGAAGTATGTGACCAAAGCTCTCTGAACTGGTGGTTGAACGTCTAAAACCTCCATTTTTTCATCTTGGTTGACGAATGAATCAACATCTACGTTTGAAGTCACCATCAATGTTTTTATGCATTTTTATAATTTGAATTTTAAAAAAAAGAAATCTTCAAGTGAGCAATCGGTTTCCATAGACTGTGCCAATTTGATATGATAAATTCTAGTTTAGAGATATTTAAAAGGTAAAATATTATAAAAAGATATACATAATACAATATAGTAAAGTATTAATCAATTTCTTATTAAAAAAATATGTTATACATGGAATTTGTTTTAAATTTATAAAAAGATATTATTTGTTATGGAAAACAAAAAAATCACACCAATGTATTTAATGTGTTCATGAATTTTTTTATCGTGTAATATCACGTGCTTTAGTTAGAATCTTTATTTCTTAATTTCATAGTACAATGAGCCTCAACAGATTTCACCACACTCAAATATATAAAATTGTAGTTTTAAATAATAATAATTAGAAAACAAGCATGAAATAAGAAAAATCAATCAAATCCGACAACCCTTGGCACAATGAACAAATCATATGAGATTTTTTTTATAAACTTTACAAATAGATTATACGACAAATAAGTTGTGTATATTTCATTGTTTGTTAGAATGATTTTCATCCGCGATAAAAATTGAAACTGGATGTAAGAAAGATCAGCAAACATATTTTTTACGACTATTAGCCTCTAAACCTGATGTATGTTTTAATATCAAGAAGGAAAAAAGTCATCAATTTAACACTATAAAAGTCTAAAGGAATGTATGAATTGATTTTTGAAAGGGTTAGACTATATCTTATCTTTATTTTGTTGGTTTTCTCGTCGTTAGATATCATGTTTATTTTATTGAATCTCTCATCATTTTGAGATATTTTTATCCTTTTAAACAATCTATATAATTGCTTGCTTAGATCTTTGTATGTATAACTTCAATATTTACAATCCACCAATTCTCACGCATTATGAAACTTCAAAAATAGTCGATCCACAACTATAGTTGTAAATATTATATTTATTTATTATATAATTATTATTTCCTAATATTCAGAATTTTACGATTGAGAGTCAAATATTAAGATTCTTTGTTCATATATTACTAATAAAATAAAATATACATTTTTTTAGAATGTAACATTCTTTGACTCAGAAAAAAACATTATATTCACAAAAAAGTCATTAAGATTCTTTGTTCATATATTCAGAATTTTTAGAATGGAACATTATATTCACAAAAAAACATTGCGCACCATAGGTACTAAGTGCGCAACATCGATGATGCGTAATGGTTTGCACCAAAGATGCTAGTATTTTTTTAATAAAAAAAACTACAATTGGGTAAAGTTAGGGAGAAAAAAACTCATTAAATACCCTAAAAAATATTTTGGTCTGAAAAATGGTGCAGCTATACCAAATGTGGGTAAACTTATAATTACATAAAGTTATATTGATTTTGGGTATGTATAGCTTCATCCTTTGTCATTTTTTTGGTTTTGGTCGAATTTATTGTTTTTCGTAGTGCCATCCCGTCCAATCTAAATTTTGCGAACTCGGCTAGAACATGTTTCTAGAGATAGAGAGATTTTGTGAACTTGGTTAGAATGTGTTTCTAAAGTTAAAGAGAAATATAATAATTAAAGAATTGGGTTAGAATCTTATTCTAAACCGTGTTTTTTTCTTCAATTACCTCACATTTTTTTCTTGTAGTGTTGTTATTCGAAATGTCCCATTTTGTAAATTTTATGCCCAAATTCATAAATTAGTTAAATTTTTTTAAAGTCGGGTAAAGTGGAGGAAGTTAGATTTTTTTTGGTGATGCACAAAATTTCAAATTTTTTAAATAAAAAATCAGACAAAAGGAATATGAGATACAGCGTATTAACCAACTTACAAGAGATGTTACTAGTGTTCGTTCAGTAATGCAATCACCAAAATGTTTAAACAATTTTGAATCAAACCATATCATATACAAGCAACCATAGTTACATTCTCATGTCTTGGCTTTATCGGTTTGCAAAAAGAACCCACATTGAACAAAGAAATGTGGAAACAAAGAAGAAAGAGTCCAGCTCCAAAGAAAAACAAAACAAGAACAGTTAAAAGAGAGCTAAGTTTTGCAAAACAAAGATCAGAAGTTGCCCAGCACAGGTGATTTTGCCAACTCAAAGTTAACGTTTTCATCATCATTCCAGTTGTATTCTAGTGACGGTGATGGTGATCTTGGAGGCGACAGTTCCATTTGGCCAAAACCATAACCATCCTCTGTCATCCACTGCTTCTCTTCCAGAACTAATGGTTCGAGCTCAAACTCATCCTGAACAGAAAAAAAGGATATACTATTTTAATACAATGAGACAAGATGGTCCTTTTAACGTTCTTTATAATATATTCTTTAGACATTATCACTTCATCTTACCAATATCTCATGGCTCATAAGGCAAACCAGAACATGAACAAAAGCTACTTATAGATTGTTTGGTGTCATTTGGCTTTCCGGCTTAAGCAACAATATTGTTTGATTAGTCTATTTTTAAATACTGTATTCATTTAGTTCTCATTTTCAATATTAAGCACCAAACAATCTACAAATTAAGCTACCTTTTGGCTGAAAAGCTCCCCTTAAACAAAAAAATATATTTGGTTGGAATGCAAAAGCTAACCTTCACCTTATTTGCTCCAAATGACCATGCAGATGCTGGTTCCTGAGAGAAACCTAAACCAAAATTGCAAACAATAAATGTCAGGACTCAGTATATACCAAATACTGAATTTGCAGATTCGTGGGAGTTACCTTTATTAAGTCCTATAATCTGGAGGAATTTATCCATGTCCATAGCGTTTTCCTGCGCTTTCATACATTCTCCATGATCGTGCAGAAATCCTTCCTCACTAATAGCATCAAGATGTACCTCTTCCTGGTGGACCACCTTCGCCTTGAGATTCTTCTTTGACATCTCGTGGACAAGGGAATGTGCTGAATTCGAAATGTTTGAAAGGGGCTTCCTGCCAGTAACTGATTTTTTCTCTTTGACAAGGCTTTTCTTTTTGTTACTATCAATGTTGATTCCTCTTTTAGCCACACCAGGATCTTGTTCAGTGAAAGAGAAAACATTGTTTTGCTTCTTTAATGCCTGATGCTTTGTGGTGTCTACTGCATTTGACAAATCACCGAGTGGTTTCCTATTACCAAGGCCTCCTCCTTTCTTGATTGTTCTTGAACCATTTGGTTTTCCTGCCTGAGTAGCTAATGAACAAAACAAACAATTCTAATAAGACCACAATATAAATAGATGGACACAAAAAAAATTCTTCATGAATATTATAAATATACCATTGTAGTGAATAGAGTTCTGATCTTGAACCAAGCCATATGTTTGTGACGCCATCACGAACTTCAAGGGAGTTATCTGATCTGCAGATACAGAAGGCAATACCCTTGAGATACTTCAACATATAAAATCAAGACAACTTTAGATTTTTGGAACTTATGGCTGAATGATAAGACTACTACTCCATATGTAGACCTTGATGAGTTCAATGCACACTACTAGACCATATAAGTTGAATGCACAGATAGGCTATTTCTAGTACAATGCCATCAACCTCATTATTGTACAATAACAAAGACAAGTCAGGGCCAACAAATTTAAATTCAAGCATCATCAAGAAAATCAAGAAGTCACCATAAAAATAATCAAGAAAATAATCATGAATTTCAGTATTAGGAAAATAATTAGGGCTTTTACATAAAACTAAATCGTCTTGAATAATTTCTCCCTTTTGGGTTGATCAACAACAAAACCTTACAATTAGATTTTCTAGTCTCCTACGATACAGATAAAAGATCTTCCGGAACTATCGAACCAAGGAATTTCACAAACTTGACTAACACTAAACAACAGAAATCAGGAAAATTAATGGGTTTTTTTCTTCTCGTTTGACGCTATTCAAACAAAACCCGAACTATCACCGATTCAAAAAGAAGTAAGGAGTTTCTTACACTGGCCAAAACTTGACGACTACTACTACTTTGTCGAATCCTAACCCCAAAGAACACAGATCTACAAAATTAATGCTGATTTCCTTTCGTTTGACACTATTCATTCAAAAACCTAAACCAACAAAAGGCTCCGATTAAAAAGAACTAACCCAATAGCAATCTAATCTAGAAATCTGGTAAATCAGGAACTTATACACGAAAATAAAGAGAAAGAAAAATATGATACACTCACACTTGTATTTAGGATTGACGGTATCTTCTTCTTCGATTCTCTAGAGTTTATCGTGTAAAGTTTCTTCTTCGAAAACGGGTTTATCGTTGAGGATTTTCTCTGTGAATGTGTGCGATGATTGTGTGCAATTGTTGCTCGTCATTAAGGTTCGTGCGAATTTATATGGGGGAGTCGAGACTTTCTAACGGTAACGAAAGTCATTTTACATAATTACCCTTCTTAGAAAGGTCGCATTCCACTCCAAAGGCCCAAAGCCCGTGAAGCATGTAAGGCATTGGTAATTCATGGGCTTGCTACCGTCGATGAGAATATTTTTTATAGTCACCCATTATTCCTGAATATTAAGCGTAGGGTTTTTTTTTTTTTTTTTTTTTTTTTTTTTTTTTTTTGGCAAAATAATACTATTATTGAAATTTTAAAATGTTACAACTGAAGACCCAATTCAAACCAGAAGCTGGCCCAATTGGGTATGGCCCTAAAACAAAATAGCGGCCCATCTATGTTATTCTGAAGAAGGGGAAAAGAACCCTAAATCAGTCGATCCCCTTTAGATCGTTTGAAACCCTAGTTTCTTTTTTCCCCTTCCTTCTCTCTTTCAACTCCTCACAGTATGTTTACAAAACCCTAGCCAGTATCAATATGGCCAACCCCTATGCAATCAAGCACTACAATAGCTCGAAGTGAATTTGGCATGTCGCTAGCTTCAAAAACCTGGCTCCTCTTCTCCGATAATGCCCACCTCGAAACCCAATCGGCTGCCACATTTTCCGATCTGGAAATGTGGCAGATCTTCATTGTGGGGAGGATCAAAGCTTTGCAGATGTCAATGCCAGGAACAAGAGATGAAGCTTCAGAGTTGATACATCTCACCAGAGTCATGCAATCTGTTTCCAGGTCAGTGTTCCTCCATTTTTTTCTTTTGCATTCGAGAAGAGCCTCAATGAGAGCTCTTCTTTCTGCTTGCAGTGGAGTCAGCTTGCCAAACAAGAAGCTAGCCCATTGAATGCAGTTCCCCAGGTGGTCTCTGACGATATAACCACCAGAGGCCTCACCGGTGAAGCTACATGCTCCATCGGTGTTTATTTTTAGCCTTCCCATTGTTGGAGCCATCCACGATCTGTAATAGACTTTCCTGTTACTGATGGACAACGCTCCTATTTTTGCACCTACATCCACAACATTTACCCAGTGTTTAGACCTCAATTTAGAGTCGATTCCCCTTAGTAGCCTATCAATTCTGTTTACAGCATTTATGAAGTTATCATGTGGTTTATCAAACTTGATACGATTCCTGTTAGACCAGATTGTCCAAACTATAAGTTGTGGGACAATTTGGGTGACATGGAATTTAGTACAGGTTGCCTTAAACCAAACAAAAAGCATATGTCTTATAGACATAAATCTCCTAACAGGGACTCTAAAAAGAAGTCCATAGTAATTCCATAGGGCCCATGCATAATTACAATTTATGAAAAGATGGGTTAGACCCTCACAATTACTACAGAATTGGCACTTAGATACTAATGTAAGGTGCTTGTTCATTAGGATGTCATCTGTAGGAATAAATTTCTTCAGTAGTCTCCAGCAAAGAAAAGATATTTTTGATGGTATAAAACTATGCCATACTTTTTTATAAAAATAAGAAGAGTTATTCCTAACTCTGATCATTTCCCATGTTTTTTTTGTACAAAATGTTTTGTCACATGTAAGACTCCACTCAATGATATCATCCTTTTCTGGACAGACATTTACACACAGAATGTGATGCTGTCTCTCAGGAGAAAGGAAAGATATAGAGTTTGAGTCCCATGTTCCATTTTTCCAAAATGTTTTTATCTTTGCTGGAATGAAATAAGAATTTTGATCATTCACTATAGGAGGCATCCTGTGCCAAGCATCCCTCCAAAAATCAATGTCACCACAGCCCACATTCCAGTGAATGAACTGGTCAGCCCTTTCCCTAACTGAACAAAGCCCTTTCCACACAATTGAGTCTTCAGTGCCACATTTGGCAATGAGAGGGTGGCTATCCCTACAGTAGGTTTTAGATATTAGATCAGTCCAGAGGGTCTTCCCTTTCCTAAAATGGAACCATAGTTTAAAGGCAAATGCCAGTTGAATGTCTGACAGATGTTTAATATTTAAACCCCCCTCTTCAAAGGGCTTACAAAGGCCATTCCATTCAGACCAGTGAATAGCCCTCTCATTCACTTTAGCCCTCCATAGAAACTTGTTAAAACAGAGACCAATTTTGTTTAAAATGTTCTTAGGGATAATACTATTTTGCATTCTGAAATATATAATGGGGTGAAGCACATGTCTAATTAGAGAAAGTCTTCCACTAAAAGACAAGTGCTTCAGGTCCCATTCATTTATTTTATTGTAAATTTTTGATAAAAGAGAAGAGAAGTGCATTCCTTTGTTATTTGCTGTAATGGTAGTCCCTAAATAAGTGAAAGGTGCATAGTCAGCTTTGAATCCCATTGTAGTGTTAATCCTAGCAGCATTTGCATTTGAGCATCTTGATGATATGATCACTTTTGTCTTCTCCACATTTATCATCTGACCAGACTCTCTTTGGTATTTGTTGAGCAGGATACTCAACTCTGTTATTGCTGTAGGAGTGCTATTAGTAAATACAACAATATCGTCTGCAAAAGCAATACAAGGTAATGTAAAACCCAATTTTATATAAAACTGCACGTTAGGCTTAGAAATATATAGGTTTTCCAAACCCCTCAATAATGCTTCTTCAGCAAGTATGAAGAGGCAAGGAGATAAAGGATCTCCTTGTCTCAAACCAGTTTTCTGAGGGAAATACCCTGCACAAGCCCCATTTATAAGTACAGATATCATCACCTTTGAAATCATGCTATATATTAATGAAGTAATATTTTCAGAAAAACCAAAGCACTTTAAAGCTTTTATGACAAAGGTGTGAGACATCCTGTCAAACGCCTTTGTCATGTCAAGCTGTATAATCATGTTGCCTTTAGAAGGCTTTCTCCTTATATGATGGAGCATTTCCTTTATGATTAGAATGTTATCATGTATTTGTCTTTCTCTTACAAATGCACCTTGACCTCTTGACACAATTCTAGGAAGAACTCTAGCTATTCTACTGTTAATAAGAGCAGATAACAGCCTGTTTAATATAGTACACATGCTCAAAGGCCTATAGTTATTCCATGTAGTAGGATTCGCCATTTTGGGAACCAACACAATTCCAGTAGAAAATACTCCATTAGGAATAGATTTGCCAACTAAATATGCATTCAGTGCATTGCATAAATCATCACTAATAATATTCCAGCATTGTTTCAGAAAATAGATATTAAACCCATCTATGCCTGGTGCGCTGTTCTGCTTCATGCCACATATAGTACTCCATATTTCATCTTTAGTTGCAGGTTTTGATATATCAGCATTTTCCCTGTCTAGCACAAGCTTAGGTATATTATATAGAATTGAGTCTTGTTCACTAACAACATTTTCAATATCCATCTCAGGTTCATAAGAAAGAACACTTTTAAAATGGTTCACAGCAGAGGATGCAACCATACATTGATCAGTAATCCAGGTATCATTTTCTTTTATACCTATAATGAAATTTTTCTTTCTTTTCTTTGAAACATAGCTATGATATAGCTTTGTGTTTCCATCACATTCGTTTAACCAAGTGTTGAAGCATTTTTGCTTCCAATAACTTTCCTCATCCTTTAAAGCAAGGATGAGGACACTGTTAGCCCTGGATAGCTTAGCTTTAGAAACATTATCTTTTAGAGTTTGGTGTTGCAATTCACATTGCTCAACCTCAATAGAAGCCTCCTTTACTTTATTGAAAATATTTCCAAATGTAGATATGTTCCAATTTTTCAAATGTTTTTTCAGTCTTTTGAGTTTAAACCAAAATACATTGCAATCCTCTCCATTACATTGCTTGGTCCAGTTCTGACTTACAGTGGCCATGAAGTCAGAATGATTGACCCAAGCATTGATAAACTTAAATGAACCATTCTTTCTAATAGGATTACTGTTAGTAACATTGCAAAGAGAAATTAATAAAGGTGCATGGTCAGAGCAGGTTCTGACCATGTGGCAAACTTGAATGCTTATCTCATTAAGCAAATTCTGGTTTACCAACACCCAATCTAACCTCTTCCAGTTTTTGTTGTTGCTCCAGGTGTAGCGAGATCCAACATGACCAGGCACTTCAAGATTGCAGTCACTTATGAATTGATTGAAGTCTTCTGCACCAGCTCCATCATAACTCACACAATGCAGCTGGTCATCAGGACATCTGGTTGTATTGAAGTCACCTGCTAAGATCCAAGGACAGTTACAGGTAATTGAACTAAGTTGACTCCATAGTACATTCCTCTGCACACGCTGGTTTTTTGCATAAACTGATGTAAAGAAACAAATAGAATTAGCATAACATATTTGCACATGCATGAACTGTTCATGATCTATAATCATTGTAATACTAATGTCCTTTGGCCATAGAAGCCAAACTTTGTTTGAAGAGTTAACCAAGTAGTTTTCAAAACCCAATCTCCTAGCAACCAGTTCCACTTTATCAGCCCTAGCCATTGGCTCTTGTATCGCTATTAATTTGATTTTTTCACTGTTAATGATAAATTTAAGCCTTGCAATCGTTGGATTGTTATGAATTCCCCTCGCATTCCAGCTTATGACATTAATCATTATCTGATAAAGAATATTTTTGACCCTTTTCTCTCTTGTTTAGAGAGCTTATTGATAGTCTTTTTGAGCTTCTGCTTCTACTTGCTGACTTTAACCTTCTTGAAATAACAGTTTCAAAATCTTGAACAGGTTCATTTGTGCTCATTTTTGGAGATGCATTATAGCTGCCAGCTTTCCTTCCACAGGGTGATAATTGCAAGTTGTTCAGGCCATTTTCTTCTTCTTCCAGATTTTGCAAAGCACTGATAATATCAGGTTCATTTTTTGATGTATTGCTTTCCTTTACTGGACTTCCCACACTTGTGGAGGGACAAGATACACTAGAAATAGGCTTCTTTGTTATAATTGACTTCAACTTTCTCCTGTAAACTTGTGTAAACGATTGGATCCTTGCAGTCTTATTCCCATCAATACAATTGTTTATTTCACGTAAAGAACTTTGGTTTTCCTCAGTTATCTTGTCTGAAGTCTTAACTTCTGTTTCTTTCTTTGCATCCATCAATGCATTCTTGTTACATTTATCAGACTCATGACCTATGTGGTTACAAGTCTTACAGTAGCCCGGTGCATTTTTGTAGCTAACAGAAATGTTAACCATCTCATCATCCCCAAACTGAACCTTCACTATTCTTTTTAGTAATCTTGAAATATCAATCTCTATCAAGGCGAAACAGGCGTTCCAGTTAGCTCTGTTTATCTCAGGGATGACCACATGGTGAACAAGCCCCAAAGAAGAAGCCAGAGCGTGTATAACAGAGCTGTTATACATGAACTCTGGGACTTTCTCGAACCTTACCCATAGCAGTGCATCAGGACATTCATAAGATCTTGAGCTTTGAGGGCACCACTTTATTACCCTCATCATCCTACCTTCAATCTTCCAAAAACTTTTTACCCATAGCCTTCCTGCGTCTTCTAATACCGAAAATTCAACCAGTATCTGTCTAGAGTCAATTGTGACATAGGTGAAGGCGCCTTTGAACTTGAATGAATCAAGAAAATCTTGAAACACCTGTCTTTTTGGGATACCATCCTTAAATTTTGCTACAAGAGTAGTTCTTGAACGAGCAGTGAGATCAGACTTCACATTCGCAGCGAACTTTATGATATTGAAATCATCATGCTTTGACACACTATCAGGACAAAATTCAGTAAACCTATCCTTCTTAATAACCACATCAGAGTAGAGCCTTTTCGAAGCGTCAATCTTGTTGTTTTTATCCAATCCAGTCGATCCCTTCAACGGTGGAAAATCCTCATCTCTCATCATGATGTTGAGACGATTAGCAGGCCAGAGCCTGCAAATGAGGCACAGCCCAGTAACAGCAAGACCTTTCACCAGTATGCTCTAATGAATGGACCAAGGGGAAGTTTCTTAGTAATCAAGAAATTGAAAACCTATCTTGGAGCTTTCTTGAGAGAGAAGGAAGTTCCATCTCATCAGAGGGTTCTCCCTAGTAAAAAGTAAAAAGTATCAATATTAAGCGTAGGGTTAACTCATCCTTTACGATCGTTTTCATCTTCCGAATTAGGGATGGAAACAGCTGTGGGTGGGTTGCGTTTGAATTCGGTTTTTTAATTTGTATCCGAATCCGGTTTTGTCCATTTCGGATTTAATAATTTTCGGTATCTGATTTTGTCCGAAACTGCCGATCGAATTAGTTGAAACGACATACATCAATTTTTTTATATATTTTTAAATTAAATTAAGGAAATTACAGTTAAGATATTTACTCAACTATTTTATTGTCATCTAGTATCCAATGTTTCATCTAGTATCTCTTAATACTCATCTCAACTACGTAATTATCACATAGTACCTAACATTATTTTAATAGCTTAACTATCATCACCATTCATGAACAACCACGTAACCAAAATTTATCTTTCATACTTTTTTTATATTATTTTTAAAAGATCCGTATTTTTTAAACCGGAGCTCGAAAAAAATAAATGAAAGTACCATCGCTTTTGTTTTTTTAAAATGAACAAAACTAGATCCATTGATGATATTTTTTTAATTTTTTTTAAAAAAAATAAAATTTCACCAGTTACAACTCTCAGGATATCCTGAGAGTTGTTCAGGAAATCCTGAGTTGCAAACAATTCTCATGATATCCTCAGAGTTGTTCAGGAAATCTTAAGTTGCAAACAATTCTCATGATATCATGAGAATTGTTCAGAAAATCCTGAGAGTTGCGAACAATTCTCATGATATCATGAGAATTGCAAACACCTCGAAGTACCAGCGGGTATATTTGGTCCGGGGTATTTTTGTCAAAATTTCAATTCGAGGTACCAAGTTACACTATCCAAAAACAGGTACCACTGGGTAATTAAATAGTTGAGAAGGTATTTAGTGGTACTTCTCTTAAATTAAACTATAATATATATATTTATATAATTTACTATTATTTCAGATCCACCTCTGATCGGGATTGGCAAATTCAATATTTAGAGCCGATGCAATAGTTAAAACCGATATCCGGACCATTTTATATTTGAACCAAACAAAACTTTGATCGGTTTGTTGTAGATCGAACCAGGCTGAATAAAATCAATTTTAATAAACATAATGAATTACTATTTTACCATCGAATTAATATATATTGCTATTTATAATAAAAAAAACTATAATTTTTTTAATTATATTGGTGCATCATAATATTTTTTTATAATTTCAATATTTCTCGTATAACTCTATAACCTATAATGTATATAAAACCCTAGTTTTGTTGGTCTCTGACTTCTTATTGTTAAATTTATTATGTTATTATGTTATTATTGTTAATTTTTTTGTTGAATAAAAGCATGAAAGTAAATAAGATGTTTTTACAAATATTTAGGACATATTTTAAGGGTTGACTGAATAGCCGGAAAATAAAAATAAAAATAACAAGGTCAATAAAAAACAGGTAGTATTAACTATACAATAATAAAAAAAAAGTGAGATGCGATACGAGTGTGGAGGAAACACGGCATGATATATCGTGGAGAACCATAATCATGTGAATAAAACAATTAAAATAAACAACATTAAGTTAGCGGATGATAAGGTTAGAAAGGCCATCCAATCTTAGTTCCCAAAAATCGGGAACGAAGATCAGCTAGTAAACGAAATGAGATAACAGAGGCACGAATGGGAGGGGAGCCGAAATTCCATCATTTCTTTCTCCTCAATATGGTAAATAGTAGCACCAAAGCTTACCCGTCAAATATGACAAAAATTTGAGGGAGGCCAATTTGGGGATTCAAGGAGCCAAGAGTTCCAACGGAGTTATTATAGGAAGGATCCTAATTTTCATGCGTGCGTACTCCCACAAGCTATGTGAGAAGCTACAATCATAAATGATATGCTCAATATTCTCATCCGTCACGTTGTAGAGAACACAAGAAGGGGATGAATTGTTCCTCCATGATAAAAGCTTGTCACGAGTGGTAAGTTTTCCATGAAAGATGAGCCAGAGAATGAAAGAATGACGTGGGATAGGTGTTTGAATGACAGTATAAGTTTCTTTTATCGTGAATTCGGGTGCTCCATTTTTCACAGTCTATAGGTAGATATCATCGAGGCGGATGTTTGGAGACGAATGGAGAGAATCATGTTGCAGAGTTCCATTAGGTTGTTTCTGTTCCCAACACTAACGGATTTCTTATGGTGAGGAAACATCCACCGCCTCTCGGAGATAAAGTCAGAGACAATATTGTTCTTACCTAACCTTGAATCGATGATGATATAATGTCCATCGTAAGAGGCAAGAGAGGTAAAAAGAGGCCTGGGATCAAACCAAAAGGAGGTATTTTTTTCATTTCCGATAGCCACTTTAAAAAGATTGTTGGCGAGATACCTAATTGATAAAATTTTCCTCCAAGTCCAGGAGGGGGTGGAGCCTGGGGAGATATCCAGAAGTTGTTGTTTTTAATTTTTTAAATGTTACTCCAATTTCTCCAGATAGAGTTAGAGGTTTTGTTAATAATAGACCAAAGGTGCTTGACCGGACCAAAGATAGCGATGGAGAATTTGTGAAAGTTATTTAAGAACTCTGGAAGGGAGGACGAAAATAGATAACCAGTACACTTGCCCAACAATAAGTACAGTTTTGATGAGCTGAAGACGACCAACATAATTGAGGTATTTAGAAGTTCAAGAGTCAATACAAATCGTAATTTTGTGCAGAAGGGGTCGGCAGTCAGAATGGGAAAGACGACTAATGATTAGAGAGATACCAAAATATTTCACTGAGAGAGAACCAACCTTAACACCAGAGAGGTTTATGAGGTCAATCTTAAGAGTGGGGTTGATGCCAGATAGGAATATCTGGTGTTACTATAATGTAGTTTTAAGGGTTTTCAATGTTATATAATATATGTTTTTATGGCCATAAATTAGAATAGTGCGGATAATAGTGTTACCATTTCAAATATAAAAGTTATTTTAACATTCAGACTAAACTTTAATGGTATAATTTAAAATATAAAATTTATTTTGTGACGTAAATTAAACCATAAAACTTTTATTATAATTTCTCCTGATTATATTCGAGTTATTATTTATATTTAAATTTATTTATATAAAATATATGGAAACATGTTTTGAATAATAATTGATGTGGTTATTTAGTGATCGTCTAGCTTAACCGACGTTGAGATGACTTAACTAGTGAATTGGATATTTGTTTAGGATAAGAACAAACGAGTAGGGAGTTAAGAATAAATAAAAAGTAATGATACGTTAGTTTATTGATAAGAATTGAACCTTTATATAGGTTGTGTTACAAAATAAATATCTTTGAGATATATGGAGGGATAATGGAGGATATTTCTCTAACTACTCAGATATGTGGTGAAATATATATTTCACTTAGTATAACTAAATATTTACATGTTTAGATAAGATTTGTGAACTGGTTGGTTTGGGCTGGACTAATTATACCCTTATTAGTAGCCCTCCTAGTCTTGATGAGATAAACAAATTAAGACTAAGCCAGTAATATCTAAAGAGATCTTGTTGCTGGTTGAAGATCTGTCCGATATTTTCTGAAGCTTGTGTTCCCTATCCGTTGGATCTCTATTTCTGTCGAGACATCCTGTATCTCTTAAATTCCCCATTTGAGTGTTGTTCGATCTTTGAATCTAATCATCACTTTAGGTGTTCTAAATTATTGTTGATGATGTTTTGAAGTCATATAACCTTGTTATGTGCTTACTGAAGTGCTCCCACTCTCTTTAATTTTCATGTGCTACGACTTTTTTGCTTTACAATGTTTTATTTTTGCTTCGATACTTTTTTTTATTTTTCTCTAAATTTTTTTCTTTAAGTAATCATAACATCTTTGTGTATATATTCCAGTAGCCCCATAACGTATTCTGAATGATGAGAGAAGGAATACCAGTTCGAATGAGATTATTCACTTTTAGTTTTATAGTCGTCTATAGTCCCTTAGTCCTTTTGGAAGACTAAGGAAAATGCTAAAAACTCATAACATCTTTGTGTATATATACAAGTAGCCCCCTAACGTATTCTGAATGATGAGAGAAGGAATACTAGTTCGAATGAGATTATTCATTTATTTTTGTTTTATAGTCGCCTATAGTCCCCTTAGTCATTTTAGAAGACTAAAGGTAAATGCCAAAAACTAAACTAATAAGTAGAGCTGAAACAAATTATTGCTTGACTAATAAGTTTATATTGTAATATGAGAGTATGTAAGAGATTGGTGTTATGATCGCTCTCTCTTTTCTTTTACTCCAAAATAATTATATTCTTTTGAGTTTTTATCTATTACATAATTTATTACTCATTCTTAAATCTTAAACTAAATGTAAATTTATTTTCTATACATTTTCCAAAAAAATTATGCTCAATTCATTTAAATAAAACTACCACCAGCACATGTGTTGTTTAGAATATGTTTTCCATTTTTAATTAGTATTGAACAACTATTCACTTAAAAAGATATAATTAATGCTTACTTGTATGAGTTGTTTGTACGGCTTGATAGGAGTTGATGGCGTGTGCACATATATGGGTTTGATCTTTCTTTATAATTTATTTTGTCATTTTCTATGCCCATCATATTTTCCATAATAAAATCTTAGCCAATATATCAATAGAAAATATTCGGTTAAATAGCTCTTCATTTTCTCTAAATACTATTTTTCCATTTTCCTTATCACTTTCTTGTTTGTTAGCTTGATACAATCCAATAACAAGCTCCCAAATTTCTTCAACCTTCTTATTAAGGTAGTATATTTTCTTATTTTTTTATCCTTAATATTTATTATAGTAGCTATTGGTGGAGATGTCTCAACCCCCTCCCCTAATTTTTGACGAATGGTTTGAACAAAAAAAATCTCGACCTTGTATTGTGTTCTAACACACTTCACGCAAATTGAAATTTTTCGCAAATTGACGTTTGGTTCATTTGTTTCGACTCCCGCCTCCATTTTCCTAAAAAAGGTAATAATTTGGTCGATGCTC
This sequence comes from Limnanthes douglasii subsp. nivea, assembly GCA_036936605.1. Taxonomy (NCBI): domain Eukaryota; kingdom Viridiplantae; phylum Streptophyta; class Magnoliopsida; order Brassicales; family Limnanthaceae; genus Limnanthes; species Limnanthes douglasii. Next base: position 230,308,563 of record JAUPFV010000001.1, read on the forward strand.
GACATGACGATGTTGTTTTGTTCTTCCATACTTTTGACCATAATCTTCTTTTTTATTGGATACCGATTTTGTAGAGTTTTTCCATTTGTGTCAAATTTTCCTAACGCAATTGACTCCTTAGTTTTGGCATTTTCTATTGTTGACTATATCAAGAAAGGTATTTGGACATTTGTTTTGTCAAATATATATTGTCCATCGTAAAAAGTTTAGGTAAGGAAAAAATCTCGTCTTCTAGATTCCTATGTTCCCATTATCTCAGATAGTTGTTGGTTTTTTCAAAATTCTAAAAGATTAGAAGAATAGCTTTGTGTGCATTCATGGCAACTGGACCACTAAAGTTGAGAACAGCCTTAGCTCCATCAATCGTTGTTGAAACTTTAACCGTAAGTACTATTTTTTTTAAAACCGTAAGTGTTTTTTTATTACTTCTCTCTTTGTTAATTTTTTATTTTAAACTTCAACTTGTGTAATTGATTCTCCTTTGATAAACTTCTAGTTAAGTCTAAATATGATGAGATATGAAGAAGGCAAGGAAAGAATTGTTTTTTGTGCTTATACCTGACCACTTTATAAAGACCAAGCTTTGACCCGATATGTTTGTTCAAGGAAATTTATGCCTGACAACCTTTATAATAATTTTTATTACTTCTCTCTTTGTTAATATTTTTATTTTTTAACCATATTTTCTAATTATTTTTATTTTATTGTCATACTTTTATTTCTTGTTACAACTTATTTTAAGTGGGTTGATGATATGGCATTGTTCTCAAGTTAACCCCTCAAATTAACTATCAAACCTTCAAGCTCTTTTGGAGGACGATTCCTCTATAACTAATGATCGTCCGACTTAAAGGGTGCGCTTGAATCTAGTGTTCAGAGGGAGGAGTGGTTTCAAATAATGCTTAATGAAAGCCTAGAGAAAGATAATCTTTTATCTTTTTAGTTGAAACCTTGGTTAGACGTTTTAGCCCATAAATCTCTCACTTTGTAAGAGATAATATAAGATTTATCAACCCTTGGAACAAAATTTTCTGAATTTAAGGTTGTGAAGAAAAGTGTTTTTTACTTTTTAGCAGATACAAAATGTAAAGAAGAAGATGTAAAGAAGATGTTACTTCTTCCGTATTGAAGGATGTGCATGACAACTTGTCTTCCTTATCAGCAAGGTATATTTTCGTACACTCAATAAATATGCGCTACAAGTTTTTTTTATATTGCTACAAGGTCTATTGTTTCTAACCTTTTATTCATTAGGATTGAGAAAAATGAATATCACGATTGTCCTAACTGTCTAGAGGATGGAAGAGGGAGTTCTTTACCAGCAGATATGTCGGGGGTAGATTGTGCCTGATTAAGCGATAATGTTCCTCCATGATTTTTAAATTTTTCTTTAACTTTGTACATATATATATATATATATATTTTTATTTTTGTAATTTTCATTTTAGTATCTTTTGTAATTTTTATATATAAGATCTATTATATATATATATATATATATTGTGGACGAGTATTTGTATTGTTGGCACAATGTACATTATCTATTATTTCCACTGACTAACCAGGTGTAGTTGTTTGAGAATTATTTTCTACGATAATATGGTTATGTACTTGGACTTTTTTAGAATTTGTCAAGTACATTCACGTGCATGACTCCGTGGTCCGGGTATTATCTTCTTTTTAAACAAATGAAGCTTTTTAAAACGGACGAGTTCTTGGTTATTCGTCTTTTTATTATTATCCACTACTAGGATTATTTGACACTTGGTCATTATTTTCATTGTCCATGTTTAAGATTGATGATCCTTTTATCATCCAAAGCACATTCATTTTTTTTATAAAGTATTTATTTCTCGTAAGCATTTTATTTCTTTTGATGTTTTTTATTTTACCATTTTTGGAATCATGCCTTAGACATTATTTGAGGTTTCATTGTGCTTCAGATTTATATTTTGTAGCATTACTTGTTAGTTGCACTATTCCACAAAAACGTTAAAGAAATTTTTGGCAAAGAAAAATGTTTAATTAACGTGGAATGTCTCATTAAAACTTTATCGTGCCACCGAGGGAGGAAATGTCCAAGCTATTTAGTTACAATACTATAATAGATTTTTATATGTTTTATATTCTAAGAGTTTGATACTTGGTTTCTATCCCCATCTAGCAAAGTGTACGTTCATTTCATTATTTTTGCTTCGACTGTATATTGTCCTTCCCACGTTGAGTTAAGTTTCTGAAGTCTTTTTCTTGTGTATGTTAGAAGGCTATCCTTATCAATTTGTCCCCTGGTTTAAAAGTTCTGAATCAAACTTTAGAATTGTATTTATTCCTCATTAATGTCTTGTAATTCTCTCACCAAAGGTCTGCGCTGATTGTTTTCTTCAACTAGGTCGACTGCCATTATTCTGTTTTCGTCATTCTCGTCCTCTTTGTAGGGTTGCAACCTGGTAGAATGGTGTGATTATCTCTATCGTTAGTACCACCTCCATGCCATAAACCATAGCATATGACGTCTCTTTAGTGAAAATTCTTGGTGCAGTTTGGTATGCCCATCGAAAGTCTTGTAGGAAATCTGGCTAACTTAGGGTGTTTCATCTAACCTTTTATTAATGTTTTTTATTATAATTATGTTAATAACTTTGACTTGCCTATTTACTTGAGGATGAAAAAGAGAGGATAATCTTCTCTTGATTCTCTTCTCAGTGTAGTATTGTGTGATAAGATCATTTTGGACTTGTGTTCCATTATCGGCAGTGATAACTCTTTGTGTGACGTAACTACAACATATACTCACTTTTATGAATAAAATTACCTCTGACGTCGTTATGTTTTGCTATGAATAAAATTACAACAAACATGTACTTTCTTCCTCTCACGGTCATAAGGAATAGACTTACAATGTCCATACCCCATCTTTTGAATAGATTGGCCTATAGGATTGTTTCCAACAATGTCGCTGGCATTTGAACTAAATTTTTATACTGTTGACATGTATCACATGTCCTTAATATTTTATTTGCATCTTTTATAATTGTTGGCAAATACTAATCTTATACGAATATTATTTTGATCAAAGCTTTGTATCTGCAGTGAACACATTCTTCTCCCTCGTGTAACTCTTTTATTATGAAAAGCGCTTTATACGTGCTTAAACATCTTACCAAGGTATTTTAAAATCCTTTTTAGTATATCGTGTCCGCTATCCATACATACCTTGAAAATATTCCTCTTATTTTGTGTATTTTCCTTTTGTATTCAGGTAGTGTACCTCGTGTAAAGTAATTTTTGATTGACATTTGCCAATCCTCCTCTGCCTCTTCTCATTTTATAACCATCACCTTTTCGTTTTTCATTATTGAAATAAAATATTTGAAGTGAAGGTCGAGAAGAAGTGATTTGGCAGTATGATAGAATGCTTACCGTAGAGTAATATTCCGGGTGGTGAAGATGTAATGCCAAATAGGTGAGTGCATAGGCTGATGGATTCTCTATCCTTATAATATTCTTGAGTTATACATGTTAAATTTAAGCCACTTAACTCTGTAATTACTTCAAGTATTGGATTAAGTTCTCTTTTTTTGACATGTATTGATATTTTACTAACTGGAAGTTATTTAAGAATTTTAATTTCTTGGCTCCACAAAGTTTTGCTAAGCAAATTCCAGTAATACGAGCTTTGTATTCAAGTTTATTGTTGGATACTATAAATCTGAACATAATGGACTAGTTTTAGATATCTCATGTTGGAGATATGAAATGGATTCATACTCATGCTTTTTGATTATTGCTTTTTCCACCAGCCCCGACTTTTGAGGTATCTTCTGAGTCATCGGTTATCGTAATAGGTCTATTGTATTGGAACTCCATTAGAATGTCAGCTAATATTTGAGCCTTTATTATTATTCTTGGTTTGAACTTTACATCGTAATCCCCTCACTCCACTGACCATTTTTCTAATATTCTAAAAATATTAGGCTTCTGTTATACATTCTTAGAGCGGGGGATTTTTTTACAATTATAGTATGATATTTAAAATGCGGTATCATTTTCCTACCCGCAACTACCAAGGCTAATGTAAGTTTTTCGAATTGTAAATATATAGTTTATACTGGTATTAAATATTTAGGTACATAGTATATAGATTTGGACTCCATTTCTTCATTTCTTATCGATTTTTTGATGATTGCATTTTTTAAGACCAATAAGTATATATATATTTTCTCCTAGAATAGGTTTTGTTAGTACTTTGAGGGAAGACGAAAAATTCTTTATGTTATTGAATGCCTCATCATATGCCGAAATCCATTGAAATGTTCCTAGCCTTTTTAGCACTCGGAAGAATGGTTGACACTTGTCAAAGAATCTCGATAATAATATATCAAGAGTTCTTAGTCTTTCACTTAGAATTTTGACTTCTATCACATTCCTTGGAGACTTCATTGGTTATATATTGCAAAATTGTGTTGGATTTGTTTTGATTCCCTTTTCATTCACTATATATCCTAAAACTTTCCCAAGTCAGACATCGAAGGTCCATTTTAATGGATTTAGCTTTAGATTTACTTACCTAAGGTTTCCAAACATCTCGACAAGTTCTGTTAGATGATCTTTTTCATGTATGATGTTTATCAACATCTTATCCGTATATGCTCATATATTTCAACCTATTGGATTTGCGAAGATCTTGTTTACTAGTCTTTGATAGGTTGCTCATATATTATTTAATCCGAAGGGCATTACTCTCTAGCAATGTAACCCTTTTTCTGTGATAACAGTTGTGTGTTCATGATCCTTTTATTTCATTTGTATCTCATTGTATCCTACGAAGGCATCCAAAATTACGGGTTGAAAGTTAGTATTGATGTTTAAATAATGATATATGAAATTTGTTAAAACTCCAATTACATAATGTGTACTTCATGCAAACATATCAAACTTATTTTTCAATTTTTTAACTGACATTGATTGGTATGTTTTGATCGATCTTTAGGATTTTTTCATGGTTCCATGACTACGTCATCTGCTTCTTCTCTCAGTTCCACCAGTCGAGACCCTTCTCTAGGTTCGTCTAATCCCTCTAATAAGACTCATTCACTTTTTGGTTGTTATTTTTTAAGATTCAGGTATAATGCATATCACCCTCTCAATATTTTTCTTTAATTACAGTCACTTTATCGTTTATAAGATATCTTAAACATTGGTGGACTATAGACACTATGGAATACATATGATCTAACCTTGATCGTCATAGTATAATATTATATAAGGATGGAACATCTACCCATATGAAAAAATTTTGTACTTTTTTTTAAAAATTTCTTGGTTCATAAATGGTACGTCCATAGTTAACTCATCTAGTAGAATTGCATTTGTTCTTGTGAATCTTGGCAGAAATCTTTACCTTGAGATTAGAATTGATATCCTTCTCATTATTTCATAAATTCTTTTGTATAAGATATTTTCTGAGCTTCTAGGGTTGATCATTACCCTATTGATATCTACTCATGCCAACTATACTTTAACATAATTATGTCATTGTGTGGAGGTGCTAATCCCATTAGATTCTCATCCAAGAAAGATAAGTCCGGATACCCGTTTTTGTATAAGTGTCAGGACGTCTTCACTTGACATACTATATTAATCTCATTTGTATGCATTTTTTTAATCTTTTAGTGATTCTCGAGTATAGATCACCCCAAAAAAATCACTCTTATGATTTTTCTATTTGGATTTAGGTCCACTTAATTTTCTTATTTTTTGTCTCATCCACTGTGATTGAGTTCATATCCAACTACCGTTGAGCTTCAGTCGATCATGCATTTTGTTTTCAGCATTACTAGACCTTTTTCTTCGTTCGTTTTTTGTTCTCTTATTCACGAACTAACTTAGTTTTCTTTCGTCTACAAATATGGACTTGATCCTGCAAATCCTAAAAATATTTATTGATTTGACATGTGTCACCATGGAAACTATATTATTTGTTTTAATATTTGTTTTTTTTGTCTGAACAACTTTCCAGTCTGATTATATTTGATCTTATCGTTAGTGTTTTCATAAATTATTAGTAATGGCTCGATCATTTATGCGAACCGTCATCTTGGAAGATGTTTTGCTCTTTTGCTACTGCCGGAACTGTAGTTGACATTTAACTTGCTCTTATATATGTGAGAGTGAATGAATCTAGGCCTATATAAATACCAATCACCATTATTCGACCTGAGCCAATAAACTTATGAAGTTCCACGCCTTTTTATTCATTATTACATTAGACATAATTTCTTATCAAATTCCTTGCCTACATATTACTAGGGTCATAAAAATGTGGCAATCTCGTGATTGAGATTTTATTTAGCGAATCGTTTGGTGTACTCTCTCAAATATTTGTTAGCTTTTTGCTTGTATTGGATTACGTAATCCTCATCTCCCTTAATTTCCATTGAACCTATATAGAGATTTATAAATTTCATCTCAAGAATATTATAGTTTTTTTATGTATGCTTTTTGAAAATTATTGAACCATTATATTACACTTTCTCTGAGGATTATGGCGAATGCTCAACAATTTATTTTATTTACTGCTCCATATTGCAACCTTTCGATGTTGAACGAATGGACGTGGTGCTCTGAATATCTTGTGTTATAGTACTTATCTATTTTTGATTATCATAATATATTAACATGATGCGATGTAATACCTCTGGTGCTAATAAGGGCATGCTCATCTAGATTAGCATCGTTATTTTTTTAATAATCGTTTAGATCATTTATGAAATGTTATATCTGTGGGAACCCTGCTTAGTTCTAGTTAAACCCTTGATTTGGTATTGTGTCTTGATTGTGCACCTAGTAATCTTGACTTGGGTGTATGTACCCTGGTTGATATTGCTAAATACCTTGATTCCATCCACGGTTTCTATTATATTGATGATGCCCTTGTGTAAGGTTTGATGGATATTTTTTTTCTTTTTTGGAGGGAACCCGCAGTCGCTACTCAACGAGTGCACACAGGGTAAACCCTCAGTCTGACGCATAAGCCTGTAAACCAACACCAAAAGGTAAGCCACAAAAGGTGATAGGCTTAACCAAGAAAAAGTTTGCAGAGGGACTCAAAATCATGACCTTTGGTCACAAGCATGCCTTACTCCACCAAATTGTCTACCCCTCTTAAGGTGGTTTGATGAATATTATAATAACACTCTCTATGTATTTTGGGAATACTTGGAGGGATACCTTGGTTTTGGTGATATGATGGATAGTGTACTACGTATTGGGGATAGCCTGATAGAGGCATGTAACATGTAAGGGGCATATGCTATTGCAACATTGTCCCCGTAGTTGGTGATTCTCTAGTGCCACTGGTAGCTGACACCCCAGTTTCTTTTCTCCTTCTAGTCAATGATCTATGGTATATTGCCTATTTTCATTTATCTTCGGACGTAGGTGTTCTGTTTTTTATTTTGTTCCTACAATGTTATCGTCACTTTTTCTCTTTGGTAGATGATCCTCAATCTGGTTTATTCCAGCCTCATTTGCGAGTTCCTTTGTAAGTTTATTTTTTTTATGGGTTTCTTTTTCTTGTGATAGTTCAATATTTGCGAATTTGTATTATATCCTTCATCTCTGTCCACTGTCTCTATGAATGACTTAACTTTGGGGACCTGTAATAACAATTGTTCTTGCAATAATATAATTTTTTTAGCATGTTCTTATTATAACAATTAAGCTAAATGCTCGATCTCAGTAGGAGGTACTATAGGGTATGTTTTGGCAGTTAGGGCGTTAAGCTATCAATTTGGATATTCCATCTCAAACTTCTCACTTCCGTACACATTGGTCCTATTGTTGGAATTCTACATGAACTAGTTAAATTTCTTGGTTTGTTATTATTCTCATTAGAAGAAAATTATCAATCCCCACAAATGACGCTGTTAGAATATTCAGTGTATTAAGTTTCCTTGTATATGCCTATAAGTTCTCTATATATTGAGAGCCTTACTTGGGTTTGCATTATAAAAAAAGAGTTCAATACAAAAAAGAACACTTTCTAAATAAAACACAAAACCCTAGCCGCTTCCTGGGAATGTACAATTCCATGTTCTGTCCCTAATCATTATGCATCTTGTTTGATTGTTTCTCTTAACATGGTATCAGAGCACGTGTGATTCTGGGAATTTTGAACATCCTTAACAAAGATGACTGGCAATGAAGTCGTGGTCAGTCAAATCCCTGATGAATTAACAATGCAGATTGCTGCCATTCTGAGAAATGGTCTCGGAACACAACAACAAACAACTAACCCCGAGAATTTATACCTAGGGATTAAACTCGGTGGTGAAAACTATGCCCTATAGGAAAACCTGATGAAGAAAGCAATTGGGGGAAGGGGGAGAGGTTCTCACATTACAAGGGAGCCGACACCTCCATCCAAAACTGACAAAACATATACACGGCGGGAACAAGATGATCAATGCGTTTTCACATGGATTATCTAGAATTTTGAATCCAGCTTGGTGAATAATGTCTCGCAATATCCCACTGCAAAAGCCCTCTGGGATGGGTTAGCCACCACATATGGTTCTGGTACAGATTTGTTACAGGTGTTTGACCTTCGTAAGAGGGCTAATTCATTAAGACAAGGGTCCGATACACTAGAATACTTATGGAACAAACTACAGAACATCTGGATGTCTATAGATAGGAGAGATCCAAACCCTATGAAAGACCCAGAAGACATTCAGATCTACAGTAAGAAGACTCAAGAACAAAGACTCTATCAATTGCTAATGGCGATTAATGACAAGCTGGAACCAGTCAAGAGAGATATCCTGAAAAATGATCCTCTTACTTCCGTGGAAACAGCATATGCTACAATACCAAGGGAAGTGGCCAGGCTGAATATACTAAAATCAAGTTCTTCTGATAGTGACTCGATTGAAATTGGAATGGGTTTGGCTGCTAAAGATTCTGCATAGAGGTTTAAATTTCGATCCAAAGCGAAAGAAGATAAATCCAAGTTGTATTGCACTCATTATGGGATGAAGAAACACACTAAAGAGATATGTTTCCAGCTGGTTGGCTATCCAGAATGGTGGGAGGGCGGTCATAAGGAGAAAAATAACCAGCATTTCAGATCTAATGTCAAACGGGCTTCGTCTACAAGTGGCGGTGAAAATCCGACTAAAATGAGCAAGGAAGTGGCACTGGTTTTGGAGGAATGGCGGCGAACTCCTATGAAAAACTTGGAGGTGAAGGGTTTGAGAAATCAATGAATTGGATCTTTGATTGCAGGGCTACGGACACCATGTCTTATGATCCTAACGAATTTGGTGACATGTCATCTCCAAAGAAGTCCCATATTAAGACTGCTAGTGGAGAAATTTGTGAAGTCAAAGGGGGAGGTTCAATTATTTTTTCGGAAAAATGGAAATTAAAAACCGCCTCTACATTCCTTCAATATCCTTAAAGTTATTATCTGTTGGTCAAGTGACAAAACAACTCAACTGTGTGGTTCTTATGTATCCATCTTTTTGCATTTTACAGGACATTCGTACAAATGAGATTGTTGGGCGTGGTACTGAACAAGAAGGTCTCTATTATGTTGATGATTTAGTTCATAAGGGACATGCCATGCTTGCTCGCGGAACACCGAAGACAACTTTGGTTATGGCACCAACGACTTGGTCATCCTTCTTTTAGCTATCTTAAAAGTTTGTTTCCTAGTCTTTTTTTGAATAATTCCATTCATGAGAAATGTGAAACCCGTATTCTTGCAAAAAATCGTAGGGTCTCATTTAATCAAAGTAATACTAGAGTTGATTATGCTTTTTCGCTAATACATTCTGATTTTTGGGGTCGAGCACCAAATTCCATTAACAATCAAATCATATACTTTGTTTTATTTGTGGATGATTTCTCAAGAATGACTTGGATATACTTCGTGAAACATAAATTAGAAGTACCAGAAATATTTGTTTGTTTTTACAAAATGATTTTGACTCAATTTGAAAAAAATACAGATTCTCCGTTCTGAAAATGGAATAGAGTTTGTCAACCAAACAATGCATAATTGTTTCAAAACAAATGGTCTTATCCATCAAAACACTTGTCCAAACACACCTCAACAAAACGGTACTTCAGAACGTAAAAATCGTACTTTACTTGAAAACTCGTGCTATTATGGTTGAATCTAGAGTTTCTCATTCTCTTTGGCCAGAAGCTCTTGCTACAACCACGTATCTTGCAAATCGTCTACCAACCCGATGTCTAGGAAATAAAAATCCATTACAAGTGCTTGCCACCCAAGTTACAATTCCATCTGTTATGACCTTACCACCTCGTGTCTTTGGTTGTTCGGTGTTTGTTCATATCCCTAAAACTAGTCGAAACAAACTTAATCCATGTGCTGAAAAGTGTGTATTCGTTGGGTACGGTGTTCATCAAATGGGATATCGGTGTTACAATCCGGTTACTCGTCGAATCCATGTCACTATGGATTGTGACTTTTTAGAATCCGATTATTTTTTTGACCACCAATCTCGTGCTCAGGGGGAGAAAGTAAGTAAAATCACTCGACTGGTTGCTATATGAAATTTACTTTGAGGATGTGCCAACAGAGTCGGTAGATGGCGCCACCAAACACGCCTCTTCCAACATAAAGGAGACTGACGAGGGAGTTCTTACCACCAATGAATCTCCCGAAGACAATGTCCAACAAGAAATAAATGCCATGGATACTACCAGTGAATCAGCCGAAGAAAATGTCTATCAAGAGGTAAATAATTTACAATGTCATAATTCACAAAATACTATTGAACATGACATTTCAGGAAGTTCATTTGTTGAAACTCAAACTCTGGTTCTTCCCCCAAGAAAAAATAGAAGGGTTGCTCCTGACCGGTATTCACCTGAACACGTTCCTCGTGCTTCTACATATCCGGTAAAAATGGACAGGAAAGGAATGACGAAGATTGCAAAGGCGTTTTGAGCTACTATTCTCTCTGAACAAATCCCTAAAACAGCTCAAGAAGCTAAAAAGATGATTGAATGGCATGAGGAAATGAATATCGAAATGGAAGCTCTAAAAATTAATGGTACATGAGAGAATTGTGTGTTACCACAAGGGAAGAAAGCATTCCAGTGTAGATGGATATACACAAACATATGGTATAGACTACTCTGAAACGTTCTCTTTGGTTGCAAAGATTGACACCATCAGAGTTTTACTTTCAATAGCCGCGAATAAAGATTGGCCTCTTCATCAATTTGATGTAAAGAATGCTTTCTTACATGGAGACTTGGAAGAAGAGGTATATATGGAACCCCCACCAGGGTTCTCTGATGGTTTTCAAGAAAATGAGGTATGTAAACTGAAAAAGGTATTATATGGGCTCAAATAGTCTCTTCGTGCTTGGTTTGGGAGATTTACAATGGAAATGAAGCAGTATAGCTACAAACAGAGTAATGGGGATCATACCTTGTTTTAAAAAAAGAGAGGAGAATTAGTCACTTGTCTTATAATATATGTCGATGATATGATTATAACGGGGAATGACGAAGAAGAAATTAGCTCTCTTAGGAAAAACTTCTTCAAAGAGTTCGAAATGAAAGACCTTGAAGGATTCAAGTATTTCCTAGGAATCGAGGTTCTTAGGTCAAGATGAGGGATTTATATCTCCCAACGGAAATATATATTGGATTTATTAGCTGAAATTGGCATGGTGGATTGCAAACCAAATGACACTCCTATGGTTGTGAATCACAAACTAAAGATAATTGAAGGGGCCAGACCAGCGAGTAAATAAATGTACCAAAGGTTGGTGGGAAAATTGATTTACCTGGCTCACACTCGACCCGACATTGTATACGCGGTGGGAGTAGTTAGCCAGTTCATGCATCATCCTCGGGAACACCATATGGAGGCAGTAATGAGGATTATTCGATATCTCAAAGGCACACCAGGAAGAGGCATAATTTTTAAGAAAAATGGACACCTTGATGTTGAAGTATTCACAGATGCTGATTGGGAAGGGAATCCTAACGACAAACGATCAACTGCTGGCTACTTTACTCTTCTTGGAGGTAACTTGGTGACTTGGAGGAGTAAGAAACAGAAAGTAGTATCACTGTCAAGTGCTGAATCAGAATTTAGAGGAATCATTAAGGGGATTACCGAGATACTTTGGTTAAAGAATATAATGAAAGAAATCGAATCCCCCCTGAAGTGTCCAACTCAGTTAATTTGCGATAATAAAGTTGCGATTAAGATTTCAGAGAACCCGGTACAACACGATAGAACAAAGCACGTTGAAATAGATAGGCACTTCATAACTGAAAAGATGGAAGATGGGACAGTCGAACTTCCGTTTGTTAGATCCGAAGACCAACTGGCAGACATCCTGACGAAAGCGGTTGCCACAAGAACATTCGAATCAGTTTTATCCAAGTTGGGTATTGGTGATCCCACTACACAACTTGAGGGGAGTGTTAGAATATTCAGTGTATTAATGCTAGAATATTCAGTGTATTAAGTTTCCTTGTATAGGCCTCTAAGTTCTCTATATATTGAGCGCCTTACTTAGGTTTGCATTATAAAAAAAGAGTTCAATACAAAAAGGAACACTTTCTAAATAAAACACAAAACCCTAGCCGCTTTCTGGGAATGTACAATTCCATGTTGTGTCCCTAATCATTCTGCATCTTGTTTGATTGTTTCTCTTAACAGACGCCAATTGATATCGATGTTTATGAGTCACTAGGTTCCACTGAAGTAGAATCTCGACTTAGAGAAAAATACAAATATTTTAGGAAGATAAATTAATTTTGTATAGTAAAAATAATAATAAATAAAACGCGTTATCTCAACAATGTTTATTAGACCTTTATTTATAAACTCCGTATTACAATAAATATTTCATATATATTATAAGAGGGTGATTTATTTATCTCTAAATATATAGATATGCAGTTAAGTATATTTTTATTTGTTTTTTAAATATTTAAATACTTAGAAAGTTGATAAGCTAATATGTTTATATTATACTAATTACACCTTTATAGATTATAATAATAATTTTATTGCTATTAACCCCTATTCATAATAGTGTTGCATATTATTTGTAGTTTTTTTTGTTATATTAAAATCTCGTAATTTTCTAATATGTATATTATTATTTATTGGATATATATAGTTTTAAATTTTTTATAAAGATTTTTTTTAATTTTTTTAATCTAATATTGAATTATAATTTAAAATTTCGTGAGTTTCAACATATTTTAATTTATAATAATATTAAACCTTATTCATTTTATGTATTGTGTTAATCAAAACTTTAATGTTTGCAATTTTATTTTATATTAGAACTAATTCCTACTGTTAACTATAATATTTCTGTGCTTTAAAATACTTATTTATATCGAATTGTTGTGTATTTTGATTTAGAAGAAAAACAACAGTAAGATGACACCATTATGAATTTCACATGAAGTTGAAACTTTGAAACAATTTCAAAGACAGTTTGAATATTTGAAACAAAACAATCTACTTAGTATTTTATTTATCATCAGAGGAGGGTTAGAAAGAAACACCTTCCTGGATTGGGAAAAAATGATTTAGAAAAAAAAAGATGGAATTTGGAGAAGGATTGTTTCTTTATATGTGATAGACACTTCAATATTCTATGCCAAGGTAATGGTTTTCCCCGATTTAGCCGAAATTGCATTATATCGGATTTGCGTCATTTGAAATGTCGTCCAATTTTGTTTTTGGTGAAATGAAAACTTAAATTAATTAGAAATTTTTTTACATGGTTCTGGGATATATCCCTCAAGTTTACAACAATTAAAACTCTATAACGATAAATACTAGCAAGTCAAGATAGAGGTGTCCAAATTACGACACCCAAATAGCAACATAAGCTTGTAACATGCAAATGACTAGGTGGCTGAGGTGGCTGAGTGGTGACTCCATGATCGTCCCAATCGAAATCCACGCTTCAGTCCAGACATCGAGTACCTGTATCGCAAGGAGTAAGTTAGAGTTAAATACAATAACCTTACCAGTTAATCTTGGTACCATGAAATCTAAATTGGAGATCCGATAAGATATGATATGAAATTGCAGAGACTAAAGTCGGGGGAGATCCAAAAATTCTTGAATTCCGGTCTTTCCAAATGTGGTAGATAACCGCATTGAAACAAGTTCGCCAAATACTCTGGTGTCGAGAATTAGGTCATCTTGATGCCTCGATAATCCAAGATTGCCAGCAAGAAGAGTGAAAAGAAAAACCAATTTTGACACTGGTGTAAGTCCAGATACTCTGGGTGTAACTACATTCAAAGAGGATATGAGATATAGTTTCCGAATCAGAGTGACAGATGGTGCAAGTAGCTGGGATATTATAACCCGAGCTACGAAGCTTGTCTTTGATCCAAAGCTTGCCCTTAAGAGCCAACCAAGAAATAAAAGAGTGGCGCAGAATATTATATTTATTCCATATTAACCCCGCCCATCCCTTTTCAGGGGTAGGCGCACGAAGAGCATTGTAAGTGTCCTTAGTTGTAAAGATGATACGTCCTGCCTTAGTCGTCCAGTATGGAACATCCCTTGATAGAATGTTCGGATGGGAAATGGAGAGAATTAGCTTGTGGATTTCGTCCAGGTGTCCTCGGTTGTGTGCTCGAGCCGATCTCAGATTTTCAGGCCAATTCGATTTACCATTGCCGATAATTTCCGAAACTTTTAAGTTGCTTCCCAAACGAGAATCGCTGACGACTTCACTCCCGTAGTGGGATGCAAGAGATGACGAGAGGAGCCAAGGGTCATGCCAGAATGAAGTGTTCTGACCGTTTCCAATAGCCACCCTGTATAAATTACGAACCAAAGGTCGAAGACGAAGAATTTTCCTCCAAATCCAAGTGGATGAGGAACTCAATGAAACTTCCCAGAAATTTTTATTTTTTTATCTTTTCAGCTTTGATCCACTCGCACCAGATAGATTGAGTCTTATTACTAACGATAGACCAGAGGTGCTTAAGGACTGCCGTCTGATTCCAGATTTTTAAGTCTAGAATCCCAAGGCCGCCCTCTTTATAGGGAGTGGTAACGGATGACCAGGCAACTTTGGCCCCATAAATTTTCATAGTCGAACCAGACCAAAGAAAGCGACGGAGATATTGGTTTAACTCTTTAGTTATCCTAGAAGGTAGGATAAAAATCGAGGACCAATAGACATGGCATGCAAATAAGACCGATTTGATAAGTTGGAGTCTACCAGCATAAGAGAGGTGATTGGTAGTCCAAGAATCAATTCGGGAGGTTATTTTGTGCAGGAGGGGGCGACAGTCTGAATGGGTAAGTCTACCAGTGATGAGAGGAACTCCCAAGTACTTTACCAGGAGGGAACCTTCACGGAAATTCAAAATTGTTAAAAGATTCAACCGAAGGTGATGGTCAATTCCCGAGAAGAAAATATGACTTTTCGAGGGATTAACTTTGAGACCAGAAAGAGAGTAGAAATCATCCAGAGAAATCTTGATAAGGCTGAGGGATCGAGTGTCACCATGACAGAAAATCATTAGGTCATCTGCAAAACAGAGATTGATGATTTTCTGCTTATAACATTTTCAATGAAAACGGAAAGTCCGATCCTGGCTTTTCTCTTTAAGGATGCCCGAAAGTACTTGGATAACAAGCACAAAGAGAAGGGGGGGGGGATACAGGGTCACTTGGCGAAGACTTCCATGAAGATCTCCATTAATGATTATAGAGTATGAGGGAGTAGAGATGCACTTGATTATCCAAGTGATCATCTTCTCAGGAAATTGCATTGCAACTAAAATCTCAAGAATGAGGTACCATCAAACATTATCAAAGGATTTTATTATATCTATTTTTAGGGCAACCCTTTTTCCTTTACCACTATTGTTGTAACCCCTCAGGAGTTCCTGAGACGGAAGGATGTTATCAGAAATGTTCCTTCCCGTAATGAAAGCCGATTGGGAAGAATCAATTAGGTAAGGAAAGGCTATTTTGATTCTATTGGCCAGAATTTTTGATATGATTTTATAGACAACATTGCAAAGAGCAATTGGTCTATAGTCCGCAGGCCCTGAAGGAGAAGCCTTTTTAGGGATAAGAGCTATAGAGGTCGCATTCCAAGAATCAATCAGAGTTCCAGTGAGAAAGAACTCTTGGACTCCTTTACTAGTACATATTAAACTTATTTGGCATATCAAACTTATTTGAGAGATAGCTGGAATTTTTGGAGCACAAATTATAATATCAAGCGCTATATTTTTTTCAAAAACATTTTTTCTATGAAAAAATTATTAAATGTTTTAGTGTAATTGAATTGAGCAGTTGATTAATATATTTATATAATTTTATCGATGAATATATATTTGTTTATGTTGTGATTAGCGGAATCAAGGGCGGCGATCTACTGCGAGATTCAAAGAACATAATCTTTGATTAGTGTTTTATAAAAAATCTATTTTACATTATTTTTGAAAATTTAAATTTGTAAAGTTAGTCGTTTAATTTGAGCTCAAAATATTACCCGTTTTTGGGACCGTTTAAAACTATTTTTAAGTTAAAAATGAAAAAAATATATTTTGTTTTGTTTAAAATATCGCATATGAAAAATAATGTTATCTTCTACAAAGTTGATTTTGAATTTCTACGATTGAGATTTTTGGAGAACCACATAAAATATTTCAATATAAAATTGTCTAACATAAGATATCAATGATCATCCTGAAGGTTGTGTATGTTTTAAGTACTCTTATGCAAGAGATCATTGAGAATGAAACTATAAAGCAAACAATGAGACATTACAAATGGGCAAACAATGATTACATATGTCGTGGTCACATCTTAAACGACATGTCTGATCTCCCATGTATACTAAAATGTCGAGCATGCAAAAGAACTATGAGATTCTCTTGAATCCAAGTAAATAGGAGCAGATGCCTCTAGTAAGAAGTTTCAAGTTTGTAACTTTATTAATTATATTTTTTTTAAATATAGACTGGTCATGGAACTGTACAATAAACTATTAAGAATTATGAGTGAGTTTCTTCAACATACCATGAAAATGAATGGTTATATTTTGGTGCCTAGTGTTATAAACAAACTACCACCATCAATGGAAATTTTTTAAACATACTCTAAAACATAAAAAATAAAAATATGATTATGGTTAAACTTGATAGTCATCTTAAGATTGAAGAGTTTTTACGAGCTCAAGAAGAAAAAAACTTAATCGTAAGGGTTCTAACCAAGTAATAAACTCTTTTGTGGATATGGCTGAAAACATTGAATTCTTTAAGAATACAAATATATAAAATGGTAATAAAATGAAACAAAAATAAATATTCCAACAATAGGCCTAAGTTGGCATGTTGGAAGTATGGTAATCCTGGTCATTTCAGGAAGGGTTGTGAGGTTGGTGAAGGCAAGAACACTGTTGGTCCACGTGAATCTAAGGATCCAGAAAAATAATTCGATGTGATTCTAATTCAAAATTATATGCATGGTCATAATTATGTGTGATTAATTTCTGACGCATTTTATATGCAAGATGATAATATTGTATGGTGAATTGATTTGGGAGAAACAAGTCATGTATGTAAAGGTTTTCATTGGTTCAATGATTTTCAACCAATTGAAGATGAATTTACGTTAAAAATGAGAAACGTTGTAGTTGAGCCAATTAAAAGACTAGGAAATGTGAATGTTCTTTTTTACTTTTGGAAGACATATATCATTGAACATTATATTGTACATTTTCAGGTTTTGAAAGAATTTTTTGTCTTATTTTTCCTTAAATAACCGTCATTTCAAATAAGTGTATGAAAGTGGCAAGTATATATTGTCAACACATGGTGCAATAGTAGGCTTTGGATATTTATTTAATTGTACGTTTATGTTAAATGTTAATGTTTCATTTCATAACGAATATATTGGCGTCTATTCTACTAGTACTTGTTGAGATCTGAATAAACCATAATTATGGCATGCTAGACTAGGACATGTACTTTATAAAAGAATAAAAAACATGTCAGAAATGAGTCTTATACTTGTTGATGTAATAATAATAAATTTAAGACTTGCATGTTAATTAGAAGACCCATAAAACCTCTCAATCATGTTAACCGAGTTTCCAAAATATTTGAACCAGTTCATAGTAATTTATGTTATTTATATGCTACAACTTCGTTAGGAAATTATAAATATATCACTACTTTTATTGAAAATGCATCGAGATATTGCTACATTTATTTGTTGCATGCTAAGAGTGAAACTCTTGATAAATTAAAATTTTATAAAGAAGTAAAGCTACTTAAAAATGATTTGATTAAAAATAGATGAGGTGAATATTATTATCCGATATATTTTCAGTCTACTTGTATAATACATCAAGCCAAGGCTTCTTATACAAAAAATGGTGTATCATAAAAGAAGAATATGACTTTGGAACAAATGGTTAATTCTATGTTATCCTCTTCGGGTTTGAGTGAAGGATTTTGAGGTGAGGTTATGTTGATAGCCTGTTATTTACTGAATAGAATTCCCACTAAAAGAAATACATTCACCCCATATGAACTTTGGTATAAAAAGGCTCAAATATTTTATTTTTCTGAGATTCTGCAATTGTAGAGCAGTTGTAAGGCTCTAAACCCAAAATAAAAAAATTAGGTGAAATAGGTATATAATGTATCTTCATTGGGTATGATGAGCATTCAGATCTGTATAGGTTCTATGTGTTCGAATCTAATGAGTATATGGATGTGAACACAATTATAGAGTTAAGAGAGGTAATATTTGATGAAGAAATATTTACATCTATACTTAGACCAATAGACATGATTTAATTTTTTTTAATAAAAAATAAGTTCAAACCAAAGATATATCAAGTGGTACTTTTTCTGACCTGAATATTCCTAACCAAGAAGAAATACTAGAGCTAGAAAATTTAAATCTTTTGGATATGATTTACAATTTTATTTGGTTGAAGGGTCAAAAAATAAGATTAACTATCAATATCAACACAATCCAATAACTTTTAGTGAAGCTATGGAATCAAAGGATGCTATAAACTAGAAATAAGTTGTCCAAAATGAGTTACATTCTATCTTACATAATAATATATGAGAATTAGTTAATTTACCTATTGTTTGAATCGTTGAAAAATATATGTATTTTTCAACGATTTTCAAACAATAGGTAAATCAAGTAATTCTCATGTATTTTTAAAAGTAAAATGAAAGTAGATGGTACCATTTAAAGGTATAAATCGAGACTGGCTATCCAAAGTTTTAGGAAAAAATAAGGGATTGACTTCTTCGATACCTATGATTATGCTGCTATGATTTCTACTATTAGATTGTTGATAACACTTGCATCTGTATATAATATTTTACTTCATCAAATAGATGTATAAATTATATTTATGAATGGAGATTTTGATGAGAATATTTATATAAAACAACCGGAAGGGTTTGTTATACCTCGTTATAAAAAAGGTGAGCAAGTTGAAAAAATATTTGTATGGTCTGAAACAAGCCCCAAAATATTAGAATCAAAATTTTGATAACATGGTATTGTAAAAGGGTTTTATTCTTAATAAAAAACAGACGTGTGTATATAGGAAATTTGATACTTCTAATACTCATCAAAATCAAGTTGATGAAACCAAAAATTTATTGTCATCTACTTTTGAGATGAAGAATTTGGAGGAAGTTGAGATGATTCCTAGTATAAGGATCAAACAAAAGAAAAACAATACATCAATTTCTCAATCTCATTGTATTGAGAAAATAATAAATTTACTTTTAAAGATTGTTCTCATGTTAGCACTCCTACAGATCTTAGTCTTAAGCTTCCACCTAATAAAAGTGTTGAAGTATCTCAACTTGAATACTTAAGAGCCATTGGTTTTCTTATTTATTCCATGTTTAACACTAGATCATATATTGTCTATATTGTTGGAAAGTTTAGTAGGTATAGTAGCAATATTAGTTCATATCATTGAGAAGTTTAATCTGCGTATTCAAGTTCTTGAAAAGAACCATATATTATGGTTTGTCTTATACTAGATTTCCTTTGGTTCTTGGAGGTTATAATGATGTGAGTCATATTTTCAATATGGAAGATCATTATTCAGTAAGTGGATGAGTATTCTTTCTTAGGGTAGGTGTTATCTCTTAACATTAAAAACATAAAGATTTATTACTAATTCAGCGATGCAATATGAGTTGATGGCATTAGCAGCAACTAGTAAAGAAGTTGAATGACTTTGAAATATGATATATGAAATATCATTATGGCCAAAATCGGTATCACCTATATCTATCAGTTGTATTCGCTAATGTTTATACACAAACTTGAAAAGACACGTGTAGACACTTAGGTGTTAAACACTACATGATTTATGAGGACATCACACATGATATTATATTGTGGGGTTTATGAAAACTCAATATAATTTGAGCGATCTTTTAACCAAAGGAATAAGTAAAACGCTTGTCCAAAAATTGATTACGAGGATGAGATTAAAATCCATCTAATATCGTCAAATTTCAACCCAAATCCGAAACTATGTATCCAGACTCGCAAGATGCGGAAGTTGAAGTTTATTTTCGTAAGGAGCTATTTTCAAATAAGAATTTAAAGGACTTCAATATACTACAAATTGATTTTATATCCTTAAAAAAACACAAAACTAGTAAATAATATGTCGAATAAAAATACCTTCACTCATCTAAAATTGGTGTATAAATTGTAATATATTTTGTGCAATAAAAGTACTTTATGGATTGGCGGGTTTTGTATTTATATATTGGTTTTGGCTAAATTATGGCCCTTTTGGATAAGAAGCCCCAAATTTTAACCATACCCATATATATATATTTTAAGTAGTCCTAATTTTATACCAAAAACACCCTTTCGTTTTTACTAAGTCCTAACCCTATTTACTAACCATCCCCAAAACAAAAACAAATCAAAACCAACCCCAACTTTCCCTCTCAATTCTCTACTACTACAAACTTCCAAAATCAGCCACAAATTCAAATTTCAAGAACTCCAGTAGATCGATACCCAGTTAGGAACAACAATGGGAAAATGAAAAGAGTAAGTTTATACTCTTAAATATAGTTTTTTTTTTCTATATTTAGTTTTTCTTAAGTTTTGAAGATTTTGATATACACTGGATGTTAGAATAGGCGAAACATATTTATTTAGTTGTTTTTAGTTGTATATTGATGCTATGGTAGAGTTGGTGTGGCTGATTTGGTGTTTTAGGGTTAGATTTTGGAGTTTTGGTTTTTAGGTCTTCAATGGAGGTTGAGGGTCTATACGAGACCCCCCCCCCCCCCCCCGCGCCGGGTGAGCATACTCATACCGGCAGGGAAGATATTTTTTTCCAGATAAAGGTTCGTCACCGTCGGGTATTTAAGGTTTGAACCGGCGGGGATGCCATAAGTTCATGACCTATGTTCATAAGCCCCGCCGGTTGTGGGTGGATTGAATCGGCGGGACAACAAATAGATTTTCAATTAAATATATTTCCCCACCGGGTGAAAATAGTTCAACCGGCAAGGTGGATTAAATATATTTCCCCGCCAGTTGACAAATGTTCACCCGACGGGGACCTAGTTAATTTTGTAGAAATTCTAACTTATTTTGTTCTATTTGTTCTCGCAGACACGAAGCACCTCGCCCCGCAAAAGAGAAGGCGGCTAAAATCCCGAGGCGAGAACGGGAAGTCCCTCCCCCAAAGAAAGGTGAAGGTAGCCGACGGTTGACGGTCGATCGCCCCAAACAAAGGGAACGCACCAAGCGTGAGGTGTGCCCGGGCCATGGGGAACGATCCTTGCGGCATAGAAAATATGAAGCCACAAGGGATCGTGATGCCCTGAGGGAGCCCGCTGTACGACCTTCTCCTCCACGAGAGGTGGTCCCTATCCAACGACGGCTTGCGCTAATGCCACCACCTCGAAGGGAGGTCCGTGAGGAAGGGCGTCCAACCGATTCGGAAGGATGGAAAAATCTATTTCTGTCCCAAAACAGCGTCCTTCTTTTCTCGGACTATGCCCAGCATGAGGCGTACTACGCCTTTAAAGATGACGTAAGTTATCGAATTAATGATATGTTTTATTAGTTAAATTGTTTTGTTAACATTATATATATTTTTGAATTTTTTTTTCAGGCGCGCTCGGGTATCACGGTCTAGTCGAAGTACGGTTTGCTTGGTCAGTGGGACCTTAGCAAACAATTGGGGGTTAGGGAGTTTTTGGAAGGGACACCATTCTGGCCATTGATGCGACATTTACCAAAGTTCAACAACCATGTGTAGTTGTCCGAGGTGTTCATTGAGAGGTGGCACCAAGAGACGAACACCTTCCAGTTTTGTTTCGGGGAGATGATCTTGACACTCGATGACGTGTACGTGATTACTGGCCTCCCGGTTGAGGGGAGAATTATCGACGTCTTTAGGCCAGAGCCGATAGATGCGACATACGCACGCTATGCGGTGTTGTTGGGAGTTTCGGCTGATGTTGTGCGGGAGGATATGAAGGCGTATGACGGGAGTGGATTCGGCCTCCGATGACTTAGGACGACATTCTCCGCAGACGAGTATTTAGATTCCAATGCTGCCCTGACTACGGATATGAAGAAGGCATGAGCTAGGGCATACATTATGTTCTTGATATGTATGTTATTTTAGATATTGACATTTTGTTGTATGGATTATGGTGGGTCTTGCAATAATTTCCGTATTTAATTACAGACTAGATATTTAATCGTTTAATTTATGCATGTTGTTGTTTGCTATCCGTTGTTGAAATCGTTATTTCACTCTCATTTTTACTTAAAAAACCTAACACCACCAAATATAGTTTCCCCAAATTAAGTTCCATCATTAAACCTCATACAATAGAAGATACATTTATCTAAAGAAAATGTGCACGAAAGGCTCTACACCTCCGGTTGAGCATTTTCCAACCAGCGGTCGATAACATCCCCGTTGTGGAGCAATTAGCAAACCGGCGGTTGGAAATTTTCTAACCGCCGGTTGAAGGCGGAAACAATTCCTTAACAAAATCTAATATTTACCCCGTCGGATTGAAAATTGTGCACCGCCGGGGTCGTTCACTATTCGCCCGGCGGGAACCTAGCGTAAATATAATAATTGTTAAGGGAATAGGGGGCGTTTCAACCGTCGATATGAAAATTACACACCGCTGATGTACTTTTTACACCGGCGGTTAAATATTCCAACCGCCGATTTGAAAATTTTACCCCGGCGGTTGGATAACGTGAAAACTATGAATAACTTATTCCCTTACGTAGCCAAATCCCCCGACGGTTGGAAAATTATACACCACCGGGTATGTTTTTACACCGACAGTGTTAATTGCCAACCGCCGGTTGATAATTTCCTCCTCGACGGTTGGTCAGTTTAAATATTTGGGAATGGTTAAAAGGTTGATGTGGTTTGTAAACCGGCGGTTTGGAAATTCTACCCCGGCTGGGGAATATGTAACCCGGCGGTTGAGAACTTTTCCCCCGTCAGAATGGTTGAATGGTAGTGTTTTACCTTTCGTTTAACTTGTATACTTCATATGATCCACGTATGCCACAAGAGGGTATATATTACTTGTATGTTGTTAACGTTTGAAATAAATATATACGTTAATAAGAAGCATAAACCGAAAGAAAACACTTTTTAGCACAAACGCAAACTTAAATTAAATGACCAACTCAAACAAACCAAAAGACAAACTGATACAAACTGATACTATCCACTTAATCACTCATTTTCTGTAAGCGGATGTTGATAATGTCAGAATGGACCCTATCCAGCTGATCCTCTGTTATCGAATCAGTGACCTGGCAGTTGAACCGGTTACACGCAATACGACGTTCTAATTCGGTGAGGCCAGAAACTGGATGAAGACGGAATGTGAGTAGGACTGACCACCTAGCCTTCACCTCATCATCACGCCTTTAAATTCTTGCCGGTTGGATACCATCCCTTCCGTATAAGAAGTACATGTGGCATAGCAATGCCTCCCAGTATGCTTTACGCCCCTCTTCCATGTGCATGTTACCAACTTCGATTGATGCTTTAATCAGATATTGATCTTCTAACTCATTCCATGAACACATTTTTTTTTGGGTTTTTCAAGTTGTTTACCCTTCAATGTGTGGATAGAATATTTATTTATAGACATTAAACTCCAGCCAAAACCTTTGCCACATAAACTCCCACAAAAAAAGTTTGCCACATAAACTCCCACCAAAATAAGTCCCGCCAAAAACCTTACCACAAAATCTCCTGCCAAAAAACTTTACTTCCCTCCATACTAGCTCTATATAAACATCCTGCATAATAGACAACAAGTAAAGAAACAGAACAACTTTAACATATGGAGTTTACGGTTGATAAAGACTACTAGTTGCTTATGGCGATTAGGGTTTCCCGCCGAGAGATGGGGGAAGATAGGAACGATGCATTCTTTGGTCGTGTACTATGTATGATGTATATCAACTATGGTCGTAATGGAAGTGGAATAATTAAAGTGCAAAATCGTGACGAAATCAGAAGCAGGTACCTCTTCGTCCAACCGCTCATTACTTTCCTTTTCATGCTAGCCAGAATTAAGAGAGAAGCACCTTTGATCTGGAACATAACGTTAGCAGACTACATAAGCAGGGATATGGTGGCGTATTTGGAGGATAGGATTGCAAGTAGGAATGAGGGGGGTGATTCTGATAACAATTTGGGATACGATTTCGACGATTAAGTTGTTATGTTTGGAGTAGTACATGTGTTTCAGTTGACGTTATTCGCTTACGTCTATTCTAATTATGCGACCTTATTTGCCTATGTAATTCTAATTATGTTATGTAATGCTTTCCATTAAATTGTGATGTTTTAATGCAATCGACGAATTGATAAGTTAAATTTTTTATGTTTTTATGACAAACATCAACTAAAAAAACATCAAAAGTGGACAGCCAAATGAGTACAAACAAACTAAATTTATACTCCCGCCAAATGAGTCTCCAGCCAAATGAGACTCCCGCTTCAAAATGTTTTACGCGGGAATAAAAACACTCTTTCCCGCTAATTATTTTAGAATTGAACCACCGACTTCGAGTCTATAAATACTAGAATCTGACTATGAAACTAAACATTTAAGTTATAACAATGGCTGATTCAGGCTGGAACGTGCACGAAGATGCAAACCTCCGAAGCACATTTGACTTCGTCAGAGGTACGATGCAAGAGAAGATTCCTGGTTTCGTCGATGCGGTTTTGTGCAGAATGTTCTTCAACCACGGTAGGGAGGCATCGTGTCTAGGATGTTTAATGCCCCGACCACGCGGACGTGAAGATGTGGCCGATAGGTTAGCTTATCTTAAAATAGTGACTATACAGATTGAGTCACTTCCTTACGAAGTCCAAAGCAAAGTCTGAAATGCATTCAACATGGGATTCCAAAGTACAATTACGCAGGAGATGGCGTCACATGCGATGCAGCAAATGGAGCAAGAAATAGCCGACGCAATAGCCAGCGCCGTTGATACTAACACAAGTCTCGAAGGAAGTAGTGAGGAAGGGGAATATCCATTCAACAAACGCTATGAGCATGGATGGAACTATCCGTCTCCATGAAACTGAGTGTGCTATGCTAACTCAGGGTTAGCTTATCTATCATTTGTTTTAACTTATATGCTTATGTATTTATAATTATGCAATGCTTTTGATTAAAGTGTAATGTTTTAATGCAATCGACATATTACAAAGTTTAAGTGATATTGTTTTTAAAATTAATGTCCACCCCGCTAGTTTGAAAATTCTGCCCCGTCGGGGCAATTATGAATCGCCGGTTGAAAAATGTTCAACCCGTGAGAACCTAGAGTAAATTACAAATTAGGGGTGCGTTTAAACCGCCAGTATGAAAATTATACACCGCCGGTGACATATTTACACCGTCGGTTGAGTATTCCAACCGCCGGTGTGAAAAAATCCACCCGGCGGTTGAATAGCATGAAATTAAGATTAATTTTTTTATTTCATGCCTAGCCAGGAGCCGGTATCAAAATTGTACACCGCCGATGACGTTTTTACACCGGCGGTTGAGTATTCCAACCGCCGGTTTGAAAAATTCAACCCGGCGGGTGAATAACATGAAAGTAGTATAACTTTGTTCTTTCATGCCAAGCCACGTCCCCCCCCCCCCCCCCCCCCCCGGTTGAATATTTGTCAACCGTCGGAGTGGTCTAATGGTAGTGTTTTATTTTAGAATTAGCTTGCATCTTTCATACGATCTACGTATGCCACAAGAGGGTATATAACCCGCGATTGTCATGTTGCGAGCACAATCTACTTCGCCGGAAAAAATATCCAAGGCATAGTGTGAGACGTTGGTTTTTAGTTTGTCGTACACCTTGTTTGTGAACTTGTGTAGGGCTAATAAGCGGATCTTTTCGAATGAACCTTTTATGTTCCGGTACTGCAATTCTATCAAGGTATGCAACTTCAACCAAAAAGATTCAAAGTTACCTTTGCTCGTACCGATGAAACGTTTTAGGGTCAAATGAGCGCTCTCCACGCAGTTTGTGGTTTGGTTACCAAAATGCATCCACTTGTTGGTTCTCCACGTTAAACATTTATCACCGTACGGCCCTAACCAACTTTCCGTATACTCAATTGCTTGCGGATACTCTTTGAAGTCACGGTGCAATTCGGCTCGGTAGTCGTTGAACGCTATTTCCGTTTCAGCCAACATCATTTCATTCCACACTTTCAAGAATGCGTTGGACACTTTCTTATCCTTTATGATTTTTTTTTGTTTTCCCTAGGACGTTCATGTTGATGTGCCATCGACACAACATGTGTGTTGCATTGGGGAACACATCCTCCACCACCTTCACAAGTGCCAAGTCTCTATCCATCAAAACGATGGATGGTAATTTGATGGAGTGAGTTACCATCAAAGAATGTAAGCACTCTAACACCCATTTGTAGCTCTTGAAATTTTCTCCCGACATAAACGCGAATCTGATGTAGAAAAGCTTCCCCGTACAGGTGGCTCCGACGACCTCCTCCTTCACCATGCACGAACTAAAATCTTCCTGTTTAAAATCTTCCTCTTTAAAATCTTCATTCTCTAAATCTTCGGCCTACGTAAAAAAAAACAGTAGATTATGTTAGATTGGCACAAATAATATTAATTCACGCCTTCCCCGCCGGTTTAAAAATACCACACCGCCGGGGATGTTGTCAAATGCCGGTTGATAATTGTCCAACCGGCGGGTTCGAAAAAAGAACCGAAGAGGTAAAGACCTATGCCCCGACGGTGTAATAAACACCCCGGCGGGTGAAAATACTCGAACCGCCAGGGGCATTATCAACCCCCAGTTGACAATTAGCAAGCCGACGGGGGTGACCCTAACTATATCCCCGTTGGGACACTAATACGACAACCGGCGGGTGGAAGTCGATGCTACAGCCGGTTAGGCATGACCACCCCCGATGGGGAATATTCATTATCAACGTTGAATGTTCTTCAACCCCGCCGGTTGATGAGGCTTCCCCCGACGGGATAGTTCGGTCCAACTTTCTAAATATAGAAAATCTACAAAAATGGAAACTTTTTTCGAAAGATTGGTTAGAACAAGTACCATGTTTGCAGTTCCACACTCCTCATCAACCTTCTCACGTACTGAATCCACTCTTCAATGAGTTGAATTTTTTTCGAAAAATTTGTTGATTTTTGGCGGTTTGAGAGTGTATGGAGTTTTTTTAGTGATTTTTGAGTTTTTGAATTTTTTGAAGTTTCTGAATTCTTTTGAATTTTTGAAATTTTAAATTTTTGGTTAAATTTTATGTATAAAAAAATTGTTGGGAGGAGTAATTTTGTGTTTTTCTATAGTTGGTTAACTATACCTACAATGCACTAGAAGACAAAATTAAAAGCTCTTGGTCAAAAGACAAAACCGTCTTTGACTATTTATAAAAAAAAATTCTATAGAATTTGGTTAAGTTATAGAGTTTCTGATGGAGATGAGCATCATATTCTATAGTGCAGTTTTTGAGAGAAAAATGTGATTCGAGGCGAAACTTTGTGCTTTCAAACGGACTGTCTCCGGTTGTCCGATCGGCTTCAATTTTGGTGAGAAGGATCGTCTATCTGTCCTCTACAATCTAAGTAGAGGGTTTTTGATTTGGAGTCATCTAAATGTATTTGTTGATCATCTTCTTCTAACTGCGTTTTGGGGATATTTTAATGAGTTTTCTGATTTCGGTTCACTATCTTGTGTATTGGAGTTGTATATGAAGTTATCATACTTTGTGTGGTGTATGATCTAGTTTTATCTAGAGAATAGTTTTGTAACCCACCTTCTGATAGTGAATATTTGGTTGGACTTCGAAATCAGTCCCGTGGTTTTTACTTCTTACACTGGGAAGGTTTTCCACGTAAAAAGTGTTCTGTGTTATTTGCGTTTATTTTATTCAGACTTGGTATTTTGTTTGGGATCATTATCTCTAATCATATTTGATACAAGAAGGAAGATTTCGTTTGTGCTTCTATTTCCTAAGAGTACTAAGAATCCAGATTTTGAAATTCAGCATTCGTTTGAAAAATTTGTAAAATTACAAATCGAGAACCTTTGATTACATTTAAACAAGATGTTTTAGGCTTCAAGAAACCAATCATTTGAAAGATCGAGAGGAAACGAGATATTACTTTTCATCATTCAAGATTTAAGATATGTTGCCTAAAATTCTTCTTAAGGATCAGACTGATCCGGTGTGTTGATCTTCTACTTCCCAAAGGATTTTGGATTATATTTCTAAGATACTCCACGAGTCTTGAGTCTTTGAGATAAAATTTCCTCTTTCTTGAGTCTAGAATTGAACTTGAACTTTTATCTAATTATATATATATATTTATGCAAAGAATTCAAAGGCTAGTCAGGTAGAACCTGCTGAGCATATTAGTAAACTAAGCCAACCAAATGCAGACTCTTGCGAAATTATATAATAGAATTGGACTTATATTTTTAATTATTAGTACTAATATAACTCATACCTAGGCTTTCAAGATATATGATGGCTGTTAATTGATTAGAAGCCTAACTTTGATTAAAACTAAGTCTCATTTTATAATTTAACGTCCATCTAGCGAGCCTATCAGCCACATTGTTTTGGCCTCTATATATGTGAGCCAATGTCATGTTGGATGTTATTATACTTCTACAACAAGTTAGGTAGGGATCTAAGGTCCATGGTGTTTTTCCAGAAGCAAGAAGGTCCACCAGGATTTTTAAGTCAGATTCAATATCGACCATGTCAATATTTAGACTATTAGAAATCAACAACCTATCAAGAAGGGCTATAGCTTCAACAACCATAAGAGATATTTTACCATAGAGCGTGCCAAACCCTTTGATAATATTACCAGAATTTTCCCTTAGAAGACCTGCACCACTTACCTCTCTATTAGGAAAACATGAGACATCCATGTTAAACTTATATATGGAAAAGAAACGGGGCGATCAATTTAGAATAGTTACTTTCCTAGGTTTATTCAAAGGGTTGATACAACCAATTTCTATATCTTTCTTCTCCTCATGGATCTAGAAAATTTTCTCGAGAAAGTTAGCATTATCAAGGCTAATTATCACATGATTAATATACTTGATGGCTGAGCTAGTTGAGAAGGAGAATTCTTCATATTTTGCACTATTTATGAATTTCCATAAGGCCCAACTAATAATTACAGGAATTATAGTTATAACATGAACCTCCTTAGAGATGGACAATAACCATCTCCTTAATTGATAAGAGAATGTCATGTGATTAGCTATCGTGATGTCAAATAAACTAGTATAGTAGTTAGTAATGGTCTTCAAATGTTAGAACACTTAGTATGTAAGATAGTTTTAGTCTTAAGAGAAGTACCTCGAAAGAATTTATTATAGAGTCTTTTTATCATTTGATAAATGTTTTAAGGATAATACTGTTTTGCATCTAATATAAAGGAAAGACCATTAAAACAATATTAATAAGGGTCAAGCTACCTCCGCATGATACGTGTCTATTATCCCAGTCATTTATTTCATGTTTGATTTTGGATACAAGAGGTTCAAAGTTAAGGATCTTATTGCTTATATTGGTGAAACTCCTAAGTAGACTGTCGGAAGAGAACTCATACTGAAACCAATTTGAATTTCAATATTATTTCCTATTTGAATTAAGATTAGATGATGTAATGACTTTCATTTTGTCCTTATTGATAGATTTCGCCGATGCATCTTAATAGTTCTGAAGAAAGGTGGAAACCTTGTTAATCAAAGAAGGGACACCATTGGTTAAAATCAAAGGATCATCCGCAAAGCCAAGACAATGAATAATTATAGAGCTTCTGTTGTTGTAAGTCATTGTTTTATTTTTTTAGAATAATCTATTTAAGCCACGAATTAGATACTCTTCAGCTATGATAAAGATGCTCAAGGATAATGGATTCCCTTGTCTAATACCTCTCATAGTTTTGAAGTAGCCCTTAGATTCACCATGTATTAGAATGGATATAAATACCTTCTTAATCATATTGGAAATCAAGCTTATGAAATCAGAACCGAAGCCAATGCGGGATAGGATTTTTAGAATAAATTTGTGATATATTCGGTCAAAAACTTTGGTCATATCCACTTTGATCATGATATTGTCACCTTTGGTCTTGTTTCTTAAGTAATGAACCAATTCCTTAGCATGAGAAGGAAATTATCATGGATGTTCATATCAATAGCAAAGCCATCATGAACATTATATATAAATTTTAGAAGTAATTTAACTAGCTTGTTGTTTAAAATTTTAGAAATGTTTCTGTCTAGGAGAGTAAAAAGGTCGATAGATCTAAAATATTTCCAAGAAGTGGGATTGTTGGACTTAGAAATAAAAGATATAAGGTAGCAAGGATACCATGAGGAATATTATGACCATTGAAATAGGCATGAAGGACAACACATAGGTCTTTGTGGATTATATGTCAGTATTGATGAGTCCGAATTCAGGATACTCCCCGGAAGGGCAAATCAGTCTAAACTCTCCGAATACCGGATAGGCACTAAGGACATAAACCGGACAGATGATTTGGACCGGACAGATCACTTCGAACACTGTGAACTTAAGGCTGTTCGAACTATGACTAAAGTACTAAAAAACCTAAACACTTCCTGACTAAGCTGCCTGTCCTTCTGCTTAGAACTCATGGGTCTTTAAACATGACCCGGGTCCATTAAACTTGACCCGAAAGCCCATACGGGCCCAAAAATCACACTATAAATACCCAACCACCAGCATTAACTATGGGTAATGAAAATTAACTGCTACCAAGCTGCTTAATTATCTCTCCACCTTAAAACACCCTTACACCACCGTTAAACACCCCTGTACCACCTTGAAACTCCACTTAAAATTACTTGCCTACCCTCAGGAGATTATTTTCCACACCAAATTGGCGACCAAAGTGGGAGGAGAGAGGTGTCTGAATCAAGCATTCAAAACCTGCCAAGAAATTCTGTCCGAATGAATCCGGATAATCCAGAGCTTCCACCAGCTTTGCTCGAAGTGGTGGAAGAAAACGATGAGTATACTGTCCAAGAGCGTGACAGGTTAAAGCTTGAAATAGAAGCTCTGAGGGCTGAAAAGGCCAAAATGGGCGTGAAAGAAAAGTCCAAGGAATCGGTTGTTCATCACACGGACAACCCTAGAGAGCCTGAGGCTTCGAAAACTCATGTGAGTACCAAAAAGACACATGCTAGTTCTAAAAAGTCTCACCGGTCCAAGCCTGTGGAGAGCTCTGACTCAAGTTCAGAATCTTCGGACAGCTCTTCGGACAGTGAGGGAAATGAAAAATCCTTGTCCTCCAGCAGTGATGAGGGTCGAACCAAGAAGAAGCAAAAGCAGATAAAAAAATATTCAAGAAAAAGAGATAGACATGGAAAGATAAAGAAGCATATTGGTAAAGGATCATCTCATAGCCGGAGGCATGTGGACCGGATGCTGATGGATCCTTTTGCTTTTCACGATGAACCAGGTATCTTTGCAACTCCCAATGAGGATACTGTGTTTAGTCGTGGAAGAAACTGGAGGCAATCTCCATTATCTTCTAAGATTCTGTCCGGGAACCTCCCTAAGAGGTTTGACAGCACCAAGATGGAGAAGTACGATGGCAGTACTGATCCGGACAATCATCTGGAGCAATTCAAGAACTTCATGATGAACTTTGACGATGATGATAAACTACTTTGTAGGGCATTCTCCCAATCCTTTACGGGGAGTGCTCTGAAATGGTACAACAGCCTGCCTCAGGGTTGTATTAAAGATTTTGATACGTTTTGGGTAGCATTTCGAAGGCAGTTTGTGGGGAGTAAGGAGCTAAAGGGCAATGGAGACACAATAATCCATTGTGCCCAAGAGCCAAATGAGTCATTGAAGGAGTACATAAGTCGTTTTGTGAACACAAAGAATGGGTTGGCTGATTGCTTCGAACAGGTGGCAATAGCGTCCCTAAGACAAGGCTTGAACCCAGGCAACCTGGCTGATTCGGTGACCAGAAAGAAGGCCATGACCTGGGGAGGGTTGCTAAATCAAGTTGGCAAGCAAATAAACGTTGATGAAACAAAGAAGACCAGGGTACACAGACAGGTGAGATCCACCCCGGTGGCACCAATTCCAAATCAAAACCAGTCCGGGAACAGAGCAAGAGAAACCGGACAGGGGCATGGTAGGGCAAAAGCTCAGTCTCAGCCAGCTGATCCTGCTCAAAGTCAACAATCCAGGAACAAAAGAGGGCCATGGGTCCAACCGGAGTGGTTCGCAGAACTTAAAGAAAGTGTGGCCACCATTTTCGATAAAACGAAAGATGAGGTACACTACCGGAGACCGGCAACCTTGCAGTCTCCCAGAGAGCATCGTAACAACTCCTTTTGCCAATACCACAATGATATTGGCCATACCACTGATGATTGCATAGCGTTGAAACAAGAGGTTCAAAACTTGATTGAAAGGGGAAAGTTGGGTGCATACGTTAAAAGAAGGGGAGGCAACAGACCTGACAATACTCATCGGGTTGGTCCAAGTAACGCTGCCCCAGAGGGGGCCATGGTATTAGTTGAAAGGTTCGATGTGGAATCTGAGTACTTGGATCCTGATCCAACACGAAATAGGGTGGGTGCTATAGATGAGTGTTCTAGGACGGTCTCCGGGCTTATTAAATTCTTCGAGTCATTGATGATCTTCGGAGGGGACACTATGACTGCTCCTACTGCTTCTTCAAGAAAGAGGCATTTTCATAATTTAGCCTCCCAGCTAGAGGGAGTCATGACATCTTATCAATCACCAAACTCATTCCCATTCATAGTCTTCGATGAGGATGATTTGAGAGATATTGCTGGCCCTCATGAGGATGCTGTTGTCATAGGAGCATCTATAGGGGGCAATGAGGTAAGGCGAATCCTGGTGGATACTGGAAGCTCTGCCAATATCCTTTTCCTAACCACTTACAAGAAACTGAAAAATCCAGCTGTGATTCAGAAGTCAGACAGATCGATCGTGGGTTTCACGGGCAGCTCAGCCGATGTGATCGGGGAGTTTGAAGAAGAAGTGTTATTGGGCAAGGGCCCTTTCAAGAAAATGGTTAGAATACTCTTCATCGTGGTGGATTGTCCCACTTGCTATAATGCTATTCTAGGGAGATCTTGGCTCTCTAGGATGCATGCAGTACCTTCAACAGTCCATCAGTGTTTAAAGTATGCTGTTCAGGGACAGGTTGGGGTTGTCCGGAGCAGCCAAAAGGTTGCAAGAGAATGCTATGCCACTGTCTTGGCTCCACGAACGCTGGGGGCAGTCCGAATAAATGATCAATAGCAGTTTGAGGGCCTTTCTGGGGGTGAGGGTGAGATTGATGACCCCAGGGAGACCCCCGGAGTGTTGATCCCAATTGAAGAGGTTGAAACACATTGTTTGGAAGAAGGCAAAAGTGTCAAGATAGGGTCCAAGATGCCACTAATATTGAAACAAGAGATGTTGAAATTTTTGAAAGACCATCAACACGTTTTTGCTTGATGCAATGCTGATGTTACTGGAGTTCCATCAGAGGTGATATCCCATCACCTATCTGTCCGAAGAGATGTGGCACCAGTGGTTCAAAAGAGAAGAGCTTTCTCGAAAGAAAAGGCTGATGTCATAGTACAAGAGGTTGACAGACTCACAAAGATGGGGCATATTAAAGAATCTCAGTACCCTTTGTGGACTGCAAATCCTGTCCTGGTAAAGAAGAAAAATGGCAAGTGGCGCATGTGCATTGACTTCACAGATCTTAATAGAGCTTTCCCAAAAGATTTGTATCCGGTTCCCCGAATAGATCAGCTAGTAGACTCTACTTCTGGGAACAAACTGCTCTCCTTCATGGATGCCTTCTCCGGGTACAATCAGATCCAAGTAGATCCAAAAGATCAAGAACATACCACATTTGTCACTGATAGGGGTCTACATTGCTACAAGGTGATGCCTTTTGGCTTGAAAAATGCTGGGGCTACTTATCAAAGATTAGTCAACAAGGCATTTGCTGATCAAATTGGAAGAAATATGGAGGTTTACATTGACGATATGATGGTGAAAAGTGTGGATGAGCAGTTGCACTTGTCCGATCTCCAAGAAACTTTTGCCAACTTGGCAAAAGTGAATTTAAAACTAAACCCTGAAAAGTGTGTGTTCGGAGTACAGTCCGGGAATTTCTTAGGGTATATCATCAGTGAGCATGGAATACAGCCCGACCCGGACCAACTCAATGCCTTATTCCAGATGGAGCCTCCTCGAAACATTAAAGAAGTACAACAATTGACGGGGAGATTGACTGCCTTAAACAGATTCATCTCCAGGTCTTCGGACAGGTGTGCTCCATTCTTTCAGACTTTGAAGGGTGCAAAGGGTTTCGAATGGACCCCGCAGTGTGGTGAGGCATTCAATGAAATCAAGAAACATCTCTCCTCTCCTAAAACTTTGTTCAAACCAGTTGACGGGGAGACCCTTATTATGTATCTGGCTGTTTCAAGTTGTGCCATCAGTGCTGTGTTGGTAAGAGAGGTCGATGGTTGTCCCTACCCAGTGTACTACATCAGCAAAAGCTTGATTGATGCTGAGAGGCGTTACTTAAAACTCGAAAAACTGGCATTAGCTCTGGTTATAGCTGCAAGAAAAATGAGGCCTTACTTCCAGGCTCATCCTATCGTCGTCCGGACATCTTTCCCCTTAAAGAATGTCCTTCAAAAAGCAGACATTTCAAGCAGAATGACGAAGTGGTAAGTGGAATTGGGGGACTTCGACATAGACTTTGCCCCCCGAACAGCAGTAAAAGCCCAAGCTGTGGCTGATTTTCTGGTTGAATTCCACTCCGATAGGGATTCAGAGCAACCTACTGATTCAAAAGACAAGAAAGTGTGGATTATCCGAACAGACGGAGGGTCTAGCACCATGGGATGTGGGGCAGGAATATGTCTCACTTCCCCATATGGGGACAGCATGTACCAAGCTATTTGTTTTGCTTTCAGGGCGTCTAATAACGAGTCCGAATACGAAGCAGCTATAGCTGGGTTGAAATTGGCCCACATCTGTGGGGCTAAAAGGGTCAAGCTTTTGAGTGACTCCCAGTTACTTGTCCACCATGCCTTAGGCCAATCCGAGGCTAGAAAGGAGCAGTTGGTAAAATATTTACTCCTCCTAAAAAATGAAGCGTTAAAATTTAAAGCTGTTGTCTATGAGCATATTTCCCGGGCAGAAAATGAGCTAGCAGACTCATTGGCAACAATAGCATATACGGAGTCCTACCCATGGATCCATGTGCTTGAAAGCCCTTCTATTCAACTCAGTGAGGGTGGAAAAGAGGAAGTTTTTGAAATACAAGTGAGCCGGCCTCAAGACTGGAGATCTCCTCTCATACAATATCTGTCCGATGGTATTATGCCCTCAGACAAGTCACAAGCCAGAACATTGAAACACAAGGCTCGTGGTTTCATTATGTTGAGAGAAGTGTTATACAAAAAATCCTATAGTAAACCTCTACTACGCTGTTTAGGGGATCATGAGTCACAGATGGTCCTCTCCGAATTGCATGATGGTGAAGGATCAGCCCATTGTGGATTCAGAGCTTTAACAAGAAGAGTGTTACTCTCCGGATACTATTGGCCATCAATCATGAAAGATGCTAAGGAGCTGGTAAGAAGGTGTAACCCATGTCAGAGGTACAGCAATGAAATTCATGTACCAGCCATTCCTTTGGAGTCAATTTCTGAGCCCATCCCTTTTGCTCGATGGGGATTGGACTTGGTTGGGCCTCTCCCTGTGGCGTCCGGAGGGCGTAAAACTATAATTGTGGCTATTGACTACTTCTCGAAGTGGATAGAAGCAGCCCCCCTGGCAGGGACAACATCAAAAGCTGTCATAAAATTTATTCTGTCCAACATATGTTGCAGATTTGGTGTCCCACAGAGGATAACAACAGACAATGGGCCACAGTTTGACAATAGAGAAATGGAAAGCTTCTGTGCCTCAAGGGGTATACAACACTGTTTTTCTTCACCTTTCCACCCACAAGCCAACGGGCAAGTTGAAGTGGCTAATAGAACTATACTGTCCGGGCTAAAGAAAAATTTGGAAGGGGCTGCTGGGAAGTGGCCTAGTTATCTACAAGAAGTCTTGTGGGCCTACCGGACAACACCTGGGGCTGCAACACAAGAATCTCCCTTTGCCTTGGTCTATGGAATGGATGCAGTAGCTCCCATAGAGAAAACACTCCCTTCCTTTCGTATTCACAACTTCTTCGGACACGCTAATGAAATGGAAATTAGAAATCAACTTGATTTGATAGAAGAAAGACGGGTTAAAGCTCATCTTAGAGTGGCACACTATCAGGGCTTGATGAGAAGCAAGTTTGCTTCTAAGGTTAAAAGAAGAGATTTCCAATCAGGGGATAAAGTATTAAGGAAGGTCTTCTTGCATACTAAGGAAAAGCTCTTCGGAAAGTTGGCCCCAACCTGGGAGGGTCCGTATACTGTAGTTGAAAGAATCAAGCCTGGGACTTATTGGTTGGAAGACAAAGCTGGCAGGGTTTTAACTCACTCTTGGAATATTGAGCACCTTCGAATGTATTTGGAATAACACTTGTGTAAATATTTACTTGTTTAAACATCCATGTAAATATTTGGGGGCATACCTTCCCCTCTTCGGTGGCAAGGAGAGTTTTCAATGAAATTTGATGCCTTCTTCAAATTTTTCTAAGTATTTTCAGAATTCTATCCATTGTCATACTATCCGGATTGAAAGATGTAAGGGCTATTTAAACTCTAGCCGGAGAATCTTAAACACTCTCACAATGCAATAACTCAAAGCTATTTAAATTCCAGCTATCTAAACTAAAACAAATAATGAAAGAAGATGATGGTTGAACAAAATAAAAACATTCATTCAACAAACTTAAAATTGCCTTGGCCTTCCAAGGACTTTTGAACAAGTTAGGATACAACACAAAAAATCTGTCCGAATAATATGGACACCATCACAAAAAGAGTGCCTTGGCCTTCCAAGGACTTTAGTTTGAATGGCTCTCCCTCATCTGCTTTCTCGCCCTTGATGTCGCTCTTCTCTTCGACTATCTTCTTGTCCTTGGGGTCAATCTCTTCTTCACCTGGGCTCTCTTCGGTTTCCTCTTCATTATCAGATGAGGACTCACTTGAATATCCCTCGTCAACCATAGTATAATATGGAAGGTCATCATCATCCACATAGCGCCATAAGCTCCCCAGTCTCCTCTTCGGGAATTTTTTGTGAAATAGGAGAACCATATCAGACTTCACCCTTTGAATCATTAGCTCCTCGCTTTGTATCATCTCCCTGGCATAGGCGTTGATCTTGGCCTTGATTGTGGCCTCTTGGTCCCTCACCAAAGCAACCTTCTCTTCAGCAGCCTGAGTCACTGCATTTTCTAAAGCGATCTTGTCAGTGGTCAGGTTGGTGATGAGCTTCTCCTTTGTTGCAGTTTCTCCCCTTGAGGTTGTCAAGTCCTTCTTCAGTCCGGACAACTTATCCTGAAGATCTTTTATGGTTTCTTCTAGGGTGGAAACCTTTGTGTTGCTTTCATTTTGCTTCTTCTTTAGCTCTTCATTTGCTTCCTTAAGCAAGTCAGCATTGGTGGTGGCAGTGCGGAGGTCTCCGGACAGCTTTTCCTTATCAGACTTGAGATCTTTGATAGTGTCTGCTTGACTCCGGACTTGCCTCTCCAATGTGAGAACTGGCTGCACATTACTAAGCAGAGAGTGGGCTATAGTGTCCTTCTCACTAGAAACCATGAAAGTCTTACCATTAAAATTGACCGTATTGGAGCTGCTCGGAGGGACGTAGGGCCCTGTATATTCGTCTCTAGGCAGGCCAAGGAAATATTCACCAAGTCCACCCAGACCGGTGATGTCCACTTCATCCAAATTAAACTCTCCCCCCTCAACCTCATGAGTATGGAATTCCCTTGGAATCTCTTCTTGAAAGTCCCTTGGGATCTCTTCAGCCAGTGTCGGGTCAGTAGGGAAAGAGGGCTCCGGATCCCGGAGAGCAAGCTCATCTCCTTGGGAAGTCTTTTTCTTCTCGGCTTCCCTATCAACACTTTCACTTGCTTGCTTGCGAGTCCTCTTGGATGACCTTGGAGGTTTTGGGAGGTTCACTTCCTACTTTTCGCTCTCCTGCTCCACCACTTGTAAAAGGGCTGCATCAATTTGAACTTGTGTTGGCCCTTCTGGATCTGTTGGGGCCTCTTTTTCAGTATCACCTGCCACCTTCTTGCCTTTTCTTCTGCCCTTCATTTTGCTTGGGGCTTTGGCCCGGGCAGGCAGGTAGAGTGTCCCATCCAGCTCGTGGGACCTTCTCAGCATAATGTCTTCATCAGGCTGGGTGGCGAGCTCCTCCCAAGTTAGGTCTCTCCGACCTGTTGTGTTCCATAAATGGGACCTTGCTAGGTTTCCAGTGGTGAAGGCCTTGTGGAAACGGTTCTCCCAGTTCTCTGCAGCCCATGCATTGATTTTACCACAGGTAGTCTGTCCGGCCTTCAGGTAGTCCCCGAACTCCTTTGGCAGCTCTGTTAAAACAAAAGAGAAATTGGTTAGTACAAACTTAACTTAAAGAAAAAAAAGAAAGGAGAGATTCGAACATAAACTTAAAGTAAAAAAAAACTTACGGTCACTCCTCCATCTACTCTTGAGAAGGCTTGGATTCTCTCCGGTCTTGATTTTCTTGCCGTTTTCCCATGAGCCACTGACAAACAAGAATTGGCTCCTCCATTTGCTCTCTGACTCCAGGAAATCATCAACAGCTTTGAGATCGTTCCCCATGTTGAAATGGTAGAAGGGGAACTGATGATGCTTGCACAGGTTGGCCACTGCAGCGAACTCTTCCATAGGAAGAGGGATCCCTGATAGCCTAGATGCCATAATGCATGACATCAAGGTGAACCAACCATTGGGGCTTAGCTGTGATGGGCAGAGTTTGACCAGGTGGAAGTAGCGCACAATCTCCAGGTCTAGTGGGAACCTGAGTCCCCAGTTAAATAGCTCCGTAAAGAAGACTATTTCATTCCTTTTACAGTCCATCGGGGTCTCCGGATCGATGGGAATCCTTATTTTTACGTTCTCAGGGATCCCCCACTTTGTGCGCATTCTACCCAGATCAGAGGTATGGATAAATGCATACTTGGTCTTCTGCAAGGCCAAGAGGTACTTGAGCTCAACTTTATGAAAGCATGGCCCCACTCTCCCTTCAAGGCTCTCCGGCAGGTCCGGATGCCTCAGATATAAGTTTTCCTTGCCTTTCTTGGCAACAACAATAGCGGTATCAGCCTGTCCCGAGGACTCGGACTCAAATCGGACCTCCTCAGTAGAGTCCTCCATTCTCTCCTCTATAATTGTTGGGGGAGCTTCTGTAGAAGTAGTCCGGGGAGGATTGAAGCTTGACATAGCTGGCCCTCCGGACTGTTGACTGCCCGTATTCATTTGAC
The DNA here is from genome assembly GCA_036936605.1 of Limnanthes douglasii subsp. nivea. Taxonomy (NCBI): domain Eukaryota; kingdom Viridiplantae; phylum Streptophyta; class Magnoliopsida; order Brassicales; family Limnanthaceae; genus Limnanthes; species Limnanthes douglasii. Next base: position 230,348,682 of record JAUPFV010000001.1, read on the forward strand.
ATCTCACCTCGAGTTGAGTTTCTGAGGCAGAAGATTCTTTGGGGGGTACTGGGCTGCTGGCCTCCGGACCGAACGGCCTCTCCCGGGGAGCTCTAATGGGTGCCCCAGACCCAGATTCACTGTTCTTTGCCCCCGATTTCGAGGGGGTATTTTTAGAGGTTAGCCCCTTGACTAACCGGCTTGGCCTTTTGATGACTAACTTCTCCGGGGAATGGTCAGAGTCAGACCCCATGGCAATAAAAGATGATTGTTTCCTGACGCTTGTAGCGGTGACTCCCGGTTCAACAGCAGGGATTGACTCCTGAACTGAGGAGCCAGATACTACAGGAGAAAGGGTGGATTGAAAGAGCTTTTTAGGCTTGGTACCTTTGGAAGAGGATGAACCTCTATCAGATTCTGCAACAGAGGAGGCTGGTTTCTCAACAGGCGACGATGGTAGCCCTGCTGCTAGTCGTTTCTCCTTCTCGACCCTTTGTGCTTTCTCCAATTCCGAAAGGTTGAGCCAACCACCTTTAATCAATGCTGTTCTTGCTGTAAACATAAAACAGCCAATGAAGTTTTTGTTCTAGAGAGATAAAGCTCTGGGTGAAATTGCAGAGTAAAATTTGAGAGAGATAGTGTAACAATGAAAAATGAATGAGAATTTATAGTAAATGTGAAAAAAGGAGTTGATTGCTAGGAGAATCCGAAAAGTTGGGTAATGATTAAAAGACGGCACTGATGTCATTATTGGCAATTAAAGAGGTTACTTGTAAAAGAAGATGGTGCGGAATTCAAGGTGAAAAAACGGTTGGAATGGCCAATCAGAATACGACACGTGTCCCACTAACTCTGACAAAAACCGTTTGGAATTCGTAAAGTTTGATCTGTCCGGATATACCCACAACTCTCTCCGAATTAAGAACCACTTCGTACAATCGAACTGTTTTTCAGTTCTTTGACAAGGACACTTGCTCAAACACCTAAAAAAGGGGCTCCTGATGAGTCCGAATTCAGGATACTCCCCGGAAGGGCAAATCAGTCTAAACTCTCCGAATACCGGATAGGCACTAAGGACATAAACCGGACAGATGATTTGGACCGGACAAATCACTTCGAACACTGTGAACTTAAGGCTGTTTGAACTATGACTAAAGTACTAAAAAACCTAAACACTTCCTGACTAAGCTGCCTGTCCTCCTGCTTAGAACTCATGGGTCTTTAAACATGACCCGGGTCCATTAAACTTGACCCGAAAGCCCATAAGGGCCCAAAAATCACACTATAAATACCCAACCACCAGCATTAACTATGGGTAATGAAAATTAACTGCTACCAAGCTGCTTAATTATCTCTCCACCTTAAAACACCCTTACACCACCGTTAAACACCCCTGTACCACCTTGAAACTCCACTTAAAATTACTTGCCTACTCTCAGGCGATTATTTTCCACACCAAGTATGTTTCAAAAGAAAGTGCTATTATAACCATCAATCCCCGCAACACTTGAGGTGTTCAGATTGAAGACAACATCATGTATCTCCTCCATATCATGATAAGTAATCAAACTTATGTTATCTACATTTTAAGGATTAAGTATTGAAAATTAACATCTTTATTAATAGGCATACTAGTTAAAGTATTTTTAAAGTAGGACTCAGTAGAGTCACCAATGTGGTTAAGTTCAGTGATCCAAACACCAATATCTAGTGTGCTCTGAATCTTATTCCTTCTCTTTTTCCTTTTAACATAAGTGTAATAAGTTTTAGTTTTTTGTCACCATATCTAATCCATTTAGTGTAACTTGTGTGGTGTCAATATGTTTCTTCCTTAGAAAAGAGATAAATGTGTACAACCTTAACATTATCCAGTTTATTCTTATCTTCAGAGGTGTGAGATAACTGGTATTTTAGTTCCAGAGATTTAACATTGTCTTCTGCTTCATTTGCAACATAAAAAATATTCCCAAAGAAATTTTTGTTCCAGTCCTTAAGAACTGTTCTAAGTCTTTTAGCTTTGTACCAAAAATGTTGCTAGGAGTCCCATTAATATTTTAGTTTCAGCTTTTCTCCATTATAGACAAAAAATCCTAATTCTGAGTACACATGTTTTGAAAATGAATAAGAACCTTTGTTGTGAGGATCTCATTGGAAATGGATATGCTAAAAGGGGCATGGTCTGATAAATTTCTAGCTAAGTGAATGATTTTAGTTTCGGTGAAATAGTCAGACCAAACCTGGTTATAGGGAACACAATCCAACCTTTTCCATTTCGTTTTGTTGTTCCAAGTAAATTCATTCTTAAAGTACCTAACATCCTCTAATTTACAGTATGCTATTACGTCATTAAATTCATCATGGTTTCTAAAGAATAAAGTGGAAAAATTCTATTGCTCATGAGGGGAGGAAATCATATTGAAATCCACAATGACCAACCATTCTTTATATATGGAAACAAAGGCTTTAAGATTATTCTATAAGTCCATAATAAGATTTATTTGACATTTGGCATAAACAATGGTTATATGAAAGGTTTTTTTTTCATTATTATGTAGCTGACCTTAACATGAATGAGCTGATGATTATCAAGGATAATATAAAAATTGAAATACTCTCTCTACAATAAACAAATTTTGTTATTAGAATTGGAGAAGTAGTCAGGAAATCCAATGAATTCAGTAATCTTGCTTAAGTTAATTTGATCAATTAAAGGTTCATGAATTGCAATTATGTCAATATGGCCTTTCACTTTAATTATTTGAGCCTATTCTTCGAGGCTTTGTTACCAATATCACGAGTTTTCCAATTCAAAATATTTATGGTCATTTAGAGTTTCTGATAATAAGTTCATTTGAATCATTAATCTTAGATGCCTTGATGACCAGTATGACCTTTATTCTTCTTTCTTTTCATTTTGTTACATTTCTTATGAACCAAGTCCTTGAAATCCTTACCAATTTCAGTTTTGTTTATTGTAGAGGATAGAGATAGCCTGCATATGCTCCTTTTATTTGGGGAACGATGCAAGATTAACATAATATGTTATGTTATTGCAGTTGAAGCTCGTCTATAAAGATTCAATAGCTTTATTACCTCAACTTCAGTTGGGTGAGAATTGTCTTTTTTAGCAAGTTTGTTATTTTGGTTTGTATGAGAATATTTATCATTTCTTTCAACTTGAGTAGAAATATTTTTGGTCTTGTTTGATTGATGGTCATTTATATTGTTTTTGTGTAATATGTGATTGGCCGTAACATGAAGTATTTCCGTTAGGTGTTAGATCATGTTGGATGGTTCTATTATGATTATGGTCTTTGATAACTATAGACTTAATTTGAGGTATCATTGTTCCTTCTAATCCAGAAGAGTTAATATGACCAAGTTTCTTTTGGTGATCTGCTATATTAGGCTTAGCCTTAAGAAGAAGTTTATTGCAATCAGAATACTTGTGGCCTAAATGATTACATTGAGTGTAATACGAGGGTAAATATTTATAGCTTATATTAAACCAGTGACCGTCGTTGCTCCTGAATCCCACCATGACTTAACAACATGTTTTTGGTGATGTTAAGTTCTATCATATCCTAGCATAACATGAGTTATGTTTGACTTTGTGATTTTCCAGTATCCTTGTTTTTAGATAGTATCCTATAACAGATGTTATTTTCTCAATAATGCTTTCATTGTATATAAATTCACGCATATTGGGTATACAGATCCACACAGGGGTAATAAAAACTTTAATACTTTGGATTAAAGGCTAGTGTCCACTTAAACAATCTCATTCAAGAATGTTTAATTGTCCAGAATTTCTTGGACCATAATTTACAAAATTCATCTCTTAGGTAAAATTCTATAAGAATGTGTTTAGCATCCTAGCCAGACACATTGATATTGCCAGCAAATCTAAGAGTACCAAAAAATTTATAAATAGTAGAAATTTTGGGCATACCTTTCGAAAATTTTCCTATTAGAGTGAACTTTGAATAGGCCAACATTTTTTCTTTGTCCCATGTATTGTATTGAATAGGGACATGATCTGATTTCTCTGAATTGTCTGGAGACGTGAATGTTGGTTCTTTTCCTTGGTTACAGATTGCCTGAGTATATGTCTTAGGTATCGGGCTTGTTTCAGGTCTTGGATTTGAAACATGGAAATTATTCCTTGCTAATTTTGTCGATACTTGATTACTTTGATTCATTTTGCAGATAGGAAGAGAAGAGAATTAAATTTCATTTAATTCAGTGTTACGAGTGAAATTTGATGTTGCTTTGTTTTCGGTTTTTGTGAAGTTCAATAATTCCATATCCTCTATGAGGTCTTCCATTGAAGGTTGGCAAACGATCAATCCTATTTATGAAACCAAAAACAAGAATTTAAGTAGCAGCAACAAAAGATTTCACTCCATCTTGCTATTGATAAAGTTTTGATGTACTTTTTTGGAGTTTAAAAAAATGTTTCTTGAGCAAGAAACTTTTTCTTTTAATTAATCATTCGTATATATATTTTCTTATTTAAAATATTGTATTTTCTAAAATAAAAAATCTAGAAACCTTATTGACAGACAATATACATTTGGGTTAATACAGAAAAAAAGACAGGAGATGAATTGGATATTTAGATTTTAAAGTTATTAATGTTTATTATGTTGGTTTACCTGGGTACATGTGTCGGTGTGGTCTTAAGTTGGTTCACTAATATTATGCTAACACATATTTTTTTTCTTCTGTTTATTAGTTCAATATATAAATAGATTCCAAAGACACGGTTTATTAACAGAATTCAAGAAACTTTCAAGATGCCCAATCTTCATCTTTAACTTCGTGTATAAACATTTTTTAGTTTTCATGATCCTAATCTTCAGCTTTATCTTCGAGTATATCCATTCCTCAATCTTCAGTTCGATGGAGGAATGTGAAGTATGTTCTCAAAAACATTAAGAGGTCGAAGGAAGTGCTTCATTCTTTGAATCGAAATTTCCTCTTTTGAATCAGAAAAGAGAACAAGGTTATTATTATGCCCCCTTAAACAATAATATCCCTAATCATTCTGAATATAATTTCAACACAATAGTAAGAATTAATCCAATATACAAATATCCTCCTGTTAACTCCTTCGCATATTGTTTAAGGCCAAAGTCTAAAGATATAATACACGAGAATATCTCTATTATCCACAATTCAAACCATTCAGTTCTTTGATTTGACAAAAAAGATAAGGAAAAATTGATGCTCAAATCTAAACATACCATAGTTGGTATCCACAATTCTGACCATTCAGTTATTAAGAGCTTTTTTGTAATTTCAAGTTTAAAGAAGAGTACTGTGTCACTAGTCTTGATTTTGGACACATTTTTATCGAATTTGACCTAAAGAAAGATCTAATTAGGTTGTGGAAAAGGAATGTGTGGATTATAGGAAGCAAAACCTTGAGAATTCTGAAATAGATGTCCTCGATTTAACCATCATCGTGAAAATTCTATCACTCCTGCCCACATAGATTTACCTAGTCTACCTGAATATATGTATCAAGAGAATACCATAATGGAAATTTCAAAATATCTAGGTTCTCCCTTGAGTGCCTAGGTGCCTACTAAAAATAGGACCAAGTCTAATTACTGTAGAATATGAGTCGAAGTTGATGTCTCAAAACCGATGTTAAAGAAATTATAAGTCTGTTTTGGAGATGAAGGGTTTTTGATAGATTTGGTACATGAAGCTTTCCCCCACTATTTTAACCAATTATTTCATCTGGGACATCATGAATATTTTTGTAGGAAAGTAATTTCTTCTAGTATGCCCAGTATCCCTGATAATCTTCAAGGTTTGGTGAATTCACAGATTTCTACCAATCTTCAGAATTCTACAAAGTACAAGACAAATGTTATTACTGAAAACAATAGAAACTTACGTCTAAACTCAGTTACTGTGAAAGAACATGAGGTTGTTTCTCAAAGAAGAATAGAAAAAAAGATGGATGATTCCCTTCAGAATGAAAGTTGTGCTAACCTAGATTTTCATTACTGAGTTATGCAATGATGAAATCATTGTAGCTTCTCTGGAAGTCTACCTTGTTCTCATGTTACAAAGAAAGATGACTTGAATAAGATTCAAGATGATGAGTATAAAAAAGTTGTTCGCAAGAAATCTCGTAAATTGAAAGTCATGAATACAAAAGGTTTAATGTCTACCAAGCTTCTGCAACACAGAGGTGTTTCCAAATCTAACAATTCCAAATGACTATCTCTATTCTCAATTGGAATGTTCGTGGTTTAGGAAACAAAGAAACAATTCAAAGACTCAAAGCTATTAAAAGGTCTAAGAAACTGCTTTTATGGTTCTTCAAGAGCATATGGTCGACAATTCTAAGATTACTTCTATTGATAAGAAGTTGGGATTTTGGGGTTTTGCTAGTAATATCAGCAACAAAGTGTGGGTTTATGGAAAGAAGAGTTTGTAGTGGATATCATTGCTAATGATGACCAGTTTATTCACTTGAGTGTGAAGCATATCAGTCTTAATAAGGAGATTAGAGTTTCTAATGTATATGCGAAATATAATAGAACTTTAAGACAAAGCTTATGGGATAATCTTAGAAGTCTTGATGATGGCTGTAGGAAATGGATTATTCTGGGCGACTTTAATACAATTTCTTCTACTGATGAGAAACTTAATTTTTCTAGAATTTGTCTAAAAAACATTGATGAGTTTAATTACTTTATTTCAGATTGTAAATTGAGAAGGATGGATAGGGTTTTATTCAACAATTCTTGGTTAAACTATTTTGAAGAAACTATGGTGACTCATTTAGCAAAGACTTGCTCAGATCAGTCTCCTCTCATTCTCAAAATCTCCAACACTCTCAACAGGTGCAAATATTCTTTCAAATTTATAAATATGTGGATATTGCATGATGATTTTAACAGGTTAGTTGAAGATAGCTGGTCTAAAGATATTAAGGGAAATGTTATTTAAAAGTTTTGGTTCAAATTAAAAAGGTTGAAGACTCATTTTCAATCTTGGAACAAAAATACCTATTGGAATATTTTTGACTCAATTAAGCAGATAGAGGAAGAGATGGCTTACAAGGAAATCAATTATCAATAAACTAATTCTACGGAGGATAAAACGAGTTTGGATGCTGCCAAAGAACATCATCTAAAGTTACTTGAAAGAGAGGAGATGTTTTGGGAACAAAAATCTTATTCTAATTGGACAAAAAATGATGAAAAATACAGCTTTCTTTCACAATTTGGTCAAGAAAAGTGTCAAAATGAATAAGATCTTCAGAATATGGAATGAAACAGAGTGGATAGAAGACCAAATAGCCATTTGGGAGTCTGCAATTGAGTATTTCAAAGAACTATTAGCTGACAGTCATACTCCTTGGAATTCGAATGTTATTCAGGATCTTATCCCTAAAGTTCTAGATGATGAATGATACTTTGTTAAAGACTCCTAATGAAGATGAAATTCAGAAAATCATATCTAATCTTAATCCTAATGCTGCTCCTGGACCTGATGGTTTTAATGGCAATTTTTTAAAGCCTCATGGTCTACAATATCTAAAGATCTATGTGAAGCTATTAGAGGGGTTTTTAGAAATAAACCTATTCCTAATGGTGTCTTTGCCACTGTTGTGTGTCTTATCCCTAAGGTAAAAATTCCTAACTTCTGGAAATATTTTAGGTCAATTAGTCTTACGACTATGCTCAACAAGATAATATCTAAGATCATTAATAACAGAATTAATGTTGTTCTTCATCTGCTATTATCTGAGGAACAATGTGCTTTTCTAAGAGGCAAAAACACTCATGAGAATGTTATGATAGCTCGGGAGCTCTCATATGACTTGAATATTAAATCTATAGGAAGCAACATCATTATGAAGTTGGATATGACCAAGGCCTTTGATACGTTTGATCATACTTTTTTATTGAGTGTTCTCGCTGGTTTTAGCTTTGGGCATGGTTTTATTCAGCTTATCAAAATATGTATCACTAATACTTTTTTTTATAATAATCATTGGGAGGCTAAAGGTTATTTTAAGTCCAACAAAGGACTGAGGCAGGGAGACCCTTTATCTCTCTCTCTCTCTCTCTCTTCATATTAGCTGAAGAGTATTTGGTTAGAGGGCTTAAGAAATTAACTATGTATTTCCCTAATACTATCTACAAGAATATGAGAAGTATGAAGATTCTTTGCATGGCTTATGCAGGTGACCTTCTTATCTTCTGTAACGGGTCTTCTGATTCCATTTCCTTTATTGGTGGTTTCTTGGCTCATTATGAACAAAATTCTGGTCAATTAGTTAATAAAGAAAAGTCTAAACTAATTGTATCAAATAAGATGTCTTCAAACATAATTGCATACCTGGAGCAGTTAACTGGTTTCAAGCATAGTCAGTTTCCCTTCAAGTACCTGGGGATAGCCATTAATAAAAGGAATAAAGTTAGTAATGTTGATGATTTGGTTTTCAAAATCAATCAGAAAATTTCTAAATGGGACAAGTCTGTTTTGTTCGTTGGAGGTAGGCTGGTCTTAATTCAATCTGTTTTCTCTACTTACCCTATCTACATTTTGCAAAACTCAGTTATCCCTAAAGCTGCTATGCAAAGAATTGAGAGATTATATAGTAATTTCTTATGGGGTTCTAAAGACTCTCAAAAGATAGTCATACTCCTTGGAATTCGAATGTTATTCAGGATCTTATCCCTAAAGTTCTAGATGATGAATAATACTTTGTTAAAGACTCCTAATGAAGATGAAATTCAGAACATCATATCTAATCTTAATCCTAATGCTGCTCCTGGACGTGATGGTTTTAATGGCATTTTTTTTAAAGCCTCATGGTCTAAAATATCTAAAGATCTATGTGAAGCTATTAGATGGGTTTTAAAAAATAAGCCTATTCCTAATGCTGTCTTTGCCACTATTGTGTGTCTTATCTCTAAGGTAAAAATTCCTAATTGCTGGAAATATTGTAAGGCCAATTAGTCTTACGACTATGTTCAACAAGATAATATCTAAGATCATTAATAACAGAATTAATGTTGTTCTTCATCTGCTATTATCTGAGGAACAATGTGCTTTTCTAAGAGGCAGAAACACTCATGAGAATGTTATGATAGCTCGGGAGCTCTCATATGATTTGAATATTAAATCTATAGGAAGCAACATCATTATGAAGTTGGATATGACCAAGGCCTTTGATACGCTTGATCATATTTTTTATTGAGTGTTCTCGCTGGTTTTTGCTTTGGGCATGGTTTTATTCAGCTTATCAAAATATGTATCACTAATAGTTTTTTTTATAATAATCAATGGGAGGCTAAATGATATTTTAAGTCCAACAAAGGACTGAGGCAGGGAGACCCTTTATCTCTCTCTCTCTTCATATTAGCTGAAGAGTATCTGGTTAGAGGGCTTACGAAATTAACTATGGATTTCCCTAATACTATCTACAATAATATGAGAAGTATGAAGATTCTTTGCATGGCTTATGCAGATGACCTGCTTATCTTCTATAACGGGTCTTCTGATTCCATTTCCTTGATTGGTGGTTTCTTGGCTCATTATGAACAAAATTATGGTCAATTAGTTAATAGAGAAAAGTCTAAACTAATTGTATCAAATAAGATGTCTTCAAACATAATTGCATACGTGGAGCAGTTAACTGGTTTCAAGCATAGTCAGTTTCCCTTCAATTACCTGGGGATAACCATTAATAAAAGGAATAAAGTTAGTAATGTTGATGATTTGGTTTTCTAAATCAATCAGAAAATTTCTAAATGGGACAAGTCTGTTTTGTTCTTTGGAGGTAGGCTGGGTCTTAATTCAATCCGCTTTCTCTACTTACCCTATCTACATTTTGCAAAACTCAGTTATCCATAAAACTTCTATGCAAGAAATTGAGAGATTATATAGTAATTTCTTATAGGGTTCTAAAGGCTCTCAAAAGACAGTAATATAGTCTAAATGGAGTAAGGTTTGTAGAAGTTATGGGGAAGGTGGTCTGAACTTGAGGAGTTTAAATGATCTTCAAGAGGTTTTCTTTTATAAGCTTTTGTGGAATTTTATGAAGCAAAGCTATCTTTGGTCTAAATTGTTATAGTACACTTACTTTAATGGAAAGCATCCTTTGACTGTTTCAAAGGGTACTAAATGTTCTACAATCTGGGATAGGTTGCTGAAAGTCAGAGATATGGCTGATAATTTTATTCTTTGGCATCCGAGTGAAGGGTTGATGGATTTATGGATTGATAGGTGGTGCTCCTCTCAACCTTTTGTTACTTTTGAAGATGGTGAAGATATGTAAGGGTTTGGGCACAAATTGGTCAAATATTTTTGGGAAGATGGTTGTAGGAAGGCTAAGGTGAGGAATGTTCGTTTATCAAAAATAAAAAATTCTAGTATCAATAAAGTGTCTCTTTCTAATCAGAAATACTTTCCTAGCTGTACTCTTTCTATAAATGGACAATTTAGTACGAAGCAAACTTAGGAAGAAATCAGAAATAAAAACAGCAATACATATCCGTTTGGTAAAAACTAGAATGTGATAACTCCTTTAAAATACTCCTTTTGCTTATGGAGAACTCTGAATGGATGGTTACCCGCTCATTCTGTCCTGCAAAAAAGGAAAATTTTCGTTAGCTTCAAAATGTAAAAAATGTATCTCAATTGAAACTATTAGGCATACTTTTATTGAATGTCAGTGTGCTTGGGAAGTGTGGGTATTTTTTACTGGTTTCTTCAATATTCGAATCAACCAAACTATGTATTTTCATTATATGGTTAGAACTTGGTTCTGGAGTTCCAAGAAGAAGGTTCATATCTGTTCGATCCTGCCTCCTATGATTACTTGGGTATTATGGAACTCGAGGAATAAGAAAAAACATGATAATCAGAGTACTAGCTCTAAGATTATGATTGATCATGTTTTGTTCATTCTTGAGGGTTTAGATAGATCTTTTCTATTTAAAAGGAAAAATTTGGGGTAAATTTAGTTCAATTGATCCTTTATTGGGTTGCCTAAACCATCTTCAAAAACTTAGAATGGTTATGTCCCTTCGGTGGATTAATCGTAAAACTAGTAGATACAAGCTCAATACTGATGAAGCTTGTAGTCTATTAAATGAAGGTAGTGGAGGGGGCATTGTGAGAGACATCAGTGGGCTCATTGTTTTCGGCTATGGAAGATTGTTTGGTAAGAGTACTCCAATTGTAGCAGAATGCAGGGCTCTATTAGATGGGTTGATCTTATGTCATGAGAAGGGCATTTCAAACTTGGATATAGAAACCGATTCATCTCTATTAATTGAAATGATTTCGAGAGGTAGATACCCATGGTTTCTAGTTTCTATTATGACATGTTGGAGGAAGCTCATCTATTGTCATATGAATTTGATTCATATATTCAGAGAGTAGAATGAAGTTGTTAACTGGTTGCGAAGGAGACCTTAAAATCCACTTATTGAATGGATTTTAAAAGAAATCAAGCCCGAAATGCTCTTAGGGCTATCACGTTTCTAGAGAGCTTGGGTATCGGTTACATAAAAAGAGAGTAAGAAGAGAGTGAGTTTCAAAACTCTATTGAACATACCTAAGTCTCAAATTGAAGCTTGAAAAAGGGTTTGACGCAGTTACCTTGCTGGTCTCTTCGGTTTAGGGTTTGTTCGAAATGGATTGGGTTTGTTCATATGTGGTTCTTCAAGGTGTAAGGATTTGCATGAGTGTTTAAGAGGTTGTTGAAGGTTTCTCGATTTTGGATGCTTCAAAAATTTATAGTTTTCTCAAGAGTGGTTTGTTGTTCATGAGAAGATGGTGGTGAAGAGGGGGTTGATTGAAGAGGCGGAGGTTGTTTTTCGATTTAGAAATTATGGTTAATGTGTTGAAACCGGATCGGATCAAATCTTTCAATCCATCTTGGCCCTTGTTTATGTAAAAAGTTTTTGGACCTTTAATTCTATCAATAAAAAGATGGTTTTTTTTATAGAAAATAATCTTCTTCTTTTGTTAATTATTTTTAGTTAAATCAAATAAAAAAACTCTTTGCAAGCCCGACATTTATAAAGATAACACATATAAATTTATTTAGCTTAATAATGATAAAAATGATACTTATAAACACTTATACAGAAGAATATGTCGAATAAATTTGTCAAACTACACAAACTTTAGTATTTTACACCAGGGATATATAATAATTGTAAATATTAATTGTGAAATCTTATTCTCAAAATTTAAGGTATCCAGTTTTATTTGTGTTTTTCTAACTGTAGCCAGTTCTTTCGCCGCGGTTTGAACCAATGATAAATTAAATGGTAAAATTGTTTGTAAAACTAAAAAAAATAAAACATATTAAAATGGATTTGTTCAAAAAATTTAAAATATAAATTTTGTATAATTTCACATTCATATTGAATTGTATTTTTTATGGGATAATATTTTCTTAGTAGTCATTCTTTTCGTTTTAAGAATCGTTCTTGTTACTGGAGTTTTCTTTTTCATCCACAACTTTCTGTTTTCTAGTTTTCTTACTATTTTGAAATTGAAAACTATGGACTTAAATTTGGGTTAGGAAGAAAATTATACTTTTATATTTTTTTAATCCATATCAATAGTTTATATATTATGTTACTAATCCATGTGTAATGTTACTGATTCACTACGTCAACAACACGAATTTAGGTTATTAAATCCACATAGTATTTGTATTAACTTTTAGTTTATTTATACAATGGTACGATGAATTATCCATATATATATATATATATATATATAACTAAATGTCCCAAGGAGGTAGCCGAGTTGGTTGAGTATGACATTTATTATGACCAAAAGGTCATGAGTTCGAGTCCCTCTACATACGCTTTCTCGGCTGAGCCTGTCACCTTGTGTGGTTTACCTTCTGGCGTTGGTTTGCAGGCTATCGCGTCAGACTGAGGGTTTACCCTGTGCGCACTCATTGCACTCTGAGTAGCGGCTGCGGGTTCCCTCCGAAAATATATATATATATATATATATATATATATATATATATATATATATATATATATATATATATATATATATATAACTAAGTTGCCAATTTGTATAAGAAAAAACGTTTTTCAACCAGAAGAAAAAACTAAACTATGTTGTTGTTTTTTTAATAAATTTGTTAGGGTTTTAATTTTGTTTTCATAAAGCACGTATCTTTTAAACTATAGCTCGAAAAATTATCAGATACATTTTTTTAAAACGAACAAAACTAGATTCACAAATGATAATTTTGTTCACTAGATCCAGCTAGGTTGGTCTTGCATCTCGTATTATGAAATAGTACATGTCTCATATTTGTCCATTTCATCATGCATGGTCTCTCCACATCATCATGTATGGTCTATTCACTTTCATCATGTCTGGTCTCTCCACTTTCACTATGCATGGTCTCTGACTTACATTCATGGATCTAGTTTTGTTCCTTTTAAAAAACATATTCGATGGTACTTTTGGATTTTTTTTCTGAGCTACCGTTTAAATGATATAGAATATAAAAAAAGAAAGAGAAAATAACATGGCTGCTGATGGCGGACCCACCATAAGGCATGGTGAGGCTATAACCTCACCATAATGTTTTTAAATATATATATATATATATATATATATATATATATATATATATATTTTAAAAAGGTTACAACCATATTGTACGTATCTCTTCATGTCCTCTCCAAACACACCGCCATTATTGATCTCCACTCCTAAAACCAAAACCCTCTCTTAAAACTAAACTGAAACTACATCACCCACCATCATTAACAACCTCCTTCCCATCAGACAAATTATCTCGGTGGCACAACATTTTCACAGACACCATAAATGAGTCTATTAAGTTTTATTGCAATGTTCTTGTATACTTCGAAATGATTTGCTTACTTATTTTTACTAAACAATGATAAAATAAATGGTAGTGAACAAATTCATACTACTTATTGCGTAGTATGATCAACGAATATGATAGGTAAATTTTAAATTTCTTGTATATCTTTATAAACAATACTATGATTAGCTAACAATGAAGTAATTGCAGGTATTATGTAGATTAAGGTATAACCCAGTTGGTAATAAGCCAATTTATAGTACTGTTTTTTAAAATAATAAAACAAGATATTTTGAATTTTTTTTCTTTATTTTGTTTATATAGCGTATATCATTATAAAATAAAATAAAAAGTTATCAATAACTTCCACTTAATTAATTAAAATTTATAAACAATATTAGTACAAAATAGTAGAATTCCCCTTATTCAATTCTAATATGTTTATATTCAATTGTAATATGATGAATTTTTCATGGTGATAGATAAAGACAAGGTTCAATCAAATTCTGCAATTGACAAAAATTGTGAAGTCTTTGACTTCGAGATTTTAGATACGGGTTCAACAATTATAAGGTATCATCTAAATATTTGAGAAGATGTTAGGAAATATTATCTTTAAAAAAATCCTCATCAATCTGTTAATTTTGATTTCAAGTGGATTTCTGGTAAACAAAACTGTTGTTTTTGTAAACATTAGGTTGCTTCATATGCATGGCTTGATTTTAATGAATATAAAGATATAACATATTCTTTGTAATATTATATGTTCAAATTTGTGACCAAATACGATAGGGATGACTTTGTTGGGAACAGTTTTAATATTTGGCATAATAATAATAAAAAACTCCATATGCTAATTCAAAGCATGGTTTTCATAGTGATTGTGTGCAAATGATGTTATAAATCACTATGCAATTTATCACAAATGGCTAAAGCACATAACAAAAATAAAGAACAGACTAAAAAGAACACAAGATTTAACGTGGTTCGACAATTGTCTACGTCCACGGGTGCCACCAGAGAAAAGTGTTTGACTATGATAGAAAAAAGTTACATATTTCAGGTTGTGTTTTTGTGTAGTCATATTAATTTATTTATATGGAATAAATAGACTTACTAGATAATGGCCCTAATGGGCTCATATACACATGACCAAAGATGAAATTACCCATTTTAGCTTCACTGCCAATGACACAAAACTGTACCGCCGAACACGGTACACTGTCAAGGCACAATGACACTATCACAGACACAAAACTGCACTGCCGAACACAGTACACTATCAAGGCATTATTCGACTCATTCACAACAAATCTTCCCATTGAGGCGAATATCATTTCTTCACTATCAACAAATAAACTTCTCTTCTTCTGACTCACCAAATTCCCCTAAGGCATTCACTCTATACTGCAAACACCAATCCAATTTAGGCACTCCTTAAACTTTCGAACTGATACCTCCTTGGTCATTATATCTGCTGGATTATCGTGTGTAGACACTTTTTTCACATAAAAATTTTCTTTGATATTATATCACGAACAAAATGATACCTGACATCTATGTGCTTTGTACGCTCGTTGTAGATCTGGTTACCTGTAAGGTGTACAACGCTTTGACTGTCACAAAACACTTTTGTAATAGTCTTATCCAAGCCCAAATCTGACACCAAACCTTGCAACCATATTGTCTCTTTAACTGCTTATATTACCGTCATGTACTCTACCTCTGTTGTAGACAACGCCACAGTAGCTTGCAACTGTGCTTTCCAACTGATCAACTCCCAACTAGAGTAAATACATATCATGCCAAAGATCTTCTTTTATCCATATCACATGCAAAATCAGAATCAACAAAACGAATCTGTGATCCTGCAACATCATTCAACGATCCACCAATATCGGTCTTTTTAAAAGTTAAGCCAACATTCGCAGTATTCTTAAGATACTGAAGTATTTATTTCACCGCCTGCTAGTGTTCTTTCCCAGGACATCCCATGTACATGCTAACTACACTAACCGCATGTAAAATATAATAACATGATACTACAAATTGCACTTGCATATGGAACCTTTAATATTTGTTCCAACTCAGCATCATTCGTGGCCACTCCTACTGTAGACAACTTGAAATAAGTAGCAAACATGATGCTAACTGCCTTAGCATCAAACATGTTGAATCGTTGTAGAACTTTCTCAATATAACTTCGTTGAGACAAGTATAATGATCCTACACTTCTGTTTCTGATAATCTCCATATCAGGAATCCTTTTTGTTCTACCCAGATCCTTTATCTCAAACTCGGCACTAAGCTGTTTCTTTATATACACAATGTGTTACATATTACAAGCAGCAATAAGCATATCATCCACATACAACAACAAGTAAACATAAGAATTATTTGACATCTTTTGATGATACACACAACTATCATATGGACTCATTGTGAGCCCTTTTGACACCATGAATGTATCAAAACTTTTACACCATTGCCTAGGTAACTGTTTCAAACCATATAATGAATTTTTCAGCAGATAAACTTTGTCCTCCATATTAGGTTCGATAAATTCTCTAGTTGTCTCATGTAGATTCACTCCTCCAATTCACCATGTAGAAACACAGTCTTCACATCCAACTGCTATGCTTCACCACTAGAGAAAACACTTTATTGAAGTCTATTCCTTACCTTTGAGTGAAACGCTTAACGACCAGTTTTTCTTTGAATCGAGATTCCTCAACCCCTTGATTACCTTCTTTTTTCTTGAACACCAATTTACTGTCTACTAACTTCTGTCTTTTAGGCAAGTCAACAAGCTTCCGTGTTTGATTCTTATGAAGAGATTCGATCTCTTCCCCCATAGCACCAATCCATTGATCTGCCTCTGAACTCGCTATAGATTCTCTCTAGATACTAGGTTTCTACATCTCAAATTCTTATGCAACTGACATATCATATGCAACTAGATTTGCATAGCTTTTTGGAAGTTTAATATCTCTTCTTTCTCTGCCCAATGTTATGCTATGAGGTTGTTGTTTTGGTTCGGGTGCATCATCGTCACTATCATCCGATGTTGACGCTTCACCTCCTGATTATGGATCCAACTTAGTATCACTCAAATTATTGGACCTGCTAGGAACTGATTTTACTTGAAGCACCACCTGTTGACTCACAACCGATCCTGATTCGACCACTTCTTATACTTCCTTCTGACTGCCTATTGAAGCAAACTCGTTAAAATTCACGTCCCTACTAATGAGAAAACCTGGAGACTTTAGAGAGGTACACCATAACCTATATCCTTTCACTCTAATAACATATCCTAGAAATATGTACCTTTTTTCCCTCGACTTAAGCTTACCATCTCTCACTTGAAAATACGCAGAACAACCAAACACCCTCACTTGTTCGTAATCAGTCGACGATCCAGACCAAGTTTCAAATGAAGTTTTACAATCAATAACCATTGATGGAAACCGATTCGCCAAGTAACACGCTGTATTGATAGCTTCAGCCCAAACATCCTTTCCCACACCTTAATGCGATAGCATGCTTCGTTCCTTATCACAAAGCGTTTGGTTCATTCTTTCTGCGACCCCATTCTATTGTGTTGTTCTAGAACAAGTGTGATTATGCACTATTCCCTCATTTTTGCAGAACTCGTCGAACTCACGACTACAATATTCTAACCCATTATCTGTCCCAAGACGTTTGATTTTTCTTCCTATTTTCTTCTCAATCATCATCTTCCATTTGACAAAGGTTAAATATACCTCATCTTTTGTTTTCAAAAAGTAAACCCACACCATCCTTCAATAATCATCGATCAAACTCATGTAGTCCACTATCCCTTTAGTCTTTTCTATAGTCGATTTGCTGAATTTGACTCTGATGGTTCTAGAAATATTAAGAGTTCTTATTTGTTAATTTTGCTACCAGAATGTATAAGATGTTAATTAGAAAGAGAAGAATAAGATTTATAGAGAGAGAAAAGAGTCAGAATAATATTATATATTAAAAATGTACTTGTCCCCAAAAAAGGTACTTTCCTTATATAGTGACAATAGTGGGGCCCATTTCAAACAAGTGGTCCCTTTAAATTATCTTTCTCCTTTTACACCCATACTTCTCATATTACAAATTAATTCCTTATTGCTTCTAGTTTTACTACTACAAATACACATATAACTACATTATGATGGTCCAAAGTAATATGGATATTTTTCGCCCTTATCAATAGCCCCCCAGTCTTTATGAAAGAAAGAATGAAGACTATCTGGTTACAAGGCCAAAAGTATATGGTGGTTATATTTTAGTGGTTAGATTCAGCTTATACCGATCCTGAGGGTGGGGTGATGTCGATTTTTATCAATCTTTTGTTATCGTTATGGTCGGTTTTGTCGGTGTTGTCAGTATTGTCGGTGTGGTTAGAGCCATCTTATGGTCGGTATGGTTGATCTTTGATTAGCAGTTACGGGTTCTCTTTTGACAAAGAGTGTTTCGAGGCCTAGTCTTGATGGGCTTTGCACCCAGCCTCTTTACTATTCTGGGCCCATTTACCAAATGTAAAAAGAGTACCCTTATTAGCGTACACATGTTTCCTAGGTTTTTGATCGCTTGTCGATCAGAACTTGATACGTGTCTTTTAGCTATTTGGGAAAAGTCTACTCGTGATTTTAACCAACACGACTCTTGAACTTTCCAACACCCCTTTTCGATTGCACTCATCCATAAAGAAAACTGTTGAAGAGGTCATTTGTCAATAAATACCTTAATTTCTTCACTTTTCTTTTCAACACATTTTTAGAGAGATAAATCTTTCATGTATCCTTGGCTTTTCTAGAGAGAGAAGTTACCATCTAACATCGTCTTTGTTTTTGAAAAAACTTGTCTCTAGAAAGAAAAACGACCCTCATCCAAAGCCAATCTTCGGTGCCATCGACTATCTCAGTATCTCTGAAAGGGCTGTTGAATACAAAGCAACCGACCTAATTGATAACACGTCGTCCGTTCCTGTGAGCTTGACCCCTCTCAATTTTCCAACAACTGCATTACCCCCGTCATCCAAACAGAAAACCGAGGCGAGCCCTTAACGTACTCAAATCTGTCTCCCAAAAAAATTGCTCCTATACTTCCGATAAACCGACCCTCTCCCTCGGAAACTCAAGCTTCAATCTTCGGTGCCATCGACTATCTCAGTATCTCTGAAAGGGCTGTTGAATACAAAGCAACCGGACTAATTGATAACACGTCGGTCGTTCGTGTAAGCTTGACCCCTCTTAATTTTTTAACAACTGCATTACCCCCGTCGTCCAAACAGAAAACCGAGGCGAGCCCTTAACGTACCCAAATCTGTCTCCCAAAAAAAACTGCTCCTAGACTTCCGATAAACCGACCCTCGCCCTCGGAAACTCAAGCTTCTTTTGTTAAAAAACCTAATCTTAAATTCTTGGTTATGTGAGAATCTAATGCTTCTTTATCCTCTCTCGAGATGGTCAAGTAACCCCTACCATCGTGGGTTATAGAACCGGTCATAATACCGAAACTACATTTAGTGGTGTGGTACAGAGAGACATTGAACGACAGAGGCTTGAAGAGGATGCTTTCAAAAAACGACATGAAACAAACTCTGGCCGTGCTCGTGTTAACAATAGTTACAGTTTTATCCGTTCTACACCCATCTCAGAAACACTTCCTGCCCAGACATCATCCCATCAAAAAAGAGAAAGAAAAAAGAAACGGCTCCCGCTGCTCTCCCTACGGAGGTTTTTACTAAAGAAACCACTACTAGACAACGTAAGCCGACCTGTCTGCTCCTCCTATAAAAGCTTCTACTAAAGAGGTCGGTCCTAAGAAGAAAATCGTACGGGATGGATGTCCTCTCAAAGGAGTTCGGGAGAGAGTTGATAGTATAGGTGGACAAGATACTAAATATGGTCTGCCCGTGAAATCAACCGGCCCCAACACTATTGAAAGGATCGTGAATCAACAACAAATCGACTCGACCTCTGTTGATCCTACATATGTTGAAATTCCGCCCACCGATGCCATTGAGAGAACTGGAGACGCCGAGGAGAAAGTAACCCAACGGGACGGTAAAGGAATCGCTACCGTGGAAGTTGGCACTGCTACTCATACGATAACTGAAGAGCCCATTCCACCTGAAACTGGCGCAAAATTACCGGCTACCATGATAGCTTACCTCAGGATCATATTATCTCCATTTTCAGTGGTAAATACTTGTATTACAGTCCAGAAGAGCAGCTCGAGCTCATAGCTACGTGGGGGATTCCTGACTGCGTGAATATCCGTTTCCCGACAGCTAGAGAGACACCCTTGTCGATACATCAAAAGGAGGTAGTATTTTTTACTAACTTGTTTAACTGGGGTCTAAAGCTTCCTCTCGACCCGACATCGTGAGATACTTCGAGATCTTAGTATTTTCCCGACCCAACTTACTCCTAACGGATGATATACACTGATGTCGTGTATAATGACTTCTCCCCTAGCTGAAGTACCGATGTCCATGGAAGAGTACATAGCGGTTATTAGGCTTTCAAAATGTCCTAAGTTACCCTTTATCTACTCTTCTTTAGAAAATAATAAGAAGATGGTAAATGATCCGTTATAAGCTGATAAGACATGGAAGCAAATATTCGTTTTCATTAGTGAAGCGTGGGAGAATGGTGGACCCATAACAAAGATAACCCGATGCACTTAACTTGTAAATAGATTTCCAGTGTTGTATGGAAAAATAGTATGACCTTAATTCCACATTTTTATTTATTTATTTAATGTGTTATTTTTTAACTTTAAAATTAGAGTTACAAGTCATAAAAAAAACGCATCTGAAGACAACCAACGCCATTTTCTTGAAGCTCAAACCTCACGCCAAAAAGAATTGGGGCAGGTATTTCACCAGTGTTTTAAGAATACCAATTTAGTCAACAACAACCTCTGGCGTTTCTCTAACGAAATACTAAGCGTTGATCAGCTAAGGTTTCCTCCCAATGA
The DNA here is from genome assembly GCA_036936605.1 of Limnanthes douglasii subsp. nivea. Classification (NCBI taxonomy): domain Eukaryota; kingdom Viridiplantae; phylum Streptophyta; class Magnoliopsida; order Brassicales; family Limnanthaceae; genus Limnanthes; species Limnanthes douglasii. The sequence goes on from JAUPFV010000001.1 coordinate 230,369,533, forward strand.
TGTTGATCTAGTTCAAATGATAGACGCTCCAGATGGAGATGTCTTTTTACCCAAGCAGAATCGGTCCCCTAGTAAGTGCGTCAAAGCAGAAGAAAAATCTAACCAGGAGAACGATAATGAAGTGAAGGAAAACGTTGTTGACGGTGAGATTCGGGAGCTTGTTGCTACCAAACCTGAAAATACCGTTGTGCTTAGCGAATCGATAAAAGTTGTGGGAAAAACGGAAGAAAGGTGTTGTAACTGAGGAAGGGAAGAAGAAACCTCGGGTAACTTGGATTAAAAAAGACCAAGTTGTAGTGGAGATATCTGAAAAAGATCCGATGACAAAATAAACAATCATTCCAATATTATTTGAACAATACAGGGGTTGTGAATGATCTGAGAAATTAAAAATATTGAGGATGAAAATCCTGCTTGTGCACAAATGGTGTTGGACCATCTGGATCATTTCCTCATCGATAGTCATATCCATGCCCACGCTTTTGTGAGTGAGTCACTACTTCCCAAAACCAAATTATCCCCAGAACGGATTTGCCACAATCCTGCGAAAGACCCAACCGTTATAACCAGGAGTACTTCCTCCCCTGACGCACTACTTGTAATTGCTCTTCCGCAAGGCAAGAGTAACTTCTCTTTTTGGAGTCAGATACTATGGCTAGGAAACTGTACGACATGGTCATTCTTTCAGCATTGAAAGAAAATGAGGTGGGAAAACTCAATCAAGAATTGTCAGAGGTGAAAAAGCATTTTTCCGACGTGGAAACGAAGTTTTCGAATTTCTACAAGTTAGAAACATAATCCAAAGAAGCGATCGAGAAAGCTAATACTCAAGCTGCATCGACTAAAACTACCCTTCGAACTTTTCAGCGAAAAGAATCAGAATGGCAAGTGGCTCAATCTAATCAAGACCAAATTAACCGATCTCTTTGTGACTTTTTATAAAAAAAACTGAGGATGATCGGGATAAAACCATGCAGATTTCAGAACTAATTTCTTCGTAAAGAAAAAGATAAAAATCTATTTGTCGTTAACTGTACCAACCCTTCAAATTCCATGACCACCATAATTGTAGCTCCTGTAAAACCCACTATTGTCCATTCTCACTTTAAAATAACTGGTGTCCGTTTGAAATTTGAATAAGTTGACAAGAAAATAATGTTTCCTGAACTCCCGATGTCAATCAACACTCTTCGTAATTCTTCGCTACCAATTGCAGCTACGATTACTACTGCGTCCTCATGTGGCCCGACAATATCTCTCATATAATTATAATCAAAACAAAGCATGTGAGACGGACTTCAGTATATGTAAGGAGAAGCCCTTGCCTCTAACTAGGTGGTTAGACTTACGATATGCCTTTTCCGAGAAGAATTAGTAATCCCTGCCATTGAATCTCCTCCGAAAAATAGTTAATGATTCAAAAAATTTACAAAGATAACTAACCTTTCCATTTCATCCAAGCGTTATTTCTTCCATCATCCCAATTATATTTCAATCCTCATCAGGATCTAGATACTCACTAGATATATCAAATGGGTCAGCCACCTCGGAAATAACCAGCGTCATTTCTGGTTTTGGTACCGCCACAATTTCTTTGGAAGCTACATTTTGCTGAACCTGCTTCTTTACGTACGTTGTTAGTTTCCCATTGTCGATTAAAGATTGTGTTTCCCTTTTCTTAACGCTATACTTTTCTAAAGGAGGTGTCTATGGAAACTGATATGTTTATTAAATTTGAAGCCTTTAATCGATATATTGGAAGTATATATTCGAACCTAAAAGGTTTTTCAACTATTAAATCGATTCACATATTCGAACCTAAAAGTTTTTTCAACTTAAGTTGATCTACATATTCGAACTTTAAAGGTTTTTCAACTAACCTAAAAGGTTTTTCAACTATTAAGTTGATCTACATATTCGAACCTAAAAGGTTTTTCAACTATTAAGTTGATCTACATATTCGAACCTAAATGGTTTTTCAACTATTAAGTTGATCTACATATTTGAACCTAAAGGATTTTTCAACTATCAAGTTGATCTACATAATAATGATTGTTAATTTCCTTTTTTATTATCGGAAATTGATCACTTTCGATTTCTAATAATGGAACGAACATTAGTTATTTTAACTAGATACCGTGATGATAAGCTTCGGGATATAATAAAAATACAACAGTTTAAGTTCATTGAGGAAAATATGAAAGCACGCTTCAAGACGGTTTACAAAAAACATAAACCACGTTCGGGATACAAAAAAATATAACACGTTTTAAAGGCGTGAAACTAAAAACAGCATGAGGGTATTGTCCAAATGAATCTTCACCAACAATCTCATCTTCACTAACGACCCTGTCAGAGCGATCCTCCTCTGGAACATCTTTCCACATCGATCGTAATGGTGGTTGAGGGTATTGGCTATGAAAGAACAACACATAAGAAGCTCGGGCATCGATAAACTCTTGCTTCATAAGTTTTTCACACTTAAAAGCAAACCGATTTTTGTCTTCTTTATTTTTCTTGTCCATAGTAGACCAAAGTTCTGAGAATTTTTTAGTTTCTTTAGCTACTTATTTACTAAGAATTGGTTCTGAATTAGTCAGGCGGTTGAAATATGCATGGCTTTATCTTGATCATCCTCAACTTTTGATAAAGAGTCACGAAGAGATCGGTTAATTTGGTCTTGATTAGACTGAGCCACTTGATATTCTGATTCTTTTCCCTGAAAATTTTGGAGGGCAGTTTCAGCCGATGCAGCTCGAGTATTATCTTTCTCGATCGTTTCCTTGAATTATTTTTCTAACTTTTAGAAATTTGACAGCTTCGTTTCCATATCGGACAAACGCTTTTTAACCTCTGACAATTCTTGATTGAGTTATGCCACCTTCCTTTCCTTTATTTCCAAAGGAATGACCGTGTTGTACATATTTGTAGCCATGGTATCTGACTCCCGAAGAGGGAAGTTACTCGAGCCTTGCGGAAGAACAACTACAAACAGTGTGTCAGGGCAGGAAGTATTCCCAGTTATAACGGTCGGCTATTTCGTAGGATTGTGGCAAAACTGTTATGGGGATAATTTGGTTTTGGAAAGCAGTGACCCAGTCACAAAAGCATCGACATCGACATGATTATCAATGAGGAAATGATCCCGATGGTCCAACACCATCGCTGCACAAGCAAGATTTTCATCCTCGACATTTTTAACTTTCTCAGTTCCTTCAATGGTAATATCCATCTTAACACCACCTGTATTGTTCAAATAATACTGGAATGGTTGTGTGTTCTGTCATCATAGATTTTTCAGATATCTCCACTACAACTTGGTCTTTTTTCTTCCCAGTTACCCAACGTTTCTTGTTTCCTTCCTCAATTACAACAGCTTTATTTCGTTTTTCCCCATAACTTTTATTCTGGTTTTCTTTGTTGTTGAGGGATTTTCCTGCACTAGCCGTCGGTTTGCTAAGCAAAATGGTATTTTCAGTTTTAGTAACAACAAGCTCCGAAGCTCACCATCAACGGATTTTTCCTTCACTTCATTCTCGTTCTCATGGTCAGATTTTTTATCTGATTTGACGCGCTTGCTAGGGGCCCGATGCCGCTTGGGTAAAAAGAAATCTCCATCGAGAGCGTCTATTCTTTAAACTAGATAAATAAAATCGGGAAGAACCCTCAGCTGATCAGCGCTTAGTATTTTGTTAGAGAAACGCGAGAGGTTGTTGTTGACAAAGTTGATATTCTTAAAACACTAGTGAAATGCATGCCCCCAATTATTTTTTGCGTAAGTTTTGAGCTTCATGAAAATGGCATTGGTTGTCTTCAGATGCGTTTTCTTTATGTCTTGTAACTCTAACTTGAAAAGCTAAAATAACACATTAAAAAAGGTGGAAGTAAGGCCAGACCACTTTCCCATGCAACATTGGCAATATATTTACAAGTTAAGCGCCTCAGATTATCTTTGTAATGGGGTCGACCATTCTCCCATGCTCCACTAATAAAAACGAATCGTTTCTTCCAAGCCTTATCAACCTCTAACACATCATTTACTATCTTCTTGTTATTTGCTAAAAAAGAGTATAAAAAAGGTAACTTAGGAGATTTCAAAGCCCAATAACCGCTATGTACTCTTCCATGGACATCGGTACTTCAGCTAGGTAAGAAGCCATTATACACGACATCGATGTATGCTATGCGTTAGGAGTAATTTGGGTCGGGCGAATCCCTAAGATGTCGAAGTATCTCACAATATCGGGTCTAGAGGAAGTCTTAGACCCCATTTAAACAAGTTAGTAAAGAAACTACCTCCCTTTGATGTATCGACAGGGGCGTCTCTCCAAGCGTCAGGAAACAGATATTCACGTAGTCACGAATCCCCCACGTAGCTTTGAGCCCAGGCTGCTCTTTTGGACTGTAATACAAGTACTTACCATTGAAAAGAGAGATAATATGATCCCGAGGTTAGTTATGGTGGTAACCAGTAATTATTGCGCCAATTTTAGGTGGAAGGGGCTCTTCGGTTATCGCATGAGTAGCAGTGCCAACCTCCTCGGTAGCGACTCATTTACCATCCCGTTGGGTTACCTTCTCATCAGTGTCTGTAGATTTCTCTATGGCATCAGTGGGAGGAATTTAAACATATGTAGGATCAACGGAGGCTGTGTCGGTTTGTTGCGGATTCGCAATCTTTTCAGCACCGTCGGGGCCAAAGAGAAGGTATTTACAGATATATGACCTCTTTAACGATTTTCTTTATGGAGGAGTGAAATCGAAAAGGGACATCGAGAAGTTCAAGAGTCGTATTGGTTAAATCACGAGTATAATTTTCTCAAATAGCTAAAAGACACGTGTAAAGTTTTGACACTTTTTGCAGGGCTATGGGGCTAGCTTCATAATTGGAGCCTCGGGTAGTCTAAGAGGCAAACACTTGACTGGCAAGCGATCAAAAGCTAAGAAACACGTGTACACTGATAATGGTACTCTTTTTAAATTTGGTATATGGGCCCAGAATAGTAAAGGGGCTGGGTGAAAAGCCCATCAAGTCTAGGCCTCAGAAACACTCCTTGTTAAGAGAGAACCCGTAACAGTTGGTCAAAGATCGACCATATCGACCATAAACTGGCTTCAATCACTAAAATATAACCACACCAACAAAACTGACCATAGTGATAACAAAAGATTGATAAAATCCGACATCACTCGACCCCTCAGGATCAGTGTAAGCTGGCTCTAACCACTAAAATATAACTATCAGAGATTTTCGACCCTGTAACCAGATAGTCTTCATTCATTTTTTCATAAAGATTGGGGGGCTACTGATAAAGGTAAAAAATATTTAGATTACTTTGGACCAACATAATGTAATTATATATGTATTTGTAGTAGTAAAACTAGAAGTAATAAGGACTTAATTTGTAATATGAGAAGTATGGGTGTAAAAAAAGAAAGATAGTTTAAATGGACCACTTGTGTGAAATGGGCCCAAGTACTCTCATTATATAAGGAAAGTACCCTTTTGTGGGTGTAATATCTTATCTATTATGGTAGCAAAATTAACGAATCAGAGCTCTAGATATTTCTAGAACCATCAAGCATAACGTGACATTAAGGACTAAGATTCCCACATGGCTTACTAGAGAAAATTATGATAAGAAAAAAAAAGAATGAGATGTGAGAAAGTCAAACATGTTTATCTTGGCAATCATGAAATGGTCAATACCTTTGGAATTCCTTGAATTGTCCAAACTAAAGTTTTACCTATGCAATTGAGCCTCCAAAAGAAATTAAGAGATTTCTGGGCACAGTTTAATAAAGACAAGATTAATATTTTGTTATTGCAAAAAAGACAATAAGACAACATGTCTTGGCATGCCAATGATACCTCAAAGTTAAAGGCATTTAGGATCAACATTTCCAAAAGTAGTTCTAATATGATTTATGTTTCATTTTCCTCAGTGCGAGAAGTGTATAGTTAGTAAACTTGATTCTTATGCTACTTAGGAGGAGGAGATGACAAAACACGAACGTCATGAAATTTAGAAGGTTAGCTCTTAATAGAGAAAGCATAAATGAGAAAGTATGATAGATCATTTGATAAGGGTTCCGGTTCATGAGCAAAGAAACATAAGAGATATCAATAGATCATTATGATAGATCATTGTGATTTTAAATTGTTACTTTCTAGTAACGATTATTTTATTTGAAAAATGTCAATAGAAATTTAATTTTTTCCTTGTAAGAGATGCCTTAAAAGATGTCTATAAATAATCAAGTGACTCTTTTTATATGAAAATTGATGCACACTAGATATCTAACAATGAATATTAAGTTATATTAATAAAATACAATTAAGAATCACAATGAAGTAATGAAGTAATGAGCATACAAGTATTTGAAAAAAAAATCGAAAAGTTAAATTTAGGAAATTTTTTACATAAAAACATAAGCAACATCTAAAAATGAAAACTGGATAAGTTTATCGTTAAAAGTTTCATTAAGTCTAGTTTGAAGAATTCAGTACTTGTATTGAATGTATTAAAGGGGAAACATACCAAAATAAAAGGCTAAGGTACATAAAGTAAAAAACCCCTTAGAATTGACCCATACCAATATTTATAGACCGTTCCCTAATGAATAATGGAATGTGTGGTACTTCATATCATTCATAGGTAAGTTTTCTCGTTATGGTTACCTCCATATTCTCTATGATGAATCACAAGCTGTGGAAAAGTTCATAGCTTTTAAGATCAAAGTTGAAAAATAACTAAGTAAAAGCATTATGTGCATTAGATCTGACGCGGTGGTAAATATTATGTCATATATAATGGATCAGGTGAAAAATTTCAAGGATCATTTACTATATACCTAGAGTATCCTAGTATAGTCCCTCAGTATAAAATATCAAGATCACCAACCATGAATAGTGTATCTGAGAAGCTCTCCCTCAGTATAAAATATCAAGATCACCAACCATGAATAGTGTATCTGAGAAGCTCTATAGAGCATTAAAAGATATGGGTAGAAGTATGTTTAATAACTCAACTCTACCACTATCACTCTTGGGTGAAGCCATCAAATGTGCAACTTATTGTTTGAATAAAGTTTCCACTAAGGCAACTATTACGACACATGTGAGTTCTGGATTGAAGGTAACATAGTTTAAAGGATCTCAAGATATGGGGTGTCCAACTGGAAAGGCTTATAAGATATCAGGAAAAGAAATTGGACAATAAGAGGGTTAATTTTTATTCCATTAGATATTTCAAACATTCAAAGTGCTTTTTAGTTTTATGATTCTCTTTATATAATTATGTTTTGAAACGGTAGCATTAAGATTCTTTGAGAATGTTGAGTTTGAGGGGAAATTTTAAGAATTGTTCTTATTTTGAGAAAGAATTTATATACATTTATAAGGGTTTCTAACAAGGACAATTAAGTCATTAAACCAACAGATTGGCCCAAATTAAGGTTATTGGTGGATTATTGATCAAATAAAGAGTTATCACGAGGCCATCATATCGGTCCAAATAAAGATTGTTTGTAGATTAATGCTAAAATATTAGATAATTAGTTTTGATATCAATCAATGAAGTCTTGTTAGAAAACTATGTCACTCAAGATGAATATTATATTCCACGTAAAGAACAAAATCATTCAGAGTTATGATTCTTACTTATGGATCAATGCTATAACGGAAGTGTATAAATTAATGCAAGAAATTACAACATTGGAGCTTGTCCCATTAAGTGAAGAGAAAGAGACGCTTGGTTGCAAGTGGGTTTACAAAACCAAACAAAATTATATGGGTAATGTGAAAGTTCATAAAGTTTACCTTGCATGCTTCCAGAATTTTATTTGGTTTTGTAGTAGATTTTAAGGATCGTTGATTTGAGTATGAGTTTAATAATATAAACCAATTTATATTTGTGAAATGTATATAATGGTTTATTACAATATATGACTCACTTAATACTTATCGACATTTCTAACTTTTGAGTGGATATTCACTAAGGTATGACTAACTAGGAATGAATATGTGCGGTTACAAAATTACTGTTGCATCCAATTGTTCACACTACGATGAAGAGGTATTTAATCATTTGTCGTTCATTGTTCATCTACACGACTGTTCAGTTCTCCTATTGATAATAAAATCATGACATTTATAATATTAAATTTTTCTCGAGTGATCCAAGCAGGAGATTGTTGAAAAAATTATGGATCGACATGCTAGTGATATATTTGGTCATCACACGCCAATCTAACTAACAAGTAATAGGATTAATTATATTAGTATTATTAATATATATTGAATGAGAAATGGACCTATATGTTAAAATTAATTATGCAGATATAAGTGTAGAAATGATTGAATTTGAGCTCTAGATAGGATTGAGCCCAAATATCGACACTTAAACCGAAATGAAAAGTTTATTAACTAAAATGATAGAAATAAATTCATTGGGTTGTGATCCTTAATACATGGCGAACTGCAAAGATTTATGATGTAATTGTGCTTGGACTACAACTTAGTTGCATCGGTTATTTAGAGGTTTATAGGTTTATGATACAATTGTGTTTGGACTCCAACTCGCATCGGTTATAAATAAGTGACATAAATAATAGATTTATTTATTATCACCTAAATCTATTTATCTTACATACCATTTTAAATAAAGTTAATAAACCATCTAATTAACCTATTAGGCATTGTGTTGCTGAAATATGTGAATTCATTGGTATATAAAGCAAACTTCGTATTATAAAATATAATATAAAATTCGAACATGTGTTCATCTATTTGATTTTTATTATTTTTATTTGTACCGTATATGATATTTGAGATGACCATATTATTTATACAATCTCCAATATATTTGTACTAATATATATATATATATATAATTATTTTGTTATTACTCAATAAATATAAAATCATCCTCGTTAGATAATATAATACAACTTTATCATTTTCTTTCATTATAATTCCAAAACAGTGAAAGTTTACTTACAGATATTTTGTATTAAATATTTTTTTAAGCATACATCTGCATTATTATTATTATTTTAGTTTACGATTGGAATAAATAGAGATTCATAATAGTTATAATGAAATCATACATTTTCTAATTATATTTGCTGGATGAAAATGGTAATAACAAATTTTGATTAGTAATATGTTTAATATATTCATTTAAAATAATATTAAACTTTCTTCATTATGTTTTAAATTTTCATCAAATATCTATATTTTAAATTTTTTTTTATATCAAAGATCCTCACTATAATATTTGTGGCTTATAAATATTTATTTATATTGAAGTGTTGTCTATCTTAATTTAGAAATAAACATTGTATAAAACGATATAATAAGTTAAAACTTTGCAAATCACAAGATCGGTAATCGATTGTACAACAAACGGTGGAGGAGATGAGCGCATTTCCAGCCACATAAATAAATATTCCAAATATTCCACTCTTCATTTGGTAAAATCTGCAATAGAGAAACAATAGCTCTTCATTTGTAAAATGTGCAATAGCATTATCAAATAGGAACAGTTAACAAAATTTGAAACAAAAGTCCACAAAATATAACAATAGAGAATCACTATTTACTTCCTAGATGGATAACAATGGATTTCTAAATAATAGATGGCTATAGACATTGAAAATTTGTACTCTGGATAAATTCTAAGTTTGAATAATAGAGAAACCATCCGTCAATTTTTTTATCAAATTAACAATAGAACGGTTAACAAAATTTGAAAAGGAAAAAGAAAACTGACTTAGCAGTTTACTTATAACCGGAAAGGTTGAAAAAACAACTCCCCTGGATTAAAATTTTTAAAAGAAAAAAAAATATCAGTAGAAAGATAGAGACCGCCTCCGATGAATGATTGTTTCTCTGTATGTCACCGAAGCTTCAATATTCCATGCCAAGCTAATTGCTCTCACGGGATTTGTCAAAATTACATTATGCTTGTTTGGCATCATGGATCGGCTCTAACAGCCGTGTTTATTCCCATTATGTCATCACTTACCTACTCAAGTTTCTTTGAGGGATCGTCAAAACCCTTCGGTTGCGCAAATTTGCGAATAAAACAATCATCTTTTTGGTGGGCATGGCAACAACCTTTGTCAGCAGTTCAAGGTCTGCCTTTTTTGCTACGGAGGTTAATAAGAGAGTTGATGGATCCTCAGAGATCACTTCCACTTGTCGTTAAAGGTAATGTGTATATTGCAGTGATACTTTGTGCAATCTACTTGCTACCCGGTAGACATAGTTCCAGAAGGTATTTTGGATATGGTTGCCCTTCATTTACATGTTTCCTCCACGTTGTTCTCTATACTCGTCAATGCTCTATTTCCATGCTCATAATCATCCAAAATGTGCAACAACCTGCCTACAAACTTAAGTCAAATAGAATGCAACTTGTTATCAACAAACTAAGACAGTTGAGATACTAGATATATATTGTTTTATATTCAACTGCAAATTGTTGTCTTATTTTTTTTAAACATATACCTGGTTTACATTTACATTTATGTAAATTGAATTATCACTCTCTCTGTTTGGAATATTTTATTTTCTAGAAAAACAAATTTTGGTGAATTATTATAATTAGATTGAATAATTATACACAAGAATAATTATAGTTATCATAGTGCGACACAACTGCTCCCAATGAAACTGACAGCCGATTTGTCAGGTGAATCTCTAGAAGAAGGAGCTTGAGAGTTGAATACTATAAAGCTTAGCTATGCATGCCCAATGAAAAGCTGGAAACATGCTTTCACAACCCTCCATCATTCAGTTGAAGACCTTCGTCTTAGTATCTTGGTTCGATGTAAGATTCTTTATTTTTTCAACTAGATTTTTTCTTTGTTTATATATATATATATATATATATATATATATATATATATATATAACATTTTAAATCTATACAAGTTAAAAACAAATTAACGGATCAATTAATTTATATTATAATTATTAATATAATATTAAATTTTGATTAGAGTTCGATTATATTTAATTTTGTTGTTAGAGTATTAGTGTAAGGTTTTAGGTTTTCTGCATGATCAAAGTACACACCACCACCACTCTCTCTTTACACGATAAGTGCAATATTTAGAAATATCAATCAGATTTAATTTTAATAAATGATTATAAAAAAATTAAAATCTTGTGTTTTTATATAAATATATCATATAGGATGATTTGAAAACCTTACTGACAGTCTATACATTCTAGTTAACAAAAAAATGACTGGTTTGGATACTTTAATGTCAAAGTTTTGTCCAATGTTGTCTTAGCTTGGTTCGTTAAGTTCATCCTAACACATGAAAAAATAGGTGTTACGTGCACAAGATGTATGTTCTGTAGATGATAAAAGTTCTTAGTTAGTAATTCTTTTATATACTATTCTAATTTAGTAGCCAAATTCGAGTGGTCTGTAGGTTTATTGAGAAGCTAGAATTTAGTGTTCTATGCATTACATCTTATTTTTATGTATATTGCACATGTGCAAGACATAGTAAGAATGAGGGTACTTTACAAAACTTCTAGCTAACATGACACTTGATGTCATTAAGTTTTCGAAGATCAACTGGACAACAGTGCTGAACAACTTCATCTCTTCATCTTGTTCCTCTTTTAGAGAACATGTGCAATAAATTCTTTTACCTAGTTTTGTTTTTATTATTATTTTAATATATGATGAGTCAATAATTTTTAGTGTATTTTATTTTTATTATTATTTTAATATACGATGAGAGCTTTTGAATGATCTGTTTTTCTTCTTTATAAAACAGACGTAAAAACCCTAAAAATATCATTACGTAATCGAATGTCTAAACCATAGATTTGTTTATAAATCTATAAATATATTAACATATTTTTAAAATGTCTAGGTTAAAGTATAACTATAAAACATATGGGTAGAAGATGTTTATAAATCGATATTTAATTATATAAGCACCACTATAAATCTTACCGATATCTCAACTACGTATTTTAAAATGGGAAAAGAAAATTATTCGTTCTCTTTATAAATAACACTTATATTTTAATTTTGTTTATAAATCCTAACATTTTTTATTTCAATATTATCTCTAGTATATTAGTTGGTGGAAAATGACCATATTGTTATTTCATATTTCAGTTTGGTATTGGGAAGTTGACGCTTTGTGCTATCCCAACCGAACAATTCAATACCTTAAATTATAATAGCATTCAAAATTTACGTTGTTTTATATTTCAGCATAGCTTATAGCTTAGACTTCTATTTCATTATTCAGTCCAACTTTTATACTATTTTTTATAACTTTTTTCTATGTTAACGTTATGAATTAAAATAGCTGTGAAAATTGATCTTAGGTAAAATTTGTATTATTAATTATCTTTTATAACATTTTAGTTTTTAAAAATTACGGACAAATAATGTTGAATTATAAAAAAAAAACTCAAGGTATAATCCAAAAATTCATTATGTATTTTCCCCACTACCTTAAAATCTCAAAAGATCAAAAGCTCCTACTTGCTACTATATAACATACTCAATAAAGATGGTTTCTACTATACAAATTTTTGATGTTCTAATATTGTTTATATATTCTAATTCGACAGATTAGTATAACTCTAGATGTTTCGAACATACTATTGTTCTTACCTGGTTATCAAGCATGGTTTTCTCTGTCTCCAGTCTGTTCCGGCAAGAAAAAATTGTTTTATGTTGTGGGAGTTTTTCCCTAATTGATTTCATATCATTTTATCGTCTCTAGATTTTCTTTCATTCGATTTAGTCTCCATCGGTAGGCATACTTGTATTTCCCGAAAGAAAAAAAGTGCTCATGTGGTTGTGATGATTAGGGTTTGACCAAAGTATCGCTGGCTCTCGGTTTATTGATGATGTATCGTTAGGTCTCGTGGTGGCTCCACATCCTTATTCTTTTTTTTGGTCAGTCGTCCACATCATGTCTCTATCTATCTCATCATTTGTCCCTTAATCATCACATATGTTTCCCTGCTATATATTCTTTCTCTTTGTCAATTTTTGCTTCCCACAAATCAGCAATGAGGGAGGCCTTGCCTCTGGCTCGCACCATATGGAGTCATGCTAGGACTTGAGTGTTTTGTAAACGCACCTATTGCTCCTATATCGGGTGACTCAAATGGTAAAGTTGTTTGTGTTTTCTCCTCTGCATATGGCTCACACTTATCGCAATTATTTCTTTTATTCACTATATTGGATCCAATTCTAGGGTGGATTCGAGTATGGCCCCGATCGATTGGTTTCTACTAGAATATTATGATGAGTATGAAGGGGGTGGAAGAGAGTGAGTTTTTTTTCTGTTTTGTAATAGTATTTTCTAGTTGGTGGATCATTTAGAGATGAAAGCGGTAAGTAAATTTTCTAATGTCGATTGCGATAATGGTTCCAAATTTGAGGAATTATAAGGTTTTGGTTCTAAAGTGATCAAAACCAAGATAAATTTTGTGTCTACCGGTGGTTGAATGGCTAAGAGGGTTTATGTGGCTGGTATGGGATCTTGTACCTAGGGATGTATTGTTAACCGTTTTGTATTTTGGGTAAGGGTCCAGTCACTAATAACTCTACTCTTTCTAAAGCCGTATCGATTTATAAAAAAATGAAACCATAGTATCGGGCTAAAAACTAAAAAAATAGTTCTCCATCAGTCCAATTCTACCCTTTATTGGTTAGATCACATCTACATATTAGGAAAAATATCTTGTTAAACTTCTCTTTTACGTCAACCTCGAATAATCTTAACTTAAATATGTTTGTCTTTAAACTCTCTTTCTCAAAACTAATCTTTATATGTGCATCTCTTTTCAGGAAAACTAGTCATTCATCTATGGTAATTGGTTTTCTTCCCGTTGAATTTGAGGGTAACACCATGATTAAGCGTGATTATGCTATTATAGGTTTACCATAGACATGGAAATCTTATCATCACACAACTGAAGGTCAATATTGACGCTTTATAAGGTAAAATTGGTCTTGAGGAATTTAAGATACTTCATGAGGTTATTTATTCTTCAAGTTTCTCTTGTAGGATTTGGCAAAGAACGTTTTGGAAAGAGCTCAATGGAATTTAGTGGGTTGTTTGTGGTTATTAAAATTTGGGAGCATATCACATATTTAGTAAAAGACTCTCATAAAGAGATCCCAATTTTTATTGAGCTTTGGATTCCGAAGTAATTTAACATCATTGATTTGAGTCTTAGTAATCCTTTGTATATCGATAAACTCAATGAAAGAAAATAAAAGTTAAGGCTTCCCGCATATGCATTAATGTGAATGCGAGATTTGAAATTTTTTCAGAGGTTATATTTAGCTGCAGAATCAAGTATATCACTGTCAAGATTGAGTCTGAGCGCCTCTTTTTTAATGTACCCATTGTATTGTTTTTTTTGGCATAACACGTTCCACTACAAAGATCATCATGAGGATAACAATAGCTCAATCATTCCTGAACAGGTTGTTGAGGAGTCTAATTCTTCTAAATTCGGTCCGGATTATGCAAAGGCTCTCCCCACAAATATTTTTATGAAAATTGAAGAGGTGGAAAATAATGGCGAGGTGAAATCCTCTCCATTCAGATTTCCTTCCATCATATATTTTCTTACTGGTAATTTGGTTTTATCTTTCAAAGGGACAATTGACTTAAATATTATAAGTGTTATTTATGTTTATTTCTTCTTGGAATGTCAATGAGTTAAACATCCTTGGTAGGCATTGATATGGTTTTGATTTTCTTAGGTAAATTGCTAAAGAAAAATTCTATACAGAGAAAGTGCTTAAGAGTTTTTAAAAAGAGAAAACACAAGTACAAAGTGAGTTTCAAGTAAAAAGTGTTCAACCCCTTTATTAGATCTGTATGGTCCTTTATATAGAGGAGCTAAGACTTAGTTGAATAACCGAATCTGCTACAAAAACGGTTTAATTGCTATTTAGTCCTTACAAATTATGTAAAGTCATAATAGCTTCCTAAAATTTACATCATTCATAAACTAAAGACAAAACTTACACTAATTACAATCAAGTCTCTGAATTTACATTGTATACAATATAATTCATAAAAACTCATTTCCATATCAGAAGCCCCCCTAGTTCTCATGTCAGTAAATGAATGAGAACTAAAAAGTCTTCAAAACCGTTTATCTTCTAATCATCAACCTGCCATAAATCAAAACAAGCAAAATATTCGAAGCCATTGTCCTCGAATAACAAATCTATAAAAATAAATATTCGAAGCCGTTATCCTGAACTATTGCTCGAAGCGTATATATAATATCAAAATTATAAACTCTTAAAACCAAACTAATCTTAATGATATATTCGAGGCCAATAGCCAAATGACCTTTGAATAATAACCAAAAGATTCGATGTAATCACTTCGAATAATTTCCAAACAAAAATTACCTTTAATATGTTGCTTAGGTGTTCCCTCTTCGAATGTAACTGTTACATGCACAACGATTACATTTAATCGGTGATATAAATCTGACAAGTGTCAAACATCTAATCCACCTAACGATTCGTATTCCAACCTATCACCAAATGGATATGTCCATCTTCACACGTCTTCCCCTACTTTAGTATAAATACCATCTATTTCTCATTTCAATTCTCTTTACACACAACCATTCTAGAGAGAAGTCAGAGATTCTTTGGCTACCTTCAACTGCTCCTTCCCTATTCCCAGAATTCTCACTGCAAAACTCAAATCTTACGATCAATCTTCATCTTCTCCGATCAATCCATTCCTGGTTTATGAGAAATAAACCGGTAACTAAAAAGTCGAAGGCTATTTTACCCAAAACAACAGAATCTTCTGATAGTGATAGCAACCTGGTGTTCGGTTCTTACGATTATTTTTGCATAACACAAAGAGACGAAGATTATCGAAGAGCAGGGTTAATTTTTGGTGGCCCAATCGAAACTACAACTAAGACATTGCACTACGGTAACTTTGATCCTACCAAAGATCCAAAACTTTCTCCTACTCCCAATATTGAATAAAAATCATTCTCTAAAATCTCTGGCCCTAAAACACCTTGAACATCTTCAACTCGGAGCAAAGTTTCTCCTTTCAAACTGAAAAAAAAATTTCCTTACAGAAACCTTCTTCGTCCAAACCTAAAAAGACTTTCATCGCAATGGGAGATGAATCAACAATAGTTCGGACTCCATCTCCTTCAAAAATCACCACCAACGATCCTCTTCAAAGAGAAATGACAAAAGAAGCAACTCGTACTGCGATTCATCTATTAGAAATAAATATTCCCATTTCTCAAGATCCTCAAGAAGGTACCTCGAAAGCCAATGAAGCTAATTTAGAGGCTACCAAATCTGGTGCTGAAGTTGAATCTCAAGAAGAAGCTGATGTCTGGTCTGTTTCCGAGGAGGAAAGAGCAAAGATTGGGAGGAATCTGAGAAACCTCGAAAACAAATATAGTGTCGCCTTAAAAAAGGTTCGATACATATATTACAAAGAAAGCCAAGCCTCTTTCCTCAAAAAGCAATGGGGAATGGGAGAAAACATCACCCTTCGACTACCAAGAGAAGTAGAAACTCCCCTTGACTGCAAGGATAATGAATTGGTGGTTTACCCAGAAATCATCAACTAGGGTATTCGATTTCCACTAGATCCGATGATCGTGGAGTACTTCAAAGTTCTCAGCTTGTGCCCTACCCAAGTAACTTCAAACTAGTGGTTTACCCTAATGTCAGTGATCATGGTATCTCGCCTCTCCAAAATATCGATCAACATCAAGGATTTCATTTCACTTACTTAACTCTCAAAAGGTCTAAAGCTCCCATTCTATTATCTTACATTTATGGATGATCTTAAAATCATCGACGATCTTTTGAAAGCTGACAAGTTCTGGAAACAAAGATTTGTTTTCATCTCTGGAGCTTGGGAGAATGGCAAGCCAATTTCCGAAGACAATCCTTTGAAGTTAACTATGGTCTGGAGAAGCAATCGTAAGTTCTCTAAAAATTTCCTTTCTTCCTTAATTTTTTAATACATATTTCATTTTCTTTACTTAATATTTTATTTTGTTTGTTTATACCAGAAATTTCGAAGCGCTACTCCACTCGTCGAGAAGCAGCTAAGGTGATATTCCAAAAATTGGCTGCCTAGGCTGAAAAGAGTGGAATAACACCTTCCATACTGCCTTCCACCCCATTAACTTTCTTCAATGCCACATGTTTCCGATCACATAAGGTGGGCTGCCTCCCAAAGATTTATATTCTGACCAAGATCTGAAGCTCCTCGTCCTACGAATTCCACAAGCCGATTGTAAAGTCTTCCTCCCATTCTGAAACAGATCAGACAGCCATCTTCCTAAAAAGAAAAAGGAAAATATCACCAACGAGAAGAAAGACAAAAAGTCAGTTAGCACATCTGGTGCTAACCCTTCCACACCCTCTAAACCGAAGTGTAAAAAACGCAAAGCTGCTAAACATCATCTTTTAACCATCGAAGAGGGAGAAAATCAAGAGAAGTCATCAAAAAAGAAGAAAAAATATTCTGATTCCTTCGGAAAAAAGAAGAAACAAAGAAAAATCACTTCATACAAATTGATCTATGAGCCTAAAGACGATACTGCTGAAAACCAACAACAACAACAACCCCTAAATCCTCCAATCGAAGATCATTCCTCACAAGAAAATCATATGATTGTCATCGATGATTTATCTCCTACTGTTTACTATCGCCCCACAAGCTTCGACCCAGATATGTTCATTGATTTTGGAAACACAGAAGCACTGGCTGGCGAAGACGATCTTACCCTTCAAGTCATTCAGAATCACATACTTGATTTTACGAGGCCTACTCTGGAAAAAAAAATTCCAAGATCAAATCGTACCTTCAAACCTATTGCATCTCTGGATATGATCGATAAGCCTAGTACCTCGGAATATCGCAGCCCTCCTTCAAACCCTGCAATAGTTATCGCTCTTCAACCATTTTCCGGTCTTGATGTCGTTGCAAAAGCTCTTGCCTCTCAAATTGAAGCCTCTCAAGACCATCTCAAACAACTGGCCAAGGATATGATTTACTATAAGGAAGCTTATGAGTCTGAAAAAAAAAATCAGAGAGACCTTGCATAACAAAATATCCAAGCAATTTTACGCCTATGAGATAGCTAGATCCGAGCTGATAAAAGGCGCTCTTTGTATAAAGGATCATCTTCGGATCAAACATATGGTCGATACAGAGCTGCTGACAAAGTCTCATGAAGACAAAATAAAGAAACTCAAAACCGAGCACATCGCTGAATTGAACATTGAAAAGTCCAACTCTACCACACTTCAAAATTCTCTAACTCTTTTTAAAGAAAAAAATAAAGAGTTGTCCGATGAGATAGAGAAATTGAAGAAGAATTTCGAAGCAGAAAAAATTGCTACTGTAGCCACTACCGAAGCTGAACTCTCAAAAAATATGCAGACAGTTATTTAAGTCG
The DNA here is from genome assembly GCA_036936605.1 of Limnanthes douglasii subsp. nivea. Taxonomy (NCBI): domain Eukaryota; kingdom Viridiplantae; phylum Streptophyta; class Magnoliopsida; order Brassicales; family Limnanthaceae; genus Limnanthes; species Limnanthes douglasii. Next base: position 230,388,026 of record JAUPFV010000001.1, read on the forward strand.
GAAAAGAATATGCAACTATTCTTCTCCTTCGAGAACTCCATGTTACCTATCCAAAAATTAACCTAACAAATTTTTGGAACGACATTCCCGAAGAAAAACGTCCAAGTGAAGCATTCAACCCTCTTCTCAGCTCATCATCTTCAGAGGACGAATCATCCGAAGAAGAAGAATCTTCTGACTAACTACTCTTTAATTTAATCTTTTTTGTGCTTCTCTAATCAGAATACCTCTTTTTGTATTGTAACAACTCAATCTGAATGACAAAGTGTTCTTCCTTTTTATATCGTTGTTCTCTACACTATTTGATGCTAAATACAAAATAAATGCAAAATTTTAATAAAAAATAACAAGTATTCTCTTCTTCAAAAATATTACAATTTTAAGCTTGATTAGCTCATACAAATTTTCAGTGAGTTTTAAAACATTCACCTCGAAATTTTAAATGTAAAATTGTTGTAAAACATGGTTATTTTCTTCAAAAAGTGTTGTAAACACTTCGGAATATACTTCATTTAACTAATCTCAAAGTTGATCAATATTTGATGATTTGTTAAGATAGTATTCAAATAAATGTAAAATAACCATTGGCAAAAAACGAACTTTATTGATAAAGTTGAATATGTACAAGTACATGAAGCCTCATTAAAACCTTCATGGGCCAACATGGTAGGAAAGAGTGCGCTATTAAAAACAAACATTCCAAAGTATAAACGCATGTCTATTCCTAACAAAGCTTCAAATGTTGAATATTCCATGGGTGCTGTAGCATCCTCCCTTCGAAATCACAGAGACGATAAGACCCTGGCTTGACTCTTTCAACCAATGTATAAGGCCCTTCCCAGTTTGGAGCAATTTTGCCAAAGGTCTTGTTCTTTGTGTGTAGAAAAACTTTTCGCAACACTTTATCGCCTTCTTTAAATTCTCTTCTTTTTAGCTTCAAATCATATCTACTTCTCATGACAGTTTGATAATGTATAGTATTCAAATAAGCTCGAACCCTTTTTCCTCAATCAAATCCACATTTGCCCTTTGAATTTCATCATTAAATCTTTCTAATATTGAGATATTCTAAAAGATGACACCGTAGATTCAATAGGGCTAACCGCATCCATACCATATGCCAAAGCAAAAAGAGTTTCTTTTGTAGCCTCTCTTGGAGTTGTTCGATAAGCCCAAAGCACCTCTTGCAAATAATTTGGCCATTTTCCTGCTACCCCCGATAGATTCTTCTTCAAGCCATCTAAGGTTGTTGTATTTTTCACTTCCACTTGTCCATTAGCTTGAAGATGAAAGGGCGTCGAAAAACATTGTTAAATCTCTTTAGAAGTACAAAATACAGCCATTTCCCTATTGTTAAATTGAAGGCCATTATCTGTTGTAATTCTCCAAGGAACCTTAAAACGACAAAAAATATTATTCACAACGAATTTGATAACATCATTTGCTTTCGTTCTCGATAGCGGTTCTGCTTCTGCCCACTTCGTAAAATAATCCACTACCACAATTATCATTTGTCTTCCCCCAGAGGCCATCACCAATGGTCCCACCAAATTAATTCCTCATCTATCAAACGGTATCGCCTCAGATATAGACATAAGCGGTAGTGCTGGTCTGTGAATAACATTAGCAAATCTTTGACAAGTATCACAACCTTGGACTAAATTTTTAGCATCATTCATGATTGTAGGCCAGTAAAACCCTGCAAGTAAAACTCTACGAGATAAAGATTTAAACCCACAATGAGCCGATCCTTCTCCATCATGCAACTCTGATAATACTTCTTGTGATTCTTGCTTGCCCAAGCATCGTAGCAATGGTCTACTTAATGAATTTTTATATAAAATTCCATCCAGAACTATATATCCAAAGGCTTGACCCCTTAACTTTTTAGCCAGTTGAGAATCATTTGGCAGTAATCCTTGGGTCAAAAAATTAAGAATATACGTTCGGCAATCGCGTCGGCTTTCATCAGTGGCAAACAATTCCTCTATAATTTCACATTGGCCAGGTTGAGAAACAATTGAAGGATTCTCCTGTAGTAAAATCCAAGGATATTCTTCCTTGTAAGCAACATTTGCTAAAGAATCAGCCACCATGTTACTTCCTCGCCCAATATATTCCACAACCACATTGTCAAATAAAAGCATTAAATTCTGAACCTCCCGAAGATATAAAATCAAACGATCCTTCCTTGCTTCGGAAAATACACATACCTGATTTGCCAATAATTGAGAATCCGTTTCCAAACGTACTGATGTTGCCCCATAAATCTTTGCTAATCTCAAACCTGCTAAAGCAGCTTCGTACTCAGCTTCATTGTTTGAAGCATGAAAACTGAATTTATTTGATTTGACCATTATTTCCCCCGTCGGAGCTATCAATTGAACTCCAGCACTGCACCCTGAAATATTGGACCCTCCATCTATTCGAGCAACCCACCTCGAATCAGTAGGAAATTTTTTTATGCTTTCTTTCTCATCCGATCTACTTGAGTGGAACTCAACAAAAAAGTCAGCTAATGCATGTGCTTTGATTGTTGTTTGAGGTGTAAATAAAATATCACAATCTCCCAACTCCACTGACCATTTAGTCATCCTCCCTGAAATATCTGGTCGTTGCAATACATTTTTTTAAAGGGAATAAAGTTTGGACTTCTATACTATGAGCTTGAAAATATGGATGCATCTTCCTAGCAGCAATCACCAATGCTAAAGCCAGGTTCTCCAACTTTATATACTTTTTTTCTGCTCCCACCAAACTTTTACTGACGTAATACACCGGCTTCGGAATACCTGAATCTTCACTAATTAGCACTTCAGTGTGTGCAAAATCCGATACGACAATGTACAAGAATAATTTCTCCCTATTTCGAGGCTTTGCTAATATTTCTTCCGATCTGTCTAGCAAAAGCTTTGTTCATTAATCTTTGGTAAGCAGCCCCAGTATTCTTCAATCCAAAGGGCATCACCCTATAACAATGGAGGCCTCTATCAATTATAAAAGTTGTGCATTCTTGATCCTTCAGATCCATTTAGATCTGATTATACCCTGCCAAAGTATCCATAAAAGTCAAAATTTTATTACCTGAAGTGGAATCAATCAACTGGCAATTCAAGGAACTGGAAACGGATCTTTGGGATAAGCTCTATTTAAATCTGTAAAATCCACACACATCCTCCATTTCACATTCTTATTTTTAACCACTACGAATTCGCAGTCCACAAAAGATATTGAGATTCCCTTGTGTGTCCGCCCTTAGACAACCAATCCACTTCTGCAACAATTGCTTCCGCTTTTTCCGATGAAAATGCTCTTCTTTTTTTAATCAGTGGCTTAACCTTCTGATCTATGGCCAAGCTATGCCGGATTACTTCAATAGGTACTCATGTTACATCTTCCGTCTTCCAAGCGAAGATGTCCAAATTCTGAGACAAAAAATCAAGTAGTTGTTGACGTAGATTATGGGTCAGTAAAGTTTCAATCTGAAGCAATTTTCCTTCTGAAAAAATAAACTCCTCTATTTCTTCACTCACTGTTAAAAAGCCCGGAGTTTCCCTCCGATCGTTAAACCTTTCTTCCAACTCTGAGGGAAACCCTTCTAACTGCTATTCTCGCATCAAATCTACACTGTTCGATCCTCGGACCCGAAGTGCAGTGGCATAGCATTCTCTGGCAACCTTTTAATCGCCCCGAACCACTCCAAATCTGTCTCTAACCAGGTGCTTAAAACATTGATGGACTGTTGATACCACCTCATACATTCCTGAAAGCCATGACCTTCCAAAAATAGCATTATAACTTGTGGGACAGTCCACCACCACAAAAAACACTTGAACCTTCTTCTTGAATGGTCCTTTCCTCAAAGTAACTTCTACCTCGAATTCTCAAACAACACGAGTTGTTACACCCGTAAATCCAATAATTGTACGATCTGATTGAGTAATCCGAGGAGGGTTTGTCATCCTATCATAAGTGGACTTAAAAAGAACATTGGCACAACTGCCAGTATCAATCAAAACACGTCGAATCTCGACACCAGCCACCTCTGCTCCAATTACCACAACATCCTCATGTGGTCATGCAGTCCCTCTCAAATCATCTTCATCAAACAAAATGAAGGGAACGTATTTCTTCCCATACAAATGCGTTGACATCCTCCCTTTAATTTGAGTTGTCAGGTTGACAACATGCCTTTTCCTTGAGCTGTCTGAATTTCCAGTCATTGAATCGCCTCCAAAAATTGCTAACGATTCGAAAAACTTGCACAATTCCCGAACATGTCCCTTTTCTATAGTAACAACCTCAACAGGCTCCTCGACTGCCATCAGAAGTAACATGTTCGGATCCTTCTCAACATATTCATTAGAAGCATCAAATGACTGAACCTGCGAATCCATAATCATCAAATTTTCAGCTGGCTGCGCAGCCTTCGAAGTTGATGCACCGTTATCCTTCGATGCACTTCCATGTGACTTCACATAAGTCAAGAGCTTCCTATACTCAAACAAATATTGGATTTATTTTTTCAAAGCAATACAATCATTTGTATCAGGACCAATGTCATCATGATACCCATAAAATTTATTATTCATTTCTTCCCTTGGTCTACTGATAGGAACTGGTTTCCTAAAATTCACAGAATTCTTAGTTTTATCCCAAATAACATAAACACTCTCTGTCAAATCAGAATAGTACTCTGGCCTAACCCAAGTATTCGCCATAGTTCTGTTGTAATTATTGGATGGAGTGTGGTTCGAATATCCACCACTCTGAGGAGGTAAATTACTGTTCTTCTACCTCGACTGCTGATTATTCCCATTAGCATTATTATTTCCATTCGACGGCTGCCCCTGATTATTGGTTGCCTGTCCCGAATTCTTCGTAGTATTAACTGGTGCACCTCGGACTCTGCTAGATTCTTCAACCTTAATTTGATCCTCGACTTGAGCCATCAATGCTCCCAAAGTCAAAGCCCTTCTCTTTGTCGTCTCATTAGCTAGATCCCCTGGCAACAAACCCTGACGAAAAGCGGCCATTGCCACATTTTCTTCACAATTATCTAAACTTACTTTGGTTAGCACAAACCTCTTTGTATAATCTTTCAATTTTTCTCCCGGTGCTTGCTTACACTGGATAATGTTACCACCATTAGCTCTCATTTCCTTGCTTCTAACAAACTGCTTTCGGAAAGCTATATAAAAATCCCTGAAATTTGAAATGGACCCCTTTGGAATCCTGTTGTACCACTTGAGAGTTGTTCCTTTAAAATTTTGAGAAAAAGCACAACACACAAGCCGATCATTGTCCTTGAAATTCATCATATAATTTTTGAACTGTTCGATATGATCATCGGGATCTTGCATCCCATCGAACTTTTCAAGATTCGAAATATCAAAATGCTTTGGAAGTGTCATAGATTGAATTTCATCTGTTAATGGAGAGTTCCTCCAATCAACACCTTGAACAAATTGATCATCGGTCCCCATTATAACATACAAATTTGTTTCGGTCTCAGCATATTGATTCGAATGATTTCCTTCATGCCAAGTTGATCGAGGAGCATTCTTAGACTTGATCTCCTTTTTATAACTCCTCGAATAATCTCTTTCTGATTCCCCCTTTGAAGAACCTCTATGCCTTTTAAATCATGAAGCTGAGATTTCTACCTCCTCATCACTGGAAGTTATCACTTTTTGCTAATCTTTCTTGTCCTTTTGAGATGAATATCTCTCTTTAGGAAACATAAAATGTGCTTTTGTATGCTCAGACTTAGCATGTCTATCATCGAAAGATCGATCTGACTGACCTTCAACATCGGTCTTTTCTAACTCCTGCCTAACCTCAGATCTGTTTCTAGCTAAGAGTATTTCTTACTCTCTTCGCTCATATTTTTCATTCCACGCATTGATTTTATCAAGAAGTTGATTCATTTTTGTCTTAACATCAGATCAAACTTGGACCGGAGACGATCCATCAGTTCTATTCCTATGAGTCTCATTCTTTTGCAAATCATCTCTCACTGTTTCTAACGCTGATTGAAGGGTAGGATTATTATTTTCAGGATTCATCTTATGAATTTTAGTTAAAGAATATCACCGAATGAACAAGCTACTGATTTTTCTGCTCAGTCCCCAGCGTAGTCGCCAATTTGATATGGTTTTGATTTGCTTAGGTAAATTGCTAGAGAGAAATTCTAGAGAGATAAAGTGCTTAAGGGATTTTAGAAAGACAAAACACAAGTACAAAGTGAGTTTCAAGTAAAAAGTGTTCAACCCCTTTATTAGATTTGTCTGGTCCTTTATATAGAGGAGCCAAGACTTAGTTGAATAACTGAATCTGTTACAAAAACGGATTAATTGTTATTTAGCCCTTACAAATTATGTAAAGTAATAATAGGTTCCTAAAACTTACATCATTCATAAACTAAAGACAAAACTTACACTAATTAAAATCAAGTCCCTGAATTTACATTATATACAAATTAATTCCTAAAAACTCATTTCTATATCAGGCATAAATATGTCATTAATTTTAGTTTAGTAATAGTATATCAAGAATAATACTTATTGAAATTAAACTGTTTACTCATAAATTAGATTCCATTATCAAAACCATGGTCTCGTTTTCGCAGTATGTAGTAAACCATGAATCGCACCCTCTTAGTCGGATATGGATTATTTTTTATCCTAATATAATTATCATTTATATAGTATTCTCCACTTCACAACACATTCCTTGTAAAATGAGAAGTTATTAATTACCTATTTTATTTTGTTAAATTGTCAATTACACTTTTAATGATGGCTTTGATCATATTACCATCTAGATTGATCTTGAATCCATTGCGACTAAAGATCATGGTATCCTCTGGATTATCTTTGGGGATTTCAATTCTATATGAAAGTTAGATAAGCGCATTGGTTCTTCGAAAAATCAGACTACAACTATAGAAGAAGTCAACATTTATTGTTATGAGTGTGAGCCTAGCGATCTCCATTCTACTTTTTGACATTTCACCTGGATAATTAAGCAACCTTCGAATTTTATATTTTTTTAAAATTTATTGTGGCATAATCAACAATAATTGCGAATATTCTTTCTCAATAGATTTCACCCACTTTGATTTTTTTCGTTCTTCAGATCATATCACGTTACCCTTAATCTTGGTATCCCTCGTGAACGTAGGAAAAAACTTTTCAATTTTTTAACATGTGACAATTCCATCATCTTTTCAAAAGGTATTGTCTCGAATACCTGGAATCTTCAAATTAACTACTATGGTATGAGTTTGGTTTCCCAAAAATTCACCCGACTTTAGGCTCTACTCAACAACCTTAATGGTAATGAGTATAATGAAAGTAGCTCTTCAGTTATATCGCTCAAACAAAAATTTTGAAGCTCAATTTAGCCCTCATCTGGACCCTTTAAACCTTAGTCTCATCTCTAAGGAAATTGAGGCATATTTCTATTTTATTTTCGTCAAATAGAACTGGAAAATATTTCCTTAAGAAAAAATCCAAAGAAAATTGGCTCAAACTCGACGAAATAAATACCAAATTATTTCATAGTAGTATCAAAACCTGTATACTTCATAACAAAATTATCAATATTTGAAATACTCGTGGTTAGCTGGTAAGTAGAGCCTTGGGTGTTAGTGATGTTCATATAATCTTACTTAAAGAACCTCTTTAACACCAGACACCTTTGGGCTAACCTGGTGTCACTAGAGTTTCGACCATTCTTACCTCTAAGGTCAATGATTTGGATAAATATTATATGACTCCTTTGATAACCTGTGATGATATTAAGAATATTTTATTCAATATCAAAAGCAACTAATCCTTGGGGCATATAGGTTCAGTTTTATATTTTTTAAGAATGATTTGAATATTGTAAGGGGAGAAATTTATTATGGGGTCCTTGATTTTTTCAATTCTGGAAGTTTAGATCATTCTTGGTATTCAAATTCTATCTCCTTAATTCCTAAAATGAATAACCTAAACTTTGTAGTCAATTTTAAGCCTATTATTAGATGCAATGTCGTCTATAATATTATCTCTAAGATTTTTTGTAATAGAATTTTAGATTTGATTCTTTATATTGACAAATCTCAATCGACTTTCGTCTCTGGTGGGAGCATTTTTTATAATATCCTTCTTTATCAAAAGCTACTTAGAGACTACTATACTAGTTGCACATGTAAAGGGTTGCCCTAAAAATTAACCTAATGATACTCTTTGATAATATTCGTTGGCACCTCCCTTTTTTTATATTCTTTTCGTTACGAACTTCCTAGAAAATTTGATCACTTGAAGCATTTGTTGTATTGCTACCCATTCTTCTACATTAACATAAATTGTGATCTTCTTGGGAATTTCTCTGATAACAATGGACATAAGCAAACATCCATTCTTTCCAACTTATAAGAGCGTATTGAATGAGTTCTTCTCTCTCGACCCTCCTAGTTAGCTCTGAAAAAAGTCATATTTCCTTTTTGGGGTTAATTCTACCTTTCGTAATGATCTCATCAATATTTTAGGTTACAACGTTGGTATATTTCCAATAAAATATCTAGGTTTCCCCCTTCTCAAAGATTAATCTCTCGTAACAATTGTTGCAATCTTTTTCACAAAATTACTTCGCGCGTAGGATCGTGGATCTCCAAACATCTTTCCTATGACGGTTGGCTTCAGTTTATACAGTTTTTACTCTTTGCTAGAAAATTACATTAGTTCTCATTCTTTATTGTCCTTTCAAGGATTCTTAAAGAGCTTTCTTAATCTTTTTGTCTTTTCCTCTAATCCTTCCACGAGATGAAAATATCGACGACCAATGTCGCTTGGTCTAATGTAAGCGTTCCCATGTTAGAAGGAGACCTTAGGATCCTAAATAAAAAATTGTAGTGTAATTGTATAAAAAAATAAAAAATGATAATTTATATCTAGGCTCATCCCCTTCCTCGACTAGAAGGAAAATTTTATGTTTTAGGCCTTAGACTAGTAATTTGTACATGGTAACAATTGGTAATGGGGAAGCTACCTTCTTCTGGTATGATATTTGGATCATTCTCACTTCTCTTGTAACCCATTATGGGAAATGTATTATCTATGATTCTATGTTTGGTAAATATTTGAAGGTCCCACACATCATTCAGGAAAATGGCTAGAATTGATAATCCCACATAAGATATGCAAGTGCTATGAGTCAAAACAATATTTAAGAGATCAATAATATTTAAGAGATCAATAATATTAATATCTCCCTCCCTTCACCAGTTATCATCTTCAACGATGTTCAATAGTGTATATCCAAAAGAGGAACTTGAAAATTCAAAACCAAAGATACTTACAAGACATTCGTACGCACATCTACTGTATCGGTTGGGTTGGGCTAGTATGGCATAAATATAATATTAATCATAATTATTTTATCATATGGTTCTCCATTCACGAGAATTTTCTACTCGTGACAAGCTTCTAAGTTGGGATTTGACTACCCCATTGTATTTGGGTTTATGAAATCACGGTTTTAAAACTATCAATCATATCCTCTATAATTGTAGTTTCACTCATAACATTTGAGGTTTTTCTAATTTCAAGCTTCGATGAAATTTAAACGTCATTAATTGTCCATCTTAAGTTAGCGAGGCATCAAACTGTTCTTCCTTTCGAAAGCGACACATTTGGCATTCTTGATTTAGAACGGTAATTCACTACGTCTGGCATGGGAGGAATGCTAGAATATTTGGCTTCTCCGTCCTGCTTTTGCATTTAAGGTATCGTACCACATGATTTATGACCTTCGGTTTAGGTTTTATGGTACCATGATAATTTTGTTAATATAATCGTTTCTTCTTTTATCTAACTTAACATTTTTTTTTTGCAACCACATATTCCCTCATGATGGTTGTGGTCGTTACCTGTATTATTCGTCATCCGTATTGGTTCCCACTGGTTTACCTTTGAGATGATTGTAATGCCTCATAGATTTTACTTGTTTTACTTATATTTGTATCACTACCTTAACGTGTATTAGGTTATGAGACTATTGTCAACCTGTTTTTTTAACATTTCATGCCACTCTTTGGGATATGTCCCATGTATATATAAGAGCTATTTATTTTAAATATAATATTTTTCAACCAAACAAAAATAACTATAATCTTGTTAAGTAATTATATATATATTAAATTAGATTAATGGTTTAATGTTGGTTTGAATTATTTTGGGGTGTGGGTAGTTTTGTAAAGTGTTTTGTGAAGTTTTGTAGTATTAAATATTTGGTGTAGAAATTAGTGAGATAATTGAGCAACCTGGTTGTATTAAATGTTCATTACCCTCATTAATGAGAGTGGTTGGGGTATTTATACTCTTAATCCATGATCCATGGGCTTATGGGTCAAGTTACGAAACCGGGTCGAGTTTAAGGACCCATTAATTGTTTAAGTAGATTAGCAAATAGCTTAGTCATAAGGTGTTTTTACTTTTGTCGTGTCCGAATTTTTAGTGGTGTGTCATTGTCCGAATTACCCCTGTCCGAATTATGCAATGGGCTGTGTCAGAAGATTCCAAACTCATCAGTAGCCCCTTTTCTAGGCCTTGCCAAATGTATTTAGTTGGGTTAAAAAACTCATTAGGCCAGTCTCAACTTTATCCGACCTGCCCATGTGGTTCGTATCATGAAGTTTGCTTTCAACATCAACTCAGTTCGAAGTTTGTCAGAACTGGTTTCTCTTTCCAGAATTCTACGAATTTCTTCTTGGATGGTGGGACACGTGTCGATGTTTGGTTTGACCTACCAGCCTTTATTTTTCCTAGACCGGCGCGCCCACTAAGTCTAGAAAGTTACCTAGGCCTTTGATTCTTCACACATTTGCGCAGCCTTTAAGTATTGCAAAACCCTCTTCAACTTCTCCTAGGTAACAATTACTTTTTACTGTTATATAAATTCTCTTGCACTATTTCATTGTCTTCCATAGTAAAAGCTAATCTAGACAAATTTCTATTTTTATCTTCAACTTGTTCTTGAGAGGTTTTATGTTCACAGCTAGAGACGCACTAGTTAAAGGCGACTGATTGAATCTATCAGAGTTAGAAAGAGCGAAAAACGTAGAAAGAGAGAATCGCATTGCTGCCAGCCTCTCAATTTCTCCAAGTGAGAAATCCAGTGAACCGATTCAGGAAGCCGATCGAGGGTCATCTTCATCTAAAAACCCTAGGCCCAGACAGCTATTCAAACCAAGCCTTTCACCCCTTCCCTCAGATTGTTCTGTTCAAGAGTCTCAACCTATGGTGGTTAAAGAAAAAGTTGTTTCAAGTATCAGAAAACCTTCCCCCTTCATTGCCATGGTTTCTGATGCTGAGAAGTCTCTGGAGAAGATAACCACTCGCCAGACGACCCGTCTAATTAAAACTTAATCTACAACTTCACTTCCCAAGCCCTCCGGATCGAAGGCGTCTAAAGCTGCTCCAAGGGACCAGCCCTCCGGATCGGAGGCATCTAAAGTAGCCCCAAGGACCAAGCCTTCCGGATCCCAACCTCATCCTGAAACTAGGCCTTTAGAGGAAACAGGTACTCAACCATCCGAACAGCCTTCGATACCATAAACTAGCCCAAATCCACCAAAGGAAATTGATAAACCTTCCACAGTGATGGAAGAAGTAATGTAAGATAGTATTGAGGAGGATCCCTTTCAAACCGAGGTATCAGGTCAAACAGGGGATGCTACTTCTGACAAGAAGGGAAAACCCAAAGTTAAGATCTGTATGACTCATCCGGAGCTTCCGGAGTGCCTAGATGGCAAGGTAGGCCCTTGCTTCAAACACGTCAGTGTCAAGTACCTGTTGGCACTACAAAATATAAACTACGTCTACACCCACAGGGCTGAGTTGGGCCGGATCCAGACAAAATAAGGGATTCTAGAGTTAGTGAAGGTAATGATACCTATCACTCCGGAGACTCCTATGGACTGGAAGCTAAACTGGGGACTTCGGTTTCCATTGGACCCAGAAATCGTCAGGTACTTCCACCTAGTTAAACTCTACCCTAGCCAGCTAAGCCCCAATGCCTGGTATTCTCTTCTTGCTTGCATAATGGCATCAAGGTTGTCAAAAATCCCACTCCCAATGGAGCAGTTTGCTATTGTGGCAAGATTATGCAACAATCATCAGATTTCATTATACCATCATAATATGAGGAACAACTTCAAAGTGGTAGATGACTTGCTAGAGTCCGAAAAGAACTAGAGGACACATTTTCTGTTTTTCAATGGGACATGGGAGAACGGTAGGAATATCAAGGCCGACACCAATCATAGCATGCTGACTAGCAGGTGGAAAAGTACTGGTGAGTTTCTATCCTATATTTTTTTCTCATGCTTTTCCTTTTTAAATCACAAGTGTTCCCATTCTGATTTATTTTGTTACTCCTTTTTCAGTGCTGCCGAAGGAGTTCACCGGACACCTAGAGAAGGGGAAAAAACCTGTGCAAAGCTTAACGCATGGGCTGCGGAGCATCGAGGGAATGCTTTCCGTAACTGTTTCACCTCATGAAATATTGTGAGGTCCCATATGTGGAGCACCAAAGGCCGGAGGGACCTCTCACGGGAAGAGCTAACTACACTGCCTCCTCCTGGTGTAATCTTGAAACGAGTAGAGTCCAAGGATGGCAAATTCTTCATACTTTGCAGAGCAAAAACTCCCAGCAAGATGAAGAACAAGAAGAAGAAAGCTGCAACAAAGCTGGTTCAAGCAGCCATAGAAGGGACTGGTTCAGGGTACCGAGGAGAGATTGACGCTGCCCTGCTCAAAGTAGTAGAGGCTGAAACAATAGGGGAGGCGGGAGAGTCGCAGAACCCACCAAAACCTCCCAATAAGGACAAAAAAAGAAGGGCCAACAATGATGAGAAGGCTGCTAAGAAAAATAAAGTCATATTGGGAGAAGAAATAATTCTTCGTCCTTCGGAGAGTCAACCTCCACCAGCCCCTGTTGATCCCACCTTACAAGAGAAAATCCCAACACGTCTGTAGTCCGGAGAGGTTGCTGGGGGAGGGAATGAAGAAGTGGACATCAGGGCCCTTCAGGACATTGATTTATACTTTAATGATTATGAGAAGGATGACTTCGCAGGTCCTTACCGCCCCTCCAGCTCTGCAAATATGGTAACCTGCAATGGTAAGTCTTTCTCCATCTCCGAAGAGGAAGATGTTCTGAGCCATTCCCTCCTTGGTCACATCCATCCAATACTTGACTTGGAAAGACATGTGAAGAGTCACTCCACCCTTATTAGCTCCCTCACCTCTGATCCCTCACCTCTGACAAGGAATATCTATCAACCATCCTCCTCAACGCCAATCAGATTATAGAGAAACTAAAGAAGGATATAGATGCATTGAAGAAAGACAAGGAGGATTCATCAACCAAGTTGGCCAATTCGGAAGCTTCCATAACTGAACTCCAGACTAAGTATTGTGGCTTGTAAAAGAACCTCACAAATTTTAAGGAGGAGCTGAAGACCAAAGATGGTGTCATCCAGACCCTATCCAATGAGAAAATTAAGTTAGAGGGTGTTGTGTCAGACTTGGTCAAAGAGAAAGAGGATTTCAAGGAGCAGTAGGAACAAGCTATTCAAGCGGGCATCGCCAAGTACACTAATGGAGTGATAGACTCCTTAGAGATAAGAGATGATCAAGTCAAGTCTGACATGGTGCTGTTCTTCCATGAAACTTTTCCGAAGAGGACCCTTGGTCCTTTATGGAAATATGTGGAATATGAAGACATCCCATTTCACACTTTGGCCGATAAAGACAAGCACAAATATGCCACTGGATTAGATTCCACTACTGATGATAAAGAGGGAACCGGTGAGAGTTCGAATTCCGAACTCAAAAGTCCCAAGAAAGGTGGTGGTGGTGGTGAAGGAACATCCGAAGGGAACTAGCCCTAAGGTTTAATCATATTTTTTTATCTTTTTTGAACAGATAAAGTCCTTGGATGGTCAAGGCATAATTTGTAATATCATTCGGTCAGAGCCTGAATATGTCTTTCAAACACCTAAAGGCCTTGGATGGCCAAAGCATGTTTTGTTTTCCTGTTCGGTTGAAGTCCGAATAGGTTCAATTTATCAAACCTTCTTTATTTAACACTTTATTTCCCTTAAACTTTAATGGTTAATGTTTAAATAGCCCCTAGTATTTCAAAATTATTTTAGTGAGAGTGTTTAATATCTCCGATGACATGTATTTATAGTTATCACACAACCATGTTTATCCGATCTACTAAAGATCCAAAGTGTTGAATCAGTGGTTTGTACTTGAATTAAATTGTAGTAAAACCACTTCGACTGTTTTAAGAAGCATCTTATATTATTGAATAAAAAACCGGACACCTCACTAAACCTCCCCACGCCACCAGGGTAGGAAAGAGTATGCCCCTAATATTTACATTGGTATTTAACAATTAAATATTTACACAAAAGCTTTAATCTAAATATAACCTGATATTTTCAATATTCCATGGGTGCTTCAAAACTCTTCCTTTTTTGTCTTGAAGCCTATATGTCCCAGGCTTAAGTTTCTCAGAGACCTCATTGGGGCCTTCCCAGTCCGGAGCCAGCTTACCTAACTGCTTCTCCTTGGTGTGTAAGAAAACGTTTCTTAACACTTTATCTCCCAGTTGAAAATCTCTTCTCTTGACCTTGGAAGGAAATATGCTCCTCATCAAGCCCTGGTAGTGAGCTGTTCTTAAATGAGCTTTAACCCTTCTTTCTTCTATTAAGTCCAATTGATTCCTAATTGCTATATCATTAGCTTGTTAGGAATAGTTGTGGATTCTGTATGAAGGTAGGGTGGCTTCTATGGGGGTAATTTCATCCATCCCATATACCAAAGCAAAAGGATATTTCTGTGTAGCACCCCGGGGAGTAGTTCGGTAGGCCCACAATACTTCTTGCAAATAACTTGGCCACTTCCCTGCAGCTCCTTCTAGAATCCTTTTTAACCCAAACATAATAGTTCTGTTGGCAACTTCAACTTGGCCATTTGCTTGGGGATGGAAAGGAGAAGAGAAACAATGTTGAATTCCTTTAGAGGCACAAAAAATCTCCTTATCCTTGTTATCAAACTGTGGCCCATTATTTGTGGTAAGCTTTTGAGGAATCCCAAATCTGCAACGTATATTGGATAGGATAAATTTAATGACAGCTTTCAAAGTGGTTCCTGCCAAAGAATCTGCCTCTATCCATTTTGAGAAGTAATCAATACCAACTATAATAGTTCTGCACCCTCCGGACGCCATTGGCAAAGGCCTAACTAAAACTAATCCCCAATGAGCAAAAGGTACTGGCTCATAAATAGATTCCATAGCTACTGCTGGCACATGGATTTCATTGCCATACCTTTGAGATGGATCACACTTCTTTACCATTTCTTTAGCTTCTGCCATTATGGATGGCCAATAGTACCCAGCCAACAACACTATCCGGGTTAGTCCCATGTACCCACAATGGGCTGATCCTTCTCTATCGTGTAGTTCGGATAAAACGACTTGAGATTATTCAACCCCCAAACAACGCAAGAGAGGTCTACTGAAGGATTGCAGAAAACCAGAGCCCTGTGCTTGATTGTTCTTGTCATACCTTTATCCGGAGGCGAAACCCCATCAGAAATATATTAAAGAAGGGAAAACCTCCAATCTTTAGGCTGAATCACCTGTATACTCAAACTTTCCTCCTCTTGCTTACTTTGACTAGATTGAATGGAGGGGAATTATTGTATGTGAATCCATGGGTAAGACTCAAAATATGCTATGGTTGCCAAAGAATCTGCCTGTGCATTCTCTGACCTAAGAATATGTTCATAGCGAACACTTTTGAAATTGGGTGCCACCTCTTTCAGGATGAGTATATATTTGATCAGTTGCTCTTTTTTTACCTCAGACTGGCCTTAAGCTTGATTGATAAGAAGCTGAGATTCACTCATCAACCGAACTCTCTTAGCCCCACATAGGAAAGCTAATTTAAGACCAGCTATAGTTGCTTCATATTCAGACTCATTATCGGATGCCCTGAATCCAAAGCATATATCTTAGTACATCTTATCACCATATAAAGAGGTTAATCAAATTCCAGCTCCACACCCCATTGTGGTTGAACCGCCATCAGTTCGGACTACCCATTCTTTCTTAGTTTTCTTTTCTGAAGTTTGTTTGGAGTTCATGTCTGAACGGAATACTACCAAGAAATCAGCTACTGCTTGAGCCTTGATTGTCGTTCGTCGGGTGAAATCAATATCATAATCACCCAACTCTACTGACCACTTGGTCATTCTGCTTGATATTTCTGCCTTTTGAAGAACATTCTTCAATGGGAAAGATGTTCGGACAATGATGGAATGAGACTGAAAATACGGTCTCATCTTTCTTGCTGTAATTACTAAGGCTAATGCCAATTGTTCAAGCTTCAAGTACCTCTTCTCAGGATCTATCAAACTTTTGCTGATGTAGTACACCGGACGAGGGTAGTTGTCCACTTCCCTCACAAATACTGCGTTTATAGCACAATCTGACACAACCAAGTATACATAGAGTGTTTATCCTTGGATGGGTTTAAAAAAGTCTTTGGTGAGGATAAGTGTTTCTTTATTTCAAAAAATGTTTGGCTGCACTGTGGAGACCAATTAAAATCTTTAGTATGCTTCAAGCTTTGGAAAAACGGAGCACACTTATCTAAAAAACCTTCAAATAAAACGATTCAAGGCAGTCAATCTTCCAGTAAGTCTCTGGACTTCCTTAATATTTCAAGGAGGATCCATTTCTAGTAGAGCATTAAACTGATCCGGATCGGGCTGTATCTCCTTTTCACTTATCACATACCCCAAAAAATTTCCGGATCGAACCATAAAGACACACTTTTCAGGATTCAGTTTCAAATTTACAGTTGCCAAATTAGCAAATGTCTTTTGAAGGTTAATTATGTGCAAATCCTCCTCCAAGCTCTTAACCATCATGTCATCTATGTATACCTCCATATTTCTGCCAATCTTACTAACGAATATTTTGTTCACCAACCTCTGGCAGGTCGCCCAACATTTTTTAACCCAAAAGGCATCACCTTGTAACAATGGAGACCCATATCTGTTACAAAGGTAGTATGATCTTGGTCTTTTGGATCCACCTGTATCTGGCTGTACCTAGAGAAGGCATCCATGAAGGACAACAACTTGTTTCCAGACGTTGAGTCTACCAACTGATCTATCTGGGGTACTGGATAAAGATCCTTTGGGCAAGCCCTATTGAGGTTAGTAAAATCAATACACATACGCCATTTCCCGTTCTTTTTCTCGACCAATACTGGATTGGCAGTCCATAAAGGATACTGAGATTCCTTTATGTGCCTCATCCTGGTAAGTCGATCAACTTCTTGGACTATTACATCAACTTTCTCCTTAGAAAAAGCTCTCATTTTCTGCACAACAGGTGCAACATTATTCCAGATTGACAACTTCTGTGAGATAACGCCTGCAGGTACTCCATTTACATCACCATTGCACTAAGCAAAGACATGCGGATTGTTCAATAAAAAGGACAACAATTTCTTTTTCAACTATGGCGCCATCTTGGAGCCAATCTTGATACTTCTACCCTCTACCAAAGAGTGGGTTTCAATCTCTTCAACTGGTATTATAACACTAGGATCCTCTATGGGGTCATCAATCTCACCCTCTCCCTCAGAAGGCCTCAGTAACTGCTAATCTTTATTAATCTGACTGCTCTTAAGGTTTTAGAAGCAAGTGCAGTTGCATAGCACTTCCTTGCTATCTTCTAACTACTTCGGACAACACCCACTTGCCCTTGAACTGCATACTTCAAACACTGGTGTACTGTTGAGGCCACAATATGCATTCTAGAGAGCCAGGACCTCTCACATATTTCTTTGTAGCATGTGGGGAAATCTACCACAACAAATAACACCCTGACAAGCTTTTTAAAAGGCCTCTTGCCCAACAGCACATCTTTCTCAAACTTCTCGATTACATCCGTAGAGCTTCCTTTGAAGCCCATAATGCTTCTATTTGACCGTTGAATAACGGTCAGATTCTTCATCTTCTTGTAGGAGCTTAAGAAGAGGATGTTTGTCGAACTGCCTGTGTCTATAAGAATTTGTCGGATATCATTGCCCCCAATAGATGCTCCTATCACCACATCATTCTCACGAGGCCCAATAATATTTCTCAAATCGTCCTCATCAAAAACTATAAATGGAAAAGGGGTTTGGCACTGGTGAGAAGACATGCTGCCTTCCAAATGAGTAGCCAGACTGTGCACATGCCTCTTTTCTGATGAAGGAGTGGGCGTTGTCATGGTATCTCCTCCAAAGATGGTGAGTGACTCAAAAAATATATCAATCCGGACACCTTCTTAGTCTGCTCTGTTATGACCCCCACTTTATTCCGAATTGGATAAGGATCAAAATACTCAGAATCAACATCAAATACTTCAAGGATCACCACTACCCCTTCTTGAGCAGATGTTCCCACATTATTTGTAGGGCCTCTCCGGGGACTATTGTCAGGCCTGTTTCCACTTCTTCTTTTGACATAAGCTCCCAGTTTTCCTCTTTCAATAAGATTATGTACTTCTTGTTTCAAGGTTATGCAGTCTTGAGTATTATGGCCTATATCATTGTGATATTGGCAAAAGCAAGTATTTCGACTCTCTCTAGGGGACTGCAGTGCTGCTGGTTTCCGGAAATGAACTTCCTCTTTGGTCTTGTCATATATTGTGGCTACATTCTCTTTCAGTTCTGCAAACCACTCCATTTGCACCCAATGACTTCTTTTATTCCTTGATTGCTGGCTCTGAGACTGATTCTGGTTGGACTAAGTTTGTTTAGCCCTGTTAGACCCTTGTTCGGTCTCATTAGCCTTATATTCAGACTGATTCTGAGCTGTTGTGGTGGACCTCACTTGACGGTGCATCCTAGTTTTCTTGGTTTCATCCACATTAATTTGATTTCCCACCTGATTCAACAAGCCACCCCAAGTCATGGCTTTCTTCCTAGTCACCGAATCAGCCAGATTCTTAGGGTTCAACCTTTGTCTCAAGGAAGAAATTGCCACCTGTTCGAAGCAATCTACTAACCCGTTCTTGGTATTCACAAACACACTTATGTAGTCTTTTAAAGACTCATTGGGTTCTTGGGAACAATGGATAATGGTATCTCCATTGCCCTTCACCCCCTTACTCCCAACAAATTGCCTTCGGAAGGCAACCCATAAAGTATCGAAGCTTCTGATACAACCCTGGGGTAAGCTATTATACCACTTAAGAGCGCTTCCCATAAAATATTGAGAGAAGGATCTGCACAAAAGTTTGTCATCATCATCAAAATTCATCATGAAGTTCTTGAAACTCTTCCAGATGGTTGTTCGGATCCTTATTTTCATCAAACTTCTCCATTTTTGAGCTGTCAAACCTTTTGGGTAGGTTTACTGACAATATTTTGGCAGAAAAAGGTGATTGTCTCCAATTCCTATTATGACTGAAGACTGTGTCTTCATTAGGCGTTGCGAAAATACATGGTTCGGTCTGAAAAGCAAAATGATCAATCAACAACTGATCAACATACATGTGGCTGTGGCTGTGCGATGTCCCTTTGCCCAGATGCCTTTTAAGCCTTCCATACCTATCTCTATTTCTTGAATATTTTTTAATTAGTTTCTTTTTCTTTCTATACCTCCCTTCATCACTGCTTGATGACAAAGACTCCTCATGCTCAACCTCGCTCGAAGAGCTGCTGGAGGACTCAGAATCTGAACTCTCAACTGGCTTAGACCGATGAGTCTTCTTAGAATTAACATGGGTCCTTTTTGAACTCAAGTGAGTCTTTGCTGATGGATCATTCTCCCTAGGTTTGTCAGTGTGATGAATAGTTGACGCCTCTGACTTCTCCATTATACCATTTTTCAGCTTGTTTTATGGCCCTCAACGCCTCTATTTCTGCTCTCAACTTATCTCACTCTTCAATAGTATATTCCTTATTTTTCCCAACCGTCTCCACCAAAGGTGGTGGAGTTCCCTGCTCGTTCGGATCCATCCGAGCTGGTTCTTTCTGATGGTTTTGAACGTAGAATTTATGCACGGTCACCTCCCATTGTGGTCGCCAATTTGGTTTGGTTTATTTTGGGCTGGGGTAGTTTTGTAAAGTGTTTTGTGAAGTTTTGTTGTATTAAATATTTGGTGTAGATAATTCATCAGCCTGGTTGTATTAAATGTTCATTACCCTCACTAATGAGAGTGGTTGGGGTATTTATACTCTTAATCCATGATCCATGGGCTTATGGGTCAAGTTACGAAACCGGGTCGAGTTTAAGGACCCATTAATTGTTTAAGTAGATTAGCAAATAGCTTAGTAATAAGGTGTTTTTACTTTTGTCATGTCCGGATTTTTAGTGGTGTGTCATTGTCCGAATTACCCCTGTCCGGATTATGCAGTGGGCTGTGTCAGAAGATTCTGAACTCATCAAATGTGCTTATGAACAATGAACCTCTGCATTACAATTTTTTGTTTCAAAGTGTATAAGACTTTTGTTAGAAGAAAATGAACCTATAAAAATATATAATTTTAAAGCCCAATTTATTAACTAATGTATTTGCTTCACATAATCACATTTTCACACTTTCATATTGTTTTAATCTCTTTCTTTTTTTATTTATTTTCTGCCCCAACGACATTAGTTCCGCCCAAATCTACACTAATCGATCTTTTTTTTAAATGTTTTCCTCTAATTTTATTTTTGAACCTGAATCATGGTCTAAGTTTTCTTTATTAGTTCATGAAAATCTTGATATCGAATCGTATGGAGGTTGTACAGAAAAAATCTAGAGCAAAAGAAAATGTAAGTGTTGCTGAAACAAAACTTCCTTTAAAAAAATTAAAAAATGTATTAAGGTCATGTCATATTTTACCAATTTTCTACTAATAATCCCAACATAAATATTAATAATATTAAACCAAAATAAATAAATCTAGAATTCGTCAATTTGGATGCTTAAATGAGATGGAAAACGAAGATGGACGAGACAATAAGATTTTTAATTTTTTTTATATTATATAAATTTTATATTTTAATTTGTGATATTAAATATAATATATAATTTTGTTTATTAGTTTATTTCGTAGAATATATATATATATATATATATATATATATATATATAAAATTTTACTTTTGTATAGCATGTCGTTGTCTTATTCTCTGTCACATGTACTGAATATTTACATTATTGGTATGACTTGGTTTTTATATTTTAATTGAATTAATTTAGTTGTTTTTGTAGGTAAGTCGGACGGATCATAACTTTTGAAAACAGAAAACAGTGAGTTTTTTGTATAAGTGTTTTATATTTAAATTTAAATAAATACTAACTAATCTATTACGTATATGAACTATCTATAAATATCCAAAAAAGTAAAACATTATCATTTGATATCCAAAATTGGTAAACTAACTATAGATATATGGGCCATAAATTTGGATAAAAATATCATCATTAATATAAATAAAATGTCTTACTCAAGCCCTCAAGGGGTAGCTGAGTTGGTTGAGTATGGCATGCTTGTGAGCAAAGGTCATGAGTTCGAATCCCTCTACATACGCTTTATCGGCTGAGCCTGTCACCTTGTCTGGTTTACCTTCTGGCGTTGGTTTGCAGGCTATCGCGTCAGACTGAGGGTTTACCCTGTGCGCACTCATTGCACTCTGAGTAGCGGCTGCGGGTTCCCTCCGGAAAAAAAAAAGTCTTAGTCAAGCCCCTAAGGGGTAGCCGAGTTGGTATAGTAAGACATGTTCGTGACCAAAGGTCATGCGTTCGACTCCCTTTACAAACTATTTCTTGGTTGAGTTTGTCACCTTGTGTGGTTTATCTTCTAACGTTGGTTTACAGGCTATTGCGTCAGACTGAGGGTTTACCCTATGCACACTCGTTGAGTAGCGGCTGCGGGTTCCCTCCGAAAAAAAAGATGTATTAATCAAAAAGATGATTTTTTCCTACATTTGAAGAAAAACGTGTCACATTCTTTTTCTATTGACTCCCTCAACCCAACCTCTACAAACTCAAATTTGGATTTTATTTCATCATTCAAATTCCGATTCGAAGCTTAATTTTTAAATTCTCTCTAAAACTGCTTTCATCTATTGTTCGACCTTCATTGAAGCACAAACTCTCTCTAATGATTCTCTAAAGTTTGGATTATGTAAGTAATTAGTATCTTTTTCATATTTTTTTGTAAGTATGATGTTTTAGTTTTAGTTTGGAGATTTTAAAAATTATAAATAAGTTTTTAGTTAGCATTCTCCATGAAATATACATTCGCACTATCATTTTTTAGTAAACTAGGATATGAGAGTATGAGAAGCTCGAACGATTTGTATTTGATATTTTATATTTTACTAATTTGATTCGAATGTATTGTCTGATGTCCTATAGCTTACTATTCTGAATGAGAATTTTTAATTTCATTTAGCGCAAAGGTGAAATATTATCACGCCTTGCACATTCACCATCTTTCATTGAGACGTCTCAATTGTTTTGCATGATGTAAAGTGTGTTTTCTACTTTTATCGCATGTTACCATATATGATTCATTTTTACACATTTATCGCATATTTACACGTGTGCTTGTGCATGCCATATTTATTTTGAAGATGTCTCATATGTCTTTCATGTCCCTTATGTATGGTCTCGCATAATATTACTTATGTACAATATCAAAAATTTCATTAACATATCTTGTATTGTTTGTTATACTTGGTTTCACCTCTTTCTTAAAATTGTTCTCATATTTTGTGGCTCTTAAAGCATGCTAATTCAGATTAAGTCTAGTGAACATATTAATTTTGATGAAAGAGAAGGCTGTCATTCTTACCGATGAACACATTGAAGCGACTAAGGAAACATCATTCTATAAAATATTGAATGCTTCATGTGATCTCCTGATGAGAATTTACAAATGAATTTTTTTATTAAATAATTACCGAGATCATAAAGAAATACTCGATAAAGTAATATGTTTTTCTCTTGGGATCTAAACGTGTTAAATGCACCACCAAAGATGTGAAGATTATTTTTAGTTTAAAGAAAGAGGAGGGGGAAATTCCTCTAAACTCTAAAGATGGCTTCAAAATTAGATACATCGATGATGCAAAAATAGAATCCCATATCATCAAAAAAAATTCTTCTAAAACATTATAAGAAAAATGGGCAATAATAAATCAAAATAAATATTAAACAATTTGATAGAGTTATGACTTTATCATTGATCTTGTATTATTGCTGACTGTGGTATCAGATGTCTTAGTTGTAGATAATATAGGTCATCTATCGCATGATGTAGTAGAAGTAGTATCACATGTTCATTCAAATGTAATATCTCCTTATAGTGTTTTGCTCAAGTTTCGCATGCTTTATTTGTAGTAGTATCACATCAATTGTCTTATAGTGTTTTGCTCATATATAGTATCGCATGATTTAGTAAAAATATGTATTTAATAGTTAATATTGATTGTTGTGTTATGCTTTACATGATGAAATAGGCAAAGCCACTGGTGTCGGGGGAAGAAAGGTGTAAATAATGTTGTTATTTGATCATGTTTATGTGCTCTACAATATTCTATTCAGTATCATGTACTGGTTAAAACAACAGTCTTTTATGTTAAAGATCTTTAAAAAATAAACAACTATGATTGGGCCAGAGCAATCTAAGAAAACCTACTTTGGTCAATTCGAACCTGTGTCTTTGAAAAACCTGAGAAAGTTATTGGATGTATTGCACTTTTAGTGGTTAGCATCTTGGTCCATTATTAAACAAGTAAAAACTAGTTATAATGATGCTGGTATATTTTTTCATGCAGTAATTCATCATGGAGAATACAACCATTGTGCAAGGAGACGCAAAGTCCAATATGATTATAAGATACTACAAGTGGTGGAGATTGGAATCAAAATCAACAAACTTGGATTTGATTTAAAAGATAAAATTTGATCCGGACTGGAATGTTAGTTTTGCATGGTTTATTTAAAGTAATATCTCATGTCGTATTTTGATACAGTCACGTATTCTTTACTAATTTTCTTTTATAAGTTTATAGGTTTTGGAAGGTGAATTTATTTTAACAACTGAGGAAATGAGTGCACTTGGTGAGGATGAAGATATTGGGCATGATCTGTGAGATGATATAGTTGGGAATCCTAATCTTGTACCAGAGTCAATGCCTAATAAGAGAACAAAATATGTAGCAACAAAAACTAAAAGAAATAATTCAGATCCCAGGCAGCCACCAACCAGAACAACAAGTTAAACCCCAACCCCAACCATAAAAAACTAAACACATGACGAATAAATCTACAATGTAAAAATCGAGTTTAAACAAATCTTCAACGTAGCTTTCTGTCTCTATAAATAGGATCTAATATCGGGTTCAAATCTTAGTTATAACGAATTCAGTGATGACGAAAACCTTTGAGCTTATCTAAAATGTAAAATATGATTCAAAATCCAAACTCGAACATAGCGTCTCTTTCTAAAAACCGGGTTTTAGATGAATCTTAGTGTTGATACATATTTCCCTCTCTAAAATATAAAATTTAAATTGTGTAAGAGGAAGGAAAATCTCATAGGTTTTTAATTTTTTTCTCTTTAAAACAAAACTTTCTTTGAAAAAAAAGGTTACATAGTTGTTGAGGGTTTTAAAGGAATAATTAAATAATTGGTTATTAAGTTTGAGTTAGGTACCGAAAATGGATGTTAGATAGGTAATACTAAGACGCGAGGTATTAAATGCCAGTAACCATTATTGTTGGGTATATATGCTTACATATATATATATATATATTATTTGGAATTGTTTTTCTTTTGTTGTTTTGTGGTAATTTTATGTTATTATGTACTGTTTTGCTTATTTTCTAACTATCGATCTGAACTTTATAACTTTTGAATTTCCTATTTATTAGTATTTTTGAAATCGTCTTATGGTGGAACTGGAAGCTCCTAAAATTCAAATTGATTTTATTTTATTCAACTCTACCCTTTAACCCCAAATATATCTATGAGATATTATTGTTCCTTACTCATTTATCTTTTTAGTTTTAAATATTGAACAAAATATTACATCTTAAGTCTAACGTATAAGATATTTTAGTAGTTGAGGAAATATCCTTAAAACTTTTATTTTTTAAGATCATTTAATTATAGTATATTATAGGCTCTTAACACTTAATTCAAACTAGTAAATTGATTTTGAGTTTAAAAAGTTAATAATTATATATTTAGATTTTTATTTGATTAAGTTTTTAAAAATATTTGTCTACAATTTATCAAAATTGATTATATTATAAATTTACTCAGAGTATAAATTTTTACATAGAAATTGATTAAGTAATATAATATTTTTTCTGAAACTTTAGTTGTTATATGCATATACAAATATATTAAAATAATAAATAATAAATAAATATTAGAAAATAAGAACTTAATAAAAAAATTAATAATAAATATATAAAGAGATCGTATAAATTAAGTAACTGGGTTTCATGCCTAATCTGATGAAAATTCACATAAACATGAAAGGGGTTTATGTTAATTTTTATATGTATTTTGTTGAGTTTTGTAGCCTAATTACTCTCTAGGACAGTGAATCTTTAAGGGGCGCTCCATAAGCTAATGCACTCAGTTAGCTCGGAGAGATGTCACTGATCTAAAACTCACTAAAAGTATTAGTTAGAAATATTAATAGTATTATACATTACATAAGTCACATGCATGTAAATATAAAAAAATCATTAATTTTCCAAGTTTATATGTCATTTGGAGTACCTTGTCACCTAATAACTTAGACGGATTGACTTGTTATTCATTGTGTGTCATTAATTTTTAATTTATTAATGAAAATTTTGAATATAATACGTAATGAAAATTTAATATTTTGGAAAACAACTTAAAAATTATTTAGACTTCTTGAACGTTTATATATATAACAAGTGGTTATGAAGTTTTCACTTGTTCCATTAGCTTTTTTTGCAATTAAAATATTTGTTATTGATTTATACCATAAGATAATATCATTTTATCATACTTGTAATTTGTGATATTCAGTTTTTGCTAAGGACTAGCAAATAAGTGAGGGATATATATAATTAAATGTTTTTTATTTTTTATTTTTTATTAATTTAATTGTTAGATTTATTTAATAATGAATAAAATACTCTTATATAGTTATTTTTGTGTTTATTAGTAAATTGAGAGATAAAAATATAAAAATAAGTTAAATTGCAAAATTAAGAAATTGGTAAAAAGTTAAGGAATTGAAAAAAAAGATAAAAAGTTAGACACAAAGATGATTTAAAGAGGAAAAAACATATATTCTCCTAATAAATAAATATTAAATGTTTATTATTTATTATTTATTTAAAAAAAATTTAATAACTCTTTTATTTTATTTAATGACAAATAAGATATTACTTATTAGATATTAGGGTTTTATTTTTAGCCGGTAAGGTTTAAAAAACCATTTTTTTTAATAAATAAAAGAGCTACACACAACAAACAATACATAATAGTGTTAAATACACAAGTCCTAGTATTTTTACTTTCGCCTTTTCTCTTATTTGTTCTTAGAATTATGCTCAATATGAGCTAAACTCTTTCTTTTAGGGTTATTAAACCTCTATAAATATAATAATATGTAATAGTATATTTTTTAATTCTTTTTAGTATGATTATTGAATTTAATCCTTTCAATTAACTACAGGTTTAATTGATTGTTAAATGATCTAGGATGAGACTAAGAGATAAAAATCTATTTCAAAATCATACTAATACCATTGTGTTGAACGAGTAGTGCGACATGGCCATGACCAGTGATATCTGAACTAGGTTGTTATATCTTTTGATCCAATTTTAGGCGGTATAAGACTAGAGATATAAGAAACAAGAAGGTTAGTTGTAAAAACTAAATTAATTATATTGTATTAAAACATATAAATATAAATTTTTGATACATGTTTAATAACATCGGATCTGTTTAATATTGATATACTATCATCTTTTTTTTTGTTTCACAAAAATATTGATCCTCTCTATCACAAAATCAAATTTTATTTTTTCTCAAATTAGTATATTTTTATAGTAATTATAGGCAAAAATAATTAATTTCATTAGGACTCAATAAATCATGAGTTTGGTACTCATTAAAACTTTAGCGAAAATCTTACACTTGCGATTTATCCATCATTCTACAAATTCAACGAATACAAGCTGTAGAACTACGATAAACATTTCAGATAACATATCGATTTTTTTTAAATGATATACTAGGTTTCATGAAACATATTTTGTATACATTTTAAGAATATATTTTTAATTAGTTCTAGATTGCCTCAAAAATCTGTACAAATCTTCAACGATCTATGAATGAAATTTTAAACTATTAAATTAAAATGATATAACTAGAAAGACAAAACAGCTTCATAGGATCAAACCAAACATGAGAATTTTTGCGACTATACTCAAACATTTGTGCATGTATATGTAGAGATCAAATGTTGTAATTTTTTTATTACATGAACAACATATAAACAAAAACTTCAAACATTTTTGTTATGATAAATCAATTACTAAAAATTAAGAACCACACTTCGAATATCTATTTGCAATGGTCATTAGTTATATAAAAATAGAGGAATATATCGATCATATCTTTATCATGTCAAAAAAGAAATTACACCATAACCAAATGCTGAGTTTTACTTTCATTTTAAAATATATTAACATAAAAAACGGTGAATAAGTACATGACCTTATTTTTCGTTCTTATTAATATAACTGGAGTAAACTTCAAAATATTACTCTTAAAAAATGCGTATAATATAATGTTTAGAATGACTCAAATAAAAAAATAACATAAAATTTGATGTCTTTCGTCAGCCATGATACAAAAGATATGGGCCAACCTTAAAGTAGAAGCTTATATTTTACGAGGAAAATTTAAATATTATAATATTTATATAATATGTTCAATTTGATATATATATATATACTAGTGCATACCTATGAATTCATCTATGGTGGGGCTAACTTATTTTTTCAATACATAGTTGCAAAACAAATTAACGAGAAATGAATAGTAAATTATATTAAAGTTAACTAGTAATAGTTTCATTAATGATAACAATAAAAATTACAAAGAATATCGATTATTATTCATTTGTTAAAAACATAGTATAATAACATCATCACAAATTCTTCTAAGAATGTCTCTCTCTAAAAACAAATTAACAAGACGATCATTTAGATAATAATCACCCGTCTTGTTACATAATTGATTCTTCAAGTAATTCATTCTTGAAAAAATACGTTCAACATTTGCAGTTGCAACTGTTAAAATTAAAGCTAACTTTAAAAGCTTGTATAATATTTTAAATGTATATCACTTTTTTTTTTCATAAGTTTGACATAAAAATTTGAAATTTCATTCAACCATGTCAAATTTGGGTCAACTTAAAATTTTCTAAATGATTTGATGCTATCCAACCACTTCCGACATACCCAGAAAATGATTTGGATATAACCCAACCATTTGAACTAATATTACACATTAAAAGCTATAAATGATTAATGTGGACTCAAGCATACAAAACATTATAAAATATAAGTACTCTCATAATCAAACCTAGAATTGAGCTCATGCAACTGAAAATCTACAACACAGAACAAGCAAATGATTATAATCCTTCAAATTAGAAGCATTATAATTGATAAGGAAAGAATTGTGTAACTAGAAGATATTGATAAATTAAGGGTGTAAGTTGGCATAAATAAAACTTCGTATGAATAATTGACAACTATGTAATATGAAAGGACTATTTTCTAATAAATATTAAACATAAGGAATAGACCACAATTAGTAATTTGTTTAGGCATGTGGGACCCAACAAATGTACTATAAAAGCACATCATCTATTTTGGGGAAAGATGCTAGAGAATTAATTAAAGAATTATTTATTGTGAGGTTCTCTCTCTAGATTATGGAATTTCCCTCTCTAGATTGTAGAATTTCTCTCTAAAATATCTTTTATTATCTGAATTGGTTCTCTAAACTTTGTTTCACTCATTAATCCTCCTTAGAATATTTCTGGAACGATCATTGGCGTCGTCTGTGGGAAACACTCAATCTCCACTTTATCTCTGATGAGGTTTCCCGTGAATTATTCTGCAGTCATCAAATCATTACTCAAATCTAATTCCCCTCAAATTTCCATTACTAACTTTCAAAATTATAAAAAAAAGTTTTGGAAAAATAATCCAAAAATATTATAGGGATGATGACCTTCAAAAAGATTTGATCAGAGGTTTGAAGGGAAAATATAACTAAGCAAGAGGATTTGAATGACAACCGTTGAATTGATAATGAGAAAGATAAATATCGAAGGCGTAGCCACTATTCTCCTACGAGGAAAATGAAGCCTATGTATTGTTATGAATCATCTTAATCCAATGATTATTCACTCTATGGAAAGAGTTTATCGTAGGGAGAAGAGTACTAAAAATAAATATTCGAAGCAGCATAGAAGAGAATATTGAAGGGCTCATCGAACTAAGGGTTCAAAATAAAAAATACACGGGTCTGAGGACCATGCGGAGAAAGAACAAGTTACATATGTTCAAAATACATCGGAAACCCAACATTCTGAGTATCGAGGGAGTAACCAGTTCACGATTTCATCCGATGAATATTGTTATGCAATGGCAAATGAAGGTCCCATGACTTATGTTTACAGGGCTGGTCATAATTGGATATTTTCTCCTTTATCATCACAAATACTCTCTAGCAATCTACCAAAGAATTTTAATATTTCAAAGTTGGAAAAGTTCGATGGAACTCAGGATCCAGATAGCCATATTGAACAATTCAAAAAAATTATGATAATTTTTTATGATGGTGATAATTTTGCATAGTGTTCTCCTAAACATTCAAAGGCGCAACTTCAAAATGGTATAGTCGATTACCGCAGGGTTATATCATAAATTTTGATATATTCTGGAATGTTTTCCGACAATATTTTGTGGGAAGCAAAAAATTTCGGGCTAATGAAGATACTACAATATAGTGTAGGAAAACAGTTGTGGGAAAGTTCAAAAAATTATACCAATTGTTTTATCAAAGTATAGACTGATACGGAATATTGCGAGGCTTCCGTGGAATTGGAAACTTTTCATATGGGACTTTTCCCATGAATATTGAAGGATACTGTTGCAGAAAGACAAGTGATGGCATATGGGCTTTGCTTGATCAAGTTAAGAAAATAATACTTGTGGATGAGACTCAAGCGTCAGAAATAGGATCTTTTTATCAGTTGGAACAAAATCAGTTCCAAAGATCTCTTAATGTAGTTCAGCCTCCTAGAAAAAATGCGCAACCTAAAGTATCAAGTCAGTTTCATTCAAAACCTAGGGTGAACCAACAAACATATAGTGCGTAGAAAATACTAGGCCCATGTCAAATGGATTTTTCCATCTTATTTTGTGGATTTAACTAAGTGTGTAGCAACAATATTCAAGAAAACTCAGAGGCAAGTGCAATTTCACAAGCCTTTCCAGATACAAATTTTGAGGGAGAATGAAAACAGTAGATATTGCAAATATCACAAAGATGTCAGGCATGATACGAAAGAATGCGTAGCTCTAAAAAACTAAATACAAGCATTAATTGAAAATGGAAAGCTAGCTACGTTTGTAAAGAAGCACTCTCAAAAAAATCTGATGATTAAAGAAGTTTCTAAAACTTCGAAGGAAGAAAATGCGTTGGTTATTTTTGAGAAAATTGATTCTTTTGATATTCAACTCAGTACTTGGACTCAAAAGAGGGAAGAAACAACATTAGCATTGTCGAAGAGATTATTCCGAGAGCAAATGTTAGTGATTATATGCATTTTTTGAAACTTTGGTAATTTTTGGGGGTGATACCGTTGCAGGAAATTTAAACAGCTCCTGAAAAAGGCATATAGTGAATCTTACAACTCAAATTAAAGCAGACGCTTCAATGCATATATATTGGAATCTTTCTCCAATAATTTGCTTTTAAGGTGATGATATGAGAGATATGGCAGGACCACATGAAGATGCAGTAGTAATTTCAGTTGGGATAGCCGGTGATGAAGTGCAAAGTATTTTGATTGATTTGGGCACAACAATGTACATTCAATCATACAAAACAGAAGTCCTTTTTCTCAAAAATATCTGAAGTAATAATTTGGAGGTTGATCATTTTATCCAGAGTAGGGCATATTCGAGAATCTCAATATTCGTTGTCGACGGCAAATCCAATGTTGGTTAAAAAGAAAAATGGCTAGTGGAGAATGTCTATAGATTTTACTGACATAATTAGAGCTTGTTCAAAGGATCATTTCCTAGTTCCCCGGATAGATCAGTTGGTAGATTCCACCTCACTAAATTGATTACTTTCTTTTATGGATGCTTATGTAGGGTATAATCAATTAAAGATGTATCTAAAAGATGAAGAGAGCACTTCTCTTAATACTGGTGAGGTTTGTATTGCTACAATGTAATACCTTTTGGATTCAAAATTGCAGGGGGTAAAATATTGAGGTCTATATTGGTAACAACTCATAAGGATGAGGATCATTTTGGAAATCTTTACGAAACCTTTGTTAACTTAAAAAGGGTCAATCTAAAGTTAAATCCCAAAAAATGCACGTTTGGGGTTCGATCAGGAAAGTTTCTTGGGTAAATAGTCAGTGAACGAGGAATTGAAGACAATCCAGCACAGTTAAAATCTCTAAATACGATGGCACATCCTCGGAATATTAAAGAAGTGTAAATATTACGGAAGGTTAGCAGTGTTAAATGGATTTATATCTCCTTCTTCTAATACATGTGCCCCTTTTTTCCAAGTATTAAGACAAGAAAATTGTTTTAATTGGACAAAAAAATGTTCTAAGGCTTTTTATCGAATTAAAAAATACCTTTCATCGCTAGAAATCTTGACAAAACCGGTTTCGAAGGAAAAATTATATGTTTATATAGCGGTATTAGAATATGATGTAAGTGTTTTTTAAATTCGAGAAGAAGAAAGCCTACGAAGATTAGTATATTACGCTAGTAAATGTTTGTTGGATGTTGAGACACGATATTTAAAGTTAGAAAAAATTCCTCTTGCTTAGTGATTGCTACTCGAAAAATGAGACCGTATTTTCAAGCTCATTCTATCATTGTACGAACATCATTTCCGTTAAAAATATGCTTTAATGACCTGATGTATCAGGAAGAATGACCAAGTGGTCGGTTGAATTAAGAGACTTCAATATTTAGTTTGAGCATAGGACTGCAATTAATGCACAAGCCTTAGAATATTTATTGGCAAAATTTCATTATGAACGATCAGATATGGAAGTGGATGAATATTTCGAGTCTTAGTGGATAATCCGAGCAGATATGGGTTCAAGTATGTTAGGAAGCTTGGCAAGGGTGCAGTTAATTTCTCTAGAAGGAATTTCTATGTATCAAGCTATTCGTTTTGGGTTTAGAACAACAAATAACGAGGTAGAATATGAAGCAGCACTAACAGGTTTGAGGCGTTTTCAAATATGTGGGACGAAAAAGGTGAGGATGATAAGTGACTCACAGCTACTTGTAAACCATGCATATGGCAGTCCAAGGCTAGAAAGAATCATTTAGTGAAATATTTGAAGGCATTACAAGATTCATCGTTAGCCTTCAAAACTTCCATATACGAACATGTTCGAAGAGAAGAAAATGTTGTGGCAGATTCTGTAACAACTATTTCATATTTAGAGGAGTATTCATGGATCGTTAAGTAGGAAAGCCCTTCAATTATTAAAAATTATGAGCAAGTGGGTGGAAAAGTGGATTAAGATTTTCAAATATCAATTAGTAAAGAAAATGAATTGATGCTAGACATAATAGACGTTTTTGAAAACAATGAATTATCAATTGATAGATTTTTGTCCAAGAAAATATATTTTAAATTTCATTGCTACATGGTCCTCGGAGAAATCCTGTACAAGAAATCTTTTAGCAGACCTTTACTCTGATATTTGAGGAAAAATAAATCACATATGATATTATCAAACTTACACGATAGATAAGGTCTTGCACACTATGGGTACAAAGCTTTAATTCGAAGAGTAATTTTGGCATGATATAATTGGCCTATGAGATATTCTGATGCTAAAGAATTGGTCAAAATATGTGATACTTGTCAAGGATTTGCTCACATAATTTATAAACGAGGGGTTCGTCTTGAAAACATATCTGAATCATTGTCATTTGACTGATGTGATATTGACCTTGTTGGGCCTTTACCGATGGCTTCTAGAAGACGGCAAACAATAATTGTGACAGTAGATTATTTCTCGAAATGGGTAGAAGCAGAACCATTAGTGGGAACGAAGGCCAAAGATGTAATCAAAATCATCACTTCAAATATTTGTTGTCATTTTTGGGTTTCAATGAAGATCACTACAGATCATGGACCATAATTTGATAATAAATACTTGAAAGTTTTTTGCATTTCTCGAGAAATACAACAATGTTTTTCGGCCCCTTTTCATCCGCAAGCAAATGGACAAGTCAGAGTCACTAATCGAACAATCCTCGACGGGCTAAACAAAAATTTGGAAGGAAAAGAAGGAAAATGACCAGACTATTTGCAAGAAATTCTTTGGGCATATCGCACAACTCGTCAAATAGCAACTTTAAAATCTATATTTGCATTAGTGTATAGAATGGATGCAGTAGTACTATCTGAAGCAGTTAAACCTTCGTATCATGTTGCTACTTATGTTAAGGAATCTAATGATGAAAACAGGGCACTTGAGTTGGGATTGATTGAGAAGAAAAGAAGACGGGCACAAAAAATGCTTTACATTACCAAACACTGATGAGAAGTAGATATTCCTCCAAAGTAAAACGAAGAGAATTCAAGATAAGAGACCAAGCTATAAGAAAAGTGTTTCTCCATACAAAAGAAAAAATCCCTCGGAAAATTATGGCCTAACTGGGAAGACCCGTATGAAGTTATTGAAAGGGTAAAGCCTGGAACGTATTGAATCAAGGACAAAGAAGGAAGAAATCTCCGACAGTCGTGGAATTTTGAACACCTTAAGTTGTATTTCGAATGAATGTAAAAATTATATGGTTTTAATGTAAAATATCGGTGGCATACTCTTTCCTATCCTGGTGGCGCGAGAAGATTTTAAAAAGGTGCCATATTAGCGAATTTCATATTTATGAAGTTCTTTTGCCGTAAGAGTGGGTCTATCTATATCTATTTTTGATCTAAAGGTTCTTCTAACAAAATTTGTCTTTAACTATCAATTTTGGACCTAAAGGGTATTCCAATAAAAGTTGATTTTTAACTATCTATTTTGGACCTAAATGGCCTTCCAACAAAAGTTGGTATTTAACTATTTATTTTGTACCTAAAAGGTCTTCCAACAAAAGTTGGTCTGTAATTATTAAAATCATTATAAAGACATAATTTAAAATATGGTGCATCTCATAAACATTGAAAGAGATTATAGAAAATGACCTCAAGACGATGACGATTTCAATAACATTTCCTCGAACATTATGAAGACTTCATAAAACAAGAATTATAGTACTTTATCCTCAAGAAGACCCAAAAGAATTATCTTTAGTAGATTTGGAATCGTCTTCACCATCATCAAAAGATATACCGGGGGGATATTTGACAGGGACAAGTCCCCATAAACTATATAAATTCAAATCAAGGTAACATTTCTGAATATCTATAACCAGGCCAGATTTAACCGTCGCAATAGATGCCTTTTCATCTATTTTAACTTGGGCAAAGATGAGTTGTTTCTCCTTCACAACCCTTTCAAAATCTTTTAGGCCTTTTGCAAAATATTATGTTACCTCGCATTTCCCTCCTTATAAGTTATGATGAGCTTATCATTGACAGCGTTCTTATCCTTGGTAGAGTTCTGTGTTGCACAAAGATCTCTTTCCTCTTGATTTTTTTTTCAGTAAGCATAAAATAGTCCTCAGCAAGAACCAACTTTTCATAGATAGCATCGGCTTCTTTTTTAAGCGTTCAAAATTCATGTTCTAGCTTCTCGAATATTGACTTTTCTTGTGAAGCTTTTGTTTTTGTAAAACTTCTTCTAATCCCTTAAATGTTGCATCTTTTTCCAATAATAACCAAGGATCAAAGAAGCTTACGAATGTGAAGAGAAATCATCCCTAGCAAGTATATCTAATGAGCTAGATGAAGAACTAGTTTCAAAAGAAACAACAGTTGAAGAATCAGTCTTTTGAGCAGTATCTTCTCTGGCGAAGAATTAATGAGCTCAACAACCTTATTTTCCGGGAAAGCAACCGCCTCGGAAACCTCCTTGTTTTCATAAACGATGTCTTTTAACTTTTGTTGACATTTGTTTTGGGGAAGATTTTGTGCGGGGAGTTTTTTAGATTTTTCAGGTTTAACAGTTTTGACCTCCTCTACCTAGTATCAGCATCATGAGCTTTTACACCGGAGAGTTCAGGGACCTCCTCCTCTTTCGAAGACTCACCAGATTCTTTATCTCGATGGTTCTTGGCTCTACCTCTTTAAGAGAGATATACCAATATCTCTTGAGCCTCTACCCGGTCTAAAACTTCAAAAATAATACTTTTGAAGGGTTCACTCTTCATAAATGACTATTGGCAAGATTAGTTGGTGTGAAACAGAGATGAAATATGTTAGACCAAACAACTTTAGCCCACCTACTCATCTCAGTGAAGATTTTCGTTGATGTAGGCATAAAGTCAACATAGGGGTCGGACACACCAGTCATAGCTATTTATGGAATGGATTGGACACCAGTCACGCTTAGGAAAGTAGACAAGAAAATATTTTTAAGGGAGATAAATTTTAAAAACATACCTCTCTTTGTCCATCTGAGGTATAATATATGAGGTTTCTCAGTTGACGCATCAGATCCTATCTCTCAAAAATCGGAGATAAAAATAAACTGTTGTTTCTATTTTTTGTCACCTTGTCGAAAATCCTTGACAATCTTCTGGTTACGACTAAAGGTTAAGTAATAAAATGAGAAGTATAGATTATTGGCTAACCCAAAGAGACCAACCAACTATTCCAAAGAAAAATGTCTCCCCAAAATCCTGGAGGCCATAATACAAGCCATGAGAGTAAACCACATATTGGGTCCATCTTGGGTTGGGCAAAGATCGACTATGGAAAAACATTCAACAAAAAATGGATCCAAAGGGAATCGCAAGCCCGAATTCATTATCTCCATGTATATGATCAATTCATGATCCTAGACTGATAAAGGTGTCTCCCCAGTAGTTGGAAAATGAATAGAGATAGTAGAAGGAATGCCCCATCCGACTCTTAGCTTATCCTCCTTGGTTATATCATAGTATTTATACTGAACTTTGTGCAGGGATAAAATGTGCTTTTTTTTTACCGCTCGGAGATCATTCCTAATTAAAGGCTTAATAAAAAGAGGAAGACAAATATTTTCTTTTGACTTTACTTTAATCTTTGGAGGGGAACTCCCCTCGTCAATTTAAAGAATAGCAGAAATTGGCTCTTTACCCTTGTCATTTTGAAGAGTACCAGTTGTTCGATCTTTCCTCTTGTCAATTTGAAGAGTAGTGGTAGATGGCTCTTTCTCCTCGACAATTTGAAGAGTAGCAGCAGTTGTTTTTTTCTCCTCGACAAGTTGAAGAGTATCATCGGTTGATTCTTTTTCTTCATTAATTTAAAGATTAGCAGCAATTGGCTCTTTTGCCTCAACAATTGGTACTAACGCTCCCTCGGTGACAGTAACATCAGCTTGAGCATTAAGTATTGGCTCTTCTAACCCAAATACTAAAGCCGAAGGTTCCTCCACATCAATATCGTTCGATTCTGTCTCTTGGATATGTTCGAGGGACCGTTTGGTCACAGAAGCTGTGTCAGCTTTTGTTAATTTTTGAGGGGGTGCTTCAAGTGTTGGTAGAGGAGTCCCACGAGGTGTATAAGATAAAGTGGCAAGTATTTCTAATGAAGAACCTTTATAATATTTACTATCTCTGGAATGATTCATTTTGTTTTTCAGTTTTGTGTAGCGTTTTCTTTTCAAAGAAGAACCTTTGGAACGTTTATCTTTACCAATTACTTTGTACTCACCTTTTTTGGTTACTGAGCAAGCGTGACTGGGGCGCTGAGAAGAGATATCTGAGGGGATGATTGAACTTGAAGAACCCTTAGTCGGAGGACAAATGCCGTAATATGTAATAACAGGTAGTTGAGGCGCAGGATCGATGTACAATTCGGCGGCTCGTCTCTCCTCACCCTTTTGGATAATAAATAACCAATTTAAGATGGGAACCTTTTGGGGAATATACTTTTCACTCTCTAAAAAATACTTTTCAAATTTTTGATCTCTCTAGAAATTTCTGAATAAGATCGATTAGATGCCATGAGTATTTATAGGAGAATGATGGGCTTTAGCAAAACTTAAAGCCTAGAGGCGAGTGGGTTGTTTGCCTAGGGGCAAATTGTCCAAAGTAGAGGCAATAAGTTCCTAGGGAAGGAGTGCGCCGCTTCTAGGTTAATGTTTTCAGAATAAAACACACATAAATGACATGTGAATCGACACCTGACAGAGGGAGGAATGTTTTCACTAGTGATGTCAGAGAATTATGGTGTCACTAATAAAGAAGGCTTTGGGAGAAACTAATGGTATGGGCACCTAGAAGTAAAATAAAATTCGACGGCGTTTCTTCAAATTAAATTCCTTACAATATTTGATGAAAACATATCAAAATTCGAGGAAGAATTATTTTCCCAAGAAGAGCTAATTTCTTGAATAAGACGCTTTGCCAATGAAGATTGGAAAAACTCGATGAAAAATTCGTTTCCAAAGAAGAGCTAATTCTTTGAATAAGATGTTCAGCCAGTGAAGATTGATTAAAATTCGAGGAAACTTTCTTTGCCCAAAAATAGCGATTGATGAAATTCGATGAATAATTTTCAACACAGAAGATTGACGACGGTGAAAGTATTGAATAACCCGACAAGGATAAAAATTAGCAAGACAACAATCTTTGTTCGAACATCTTCACAAGGACTGGGGGATACTGATAAGAAAATAATTATGCAAGTAAAAGACATTGATATATTAAGGGTGTAAGTTGGCATAAAAAACTTCTTAGGAATAATTGACAACTATGTAATATAAAAGGACTATTTTGTAATAAGTAATAAATTTAAGGAAGGGACCACAATTAGTAATTTGTCTAGGCATGTGGGACCCAACAAATATACTATAAAAGCATATCATCTCTTTTGGGGAAAGGTAATTGAGAATTAATTAGAGAATTATTGCTTGTGACTTTCTCTCTCTAGATTGTGGAACTTCTCTCTCTAAAACATCTTTTATTATCTGAATTGATCCTCCAAACATTGTTTTACTCACGAATCCTCCCTAAACAATTTCTGGAACAATCAATAATCTATTTTCCTATCTTTCTTCCGTTGGATATATATCGCATCCATATCACACACATTAATATGAAGCTTAATCTTGGACAAAAGTGGTTTCCGACCTTCATCTGTCAATTCTTAAAGTTTATCTTTGCAATAGTTGACAAGGACAAATTATTTAAAAGTTCTTGATCATGCTTTTGTAAAGCTATATTCAAATCATTTTTAGTCCCCAAAATCTTACCCATCACATGTCACAGAAATATGAAATCAAATGACTTAATTACATCAAGCAAAAACATAGTTTCCCTAGATTTCTTAGTCGAGTAATCGTTCTCCACTTCTTCAAGTAGTTCAATAATAGCACCATATAAAGTCGTTAAACTAGTGAGAGTCATAAAGTAAGAACCCGAAGAGTATCACCATCTCGAACACTTTATTAGGTCTTGGTCCAATTATTTACCAGTATTTATTTGTCCCTCCTCAATTAAGCTAGCAAAATGAATTGCTTTCTTTCCATAGAAATTCTTATCTCTTGTTTGAATATATAACTCACAAATATTTACCTCGAAAATCATACAAACTTACACACAATATAGCTTAGAAGTTTTATCAAACAAAATTTTAGTCTACTTAGCAAAATCATATCTAATTGAATTGATCTCATTATTGATAGATCTTACTATCTTATTATAAATTTGAATCTGATATTAATTCTTACATAAAATTCAAAAAAAATTGGACGGATGTTCTTGAAGTGGATGAAAGTAATTTTAGATTTTATTTACTATATATAATTATTATTGTTTCATGACATAACAGAGGAGAGTAAAAATTCTGAGGCTTGGGTAGATTTCTTTGTTTTCACTTTTTAATTTTATTTTTAAAAATTGGGAACGTTCCATATTTCTTTAAGTAATAGCCTTCTATATCATATGATAAATCCCACCATAGACATATAAAATTATTATAGGATTTCTCCAAGTGTGTAGCCGAGTTGGTTGAGTGTGGTGTGCTTGTGACTAAAGGTCATGAGTTTGAGTCCCTCTACATACCCTTTCTCGGCTGAGCATGTCACCTTGTGTGGTTTACTTTCTGGCGTTGGTTTGCAGGCTATCGCGTCAGACTGAGGGTTTACCCAGTGAGCACTCATTACACTCTGAGTAGCGGCTGCGGGTTCCCTCCGGAAAAAAATTATTATAGAAAATTCTTTGTAAGATAAAAATATATATAATTATGTTTATCGTCAATCTATTTATCAAATATTTGATCAATAAAAATATCAAACATATGTTACATAATGTTTTTAGATGTATTAAAAAAATTCAAATCCTTCAAATTTTACATTTTATTGTATTTTTTAATTCGTTAGTGTATTTATATTTATTTTATGGTTTAGAAAAATACATAATTTTGGATTGAATTAGATTGAAAATAAAAAAATTGATTTGTTTTAAATTTACAGTTTAAAATTTAAAATTTCAATATAAAATATAAATGTTTTAATTAATATATTCAAATAAAAAAATACAAACTCAAATGGTTAGAAGGATACTAAACAAATTATAGTAATATCTTGGTGGCTTAAGAATTTAATTAGGGGACAACTAATTTGGATCTCTTTTTGTAAGACCTCGCACCGTTAATTCTTACAGTCTTTTGTTAGATCTTACACCTGATTTATGGTAGTTTTATATTTTTCCAGAAAAATGTATGAATGTTTTTGTTAAATCTTACCCCATTTTTTTTCCTTTTACTCTCAAAAGATCTCAATATATCCTTCTCCCAAACTACTCATTTAAAATATTTGTCTTTTCATTAACATTAATGCATGTCATGCAAACCTAATGGTATTTTTTTTTATTTCTTTAATTGTGTAGTTATTTATGTTTGAGGTTCTCACTTTTAAAAAACAATTTTCGTATGTTTTAGATGTTTGTTGATTTGTTGATTGACTATTGATTGGAAGCGCTGAAGTTAGGTTTGGGATTATTTTTTTATATAAAATGGTTATAATTTGAGGGAGTTAGGGGTTTAGGCCAA
This sequence comes from Limnanthes douglasii subsp. nivea, assembly GCA_036936605.1. Classification (NCBI taxonomy): domain Eukaryota; kingdom Viridiplantae; phylum Streptophyta; class Magnoliopsida; order Brassicales; family Limnanthaceae; genus Limnanthes; species Limnanthes douglasii. The sequence continues at coordinate 230,428,606 of JAUPFV010000001.1, forward strand.
GGTTTCTAGTTTATTATGTTTGTCGTATGTATCACGTGAAATCCCTAATGTTCACCATATAAGTCGGACGACGAAGATGCATATTTTTGCGAGACAACGTGCAAAAACGATGGTATTTATCTCGTTAACTATGTGATTTTTTTGAAAAATTTCAAAAAGTTCTTACAAATTTTTGTACTTATCTTTGTTTGCTTTTGTATATGTATAGTTAACTCGTTTCCTACATCGTGCGACACTAATACAGTATATATATATATATATAATTTATAAATATATTAATTACATACGATTTAGTAACATCGTGTTTTGATTCTCTCATCCACTGATAAACTAATTTTTTAAAACATGGTTAGAACAAAGGTGACAATGAGGGTCAATGATCGCTTACCATCCCCCATATCACCACCATCATAACAGCTTGTTAGGGTTTATTCAACATCATGTAGTGTGGGACATACTCAGAATGACATATATGCAACATCGTCCATTACAAAGAGTACTCATGAGACAATGAACGATAGTAGTGTTGGATCGTGATCATCACAGCAGACCCCAGAGGAGATGTTTGTACACACCAATCCTCACACGCCGAGCAAGGAGGATGTAATTTATTTAAAAATAGAATTTGACTGGTATTCTATATTATTTATGTTTGAATATTAATATTCCATATTTTTTTATTAATTTGTTTTATAGCCTTGATTAAACCTATGTTGCTTCTTTACGTACTATAGTTTTCGAAAATCAGACTTGAACCGCCAGACTTGAGTATGCGAGTAGTTTATGAGTACTCCAATCGGGTCTCTTGTCGATGCTCTATGTTGTTAGCATACCAACATCCATATGATCGAGGTCTTTCTAGAGACTTGAGATACAGAGACATCAATTGTCCATTTCTTGTTCGGCGAGATGAACGTGATGTTTGGTGACATCCACGTTCTCATGGGTCTTTCCATAGTAGTTATGTGTTTCACATTTTATAAAATATACTGGTGATAATGAGAGATATATAGTGTGTGTAGATATATTTGGTATTACATATCTTCAGCTAATGTCCGGACTTAGTAGTGATGGGAATTTTGTTACTCTCTCGTGGTTGAAGGATACATTTTAGCTAAGATCTATCAGGATGGTATTGTGACCAATCAGCGTGCAACTCATGCTACCCATACTTATATATTGTATATGTTATGTGTAAAATATCCGCCAACAAGACTGAAAATATGGTTTAATTTGATTACCTACAATCTGTTGATCAATATCATATGATAGGTAAGTATAACTAGAGTCACATCGTTTTTTCCCGTTATACCATGCCATTGGAGAGAGTTCACTTCACATTACTGGTTGTATACGTCGGTACTAGGATACTCAAGGGTTGTCATTGGTTGACAAATCTGTTTTACAATGAGTATGCTATTTCTTTACCGCATATGTGTCGCTATGCACCGTTGAGTTTTTGTCTCTCTCAAACTATTCGAGTTGACATAAGATACATCATAGCTATGTTTCGTGTGATCGATGTAAGTTTTGATTAACATTTTAAAATATCGATTTTATTTTGTTTCATTTATTAAGACTAACTTTCATATATTTATAATAAATTTAATATATACTAACTTTTAAACAAGGTTGTAGGTCAACATCAAATGGGTCACATTTAGATGATATCAAGCACTTTACATACTCAATTTCCTAAGACAGGTAGATGCGTTGTCCTTAGTTTTTCATGCGATGCAAGGACTTGGGACAGTTTACATTGTCATCTCATCATGGATAGATGTGATGCATACGAGGATGTGAAGGTTGCTACGGACCTGATGTATCCTTTTTGGGTTAGGACTAACTTGTGGTACATAGTGGGCTACCCAGAATCAGATGGGTCGGATACATATATGAGGGAAAACCATTCTGCAAGCACTCATACCATCATAAAAATATATTAGATCGGCTACTGACATTTTGGGCACGTATTTATACGATGAAGTTAGAGGAGAAAGACATATGCAATAGAGAAGTATCTTTGTATTGTCGAGCGCTATCAAGTTCTTTAATAGATTTTAGTTCATATTTACTTTAACCAAAAAAATTACTATTTTTTATGATCTTCTTGTAGGATTTTTATTTATGATTTGTTTATGAAAATTGTGATTCTTGTTTAAGACTACTATGATATTTGCTTATGACTTATTTATGACTAGTATTATCTTTATTTATGACTATTTAGACTTGTTTATAACTATTATAATCACACTAAAAGAAATAAAAACTAACATAAACTTAAAAACACTAAACATACATGGAACATAGAAAAGCAGGTACATAGAATATGAAGTGAAAAATACATTATAAAATGGCTAACAACATAAGAAAATACATAAAAAGTAAAATAAAAAATACATAGAACGTAAACTGAAAAACATCATAAACTAAAATCTGGAAACTAACGTATTCTAGATGTCATTCTCGAAGATGATCATTCCAACTCTATAATACTAAGTAGGAAATCCTACTTGGTAGGAAATCATACTAAGTAGTAAATCATATATGGCGCGAATTTTATAATTGATTGATAATTGATAGCAAATAGTAATTAAGTTCTAACGTAACATGTGGAATAAAATATTACATAATTAAATTCGAGATTATACTGACATAATATAATGATGCATAAAAAGTTTGAAAACGGATAGTCACATACTCAAACATCATCATTGGTCGGTATTTCATCTTCTTTACGCTTCAATGTCTTGGCCGACAAGATTTGGATAGATTTGTTGAATCTACCGTAGTGAGGAACCGATCAAACACTAGCTTCATCAGTATGTTACCGACGCTATACAAAGTATAATATCGGTAACGATCCACTCAGATGATTAGTAACATGTAAAATTAAATAGATAAACACTATAGAACTTAAAATAAATTTAAAAAATAATTTTATTGATATTCTTACGTGTACGAAATATATGTCATGTGCAAAGGAAATTCTAATCTCCATATTAGTTGTCAAAAGAGATGGACAAACATGTAATGGTAGATTCATTAAACAAACACCTAGAGATATATGGTATACAAGACATTGATATCGAGTTGCTATCACTAACCCGATATTGGAAAATATCATCCAATAATGTCTTTCTGGATTATTTTTAAACCAATCTAACGTGTCCATAGGCGTGCTAACACTCTTATTTTTCTCAATACCATATTCCCAATTATTGACATTTTATTTTGTCGATGAGTCCGGACCGGTTTTTTTTCTATCTCCAGTAACAACTGGTTTTTTAGTCTCCACAACATGACTAGTTTTAGGTTTTAGGATCTGCATAACCTTATTAATAATATTGATGAGTCCGAATTCAGCGTTCTCCCCGAACAGGGGCAAATCAGTCTAGTCTCTCCGAATACCGGACAGATTGCATGGACAGGGATCGAACAGGTCACTTGAACCGGACAGATTTCTGTGAACACTGTGAACTTAAGGCTGTTCGAAATATGACAAAAGTACTAAAAAACCTAAACACTTCTTGACTAAGCTACTTACTCTCCTACTTAGAGCTCATGGGTCTTTGAACATGACCCGGGTCCATTAAACATAACCCGAAAGCCCATAAGGGCCAAAACATTACATTATAAATACCTAACCACCCGCATTAACTAGGGGGAATGAGAATTAACTGCTACCAAGCTGCTTAATCATCTCTCTACTCTCTACTCTAACCGTTAAACACCCACACACCACCGTTAAACACCCATACACCACCTTGAAACTCCACTCGAAATTACCAGCCTACCCTCAGGCAATTATCATCCACACCAAATTGGCGACCACAGTGGGAGACGACGGTGCCTGAATCAAGCATTCAAAACCAAGCAAAGAAATTCTCTCCAAATGAATCCGGACAATCCAGAAGTACCACCAGCTCTGCTCGAAGTGGTGGGAGAGAATGATGAGTATACTATCGAAGAGCGTGACAGGTTAAGGGGTGAAATAGAAGCTCTGAGGGCTGAAAAGGCCAAGATGGGCATGAAAGAGAAATCCAAAGCATCAGTTGCTCATCACACCGACAACCCCAAAGAGCCTGAGGCTTCAAAAACTCATGTAAGCAGTAAAAAGACACATGCCAGTTCTAAAAAGTCTCACCGGTCCAAGCCTGTGGAGAGCTCTGACTCAAGCTCAGAATCTTCAGGTAGCTCTTCGGACAGTGAGGGAAATGAAAAATCCTTGTCCTCCAGCAGCGATGAGGGTCGAACCAGAAAAAAGCAAAAGCAGGTTAACAAATATTCAAGGAAAAGAGACAGACATGGAAGAATGAAAAGGCATATTGGCAAGGGATCATCTCACCACCAGAGGTATACGGACAAGATGTTGATGGATCCCTTTGCTTTCCACGATGAACCAGGTATCTTTGCAACTCCAAATGAGGATACTGTGTTCAGTCGTGGAAGGAATTGGAGGCAGTCTCCACTGTCTTCTAAAATTCTGTCTGGGAACCTCCCCAAAAGGTTTGATATCACTAAAATGGAGAAGTACGATGGCAGTACGGATCCGGACAATCATCTAGAGCAATTCAAGAACTTCATGATGAACTTTGATGACGATGATAAACTACTTTGTAGGGCATTCTCCCAATCTTTTACGGGGAGTGCTCTGAAATGGTACAGCAGCCTGCCTCAGGGTTGTATTAAAGATTTTGATACGTTTTGGGTGGCCTTTCGAAGGCAGTTTGTAGGGAGTAAGGAGCTGAAGGGCAATGGAGACACAATAATTCATTGTGCCCAGGAGCCAAATGAGTCCTTGAAAGAGTACATAAGTCGTTTTGTGAACACAAAGAATGGGTTGGTTGATTGCTTCGAACAGGTGGCAATAGCATCCCTAAGGCAAGGTTTGAACCCAGGCAATCTAGCTGATTCAGTGACCAGAAAGAAGGCTATGACATGGGGAGGGTTGCTGAATCAGGTTGGCAAACAAATAAATGTTGATGAAACAAAGAAAACCAGGGTGCACCGGCAGGTGAGGTCCACCCCAGTGGCACCAACTCCAAATCAGAACCAGTCCGGGAACAAAGCAAGAGAAACCGGACAGGGGCATGGTAGGGCGAAAGCTCAGTCTCAGCCCGCTGCTCCTGCTCAAAGTCAACAATCCAGAAACAAAAGAGGGCCATGGGTCCAACCAGAGTGGTTCGCAGAGCTCAAAGAAAGTGTGGCCACCATTTTCGATAAAACAAAAGATGAGGTGCATTACCGGAGACCATCAACCTTGTAGTCTCCCAGAGAGCATCGCAACAACTCCTTTTGCCAATATCACAACGATATTGGCCATACCACTGATGATTGCATAGCATTGAAGCAAGAAGTTCAAAACCTGATTGAAAGGGGAAAGTTGGGAGCATACGTTAAGAGAAGAGGACGCAACAGGCCTGACAACACTCACCGGGTTGGTCCAAGTAATGCTGCCCCGGAGGGGGCCATGGTTATAATTGAAAGGTTTGATGTGGAATCTGAATACTTGGATCGTGATCCAACTCGAAACAGGGTGGGTGCTATAGAGGAATGTTCTAGGTCGGTCTCTGGGCTCATTAAATTCTTTGAGTCACTTACAATTTTCGGAGGGGACACTATGACAGCTCCTACTGCTTCTTCGAGAAAGAGGCATGTTCATAATTTAGCCTCCCAGCTAGAAGGAGGCATGACATCGTATCAGTCACCGAACTCATTCCCCTTTATTGTCTTTGATGAGGATGATTTGAGAGACATTGCTGGCCCTCATGAGGATGTTGTTGTCATAGGAGCCTCTATAGGGGGCAATGAAATAAGGCGAATTCGGGTGGATACTGGAAGCTCAGCCAATATCCTTTTCCTAACCACTTACAAGAAAATGATAAATCCAGTTGTGATTCAAAAGTCGGACAGGTCAATCGTGGGCTTCGCAGGCAGCTCAGCCGATGTGATCGGAGAATTCGAAGAAGAGGTGTTATTGGGCAGGGGGCCTTTCAAGAAAATGGTTAGAATACTCTTCATTGTGGTGGATTGTCCCACTAGCTATAATGCTATTCTAGGGAGGTCTTGGCTCTCTAGGATGCATGTAGTGGCTTCAACAGTTCACCAGTGTTTAAAGTATGATGTCTAGGGACAGGTTGGGGTTGTCTGGAGCAGCCAAAAGATTACAAGAGAATGCTATGCCACTGCCCTGGCTCCTCGAACGCTGGGGGTAGTCCGAATAAATGATCAATAGCTGTTTGAGGGCCTTTCTGGGAGTGAGGGTGAAATTGATGACCCCAGAGAGACCCCTGGAGTGTTCATTCCAATTGAAGAGGTTGAAACGCATTGTTTGGAAGGCGGCAAGAGTGTCAAGATAGGGTCCAAGATGCCACCAATATTGAAAGAAGAGATGTTGAAATTTTTGAAAGACCATCAGCATGTTTTTGCTTGGTGCAATGCTGATGTTACTGGAGTTCCATCAGAAGTGATATCCCTTCACCTATCTGTCCGGAGAGATGTAGCACCAGTGGTTCAAAAGAGAAGAGCTTTCTCAAAAGGAAAGGCTGATGTCATAGTACAAGAGGTTGACAGACTCACAAAGATGGGGCACATTAAAGAATCTCAATACCCTTTGTGGTTTGCCAATCCTGTCCTGGTAAAAAAGAAAAATGGCAAATGGCGCATGTGCATTGACTTCACAGATCTCAATAGAGCTTGCCCAAAAGATTTGTATCCGGTCCCCCGGATAGATCAGTTAGTAGATTCTACTTCTGGGAACAAGCTGCTTTCCTTTATGGATGCCTTCTCCGGGTACAATCAGATTCAAGTAGATCCAAAAGATCAAGAGCATACCACGTTTGTCACTAATAAGGGTCTACATTTTTACAAGGTGATGCCATTTGGGTTGAAAAATGTTGGGGCTACTTATCAAATATTGGTGAACAAAGCCTTTGCTGATCAAATTGGAAGAAATATGGAGGTATACATTGACGATATGATGGTGAAAAGTATGGATGAGCAGTTGCACTTGTCCGATCTCCAAGAAACTTTTGCCAACTTGGCAAAAGTGAATTTGAAATTAAACCCTGAAAAGTGTATGTTCGGAGTGCAGTCCGGGAAATTCTTAGGGTATATCATAAGTGAACATGGAATACAGCCCGATCCGGGCCAGCTTAATGCCCTGTTCCAAATGGAGCCTCCTCGAAACATTAAAGAAGTACAACGATTAACAGGGAGATTAGCTGCCTTAAACAGATTCATCTCGAGGTCTTCAGACAGATGTGCTCCATTCTTTCAAACTTTGAAGGGTACAAAGCGGTTCGAGTGGACCCCACAGTGTGATGAGGCATTCAATGAAATCAAGAAACATCTTTCCTCTCCCAAAACTTTGTTCAAACCAGTTGATGGGGAGACTCTCTTTGTGTATTTGGCCGTTTCAAGTTGTGCCATCAGTGCTGTGTTGGTAAGAGAGGTCGATGGGCATCCCCACCCAGTGTACTACATCAGCAAAAGCTTGATTGATGCTGAGAGGCGTTACTTGAAACTCAAAAAACTGGCATTAGCCCTGGTGATAGCTGCAAGAAAGATGAGGCCTTATTTCCAGGCTCATCCTATCATCGTCCGGACATCTTTTCCTTTAAAAATGTCCTTTAAAAAGCAGACATTTCAAGCAGAATGACTAAGTGGTCAGTAGAATTGGGGGACTTCGACATAGACTTTGCTCCCCGGACAGCAGTAAAAGCCCAAGCTGTGGCTGATTTCTTGGTTGAATTCCACTCCGATAGGGATTCGGAGCAAGCTACTGATATAAAAGACAAGAAAGTCTGGATCGTCCGAACAGATGGTGGATCTAGCACTATGGGATGTGGTGCAGGAATATGTTTAACTTCCCCTTATGGAGATAATATGTACCAGGCTATTTGTTTTGCTTTCAGGGCATCTAATAACGAGTCCGAATACGAAGCAGCTATAGCTGGGTTAAAGTTAGCCTACATCTGTGGGGCTAAGAGGGTCAAACTGCTAAGTGACTCCCAATTGCTTATCCATCATGCCTTAGGCCAATCTGAGGCTAGATAGGAGCAACTTGTGAAATATTTACTCCTCCTCAAGAATGAAGCACTAAAATTTAAAGTTGTTGTCTACGAACACATTCCCCGGGCAGAAAATGAGCTAGCAGACTTATTGGCAACAATAGCATATACGGAGTCTTACCCATGGATCCATGTGCTTGAAAGCCCTTCTATTCAACTTAGTAAGGGTGAAAAAGAGGAAGTTTTTGAAATACAAGTAAAACAGCCTCAAGACTGGAGATCCCCTCTCATACAATATCTGTCTGATGGTATTGTACCTTCAGATAAATCACAAGCCAGAACATTGAAACACAAGGCTCGTGGTTTCATTATATTGATAGAAGTGTTGTACAAAAAATCCTATAGTAAACCTCTTCTGCGTTGTTTGGGGGATGATGAGTCACAAGTGGTCCTCTCCGAATTGCATGATGGTGAGGGATCAGCCCATTGTGGGTTTAGAGCTTTAACAAGAAGAGTATTACTCTCCGGATATTATTGGCCATCAATTATGAAAGATGCTAAGGAATTGGTGAAGAAGTGTGACCCATGCCAGAGGTACAGCAATGAAGTTCATGTACCAGCCATTCCTTTGGAGTCAATTTCTGAGCCCATCCCTTTTGCTCGATGGGGGTTGGACTTAATAGGGCCTCTCCCTGTGGCGTCCGGAGGGCGTAAAACTATAATTGTGGCCATTGACTACTTTTCAAAGTGGATAGAAGCAGCTCCCCTGGCAGGGACAACATCAAAAGTTGTCATAAAATTCATTATGTCCAACATATGTTGCAGATTTGGTGTCCCACAGAAAATAACAACAGACAATGGGCCACAGTTTGACAATAGAGAAATGGAAAGCTTCTGTGCCTCAAGGGGTATACATCATTGTTTTTCTTCACCTTTCCACCCACAAGCTAATGGGCAAGTTGAAGTGACTAATAGGACTATACTGTCCGGTTTAAGGAAGAATCTGGAAGGGGCTGCTGAGAAGTGGCCTAATTATTTACAAGAAGTCTTGTGGGCCTACCGGACAACACCTGGGGCTGCAACACAAGAATCACCCTTTGCCTTGGTCTATGGAATGGATGCAGTAGCCCCCATAGAGAAGACACTCCCTTCCTTTCGTGTTCACAACTTCTCCGGACACGCTAATGAGATGGCCATCAGAAATCAACTTGATTTGATAGAAAAAAGACGGGTTAAAGCTCGCCTTAGAGTCGCACACTATCAGGGCTTGATGAGAAGCAGGTTTGCTTCTAAAGTTAAAAGAAGAGATTTCCAACCAGGGGACAAAGTATTAAGAAAGGTCTTCTTACACACTAAAGAAAAGCTCTTCGAAATGCTGGCCCCTACCTGGGAGGGTCCGTATATTGTGGTTGAAAGAATCAAGCCTGGAACTTATTGGTTGGAAGACAAAGATGGCAGGGTTTTAACTCACCCTTGGAATATTGAGCATCTTCGGATGTACTTGGAATAAAACTTGTGTAAATATTTACTTGTTTGGACTTCCATGTAAATATTTGGGGGCATACTCTTTCCTCCCTGGTGGCACGGGGAGGTTTTAATGAGGTGTCCGGATGGTTGAATAAAATTCGATGCCTTCTTCAAAATTTTCTAAGTATTTTCAAAGTTCTATCTCTTGTTATACTACCCGGACTGAAAGATCTAAGGGCTATGTAAACTCTAGCAGGAGAATTTAAACATTCTCACAACGCAATAACTAAAAGCTACTTAAACTCTAGCTATCTAAACTAAAACAAACAATGAAAGAAGATAATGGTTGTGCAAAACAGAAATATTCATTGAACAACTTAAAGTTGCCTTGGCCTTCCAAGGACTTTCGAGTAAGTCAGGATACAGCACAAAAAACCTGTCCGAACAAATATCGGACACCACAACAAAAAGAGTGCCTTGGCCTTACAAGGACTTTAGTTTGAATAAAATATAAACCAAGTAAATCATAAATTAAGATTGAGCCTTTGAAGATGGCTCCCCTTCATCTGCTTTCTTACCTTTAGAGTGGCTCCCCCCTTCGACTACCTTCTTGCCTTTGGGATCATTCTCCTCTTCGCCTTGGCTCTCTCCGGTCCTCTCTTTGTTATCAGATGAAGACCCACTGGAAATTCCCTCCTCTTCGACCATTGTATAATATAGGAGATCATCATCATCTACATAGAGCCATAAGTCCCCCAGGGTCCTCTTCGGAAATTTTTCATGAAAAAGGAGAACCATGTCAGACTTCACCCTTTGAATCATTAACTTTTCGCTTTTAATCATCTCCCTGGCATAGGCATTGATCTTGGCATTGATTGTGGCCTCTTGGTCCCTTAACAAGGCATTTTTCTCCTCAGCAGCCTGGGTCACTGCATTTTCTAGAGCGATCTTGTCAGTGGTCAGGTTGGTGATAATCTTCTCCTTTGCAGTAGTCTCTCCCCTTGAGGCAGTAAGGTCTTTCTCCATACCGGAAAGCTTGTCCCGGAGATCTTTTATGGTTTCTTCTAAGGTGGCAACTTTTATGTTGCTTTCATCGTGATTCCTCTTCAGCTCCTCATTTGCTTCCTTAAGCAGATCAGCATTGGTGGTAGCAGTACGGAGGTCTTCGGACAGCTTTTCCTTCTCAGACTTGAGGTCTTTGATGGTGTCTGCCTGACTCCGGACTTGCCTCTCCAATGTAAGAACTGGCTGCACATTACTAAGCAAGGAATGGGCTATAATGTCCTTTTCACTAGAAACCATGAAAGTCTTACCATTGAAATTGACCGTATTGGAGCTGCTTGGAGGAACATAGGGCCCAACGAATTCATCTCTAGGGAGGCCAAGGAAATACTCACCAAGCCCAGCTAGACCAGTGATGTCCACTCCATCGAGGTTGAGTTCTCCCCCCTCTACCTCATCGGTATGAAAGTCCCTTGGGATCTCTTCGGCCAATGTTGGGTCAGAGGGGTCAGTGGGGAATGAAGGCTCCGGATCCCAGAGAGCGAGCTCATCTCATTGGGAAGACTTTTTCTTCTTGGCTTCCCGGTCAGTGCCTTCACCTACTTGCTTGCGAGTCCTCTTGGGAGCCCTTGGAGGTTTTGGGAGGTCAACTTCCTGCCTTTCGGTCTCTTGCTCTACCACTTGCAAGAGGGCTGCATCGATTTGAACTTGGGCCGGCCCCTCCGGGTCTGTTGGGGCATCCTTCTCAGCATCACTCGCCACTTTTTTTCCTTTTCTCTTGCCTTTCATTTTGCTTGGGGCTTTAGCCCGGGCAGGCAGGTAGAGTGTCCCATCTAACTCGTGGGACCTTCTCAGCACAATGTCTTCTGGAGGCTGGGTGGTGAGCTCCTCCCAAGTTAGGTCTCTCCGACCTGTGGTGTTCCACAGGTGAGACCTTGCTAGATCTCCAGGGTTTAAGGCTTTGTGGAATCGATTCTCCCAGTTCTCTGCGGCCCAAGCATTGATTTTTCCACAGGTAGTCTGTCCGGCCTTCAAATAATCCCCGAACTCCTTTGGCAGCTCTGTTAGAACAAAAGAGAAACTGGTTAATTTAAACTAACTTTAAAAAAAATAAAAGAGAGAAACGGACAGAGATTTAAAGTAAGGAACTTACGGTCACTCCTCCACCTACTCCTGAGGAGGCTTGGGTTCTCTCCGGCCTTGATCTTCTTGCCATTTTCCCAAGCGCCACTGACAAACAGAAATTGGCTCCTCCATTTTGCTCTCTGACTCTAAGAGATCATCAACAGCCTTGAGATCGTTCCCCATATTGAAGTGATAGAAGGGGAATTGGTGATGCTTGCAAAGGTTGGCCACCGCTGCGAACTCTTCCATAGGGAGAGGGATCCCGGACAGCCGGGATGCCATGATACATGACATCAAAGTAAACCAGCCATTGGGGCTCAGCTGGCTCGGGCAGAGCTTCACCAGGTGGAAGTATCGAACGATCTCCGGGTCCAATGGTAGCCTGAGTCCCCAGTTAAATAGCTATGTAAAGAAGACTATTTCGTTCCTCTTGCAATCCATAGAGGTCTCTGGATCGATGGGGATCCTTATCTTTACGTTTTCTGGGATCCCCCATTTTGTGCGCATTCGCCCCAGGTCAAGAGTATGGATGAATGCATACTTGGTGTTTTGTAAGGCCAAGAGATATTTGAGCTCAACTCTGTGGAAACATAGCCCCACTTTCTCTTCAAGGCACTCCGGCAGGTCCGGATGTCTCAAGTATAGATTTTCCTTACCTTTTTTGGCAACAGCAACAGTATTTTCAGTCTGGCTGGAGGACTCAGACTCGAAAGGGACCTCTTTAACGGAGTCCTTCATCCTCTCCTCCATAATGGTTGGGGGAATGTCTGTGGTAGTGGTCCGGGGAGGGTTAAAGCTTGGCTCAGCCTGGCTTCCGGACTGCTGACCTTCTGTGTTTTATGACTTCTCACCTCAGGTTGGGGCTCAAAGGCAGAAGTCTCTCTTGGAGGTACCGGGCTCCTGGCCTCCGGACCAGATAGCCTCTCCCGGGGAGCTCTAATGGGCACTCCAGACCCAGAACCACTGTTTTTCGCCCCCGATTTGGAGGGAGTATTCTTGGGAGCTAGCCCCTTAACTAACCGGCTTGGCCTCTTAATAACTAGTTTCTCCGGAGAGTGATCGGAGTCAGATCCCATAGCTATAAAAGGAGAAGGTTTCCTAACGCTTGTAACAGTAACTCCTGGCTCAACAGCAGGTATTGACTCCTGGACTGAGGAACCAGAGACTATGGGCGAGAGGGTGGATTGAAAGAGTTTTTTGGGCTTAGTACCTTTAGAGGAGGACGAGCCTCGATCTGACTCTGTAACATAATCAACTGGTCTCTCAACAGGTGATGATGGTAGCCCCGCTGCTATTCGTCTTTCCTTCTCGATCTTTTGCGCTTTCTCCAACTCTGAAAGGTTGACCCAACCACCTTTGATCAATGCTGTTCTTGCTGTAAACATAAACTGCCAAGGAAACTTTTTGCTTTAGAGAGAGAAAGCTTTGAGTAAATTTGTAGAGTAAATGTGAAAGAGATGGTAAAACAATGGAAAATGAGTTTGAATTTATAGTGAAACTGAGAAAAGGAGTTGATTCCTATGAGAATTCGAAAAGTTTGGCAATGATTAAAAGACGGCGCTGATGTCACTACTCGTAATTAAAGAGGTTACTTGTTAAAGAAGGTGGTGCGAAATTCAAGGTGAAAAAACGGCTGGAATGTCCAATCAGAAAGCGACACATGCCCCACTAATTCTGGCAAAAACCGTTTTGGATTCGTAAAGCTTAATCTGTCCGGGTATACCCTTAGGTCTGTCCGGATTGAAAACCACTTCTGACGTCGGACAGTTTTTTAGTTCTTTGACAAAAATACTTGCTCAAACACCTAAAAAAGGGGCTCCTGATGAGTCCGAATTCAGTGTTCTCCCCGAACAGGGGCAAATCAGTCTAGTCTCTCCGAATACCGGACAGATTGCATGGACAGGGATCGAACAGGTCACTTGAACCGGACAGATTTCTGTGAACACTGTGAACTTAAGGCTGTTCGAAATATGAAAAAAGTACTAAAAAACCTAAACACTTCTTGACTAAGCTACTTGCTCTCCTACTTAGAGCTCATGGGTCTTTGAACATGACCTGGGTCCATTAAACATAACCCGAAAGCCCATAAGGGCCCAAACATTACATTATAAATACCTAACCACCCGCATTAACTAGGGGGGATGAGAATTAACTGCTACCAAGCTGCTTAATCATCTCTCTACTCTCTACTCTAACCGTTAAACACCCACACACCACCGTTAAACACCCATACACCACCTTAAAACTCCACTCGAAATTACCAGCCTACCCTCAGGCAATTATCATCCACACCAAATATGATCTTGATGTTCAGGCCCGTACCCACGTATAGAACTATCTATGATGGATAACTATTTTAATAGAGCATCTTCATGTGTAGTTACATCTCTATGAATGGTATATAGTTTTCTCCAAAATTTATCCAGATATTCCCTACGCATGGATCTACCTTCTCTTTCTATCATAGTTATTTCACATGTGTAAGGTGATTCGTGTGCTTTCTTAAAAACACATTCACATTCTACTCGATGACGCCTATTTGTCTAGCATATTTAACATTAACCTATTAGTTATAAGCATGTATGGGATACATAACCACACAGTTGCAAGTATAGTGTATTTCTAGGACCCGATAGAATACAAACTTACTTCGCTTGAAAGATTCGAGAATTACAAAAAGTTTCTTACGTAAGACCTTGTGAGCGTTTTCCTATAAAAGATTAAAATTGTATTGGTTAGTACAAATTCCACCTTTTAGAGCCACTGGCGCACTCTCACACCTACAAAATATATTTTTATAAAATTGAATATTTGTAATAATAAATTTAATATTAAAAACTCCATGCTTACCGATTGGTTTTTCTATTGTCATAATGTTTTATCTTGTTGGTTCGATGATTAAGAAATTTTTCATCGTATTTTATTATATATGACATAACATAATCAATATATTTTGAGTAAGCGGCGAACGAGTCACACAATTATGCTAGATTTTTTACATAAGCTTCTACCATACTTTCTTTCACAATGAATATGTAACTCCATAAAATCCTTCACAGTAGCATCGATCATCAATTTTTTAATTGTTCTAACAACGTTCTTTTTATAAAATACTTGCATAGCAAGTTAGTTTTATCTGGAAATATATCTTCAGTAACTAGCATCAAGGCTAACTCCCGATCGGTCAAAATGACATTAGAAAATGCACACATATTATCCACCATCATACATCGTAGAATACTTAAGTCCTAAGAGTAACTGGTTTGCTTCTCCAAACTCATAAACACATAACCAATGGTAAATGTAATTGATGTTGAATTTACACCAGCTATCTTGAGCAATGACATTTTATACCTTGTGGTCTTGGAAGTACAATACATGATCAGTACATGTTTCTACTGCAGCTGAATCGTTTAACAATCAGATCAAAAAATATTGCGGCCTACCAATTGTTGAGTTTATTGACTGGATTAGAGTCTTGCTTATGACTCAAGTTTCACGGAGGTACGAAGAAGGTCTCAGCTGGAGTACTAATTTGGTTCTCGAGTACGAGAAGAAGCTAAAGCAGAATGTTGACTTGTGCGGAACTTGGGTAGTAAGTAAGTCGTCTACCGCCATGTTCGAAGTCTTTTCGAATCCTGTGGCTGTTGTTAATCTGTTGGATTTCAAATGTTCTTACGGATCATGGCAACAAGAGTGTTTTCCATGTCCTCATGCTTTAGCGGCATTACAATACACCGACCAAGATCCATTGACTGTAGTAGAACCCTTCTTTACGGTTAAGAATTACAGGGAAAGTTACTCTTTCACCATACCAGCTATAACTGATTTCACCATACCAGCTACATTCTAAAAAAGCACTGTTCGAGGTGAATGTACGCAATAAGTTGGTGACCATATTCGTTGTATCACTTCACTGATTCAACACGTATTAATTATGTTTCTTTAATTTTGCCAACAAACATTGCATTTGAGATTGACCACCTTTATCAACATTATGATGTTACTTACGAAATTTGTAGATTATGCGTATGTTGGAAACATTTTTTGAGTTATGAATCTTCAAACCAACATATAATTCTGTAGGGTGCGAACCAAGATATGACAAACTACAGACTAGTTCATCTCCATCCACCTTGATTCTACAAACTTACGAATAACTGTTTAATATGAGATAAGGTTTGTGGTTGTGTTCCCCGTTTACAACGGTCAATCACCATTAATGAGCTAGCATATTAACCATATACGCTTTTAATTCGAATGGACAACTGAATTTTTATTGTACATTTTATTTTCTTCAAAGTCTCCAGTTTAGCTTTCCATTAATAAATATTATACTTATCGTATATGTAGTATATCTTAGGATCCCATTTACTGAAATCGTATTAGATAAATAATATTGATTAATCATATATTCTTTCATTTGGAATAAACACATACATCCAATTCTAGTTTATTATAATAGTTTTTAGTTGTAAAAAATATATATGTAATCGTCCATCAGAAATGGTGGTTGTTCAAGTTCATACAACATATAATCATGCACTAAGCAAAAAATAATGCATAAATCACACGCAGCGCTCAATATAACTACCATAATCACGTCCGATGCGCAACACCTCGATAACTTGTCGCATGAAGATTTGCGAGAGAACTATTTAAAATTAAATGTTACGTGCTATTAAACTACTTCAAATTGCACGATGGAGTACGAATTTTTGACCTCTCATAAAAAAAATTGTGATATTTTTTATTATACATCTACGAATTTTAGATATTTATTTAATTAGCAGCGACTTTGTCTTCATTATAAATTCGGACAAATAACAACTTAAATTTTTGTTATCTATGTTATTTTTCTATTTTACCGTATCGCTAAAATATTTAGATCTAAATTTAGTTAAAATGTTTTAGGGTTTTGGAGGTTTTTTTTTGGAAGGACAGTATTATTATTAGTTGGGATAAGCGAAAATATTTTATTTCTTTGTGGTTAGAATTTAAATTAAAACTACCAGTTAAAAAAAAAAAAGCAATCTAAATCTAACCTTACATATGACGTTTTCAAACCACGTTAAACCTTACCAGTTTACTCGCAGATCCAATACCATCCCATCTAAACACCTGGCCCAAACTTATAAACCAGACAAAAGGTCTCTAGATAGAAAGAATAAAGCATGACGAAGGTAAAACAAAGGGAAAATTCAAGTAGTTAATCAGGGCCCTTCATCTTACCAACCACAAAACCTTACACGTGGAAGTAGTATTGACAAGGCAATTAACCCAATAAATTTTGTTGTTGTTTTTTCTAAAAATCCCAACTAGTTCCTGCAACTTGGTATAATGTGATTACTTTATTGTGATATTTTGTTCGGTGGTTCATAAGATCGTATAGTTTGGGATAATTATATCATTCTTTAATTTCTTTTCAAAAGAATTCGGCACGTTTTTCTTCTACTTCCAAAAAATGGAAAAATAACAAAATCATATTCGTTCAAGTTTCTATTTTAAAACAAACCATAGTTTTTCATATTTCAGGTTTAGCATTTATAGGATTTTGTATACCTTTGTTTTAAAAATCAAATACACGAGAAGACTATTGTAATTCGATACATTGTTTGACACGAATTAAGTAGTCACGATTTGATTAAGTATTCAGGTGGTTATTGGATAAGTTTAGTTTGGTTTGGAATTGAATTTTTTTAAAATCAAGACGGCAGACTAAATTGCTAAATAATTTTGATAATATATTTGGATCGATAATGGTTTGGTAATTTATTGATCGGGTCCGATTGGATTATTCCAAATCGGACTGCTTTTAGTTTAAAAAAACAAAAAAAAAACCTACTAATAAATGAGAAAAAATCATATTGATATTATACCAATAAAAACATCACTTATACCGTTGGAAACTTATAGCTTAATAAAATCCTAACATTATCAATCATACAAATTATATTAAAAAAAATGAGTGTCGTAAGTTGTTTTCTAAACCAACTGAAAATAGGGAGGTTTTAGATAATTATATTCTTGCTATAAAAATACAAATACGAAAGTTCAAAAAGAGTTTGTAAAATATATATAAAAGAGTTTGTAATATATATATATATATATATCATATAATTATTGTAAGCTTTTATATAGTCCATAATTATGATACATTTAGATATTATGACACCAATTCTCCATTTTTTTGTATTTGTTAAAAACTGCGTCTTTTATTAATACAAGTAGTTTCAAAAAATATTGTCGAATAAGAAGACTCCTTTTTAGCCATTAGCTAATCAAAAAAGTTTCTATTCTTTGCCATATATATATATATATATATATATATATAATTATAGTTTAAAACTAATAGGGATTATAAAAGGATTGAACTGATCCATATCGTGACATAGTCTTCTCTATAATAGTCATATGTTCAATATAACTAATACCATATGTGGGAGTATCAAAATAATGGTTTTCATTGCAAACTAATTTACAACAAAAATCACAATTCAACATCTGAAACAAAGTAAATATTACAATAGACATGTTTACAACAACAACCTTTTGCCCTACAACACAATATTTTTTGCATTTTTAGGTTCGAAATGACGACATTTTAGTGATGAAAATAAACAACATACGACAGATATATTTACAACATCAACATTTTGCTTATAAATTTGTATACTTAAAATATATACATTGGATATCCCTTCAATAAGCTTAATAATAATAGAGTCTTGGAGTTTAGTTATCTAGTACATGTTCATATTTATTTTATAAAAACTTAAAAAACAAATGAATTTAATTGGCCATGAATACTTAATGTTATTTAATATTGTATTGGTAACGGTTAGGGGTGGCATTGTTGGTCTGAGCTGGGCCGACCCGGCCTTGACATAGCCCAAAAAGTTCAAACAAAAGTCTTTTTAATTTGATTTTTTTTTATTCAAATATTTTATGTATTTAAATCAAATCTAATTATATTAAGATTTTATTTTATTTTATTTTATTTTATTTTAAAATATTTATTTTATTTCCTTGTATTATAATTTAGGGTTTTGAGAAACTCTTATATAAAGCGCCATATGCCTTAAGTTATATTAAGTTTTTTGAATAATATATTTTTTATCTCTAAAAATTTTAGTATTTGTTACTTTAGGATTTCATAATGTTACCCTAGGTTTCATCTATCGTTGATTATTCTTCTAGCGTGATAAGACTTAATCCGGTCGGGCTTTTTCCAGCCCGAACATTTAACGGGGCAAGTATGGATATCCGAATTTTTACACGTAGGCGGGTCGGGTTGGGTATGGATTTTTAATTTGTCCAACCCGATCCGGTCCGAAAATTTAAACTATATATTAAAAATAAAAAATGTATTAAAAAATAATTGTAAATTTATAAAATATAAAAAAAATACTTACTAATATATTCATTAATTATATTCTTTTTCCATAAATTAATTCCATAAATTATAAATATATTTCTTTGAGATCTTTGCCTATATATACTCCACTCCTAATTTCTAACTTTTCAAGTTCTTTGGATGTTTTTCTCTTCTGTTATTGTGTTTTAAAATAAAATCAAATTTTAGCTGGTTTGATCGGGTCGGCCGAAACAATGTTTGCGGACCAAATTGGGCTCACCACGGACATAATCGGGACGGGCTCGGACGGGCTCGGATTTGGGTTCGAATAAAAAACAACGGGTAGAAGCGGCGTCCCTAATAACCACACTTAATTTGGAATTGAGTTTTTTCTTAAAACATCAACTATTAAAGAATAAATATAGTAATATATATATATACATATATATTTAAAAGAAAATAATATAGATTTATATCTTCATCTATATCATATATAATATAATATATATTATATTATTTATTTTTAATATATATATATATAAAAGATAATACTAAAGGAAGACTGAATATAATTGCATATTATTATTGTAGACTAAAAAAAATGTAATTATTATCAGATTTCAGAATTATTAAATGATTATATGTAATTATTACAGAAGACTAATATATATATATATAGGCTATTCTAAAGATAACTTGTTTTGCAAATTCTTTTTATCAAAAAAGTTCTTCTATGATTGTCATCATGTCTCCTAGATAGTTTAATAACCATGAGATGTTGTCAAGGACACCGCAGTGTTTTGGTCATGCATACGTCACTAGTTATAGCATGGATCTCATACTGATAATAGGGTAGATCACACCATAAAATAACATAGCACTTAATTTTCAAGTTTTTTTACCTGGTAGAAACAACATCGCTTCATCCCCCAACATAACACTTAATCTTCAACTCTTTTAAGTTTTGGACGACTCCTCAAAAGTAAAATCCAATGTCAATATATCCTTTCTTAATATGCAAAAGAATTGAAATACTTTAGTTGATATAATGGTGAAACTAAAGAAATACAATTTAAAAAAATAACTACCGTTTTAGAAAGTCATATGGTGATGAAGAGAAACAAAACGAAAACTTAAATTTTATGGTTAACAGCACCCGAATAAAGTAAAAAAATAGAAACTTTTTAACATGTGTTTTTTATGAAATTTATTCATATGAAAAAGAATCTGGTCATATTTATTATATTCATGTTTTTTCTTATAAGCTAGAAAAATTGGTTTTTTAAAGTATAAAAAGTCTGACAACCCAATCATGTATTTGTATATAAGCCTCAAAAAGTAAAAACACCAAACAACTCATTCAAATGATGTATTATCACGTTGTACCACTAAGGGAATTTGTCTCCTATTCTATGAGAATTTATTTCTAAGAAAACGGGAAAGTAAACATGATAATGGAAGTTTTGGACGACTTTAAGAGGTCTATACAGACATGGAAATCATGAATGATACATAAATTAGAACCCAAAAGTAGTCATGTATTCTTATGTAGTTACTCCTCATGATAATATAGGTATTAGTTAATAATTTCAAATGAAGATCCTGAAATCTGAAACTAGTATATACAACATGCCTAATGTTCTTAAACTAAATTTTTTATTACTTAAATATATAACAATTTCCTTAATGTATCCATATTGTAGAATGGTACATGAAACTTAAGTGGTCAATGTGATGTAGAGAATGAACTACGGTCTCAATTTTTTATGAGGCTCGTGTGGGATTAATTACACGTTTTCCAACACTGAAAGTCTCTTCTAAAGTAACTATGGTAACGACTATAAATAAAACATCAAACTTACCTCCACCTTCGGAACTCTGAAAGGCTTCTCAACCGAATCGTACTAATATTAGTCTTCGCACTATTGGATTATTCCGTCAAATCGAGATATGCAAAATAAGATCGCTTCACCAACTCGGATAATTAATTCATGCAGTAGTATTACTTCTTTGGGTATGAGCAATATTTTATAGTGTGTTTCTTGATAAATTGAAAAAAAACTATCCAACTAGATTGATAAAGACTCTTGTCTACATTCAGCTTTATTTGAATCAACATACAAGAACCTATGGATCCACTTAATGAACATAATCTTATACATATTAGTTCATATTCAAGTTCAAAATGCACATTTAAATGAACACACCATATACAAAATTTCAAATATTAAAAAATATAGATTTTAAAGAAGATAACATCAACACATAGTCATTTAATTCATATAATTAAAATAAGTACACAACATATAGCTTTGATTCATAGACACGATACAAGTACATTTCCAGCATATAACATTTATAAAATATCTAGACAATAATATTATTGAAATAAGCATAAAGATATAAAAAATAACACATTGGCTCAAGAATAGCCCCACCAAAAAAAACTAAATCTGATTGGGACATATATATTTTTCATACTTGATCTTCATCTCACAAGCTAATTTTATTAAGTCACTCTTACGAGAGAAGTAGACATACATATCCAAAAAATAATTAACTCGAAAAAGTTCAGCAATAAATAAATTGAAAGTTGGATAAGTTAAAGAAAAAGCATAAAGTTTGGAATTTGGAACATTTTGGTAATATATTTGACTATTTGAAACAAGCTAAAGAAGAAGTTACAACTTTACAAAAAATGAAGAGACTTAGTTAAAATTCAAGCTACTTATCTTCATCTTTTAACTAAAGAAGAATCCTATTGACATAAAAAAAACTAACTCTATATGGCTTAGATATGGTGACATGAATACAACTACATACCACAACTATGTTAAAAAGAGAAGAAGAATAAACAAGATATTAGGTTTTATGGAAGGTAATGAATGGATAACTGATCATGAAAATCTAGGAAAGTCTGAAGAAAATCATTTTAAAGATATTCTCACTTATAATTAAACATTAAACAATGATGATGTAATTCAAAACTACATTCCTAAGCTAATCGCAGAGGATGTTAACATAAGATTAATGAGATTACTTGATGAAGATGAAATCTATGATGTCATAAATAGCTAAAGCCTTTCAAGCACTTCTAGCATCGATGAATTTAATGAAGTGTTCTTTCAAAGTTGTTGGTCCATTATTGAGAATGATCTCACTACTGTTATAATTGTTTTTTTAAAAGTTCAACCAATTTCTCATTGAGTAACAACAATTTTTATTTTCTTGATTTCCAAGATAAGTGGTTCTCAAACGTAGCACGCACGATTATAGACCAATTAGTTTGTGTGTCCTTTTAAACAGAATAATATCTTATTTAATCAATAATAGATTAAATAGGATTCTTTCAAAGATAATATCGATTGAAAATGGAGGTTTTTTGCAAGACATATACATTCAGAAAAATATTCTATTAGTTAAGGAGCTTTCTATGGATCTTAAAAACAAACTCAAATGTGAGAACATTATGATCAAAGTAGACATTTCTAAAACATTTGATAGAATGTTTTATAGTTTTATTTTAAAGATAATGGAGGTATTTGGTTTTAATGACTCATTTATTGCCAGAATTCAAACCACATTTACTGATTTTCTTTGCTATTATATCTAATGGGAAGTCAAAGGGTATTTCAAGGCTAATAATCGAATCAGGCAAGGGCATCATATATCCTCAAGCCTATTCATTATAGCTGACGAATATTTATTAATGGTCTTGAGATGTTTATTTGAGGAAAAGAAACAACTGGTCTATAAATCTAGAAGCTCTATGGTCCCGCCATGCTTCGAATGTACAGATGACCTGCTTATTTATACTAATATTTATAATAGAAATATCAATAAATGAGGAGACTTTCTTCAACACTACCAAAATATTTCGGGACAGACTATAAATAAGAATAAAATAAAGGTAATTACATATTTCTATATATCTCAAAATAGAGCTAATCTTTTGGGTATTCATTCAAGTTTTCAAATGGATCAATATCAAAACTAACAACAAGGCTAACAATTATGAAGAGTTACTCAATAATATGAGAAGTAGGATTGTTGAATGGGAAGAAAAAAAAAACTTTCTTTTGAAGGAATGCGTATTAACATTTCGTAAATCCTTATGGCTTTACCTATATACAGGCTTCAGTGTTATACTTTTCCTAAATATATAATCACTAGAATTGAAATGATGTTT
The DNA here is from genome assembly GCA_036936605.1 of Limnanthes douglasii subsp. nivea. Taxonomy (NCBI): domain Eukaryota; kingdom Viridiplantae; phylum Streptophyta; class Magnoliopsida; order Brassicales; family Limnanthaceae; genus Limnanthes; species Limnanthes douglasii. The sequence goes on from JAUPFV010000001.1 coordinate 230,451,761, forward strand.
AACAAATTATTTCGGGGATCTGTTGAAAATTCTTTAGTGGTCTCAGTGGAACTATCTATGTAGGCCATCTGAAAGGGGTGGTCTCAACTTAAGAAAACTACAAGACACTCAATAAAAGGAAATGCTAATTTTTGGCTAGATAAATTGCTTAACTTTCCTCTTATTAAGTTAAATTACTCTATAGATAACATACGGTATCGTCAATTAAAGGTAAATTATTATTAAATAGGGATGGTTGGTCTTTAGGAACATTAAAAGATATTTTACCATGAGATATTCTTCACATTCAAAAGGTTTAGATCAAATAAGTTATAGAAGATGAACTTATTTGGTCATTATGTAATTTCAAAGGTTTTAATACAAAAAAAAAACTTGGAATAGACTAAGAACCAAGGGTAATAAATCCAATCTTTACAAAAAAATATTATCCTCTTGAAATACTCATTTTTTTCAGTAGAGGCCATTGAACAATTGGTTACATACTGATATCATTCTTCAAAGAAGAAGAAAACACTTTTGTTTAAAACCGCCAACATTTTGAGTACACTAAAACAATAAAACATTTGTTTGTGTCATGTAGTATTGCATGGACGGACTGGCCTTATTATGCTAGTTTGTTCAACAGTAGTCTAAATAAACAGATGACCCTAGATCATGTGATCAGAGTAAGGTTTTGGTCTACGGATAAGGAAGTGCATCTTAGATCTATCATCCATCTTATGACTATCTAGTCCATTTGGTGGGCTAGAAATATTTCTAAGCATAAAGGTACCAGTTCTACATGAGGTCACATCATAAACTATATAAGGAAGGCTCTAACTGGAATGAACCATGATAATCTGTTTTAAAATAAAACATTGGCATAAAGACTATAAAACTGCTTTAGAAATTGGTTGCTATAACCATAGTTTTATGGAAAGGAAAAGTATATTGTGCATTTGGATTTTACCCTCCCTACTCAATTACAAGCTCGATATAGGTGGTTCTTGTAGTTTCAATGAAAAATCCAACATAAGTGGTATCATAAGGAATAATAATGGTGATACTATTGCTGGATTTGGAAGGCTTTATGGAAATATAATTCATATTCTTGCTTAAGCAAAAGCTCTTTTAGATGGACTATTAATTAGTAAGAGTCTAAGTATTGATAACTCAAAAATAGAAATTGACTCTTAACTACTAGTGGACATGCTAAGTAATGAGAAAATCTCATGGTTTCTAGAACCTTTACTTGTTCCATGAAGTTAATAACTTATAATATGTCTATTAAGCATGTTTACAGAAACCAAAATAAAGCAGCCGACTGGCTTGCCAAATGAACTCGTAAATATGAAATGAAATTAAATTTCAGTCAAGATCATTTACCTAACCAGATGAGATCCATTACTATTTTAGAAGGTCTAGGAGAATGGTATATTCAATTAGAGGACTGTTACATTATATTTTTTCTATTTATCTATGAAATAAAATATTATTAATTGTTTCAAGCTAACATTGCAAAGCAGGTTTAACCTGACTTAGCTGAACTGATACTTTTGCAGATTCAGGATTGGACACTAAAGAATCTCTTGGGAGAAGAAAATAAGTTAAATGGAACAAGGCTCTTCCTGAAGAGATTTAATGGAATGCATTTGATTAGATATATAGAAATCCTATAAATTCTCATACTAAAGATATCTATTCAATAGCAACTAAGATAATTTTTAAAGGATTTGGTACTTGATGTTGGAGAAATGGAATATTCAATTTTTCCACTAAATAACTCCTCAATTAAAGATGCTTCTTATTGAATGGTAGCTCTACCCAATCTAGTAAGTAATACGATAAATTCATAATTTTTATTGAAAGTTAAGAACGTTATACTTTAATTGAGGAATAAATAAATGAGTTTACCTCACTATTTGGAGGCTATATATTCATATACATAGAACTCAAAGATAAAATGTAGAAGCATAGGAATTGGATACGAGATCAAGGATCTCACGCTTCACAGCTAAGATTCAAAGTTGAGGTGATTGATTGGTTTATATTTTGGAATTGTGCTTGAAACCTTATAATATTTAGTAAGAGGAATGATAAAATGACTAACCATATGAACATCATTCGTAATGTTTGGACGAGTCACAACAGATAAACTAAAATACATACAATGGTACGACATAAACTAGAATTTTCCAACGGAATGCCATCCGAAGAAGAGTTTTGCGCATTAGTCTCGATGATAATATCAAGAATTATGTTATCAGTGAATTGAGCATTATCAAACAAATCTCTTATATATTGTATAAGAGATAGATGGCACAGCTTTTGGATAAGAAGCAACTTTGATTTATAATCTTTTACAATTTTTAAATTAAAAAACTTCAATTTAGAAATTCACTTTCTTCAAATTACCATATCAAATGAAAAAAAAAATCAAAGAAACTTCAATAAAAACAGATTAAAAGACAATTGAAAATATTAAAAGCCTAAAAATATGATACATCGAAGATGTATAAGTTAGAGGAAGACATAAAAAGATATAAACATAAATATTATGCTTTTCTATTCTATAAAATATATAAAAACAAAAACATTATAAATTTAACATTAATTTGTATTAAATCATATATATATATAATTAAAAAAATAATTTTAAATAATAATAAAATAATATAACTATAATATAATAAAAATACACATTATCAAATATTAACAAAGATATATACTCTCGTTGATAAAAAAACTTCTCTTTTTTTCACATCATAATCCTAATTTTTGTAGTATCGTATTTATTTTGGCCATAATTCTAATAGATTTTAGTTACTTATTTTTTCTCACATCAAAACCCTAAATGATCTTTTGTTTTCGCAGCGCCGTCATCTTCTAAAATTTATCGATGTTTGCTATGTTATTGACTCTGACACACACGTGTTGTCGTTCACACTGATGATGTTTTGATTTTTGGTTATTTTTTTCGTCTTACTAGTGTATTCCGATGATGGAGTGCTCATTATTATTTTATTTAGAGTTTTTTTGTTGATACATTAGAAAAGTAATGTTGTTGTAGGGTTAGTTTTGTATAATGTGAGACATTGAGATAGTATAATAGTCGTTGAGATTTTTATTTATTTCTTTTTGTTTCATTTTTAAATATAGTTTTCTAAGATGTATATTTAAATATTCATATTTAGATCTTAAGATATTTTATATATCTTAATTTCGCATTTTTGTTGTTGTTGTCTAGTTGTTGTTGTAGCATAGTGGTTTGGATCCGTTTGAAGACCACTAGTTCTGACCTTTTCTAGTAGCACCGACACCTTCCATCATTTTGGAGGCGTCCTAGGGCACACTACTGTGTTTGGTTTTTGATGTGAATGAGGTAGCTTTGATCGTTTTATATAGCTCATTGTCATTCTTATGATTTTTTGGATGATATTTTTGGTTCTGTCTTTTCTTCCGAAGGTAAATTGTTCCATGGCTGTCATTTCGGGATCATCAATTGTATTTTTTTCTTTTTGACCCGTTGTGTTATTGTATTTTTTTTATTTCGAGCTACATATGCTAGTATTTGTAGACACTGTATCTATCTATATCTTTAATTGTTTCGGACATACTTTCAAAATCTTTGTTGTAGTTTGTTCTTAGGTTGGGGAATACCCGTGGCATTGGAACATACCATTTAATATTTATTTAATACTTTAAAGTCAGGCATGAACATTCGATTCTTCCATTCGGTTCGAGTCAATTATTTTGGTTTTGGTTGCTTCGATTATTATAAACTAGTAACTATTTAGGAATCGAATAGAATTTGATTTAGTTCGTTTTTTTGTTATAAAAATCTGATAACCATTAATGAGCTGAATAAAATTTGATTCCATTTTTTTTAGTTCTATTCAGTTCAATATGGATATACTAAAATATATTTTGGGTTAATCTTATATTTTACCTATCAAGAAGACTTGTAGTACTCACAAGATGTGGTCTCCCCTTTTAAAATTGTCTTCTATTTTTTTTGATAATTTAAATGATCCTAATTTTTTTAAAGTTAAACCTCTTATTTAATCACTACACCTACTTAAGATCATATTAATATGTAGTTTTTATATCTAGTTAGAAATTAAATACATTCAAATTGTCTTCTTGTAGTCTCCGTATCTACTTACTCAAAAATATTTATTTTCGGTTTGAATCATAATAATTTTTTTTTGAAGTTTTATCCAAAATACTTCATGTGTATTTATATTATCCTGTTTAGAATTATGTTTGATTCGTTATAATTTATGGTTATACCTAATACATGTTATTAAAAATAAATATTATTTTAATAAAATTAAAATAATTTATATGATGAATTTTTTCATCGAGTAACCAACTTCTATTTTTGTCTTTTTTAATTTTTAAAGGTCCGTATTTTTTAAACTGTAACTCGGAAAAAGAATCCAAAAATACCATTGATTTTTTTTTAAGACGAACAAAACTAGTATCAGTCATGGTATGTTTTGAGTTTAAAATTAAAATAAATTTTACACACGTTTCTCAGTTATATGGTTTTACATCTAGTGGACTGGTTTCACATCTAACATCTATCATAGTGCCCTGAATTCACATCTAGCTGTACATAATTTAAACAGGTTTCGCATCTCGAAAAACAAAGAAGGTTTCACATCTATCAAAACAAAGAAGGTTTCGCATCTACCAGAATAAAGAAGGTTTCACATCTACCAGAATAAAGAATGTTTTGCATCTATCAAAACAAAGAGATTTATCATCTAACAAAACAAAGAAGTTTTCACATCTAGCAAAACAAAGAAGGTTTTTTATCTAGCAAAATAAAAAAAGATTTCACATCTAGCAAAATAAATAAATTTTTGCATCTACCAAAATAAAGAAGGTTTTGCATCTGTCAAAACAAAGAGGTTTCTCATCTAGAAAAACAAAGAAGGTTTCGCATGTATCAAAACAAAGAAGGTTTTTCATCTAGCAAAATAAAGAAGGTTTCACATATAGAAATATAAACAAGGTTTCACATCTACCAAAATAAAGAAGATTTTACATATAGAAAAACAAAGAAGGTTTCGCATCCATACGAACAAAGAAGGTTTCACATGTTTTTCGTTAAACCCCTATAAAGTTTAAAACTTTAAAATTCGGTATCTTTTAAACCGTAACTCGGGAAAAAAATCCGAAAATATCGTTGGTTTTGTTTTTTTAAGACGAACAAAACTAGTACAATTCATGATATGTTCTGAATTTTTTTATTTTTTTTAAGAATAAGTACTGAAGTAAACACAACCCTCTTTTATTTAGTTCTCTGAACTCACCACCATCTTTCTCTCAATCTAGAGATTCGAACGACAATGACATTGACTATGAAGCCTCTGCAACCAAACCCTAACACACAATACCTTTTTCCTCTGTTCTGGCTTACTTTGTTCTTCATTTCTCATCTGCTTTGCGTAAGGAGAATTGGAAACCACAGAGTATGCAGCTTCGGGAAGTAAATCTGTGAATCTAATCGATAAAGGTATGGTTGTATCGAGGAGATTAACAGTTTCAGGCAGTAAATCGATGAATCTAATAGGTGAATCTGATTTTCATGATTGTATCGGTTACATGTAATGAGTAAGGATATTTAGATAATTAGTGGGTCTAAATGGTAAATATTTGACTAAACAGATTTTTCTCAGAAAAACATGAAAATATGGATCTTAAGTGGATAATAGTTTGAGTTTTGGGTATTAAATGGTACTAAACCCAATTTAAATTAACCAAAAATTTATAGTATCTGATCAATTTTTCATCTGATTCCTATACAGTTGAATTAAAAACTAAAAGCGCATAAGTTTTTTTTTGGCAAAAATTGGAACTTTTCTTAATAATAAGGGTCCAATGACAAACAATTAGAATCAATAAGGACTAAAATTGAAATATTACAAGACATATAGAATGACTGTTTCCGTGGTAAGAAACTAGACGTTACTTTCGAAAAAAAACAAAGGCTTCAAACTTCCTTTCAACGACCCATATCGAAAGACCAGACACATCAATATCATTATACCATAAACCCATCAAAGAATTGAAGACCAGCGCTAAGAACTTAACCTCCAAACGAATCGAAAGACTGAACTATTGAAGCATATACTGGGAACAGATTTGTAGAGCAGAACAAGCTTAGTTGTACTTGTACTGATGTAACCAATGCCCAAACTTTCAAGGAGCACAATCGAGAGAAGATCAACAAGAGCATTAAACTTAGAGATTTCAATTTTCTGCTTGCACTTTAACGTCCACTTGTACTGATGAACTTGATTGACATTGATGGATGAATTAATCTTATGCAGATCAAAATCAGAGAATTCAAGTACCAGGGACTCTTCCCTTTGGCAAGATAATAAATTAAAGCATGACAGTCTGATTCAATGTTGACATGAAAACAATTATTTTCTCTGCACAACAAAAGACATTCAAGTAAAGCTCGAGTCTCTGCCATGATTGGAGTCATCTTTCTAAATTTTTTTCCTAGGCCCTTAGCGATATCTCCATCGTGATTTCTGATGATCATACCTCCACCAGCTTATTCATTTTTAATACAAACAACATCAACGTTAAGCTTTATTCTATCTTTTATGGAAGGGATCCACTTAAGGTAAGTCTCCTTCTTGTTTTTATCATAAATTGAAATGCATCCCATTGTAGAACCTGCATTGATGGCCTTAAACCAGTGCTTCTTAGTTAATTTCTTTGATGTGTCAAGACTGCAAATAATTTTGTTAATATGATTTATAGCAGAATCACTAGAAATGGTTATGTTTTTTAACTTCAATTCATTTCTATTTTCCAAACAACCCAGCAAATAATAGGTGGAAGAATATAGGTTATACTTTAAGATTTGAAAACAAAAACCATTCTCTGACAATATACGTTAAGCTCATGTAATTTTCAATTCTAATGTTGAATAAAAGGCTCAAGTGCTTCCAAATGCTCCAAGCATAATTACAACTCACAGATAAATGGTTTATGCTTTCGCATGGACAGAAAATGCACTTGGAAACTAGACTAACATGTTTGTTTTGAAGAGTAGAACAATATGAATATAGTTTTTAATGAGTTCCCATATAAGGAAAGAGAACTTACTGGGAGTTATTTGATTCCAGATTTTCGTGTACAAAGAGGATTTACTGAAGTGATGTCTAGTGTTGTTCCAAGTGTGTCTTGTATTAAACTCCATGTTAGGAGAATCAGACCAGATCATATTCTCTTTTTTGGAAGGATCAACCTTGAAGAGGGAAATCTGCTTGATTCTATCCTCATCCAGAAAGCCTCTCAACTGGTCAGTGTCCCACTTGTTTACTTTCCAAAATGTTTTAACTTTCTGATCAAAGAACCAGAGGTTAGCTTCAGTGTTGAGATTATCTATGATAGGGTCCTGGCTCTGCCAATTTTCCAACCAAAAGTCCATGTCATAACTGCCCAGTAACCATCTAACATTAGTTTCAGCAGAATATTTAATCTTAACCAAACGTTTCCAAGTATGAGAACCAGGTTTAAAAAAGTTTGTTTTTAAAAGGATGATTTCCTTTATTGTAAATGCCATGCATCATTTTTTTACCAAAAACTCACTCTTTCTATAATTAAACCATAGCTTTTGAGAAAGAGTATTCTAAATATCAATTAAACTTCTGATATTCAGACCTCCTTCATCAAAAGGCCTACACAGATTCACCCAAGCAGTCTAGGTTATAATTTTAATCTCTAGTTTAGATCTTCATAAGAAATTATTAAATGTTTTTTCAAGTCTTTTGATCATACTTATATGCAATAATTTACTATGCATCCAATAATAAGGAATTAACATGAGAATAGAAGAGATTAAAGAAAGTTTTCCCCCAAAAGAAAGGTATTTGCAATCCCATTCAGAAATCTTTGCATTGATATTATCGATCAACTTGCTAAAATTATTTGCCTTGTTGTTGCATCTGAGGTTGATCCCTAATTAACTTATAGGAAGCTGCTCAGCTTTGAATCCAATACTGGTTTCCAAGACAGTAATCTGCTTAGGTGAAGTCTGCTTGAGGTAATGATCTGAGTCTTTTTCTTGTTATTAATTGGCCTGAAATAAATTGATATCTATATAGAAAGCATCTAAGTAGTTTGATAGACGAATCTAAATTGTTAGTAAAACTAAAATATCATCCGCGAAAGAAATACTAGGAATAATGAGCGAGGTTCTGGAATAAAACAACATGCTTTTATTTTGATTATAAAGCTGAATAAGACCACAAAGAAGAACTTCTTCACTAATGATGAAGAGGCTTGGGGACAAGGGATCACCTTGCCTCAAGCCTCTTAAGGTCTTGAAATACCCATAAATCTTTCCATTGATCAAAATGGAAATGTTAATTTCCTTGATCATATCACCAATGAGCTTTATAAACTTCTTTGAGAATCCAAACCAAGAAAGGTGTATTTTGAGCTCAAAAACCCTCCTCCAAGTGGCATTCACTAATAGTTTGCACAAAATCGTAAGTGCTATTTTGATCATAAAGATTACACCCCAGTTGTTCATCTGAAGAGGCTATGACATTGAAGTCACCAACTATAAGCCAGCCATGATCATTCATAAAGATCAGCTTCAATTGATCCCATAATTCCAGTCTAAGCAATCTGTTACACTTAGCATAAACCACATTTAAGTGAAAGATAATGTTACTGATTGTGCTAATTTCTAAGTTCATGCATTGATCATGATTAACCAGTATATTAATACACAAATCATCAGCCCAAAAACCCATATCTTGTTAGAAATATTGGTAGTAAAGTTAGAAAAACCCAACACAGCAGCAATATCTGAAATTTTCTCAGTCTTAGCCAAAGGCTCTTGGATGGCAAATATGCTGATCTTTTTCTTGAAGATAATGTCTTTCAACCTTCTGACAGTTGAGTTGTTACCGATTCCACGCCAATTCCAGTTAATAATCTTTATCATTATTGGATAAGGACTTGTGTTTCTTGTTTTTACCTGCATATTTCAGATATTTCATTATTCTCGTACTTGGTTTTTTTATTTTCATGGCTGGTTTGAGCTTATTCTTTATTATAGTGCTGAAGTCTTGGACCATTGGAGATGAATCTTTCATGGTTGGAGAATATTGTAAGCTTCCTATATTTTCTTGGATTGGAGAGTTAAGATCATAGATAAAGTTATATCCTTCATGTAATTCATGCTGCTCACAGTGACTATTAAGTTGTTGAATAACATCAATAATATATGTATCATCAGGCAGATTAACTTCAAAACTTTTGAAGTTGTCGTTATTAACAGAAGTAAATTTTTCCTTCTGCTTTCCTTTGTAGAATTTCTCCCTCGAATAATCTTTCTACTTATCTTTATGAACTATTATGGATTTAACATTAAGAATAAACTCATAATTAGAACACACAGCTTCATGAATGTTCCTATCAGATGTTTTCACATCACTATCTTTTGTTTCTTTATCTTTAGCAGACTGATTTTCCTTATTCTTGTTCTGGTGTTGCTTATCCTTATCAGTAACATTGATATTCGAAGAGTTTTTCTTGCATTCATCCACTTTATGTCCCAAATGGTAACATAAGCTGCAGTAGGAAGGCAAATTTTTATACTTAACCGAGATCCAGCACCCATCATTTACACTGAATCTAATCCATATATGACTGTGAACTTTCCTTGATACATCTAACTCGATCAATGCATAAGCAGCATTTTTGTATGCCATGTTTTCATCAGGAACATCAAATTTGTATGGAGTTCCTATAGTGACAGCAATTTCATGAAGAAATTCAGCATTGTAAAGAAACTCTGGGATTTTTATGAATTTAACCCAGACCATAACAATTGGGCTTTCAATCTTTGGATGAAATTCTTGAGTCCAAAGCAACACCCCCCATCGTTGATATTCCAACATTCCACACACTCCTTGACCACAACCTACATACATCTTCTTTTAATTCAAACTCAATAAAAACATGGTGTGAATCCCAGTTTGAATCTCGATAGTTGCCTTTGAATTTCAAGGAGTTAAAAAAGCTTTCTATGACTGCTTTCTTTGGCAATCCTAAATAGAATTTACCAATAAGGGTAGTCTTCGAGTTCTGCAACAGAGAGTCTTTGATTCTTTAGAATATTGGACAAAGATATGATCCAATTTCCTAATGATACTCTGAGGTTTATAAATAGTTTTTTGATGATTAAAATGTTTTTTTGAACAAATCCACGTAAGATCTCTTCTCCACTATTTGAACAGCGATACTCTGTTTTTGATCTTGAGACAGAATAAGAAAATCCTATTGTTCAAACAAAATGTTGTTTCTTATCTCCATGATATAGATAATCCAAGATAGGAAGGAGGAAAGAGATAGAATCCACCGAAAAAAATCGATCGGAACAGACTTTAGGTCGCCGGAGAATCAATCAGAAGAAAATTGATTCTTGGTGGGAGCTAGGAGTGGCAAACGGGTTGAACCGCGAACCGCCCGTACCGTTTAAATCAGAACCACGGGTTGCAGTCCTGCCGGGTTGCAGTCCTGCCGGGTTGCGGTCCTGCCGGTCTGGCGGTCCTGCCAGTTTGCAGTCTTAATGGGCCAGTTTCACAGTTAAACCATCAGTTCAAACCACCTGACGAAAGACCAGTTTCACAGTTAAACCATCAGTTCAAACCACCAGACGAACCATTTAAGAACCGTTTATCAGTTCAAACCATCAGCCAAACCATTTAAGAACCGTTTATCAGAATATTTTATAATGTTATATAAAATAAATTTGTAAGTGTTAATTGAATCTAATTTCAATAATTGAGATATGTACCATATACACGAGTTAATTATTCTATTTCATGTATTTTAATTTAAATATGTTATCATTTTAATCGAAATTTTATAATCATCAATTACATTCTAAAAAAATAATTATAATTTGATTTTGATACGTTTGATTATATATTTATATTTATGTATTTAAGAGATTTTATTTAATATTATGTAGATATTAAATAAAATAAGTACATCTACTTGTATTTCGATTACAACTTTGAATAATTGTAAAAATATAAAAATAAAAATTTGATTGTTTTAAACAAGATATCGTAAACAATATAATTGTAAAATGATTTGTATATTGTTTGAACATACTAGATATTTAAGATGTTATATTTAATATTATGTACATATTAAATAATATATACCTATTAGACATATAATTGTATTCTAATTTTAAATTATTAGGTGATTTGTATATTGTTTAGAACCGATTCGGAATCGAAATAAAAAATTATTAAAAACTTCTAAAATTAATTATTTTAAATATTATGCCGTAATAAATCTGCGATTAATAAATTATTTATCTCATTGTAATTAACAAACAAAATTGTTTTAAATTATAAGAGATTAATTTAGGAAATATATATTTTTAAGTTTTTTGTCGACAAATATTTAAGTAAGTTAGTAGTATGTCTTTAATAATTAAACGTTTAATATCAAAACCAATAATAAAAATAAAATAAAATATCAAAGCCGAATAATCAATAATTAAATAATATATGATCATTGACAATGTGGATAATCTTAGATTATCTCGGATTCTTTTATATAGATTGACACTTTCATCTTTAATGGTAACTATCGATGTGGGATTCTTTTAAACAAAACTCATCTTCAATGGTAACTATAGATTTGGAGTTTTGTTTAAAAGAATCTCACATCTATAGTTACTACCATTGAAGAGGAGTTTTGTTTAAAAGAATCCCACATCGATAGTTACCATTGAAGATGAAAGTGTCAATCTATATAAAAGGAGACACAAACACACCCTCTCACTTACCAAGTCTTGGGCAACTAGCCCCCAAGGGGTAGCCGAGTTGGTTGAGCATGGCATTCTTATAACCAAAAGGTCATGAGTTCGAGTCCCTCTGCATACACTTTCTCGGCTGAGCCTGTCACCTTGTGTGGTTTACCTTCTGGCGTTGGTTTGCAGGCTATCGCGTCAAACTGAGGGTTTACCCTGTGCGCACTCATTGCACTCTGTGTAGCGGCTGCGGGTTCCCTCGGAAAAAAAAAAGTCTTGGGCAACTACTTGAATGCATAACATGGTGATTAATAGTTAAAAATTTTGAATTAATTTTTTTAAAGGGTCGGTTCAATTTTGGTTTTCAACAGTTATAAAAAAAATTCTAAAAATAAAATAAAATATATATATCAAAAGTCCGGGCCATCCGGGCATTTGTCCGGATGGTCCGAATTTCCGGTCCGGGCGTCCGGAGATTACGTCCGGATGCCCCGGACCGGACGTCCGGACCATCCGGAGATTACGTCCGGATGCCCCGGACCGGACGTCCAGACCATCCGGAGATCTGTCCGGATGGTCCGGAAATATATTTTTTTTCATTTTTTTTAATTTTATTTTTTGGTCTCCTCTATAAATAGAGGAGACCCCAAATCCAAACTCATAAATTCATATACTCCTCTCTACGTCTCTCTAAATCTCTGTACTTGTTCTAAATATTCTAGAAAACTCAAATTTCTTATTTTACATATTGTAGTCCTACTTTCGGAATTGTTTGATTTTTTTTTCGCAAATTGTTTCTATTTGATAAAAACACTTAAATAACGCTGGGATAACATTATAATAGCTTAATTAAGAGCTTCGTATAATTTATCAAGTTATTTAATTGTTATAGTAATTTAAATTAGTTCTTTTAATTCTAATTTTATTAGTTGTTGTTAGTTGTTATTGCTTGTTATTAGTTGTATTAGTGAGTATTAGTCTAAATTTAGTTTTTATTATTTGCGATATAAATTAGTTTCGATTAGTATTTTATTGCATATTTAAATAAAATATGATTTTGGTTTAAAAAATAATAAATAACATTTGTAATATTTAAAACCAAATCACAATAATAATATTCAAAATGTAATATTAAAATTATAACAATATAACTTAAAAATAATAAATAACACTTGTAATATTTAAAACCAAATCACAATAATAAAATTCAAAATGTAATATTAAAATTATAACAATATAACTTAAAAATAATAAATAGCACTTGTAATATCTAAAATTCAAAATGTCATATTAAAATTATAACAATATAACTTAAAAATAGTAAATAACACTTGTAATATTTAAAACCAAATCACAATAATAAAATTCAAAATGTAATATTAAAATTATAACAATATAACTTGTAATATTTTGCATGATAAAATATGATTTTGGTTTAAAAAATAATATATAACACTTGTAATATTCAAAACCAAATCACAATAATAAAATTCAAAATGTAATATTAAAATTATAACCATAGAATTTGTAATATTTTAACATGATAAGATATAGTTTTGGTTTGTATTAGATTTAAAAACATAATAATAATATTCAAAATGTGATAATAACATAAGTAATATTTAAAATTTTGGACTATATAATAATTACAACACTTAAAATATTAATAACCAAAACAAATTAATATTAACAAAAAAATGTAATAATAATTCTATAATAATATGCAATATCTCAATATTTTTTAAATATAACATTTTGGTTATAAAATAAATAAAACATTTATAATATTTACCAATTAACCGTGGTTTCGCAGTCCTGCCGAGTTACTCCTTATGCAGTCCTAACGGTCTGACGGTCCTAATGGTTTGCGGTACTGACGGGTTGCGGTCCTGCCAGTTTGCAGTTCTAATGGGTCAGTTTCGCAAGTAAACCACCAGTTCATAAACAGGTTGTCAGCTTTGAACCGTGGTTCCAGAACCATTTGCCATCACTAGTGGGAGCCTATGGCACCATTTGTTTATAATCTTATTTAACTAAGAGTCCATAAGTATTAAAACTAAAATCATTGGACTGTTTGAGGAAAAATCGAAACGAGCCGAATCCATTTCAGTTTGGTTTGACAATAGTTAAAATGTTTATGTCTATTTAAAATACTAAAAAGTAAAAGGAACAAAATTGATAAAACAAAATGTTATTATTGAAGAGACACCTGACCTGGGGGGTTGTATTATAAAAACAAGTCTGGAAGGAGAAGTTATTACAAAACGTCAACATTCATGTCTATCTGTATAATAAGAACAAAATAAAGCAATAAGCTTCACACCGCTAAAACTTTGTAACACAACCCAAGCTTCTCTACTTATTTCTGGAAACATCTTAATATGGAAGCGCCACTTCTGAACGAAGGTGGTGTATCGGTAACAGAGGACTACTTGCCGGCAAGGAGTTGGAAGGAGATAAAAAATGTGGTATGGATTGAGACCGCTAAGATGTGGAAGATCGCCGGTCCGATAGCGTTCAACACAATGTGTCAATACGGAGTTAAATCCGTTACCATTATTTTCGTTGGACATATCGGTGAACTTGAACTATCTGCTGTTTCGATTTCTCTTTCTGTTATTGGTACTTTCTCTTTTGGTGTCCTGGTATGTTCTTTCTCTCACCCTCTTATTCTTGTTATTATTATCATTCAAGTCTATTTGATATGAGTAAATCTAGAGGCTTGATCCTCCTATTGGGTGGTCTAGGAAAAGATTAAGACGAAGCCTGTGACCCGTTTGTAAACAACTTGAAATTGTTCTATTTGTTATAAGATCTAACTTCTAATAGTTAATTTAGTCATAATAAGCTCTTCATCGCGGTGGTTCAATTACTCGAAGTGGGCTCAATTTGGTAAACCAATGTTTTTCTTGTTCAGTTTAACTGATCTTGACCAATTGTAAGAAACCAAGTGATACTGTTTGGTCAAAATCAGTTAAACTGAACAGAAAATATAGTTGAAGTTAGACAAAAAGGTGCTGATAAAGGATCAAAACGTACATAACAAAAATAAACTTCCGAAATTCGCAGTTTGGAATGGGGAGTGCACTAGAAACATTATGCGGCCAAGCATTTGGCGCAGGGAAAGTTAATATGCTTGGCGTTTACACGCAAAGATCATGGATAATCTTACTAGCTTCATGTTTCCTCATCCTCCCTATTTACATTTTTGCCACTCCCATCCTAAAACTCCTTGGCCAAACCGACATCATAGCTGGACCAGCTGGCCAATTCACATTACTCACAATCCCACAAATGTTCTCTCTCGCATTAATCTTCCCATCCTTAAAGTTCCTCCAATCCCAAAGCAAAGTCAATGTGATAGCAGTAATCGGTTTAGTAGCCTTACTAGTCCACATTCCTCTGCTTTGGGTGCTGATTTTTGGGTTAGGCATGGGTGTGGACGGAGCTGCGTTGGCTTATAATTTGACGTATTGGGGTATTGCGATCTCGCAAGTCGTGTATGTGATGGGGTGGTGTAAGGAAGGGTGGCTTGGGTTTTCGTGGTTGGCCTTTAAAGACCTTTGGGGGTTTGTGAAGCTAAGTGTTGGATCGGCTGTGATGTTGTGTCTTGAGCTTTGGTATATGATGAGTATTATTATACTTACCGGGCATCTTGATAATGCCATTATCGCTGTTGATACGCTCTCGATTTGGTATTCATTTTAAACCCTTTTGTCGCACACCTTGTTTGGATGTGAAGATTTATCACGTCTTTCAAATATACTATAAAAAAAGTACTGTTGTTTTTGGTTTGTAAAAAATTTCACTTGGAACGAAAAAATGATCTAAAAATGTATTTGGTTGTTGAAAACTGTAAAATGTAGTTTGTATTCTGTGTAGAAATTTGTAACCTTCATAGAAGAGAATCGAAAATACCATGTGAATTTAAAAACTAGGTCTTGTATCGTTTCACGCAAACGTAGATGTGCTTCTTTTTGTTTTACCAATTGCAATCAAGCAAGATTTTTTTTTGTCTCACATCTTTCCTTATATCGTAAGGCCCTGTGTATTTGAAACCATATTCATTAGTACTTATCTTCATGTGTTTCAGTATGAATTTCGATGGGTACGAAGGAATGTTGTTCATTGGAGTAAATGCTGCAGTTAGGTAAACTTATATTCAGTAACATAATATTACAAAATTCTATAAATGATACATTACGAATTTGGTTCAGTGTTCGTGTCGCAAATGAGCTTGGATTAGGCCGACCGAGAGCAGTGAAATACTCAGTTTATGTAATTGTATTAGAATCTCTCCTAATCGGGCTCCTGTGTATGGCGGCGATTGTCCTAGCCAGAGACCATTTTGCTGTCATTTTCACTAACAGCCAAGGTTTGCAAAAAGCTGTATCAAAACTAGCTTACCTTCTTGGTATAACCATGGTTCTCAACAGTGTTCAGCCAGTATTCTCAGGTGTGTTACTTTCAAAATTTAAAAAGTTATGAGGTTTTACATATTTTAGATCATCGGTTTACATATTCTCAGGTGTAGCATCAAGGAATTTTCAATCAGCAAGAAAAGTTTATGGAGATTTGTATATATGTTTTGTAGGTGTGGCTGTTGGTGGTGGATGGCAGGGTTTGGTGGGATACATAAACTTGGGCTGCTATTATATATTTGGTCTCCCATTTGGCTACTTTCTTGGTTTCAAAGCAAATTTAGGAGTCACGGTAGGGAAGTAGTAATATTTTGAATGGTTAAAAATTGTACAAGAATTGAGCTGATGGATACAGATTGATGGATCATAGGGTCTCTGGAGTGGGATGATTGCTGGGACCTTATTGCAGACACTGCTGCTCCTTATCATTATTTACAAAACCAATTGGAATAAGGAGGTATGCTATTATTTATCTAATCACATTTCTTTCGTATATCATTTTAATTTGGTTTTGAGTACTTTCGATGTTATGTGAATGAGGCAATATTAACACAACAAAGAGAGAACTAATAGGATTGTGAGGCGATGAGGGTGCTGTTTATCGTATTGTATGTTAAATTCGGAAAAGATTGGATTATAACGTCTCTAATCTAGTATTCTGTATATGATGTGCAGGTCGAACAGACATCAGAAATGATGAAGAAATGGGGTGAGCTAGAAATCGGTGTCAACAAGTCAAAGATGATTGCTTGATTTTCAAACACTCCTTTGTTTTGTTATTTCTGTTTCGATTTTGTTTTGTATAATAAATCGTCATGCTGCCTATATTATTTGATGGAAATATCTTTTATGATAGTGAAAGACTATGCAATTCAAATATTAAAAGATAATGTGCTATATTGAATAAGGGTATGGCTATATATACCCAAAACGGGTTTAAGTATATCCAAAAAACGCAGTTGACTTTTATTTGACTTTTTTAGGACGAAAAAACCCTTGTATTTTCATTTAATATCCGAATTGCCACTAAGTAAAAAAAAAACACTAAGTATATCCTAGATACACCCAATTCACAAAACAATCTATTTGGTTATGTATACCCAAAAAAACACAACTCTCTACTAGATCAAACCCCATATTACTATAATTTTGTGAAATTTTTCAAATTGTTCTTTAACATTCAAAGTTGCCTCAAGAACATTCAAACTTTTTTTTAATTTTTTCAAACTTCTTCTAATAAAAACACAAAATCAAAACTTGTTTTTTTGAAGTTTTTTTTAAAAAAAAAATTAAAAATTTAATTACTAAAAAATTCATAATTTTCGGGTGTTTGGAAGCCATTTTCCGGCCGAAATTCGGCCGGAAAATGACCATTTGCGATGGCTGAGGGTACCATAGGTACAGAGGGGGTGAACCGACCGATACACCCCCTCTGTACCTATGGTACACTCTGTACCGACCGGTACAGAGGGGGTGTACCGGTCGGTACAGACCCTCTGTACCGGTCGGTACAGGGGGGCTGTACCGACCGGTACGCTCAGCCTTCGCAAATGGCCATTTTCCGGTCGAATTTCGGCCGGAAAATGGCCTACAAACACCCTAAAATTCTAATTTTTTTATCTAATTCAACCATAACCCTAAATTTTGATACTAAGACTAAGTTTTTATATTTTAGTTCGCCGGATTTTAGTTCGCCGGATTTTAGTTCGCCGGATTTTAGTTCGCCGGATAAATTAGAGAGAACTTGAAGGTTTTAGAGAGAAGTTAGAGAGTGTAATTGAAAAAATGAGGTGGATAAGATTAGTAAAAAAAAAAAACTTTATATACCTAGAAAAGGGTATTTTTGTCAAAATTTGGGTATACTTAGATCATCTTTGGGTATACTCAAAATTGGGTATACTTAAACCCGAATTGGGTATATATAGCCGTACCCATTGAATAAATTTTTTATTATTAGACAATGTATAGCAGCATATTATTTATTGAGATAATTCGCATTTTTAGCCAGAAAATTTAATTTTGTTTAGACTATCCACAGCAGTGGGGATATTTCATCTCCAAAAAGTGCGCCACATCAGCATACTCTCCAAATAATTTTGCAAAAATTCTCACTCCCCACAGCAGTGCATATTTCATCTTTCAGCATACCCCACCATATTTCTCTCTCTTCCACATCATTCCATCATACAATATCCTACCATATATTTTTATTTATCTTTCTTATTATTTACTATATATTTATATTAAAATTATATATATTAAAATTAATAATTTTTTTAAATTAACATAATATATTTTCTTTACAAATAAAAACTATAAAATTTCAATAATTAAAAATATAATACATAATATATAGTATATTTAAAAATCAAAGTTAAAAATAAAATTGGTCACCTAAATTTATTATTTTCTTTACAAATTTAATAAAATATATTATTGATCACCTAAATTTATTAGTTTAATTTTTATTTACCAAATTATTACTTAAATTGTTCCGAAAATTTAATAAAATATATTATTGATCACCTAAATTTATTAGTTTAATTTTTATTTACCAAATTATTTACCAAATTATTACTTAAATTATTACAGATTTAATCAAATTTAATTTTTTAACTTACAAAAATGTTCCGAAAATTGTTTCGGAAATACTTAATAAAAAAACCATAAAAAATTTCGTTGTCCGAATCTTTCAAACCAAGTCTCTATTTATAGATCTCAAAAAATTATAAATCATGATATAATTTATTTATTTTTTTAACTTACAAAAATATTCCAAAAATCATTTTGAAAATACTAAATAAATAAAAAACTCAAAAAATTTCGGTGTCGGAATGAAACAAACCAAGTCTCTACACGTAGATATCGAAAAATCATAAATAATGGTATACTTTTTTTTAATTTTTTGACGAATCATTTGTTTAAAAAAACGTTTTTTAAAAAAAAAAAAATAGGAGACTGGAGCATGCCAAATGGCATGCTGCAGTTGGTTGTTGAAAAGATGAATTGGGGTTCATCTTTTGAACCCCAATTCATCTCTAGCTGCCCGCGTGTATCAATAACACGCTGGTGCTAGAGATGCAGCGCATATTTCGTTTGAAATATGCGCTGCTGTGTATAGTCTTAGTATCAATAATATTTTCTTTTTTGGTGCATTTTTTGCGTTTCAAAATTTTAAAGTTAGGCCAGTAGCATTTTGCCATGTGACGTGGGCAGACTGCTAACGGACCACTTTTATTTGGTTTTATCTTTCAAATCATTCTACTTTTTTTTTATCAAAATAGACTATATTAAAGGTTGGGTATTACATCGGGATGAAATAGAGCCCAAAATTATTTATAAACTGAAAATTAAAATTCTCAAACTAAAGTTGGACGCAGAACAGAGTTTCGTGGCGTGTTGAAATTTTTTGGAATTTCAAGGTTTTTAACCTTGTTGTTTGATTTTTTTTTTTTTGGCCTTTTTCTTCTTTATGACCGGGCTGAAATGATTGATTACATGAATATTATTATTCGGATGGAGCTAAAACAGAAATAGCAGCTTCAGAGATAGTTAGATAGCTAATAATATTTCAACAAAATTTTGAATTCTTATTTTATATTTTACTGAATTTTACGAACTTTTTGTCAGACAAAAAGATAAAGATTTAGTTCCGTTTTCGGCCACAACTCACAAACGGATCTTGAGAAGGTTGTGTTTCTTTTACTGGATATCAGTTTGCTACAAAATCAGATTCTTACCAGCAGGAGAAAATCTAGTCATACAGTATGTTTGAGATTTGTTATAAATATTTTCACTGTTATTTTATAATTATGAACAAATCATAAAGATAAAGCATAAAAATATATTATACAACTAAAACAATAACCTATTTGTTGATTACAACCTTTTAAGCTTTCGTAAATGATTCATATTACTACTATCAGTCTTCGACTATATTGTATTATACTAATTTTTTTTTTTGAATAATGTAATAACTCTTAGCTGATTAGAACTTTGGGTTTGATTGTACTCTAGATTCATTTTGTATTTTGTGGTCCATTTAGATATCCAGATCGCAATATGGTTTCGATCTTTATAGTTATGAGCTAAAGTCATGTTTAATGAGATAAATTTCCTGCAACAATCTATGAGGAAGGTTAAAACCCAAAGAGCTTTACCTTTCAACAACATTTCAATAAGAACCAAAGAATAAGATTATATATCAAGATTACCAATTTCCTTCTGTTTGCATAGAAATAGACCATCTAATAGAGCCTTAAATCCAGCAATAATAGGGTTCCCTTTCCGTAGATTATACAAAAAGCTGCAACTATGTCTCATTTATGAATTTTAATTAGGCCACCACCACTAGCTTCACCATTTAAACTACATGATCCATATGTATTTAGCTTCCATATGTTACCTAAAGGTAGGTTCCAGTGTGACCGTTTTAGAAGGTTTGCAGAGTCCAAACTTCTAATAATATGCTTAATATAGTTTAGTATAAAGATAACATGTAGAGCTTTCCTCTTTACGCTTAGCTTTGTTTTGTAGTTATCCATATGACCCAACATATAATAGGAGTAATGATGGTTCGAATATGGACTTCTTTATCAATAAACCAAAACCGGCCGTGTACTAGATGAGCTAGGGTCATTTGTTTACCTAATATGACGCAATCGGATGCACTAAGACAACAAACGTTAGTCTTAGAATTGAAGGTTCAAGTTCGCGGGTGTCAAACTTGAAGAATAAACTCTGGAATCCATCAGAAAACAAATCTCGAAAACTCGAAGACTTTGATTAATAATGATGATAAAAAGTTCTTCTAAAACATAGCACCTAAGGTTCTTTATATAGAAACCCTAAAGCATATAGAGAAACCCTAAAGCATAAAATAGGAAGTTCCTAGAAATAAGGAAAATTACTAGAATCGAAATAAGGAAAATTACTAGAATCTTAACTAGAAAAGGAAAACACTAAAAAAAGAAATATCTAAAAATAACTTGCAAGCTAGAATAGATTAGGTATTCTAACCGTCTCCTGCATCAGTCTCATCCACCTCCAAAGAACTCGTCCCCGAGTTCTTATCTGGATAAAGAACACCATCAGCATGATACTCATAGATGTCCGCTACATTGAACGTATGAGAGATGCTCATGTCGTCTGGTAGATCTACCACATAAGCATCGTCATTAAGCTTTCGTAAAATCTTGAATGAACCATACTTGCGAGGCTGAAGCTTACGATAAGTACCGACTGGAAACCTTTCTTTCTTGAGAAACACCATTACTTCATCACCTTCGTTGAAAACCTTGAGCCTCCGTTTTTTATCTGCTGCCCTTTTGTTTTTTTTCCCAGTTGCTTCCAATCTAGCTCGGACTGCTTCTTTAGTGTCCAAAATGTCTTTAGCCATAGCTTCAGCTGATGCACTAACTCCAGGAGCTTCCGGTAGTGGAACTAAATCAACCACATGCTTCGGGACAGAGGTATATACCAATGTAAATGGTGATTTCCCTGTTGCGGAATGTACGACACTATTGTAAGCGAACTCGACCTGCGGTAGAGCTAAATCCCACTGTTTCGGTTTATCACCACAAATACTTCTAATCATGTTACCCAGCGTCCTGTTTGTGACTTCGGTTTGCCCATCACTCTGGGGATGAGCTGTAGAGCTTCGTTTTAAACTTGTTCCAAACATTCTCCATAATGTAATCCAAAAGTAACTGAGAAACTTAGTATCCCTGTCGGAAACTATTGACTTCGGAACCCCATGGAGACGCACTACTTCCCGAAAAAACAATTTGGCTATGTTGGTTGCATCTGAGGTCTTTCTGCAAGAAATGAAATGTGTCATTTTGGAAAACCTGTCGACAACAACAAACACAGAATCCACACCTCGTTGCGTCCTCGGCAACCCCAACAGAAAATCCATAGATAGGTCCTTCCAGATATCTTCAGGAACATATAACGGCATGTAAAGACATGTGTTCTGAGATTGTCCCTTAGAAACCTGACAATCAAAACACCTCCGAACAATAGCTCCAACGTCTTTCCTAAGGTGCGACCAATAGTACCTTTCCTCCAAGCTTGCAATTGTCTTATCCTGTCCCAAATGACCACTAAGACCACCACTGTGCAATTCTCGGATCAGCTTCTCTCGTAACGACGAGCAAGGAATGCACAGTCTGTCTCATTTAAAAAGATAGCCATCGCAAATATGGAAGTCTGCAGAAGGATGCTTACCGTTGCACTTGTCCCATAATTCCTTGAATTCAGCATCACTTTCATATAACTCTTTCAAAAAATCGAAACCCACAATCTCATGTGCTAAGGTAGTTAGCAAGGAAGCCCTTCTACTCAAAGCATCAGCTACCTTGTTAAGAGCTACGGACTTATGCTGAATAATGAAAGGAAATTTTTGCAGAAAACTTACCCAGCGAGCATGCATCTTATTTATCACTTTCTGGCTGTGAAGAAACTTCAGAGCTTGGTGGTCAGTGAACAGAATAAACTCTCCCTGAATCAGATAATGCTCCCATTGTCGAAGAGCTCAAAATACCGCATAGAACTCTTGATCATAAGTACTCCATTTCTGTCGTGCTTAGCTTAGCTTTTCACTAAAGAAAGTTATTGGTCTTTTCTCC
Organism: Limnanthes douglasii subsp. nivea; assembly: GCA_036936605.1. Classification (NCBI taxonomy): domain Eukaryota; kingdom Viridiplantae; phylum Streptophyta; class Magnoliopsida; order Brassicales; family Limnanthaceae; genus Limnanthes; species Limnanthes douglasii. The sequence continues at coordinate 230,474,611 of JAUPFV010000001.1, forward strand.
TGAGATAACACAGCACCAATTCCTACACCACTAGCATCGCATTCCACTTGAAATATCTTATCAAAATTCGGAAATGCTAACACATGAGCAGTACAAAGCTTCTCCTTAATCAATGCAAAACTCTCGTCTTGTTCTGGTCCACAATGAAACTTCCCTATCTTCAAGCATTCGGTAATAGGTGCAGTAAGAGTACTGAAGTCTCTTACAAATCTCCGGTAGAAAGTAGCCAAACCATGAAAACTGCGTCCCTCAGTTATGGTTTTGGGAACGGGTCAGTCGTTTATTACACGAACTTTGGCTTCTTCTACTTGAATCCCATCTTCACCAACGACAAACCCCCAAAACAGCAGCTGGCTTGTGAAGAATGTGCATTTCTTTAAATTCACGTACAACTGATTTTCTTGGAGGACTTGTAACACCTGCCGTACATGCTCTAAATGGTCGTCCTTGGCTTTTCTATAGATCAAAATATCATCGAAGTAAACTACTACAAAGGACCCAATGAAAGGACGGAGAACCTGATTCATCAATCTCATGAAATTACTAGGTGCGTTTGACAAGCCGAAAGGCATCACTAACCACTCGTACAATCCGTCTTTACTCTTAAAAGCAGTCTTCCATTCATCTCCAGGCCTGATTCGAATTTGATGATACCCACTTCGAAGATCTATTTTGGAAAACACCTTTGATCCATTCAACTCATCAAGCATGTCTTCCAACCGAGGGATAAGAAACCGGTATTTGATTGTGATCTTGTTGATGGCTCTAGAATCAACACACGTCCGCCACTGATTACCTTTCTTTGGAATGAAAAGAACTGGTACAGCACAAGGGCTCATGCTCTCGCGGATTAACCCTTTCTTCGGCAAATCTTCAATCTGTTCCCGTACAATTTCATTCTCTTTAGGGCTCATTCGATAGTGGGGAAGATTAGGTAGATTAGAACCCGGGATCAAGTTAATGTGATGTTGTATATCACGCATAGGAGGCAGGTTGTCAGGTGGTTCCTCAGCAACTAACTCCTTGTAATCTTCTAAAATTTCTAACATCGCACGTGGAGTTGTTGTCTCCTCCGTCACGGCACTTATCAAACCCTTGACCACAACCGGATAAAAACACTGTGATTCCTTAACAGCCTTGTCAAGTTCTTTATCATCTTGCGACATGACGAGGAAGCTTGACTTCTTCTCTGTTGTAATGCTACCAAAATCCTTGATAGGAGCCATTGCAATCTTATGATTCCCCCATGTAAACATGACCACATTGTCTCGTCCTCGGTACGTAATGTCGTTATCGTACTGTCGTGGTCGCCCAAGGAGAATATGGCAAACATCCATATCCAAAACGTCACAAATTATCTCCTCTTTGTAATGCTTACCAATTCCTAGAGGAATTTTACAAGTTTCACTAACCCCTACTGTAGATCCTTTCTTCACCCATCCGAGACCATACGGTTTCTCATGACGAGTCGTGGGTAGTTTCAAATATGCCACCAACTTTTGAGAAACTAAATTCTCAGAGCTCCCATTGTCAACAATCACATTGCGCACCTTGTTCTGAATAGAACAATGCGTTCTAAACAGATTCTTGCGTTGTCCCTCTTCTTTGGATGATAGAAACAATCGATGTAAAGCAATGCTGATTCCATCCTCAGATTCCTCTTCCGCAAATTCAACTCCCTCATACTCCTCATTCTCCATAAAGTCCTCTTCCTCTCCTTCTAGCAATGCAACCGTCTTCCTACTGGGACAAACATGCGACCTGTGACCTGTTCCTTGACAACGGAAACATTTGTCGGTGGTTGGTCTAGCATAAGGATTGTTCTGTTTCGGAGTGGGTGCTTTGTCCTTCTAAATGCCACTAATGGAGCTACTTGCTCCTTTGTTGTTAGAGTTGGAATCTCTGTTAACCACTCTTTTGTCCGTTTCTCCGGCTGGTTCGACGTTATTCTGGATCGAGGGTCTCCTGAAATTTGTAAAACCCCGAGATGATTTCTCCATCAATTCCGCTTTCAAGGCTAGACTGAATGCTTCTTAAACTATCCACATAGTTTGTAACCCTATTTTCCCTTGAAGAGAGCCCTTTAAACCACTGATGTATCTAGCCACCTTCTGATTCTCTGTTTCATTTAAGTCACTACGTTCAGAGAAACGAAAGAACTCTGCTGTATAATCAGTCATGGTCCTGCTTCCTTATACACAATCAATGTACATCTTGCAAAGAATCTGCTCATAGTCCTCCGGTAAGAACCGCTCAGTCATTAGCTGCTTCATTCGGCGCCATGTTCTAACTGGACCCTTCCTCTGTCTTTGCCTTTGAATAGCCAATTTGTCCCACCAAACAGCTGCAGTCTTCTTTAACCTGATAGCCACCATCTTAACCTGTTTACTCTCCGAGACTTCCATAACATCAAAGAACCGATCAACATCCACTTGCCAATTGAGAAAGTCCTCGACACTCATGGTACCATAGAACAATGGAATATCAACTTTCACTCTGTAATCCTGATTATTTTGATTCCCTTGTTCTGCCTCTTCCTCTTCCAATTCCTCCTCCGAGCTAGAATCATCAACAGCGACACGATTATGTCTGCCTTATTGGTTATTGTTTCTAACAGGCAATCGGTTGTTTCCACCATGTCGGACTCGGGGTGGCTCCTCAACAACTGGTATGTGTCTGCCTTGTCGATTCTGATTTCGTCCCATTCCTTCTCCTTCTCCTTGTCCTGCATTAGCAATCTGATTGGTTAATGCTGCAATCTGATTAGTTGACGCTGCCACCAGATTTGCCAGGTTCGTGGTTTATTCGTTCAAACTCGCTGTGAAACCCTCCATGTCGGCCCTGGTTACTGGTTGATCACCCATAGCTGTTCAAGCTTTGAAAAGAGTAGGACATTGCCTGCTCTAATACCACTTGACGCAGTCGGATGCACTAAGACAACAAACGTTGGTCTTAGAATTGAAGGTTCAAGTTCGCGGGTGTCAAACTTGAAAAAAAAAACTCTGGAATCCACTAGAAAACAAATCTCGAAAACTCGAAGACTTTGATTAATAATGATGATAAAAAGTTCTTCTAAAACATAGCACCTAAGGTTCTTTATATAGAGAAACCCTAAAGCATATAGAGAAACCCTAAAGCATAAAATAGGAAGTTCCTAGAAATAAGGAAAATTACTAGAATCGAAATAAGGAAAATTACTAGAATCGTAACTAGAAAAGGAAAACACTTAAAAAAGAAATATCTAAAAATAACTTGCAAGCTAGAATAGATTAGGTATTGTAACCGTCTCCTGCATCATAATAGGATACTAAACAATCCGGCAAAGTATTTTCATACTTCCCGTGATGTGTTACATTACAAAAATAAATGTTTGATTGATCCAATGCCATCACAAAATTGGCTTTTAGAAGTTATAGGAAAATTCATTTCCAATAAAATTGTATCCACATGGATCCAATTATTAAAGAACCTCCATATTAAGAAAGAATACTTTTTGGGGTTGTGTTGTTCCATATCTTCTTGAAAATATTTGACTTGTTACCTTTGAGTCTAATTTTGTTCCAAGCTTCCTTAGTGTTAAATTCTTCATTAGCTGATAAAGACCATTTAATTTCATCATCTTTAGTCTCCTTAAGTGAAATTTTCTTAATTTTCTTAATGTTAGATGGTAAAACAGAAAATCGTCATTCCAGTAAGTGTTGATTTTCTCTTTAGTGTACTAATAATTGTTTTCTTTATTTGATAATAGAATGAATGGATGAGAGTCACATAATTTCTCTAAACAAATATCAATATCTATCTCTTCTACCTTCCAGAAAAATGAATTATTCTGCTATTTCCTAATGTTAAATAATATTTTCTAGATTTTTTAATGTGGCTAGAAATTTTTACTTGTAGAGGATGATAAGTAGGATAAATATATAGAGTGCATGTAGTTTGACCAAATAGACTTGTGTTCTCTGAACTTGAACCACAGTTTACAAGAGAACATAGTCTGTAAATATTCTAATCTCTTTAAGTTAATACCATATTATTTATAAGATTTACATAGATGTATCCACTTTATCCAATTAATAGTTTGGTTGGCTTCAGTAGATCCCCATATAAACCTATTGTAAAATGTTTCTATTACATCTATTACAACTTGAGGAAGTAAACTACTTTGAATAGTATAAACTAGAATTGAGATCAACACATACTAAATTAGTATTAGCCTGCCACCAAAAGATAAGAGTTTATTGTCCAATTCTAAAATATTATTCCTAATATTAGTTATCAAGTCATCAAAATAACACGCTTTATTACTTAAATAGATAGTGATGCCAGTATATGTTAAAGGGAGGATACCAATCTTAAAACTATAGAGGTTTCCTATCATCATACTTCTTATATGAGGCATTCTTAAAGGTGTTATTATCTTGGTTTTATCTTTATTGATGATTTGACCAGATATATGTTGACAATGATGCAAGAATTTTCTCAGTCTATTGATATCTGAAGATGAGCCGGTCGTGAAGATGATAAAATCATCATCAAATGCTAAACAAGTTATTACCAAAGTAATTCTTGTTTTATATCTCATTTCACTCTTTATTTAAAAGAATTTTTTAAGCCCTCTAATTAGAGTACTCTTTTGTAATAATAAATAAACTATAGGCTATATGATCCATATGTCTAACACCTTTTGCAGACTTAAAGTACCTATCAGTTCCCCATTCACTAGTATATAAAACTAAGCATAATTGATACTCTTTACAATTCTATCTAAAAACCTTTTGTCAAATCCAAATGATTCCATAATTCTTAAGATAAATTTGAAAGAAATCCTATCAAAATATTTTGACATATCAACTTTGATCAGAACATTACCCTCTCTGAATTTTCTATAAGTCATGACTAAGCTTATGAGCTAGCAAGATATTGTCATTAATGTTCCTACAAATGAAAAAACCTCATTGTTCTTGAGAAATAATCTTATAGAGTAATAATAATAATTTATCATTTATGATATTCGTTATAATTGTATTGAGAAAGGTATATAAACTAATTGGTCTAAAGTCATTTTAGGTTCGATGAGTTTTCACTTATGAATTTGCCATTATATCCATCAATTCCAGAAACATTGGTGGGTCTTCAAGCTTTATTTATGTTATGAATCTTAGCTTCAGTAGATAATTCCATACTGATTTTATTATGTTCTTCAGTGATTATCTTGGGAATGATATTATGTAGCTCAGCTGCTTCATTTTGATTGGGTAGTGCTGCTAAAATAGATTTGAAATGAGTCCCGATTGATTTATCTAGGATAATGTGGTATTTAATTTCATATGTCTCATTCTAATATGCCATGAATTTTATGTGTCCTTCTTATTTTCTTAACATAGTTAGGAAAGTTATAAGTAATTTTGTCTCAATATTAGCAAATTAGTGTTATTTGTTTTACTCTCAATAGGCTTCTTCTCTAGCCATAAGTAGTAGGTGAATTGTTTGTAGCAAGCTTAACTTTATCTTGTATGGTATTTGATTATTCAAAACATATTTCTAGAAATTTTATTTATTCTTGTGATTACAAGATAACACCAATGACATTACCAAGATATTCCTAATTCTTATTTTTGAGTTTGTGTTTCAATCTTTTGTGTTTATTCCAGAAAGTTGAATATGGGCCCTTCCATATCTCCACTCCAGTTTTGATCAACCACACTTAGGAACTAATGATGCATTGTTCGCATATTTTGAAATTTAAATTTTGTTTTGATTTTATTTTATTTTGATCAGCTAAGGCCGAGATACATATTGATGAATGATGTTAACGTGTTCTTGACACATGCTTGACTTTTGTCTCTTCAAAATAGTTTGTCTATGCAGTATTATATATAAATTTATTAAGTCTCTTCCACTTTCGATTATTTTTCATGTACACTTTGTCCCCGAATAACCAACATATTCAAGATGACAATCAAAGATTGTATTGTTGAGGTCATCAAGACTTCTCAAACATAAGGAAGAACATGATAGTAACTTTTGTGTGTTAAAGATTACATTGAAGTCACCCATTACTATATATTATTTAGAGTTATCTAATAAATTTCTTAAATTATTTCATAGATCTATCATTTGCTCACTGATGCATTTAGCATAGACAATAATGACTAGAAAATTCTTATCTAGTGAAGAATGCTTACTTTTATATGAAGAAATTGCTCATGGTTCACAATGATGTCCATATTAAATTACTCTTTCCATAATTTCCAAAAACTTTTGCTGATGTTGGTTGTACTATCATGAAATCTAAGTTTTTTGTATAACAACAAAACAACATTTTTAGCCCTTTTAATTAATTTGAGTTTTCTAGTTGTAGTTTTGTTTCCCACACCCCTCACATTCTAATTGAGGATTGTTATAGTCATTTAGGGTTACCTAAAAAGGGTCTGACTGACCCTTTAAAATGGAGAGCTTTGATAGCTATTGAGCCTTCAAAATGTAGGCTTCCAATGGTCTTTTGATTATGAGATTAAAGTCAAAGTTCTCAAAATCACATGTAGCTCTAAATATTGCACATGTTTCAATAAACTATAAGGCTTTAGTAATTTATGAATCTTTAGTCATTACGTTATCCTTGATTGATTCTTATTTGTTATCAAATGTCTGAGTAATATTTTGTTTGCAAACAGGTGATGAATGTATATGATGAATTCTATCTTTTATAGCGAATCCTTTAAATAATTAATTTTGGTTATGAAATTTTGTTCTAATTAATGATCTTCATTCTTATGGTGATGACTTGTTCATGAGTTGAGATAAATTATTTGTAAGATTTTAAGTTCGTAAGTCTCCAACAATTATTCGAGGTGTTGTGATGTTGTTTCACTAGTAGATGAAAATGATCTAGCACAAAGCGGTTCAAGCATTGTAAGTTTTTTCGCACCTTTGAATGTAAACAGTGGAATACAAAATATTTCTTAGGATGAATTCTCGAGTTGTGTGAATAAAAATATTAGAGATTTTGTTGGTCCGTCTAATGTTGTTCTGCACATATGTGGAGTTGAAAATGTAAGAAGCGTGCATACAGTTCTTCCAACTAATCGACATAAAGTTTCATCATAATATTGATGAAATATGTTATGATCGGATTTGTCTTGTCAAATACATGCTACAGTTGAAGGTGATGTTCCAATTTGTTCCTTTTTAATGCTTTAAAGTTTTAAATAAATGAATTAAGAAAGGAAAAACAAATATTTAACATTTTACAAATTCAAAAACATGACAAAAAAATGTCTTGAGTTGGAACAATTGTCTAAAATATTTCAATTGTTAGCTGAAAAGTATCTTTAAAATAAAATGAAAATCAAGATGAAGTAATTACAAGAAAATATGTTAACAAATAAAATGATACATAATAATGTTAATGAAGAGCCGGTATAGTGAATTTAAAAAAGAAAAAGGTCATGAGACATTTAAAAAATCAAACTTAGCTTCATATACGTTAACACATTTTCCTTTATCTCAAAGAATTATTTAGGAAATTTGATCTCAACGAACGAAAGATGAACATAACTACACAGTCGTGAGTGACTTCTACCCTGATTGCCCTTAACTTTGTGGCGATCATAGATATCCAAAAAATATGCTATTTGATAGATCAATTTACTTGGTACGTTTTAATGAAGATCTCGTTCATTAAAAAATGTACTTCCACTATTTTATCTTAAGCAAAGCTTTTCTCAATTTCCGTGAGAAATTTAGAGGCGGTGTAATATTTGTTAGAACATTCCCACAGAAAGCATCTGGAATCCATTGTATCATGAAGACCAAGTACAACCAGTTGGACCTTTCTTAGTTCCCCAATTTCTTAGTATCATTTGGTGTACTTTCATCAATAAAAGGAAGGGGGTTAGCATGACATTATAGAAATAAATCTATTTCCTCATTTCATTGAGTGTTATCCAACCCATCCAAAATAGGGGCTTATTCCCCATCAGATTATACCCAACATTACTATTAAACATTTAACATACAACACATAAGACATACAATCATTGAAATATAACACTTAATTAAACATAAAATATACATGTAAAACATAACATACAATGATAACAAGATACTTTTATCTAAACATATTAACATATATTCATGACATTGAAAATATCACTATTAATATAATTTTTTAATTAGTGAAGTACATTGCTGGATTTGAACCCTAACCAATCCCTAGACTATCAAATTTAGTGACAAATAGTTCATTGAATTTTAAAAGTCCGATGGTAGTCCCAAGTTTATCCAGTTTGGATCAAGTTAGTCCCCCGCATCCTCTAATTTATGTGAACATGTTAGTTGTCACCAAACACAACAGAAATTTGTATAGCCACTCCTTCAACTTTAGGTCAAAACTAAAATCTAGTCAACAACCTAAAATGACGCATGTACATTTGTATTATCCTAGTTGGCATATTAGTGAATGGTATAATTATACAGCTGGTTGATTTTATCCTACGTGGATGAAATCTAATTGGTTTATATTTAAAATTTTAAATTAAATATAAATTAGCAGCCCATTGGTGATTTGTTACATCAAATTAAATGTTACACATATCTAAGTTAAGTCTCTGAAACCAAATCATTAGATTTTCCTTCTCTGTGAACAATTTATATCTGATTCAAATTGCAACCCCTAAATTTTATCCTCTTCAATATTGCTCCTTGTAAACCAAATCCCTAAATTTGCTCCCGTAATCTATACATGATTCGAAACTAAATCTGAAATTTTCTCCATTAAATCTTATAATCTATACTCCTTGTAAATCTTTAAATTTTGCTGCAAAATTGTAATTCAACATAAAAGGTTCAAGAAAGAAACAAAAGAATGTGAAAATCGAATTAGATTTATCTGAAAACTACAGAAGGGTAAGTTTTGTGTAATTATTAGTATTTCTACTTTGCTTTAGACTTAGAGATTACTGTTGTATCGCATTTGAAAACTACTGATGTTTTCCTGAAAACTACTTTACTATAGAGATTACTTTGCTTCAAAGATTAATGGTGTTGCGTTTGAGTTGTTTTTGTTTGAGATAACATTTGTACAAATTTATTGATTTGTTAACTGATATTGCATTTGTTATTTTTAAAATTGAATGCATTGAGTTTTATTTTTAGAAACTTGAGATATCATTTGGACAAATTCTTGATTTAGTAACTTGTATGCATTTGTTATTTTTCAAATTGAAATTTTTGAGTTTTATTTTTAGAAGCTTGAGGTAGTATTTGGATAGATTTTTTATTTATTAACCAGATATTGCATATGTTATTTTTCAAATTGAATGGTTGGAATTTTATTTTTAGAAGCTTGAGATAACATTTGGACAAATTGTTTATTTGTTAACGGACATTGCATTTGAGATATTTGCAGGTGTCACCATGATTGTACATCATGGTGGTTAATTCTTTGAAAAATGGTAATGTATCATATATAGGTGGAAATGAGTCAATGGATGGCAATGTGAACCGAGACATTATCTTTTTGATTTATCTGAGCGAACACATATACATGACTTGCTCGCCTAAACATAAGTTTGGAGTGTTGAACTTTTCTTATCAATTACCGCCACACAAAAATTAAAAATTAGTACACGTGTTTAGTAATACAGATGCATTAGAGATGTGCAAGATGGTAAAAAAGCATAGGTTCATGAAGTTATATATCAAAGTTGTTCTACCACTGGAATGTCTTTTGAGTCCAAAAAGATAAAGATTAATGGAAGTCATTTTAAGATGGCAAATGAATTTTATATATAAGTCGGCTACTATGACACCTCATTAAAACCTTCATACCCACCCGGGTAGGAAAGAGTACGCCACTGCTACTTACATAAGTTCATAAAGAAAATACTTACAAATTTACACAGTCATTCTAGATAAAAATTTAGGTGCTCAATGTTCCAGGGGTGTGGAACATCTCTTTCTTCTTTATCTTTAAGTTTGTATGTCCCTGGCTTGATTTTTGTTGTTGTCATGTATGGACCCTCCTAGTTAGGAGCTAACTTTCCAAGCCGTTTTTCTTTTCTATGGAGGAACATTTTCCTCATAACTTTATCTCATGCTTTAAATTCTCGTCTTCTAAATTTTGAAGCATATCATCTTCTTATCAAAGTCTGAGAGTGTATAAAGTTCAACTATGCCCTTCTTCTTGTTTCCTTTACCGGATTTAACTTTCTGCGCTTTCCCTTGTCATTTGTCTCCTCAGAGTATTCGCTGAACCTAAACGAGGGGAAGATTGTCTCCGATGGCACCACTGTATTCGTTCTATAAACGAGTGTGAATGGTGACTCTTGGATTGCAGTCCTAGAAGTAGTTCTGTAAGCCCATAAAACTTCTTGTAGATAATCCGGCCATTTTCCAGCCTTAACTTCCAAGTTTTTTTAGACCATCTAGAACTTTCCGATTAGTCACCTCAACTTCGTCATTCGCTTGGGGATGGAAGGGTGTTGAGAAGCATTGTTGTATCCCCTTAGATGCAACAATTATTGATCTGCTCGTAAGATCGTTGGTGGGTTTTTGATCTGGCTGTCAGTATTCATAAACATGATGTTAGCTGAACTACTTGTATCAATCAAAATATTTCGAATCTCGTTGCCCACTATCTCCGCCCCGATAACTACTGCATCCTTGTGCAGACCAGCTACATCCCCCATATCTTCATCTTCGAGGCAAAAAATTGGAGATGGATTTCTATACAGATGTGTTGAAGCGCCTGCTTCCAGTTGTGTTACTAGACTAACGATGTGTCTCTTCCGAGAATAATTCAATATTCCTGGAACTGTATCTCCTTCAAAAATTCTTAGTGACTCAAAGAAAGCACGTAACTTACTAACCTTTCCTCTTGTTATTGGTTCTTCTACCATGTTTATATTGGTTTTTCTCGGTTTTGGGTCTAAGTACTCAACGGATATATCAAATGCATCTATAAATTCTACATCAATTATTTCTTATATCATCATCTTATCCTCTTGCTTTAGAACAACTTCTTGTTTTAGATCAATAGTAGAATTCTTCTTCAGAAAAGCGTTTAAGTTCCCATTTTCTATAAAGTATTGTATTTTTATTTTTTCAGCGCCACACTGTGTTTTGTATCATGTCTGGTATCCTCATGATACTGGCAATACTTCTTTATATTATGCTCCCTCAAAGTCTAAGTTGGGAAGGGATTAGTGTAAATTCGAACGTGTCTTCTCAAAGATAGTAGCTACACACTCAATCAACTCAGCATAATGATCTGGTCGGACCCATTTGTTTGACATGGGCCGGACATACAGTTGATTGTTGACTACCGCTGTGTATTGTTGAGTATTGACTACCCTTTGAGGTGCCTGACTTATAACTTGAACAAGTTCTTGGGATCGGCTGTAATTGTTGGTTGGGATATCTGCTGTCGAACATTCACTGGTGTATTGGCTCTTATCATGGTCAGATCCTGGCAGAACTGATTTGGATTAAACTGCGACATCGATTGTAACTCTGACGCTCTAGTTTCTTCAACTAAAATTTGTTTTTTGATCTGATCCAACAATGCTCCAAATGTCATAGCCTGCATTTTTGCGATATTATCCTTCATCACCACAGGAATCAAACTCATTCGGAAGGCTGCTAGAGCCATTTTATCTTCACAAAACTTTATGTCTCTCTTGACTTGGATGAAACGTTTTATATACTCTTTGAGAATCTCCCTCACTTTCTTCCTACAATAGATTATAGTATCGTTGTCTGCTCGTAACTTCTTTCTTCCAACAAAATGCTATCAGAAGATACTCGAGAACATATCAAAATTCTTGATACACCCTTGAGGTAAGAGATTATACCATTTTGATGCAGCATTCTTGAAAGTTTGAGAAAAAACTCTGTATAATAGCTTATCATTATCGTCGTAATTCATCATGAAATTCTTGAATTGTTCGATGTGGCTATTCGGATCTTGTGTCCCATCAAACTTTTCCAACTTATATATATCAAACCACCTTGGAAGATGTCCATACAAAATTTACGGGGAGAGTGGAGATGACCTCTAATTATGTCCAACCTTATATGTGTTTCCCCCCCGAACCTTCGTTCGTGGTCGCATATAGCCCTTTCTCGGACGGGCACGTAAACTGATTACTGACACGGTACATGTTCTTGTCGAGTTGCATTTACAACTTTGTAAGGATTTTTATAATATAACTTTTTCTTTCCATGATCACATTTTTCCTTCATCGAACCCTTAGTCATTCGACCAGCTCGATGAGAACTTTTATGCACCTTCGAATCTCTTTATCTGTGACTTGATTTATACCTAGACTTTATATCCGAGGAAAAAAAACATTTGAACTACAAGAGGTATACTCACTAGACTCTGTCAATTCGTACATTTTCTAGATTTAGCTCGCTTTTTGGAGGATCAACGGTTTTTTCTCTCATGCCCTTCCTCGGAATGATTGATATCTTGGGCTTGATCTACCATAGTGTGTTCTCTTTGGACTTCTGATTTGATTCTTAGCGAGCTGACAATGGCTTCCTTTTCAGCATTTAGCCTCTCAATGTCCTCTAACAGTTCTTTCTACCTGGCTACCAAGATAGACTTTTCGAGGAGCTCTTCAGCATATCGATTATTGTTGTTTCTTTCATTTGATACTTGTTCTTCCATCACGATATCTCCAGATGAGACTCCAATCGTATAGTTCTTCAAATCTGTCTCTATCTCTCCATGAATTTCAGTTTCTATTATTTTTTAACGTTTTAGGTTAATTTTGCGGTTTTGGAATGGTGATTCCTGGTACAGATTGTGTTCTCACAGACGGCGCCACTCATGAACTCATATTTCTTAGTAGTAAATCCAAGTGTGAAGATATTGATATGGGAGTGTCAGTTTAAGAAATGTTCATATAAGATACTTTTAAAGAGAGAATCAGTATTTAATAGAGAGAGAGAGAGAGAAAGAAAGAGACAAAAGGAATAAATCTTGTACTAATTGACCAATCATTGGCCTTTTCTCCAAAATGGAATGTCCTTTTTATAGTACATGAGGTGAATAATGGAATTATATAATTACCACTATTCAAGTGGATCTATCACCTCACTCTTTCACTGTTCATAAACAAATTTACTAGTTATTACATTTGACCCCATCAGTCCTTAGGTTTGCTTTAGATTGGTCATTCGAAATTAATTACACTTATTTGACCATTGTATATGCTAAACCAAGACTTATTTATCATCATATGTCCTTCCATTATCAAGTTCTACCCTGATTGCCCTTAACTTTGTGGCAATCATAGATATCCCAAAAATATGCTATTTGATAAATAATTTTTCTTGGTACATTTTAATGAAGATCTCGTTCATTAAAAGATGTACTTGCACTATTTCATTTTAAGCAAAGCTTTTCTCAATTTCCGTGGAAAATTTAGAGGCGGTATAATATTTGTTGGAACATTCCCACAGAAAGCATCTGTAATCCATTGTACCATGAAGGCCAAGTACAACCAGTTGGACCTTTCTTAGTTCCCCAATTCTTTAGTACCCTCCGATGTACTTTCCTCAATAAAGGGAAGGGGGTTACTATGACACTATAGAACGAAATCTATTTCCTCATTTCATTGAGTGCCATCCAACCCATCCAAAATAAGGGGCTTATTCCCCATTGGATTATACTCAACATTACTATTGAACATTTAACATACAGCACATAAGACATACAATCATTGAAATATCACACTTAATTAAACATGAAATATACATGTAAAGCATAACATACAATGATAATAAGATACTTTTATCTAAAAATATTAACATATATTCATGACTTTCAAAATATCATTATTAATATAATTTTTTAATTGGTTAAGTACATTACTGGTTTTGAACACTAACCCATCTTGGACTATGACATTTAGTGATAGATAGTCCATTGAATTTTAAAATTCCGCTGGTAGTCCCTAGTTTATCGAGTTTGGATCAACTTAGTCCTCCACATCCTCTGATTTATGTGAACTCGTCACTTGTCACCAAACTCAACAGAAATCTGTATTATCCTAGTTGTCATATTAGTGATTAGTTATAATTATACAATTTTATGATTTTGTCCTACATTGATTAAATCTAATAGGTTTATATTTAAAAAATTAAATTAGATAGAAATTAGCAGCCCATTGGTGAATTGTTACATCAAATTAAATGTTGCACATATCTAAGTTAAGTCTCTGAAACCAAATTACTAGATTTTTCTTCTCTGTGACCAATATATACCCAATTCGAATTCCAATGCTTAAATTTAATCCTCTTCAGTCTTGCTCCTTGTAAACCAAATCCTTAAATTTGCTCCCATAATCTATACCTGATTCGAAACCAAATCCTAAATTTGCTCCATTAAATCTCATAATCTATACTCATTGTAAATACTTAAATTTTGATGCAAAATCATAATTCAACATAAAGGGTTTCAAGAAAGAAACAAAAGAAGGTGAAAATAGAATTAGATTTCTATGAAAACTACAGAAGTGTAATTTTTGTTTAATTATTAGTGTTTCCATTTTGCTTTAGACTTTGAGACTAGTGTTGCATCGTATTTCAATATGGTCATTCTAAAATTGCGGGGGAAATACATCATAACATTGATGGATGGAGTCAAAACGCAGACTATGACAAGAATAGTCAAAGTTAAAAAGAAAAATGATGTATAGAAGGGTGAAGTCTGTCCAAGTATATTGAAGAAGCTGAGTTGAGTATTAAGGCAGATGGGAGGTGCTGGACTGAAGAATTAGAAGGCTCATAGTATAAAATTAATAAAGGAGAGGGAAATTTTGTGTAATCATTGCAGAAAATACATGCTCTTTGTAGTAGTTGACAAATGAGTGGGATACCTTGTGCGCATGTTGTTGCATGTATATGGATTAATAGAAAAAAACCAGTCGACGCCCTTCCATATTGTTACCAAATATAAACTAACAAAGCCATCTATGAGCATACAATGAATGTGGGCAATTTTTGTGGAAACAATTTTCCTTTCCTCCATGTCACAGACAATCTATGGAAGTCAAAAGAAGGAAAATGATAATAAAAAGAAAGAGGGGCGAACGTGAGCTTGAGCCACCAACAAGAGAATGACTGTCAAGAGAGTTTATTTAGTTGAAGTGTGGTAGATGTAAGAAAACAAGCCACAATAAAAGGAGTTGCACAGTTGTTGGAGATAAGTCATAAGATACTGCCAGGGCTGAGACAAATGAGAGTGATGCTGCACACAAATCACAGGTAGCTGATGGGCGTGAGCCAACTGATGATGGTGTTGCACACAACTCAGAAGGAGTTGTTGGCCCTAAGATAAATGCTGTTGTTGATGGAGTTGGTGTTAAAAGAGCGCATGAAGCTCGTTTCCATGCTCGTGTGAGGAGGGAAACAAAAAGAATATACAAACTCCATGTTTGTTTCGTTATAATCTTTATACTTTTGATTCTTGCTAGTTTAGGGAAAACATTAACTAATTGGATTTATTTGTTGGTAAAATAGGTTATGAGAAGTCTTGTGGACAACACAATGCCTGATGTAATATTTGTTTTGAATATTTATTCACTTTTTCAGTCTTGTTTTTATGATATTAATTTCGTCCTTCTGGTGCAAAAAAATCCTTGTTCATTGTGTTGATCCAAGATTCGGTGAGGGACATGGTGCACCAGCCACTAGAACAGGGATAGGAAGACATGTAAGATTCTTATCTCTCCTATTATAAAAGAGTTTCATTTTAGCGTTTTTTAACTGCTTTTTTTAATAGTATAATTAGTCACATGGTATGTTAGGTAGTTATATGCACTAGCTATTAATTGGTATGATATGTAGACTTTGTTTTTTTTACGTAAAGGTCTTCTTGTATTATTACTTGGTCTTGTTGGTCTTGTAAAATGGTATTACTTGTTTGTTGTATGGTATTGTTGTTTTTATTACTTGTTTGTTGTATAGTATTGTTGTTTTTATTACATGATTTTGGGTTTACAAAAAACTTGGGTTCGAGAATAAATTAAGATTTTAATTGAACAAGATTAAGGTTAGATGAAACTTACCTATAATTTATGCACCCATAAAATCTCCTCCCTGGATTAGAATATGTCCACGAGGTACACATTACTAGAAGTTTTCCACAAAAACATATTGAATCCGATTCTTATTTTTTTGTTTGAGGGAAAATGGTTGAACTACTAGAAATTTATAATAAATAGGAAGTGAAGATGAAGAGTTGGGTTTCTTAAAAAATTTCTTGAAATAAAGATGAAAGGAAATGGTCACTGAGATAGAAAAATGACCAAAGGAAAGTAAAGAGGGTAGAATAAGAAATCGTTTTTATGTGTTGTATTTATAAAAGGTAACATATTATATTTAATAAATTATATAACTGGTGCCACATCATAATAAAATTTCACCGAAGTAACCTGCATGCCAACAAAGCATTTACTAAAAGGGGTATAATCATACCTAAAGTTGAAAGACCAGTGGTGACACAGACTTCTGCTGACTTTGGAGACATATAACAGGTTCACTTGAATCAACAGATGCTGGGGACTAAATTTATCCAAAATGGATAGTCCCGGGACTACCAACGGACTTTTAAAAGTTAATGGACTATCTAACACTAAATGTGATAGTCTAGGGAAAAGTTACTCTTCAAAGCTTACATAACTAATCATGCCAAGTATTGAGCTTCATTTGGATTGACAATACATCTAATAAATTAATTCATTCGAACCTTATAATCTTTAATCCACCAAATAACATTGTTTTTGGTTGATTAATTGAATTCATGATTAACCGACCGTAATCTCATGAACCCTAGTCATGAATATCCACATAAACATTTATATACATAACTTATTCCAACCACATAGTTATACAAAATTTAGCATGCTTTAACATATATCATGTGGTCCTTGTCACAAATGAACGAAGATCTCAAAATTTTAAAATAAAAAAATAAAACTATTTTTTTATTTTAATAAATATACTCAAGATGTATAGTTATAACAATGAATCTTTGCTCCAACGGGTTGTTATCACAAGGAAATAGTCATCCCAACCAACAACTACTATTGGTGGCGTCAAACTGGTCCAACCAGCGTTGTTGTCGATCGGATGGCGATCAGCCCAGCCATCACAAATAGATTTTTTCCTCATGACAGTAGTTATGCCGCTCGCTGCGATGAGCATCATGTTGTAGCGAGTTGCGACATTCAGCCGCAATTATAACAAGTCGCTAGCCACAATGAACATCGCTAAACAACCCGTGGTTGTTAATAACATAAAAAAATTATTCTAATTAGCCTCTATCTATTTTTTTCTAATTTATCCCTTTAATTCAGCATTAATAACATCATTAAATTGCCATATATTTTTGCAATAATGAATAAACCCTAAACTAGAAAAAATCCAAAATTTTAATGTCCAGTTTATATACATCAATTCATAATAAAAAAAATTAAACATGCTTTTGTGAACAAATGAATAGAAACATATTTTTTATAAAATCCTAAATCCATACAATAACCAAGTAAATTAACACATAATCTCAATGGTGTGTTGTCTTTACTGAAATTAAAAATCATATTTTTTGAATAATTATATATATAAAAATGTAATCCTAATATTGATTCTCAAATGATATGGCTCTACCCAAAATTGATAAAATCTATTGAATTGCTCAATAGTTCGATTAACATAAAATACGAAGGACTCTTTTGATTATTATTTCTACTACTAGAATAAACCGTAAAATACTTGTTACATTACTCATCTAGTGACAATGGATTGTATCTAGTCCTCTTGTATCTCTTAGGTCATGTTTTTGTTTTTATTCTCTGTTCTTGTTCTTCGCTCTTGTGTTCTTAAAATAACTAAAATATAAAGTTAAAATAAAAGAAAGAGAGAAAAAATAGTGTTTTGTGGACAATCGAATAAAAGGAGTCATATTTAGTATAATGTAATTAAGTTTAGACTTTAAACTAATTGAACTATACCCCTCTATTTAGCTTTTGATAACCGATCATAACCCACTAAATTTATTAGTATCAATATAGTCTTAAGTGTTGATATATGTATCCAATTTTTCAAAGTTTCTAAATTCCATCTGGTATCTACACGTATACTTTCATAACGAGTTTTCACATATTAGTCCAATTTCTACTTAAGTATATTTATATAATTAATTTAGATTACTTATTAATTGGACCGTTTTGTGACAATAAAAAAAAATATCATTAGCATATCGATATATAAATTTCTAAAAAGTAGTACATAATGTATAATTTCTCCATATAGAATGTACAAGTAGCTAAAGTAGGCCTACGTCGTACAAATTTCAGTGTCGGTGTTACTAGGGAGCTCCATGAAGCTCATACTTGTAGTTCATTCTATAAACAATTTCATAGAAAAACCTATTTGTCCTATGTTCCGATTGATTTTTCTTAACAGATTTGACAGTTTTCAGCAAGTGGTGGTCTTGTCGAATATTTTGTTCCATATCGTATAATTAAAAGTTTGATTATTTATGATGTTGAGTATATGAATAATTGTGCTATGTTTGTGAATCTACTTATAGAGTATGAAGTGGCAGGAAAACTATATTGGGCATGAAATTTATGTTGGTGGAAGAATGAACTGGGCGGCTGGGCGGGACATTTTATTTGGCACGAAATTCATTGTTCAGTTAGATTTTATGAGGTAAAACTAGCATTAAATTTCATAGCATATGTGATTTCCAGTCCATAAATATCACAAGCTATGCGCTTATGCCTTTGTCTCAAATACTGAGCCAAGAATTTTATCTTGGATCACACATAATAAGTGACCCAATGTAAAAAAACTTAGTTTTTTAAAAGTTAAACAAAACATTGTATCACATAGAGACTTCGTCACTCCTGTTTAAAGGTGTATGGAAAGCTCATAAACATTCATGCATGTATTAAACTGTACAATATATTTCATCAAAACAACATCGGTGGTTTTATCTGACCTTGCTTTCTAAACAAACTTGACGGCTTAAAGCAAGTAGTCATCTTTGTCAATGGTCCATTTCATACCTAAGATAGTTCATGTTTTTCTATGATATGATATTTGGTAGATCAATAAATATGACATGCTTGAGTATCTATATATAGCGAAATAAAATATGATGGGAGTGGAAAATATTATTTGACGGAAAATCTTACTAAGTGAGAAATCATCATCTGTGGGAATTTTGTAATTTGTGGGTAATTGGGATCAATTTAATATAAAAATAAGTAGTAATTAAGTTCTACTGTAACATGAGAAATCAAATATTATATAAATAAATTTTAGAGTGTACTAACATAGTATAACGATGCGTTAAAAGTTCGAAAAAACAAAGTAACATAATCAAGCGTCATATTTGGTCAAATCGGTCGATATTTCCACTATATAACTCTTTACTGCATTGGCCGAAATGATTTGGGTAAAATTTCAAATCTATCTTAATACGTCAGTATGTACAGAATCCATACATAGTAGAAATTTGGAAACGGTCCATCTCGAGGGATAATAAACTATAAAATAACATTTAAGAATGAGAGAAATATTAGAAACTTAAAATAAAGTAAAATAAATAATATCATTGATGTACTTACATATATGGATGTCATATATAATATCAATTCAAACTCTATATCATGTACAAAGAAAGGTGGACAACCACGTAAAGGTAGATACGTTACACAATTATCTAAATATATATGGTATACAAGTCATCAATATCGAGTGGCTATCACTAATATAATTTCGAAAAATATCATCTATTAACGGCTTCTCGGATGACTGTGAACCAGTCTAACCTATGTAGTATATATTTAAAAGCAATTAATAAACTATCAATCTTTATGTTTATTTAATTCTAAGAACACGTGAGGTATAACAAATTCCCAATTGTACTATTTATCGTATACTGCTCTAGATAAGATCTGATAATCGTACGGTCTGTTTGGAACAAATTATAACAAGCTAGTAATACATGATGTAAACTGTTATGATATACCATATATATATATATATATTTCCCTCGTTAGTATTGTTTTGGCCGACCTACTTTCCTTATGGTAGTAAAAGGTTTTGGTACTAAGAATAACGGTATTTTTGAGGCAATCGTGCTACCCAACGTGTCCAAGAGCGTGTTAGCACTCTTATTTTACTTAATGACATAGTCTCATTGACTGAGGTCCCGTTTAGTCAATCGATCTAGATTGGATTTTATTTTACCTCTAGTAACAACCGACCATTTAGACTCTATAACTTAACTGATTTTAGGTTTTAGAATATGCATAACCCTATTAATAATATGATTCTTATGTTCAGGTCCGTAACCACGTAATCTATGATTGATAGTGTTTTTTTATATAATATCTTCCTGTATAGTTGCATCTCTAGGAACGATATCTAGTTTTTCTAAAATATACTATAATCGTCCTTAAGAATGGATCTATCTTCTCATTTTATCATAGTTATTTCACACGTCCAAGGTAACTCGTGTGTTTTCCTAAGAACACATCCACATGTTACCCATCTATGCATATATTTCTAGCACATTTCATAGTATTCTCTATTAATTCCATGCATGTATTGGATACATAACTACATAGTTGTAACTTCAATGTAAATTTATGACCCGGTATAGTATAAAACCTACTTCGTTCAAAAGATTTTAAAATATTTGAATTTTGAGAATGTACGATTTTGTGAACTTTGTCCCCGAAAATTTCAAAATTCTATTTGTTAGTACCAAGGTAAATTTTTAGGTTCGTGTGCGCACTTCACAAATAAAAATACAGTTACTTATATAACATTAAATTTTTGTAATAAAAATGTAACATTTAAAATGAAATTTTTGCTTACCAATTAGTTTATTTATTTCCATAATATTGATCTTGTTGGTTTAATTATTAAGAAGTTTTTTTGTAGTATTTTGCTATTTATGACATAACATAATATATATACATTTTGGATAAGTGGAAAACAATTTACACAATGATGCTATATGTTTTTTTCATAAGCTTCTACTATGTTTGCTTCGACAATAAAATTATAAAGCTTCATTAAATCTTTCAAAGTGGCATCAGACATCACATTT
This sequence comes from Limnanthes douglasii subsp. nivea, assembly GCA_036936605.1. Classification (NCBI taxonomy): domain Eukaryota; kingdom Viridiplantae; phylum Streptophyta; class Magnoliopsida; order Brassicales; family Limnanthaceae; genus Limnanthes; species Limnanthes douglasii. The sequence goes on from JAUPFV010000001.1 coordinate 230,495,756, forward strand.
TAATTGTGGCAAAATGTTCTTGTTTATCTGAAACTTGCATAAGAAGTTTATTGCATCCATAAATAGATCTTTAATTCCTAGTATCGACGCTAACTCCAGATCTGTCAAATGACATTAGGAAGCGCACACATATTATCCACCATCGCACCTCGTAGAACACCTAAAGCTCACGTGTAGTTGAGTTACTTGTATCTGATTATAAACATATACCAATGGTAAATATAATTTATGTTGAAGTTATACGATCAATCCCAAGCAGTGACATTTTATGCCTTGTCGTCTTGTAAGTAAAATTCATGACGAAAATATACGTAAAAATCCATATTTGCAGGATGCGCAAAAGGGAAGTCGGTGGTCATGTATGTTGTATCACCTATCTGATTGCACACGTAGTAATTATGTTTATTCAATTTGTATAAAAAAATATTGTACTTGAGATTGACTACCTCTTTCAATATCACGATATTTTATACAAATTTTGTAGATCGTACGCATGTTGAAAACATTTTTTGGGTTATATATCTTCAAACCAAAATATATTTTCATGGAACATGAACCAAGGAAAGATAAATTACAGACTAGTTCATCTACATCTGCCTTGAGTCTACAAGCTTGTGAATGACCGTCTAACAGGACATAAAGTTTGTGGTTGTTTTTTACCATTTACAACTGTTAGTCACCAATAAGCAGGTAGTGCATCAACCGGAAACACTTTTAGTTTGAATGGATAATCGCATTTTTTACCGTACACCTTTTTTTGGTTCAAAGTTTCCAGTTTGGATTTTCATTTATAAATACTATACCTCTCGCATTAGTAGGTTATCCTATGAGTTTTTTCTTACTTATCGGATTCATAAAGGTAAATAATATTGATCAATCTTATCTTTTTCCCTTCAAAATAAACCCATGTATCCAGTTTTGGTTTTGTATAATATTTTTAAGTTGTAAAAATGTGTATGTAATCAATCATCAAAAATGTTGGTTGTCCATGTTTTTATAACATATAATCATACATTTAGTCGCACATATGTACAAACAATAACGCATAAATTTGCACCCAGTGCTCGACACTAGTATCTTAAGTACCACCTGACATGAAATTCGACTACATTATGTCGCAGGGAGGTTTGCGATGAGCCTAGTGAAAATCTCACACCTAATGCTACTAAGATACGTGAGATCGCACGTTGGGTGTGGTTTTATACAATTTCGTCAAATATATCGCGCGATTTTTATATTTACAACTATCGAAAAGTTACTTTCATATCAATGATTTCGTCTTCATCTTAAAAGCAGACAAAAAGCCGTTTAATTCTTCGTTATCGATCACTTTAAAAAAAATAGTGTGCTAGAGTGTTTAAATTTAAGATTTAGTTATAGAGTTTTAGGATTTAAAAAAACAAATTGGGTTGAATTGCATTCCTTGATTAGTTAGATTGATAGGATATTTTATTTTATTTAAATTTTAAATTTTAAAAAAATAATTAGATATAAAATCTAACAATACCAAACATTACCGCAAGATCTACCATCTACGTTAATTTATATTTTTTACCTGCCAGCTTAAGTGAGTTATTGTTTTCCGTTTAAATTGTAAATAGATATACTTCGCTAATAAATGAATATCATCTATTAAAAAAATGTGCAAAAGTCGACCTATAACTTGTAGAAAATTACAGCAATACAATTCGTTTGCCATAACAAAGTCCATCTAATAAAGTTTTTTTGAAGTAAAGCTCAAAATGCAACGTAGAAACAAAGGTAACAAATAGATGAGTTGCAGACTACACTCCTAGCCCCAATGTTTAACTATCTCTCAAAATTTCAATATCTTTTAGAAAAGTATTTGGCTATGCACAAACTCGGTGACGCCTCTATCCTCGCATGAGCGTTGTCATTCTGAGCTGCATCGACTGAAGTTTCTAGTTCTATCACTTGTCTTACATGTATGGCTGGTATCTCAATATTTTCGTTACTACAAGTATAAGTTCTTTTAACCAGTAGTCAAATAGCTAGACAAGTAGATATACCAATAGACAAGTAAATATAGGTTCAGACTACACTCCTAGCGCCAATTTTTATTTATGGATGTGATGTATTCCTATTATGTTAAATCTATTGTTTACATATATTGTACTTTTTATGTGAAAAGTTTTATTTTTTCTACGAAGAGTTTATAGTATTTGAAGTATGAAAGATTCTATAATAATTGAAGAAAGAATTTACGAAACTCTCTATTTATTGAGAAGTTATATCGAGATAGCATACTAAATATGTATCATTGAACGAAATAACATCTTAATCCATACAAGTGTTCTCACTTAATAATCCTTTTATAAATAGATTTCTTCATGGCTTCCATATGAGTCATATATTCGGCTTTTGTGTATGACAAAGTAATACACTTTTTTATACAAGGTTTATAATTAACCACTCCTCCAAGCACAAAAAATTGATAACTCATATAAGATTTTTTTTTCAAGGAAGCTTGTGTAATCATAATCACGTACTCTCTCTGCACTATATATCAGTTGTATCCTTATGATTTTAGCGCAAGCCAGCTTCATCCAAATCTTTCACGTATCTTATGATCTACTTGAGTGCATGTCAATACGGTTTTCCCACATTAGACATGTATCTTCAGAAAAAACTTACATCGTAGGAAAGATCAGGTCTTGTGCGAATCATAGCATATATAATAGTACCAATAATATTGACATAAGGTATATATACGATATACTTCTTATTTGCAGTTTATGTTGGTATTTGAGTGACATGTCAAACTTCTAAAGGACTCTATGTATGTATTATTTTTGCGATAAGTAGATACCCTTTCGGCCTGTTCATCTTGATCTAAATACCAAGTATCATCTTAACTCTCATATTCTTTATCTCAAACTCTTCTTTTAGCTTAATCTTCACTGTTTCAATAATCTTCTTATCTCTTATACCTATTAGGATATCATCCATATACAGTAACAATAAGACTTATCTCTCCATATGTGTTTCCTCATTACAATAGATACAAATCTCATAGTAGCTTAAGATATACTTGATGGATCTCATAATATAGTCAAATATTCTATTACACTACACGACGACCGAGTCATCCCATAAAAAGATCACTTCAGCAAACATGCATCTCATTCATTCCTCAAACCCTTTCGGTTGATACATGTAAATGTTTTCTTCCAATTCATCATGTACGAAGACATTAACCTAGATCAATTCTAGTAATAATTGACAGTAGAACCCTTATAGATATTTGTTTCACAACCGGTGAGAATATTTTACTAAAATTAATACCCTTTTTTTGTGAAGCCTTTAGCCACAAGATTTACCTTGTATCTAGATAACTCAACCCCACGAATGACTTGCTTCCTCTTGAATAACCATTTACTTCTAAAATGTTTCCGACCATTTGGTTGTTTCACAAGAATCTAGATGCTCATCTTCTTAAGAGATCTGAATTATTCTCCTGATCATAAGCCGTTTCTCTTATCACCACTCTTGATAGCATCGTGATAGATTTTCGGTTCAAGAACATCTCCCAGCATTTCAATTAACAAAGCATAACCAATAACATTGGCCAAATCATACCTCTATGATATTTTGATTCGTCTTCATGCTCCATCTCTCGCTAATACATAATTGTCAAGACCATGTTGCGCTATAGTCGGATCATCCAAAAGCTCTGGAACACCACACTCTCGGCGATCTTCGGACTCATATAGAGGTTGAGATTTCTCTGTGAAAGCCAAAAGTTGGACTAGGTCTTAAATAATATTCGGCAAAAGTGTATTCAACTTCACTCTCTAGACCAAACCCATCCTCAACTTCACATATCTTCTTGGCAATACTAGGTTATGTATCCACCATCTTCTTTAATGTCATATTCTTTTTATTGAAAATTACGTTCTTGTTTATCACATCCTTCTGATGTCTAGGTTCAAGGCACTACAATCTATACCATTTTACCTTTTCAGGATAATCAATGAACAAATATTTTAAATCTCTCTTTCAAAACTTATCTTGCTTCCCATGTACGTAGATAACACACTCGAACACTCTCAAATTTTACAGCTTTGGTTTCTCTCAAATCCAAGCCTCTTAAGGACAAAAAAACTTCAGTATCGTAGATGGACTCATGTTGATGATGTATGCATCCCTAGTGACGATATCTCTCAATAACTTTTGGATCGTTCCAATTAGTTGAAGCATACACCTAACCATTTCCAACAAGGTTTGGTTCATTTTTTTAGCGAGTCAATTCTGTTAGGGAGTCTAACTTTATGGTGTCTAATAATACAAAGCTTTGTACAATAGCTAATTACTAGTTTGAATTTTCTTTAGTATTTTCCTAGTTTGATTCTCTATCAAAGTCTTCCAGTTCCTAAAAACATCTAATACTTCATCATTTGTCTTCAAAACTATAACTCTTTACTTTTTTGGAATATTCATATATTAAAGAGATGAATTACCATACACAATCTATATTAGGTTCATGTTTTGGACCCCAAAGATCTGAATAGGCATACTTAAGCACATATTGATTGTATGGTTTCTAGGCATAAACTTTACCATCTTGCTTTTATTCAACATAGATATTTCACAAAAGCTCAGCTTCTGAATTTTGTAGTATCATCCAATAAACCTTATTTTCTAAATTCATTAAGGTTTTTCTCACTCACATGCCCTATCCAAAAATACCTTGAGCTTCACTATATATTTCTCATTAATGGAAGCAACCAGTCCCTTATGTAATAATAAATTTGTAATTATAATTCTCTAGAGGTTGAATCATTATCTTCATTAAAAATGTTAGGTTAAAAATCATAGAGCTTGTCTTAGTAGTATTCTTTAGTTTCTCGGTGAGAACTTCCTCTCAAATCTGAAGATCTAAAATAATCTTCATCGTTTATTATTTATATCAACACTTTAGACTGTGTTGCTCTAAATTATTCATGTTCACCTTACTACTTGTTAGGAAAAATCCAACCTAGAGAGCATATATGCTTTGGAATAATAAACAACAACCAATTAAGGTAACAGTTAACCTTTGGAATACGTTAGACGGAGACCAGCTACACCCAAAATCCATTTGGTTGAAGTGGTAAATCTGCAACAAGAACAAATATAGCCACAAAAGTTTTTAGTTGTGAATCCTTAAAACAAAAAAGTAAGAAAGAACAATAATATAAACTTAAGCATACAAACGATACAGATTTAGCATGGTTCATATTGAAAGGAATCCTACATCTGTTGGCAACAAACACTCAAATTATATATATATGTATGTGTAAGATTACAAAAGAACTCTACAGTACTAAAAACTCATTTAAACATCTTTATTACAAAGTTCACTCAGCTTACAAAGGAACTATGGATCTCATAATTCATATTTAAATATTAACCTTCGACCTCAACTATATATAAAAGCTCATAATTTTCTCTCTTAAATATCACAAATGTGTCTCTCCTTTGGTAGTCCAACAATCACGCGTAGCAATTTCAATACCCATATCACAATTTACAAAGGATAAATGATATACACAAAACTCTCTACATCATTTTAGGGTCTGACAATTGATTGCTTTATTTAATCAAAGCAGCCAACACATGAGACAAATGATGGCGGTGACATCCATATTTCGTACGCATTTACGAGCTGGTTTTACTTTTGTTTTCCTTAAAACATGCCCTAATCAGATAAATTGCAGATTAAAGGCTGAGATTAAACACTAATTCATACCCTTAGTAACTTAACTTACTCTATAATCTTCTTCGTATCTTCAGAAGTCCTTCGGAAACCTTGCACTACCCTTCAGTGTCGCAAATGATCAGCCTATTTTTTGCCTTTGGAAGTAGCAATGTTCTTGCATTTCGAAGAGCTTTCCTTTATATTCCATCAAAATTATTTGCACCTAAGTCTCGACCTTAGCATATGTCTGAGATATTGAAACAGTTTATGCCTCTACATGTCTTTGATTATCCACCATTGGTCATATATGGACTTTGGTAGTATTTTTGTTCTCAAGTTACTTCTAGTCTACACCTAACATATACAAAATTATTTTTTATCTGGGGGCAAAGATGGATGGAATTTACGAATGGTGAGGTGTTTTTTTTTCAAATACCGAAGGTTTTCCGGTGCTAAATCAAATGTGGCATTTTTCGAAGTGGATAAAGTCGGGGCTTAGTTCAAAATAAAAACTATAGGTCCATAAGGGGAATATATTTTTAACATTATCGTTCGTGAAATAAATTATAAATCGTATTAGGTATTTGAAGCTCCAAAATATAGATAACAATTTATAAAAGAAGGAAAATAATTTGCATTGATAAAAATGTTAATAATACAAGATATATTAGCGGGAGTATGTCAGACTGTAAAAAATGATAGGTTCTTTAGATAATTATTATTGAAGTTGGAGATAAAATTCTCATCTCATATTAATAAGATATTTTAGGATAATAAATCATTAAACAAATATGTATACTATAAACAAGGAATTTGTCGAAGGCTTAAGGAGCTAATGAAGGTAAGTTTGATTTTTGGTTAAATATGATTTTTCATGTCGACTGATTATATATAAGCTTATAAAGTATTTGGTCAAATTTTTGGATATTATGATACAATGCTAAAAACAAATAAAATAAAATAATATAAAAGAAACACAAGATTTTATTACTCGTTTAACCTAAAAGAGACTACGTATAACGAGTACTATAATTATTCACTATATCATAAAAGAAAATGTTTGCAATGACCTAAAACCTTAATAGGATGGACGTAATATATAATGGTGCATTATGATATAAAACATACTATGACAAGTAACCATAATTTGAAAAAAAAAGTCTAATATGACAATAGTCCATGTAATACGAAGAGCAGTAAACAACTTGTACCTTTTCTAATGTTTCACAAGTGTGAAGCGGACCACGTACTACCAGGCTCTATACAAACATAATAATCAGACTATCACATCAAAACATGCCTTCAGTTCACTTTGAATAAACTTCTGATACACAATTCATTGCAACAACTCCCTTAACCAATCATCAAGCTCAAAAAATAATTGAAATTACATGTAATTTCAGTTTCACCAATGTCAAAGATTTTGTCGATATGTTTAGTAGATTGTTTCCATCAATATTCTCAAGTCTCAACTGACCATCTTTAATTAAATCTTTTTTTAAGCTAAAGAAATTTTTATTAAGAATAAAATTACCCAATTAGAAGGTTTTACAAGTTGAGGACTATAATTGAATTTATATTTTATTAAAACAAACGGCGCCAATTTCTTTTCCGTCAAAATTCCCTCCTTCAGAGAGATTTCTTCTCAACTTCTTTTCCATATTATTTCTCAACTCAAATTTCTTATATATGAGTTGATGGATTTCTTGGCTTTACAATAACCTTCTCCATATATGAGACTATTGAAGGAACAAAGTACTAATAGTTCTACTCGATTCCTTGTTCTGAACTTTTGTAGGATGAATAATTTTTGACTCAAGGCTGAATCTTTTCATCTTAGTAGCATCTTTCAATCTATTCAGGCTAGATTTGGTGTTTCATTAGAGCGTTCCATCTTATAACAGGAGAAGCAGAAGGATGTTTAGTGGATAACTTCATTCTTGATTCCTGCAATTTCATAAAGTTAATGATTATTCAACTCTTATATAGCCGATTTGAAGACTTTCCAGAAATATTATTTCTTCCATTTGAGATAGAGGTCTAAAAATTCTGCAATCCATCTTCATCTTGCATTTTTGAGTCCATCCAGCAAATTGGCTGCTCAATTTTCTTCTCTATAGATATGATAAATATTCATTTTATTGGTTAAGAGAGATTTTATGTTATTAAGTATTGATTCTAACTGAATTCAATAGTTTCTAGATGAAATTAAAGAGAGTAAGATTTTAGAATCAGTTTCAACATCGACTTCCCTGATTCCTTTGATTTTGCACAGTTTTAGTCCTTCATAGATAGCTTTTGCTCCTACTTTTATAGTTGAAAGTTTTCCATAGTTGTTTCCATATCCAAGAATAAAGTTTCCTTTACTTTCTCTGATTACAACTGCTCCACTTGCTTCACCATTTGATAAGCAGCTTGCGTCTGTGTTAATTTTGAATCTACCATTTGCAGGAGGAGACCAGGACAAGTAAGACACTTTTTTCTTGATTTTCAGGTGATTAATGCATTCAAGAGTGATTGTTTCCTGCTCATTTTTTTCCAGTGCTTAATCTTCCAAAGGTTAGAGTGATCGAGGTTCATTACATGAATTTCATGTAGTTGATTATTGTATTTACTGCTGATGATTCCTAATTCATATTGCTTTTATTTCATTGCTGTCATACCACTCAAATTATAATTGTAAGCAGAATCGTTTTGATGTGTATCTTGGTAGGCACAGACCAGAACCATATTTTCTAAACATATGTTTCACTGTCATGCATTTTTATATTTCTACTTTAAAAATTCGTGCAAAATAAGACCAGATTCTCCACACAAATGTACATGATATGAATAGATGGTCCTTTGTTTCTAGGCTTTTACAAAAATGACATTTCGAGACCATATGTATATGTTTCAATTTCATTATAGAGTATATATGTAATTTGTTCTTTAGTAATCTCCAGACAAAGAATGAACATTTCTTTGGAGATAATTGGTTTCATATCTTTTCGTAGAGAGAAGATTTATTATTTGAAATTCTTATGGTCTGAAAAGTATATTTCATGTTGAAGATTTCATCTTTCGATGGCTTCCATGTAATAACATGAATAGTTTGTTCATTGATTCTAATTTTAGTTATAAGGCTGATATTATAGTCAGTTAAGAGTGGTTTTATTTTATTCAAATTCCATGAATTTTTGTTCCACACTGAACTAACCATCATGCCTTTAAACCATGTGTTATTACAGTTGGAATTAAGAGAGATAAGATGAGGTCTACCATACCAATTATCCAACCATATATCAAGCCTTTCTTTATCTATTTTCCACCTGATGTTTGCATCAACAAAGTCCTTGATTTTAGCTAGTCTTTTCCAGGTTTGTGAGCCCTGTTTTGAGTATTCTATCTGGAGTGGATGGTTACCTTTACAGTAGATACTGTGAAGTAGATTAGCTGACTGTGAGTTTTTTTCTCTGAACTTTATCCATAGTTTGCAGGAGAAAGCTTTCTAAATATCTTGGACACTACTGATATTGAGCCCTCCTTTGCTGAATGGTTTATATATTGCAGGCCACGAGGACCAATGAATTTTATTTCCTTTATTACTTGAGCCCCACAGAAATCTATTCATTATTTTTTATTTTTTAGATGATAAAGATAGGAAACCAGCAACTCTGAAGCCAATATAATGGGATATGCATTTGTACAGAGTTAACTATTATAAGTCTGCCTTTATATGATAGTTTTTTTCCTTCCCAACTTAAAATATTGTCTTTGATCTTCTCCAGAAGAGGGTTGAATTTGGCTAAATTATTGTGAGGAGTGGGGGTTACTCCCAAGTAAGTTGTAGGTAAGTAGATTGTATTGAAGCTTGTTTAGATGTCAAGAGTTTTCCTTCTAAGCTGAGGGATATTATTTGTTGTAATTATCTCTATTTTTGTCTTTGTTTAAAGCTTGGCCAGAAATATCTTGATATATCTGCAAAAAACTTTCCAATTTTAATCAAGGAATAGGTCAGTCCATTACTAAATATTAATAAATCATATGCAAATGCAAGAATTGGTATGGTGATATTGCATCTACACAAGAATTTAAGACTTTTATCAGAATCAAACATTTCTTTTAACCCTCTTAACAGAATTTCATGTACTATAATGAACAGACTAGGAGACAAAGGGTTCCCTTGTCTTACTCCTCTTTTAGATTTGTAAAACCCGATAGCATTCCCATTTACTAGTATAAATATAAATACTGATTTGATTAGGCTATTGATAAGGCTGATAACTTTGTTATTAAAACCAAAACACTATAAAACTCTTAGAATGAAACTGTGTGAGATGTTGTCACAAGATTTCCAAACTTTGTTTTCTGATTCAGGTCATGAATGAGTTCTTTAGCTATCAGAATGTTATCTTGGACAAATATACCTTTTATATATGCTCATTGAACTTCATAGACCAGTTTGGGTAGTAATAAGGCCAGTATATTGTTTACTAATTTAGACATTATTATGTTCATCAGTGTACATAGACTTGTTGGTCTATACTGTTTCCAGAATGTAGGATTTACTAATTTAGGAATAAAGAAAATTCTTGTGGCAATTATTCCTTTAGGTATATCTTGACCTTGTATAAAAGACATCAATGCATTGCATAGGTCACATTTTGATAATTTTCCAGCAAGTGATGTAGAAACATCTATTAAAACCACCAATTCTTGCTGCTACAGATGGATTTAATTGTTAAATAATGTTCCAAACTTCAAGTTCAGTAGGAAAAGCTAAGAGAGATTCATTGTCTAAGTCAGTTATAATTCTAGGAATAACATTGAATATGCTATTTTCCATAAATTCCAACTCTTGGTTAATGCATTTGTAAGAGATGGAATAGAGTTTATTTGTAAAGTAAGATTTCCCAGATGAATTGATATCATTTTCATTAGTAGACCACTTGTTGTTGAGCTTTATATCACTAATCCTTCATTTTTTTTCTTTTTTCATAACAAAGTTATGGTAGACTATTGTGTTCCTATCTTCATCTTTTATCCAATTAGCGTGACATTTTTGTTTCCAGAATTCTTACTTCATGGGTAGTGCTAGTAGATATTATGTTATTGTTTTTTAAAGTAGATTATTGTCTTGTGTTCTCATAGACATACTGTATCTTTCTTTGCAGGTAGCCACATTTTCTTTAGTTTGCTTCACTTTATCAAACAGATTCTGAAAGTTATTTATGTTTCATTCTTTCAGTTCCTTCTTTAATCTTTTCATTTTGTTCCAATAAACAAACATAGAGTAACCTTCCATGGCAGCATTCCAGCTTGATTCTACAAAGCTTAAGAATTCATTGTCAATTGTCCATATGTTAAAGAATCTGAATGATTTACTTTGGTTGTCTCTGTTTTTGGTGATGGTAATAAGCAGTGGTGTATGATTCGAATATATCTATGTAGATATACAACTTTAGTTTCATTAAATATTTCAGACCATTCTTGGTTAAATAATACCTTGTCCAGACGTCTCTATTTTGTTCAGTATGTCCAAGTAAATCTAGTACCTGCAAAGCATGCATCATATAACAGTCATTAATCATGTTAGTAAAATCATTAGAGATTTGAGAATAGAAATTTGTGCAACGAACTTGCTCTGAAGTTGATATTATTGAGTTGAAATCACCTATGAGAAGTCATTCATTTACTAAAGCTGCAAATAGTCTTAGATCATCCCAAGGTTTAGTTTTATTCTCTCTTTGGCACTTTGCATATACACATGTTATATTGAATGATTTATCAAGAAGGAAATTTTTGATGGTAGCATGTATACATTGGACTTTGTTTGCAATTATATTAATTTACAGGCCTTCATCCCAGAGCATACCGATCTTGTTAGATGAGTTTGCATAAAAAAATTGTAGCTTGACCATTACTGATAGTTGTTCTATTAACTCTCTATCAATCATTGGCTCCTGAATGAAAACAACCTTTATGTTTTATTACTTGATAATTGATTTCAATTTTCTAACTGCAAGATTGTTGCCAACACCTCTTATGTTCCAGCTTACAGTTTAATCATTTAGGGTTTGTGAAGGAATTTCTTTTGATGTCATCAAACTGTAGAGATTTGATTGCCAAAGGCTTTCTACTTTTGTTGTTTCTTGTTTGTTTTAAGTTTTAATCAAAATTTGTTTGAAATTTGGGATCAACTGTTTTTTTTTCCAATGTGGGAATATGTGGTAAACTGCCACTGTTATCTTTGTTGGGAGATAGATTACCAGATGATAGAGATTCAGTTTCAGAAGTTTGAAAGAGATTGTAATTGTCATCAAGGGATTTAATCGCATCAATAATGTCCTCCTTGCATGTGTTTTTTCTTGTTCTTTCATTCTTTTGAAACTTTCTTTTGGCTCTTCATTAGTTGAGCTTAATTCATTCTATGTCTCTTTTGAATTGTGCTTTACTAGGCTTTTGCTGAGTTTCTCGCTAGGTTTGATAATAATGGATTTGAGTTTGGTTTTCTGCTCTTAGTTTTGTATCTTTTGGACTGGTGGAGTCTTTGGTGTTACATTGGGCTCATTCTCTGTCTTTTGTATGTTGTTAGATCTTGGCATGTATGATTCCTACTTTAGTTTGCTACATGATGGCCTCTCATAACCTACATGAAAACAATGTTCACCATATTTGGGTACCTCTTTGTAGCCTATGTGAATCCAGGTGCCTCTGTTGTCCACAAATCCAAGCCATATCTAGTGTTGCAGTTTCTTCGAGACATCAATTTCTACCCAGGCTTAGCAAGAATTATACATTGCCTTGTTCTTTGGTGAAATCCAGAATTTGATGGGGTTTTCTATTGCAGATGTTATTAAGGTAATAATGTGTCTGTTACAAAGATGTTCAAACAATTTTTTAATTCTTATCTATACTGGGAGTATTGGGCATTTCATCTTTGTGTTGAAAGATAACAACCATTTTAGTACACGCATAGAGTATTCTCCTACTTGCCATAGAAATCTCGACCATATCTTACTTATATCTTCTTTTAGCAAAAATCCAAGAACATGCATTTTAAATCCCAATTAGAGTATGAAAAGTTACACTCAAGTTTTCGGGCTTCAAAGCATCTGTTAAGAACTTGTTTCTTGGGTAGACATTTTCTAAATTTACCTATTATGGTGTATAATGTAGTTTGTATAAGAGAATCATTGACCTGGTCATCAAATTGTAATGAAATATGGTCTTCTTTGTATTGTGTATAGATTGATTTGAAAGCAACGTTAGTTGTTGGCTTTTGTACAACCGCAGAGTATGATTTTAGGTTTGTAAAGTCTACAGGTTGTGGTCGATAGATCTCTATTGTTCTTTTAGCTTTGGGGCTAAAAATGAGGAAGAAAGAGAGATTCTTTGGTGATCTGCATCCTTTTTATATTTATGCTGCATTGTATTGCTTGGGTCGAGGAGCCATACACTAGCAGATGAAGCTAATTGATTTCTAAAAAAACATCAAATAATTTGGCAAAAGGACCAAGACAGATATGGGCTATTCTCTATCACCGTCCTTCGTATTAATTAAATCTAAGGAAATTGCACCTAAAGTACCCACTCAACTATTCAATTGTCATATAGTACCCAAAAATGGGACAATTGCCACTTAATACCCAACTCAACTACCTAATTACCACATGCTACCTAACATTATTTTAATACCCCAACTACCCTCACCATTCATGAACAACCACGTAACCAAAATTTCTCTTTCCTACTTTTTATTTTTATTTTATTTTTAAAAGATCGGTATCTTTCAAACCGGAGCTCGAAAAAAATAAATAAAAGTACCATCGCTTTTATTTTTTTTAAATGAACAAAACTAGATCCATTGATGATTTTTTTTTATTTTTTTTAAATAAAATTTCACCAGGAACAATTCGCATCATATCATGAGAATTGTTCATGAAATCCTGAGAGTTGCAAACAATTCGCATCCTATCATGAGAATTGTTTAGGAAACCCAAAGTTGCAAACAATTCACATCCTATCATGAGAATTGTTCAGGAAATCCTGAGAGTTGCAAACAATTTGCATCCTATCATGAGAATTGTTCAGGAAATCCTGAGAGTTGCAAACAATTCGCATCCTATCATGAGAATTGTTCAGGAAATCCTGAGAGTTGTAAACAATTCGCATCCTATCATGAGAATTGTTCAGGAAATTCTGAGAGTTGCAAACGATTCGCATCCTATCATGAGAATTGTTCAGGAAATCATGAGAGTTGCAAACGGTTCGCATTCTATCATAAGAATTGTTCAGGAAACCCAGAGTTGCAAACGATTCGCATCCTATCATGAGAATCGTTCAGAAAATCCTGAGAGTTGCAAACAATTCGCATCATGTCATGAGAATTGTTCAGAAAACCCAGAGTTGCAAACAATTCGCATCCTATCATGAGAATTGCAAACACCTTGAAGTACCAGCACGTATATTTGGTCGGGGGTATTTTTGTCCAATTTTCAATTCGATGTACCAAGTGACACTATCCAAAAAATAAATACCACTAGGTAATTACATAGTTGCGAATGCATTTACCGGTAACTTTCTCTTAAATTTAATAGAACGTAATTTCATAAATTAGTTTAACTAATTTCTCCGGAGGCTTAGGCAATTAATTGTTGTGCTCCATTTGTCTTTTCCAACATAGCAACCTTTTGGTGCGCTTAGGCATTTTATTGTTGTGCTCGTCTCTTTGTGATACCAAGTTAGACCTTCCCGGCCTACTAAGCTCAGGGAATCCAATACCAAGCCATTTAAACACTTGGCCAAAATTAATTGAGTTATACTCCTACAGCCTACTAAGAATTGTGGTAAGATAAAAGAAACGCCAACTACCAAATCATACCAACCAGACAAAAGCTCTCTAAAAGGCGTGACCAACTTAAAAAGGGAAGTAGAATAAAGTAGCCAATCAGGGCCGTTTATCTTACCAACCACCAAAATCTGACACGTAGAAGTAGTATACAGCATGCAATTTCTGCATCCTCTTCTTCCAACTTGTATTTCAACCCCCAAGCGGTTGTAAATTAGTTATCATCATTTAGCTTACTTTCAACCCATATAAAAGAAAAGACATTTAAATTGTTCCCATTTTTACATATTAAATTAATAAACGATACGTGCAATTATTGATATAATTTGATTGATTTATTTAACTTTAATTTTACAAATGCAAATGATTTAGATATGTGTGACAGTTGCCTGTGACCTTAATTGCGTTTAAAAATATCACAAATCATAAAATGCAATTAGGTTCAAAATATAATTGCAAATATACTTATTTTTCGGACGAACACGTCTATCCTCAAAAGATATTGTGATATTTTGTTAGGTTGGCATAAGACTACACGAAATTGATATACACCTAACCTAACGGTCTAGATCATATGGTATGTTCGGATCTTACTTTAGATCATTTTTTCAAAAGGAATGGTTCACATCTTTTTCTTCTTTTTACTTCGAAAAGTGGAAGTAATTACAAAATCATGTAGTTTAAGACATTTACAGGATTTTGTATGCCTTTGACAAAAATATCAAATATGTTAAAAGACAACTAGTATTTGACAAGAACTAAGTGGGAATGATTATTTATTATTCAATGAAAACTATACACAAAAAGACATTGTGCTTTACACCATTTAGGATACTTATTGACTCATCGAATTGGTAATTTATTCGATATTAGTGCATGGAAAACCGACTTAATAGTGTTATAAACGATTGACGAATTAGAATATGACGAAGTAACTATTGATCCTAACCGATAATATATATATATATATATATATATATATATATATATAACCGACTTAATAGTGTTATAAACGATTTACGAATTAGAATATGACGAAGTAACTATTGATCCTAACCGATAATATATATATATATATAATTAAGTAAAATGACTTTTATTGTATATGGTTATCGTAAATGAGAGACTTTAATGAAATCGGATACCAATAACTTGTTTGACAAGTAATGTTATTAATCTTATTCTTAATTTTTATTACATTTATTTTCATAATCTTAAAGATAAGTAAATTGCTATAAACTTTTTTTTGGAGGATCTGAATACCTATCATCATTGATTGTTATTGAACTTCACTTTCATCATCAACGACTCCTTTCCTTTGATTAACTCTTGTCATTATTGATGCCATAACCTTCCATGAACCTACAACGTCTTATCAAGCTACAGTTATGCTTCACTTAACACTTAAGAGTCCAAAGGGCAAACCAATCTGCAATCTGATTTTGTGGTTTTTATATATGCTTGATGGTCATACTTGAGAATATGAATATCCTGTAACATTTTATTGATGATTCTAAGTACTAGGGATAAAGGCTAAATGCAAGTATATCCATTAATATTGCAGAATCAGACCTATGTCCACTTTCTTATAAGTATTTTGAAAGCAAATTATAAGGTCGTCTAACATGACCCTACACTGCGCAAAAAAGCATTTTGATTATTGTACAGTCTAACATAATCAGCTAACACATCACCATTTTTGTCCCTAATTATACCAGCCCCACTAGAGTCACCATTTGAGAGGTAAGAGCTATTAGAATTTAGTTTAACTCTATCATCATTTGGGTAGTTTCATTTTAAAGCAATCACTTTACTATTATCATTAATATGGAAATAACAGCCTAATTGTTTGGCAATATGCAGATCAACAAACCAATTTTTCTTTTTTACAATATTTGCATTGTCTAACCTGGTTAAAATAAATTTTGTTTAAAACAAGGTTAGATGTTATCCTATTGTTTTCAAAATTAGCTTTATCCCTAAAGTTCCATATACTCCAAAAAAACTATTGCATGAATCGTGGTTCTAATGTGAATAATTTTAGTTGTTGACCAAAACCAACATCTGGTTTGATGTTGGATTGTCATATATCTTCCAATAGCTGATTCATACCAGACAGTCCAAGAAATAATACACTTAACAAATGTATGATTAATTATTTTGGTGTTAGGAAAAAACTGACACTTAGATGCTAGAATGAAGTTTCTCTTTTGAAGGTTATAATCAACTAAAATTAACCTTTTCATAACCTTTCAAAACAGAAATAAATTTTTTGTAAGGATGATTTTATTCTAGATTTTATCAAAAAGGTTCAAGTGATTGGTATTATTTCTTATTTTGTTCAAAGTTGTTTTAGTGTTCTCAGAATTATCTAAGGTCCAAATTTCTTTATCATCATGGTCATTACAAATTGTGTGACAAAGATTTATATTAATAGCAGACGTGACAATGTTTTGCATAAACTTATTTAGATCCCAAGTTCCATTAAATCATAATTCTTTAACTTTATTTATATTATACCGATCAAGGTTTCTTTCATCAGAGATAAATTTAATATTTTAAATTCTTTATTTTTGGTATATTATATCTAACTAGGATTGAATTACGAAACATTATAATATGTCTAGAATCCATCCGATAAGGCACTTGCATAAATGATCAGATAAATTTATTGAGCGATCCACCAGACAAAAATTGAATATAGTGATCGCTGGTCCAGACTGATAAAATCAATAACGTAAAAAACTTTGATCTAAAAAAAATCCAGACTAAAAACATATTGGACTAATAACAACAGTAATATAATCCGATTATATTTTGTCTTCATTTTAAAATTAAAAAACTCTCATATATTATTAAATTTTAGTTGGTTTATAATTATTTTGATTTTATTTTTATAATTTTTTTCAAATAGAAAAAATAATTTATTATTATTATATATATATATATATATATATATATATATATATATTACATTATGGTTCTTTTTAGTCGAGTGACCAAATCTAAAAATCATTAGAGGGTTATTATCTAAAAAATCAGACACAAGTTATTCATTCTTTGACAAATACAAACTTTTAAAATCAAAATTAATAACTCGAAAATAAATATTATATACTCGGATACTAGATGATTTAATATTATATAAAATAATAAATAAAATACAAACTTTTCAATATTAAAAAATGTGTATGTCGTAGTAACTTTTTAAAATAATAACTTTGGAGTATTAACTATTGACTGCATTATTTCCTCGAGTTGGACCAAATTTTCTTTTGTTAAACCATTGGCTAGCAAAATATACAGGATTTTAATCGGAAATGGGGAATCTACCTCCATCTAGTATGGCATGTGTCTTATCTTTAACTTCTTGATAACCCATTATGGGCAAGATATTACCCACGCCTTAAGACTTGATAAAAATCTCAAAGTATCAAACATCATTGAGGACGGTCTCTGGAACTGGTCTTTCCAAATAAAATCTACAAGTGCGACAAATCGTCGCAGCCTTCAGGAGATAAACAACCTCATACTCACTTTTTTCTTCCCATCAACTACAACGACATCCATTGTTGGACCACTAAAATTGGAAAAACAAAGTTCACTATTAATGACGTATACAATACCATATGCACGCCGACCCTTGTGTTGGGTGGGCCGATAGTATGACATAAGTAGAATATATAAGAACATCCTAAATTGAAATGTGCCATTATGTGAAATTTTTAGATTTCAGAAATATTGTAGTAAATAAAATTAAAGTAATCAATTGGAATATTTGACCAACTATTATTATTAATATTATTATTATTATTATTTAGACATAATGTTATAAATAATGTATCCATGAGTTGGGTTAATTTATACCTAGAGTTGGAGGGGGTTTTTTAGTATAAAAATTAAGCATTAAGCTCTAAGAGTCCAATAAGGATTATGGTCCTTATTGATGAAGAGTCTATCACGAACAATAATAGATTGTTTGAAATATAAATTGATTATAGAAAATAGATTTTTATAATTAAGTGAATGAGAAAATATAGTTTTATAGTAAAAAGATATGCTTTTATTGTAGGATTTAATATAATAAGTAATTCACTTCAACTACTATATAAAGCTAAACCCTAACCCGTTTTCAATAACATATCAAATCCGTTATTTCTCAAATTTTAATATTTTATCTCTTTTATCTTTAACATATTCTCTATAGAGTTTTTAAATATTAAATAACTTGTATGGCGTAGTAAAATTTTAAAATAATAACTTTGGAGTATTAACTATTGACTACACTTGTTCCTAGATTTGATTCAAAATTTTTCGTCTTAAGACATTGGCTAGCAAAATATACAGGGTTGCGACCAGAAATGAGGAGTCTACCTCCCTCAAGTACGACAGGTGGGTTATCCCTGCCTTCCTAATAACCCATTATGGGTAATATATTTTCTACGACTCGAGACTTGACAAGAATATCAAGGTATCAGACATCATTCAGGTTGGTCTTTGGATTTGGTCTTTCCAAATTCAATATGCAAGTTTGATGAATGACCGCAACCTTCAAGAGATAAGTAACCTCATCCTCTTTTTCCGTCCTCCTACTATCAACTATAACAACTTCCATTATTGGACCACCAATTCACTATCTAAAATACATACTAAACCATATGCACGCCCACCCTTATGTTGGCTGGACTGGATATATATGACATAAGTATAATATGTAAAAACATCAAAAATTGGAATGTCTCATCATGTGTAATTTAGGGTATTCAGACATGTTATTAGTAAATACAATTAAAGTAATCAGTCGGAATATTGGAACAATTATTATTATAATTATTATTAATATATTAATATTTAGATTTATGATGTTATAAATAATGTATCCACTGGTTGGGCTAAATTGTACCTAAAGGGAGGGTGAAGTCTTTTAGTCTAACAATTAAGTATTTGGCTCTAAGAGCCCAATACAAATTATGGTCCTTATTAGCAGAGAGTCCACCATGAACAATTATGGATTGTTTTAAATATATATTAATTATTAGAAAAGAGAAATGTATAATTAAGTGAATAAGAAAATGGACCTTTATGGTAAAGAAAAACATATAATTAGTAGATTTTATTGTGGTCTTTAGCATGCTAAGTTATTTAATTCATTTTTTATTTAAAGAAAAACCATAATGTTTTGTGGGTAACACATCAAATTTGTCGCTTCTCAAAATTTTAGTATTTTATCTTTTTTATCTTTATCATCTTTTCTACAGAGTTCTTTAGTAGGTATTCGTTATACTCTTTCAAGAACGGTTTATTACCAACTCTCAAGCTAGTAAAATAGAAAATTTTGTATTATTCTCTTAGCATGAATCAAAAGCTCCCCCTTCAAGAACTAACAACCCACATCCTTGGACTCTATAGCATACTGAGTGATGACCTGCATACACGTAATTGTTTTTTCAAGTACATTGATTTTGATTGACATTCATATCCTTTCAGCCGTCTAAGAACTAGATGGGGTATAACAAATTTTTGAACTATTTCAAATGCTTAAAATATATTGAGATACGAAGAAGTTAGCTTTTATATTGTAAGGTAGACATCAAGTCACGACGATACACAATACAATACTACCATCTAGATACTCATTCTCTAAGACTAACCGAAAGACCTATTAGCTCACCTAAGTGAGTAATGGCATAAGATTCATGAAAGGATAAGAGTTTGGTGCCTCACGTCTTATGGAAAAGTTGGTGTGTGTATGTGTAGGTCGACTCGTAAGGCAGACTAACACATATATCTGCTGATGGTGAGCACATGTTGCATGATATCGGTTAATGAATTTACACGCACCATACTTATACATGGTGAGTTTAATTGTTAAAAGTTGTCTCATGAAAGAGTAATACGAGAGTTTTTTAGAGAGAAAGTTAGAGCACAATTGATTTAGATCAAAAATTGTTCAACCCCTTTATTAGTTCAGCCCTGGCCTTTATATAGAGGCCTTCAGACTTAGCTCAAAACTGAAAGCGGTTACATAAAGGGATATATTACCCTTATTCCTCAATAGAAAAACATATTCAGAATTGTTCCAATTAAACGTCTATTATTTACACTTTAGTCCCTGAATTTCTACTTCATTATCACAAAATAAGTGTTCAAGTACTTAGACACATATTCTTCCATACAAAAGATAAGTCACTTACAAATCTATTTATAAAATGGGAAATACCCTACACCATATCAGTCATACCTGGTTTTTCATTTTTGAAAGGTTCATTTAGTTACCATGATCAGTCAAGTATGACCCATGTGGAAGGCTTGACCGATCAGATATTGCATATAACCTACAATTTTTAAATTTTAAGTACTAGCTTCATAGGTAATATAAAATACGATAACACATAACATTTTAGTTAATGATTATGACGAGTGGGGTATATATGAATGGCCAACCATTATCTCTAATCTGATAACCTTCAGTATGTGTTAGATTAGTTAGGTATAAAATTCAGATATATTTCACTGATATATTATTTCTTTTTTATTACTCAGCTATAACAACCAATTAAGAAATTCATTTCAGCTTCATGAATTGATTGAGGGAAGAGGAATTTAAAGAGTGTAATAGGAACATTTAACTCTTTTTGGGACTTCATAACATTGAAGGTTGTCTTTGAGATGACCAGGCTCTCGTACCTTCAGAAAAGATAACCCATGAGAAAATAACTTACTTTATATAATGGGAGAGTTCTAACTGATACACTATGTATTTCTTACAGATTGGAGTACCCCAAGAAGTTTTTCGTTACCAGGCCACTGCCATATTTTGGAAAATGACATGCTTGTTCACCTTGAGATAAGTGTTAAGAGCCCTCAGTTATAAATTAAAACTTTATTGGGAAACTCTCAAGGATTACGATATGGTTCAAAAACACATATATGCAACGGCTGACGTTTATGGGGAACTTAAATCCCTACAAGTTAATCTCATATAGACTATTGTAGTGGTACAACATCTCCTGCCTTTATCAGCTAACTTCAGGATCCTTGAAGTGATCTATAATTTTCTTAAGAATAAGTTAGATATGACCCCTCTTTATAACAATATGGTTAAAAAAAGCATAAACATACAAAGAAGTGCGCTTTAGAGGTCAATATAATCGATGGCGAGACAAGAAAAACACTCATCTATATAAGCTACACAAGCTAACAAAACAAAATCCTCTAAAGAAGGAGGAGGCTCAAAGAAGAGAAGTCAAAAGAAGTTTTCATATTTACACTACAAGAGTATGGATCACTGAAATAAGGATTTCCCTAAGTACAAGGAATATATGACCAAGAAATGTATACTCTCTTCTATAACTTCAAAAGTTAATTTAGTTTCAATGTCAAAGGATACATGATGGATTAATATGAAAGCAACAACTCTCGTATGTGATTTGTAGGGTTCATGCCAAATCATGCCTCTTAAATGATAAGGAGATCCAGATATATACCGTTAATACGGTAGCATGCCCAGTTTCAGGGATATGTTAAATTTATTTTTGTTTAAGTTCATGTCATGTTTTGATTTTAAAGGATGTTTTATATTTTCCTCCCTTATGAGGAATTTACTTTCTATTTCATTGTTGTAAAAATGCAGTTACTCTTGTCATTTTAGTAATTGAAAACTTCAGATCTTCCATGATCAATGTTTAGTTAGCTCTGGTATGCTTTATAATATTGATATCATTTACAAATTCGTTTTTAATGATTATCATATTATAATGAATATAGCGCACAAAGTACCTTAAAAAACTGCCACTTCTTTATGTACATGCGTTTAGGACACGTCTCTAAAAAAGAATAAACAAGTTTTTTAATAAGGGTCTATCAAGTGGAAATAAACCAACAAGATAAGATATGAAGTCTCACATGATAAAAATGTATTAGAGTTAATTAATACAAATATCTACGGTACATTCTCTATATTATCATGGAATGGCTAACGATATTTCATTTCTTTTATAAATAACTTTTCACGATATAGTTATATTTATTTTTTTCATGAGAAATCAGAGGCTATTAACATGTTCAAATCTTTCAAGGTCAAAGTTGAATTAAAACAAAGTAAACAGATTACGATTGTCAAATTTGGGCATGATGGTGTATTTTATAATAAATATGATGGATCAGAGGAAAAACATCATGGGTTATTCATTATCTACCTCCATGAGTGTGTGATTGTCCCTTAATACATCATGTCAGGTTCACCGACCATGAATAATTTATATGAGTAAATAAACTGCACATTAATAACTATAGTCAGAAGCATGGTAACTAATATAAGTTTACCATTTTTATTATAGGTAAGCTCTTATGTGTGTAACATATATCCTAAACAGAGTACCTTCTTTAGCAGTAACTGAAATACCTCATAAACTATTCAAATAATGTAACTTCACTTTAAATATTTTTCATTTTTTGGGGTGTCCGTCGGAAGCAAAGCCTTATAGGTTAATGAGAAAAAAAATAAACTTAAATATAGTTCTTTTCAATTTTATAAGGTACTCAGACGACTCAACCGGTTACAAGTTTGTCGATCTCACTAAACAATATATATATATATATATATTTGAGACGAGAACTATAATATTTTTCTAAAGTACATAACTTGAGGAGCATGATTCATATAAAAACATCAGTTTTGAGGTAGAATTGAAAACTAATTCATACAGTCTCTAACTTTGATAGGCCAACTAAAATTAGTTTATTAATCATCAATAGTATGTCATGAAATTTAAATATAGTTCATTCGACTAAAGTTGCGCCTCCACCTCATATAGAGAATGTTGATGTTTATAATGAACAAATTCCACAACCCAAAGGAATTGAATAAATTAATGAGCTAGTATTGCATAGATTCACTTAATAAATGATAAATATAATGTCTTCAGATTATGTGGCATTTTTTAATAAACGTGAATCTACTTCAAACATTCTCGAAAAGTACCCAGTCACATTTGAGAATGCTATGAAGAGTTTAAACTCTAAACTCTGGATTAAAGCAATAAATGCATAATACAATTTGATGCAAGATAATTACGTCTGGGATCTTACCACTCTACCTGAAATTGTGAAATCACTATGATGTAAATGGTCATTTAAAACCAAACGTGATGCTTAAGGTAAAATGGAAAGATACAAACCTCTTCTTACTGAGAAATGGTAAAATAATACTGAAAAAATTGATTATATAAAGATATTTTCTCATGTATCACAAATGACTCATTCAGAATAATAATAGCTTTTGTTGTTTATTTGACTTAAAGCTCCCAAATAGATGTTAAGACAATATTTCTCAATCAAGACATTAAAGAAATGATTACATGAAGCAACCTAATTTTGTTGTTGTCAGAGATCCAAAGTCGGTGATTTATGGGTTCAATCTAACATCTCGTCAATGATATCATAAATTCCTAGGAGTGTTACCTAGTTTGGTTTAGAGGTAAACCGGGTCGAAGATTGTGTATACCGCATATCAATGGGAGTAAACCAATATATTTAGTTCTTTATATCGATGACATACTCCTAACCACTAATAACATAGTTTTGTTATATGTCACCGAGAATGTCTATTAGATAAATTTGATATGAAATACATTGGGGGAGCTCTATATGTGTTAGGTATCTGTATTGTAAGAAATCGTCCTAGACTTTTCTTTGGTATCTCGCAAGAATCTTAACATGTTAGGTTGGTATGGCTTGAATAAGAGCAAACCTTTGGATACTCCTGTAACGAAAGGAAAAAAGTTTTCCTTCGACTAGTGCCCTAAAATTAATTTGGAGATTAAGTTCATGTAGACAATACCATATACATAGGCAATTGATAATCCTATGTATACTAGACCGGAAATAACATTTATATTTGGAATGTTGAAAAGTTACATGAGTAAACCAAGAGGTTCTCATTGTAATATAGTAAAGATGGTACTCTAGTATTTGAAGAATAACAAACATTTTAGGTTTGATATAAAACAAAACTGATAACCTAGAGATCGAGAGATATTCTTATTCAAACTTTGATGGGTGTGTGGCCACCATAAAATCATCCACGGGTTATATGTTTCTTCTAACAGAAGGTGTTATATCGTAAAAGAGTACAATAAACTCATATAACGAACTTGACAATTGTAGCAGATTCAGAGTATGTGACATGTTTTATTATATCAACTCACACACTTTGGTTAAGAAATTTTGTCATGAAATTGCATATAGTGGAAAAAACTTAAAGAAACTTATTATAAAAATATTTCAGATGTCATATATTCTAAAGAGAATAGTAGACCAACAAGTCTAAGCATATAGATATCAAGTTCTGATCCATAAATGAGTGAATTGAGAACGGTCTGATAAGGATGAAGTATACTGATACACGTTTAATGGTATCATATTCATTTACAAAGGGATTCCCACCCTTTGTCTTTCAAGAACATAGATTTTACATGGGTGTCCTTAATATTGAAGGTATTTAGGTTCAATGAGAGTGATGTATTGTGTTTATTTCTTTCATATTATATTATTTCAGACTATTTATATACATTTTCAACTTTATAATATAATATTTCAATTTATACCCTTATTATTTGAATGACATTTAGGAAACGATCTTAATTTAGTTTGACTCGTTGAAAAGTATACATGTTTTGATTACAAGGTCGTGTCTTATTTTTATGAATCTTTTCATAAGAAGTCAAGGTCCACTAAGGTGGCAGTTAATAATATGATTTATTGTATAAACATTACGCAAAATGATTCATGGTACAACTCTTTGATTTGTTGTTAGTTGTTGCCTCACATATTTAGATGGATACAATTCAATATATATGAATAATCCAAGTGGAAGATTGTAAAGAAATCTTTAATAATAATATCTCATCATGTGTAATTTAGGATATACATACATATTATGATTATTCCAATTAACATAATCCATTGGAATATTGGACCACCAAATAATAGTAATAATAATATATTATTATTAATTATCTTATGATGCTATATATAATATGTGGATACTTGTTAGGCTAAAATGTACCTAGAGCGTGAATCTTTTAGTCTAACAATTAAGTAATAGGCTCTAAGAGGCTAATAAATATTATGGTCCCTATTATAAGAGAGTTCAACAATTATTGATTATTTGAAATAAATATTAATTACATAAAAGAGTAACGTATACAGCAAATGTAAAATTAAGTGGGTTTATTGTGGGTTTTAATATAATAACTAATTCACTTCAATTATTATATAAAGAAAACCTTAATCTTTTTACACACACATTAAATTCGTTGTTCTCAAATTTTAGTATTTTCTCTCTTTTATCTTTAACATCTTATCTATAGAGCTCTTCAATATATATGTGTTATACTCCTCTCAGCTTGAATCGAAGGCTTCCGTTTCAAGATCTAAAATCTTATAGAAGAACATCAATATATAATCGTAAGTGTTATATCTTTTGTTCTTATTATTTATATTATATGAGAAATTAAAAAATTTGGTTTAAATCGTGGGTATTAATACTCCAATTATCTAGCTAACATAATATTATTTGCTATCATTTTATTGTATGACTTGCTACATAAAATAAACTTAAAAGTCAGGGATTACCTATGCAGATTGTGTCTTGTGCCAATCTTGTACCGAATTCTTCAATCATATTCTCTATGATTGTATCCTCATTTTGAGTATGTGGACCTCAACTAGTTCCAAGCTCAGACTCACTATCAAGGTCTCTAATTAAATTTTCTAGATTAGAGAGACGTCAGACTGGTATTCCTCTCGTATTCGTCATCTTTGACAATCTTTTTTTGGCGCAGTAATATATTATGTCTTTCGGGATCATAATGTAAGAATCTTTGGTTCATCTCTTTCCATCATCTTTGCGGTGTCGCACCATATGTTTTATGACCTACGTTTGAGAATCCTTAATACCAAGGTTGTCTAGACAATGTAAAGACAAATTCTAATTTATCTTTATTTGTTTTTGTTGTATTAGAACAATTTCTCCCTTCACATTATAGTCGTGACATATGATTGTTGGCTACGTCAGTTCCACTAGTATGTGATTATGCTTCTGTTGAGCCATCCAAACACTTTGAACGTGTTCATCAGTACAATATTTTTTGTTAAAGTTTTTTATGTAAATGTATTTTATCAAAAATCATTAAATTTATTATTTATTTTTTATAACATTTTAAAAATATTTTTAAACTATATTTTTTTGGGATATGTCCATATTACATGTAAAAACTATTTCAATAAATTATTAGTTTTTTTCAATAGATAAATATTTAAAAAAAGGTTGAAGTAGATAAAATTTTGATAAAAGAGAATATTATTATTAAATAAAAGGACGTCTTGGGGGTTGTATCATAAGAACAAGTCTAATAAAGAGGGGCATTTATTACACAGTGTCGCCATTCATATGTCTATATATAACAAAAACAAAAGTAAAGCCATCTAACTTCAGACTCTAAAACTCTATACCAAAAACAAGTTTCTCTGCTTCTTTTTGGAAATAATTAATATGGAAACGCCGCTTCTTAACGAAGGTGGTGTATCGGTAGCGGAGGACTACTTGCCGGCAAGGAGCTGGAAGGAGATAAAAAATGTGGTGATGGTGGAGACCGCTAAGGTGTGGAAGATCGCCGGTCCGATAGCGTTCAACACAATATGTCAATACGGAATTAACTCCGTTACCAACATTTTTGTTGGACATATCGGTGAACTTGAACTATCTGCTGTTTCAATTTCTCTTTCTGTTATTGGTACTTTCTCTTTTGGTTTCATGGTATATTCCTTCTCTCACTCTATCATTTCTTTTATTGTTAGTTTCGTGATGTTTTTAAAATTAAATCTGGGCGTGTAAGGAACTATCTGATATGAGTAAATCTAGGTGTTTGTTAAACTTTCGAACACAAGTTCTAAGAACTTTTGATGACGATGTTAAGTTGTTATACTTCAGTTTGAAGCTTCGATAAAATTGTTAATGTTTTTAAATAATCATTTATGAATAGTTTTATTTAAAAATGAAAAATTGTTTTGAATGAGAAATCATCCATATGCCATTAGCTAATAATTTATAAGCTACTCTGTTTTTCTCTAACAAAGCCTTAGAATTTCGCAGTTAGGAATGGGGAGTGCACTAGAAACACTATGCGGCCAGGCATTTGGGGCAGGCCAAGTACATATGCTTGGCGTTTACACACAAAGATCATGGATAATCTTACTAGCTTCATGTTTCCTCATCCTACCTATATACATTTTTGCCACTCCAATCCTACTACTCCTTGGCCAAACAGACATCATAGCCGAAAAGGCTGGCCAATTCACATTACTAACGATCCCACAGCTATTCTCTCTGGCACTAAACTTCCCAGCCTCAAAGTTCCTCCAATCTCAAAGTAAAGTCAATGTGATAGCATTAATCGGATTAGTAGCCTTACTAATCCACATTCCTATGCTTTGGGTGCTGATTTTTGGATTAGGCATGGGTGTGGATGGAGCTGCGTTGGCTTTTAATTTGACGAGTTGGGGTATTGCGATCGCGCAAGTCGTATATGTGATGGGGTGGTGTAAGGAAGGGTGGCGTGGGTTTTCGTGGTTGGCGTTTAAAGACCTTTGGGGGTTTGTGAAGCTGAGTGTTGGATCGGCTGTGATGTTGTGTCTCGAGCTTTGGTACATGATGAGTATTATTATACTTACCGGCCATCTTGATAATGCCGTTATTGCTGTTGATT
Source organism: Limnanthes douglasii subsp. nivea (assembly GCA_036936605.1). Taxonomy (NCBI): domain Eukaryota; kingdom Viridiplantae; phylum Streptophyta; class Magnoliopsida; order Brassicales; family Limnanthaceae; genus Limnanthes; species Limnanthes douglasii. Next base: position 230,524,059 of record JAUPFV010000001.1, read on the forward strand.
CGCTCTCGATTTGGTATGCATTCTAAACCCTTTTATTGCGCTTACTTGTTTAGATGTGAAGATTCATTAAATCTTTCAAATATTTCCTATGTTATATGGCTTTTATGGATTTGAAAACATATTTATTCGTGCTTATCTTAATGTGTTTCAGTATGAATTTCAACGGCTACGAAGCAATGTTGTTCATTGGAATAAATGCTGCAGTTAGGTAATCATATAATTCAGTAACATCATATTTTAAAATATTTGCTTTACAAGTATCTATAAATAATATGTTACGAGTTTGTTTCAGTGTTCGTGTCTCTAATGAGCTTGGATTAGGCCGACCGAGAGCAGTGAAATACTCAGTTTATGTAATTGTATTACAATCTCTCCTAATCGGGCTACTGTGCATGACCATAATTATCCTAGCCAGAGACCATTTTGCTGTCATTTTCACTAACAGCACAGATTTGCAAAAAGCGGTATCAAAACTAGCTTACCTTCTTGGTATAACCATGGTTCTCAACAGTGTCCAACCAGTAGTCTCAGGTGTGTTACTTTTAAATTTACGACGCAAAAATTTATGAAATTTTACATATCTTGGATATCAAGGAATTTTCAATCAGAGCGGAAAGATTATGGAGATTTATGTATCTGTTTTGTAGGTGTGGCTATTGGTGGTGGATGGCAGGGTTTGGTGGCATACATAAACTTGGGCTGTTATTATATTTTTGGTCTCCCATTTGGCTACTTTCTTGGTTTCAAAACAGATTTAGGAGTCATGGTATTGTTTTATAAAGCTATTTTTGAGAAGTACTAATATTTTGAATGATTAAAAATCGTATAAGAAGTTCTTATAAGATTGATGATTTATAGGGACTCTGGAGTGGTATGATCGCTGGGACTCTAATGCAGACACTGCTGCTCCTTATCATTCTTTACAAAACCAATTGGAATAAGGAGGTGGAACAGACATCAGAAAGGATGAAGAAATGGGGTGGGGAAGAAATCGGTTTCGACAAGTCACAAATTGTTGCTTGATTTTGTATTAGGAGTTTTAAGGTTCTGTTATTTCCATTTGTTTACTCGAATTTTGATAAGTCACTATTTTCAGTTCTTTCGTCGAATCGAGATTGTTTTGTTTATAAGTCCCTTTTTAAATTTATTTCATGGAACCGATTTTGTTTTGATAATTCACTACTCAGGATTCATTGTTAATATTCTTTCTTTTGATGCATTCTATGTGTAATGCTGCAATAAGAAGTTAATGTTAGGTAGAGGCTCTCATTTGAAGAGGCCAATTAATGCATTTGAAGAGGCCAATTAATGCTTTTCTTCTCAAGTAAGTTTGTTAATATGATTATATTGAGTAACTTAAGTTTAGGATGATACCAACAAAGTCAGGATGGCCGAGTGGTCTAAGGCGCCAGACTCAAGTTCTGGTCTTCGAAAGAGGGCGTGGGTTCAAATCCCACTTCTGACATTTCTTTTTTTATTGTCTCATACACAAAACTTTTATAGGACATCATAAACCCTGAACTAATTTCATTCGGTTAAACCTTTTTACTATTTATTCTTTTCATTTATATCTATGTTAGTTGGACAAGATATTTATATTTTATTATATTTATAGAAACTTAATTTTATCTTTCATTTTCCATTCCATCTGATCTCTTTTATTTTTAGTATTACTAATAATAATTTTATAATTAATTTTTTATTATTTTTTTAGTCAAAACTATTAACTATATTATTGATGTTTAACAAGGACTATAAAGGACTATAATGTGGTATATTGTTCGACTCAGATATATTACCGATCTGATTTCAATTGAGTCAAATTTGGCCTGAATCTCTCTCAGCAACATAAACTCTAATTATATTTTTATATTGTATTTGAAAACAAAAATCTTGTGCAACCATCGTAGTAAATCCTAGAGAAACAGTAAGTGAACGAATAAAGGAATTGTTGTGTATTTGTTTGTCGTTTTTATGGTAACATGCTTTTCTTACTAATATGATAGAATTAAGTTTTTGATGTCGCAAGTTTAGAGTAAAGATGTAGCAAAACTTATTTCTTGTGAAATGCACAAATTGTCTTCAGATTCATTTGGAGGTGATGGATTTTTGGTTAGTATCCACTACTAGTGGTGGTGTCGCACCTATTTCAGTTTCTGTTAAGTCGAAGTAACTTCATCGTTATCTAAATATAGGCTAAAAATGATTTATACTTTTAAGTTGAATAGATTCAGTTCTGATGGAATCATTTGTATATCGATTTAAAAAATGAAGCCAACGGAAGTATATGTAAAATATAAAGTGATCTTTGACATTGAGCTCAAATTTCATTTGGAAGTGACCAAACTTCTCTAGAATATGAACTTTTCAATCCTTTATTTTGGAACAAATTTGTTAGACTAGAAATCCTAAGTGCTATTACAGAATGTTGGATGGTTTTGAACTTGTTTGTCTGCATAAAACTGAACATTGTCAAGGATAAAGTAATAAGGTATTTCTCATTTTGTTGCCAAGACCACTAACATTCCTATTTAAATATTTGATTTTCATTTAGAGTTTGTTTTGAAGTGTGTGAACAACCCTTTTAGGTTAACTTTTTTGACATTTAATGGACTTTTAATTGTTTAGTTTTTAGTTTTTTAAGCCTTTCATTGATTCTCTTATTGTTTTCTGTTTTCAGCAAGTTTGTTAAGAATCGGAGACATAGTAAGGTTGTCGGTTGTTGTTGGCTTAGGAGAGATGGATTATGAGTCCACGTTTTCAAATTTATTTTTAGAGTTGAAGGGATTACTAGTTCTATAGTTTGTAATGCTTCAATTATGTTTTGATTAATAACTTCATAGGATACTTTATCTATTGATGAAGTAGTTTGATTAAGGTCATAACTAGTTTTTTATATTTTATGTTATTTTGCTTTGTGTTATCTGTCTTATTGTTAATGTATTCTTTAGTATGAACCATGATTAATTTATTTTTTGTTGGATATATATTTAGTGAATTCTCTTGTATAATTGTATTGATTTCATGTGTTATTTACAATAACAAAATTAAATTTTTGAAACCCATATTGCTTGCTTGGAATGTTGTTTCAGATTTGAGACTTCTATTGAATTAAATGTTGTGTGATTTTCATTAGCAATGAGATGATCTTATGTTAGTGTTGAATTTTTACAGTCTTTTAAGCTGTGACCTAGGTGCTTACAATGTAATCAGTATAGTGGAATTTCACCATATTTGACATCTTGCTAGTAGCCTTTTGTGTCATTAAATTCCATCTTTTTTTTGAAAAAGTGGAGATGAGACATCCATCTCAATCCATGACTTACAATAGTTAAACATAGCCTTACTTTTAGGAGGTATCCATGTTTAAAGAGGCTGACCTAGGACTTTTTCTATGTGGTATATAGTGTCATGATTATACATACAATCAGGCAAGTTTGGAAAGGTTACCCACACTGGAGTAATTGAAGATTCAACAATAGGCTTAAATCCATGTAGCCATTTTAGGAGTCTAAATGAGTGTTACCCTATCATCCAAACATTATGTTTCCACAGTCTTTTCTGATCATCAATCTGATATGTTTCTATGAAAACATGGAGGTGATTATATATGGATATGTTAAAAGATCATGTGAACTTAAATTTTTCCAAAATATTCTGGATTATATCTAGCTTAGGTTTACCAAAAGATAACTTTGCAATGATAGTATATTTAGAGATAGAAATTAGATTTATTTTATCATGTTTTGTGACCTTTATCTTTGATGATAAATTTTTCATGGATGATTTCTTTGTTCTTGATTATTGTTGTTTTCTTAAAGGATTTATGCATTTTCTAGGAAACTTGTTCAGGTTGTTGATGAGATGAACATAGGTTTGTCTCGAATTACTTATTGTTGTGTCGTAGAAACCTGATTCTCTGACATCTTTTGGGAATTTAATAATGGGTAGTTGTAATCGTAAGATTTGTAGACTCATTTGTTTAAGAAGACAAAGTCTTGTGAATCTTGATTCTTTTGTTAATGTTTGGTTGTTTTTGGTATATGAACCTCATCGAAAGGTTAATTAGGTACATAATTTATATTCATTGTAGCTTGGAATGATGATCTTCAGCAAAAATCGATGAATCTTAACCCTTATTATTGGGGAAGATGAATAATTTTTCTTGGCTTCTTTGAGCCATTCTTGGAGAATCTTTTCATCCCAATTTTTAGAGATTTACTTTTTACTACTTACCTTAACCTATTAGTCTTTAACTTTATAACCGTTTATCATTATTATTGTACCTTTTATTTTTAACTTTTTACCATTTATCAAACATGGTCAAATCCAATTTAATTAATTAAACAAAAAAAAAAATCAACAAACACAATGAAATATATAATCTATAGGTAATATAACCATTTATTATCCAACTATAATTTATTATCACATAAAAATGAGTTAACTCGGTTATATTCTACATCATATCCATGTCTCACTATATGTTGATGCACTATATAAGCTACATTTAGGTAAATATTTTTGTATTTTGAGCATTGACACAATATCAAACTACTCTCCCCTACCAAACTTGAGTGCATCTGATCTCGTAAAATAAATTCGTCGACACCATCAAAGAATTTATCTATAACACACATCCTAGTAGCATATAAACGATGATACATCTATAAACGATCAGTTGGCATATGTCAGGACATGTGATTCGTAATAAAAATGTAAGACACTAACCTACTTATAGTTGATTCCAATAAAAACAGAACTAATGATTAACCTAATATAATATATTTAGGTAAGTAATTTTACCTTTAAAATAATAGATAATTTGAGTAGTAATAAAAAATATTAGAGGATCAAATGGTTCGATTCAAGACCTTGGGAAGTACAGTGACTCCCATAATGATTGAATCACTCGATCTAGTAACAAATGTATGTGAAGAGGCTGATAGGTTAAGGATTTCCCATTCTTGTGTATTAGTCAATTCAAGAAATTGGGAATCTTAAATAGGTTTGGTTGACTTTTGGTTATGTGAAGAGACTGATAGGTTACGTTTTAGAGTCAAACGAGTTATATGAAAAGGCTTATTGGTTAAGTTATGGGCTCCCTGATGCTAATGAATAGTTTATTTAAATAGTCAAACACTTAGCTACATCTGCATGCAAAAGGAATGTAGTGTAGTTGAGGCTTTCTTTCTCTTATTAGTAAAGAAAGGGGGCGCGGGGAATTCGTAGAATCCGTGCCTTTCGTACCACCCTATCATGATGAATCCTGTGATGTATTGGTGATGGGTATATAATGCAGCTTGGGTAGTAAAGTCTGGTGCTATGAAGGCCATCGGGAAATCTTGGTTCAAACTCTCCGTTACCGGGTAAAAGATGCCTCATCCGGATCGTCGATTAAATAGCTTACAGAGGACAAATAGGACCTTGCATGGGATTGCTTTGATGATGGGTATGCTTGTTGTGCTTTGGCCCTTCTGTGGGCTTTCATCAAGGAAAGCAGGCTTGAGAGGACCAAGTCTTCATTTGTAGGAGATGGTTCAGTAGGCTTGGGTTTTTCAATCGTGCCCTATTGGGGAACCCTGTGGGCTAATGCGTAGTTGCTTGGGCTTTCTTAACGTGGCTCATTTGATGATTCAGTACATGGATGTTACGAGTCTATTGGCATAAAATATGAAATATTTCCTACGTAAGCTGACCGATCAATAGAAATACTCCACCTTTGTCATATATTCCATACATCATACTAGATAGATACTATAAACTATAGGACTTCTTGTTCGAGTAGGAAGATTTTGGTTTTTATCATTCCTTCTCTTCAATAAGAATAAGTATTTTGAACTCTCGAGGAGACGTATGAGGAAATAATTCAGGCAAGCAAGGAAATACTAAATAAACTTTACTTACAATATTCATAAACACCATACCATATGCAAGTTTATTCTCTTAATTACTATTATTATTAGTTTATAATTATATTATATTTTATATTATATTAATTACACATTTAAGATATATGTTTCAGACAACTGTTCGTGGGTTATGTGAAGTTGTAGAGCGAATCCAAATATTGAAACCAAATTAGTCAAATTACGTACATATTTAGTTATGATGCACCAATAAATTATTAACACAAACTAAAGACATATGGGCCATTTATTCAATATTTATTTTTGTCCCAAGTAGATTTAGTTATGATGATTGTGATTTGTTCTTAAATTTTATTTTGAAAATGCCAAAAGTTAAATTATTATCTCTTTTAAGGTGGAAAAACAGAGATACAAAAGCACATAACTCTCTAAATACTACTAAACAAATAAACATTTTGACTATGTTAGACATACTAAGTCTTATAATCAAACACTTGGGAACTGTCCATGTTATTTGCAATTACACAAAAAATCTAAAAATGATTGGGTCCTATTAGCAAGAAAATGAATTACCAATAGTTTCATAGATAGAAATATTATCCAATAAAAGTTTCAGAGTCTTGAAACTAACTGAAGTCATATGTACAAAAACCACCATGATCATACAAAATAAATAAGGACTAGTTCACATGACTTTTAAGAAGCTATATTAACGGGATGATGAGACCTAGTCCAATGGTTTTGATCAGTTCTTCACTCCCAAGAACTTGGTTCCTAGTCATGTTTGGAGGACTAGCTCTGAAGGACATCTGGCATGGGATAAATTAATCAATCCTCCTTGTTCTAGGGCTATCCTTAAAAACATTTAAGTTTTCAACGGTAAAGTGTATCTTCCAACAAGGACCAGAGCTCTCAGCTATCGGGCTAAAAAGGGTAAAAAATCCAAGTAAAGCTCAAAGAAATATCCAATGGTAGGAAGTGGAAGAGACTGGACAGGGTGCTCTACACCAACCTTTGGATCAACTATTTTGATAGCACTAAGGTGGTTCACATGACGAAGACATGTTCTAACCACTCTCCAATCTGTGTCTCTATATCATCCAACCTAGTCATCATCAAGCCTTCTTTCAAATTTTTAAATATGTGGACCAGACACCCTAGTTTTCTAGCAACAGTGGAGGTAAGATGGTCCAAGAGTGCTCATGGGAACCCTTTACAAAAGCTTTGGTGGAAGCTGAAAAGGATGAAAGAAGATCTGAAGTTGTGGAATATAAAGGATTTGGGGAATATTTTTGATGCTATAAAGAAAATTGAAGAATAAATTGCCTTTATTGAATCCAAATACCATATCACAAATGACAGTGCTGATAAGGCAATGCTGGACAAGACTAAAGATGATCACTTGGAATTATTGGCTAGGGAGGAGTGCTTTTGGGAACAAAAGACTCACACCACCTGGTTGAAAGACACTGATAAGAACACCAAGTTCTTTCACAATTTCGTTAAAAAAGGGCAAAAAGATATAAAATCTATAGAATCTGGGATGAGAGCACATGGCTGGAGGACCAACAAGCTATCTCCAACTCAGCCATCTCTTATTTTCAAAATCTTTTAAATGTTACTAATGACAATAATGACTATGATGTTGCTGGTGTCATCAATGTCATCCCCAATCTGGTAACTGAAGAGGACAATGATATGCTTACTGCTACTCCCAATTATGCTGAAATATATAGAACTATTTGCGAACTTAATCCCAACAAGGGAGCTGGTCCTAATGGATTCAACGGGTTGTTTTATAAGAAATGTTAGACTATTATAAATGATGATTTGTGTACATCAGTCAAGGATGTTTTCAAAAGAAATAAGATCCAAACTGGTGTTTTAGCTTCTATCATTTTTCTAATTCCTAAGGTTAACCCACAAAGGACTTGGAAAGAATTTCGTCTCATTAGCCTCACTACATTATTCAACAGGAATCTACTAAAACATTATCAACAAAAGGCTGGCCATGATCCTTCCTAAGTTGATATCTGAAAACCAAAGGGCTTTTGTCATGGACATGAGCATTCATGAAAGTATTCTCATCACACAAAAGCTATGTTGTGATTTGAACCTCAAAACAAAAGGCAGCAACAATATCATTCTAAAGATAGATATGGAGAAATCATTTGACAGGCTTTCTCATAGTTTTCTCTTCGAAATTCTCAAGCCCTTTGGGTTTAAGTCCTCTTTTATTGATCTTATAAAAAAAACACAATAAACAATCAGTTATCATTATTAATCAATGGTGCAATCAAAGGTTTTTTCAGGGCAAACTAGGGGTTGAGACAAGGGGACCCTCTGTCCCTCAGTTTGTTTATACTGGTTAAGGAGTATTTGATATGGGGGCTTAAAAAGATAAATGAAGACCACACTGAAGTTATATATAAAGTAAGAGGAAATCAAACAATACTTTGCTTGGCTTTCAGAGACGATTTCACTATTTTCTGCAACAGTTCTTCCACCTTAGTTTAAAAAATTTCTCAATTCCTATCACACTATCAAGATACTTCTGGTCAGATCATTAATAAAGAGAAGTCTGAGCTAATAGTGGCAGAGAATATGACGCACTCAAATAATCAGTACAGTTGAAAGGAACTTGGGAATGAAGCATAATGTTATGCCATTCAAATATCTTGGGGTGATGATCAGCAACAAAAGTAGAATAAGCCATTTTGACAATCTTGTTTCAAGGATCAGAGAAAAGATCATTGATTGGGATAGCTGCACATTGTCATTTGGTGGAAGACTAGTTTTAATCCAATCTGTCTTATCTACTATCTCTTCATATTATGTCCATAGCTTGATTCTTCTAAGACAGTAGTTAAAATGATTGAAAACTTATTCAATAAGTTCCTATGGGGTAAGAAAATGGAGACCAATGCAATAAACTGGTCGTCATGGAGTAGAAACTGCAAGCCATATGTTGAAGGAGGCCTAAATGTAAAGAGTATTTAAGCTTTACAGGAAGTATTTTTATACAAACCGTGGTTTAATTTCAAAACTCATAAAAGCCTATAGTCTAGACTGATGTTCTCAATATACTGCAAGAAAATCCATCTTATTGTTGCTCCTGTACCTAACAAAAAATCTAGAACTTGGACCAGGCTTATGGGAATTAGGGACAAAGCAGATAGGTACATATTTTGGGTTTCTGGGAATGGAGAAATAGGTTTCTATCTGGACAGATGGTGCACTGAGAGAGCTTTGATTCACTTCAATGAGGGTGAAGACAGACGGTGGTATGCTAATGTTAATGTTTGCAGTTTCTGGGTCAATGGGAATTGGGACATAGAGAAACTAAGCTCAGTTGTGCCTAACCTTGTGGTGGATGATATCATTAAACTCAAGCTCAATACAAACCCATATAGGATTACGTGGGCTTTGACTCTAGATGGGAAATTCAATACTAGCCAAACATGGAATGTAATCAGAACACATGGCAATGAATCAAACTTTTATTAGAAAAGCTGGAACGTTGTCATACCTAGAAAGTACTCATTTATTCTCTGGAGAACCTTGCAGAACTGGATACCCATTGACTCAAACCTACAGAGAAGAAAGATCTAAATGGCCTCAAAATGTTAGTTCTGTGAAAATGAAGAAAATACAAATCATGTAATGGTGCAATGTAAGGAGGCTTGCACTGTGTGGAGCTATTTCAGTGCAATCATGGGTATAAACATTTTTAGAAATATAATTATACACCATATGATTCGTACTTGGTATTGGTCCTCGGAGAAAGTCTACAATATTCGGTCCATCATCGCAGCAATCGTTGTTTGGGTAATATGGAGGGCCAAGAATCTGAAAATGAATCAGAGCATTCAATCGACACCAGCAAACCATATCAACCATGTTACTCACATACTTACTGGCCTAAACAATGAAAATCTAATCAGAAGACGACATTGGGGAAGAGATTTGAAAGTCGCAAATATGATGGGCTGCAATATTAGTGTAACCAAGCAGATGATACCAATTTCTTTAAAATGGTTAGCTCCAAAACTGAACCGTTACAAGCTCAATACAGACGGGGCTTTACTTTTTTTCAGGGGAGTCGAGTGGTGGTGGTGTAATCAGGAATCACGAAGGAACCATAATTAAAGGCTATGTAAGACTCTACGGGAAAAACGCTACTGTTATTGCTGAGGTCATATCTCTTATAGATGGCTTGACTTTGTGTAAAGATTTAAACATAACAAATATGGAAGTTGAAGTAGACTTAAGCATACTGATTGATCTGATTAGCAGGGCAAGCTTGATTTGGTACCTGTATCCATTTATTGGCTATTGTAGGAGTCTAATCTCTTTTGATATGACGATAAGACATGTTTTACGTGATCAAAACAATTTGGCAGATGGTGTAGCAAAGCATACGGTGAGACCGAGAAAAGACATCGATTTCAAAGATTCTTCTGCCCCAAATAATCTAAGAGCAATCGCTTTTCTCGAGAGTATTGGCACTGGTTATTTGAAAAATAGAGAAGATGATTGAGGAAGCAAGGTATCTAAGAGATGTTTCTAATTTGGTTGAAGCTCATGAAGTTATGGCTCTGTTTCAAGGTTGAAGAAGACAGTTTTTGAATTTGAAAGTTTCCCTCTTTTTTTTCCAGAGGGAACCCGCAGTCGCTACTCAGAGTGCAATGAGTGCGCACAAGGTAAACCCTCAGTCAGACGCAATAGCTTGCAAACCAACACCAGAAGGTAAACCACACAAGATGACAGGCTCAGCCGAGAAAGCGTATGCAAAGGGACTCGAACTCATGACTTTTGGTCACAAGCATGCCTTATGATCAAGTTTTATCAAAAAGTGATATTTATTTACTTGATAGTCATTTGTTATTGTCTGGTCTCCGGTTTTGAACAGTAACTCGTCCCTGGACTATCGACTTTGGTGACAAATAGTCCCTGGACTTTCAAAAGTCCGTTCGCAGTCCCAGGACTATCCAGTTTGGTGACATATAGTCCCTGGACTTTCAAAAGTCCGTTGGTAGTCCCTGGACTATCCAGTTTGGATAAAGTTAGTCCCATACGCATGTTTATTAAGAGGACTAACTTTATCAAAAATAGAAAGTCAAATGACTAAATTTATTGAAAATGAATAGTTGAAGGACTATCTGTCACAAAAATTGATAGTCAACACATGCAAGGGGATTAACTTTATCCAAACTGGATAGTCGATGGACTACGAACGGACTTTTGAAAGTCCAGGGACTATCTGTCACCAAGTGCGATAGTCCAGGGACGAGTTACTGTTCAAAGCCTCTGGTCTCCCTATATAGTCATTTAAAAAAAATTAAAATAGTTTATAATAATCCTATCCTGTTTACTTACTCATCTTTTATCTTCTTATTTTTATTACGCGTTTTATAAGATACGTCATTTAATAATCTTATATAGTCATTTCATTATATAGTCATTTCAAAAGTTCTATTTAAATCTGCTTATAATCCTAACTTGTTTTGTTGTTCATATTTTATCTTTTATTGCTCTCAATTGGTTATTATTTTTTATAATCATATTTTAATTTCTTAATAATATGATTTTTTTAGTTAGTCTTTTTATAAAATAACATGTAAATTTTATTTTAGTATATATTAATATGTTATAAAAAATATGATATATATATATCACATATATATTTTATTTATCATTTTATTTTAGATAAAACATAGTAATTATGAGTAAAATAAAATATATCAAAAAAATAATTGTTGTCTATCAATCGTTTTTTTGGTTTTTTTAATACAACTTTTATTTTGTTTTGAGCTATTATAAAAATATATATATTAAACTATTCATAGTCTTGTATGATATAATAATATAATATTATAATTTTTAAAATAAAATATATGAAAGAAAAGATACAATTTACATATTTTATTTATTGTTATAAGAATAAAATTATATATATATTTATTCTGCAAATTAAAACATCCACTTTTATTTACCCAGGCTTTTAATTTTTGATGTACCTTTGAACAAATCAGGTATAAACCCATTTATTAATATGTTGTTTTGTTTGCCCATAAAAGAAAAGTTTGAAAATACTCCTATATGTAAAGAAGAATCACAGTCTCAAGTAATAAACTAGACTTTTTTTTCAGTGAATAATATAGATAACTTTAAAAGCTCTCCCCTCTCTCTAACTTTCAACGGTAACATATCTTCTCCTGGTGATTGCAAAGCTTCCCTGGCTATGGTCAGGGAACTCAAGGGGTAATACTCAGTGGCTCTTCTTTGTAAATGGAAGTAAAGATCTCCTCAGCTCCAAGTTCCAAAGGCTTGGTGTCCCTCTTCATCTCTTGTATAAAACCCTGGTTTGAACCAAAAACTTTCTTCCATCCCCTTTCTGACTTCTCTTCCTCTTAACCCTCCGGTTCACAAGATTGTAGATGAAAATCCTGATGGAACAACAGGTTACATCAGAGTCCAATCAAGAATCTCCTTTAATGTATCAAAGACCCCCTATTCCTTTGTACCTCAGATTTCCTTTCAGCTCTCAACATTCATCCTGTACTTTAGAGCAAAAAAGAATCACAAAATGTCTAATCCAATGTCTAATCCTAGGAAAGTCAAATCCTATGCTAAGCTCAGTTCCTTGAAACTGTTCTTCTTAATATCTATTGGGTTATCTGTAAAGTGGAATCACCTTCGAACTAAGAAGGACTCTTTACTCGAACCAGATTTTCAAACCTGGTTGGCTCCCCCTTTGATGTCTCTGCCTCGTTGGTCTCTCTCATCTCTATTTTGGGAAGCCCCAACAATCTCTCTCATTAGACTCCTGCTTTTGCCCAAGGCAGATGGCTATTTCGAGCATTACTGGCTCCATTGTACTATCCTCACTCTCACCCCTTCTTTCTACCTTTTCTCAACCCCCAGGTCTGCCTCCTCCCTCACCCTATCTTCTGTATTTCCTACAGCTTATCAGACTACCATCCTATTAAGACCAGTAGCTAGTTCTTTTCTTCAGACCTATTATTGTTTTAGTCGAAAACCCTACTTACCTACCTCTATCTATAAAACCCTTCTAAGTTTCCCTCCCCACTCAAGATCAACCATTTCAGCCCAAAGTCACAAACAGATACAAAGAACTTACCTTACTCAGCCTCAAATGACTTCCCCTAGCCCGAAATCAGCCTCCGAATTCGTTGACTTCTTCTCTCGGGTGCGTTCGCAGGCCTTCTCTTCTAATCTGGCCTCTTTCCCGGTCAGCTCCTCTGACCCGGGAGTCTGTGCGGACTCTCCGATCAGCTACCTGATCACCTCTCCTATACCCCTCCCTGTCCCTATCTCCCCTCTCCATGAAGCATTCGTTAGGGATGCTTTGGCCATGGCTAGAAGCCATATGGAATTGGGGCACTCCCTGTACCACCCGGTCTCTCCGCCCTCCCTGCAACAACAGCATCTTTCTCCAGTGAGCCCTAGAAACCTAGCCGAGACCCTCTTCTCCTCTGCCTCTGTGCTAGGAGCTCTCCCCCGCCCGGTCCTCAAGGTTGCTGAAAGCTTAGCAGAACCTCCATTTGCTTTGGGCGACTACGAAAATCTTGTGGCTGATATCTTTGATCGCCGCTCCGCCCCTATCGCTACTCCTCGATACCCGATAATAGGATCGTCGCCGCTGGATCTCCTTCGAGCAGGCTTGCTCTCCACTTCTCCCTCCTCTCAAGACCCTCCGTTAGACTCAAGGGTCTCTGGAAAACGTTTCGCAACTTCTCACCAAGTCTTGGCTACCAGTCCCAGCACTGGAGCTGCCTTTGCTTCATCATCTGCAAGAAGGAATCCATTGATCCAAGTATCGCCGGTCGGTCTAGGTGAGTTAGGAGAGTCGATTGGAAGGGTGCCGGTCTGCGATTTCGAAAATGGTAAGCGGCTGATGGGATCTGGGGATGACACCGGTCTGAGCGAGTCGATTGGAAGGGCGTCGGTCGGTCTAGGCGAGTCAAGCGAGTCGATAGGAAGGGAGAAGGATTCGCCGGTCTTCGATTTGGTAAACGGCAAGCGGCTGTTGGGATCTAGGGATGGCACCGGTCTGAGCGAGTCGATTGGTAGGGCGCCGGTCGGTCAAGGCGAGTCAGGCGAGTCGATAGGAAGGGATTCGCCGGTCTGCGATTTGGAAATCGGCAAGCGGCTGTCGGAGTTGGGTTCTGTGGATGGCACCGGTCTGAGAAAGGAGTTCAGGGTAAAAGAGAAGATGAAGGGATCGGCGTCTGCAGAGGAGAAGGCCGATGGCGGTTTAAAGAACAGAGAATCGGGATTTGCTCAGGTTAATTCGATATCTGAAATCGAAAGGGGTCGATCTGCTCAGTTGGAATCGGGACTGGCAATTGGAGTTAGGGCTGTATTGGTAGAATCAGGGTTCTCTGGTGATCTGTCAAAATCAGACCCTAACTTCATGGGTTCTGCTTCTGGGGGCCCAAGTGAGAAGGATCCAGCTAGTCTTTTAAATCGACCGGGTTCTCATCTGGGTCCTTGCTCTATTGGGCCTTCTAACCGGGTTTTTAATTTAAATCGGGCGGGTTCACCCAATAATAGCAGATCTTATAAATCGATTGGGTCGACCCAAATTCTCTCCATAGATAGACCGAAAAGAAATGCGGGTCAAGGATTAATGGGTGGTCCATCTCCTTATGTACCATACTCTTTAATCCGGAATTTTGGCAATGCGGGTAAGGGCCCTAAAGGAAGGCGTCTCAAAAATAAACTTGCCCAAATCCCTTCAAAATTATCTCAAGCCCCTCCTTTTAAACCAAGCTCATTGGGATTTGTCAACTCAAATTCTCGTATTCATCCGTCTGCACCATCCTCTTATGCGAGTATTGTTTCGGGTCATAGCGATAACCGGTCTCCTTTGGTGATTGGAGTCAACCATATGGAGCTTGTAGGCAGTGAATTCATCATGAAAGAATCAGCAATGGGCCCTCCGGAATCCTGGAAAGCATGTCTTTCAGGATATTTTCTTTCTCAACCAAGCAATCTGAGCTTCCTCAAAGCTAATGTTGAGGCTCTGTGGAAAAGGTTTGGCCTCATTCAATTTAAACCTCTTCCCGAAGGCTATTTTCTTTTCCAATTTGGTTCTGAAAGTATGGTTAAAAAGATCTTGGAGGGAGCCCCATGGCATTTTGGAGGCAATCTGATGATTCTGAAAGTTTGGGAACCTCTCTCCCCTCTTATCAAAGATCCTCATACGGAAATCCCTATATGGGTCAAGGTTTTCAATTTGCCCCTGGAACTCTGGACGGCGGAGGGATTTAGTAACATTGGCTCAGTCTTAGGGACTCCTCTATATGTGGATCACCAAACGGAGAGAAAAGAGAAGCTTCGATTCGCTTGCATCTGTATTATGATCTCTGTAGGTTCTTCTATCCGCTATGAGCTCTCCTTTAAGATAAGGGGTAAATCTATCAAGGTATCTTTTAAATACCAAGGCCTTCCTCCCCAGTTCGCCAACTGTAAGGTTTTTGGTCATCCTACTCGCATCTGCAAAAAAGGTCCCATAAAGCCATCCCCTTTCCCAGCTCCTACTTCATCCTCTGAGGAAGATCCTTCCGAATATATTCCTGAAGCAGACCCTAGTCATCACCTTGCATCCAATAATGAAGGGACAGAAGTGGAAAGTGGAGAAGAGGCGGAATCCCCTCCAAAAAGGCTTCGCACTGTAGACTCGAAGGGGAAGGGTAAAATGGAAATGTCCTCCGACAAGACCATCGTCTGATGCACTGTAAGTCATTCTTTTAATGAATATTGCTTCCTGGAATGTTCGGGGTCTCAATGACCCTGTTAGACAAAAAGACGTAACTGATTTTATTATTAGAAATAGTATTTCCTTGATTATTCTAGTCGAGACTAAAGTTAATATACCTAAGGTTGACGCCATCATAAGTAAAATGGTCCCCTTCTGGCATGTCATAAATAACTATTCCTCCCATCCCCTCGGTAGAATTTGGGTTACTTGGAACCCAAGTGTGATCTCTATCTCGAAGCTCTCCGAGTCACCCCAGTATATCCATTGCCGAGTAAATTGCCATAATTATAAGTCGGCTTTTAGGTTAACTGCAATCTATGCTTTTAACGAAGCAATTGACCGCTCCCCTCTTTGGAACGACTTAATAGCCATTTCCAATCAAGAGAAACATATTCCTTGGGTAGCATTAGGTGACTTTAATGCTATTCGGCACCCTGACGAGAGAATTGGTGCTTCTGATAACTGGACTTCAGCTATTGACGAGTTTAATAATTGTTGTTACCTAAGTGAGCTCAGTGATCTCCGGTCCACCGGGTTTCACTTCACTTGGATTAACAAGCAGCTAGCTCGACCAATCCTCTCTAAAATTGATCGAGTTATGGTCAGCCCCAACTGGGACGACCTTTTCCCTATGTCTAATGCCCGATATGGCTTCCTTAGAACTTCAGACCATACCACAGTTACTCTCAATCTCGGTATGCCTAGACCTAGAAGTAAAAAGCCCTTCCGGTTTTTCAACATGTGGCAAACCCATCCTTCTTTTAAGGAAATTGTCCTGAAAAGCTGGAATTGCCCTATTTCCTCCTCTGGAATGAGGCTGGTAACAGAAAAGCTAACAAGACTCCAGATCGATCTCGCTAAACTCAACCGTAGAGAATTTAGTGATATCTGTAATAGAGTTAGTGCGGCGCAATCCAAGCTTTTTGAGACCCAATCTAGACTTGGGCTAGACCCCCTCAACCCGAGAATCATTCGTGAAGAAATTGAGGCTTCCAAAGACTATATATTTTATAGTCGAGTCGAGGAGTCATTTCTAAAACAAAAATCTCGAGAAAATTGGATTAATCTCGGCGACAAGAATACTAAATTCTTCCATAATAGTATCAAGTCCCGTCTATTCCGTAATAAAATCGTTTCTATTAATAATGACTCCGGAGTTACCATCTCTTCGCCAGCTGGTATCTCTAAAGTCATTGTTAAGCACTTCGAAAACTTGTTGGGCACCCATCACTCCATCCCTTACCCGGGTCTGGAGAGGGTCTCTTGTTTGATTACTTCCACTGTCAACAGAAATTATATGGATTTAATGACGCGTGAAATCACTTGCGAGGAAATTAAATCTGCATTATTCAGTATTGACAGTAACAAGTCGTTTGGGCCTGATGGATATAACTCTTCCTTCTTTAAATCATCTTGGAATATAGTTGGTCCCGATATTTGTAATGGTGTCCTAGAATTCTTTAATTCAGGAACCTTGGATAAGACTTGGAACTCAACTTCCATTGCTCTCATTCCCAAAACCGAATCTCCCTCTGTTCCTGGAGACTTTAGACCTATTGCCCTATGCAATGTTGTCTATAAAATTATCTCCAAAATTCTAGCTAATAGAATTAAAGTCTCCTTCCCTTATCTAATTGACCCTTCTCAATCGGCCTTCGTGGCGGGAAGGAACATCTCTGATAACATTTTATTGTCCCAAGAACTATTGCGAGGGTACCATTCCAATGCTACAGGCAAAATGATTGCTCTCAAAATAGATATAATAAAAGCTTTTGATAATGTCCATTAGCACCTAGTTCTTGACGTCCTGGTGGCAATGAGATTTCCTGGAAAAATGATTTCTTGGATAATAAAATGTATCTCCTCCACCTCTTACTCAATTAATTTTAATGGAGACTCCTACGGGAATTTTTCTGGGAAAAAGGGTCTGAGACAAGGTGATCCTTTATCACCTTTCCTTTTTGTACTCATTATGCAAGTTCTTTCTGGGTTACTCAAAGAAAAAAGCCAGCATAAAAACTTTCGATTTCACTGGAAGTGTCAAAATCTCAAAATCATCAATCTCTGCTTCGCAGATGACTTGATGATCTTCAGCCATGGGGACTCTATCTCTCTAAACCTTATTAAAGAGGCCCTGGATGAATTCTATAAGCTCTCTGGTCTTAAAGTTAACCCTTTAAAAAGTCATATTTTTCTTTCGGGAATCGAGGAGTCTCTCAAGTCTAGTTTATTGCCCATTCTGGGCTTCCCGGAAGGTACTCTCCCAGTAAAGTATCTGGGAGTCCCCCTTATTACGAGTAGACTTACCCACTCGGACTGTCGTCCGCTTCTTCACAACATCACTAATCGTATTGAGTCCTTGACCTCCAAACACCTCTCTTATGCAGGAAGGCTTCAGTTAATTAAGTCTGTCTTATTTGCTGGTCAGGTCTACTGGTCCTCTATTTTTATTCTCCCCTCTAGAATAATCAAAGAGCTAAGCCAATAACTTAGTCGTTTCCTCTGGTCGGGAACAATCACTAAGATTCATGGGGCTAAAGTTTCTTGGGACTCTGTAACATCTCCCACTAAAGAGGGTGGCCTTGGGATTTTGAATCTAAAAATTTGGAATCAGGCGGCCATCCTCAAGCATCTTTGGTCTATTGTTAGCAATTCTAATCACTCCATCTGGTGTGAGTGGATTAAAGTGGAAAAAATGAAAGGAAAAAATTTCTGGATCATCAAATCTGGATCCAATCCCTCGTGGATTTGGAGGAAAATTCTTCGTATGCGCCCTTTGGCAAGTAATTTGTACAGGGTGGCTATTGGCAACGGTAAAAATACTTCTTTCTGGTACGACCCTTGGCTTCTTTCAAAGTCTCTGGCCTCTCACTATGGGGAAAATATAATAAGTGACTCTCGGGTGGGAGATAATCTTAAGGTATCGGATATCATCCATAATGGATCCTGCAACTGGCCTGCTGATATCAAATCAGCGAGATCCCGAAGTAGATCTCATCTACTTGAATTAAACAAACTCATCGAATCTTTGCCCCCCCGTAACATCTCCTCCATCGATGTCCCGTTCTGGACGACAGCAACAGGAAATTCTGTGTTCACAATTAAGGACACGTATAATGCAATTCGATCTCCCAACCCTGAAGTGGGTTGGGCCGGGTTAGTATGGCACAAATATAACATTCTTCGCAATTCCTTTATTCTTTGGCTTGCCATTTTAGGCAAGCTTGTAACTAGGGACAAAATTCTTGGTTGGGGACTAAATACCCCCACTGTCTGTGTCCTTTGCAATTCTGATTCTGAATCTATCTCTCATATTCTCTATGAGTGTAGATTCACTCAGAACATTTGGTCCTATGCTAGTTCTAAGCTAGGTTTCCCATTCTCTTCTTCGTGCTGGTAGTCTTGGATTATCGAGGCGTCAAAATGGTCCATCTCTCGGGACCATTTTATCTGGCGTACTTGTTTTGGCGCGGTCACTTACCACGTCTGGAAGGAGCGGAATGCCAGAATTTTTGGTTCCGCTCCAGCCCAGGAATCTTTAACTTTCCATCGCATTGTAGATGACCTACGATTCAGATTCCAGGGTACCAAGATCAGCTGGCCTTAGTAAAATTATATTTCTTCATCTAATTATTCCTCTCTTCTATGCAGGTTTTTTCTCTCCAAGACTTCTTGCAATCCTTCAGTAGATTTGAGCTAGTCCGAAGTCCAAGCCTCGCTTATGCTACGTCAGCATTCAGTTATCTGTAGTTTCCTATGTTCTATGTTGTACTTCTTAATCTAACTCATTTCCATTAAATGTCTCCTCGGGGTATGCCCCAGGTATTTTGTATGAACTATTTCCATTAATTTAAAGTTTACTTTCACAAAAAAAACACACTAGACTTTCTCTTTTAAAAAATAAAGATATCCACTTTTATTATATCAAACCAAAAATTGTGAAAAAAATACTCAAAATAGCGTATAAAAATAGAAAGTTTAGTTTTGTCAAAACCGAAGAAACAGATAAGTCTAAAAGTATTCCGAAGTCTATTTGTTGAAGCGTTTTCTTCAAACCAAAAGCAATTGGAACAGAACATTGATATCATACAATACAATCCACATATTAAACATTTTGTTTAGGTAGCCTTCTTATCTATGTCATCCTCATAGACCATAGCATCAATTTCTAACATTCAGGTTAACCTTGTAATTTACAGTAGTTTTGCGTGCTGCGGTTAGTGGTGGCAAACGGTTTGAACCGCGAACCATCAGAACGGTTTAACAGAGAATCACGGTTTGCAGTCCTGGCGGGTTGCGGTCTTAACGGTTTGCGGTTCTGGCGGTTTACGGTTTTGTCGATTTACTCTTTATGCGGTCCTGCCGGTTTGCAATCCTAATGAGCCAGTTTCGCAGTTAAACCACCAGACAAACCATTTAAGAACTGTTTATCAAAATATTTTATAATGTTATTTAAAATTAATTTGTAAGTGTTAATTGAATCTAATTTCAATAATTGAGATATGTACCATATAAACGAGTTAATTATGTTATTTAATGTATTTTAATTTAAATATGTTATATTTTAATGGAAATTTTATAATCAAGCAATTACATTCTAAAAAATAATTGTAATTTGATTTTAATATGTTTGATTATATTTATGTATTTAAGATATTTTATTTAATTTTAGGTAGATATTAAATAAATTATATAAATCTAATTGTATTTTGATTACAACTTTCAATATTTCTAAAAATAAAAAAATAAAAATTTGATTGTCTTAAACAAGATATCGTAAACAATATAATTGTAAAATGATTTGTGTATTGTTTGTATTAAGATGTTATATTTAATATTAGGTGCATATTAAATAATATATACCTATAAGACATATAATTGTATTCTGATTTTAAATTATTAGGTGATTTTTTAGATTCTTTCAAACTTGAAGTGTTTATGGTTAGATGAATTATATAGTTTATTGTATTTTTGAACTATTCAATATTAGAAGTTTAAACTTAAATTAATTGTAAATAACAAAATAAAAATTGAAAGTGAAAATGATTTAAATAACATTTACTAAAAAAAGCAAAAGAAACACTTTTTGAAACATAGTTGTTAAAAAAATTAATAATAAAAAAAAAGAGTCCGGACCATCCGGAAATTTGTCTGGATGCCCCGGAAAACTCCGGGCTAGGCGTCCGGATGGTCCGAATTTTTTTTTCGTTTTTTTTTAAAATTTGTTTTGGGTCTCCTCTATTTACAAACTCATAAATTCATATACTCCTCCCTATATCTCTCTAAATCTCTCTACTTGTTCTAAATATTCTAGAAAACTCAAATTTTTTATTTTACATATTGTAGTCCTACTTTCGGAATTGTTTGATTTTTTTTTCGCAAATTGTTTCTATTTGATAAAAACACTTAAATAACGTTGGGATAACATTATAATAGCTCAATTAAGAGCTTCGTATAATTTATCAAGTTATTTACTTGTTATAGTTATTTAAATTAGTTCTTTTAATTATAATTTTATTAGTTGTTATTAGTTGTTATTGTTTGGTATTAGTTGGTATTAGTCTAAATTTAGTTTTTATTATTTGCGATATTAATTAGTTTCAATTAGTATTTTATTGCATATTTAAAAAAAACGTTGTTTTAAGTTTTAAAATGCCTATAAATCGTAGACTTACTAATACTCACCCATCCGCTAATTTTCACTTGTTATGAATGATGTTTGTGATAACCAAACAAAATTAATACTAACCAAAATGTAATAATAATTTTATAATCATTATTAAAATTACAATAATAAAATTCAAAATTTAATATTAAAATTAAAACAATATAACTTGTAATTTTTTACCATGATAAAATATAATTTTGGTTTAAAAAATAATAAATAAAATTTGTAATATTTAAAACCAAATCACAGTAATAATATTCAAAATTGGATAATAACATAAGTAATATTTAAAATTTTGGATTATATAATAATTACAACATTTAAAATATTAATAACCAAAACAAATTAATACTAACAAAAATGTAATAATAATTTTATAATCATATGGAATATCTCAATATTTTTTAAATATAACTTAACATATGATTTTGGTTATAAAATAATTAAAACATTTATAATATTTACAAATAAACCGCGATTTTTTACAAATAAACCGTGGTTTTGCAGTCCTGGCGGTTTGCAGCCTAATGGTTTGCGGTCCTGCCGGTTTGTGGTCCTGCCGATTTACGTTCCTACCGGTTTACTCCTTATTCGGTCATGGCGGTTTACGATCCGGACTGCTTGCGGTCCTACCGGTTTGCGGTCCTGCCGGTTTGCGGTCCTAATTGACCAGTTTCGCAGTTAACCCGTTCATAAACAGATCTCCAGCTTTGAACCGCGGTTCCTGAACCTTTTGCCTAGCTGTGGCTGGAGTATCCTCTCTCTTAGGGGTGGCAATTCGGGTGGTGTCCGGCCCGACCCGGCCCGACCCGACCCGGCCCGCCCGGGTTTTGTCCGGCCCGAACTTAGAACGGGCCGGGTTCGGGTTCAGAAAATATAACCCGCAACCGGGCCGGGCCGGGTTCGGGTTTCAAATTTGTCCGGCCCGTTCCGGCCCGAAAATCATAAAATATATATAAAATTAATATTTCTATATATAATATAAGTAATATTTTTAAAAAATAAATTAATATATTTAAAATAAATTAAAAAATATATAAAAAATTATTAAAATTAATGTCCGCGGGTCGGGCCGGGTTGACCGGCGGACATTAACGGGCGGGCTCGGGTTTGGAAATATGAGCCCGGGAGCGGGTCGGGCCGGGTTCGGGCTCAAGTGCGAAAAAAGCGGGCTCAAGCGGGCCGGCCCGAACCCGGCCCGCGGACGGCCCATTGCCATCCCTACTCTCTCTCTATATATATATATATATATATAATTTTCTTTTTCCTATATAAAACATATTAATTATGAGTTAAAATAATACATAGCAAAGAAATAATTAGTCTATGAATCAAATAACTAATATAGTTTTCTTTAATTTGGGTACAACTTTTGCATTAAATACAATATGTGAACCCTTATTAAATGGTTTCGCATGTTTTTATCTTTTAATAAAAAGATATATTAAATTTTAAATATTTTATATAATATAATATTTTAGAATATTTTAAATTATTATATTTTATAATCATTCTATAATTTTCTTTTAAGTTTATGGTTTACTATTAATACACATTGTTTATCTGGTCTCAAACCCTTTTTTATTTTTTTTATTTTTTTTTTTCGGAGGGAACCCGCAGCCGCTACTCAGAGTGCAATGAGTGCGCACAGGGTAAACCCTCAGTCTGACGCGATAGCCTGCAAACCAACGCCAGAAGATAAACCACACAAGGTGACAGGCTCAACCGAGAAAGCGTATGTAGAGGGACTCGAACTCGTGACCTTTTGGTCATAAGAATGCCATACTCAACCAACTCGACTGTCTCAAACCCTTATTATTAATAATAGCTATGGATTTTGTCCACACAGTGAAAATAACACTATAATATTTGAAAATGCTGTAGCATTTTAATTTAGGACCTTTTATTAATTAATTAAAATAAAAATGCTTCACCAATATAATATTTGAAAAGTTGTGTGGTTACTAAAAAATCTAACTTTTTAAAAAGACAAAAAGATTCTAATCATCTGTTGAATA
The DNA here is from genome assembly GCA_036936605.1 of Limnanthes douglasii subsp. nivea. Lineage (NCBI taxonomy): Eukaryota > Viridiplantae > Streptophyta > Magnoliopsida > Brassicales > Limnanthaceae > Limnanthes > Limnanthes douglasii. The sequence goes on from JAUPFV010000001.1 coordinate 230,547,405, forward strand.
TTTTTTTTAAATGTTGTATATACTATTTCATTACATTATTATACTAAAAAATAGTTTTTTTTAAATGCTACCAAATCTAGTAAAGATCGAATAATAATATGTTATGGCATCTCTTTATAACCCTCACCATGTTCGGTTTAGCAACACATCTCAGAGAAAAACTAATTATACAGAATATAAACAGATGGATCCAAAGTCCATGCAACTTAAGTTCGTTTAGGAAAATACTGATCATACCGAGCTTGCGATTGATGTATAAACGGTCTAGCTACAAATTTTATAAATTCTTCGTCCCCGATATTTGAACCAAATCAACCCATAGTAGGGCTTTCGCCTTCTTGTTGATGGAGTTGTAACTGTTAAGAATATAAAGCCCATATAAAGCCCAAGCCCGTTAGCTTTCTTTTATTATAAATAAGAGCGTATACTGTACTAATTGTTATACTTCTGAATAACACAAAACCCTAGCCGTCTAGCGAGGTTTGTTCCTTTTTCTACTTCTCTCCTTTCTCTCTTTATTTCTTAACATGGTATCAGAGCCAGGTTTGTGTGTTTGAGAGGTATGCGTACCAGGTTTGTGTGTTTGAGAGGTATGTACCAGGTTTGTGTGTTTGAGAGGTATGCGTGTTTTAGAGGTATGTGTGTTTGAGGTATGTGTGTTTGAGAGGTATGTGTGTTTGAGTAAAACAATTTGAGTGAGAGGTATGTGTATCTGAGTAAAATAATCTGAGTGAGAGGTATGTGTGTTTGAGTAAAACAATTTGAGTGAGAGTGCGGTATGTGTCTTAGTGAAACAAAAAAAAGAGTGAGGTATGTGTGTCGGAGTGAAACACAAAAAGAGTGAGGTATGTTTGTATGAGTGAAACAAAAAAGAAGAAGTGAGGTATGTGTGTAGTAAAACATAAAAAGAGTGAGGTATGTGTGTCTGAGTAAAACAAGAGTGTTTAAGTAAAAAAAACAAAGAGTGCAACTGGTACAGTGGAGATTGTGGATCTTATTGCGAACATGATAGGAAAAGATGATAAGAAGAACTTTGTTACATCTGCATACCATTCGGGTATGTCCTCGTCTTGCACTTCAGGTATTGATTCATCATTGTGGATTTTGGATTCGGGTGCGTCTCATCATATGTCACCTCACATGTCGAACTTTGTTTCGTTGTCTCATGTTTCACCCACATCTGTTTTGTCTGCTAGTGCTACACCAATGTCAGTAGAGGGTATTGGCTCTGTTTGTACCCCTCATATATCGTTATCTGATGTTTACTACGTTCCAACCCTTGCTTTGAATCTAGTTTCGGTTAGTCAATTGTGTAAATCTGGTTATTGTGTCTTATTTTCCGACTCTGTTTGTGCTATACAAAATCAACAGACCCAAAGAGTGATTGGGACATGTCGTAAAATAAGGGAACTTTATGTTTTGGAGAAACTCGAAGTAACAGATATGGATGTCTGTGGTGTTGATAGTGAAAAAAACATATTTGACTGATATTGCTGCCTCGGGTGTTGATTTGTCTTCGTTTCGTTTGAATCCTTCATCGTCTAAGTTTTATCTTTGGCATTCTCGTCTTGGACATGTATCCACATCGCGTTTAAAGTTTTTACTCTCTACAGGTGCTTTAGGTCAGCTAAACACTTGTAATATCTCGGATTGCAGTGGTTGTAAACTTGCAAAATTTTCGGCGTTACCGTTTAATGAAAGTATTTCTTCCTCTATTGCTCCGTTTGATATTATTCATTCTGATGTCTGGGGTCCATCTCCTGTCTCCACAAAGGGTGGTTCATCCTACTATGTTTCTTTCATCGATGATTATACTCGATATACTTGGGTTTACCTTATGAAACGGAGATCAGATTTCCTTGGAATTTATAGAGAATCGGGCACTTGTTAAGACTCAACATTCTGCTGTAATAAAATGTTTCAGGTGTGACTTGGGGGGTGAATATACATCCAATGATTTTACTCAGTTACTTGCATCTGATGGTACCATACATCATTCTTCTTGCAACCCCTCAGCAGAATGATGTTGCAGAAAGAAAATATCGTCATCTTATTGAGACTGCTCGTTCTTTACTTTTATCTGCTGAGGTTCCTACTATTTTTTGGGGAGAAGCAATTCATGCTGCTGTATATGTGATTAATCGAATTCCCACTACTCATAATGCAGGGACTTCTCCTTTTCAGAAGTTATATGGACAACTTCCAGATTATTCTTCCTTACGAGTGTTTGGATGTAGATGTTTTGTCCTTCGTCCTCATGTAGAACGCAACAAATTGGGCCCTAAATCCGTAATATGTGTTTTCTTGGGTTATGGTGTTAGACAGAAAGGTTATCGTTGTTTTGATCCCACTAGTCAGAAACTTTATGTCTCTCGACATGTTACTTTTCTTGAGCATATCCCGTTTTATTCGATTCCAGCGAAATCACATGATATAACAAGTACCAAACTTCAGACTATTGATCCCTTTGAAAATAATAGCGACATACCCATTGATATTGATGTGACAGCTCCTGAGACATCAACTACAACTGATACTACTTCTGCTCCATCAAGTCCTGATTCAGCTTCTTCTTTTAGTGAACCACCAGCTCCACCCCTTAGAAGATCTACTCGTACAAGTAAGTCTACCAAACTACCAGATTTTGCGTATTCTTCTTACTCAGCTCCTTTTGCCTCTTTTATAGCAAAAATACATGATTTATATGAACCTCAGTCGTTTAAAGAAGCTGTTTCTGATCCTCGTTGGCAAAATGCAATAGTCGAAGAGCTCACTGCTCTTTACCAAACTCATACATGGGATATAGTTAAGCCTCCATCCGGTAAGCATATAATCGGTTCTCGATGGGTTTTTAAAATTAAAACAAAATCTGATGGATCTGTTGAAAGATATAAGGCTCGTCTTGTAGCAAAAGGGTATTCACAGAAGTATGGTATGGATTATGATGAAACATTTGCCCCAGTGGCAAAAATGACGACTGTTCGTACTCTTATTGCGGTTGCTTCTGTTCGCCAGTGGAAAATCTTCCAACTCGATGTCAAAAATGCATTTTCGAATGGTGATCTTCATGAGGAGGTTTACATGACTCCTCCTCCAGGTGTTGCTCACCAACCAGGTGAATTTTGTCGACTTAGGAAAGCCTTATATGGACTCAAACAAGCTCCTCGTGCCTGGTTTGAAAAATTCTCTACGGTTATAACTTCACTTGGTTTCCTTGCTAGTAATCACGATTCGGCCTTGTTTATCAAATGTACTAGTCTAGGACGAATTATTTTATCCCTATATGTAGATGATATGATCATTACAGGTGATGATATTGATGGCATTGCAGCACTAAAACGTGATTTGGCTCAGCGTTTTGCAATGAAAGACTTGGGACTATTACGATATTTTTTAGGTATTGAGGTGGCTCACTCTCCAAAAGGTTATATTCTCTCTCAGACAAAATATATATCTGATTTATTCGAACGAGTGCGGCTTTCTGATAACAGAACGGTAGATACTCCTCTTGAAACCAATGCTCGGTATTCTCCGACTGATGGCGTTCCTTTGTCAGATCCAAGTCTATATCGAACTCTTGTAGGGAGCTTGGTCTATCTTACAGTTACTCGGCCAGATATAGCTTATGCTGTTCATGTGGTCAGTCAGTTTGTTACTGCTCCTACATCTGTTCATTGGGGAGCTGTTCTTCGAATATTGAGATATCTTCGTGGCACTCAGTTCCAGAGCCTTTTATTTCCCTCGACCTCTTCACTTGAACTGCGTGCCTATAGCGATGCTGATTGGGATGGTGATCCTCATGATCGAAAATCTACTACCGGTTTCTGTATTTTTCTTCGAGATTCATTGATATCATGGAAAAGCAAGAAACAAGATGTTGTCTCTAGATCGTCTACTGAAGCTGAGTATCGTGCTATGGCTGTCACCACATGTGAGATTGTTTGGTTACGATGGCTTCTTGCAGATATAGGGGTTAATGTTACTAAACCAACTTCCCTACATTGCGATAACAAAAACGCCATGCAGATAGCAAAGAATTCAGTTTTTCATGAGAGGACGAAACACATTGAAATAGATTGTCATTTCACTCGACATCATCTTCAGATCGACACCATCTCGCTTCCGTATGTTCCGTCAGCTTTGTAGATTGCTGATATTTTCACAAAGGCTCAGTCCACAGCGCGGTTTCGTTTTCTTTGTGACAAACTCTCAATGCCAATTACTGTTGGATTGTAAGTTTGAGGGAGGGTGTTAAGAATATAAAGCCCATATAAAGCCCAAGCCCGTTAGCTTTCTTTTATTATAAATAAGAGCGTATACTGTACTAATTGTTATACTTCTGAATAATACAAAACCCTAGCCGTCTAGCGGTTTGTTCCTTTTTCTACTTCTCTCGTTTCTCTCTTTATTTCTTAACAGTAACAAAGCTACCTTATTTTTGGATACATATTTTCTTGTATCCAGCATGGCTTAACATAAGTGGTCAAGAAACATCTCTTTCTCTTTTTTCTCCTCTACTATCCTCGTTGTCATAAAATTCGTTGATTTTATTTAATATATGTTATTTTATTTTTATGCTATAAATATTTTTTAAACATTTTCAAATTAAATAAACAGGTAAACTAGTTTTTTATTTATTTATTTTTATTTCAAAAAAGTTACCTTATATTTTAGAAATAAAAGGCCATTTTAAAGTAATACGACTAGTTTGAGTCCAAGTTATTTCAGTTTCTTTTGATTATATATATTCTAACTAAGGTTTATTTCAGTTTCTTTTGATTTTGTATATATAAATATATATTCTAACCAAGGTTTTAGCCCTGTTCCTCCACTATCCCTAAAATATGGGATTAAGGAAAATATCTCATATTGAAGTATGATGTTTGAAAGGAAACATCTTAATTACACAACTATTCCATTTAAATGTAATTCTGATACTTCTCAAAATTCATGCTAAAATTGGCCATCATGTCGGACTCTTCATCCACTAATGTTTGTTTGTTTCGTAAAATTGAATATAACGGTAAACAATTCAAAATGGATTTACATCAATTGAGAACAAACCATAAAGATTGGATGAACAAATTTAAAATTAAATGTTTAACTTTAACCTATGAATACAAATAAAAGTAAAAACGATTTAAAATTAAATGTTTAACTTTTTTTGTTGTTAAAAAGTATTAAATAATTAAAAAAAGTTTATATAAGGATCTGGGGCATTCCCCTCCAATTACTTCTACAAACGACTTAAAAAAGTCTTTGTGATACAATATGAAATAACATAAACTAAACGATCGAGACGTGATAAAAAGATAGGACTCGTCCGTGACAAGTAGACCAGTGAGTAGCTAAGACTGCTAGACATCCGCAAATGTTCCATCCGTCAAAGAAGTGTCAGGTCACGAACTGTATGCTACATAGGATCCCTGCAAACAAAGGAAGACTATTAATAAAAATATTAGTAAGTCTAACCAGTCTTGGTGCCTTGGAATCGAAACCGAAGATCTGAAAAATTTTGGTGAGAAACCATAGAGGCAAGGGCCGGAGGGGAACCAAAGGTTCTTTGGTTCCTCTCCTTCCAAACGTGGTAGATTACCGCGGCAAAGCAGGATTGCCAAATTGAGAGGTTTCGAGATTGAGACCAATTTGACGCTTCACAAACCCAAGACTGCCAACAAGAAGCGAGAATGGGGAAACCTAATCTAGAACTAGTGTTTGCCCAAATGCTCTGAGTGAAAGTACAATCATAGAGTAGATGAGGGGTAGTTTCATTATCAGAGCTGCAAAGCATACAATGGGCTGGGATATTGTAATCCCAACTGAGAAGCTTTTCTTTAGTGACAAGCTTGCCCGAAATAGCGAGCCAGAGAATGAAAGAATGTCGTGGAATATTGGCTTTGTTCCAAACTAACCCTGCCCACCCTACTTTGGGGTGGGGCACTCGAATGGCATGATACGTGTTATTGATGGAGAATGTAGGGCACCCTTCTTTCGCATTCCAGAAGGGGATATCAATGGATGATATGTTGGGAGGAGGGAGAGAGCAAATGAGGTTTTGGATCTCCAGTAGACTGGCCCGACTTCGAGAGTTCGTATTTCTGATATTGGACGGCCAACTCCAGCTTCCATTGGTAATTATATCCACGACCTTGAGATTTCTCCCAAGTCTGGAATCCTTGATGATACTTTCGCCACAATGGGAGGCGAGTGACGTAGGGATGAGCCAAGCATCGTACCAGAATGAGGTACCCTCGCCATTTCCATTTGCTATCCTGCATAAATTACAAGCCAAGGGGTGAAGGCGAAGAATTTTCCGCCAAATCCAAGAGGGAGAAGATCCCATCGGGAGGTTCCAAAAAATTTTATTTTTAATTTTTTCTGTTTTTATCCAGCTACTCTAAATGGACTGAGAGTTGTTACTTACTATCGACCAAAGGTGTTTTAGGACAGCCACCTGATTCCAGATTTTGAGATCTAGAATCCCAAGGCCGCCCTCCACAGTGGGCAAAGTTACTGTGTTCCAAGCAACTTTTGCACCATAGATTTTCATAGCCGAGCCAGACCAAAGAAAACGGCGAAGGTACTGAGTCAGTTCTTTTAAAATTCTCGAGGGGAGGATGAAAATGGACGACCAGTAAACCTGACCGGTGAAAAGAACAGACTTAATGAGTTGAAGTCTACCAGCATAAGAAAGATGCTTTGCGGTCCACGATTCAATTCTAGAAGTAATTTTATGGATGAGTGGACGACAATCTGAATGGGTAAGACGACTAGTGATCAGAGGAACCCCCAAATATTTAACAGGAAGGGATCCTTCCGGGAACTTCAGAATATTGCTGAGCTCTAGACGAAGAGGCTCATCAATACCAGAGAAGAAGATGTGACTTTTGGAGGAGTTTACTTTTAATCCAGAGAGAGTATAAAACTCATCGAGGCCTTCTTTGATGAGCTGAAGAGAGTTCACATCTCCATGGCAGAAAATCATAAGATCATCAGCAAAGCATAGATTGATGATTTTGAGTTTTTGACATTTCCAATGAAAACGAAAGTTCCTATCTGTACTTTTCTCCTTTAGAATGCTGGAGAGTACCTGCATGACAAAGACAAAGAGAAAGGGAGAAAGTGGGTCTTCCTGCCTGAGACCTTTTCGACCTTTAAAATTGCCATGAAGATCTCCATTGATGTTTATGGAATATGAAGGAGAAGAAATACAAGTGATGATACAAGTGATCATTTTAACAGGGAATTGCAAGGCGACAAGAATGTCTATGATGAGATGCCATCTGACATTGTCAAAAGCTTTCATTAAGTCAATTTTGAGCGCGACTTTTTTGTACCTAGCATTGGAGTGATAACCCTTCAAGATTTCTTGGGAGAGAAGGATATTATCAGAAATATTTCTTCCCTTGACAAAAGCCGATTGAGAGTTATCAATCAGGTAAGGAAGAGAATCCTTAATACGGTTAGCTAAGATCTTGAATATGATCTTGTAGCTAACATTACAAAGCGCTATAGGGCGAAAGTCAGAAGGTTTTGAAGGAAAATCTATTTTAGGAATGAGAGCAATAGAGGTAGAGCTCCAAGAGGCTGCCAGAGAATTAGAGTGAAAGAAATCAAGGACACCGTTACAGATGTCATTTTCAACAATACTCCAATTTGATTTGAAGAAACAAGAGTTGAAACCATCGGGACCCGAAGCTTTGTTACTGTCAATACTGAATAAAGCCGATTTTATTTCCTCACGAGTGATCTCACGAGTCATAGAATTCGAATCCGAAGTGGTAACTTTAGAGGTGAGAAGAGAAGATATAGTTTCAAGGCCATGGTATCCATCAGAATGCCTGGTCCATATTGAGTTCTCAAAGAATTTCACAAAGACTTTGGAAACACTAGCAGGAGTAGAGACAGTTACTCCATTCTCATTACAGATAGAGATGATCTTATTTCGAAAGAGGCGAGACTTAATGCTATTGTGGAAGAATTTTGTGTTTTTGTCTCCTAGCTTGATCCAATTCTCTCTGGATTTTTGTTTAAGAAACGATTCCTCAGCTCTGCTAAGAAAGATATATGAAGCAGATGCTTCACACTCTTCAAAGACCAAAGAAGAATTGAGAGGATCTCTAGCAAGGTTGGATTGAGCTTGAAAAAGTATTTCCTGGGCATTATTTACACGGGATCCAATATCACTAAATTCTTTATGATTAAGACCGATAAGGTCAGTCTGAAGACGACTCAGCTTTTCAGAGACCAGATTCATCCCGGTAGAAGTAGCGGGGCTATTCCAACTGGACTTAACGATCTCTTTGAAAATCGGGTGAGATTGCCACATATTGAAAAATTTGAAAGGCTTTTTGCTCTTAGGGCGTGGGAACCCAAGGTTAAGCATGACAGTTGAGTGGTCAGAAGAGCAAAGAAAACCATAGTGCGCGTAAGACATAGGGAAGATATCGTCCCATACAGGATTAACAAGGACTCTATCAAGCTTTGATAAGATTGGGTTATTAGGCTGTTTATAATCCAGGTAAATTGAAAACCAGTGGATCGAAGATCACTGATGTCACAATTGAAGCAACAGCTATTAAAATCCTCAATAGCAGCGGTCCAGTTTTCGGAGGATCCCACACGTTCATTGGGGTGACGAATGGCGTTGAAATCCCCAAGTAAAACCCAAGGAATACAATTATTTACCATGGATATGGTAGACCGGTCTTTCCAAAGGGGAATTCTATCTACAGCGTCATTAAAAGCATAAATAGCCGTGAATCTAAAGGTAGTATTATAGTTATGACACTTAGCTATACAGTGAATAAACTGCGGTGATTGGGATTCTCTAGAAATGGTTATGACACTAGGGTTCCAGATAATCCAAATTCTACCTAGGTGGTGAGAGTCGTGGTTAGTGAGGACATGCCAAAAGGGGGCCATATTTCTGACAATAGCATCTACTTTATGCAAATTCACTTTAGTTTCGATAAGAATTAAAAGGGAGATGTTGTTACTAATTATAAAATCTGTAACATCTTTTTGTCTAACGGGATCGTTTAATCCCCTAACATTCCAAGAAGCAATATTCATAAACAGTGCTCTAGACGATGGTCCTGTCGGAGGACAACTCCATAGTACCCTTGGCCGTAGTCTCTGCTAGACGATGGTCCGCCACCAAAACCAGTGTTTAACTTATGAATAAAAATAAAAGTAAAAACGTGTAGGTAATACAGAAAAAAACAAAATAAACCTTATTCATATATATATATATATATATATATATATAATAAGTAGCCAAAAGTTAATCATAAAGTAAAAAGCCCTAGTATTTACCAATGATACGTATGTTAATATAACTAAACATAAAAATATTTGTTAATAGAATAATATAAAATAAAAAAATACAATAATAATTATCCATACATTTCTAAAGAGTATGTTAATAGAATAATATAAAATTAAAAAATACAATATTAATTATCCCTACATTTCTATAGAGTAGTGATTATTAGATTAATAATGATATTTATAGATTTTGTGGATCATGAGTTTTATAAATAATTATTTTTATAATTTTTTAAAACAGTTTGCAAAAGGCTGATTTTAAAAATGGTTTAGAAATTATTTTTCAATTTGAATTTAAAAATCAAAAATATAATTGATTTAGAATTAATTAAATAAAATTAAAAACTAATTACATTAAAATTTATAAAATATATATTTTAAATGTTATTTATAAATTCAAAAATAAAATAACTTTTTAATAATACAAAATTTACGATATAAATTAGTTTAATAATTTTTAATAAGTTGACTATAATTTTCCTTTATCAGAATAACTATAATTGTTTTAAAAAAAATGCTTCTCGTGCGTCACTATAATTGTTTACAAAAGAATTGGTGTTTCTCTTTATCAGAAACTCTTGCTTCCTTTTATCAGATATTAGTGGATATAATGCCTCTATTATTCAGCAACTTGCCATCTATTATTACTATTATTCAATTATGCCTATATATTATTAGGTAACTTGCCTCACATAGTTTGGATTTTACAAATTTTGGATTTTAACAGTGACATCCTTTAAATACGAGTAGAATATGCGAAATGAGGCAGAGTTTATCATATTTTAATAATACAATAATATTCAAAATTAAATTAACTCGTAATTTTTTATTTATAAAATTAAAGTTTATTTTAAATTATTTTTAAAAATGGTAATTTATTATTCTTTAACTAAAGAAACTTTTTAAAAAAAACTGATTTGTTCATAAAATTATTGCTTTTTAGATTATAAATTTGAAAAAAGCAAACTGATTTTTTAAAAATTTAATTTTTTTAAATCTAATTTTTAAATGTTTATTTTCTAAAACAGTTTACAAAAGGAAACTACTTTTCAATTTGTATTTAAAAATCGAAAATAAAATTGTCTTAAAACTATTTAAATAAAACTTAAAACTAATTACATTAAAGTTTATAAAATATATTTTTTAAATTTTATTTATAAATTCAAAAATAAAATAACTTTTTAATAACATAAAATTTACAATAGAAATTAGTTTAATAATTTTTTAATAAGTTCACTATAATTTTTTTTTATCAAAACAAATGCTTTCCGTGCTTCTCGTGAACGATAAATGCTTCTCGTGCTTCACTATAATTGTTTACAAAAGAAATGCTTCTCATACTTCACTATAACTATTTACAAAAAAAAATTCTTTTTTGCTTCTCTTTATGTGACATTAGTCGATGTACTACCTCTATTATTCCTCAACTTGCCCTCTATTATTACCTCTATTATTAAGCAACTTCCCTCACATAGTCTGGCGGATTTTAACACAGACCTCATTCTATAAAGATGCCTAACGATTAGAGTAGAGAATATTAAACAAAATCAAACAAATTTTTTTTTCCTTCTTCGATCACATATGTTTGGAAACGAGTTCCGATACAAATGTTTTGCTTTGCGTAATTGTTATCATATTTTATGAATGGAATAATATTCAAAATTATATTAATTTGTAATTTTTTATTTATAAAATTGAAGTTTATATTAAATTATTTTTTAAAAATTGTAATCTATTTTTCTTAAACTAAAGAAACTGTAAAAAAGCTGATTTGTTCTTAAAATTGATGAAATTATTTTTAAATTTTAAATTTGAAAAAATGAAAATGATTTTTTTAAAATTCATTTTTTTAAAAATCTAATTTTTAAATGATTGTTTTCTAAAACCGTTCACAAATTTTAAAAATTATTTAGAAACTATTTTTCAAATTGTATTTAAAAATCCAAAATAAGATTGACTTAAAACTAATTAAATAGAATTTAAAACTAATTAGATTAAATTTTATAAAATATATATTTTAATTTTTTATTTATAAATTCAAAAATAAAATAACTTTTTAATAATATAAAATTTATAAAAGTACTTCTAGACTACAATTTCACTATAATTGTTTACAAAAGAATTTGTTTCGTACGTATCTTTAAAAGACACTCTTGCTTCTTTTTATCAGATATTATTCACCAATTTGTCCTCTATTACTACTATTGTTAAAGTCTGCCTACATTATTAAGTAACTTGCCTCTACTTTTAACAGAGACATACTTCTATAAATATGTTTAACTGTACGAGTAGAGAAAGTAAAACAAACTCGAGCAAAAATTGTTTCCTTCTTCAGTCAAATATGTGTGGAAATAAGGTCGGATATGTCTAATTGTTATCATATTTTAAAAATATAATAATATTTCAAATTAAATTAACTTGTAATTTTTTATTTATAAAATTAAAGTTTATTTTAAATTATTTTTTAAAAATGGTAATTTATTTTTCTTTAACTAAAGAAAGTTTTAAAAAAAAAATTTATTCTTAAAATTGATTAAATGATTTTTAGATTATAAATTTGAAAAAAATCAAATTTATTTTTTTAAAATTTAATATTTTTTTAAAAAAACTAATTTTTAATTGTTTATTTTTTAAAACAGTTTACAAAGGCAGATTTTAAAAATTATTTAGAAACTATTTTTGAATTTGTATTTAAAAATTCAAAATAAAATTTACTTAAAACTAATTAAATAATATTTTAAAACTAATTACGTAAAAGTTTATAAAATATATTTTTGAAATTTTATTTATAAATTCAAAAATAAAATAACTTTTTAATAATATAAAGTTTAGAATAGAAATTAGCTTAATAATTTTTTTATAAGTTCACTATAATTTCTCTATACGAGAAGAAATGCTTTTTGTATACCAAAAATGCTTCTAATGCTTCATTATTACTGTTTACAAAAGAAATGCTTTTGTAATGCCTTTATTATTGAACAACTTGCCATCTATAATTACTATTATTAAAGTCTAACTCTATTATTAACCAACTTGCTTCACATAGTCTGTATTTTAAGAGAAGCATCCTTCTATAAATATGTTTAACCGTAGGAGTAGAGAACAAAAATTTTAGAAACTATTTTTCCATTTGTATTTAAAAATCTAAAATAAATTTGATTTAAAACTCATTATGTAAAATTTAAAACTAATCTTTAAATTTTATAAAATATATTTTTTAAATTTTATTGCTAAATTCAAAAATAAAATAATTTTTAATAATATAAAATTATAATAGAAAATAGTTTAATAATTTTTTAATAAATTCACTATAATTTCCCTTTACCAGAAGAAATGCTTTTGGTGCTTTGCTATAATTTCATTATCATTGTTTACAAAAGAAATGCTTCTCGTGCTTCACTGTAATTGTTTACAATTTTTTTTTGTGCTTCTCTTTATTAGACACTCGTGCTTCTCTTTATGAGACATAAGTGGATGTAATACCTCTATCATTCAGCAAGTCATCCTAGATTATTACTAAAGTCTATTATTAATATATATATACCAATAATAATATGTATGTTAATATTTTTTTAATTCGTTGATCATTAATATACTATAAATAAAAATGGTAACAAATTGTTTAAATAAATAAATTGATAGTTATTATTTGGATCTAAACTTAAAAAAAAATATGGATCATAGAATAATATAAAATTTAAAATATAATAATTATTCATACATTTTTTTTATAAAGTGATGTGTTAGATTAATAATGATATTTATAGATTTCGTGCATCATGAGTTTTATAAATAAAATGATTGAGCTCGTTTTACATAATTTGAAAATTGAATGTAATAATTTGGTTAGAAGTTAGACAACAACCCGACTAATAATTCATTTATAGTAACTTTTTTTAGTTTTTGCGAGTTTGACGAGAGATGAGTATGAATATTTTCGAAAGTAAATCAGGTCAGAAGAACTCTATCAAGTAGGTTAAATACACTTAGTACAAAACAACCATAGCTTTAAATTGTCTCATCAAAACCATTTCCGATCAAAACCATCGCTGGTCAAAACTATTCTTGAAGAACTTTTTTTTTTATTTTGCTAACAAAAGAAGAGCACAAACAAGTAATGACTTTATTTATTGTGTTCTTGCACACAATAAACAACATGGTGAAGTTTTTACAAGACATGAATTCCAATGAAATTCAGTTTGGACCTCGAGCATGAGGTCATGAGACATTTAGATAGAAGCTTGAGTTTCATCTTAAAAAGCACTTTAGATGAAGGTTCGAGATTAAGCTTCTGAAATGCTTCCGACAGGAGTTTGAGCTCAACAGGAACTTGGAATGGAAGCTTGAGCTTGAGCTCACGAGGTGCTTCATCTAGAAACTTGAGCTTGAGCTCATGAGGCGCTTCAGACAGAAGCTAGCATGAGCTAAAGGTTTTGGCTAATCGAGAAGACTTTTGACGCTAATAATGATCTTCCCAACTAACAATTACTAATGAGGTTCCGGTTGTTATTGTCATTTCGCTACCTTCATGCAACCTATTTATACTTTACAAGAAATATGCACTAGTTAAACAAGTGAAAGTGGAAGATTATAAAACCCCTAGTTGAAGAAGGGACATGCTTTAGCAATGCTCAGACTAGAGGTTTGATAGGAAGAGACGATGAAGGTTCAACTAGATATGTTAGGTCCGATCTAGTTGATGCAGAAGCTAGTTGAGGCTCCCAAAAGAGTCTGAAGCTCAAGAGGGTTAAGACAAAATAGAAATTAGCTTTCATAGAAACAGAATACCTAGGTAAGGTTGTTTCTCGGTACGATAATGTTTTGAAGATAATTTCCATTTTTACTAACAAATCTACACCCAATGCATGTATGAAAATTTGTGCTTAAACTTGAGGTAATTTTTCTCAAAGCTTATGGGCTCAAAGCTTACTTGTTTTTTAAATGAATCTCATCTCATGTATATTTTACCTATACAAGCCATGTATAACGCCTTTGAAATTATCCAAAAGATAGCTGATGACCACAACCTCGATCTTCCTGATTTCTCAGGTCTGAAGAATGCCCTTATCAAACACACAAAAGATGTTGATAAACTAAGTAAAAGCTTAAGATTTAAAAACTACTCACCTGAAGCTTTGGATGTTTGATCAACATAATGTAACTCATTTGAGGGGTCAAGTGGAAATTCTTCAATGAGATAGTAAGAAGTGGAAAACTAAGGCTTTTAAAGTGCAAAGACTAGAGCTTAATGTGAAGAACTTAGATAGAAGGTGTACATAACAGAGACATACAAAAATTATTTAAAAAATGTTGACGCCTAAAAGAAAATAACTTTATATATGCCAATGAGACAAGGAAAAAATTATATAGTTAAGCATGTTTAGAGATGGTTTTCGAAGCGGAGACGCCAAAAGATATGGCCTTAGATTTTGAAGAAGAAGTTGAAAAAGAGCTAGCGGCTGAAGATGAGGAGATGGTAAACATCTAAGATAGGTCTAGAGAGATAAGTAGTGCAAAACTTAAACATCGAACAATATTTTGTTCACTCTTTTCTTTGACACTTATGTGTTTTATTTGTAATTTTTATGGGCTTTTTGGCTCAAGAGGCCCACAATTACATAAAGTATATATTGAATTTATCTTACATGATTGATCAATATGACTTAATACTCTGGTCCAAAGTCATACGATGACCCAACTAATAATTCTACTATCGATGATGATGATGATGATAATTATAGATAATAGATTCAGATTTTGAAATCTTAGATCTAAAAACATTGGAAAATTGTTAATGCGGGGTACAAAATACGTGGTAATATTTACCGTCATAGGGGTACGAACTTCACTGCTTCAGATACAGGCTTTGATCTCTGGAAATTTTAAATTAATAAATGAATTGGTAATCAATAATTGATGAATTTTGTTTGGTTTAGAAGTTGACAAATTGGGATTCTAGGATAGTTTGATATTATATAGATTGTGCACAATGAGTTTCATCTGGTTGTTAGCAAGTGTCTCTATGGTGTTCCTCTTTAAATATGTTGAAAGTTTCATGTTTTTCCATTTATGCTTTTAACACTAGGATATGGACATTCAGATGTGCATGGTAATCCAATAAAGGAAAAATATTTTATGCACCGATATGTGAGACATAAAAAATCTCCTTTCTTGTTAGCATATGTATGAGTAAGAGTTTTAGATATAGAAGAACATAAATCCTCCAAATCTGTGATTGATCGACTGCTGGATCCTAAAACATTATTATTTTCAAAATCGATATTGTGGTTATTGTTTGGTAGGGGGGTTACGTAATTTTAGCATAAACTTCATTAGAATCAGCCTCAACAATAAATTTTACTAATTCAACACGGAAGAGAATTTACGTAATAATCGACGACTGAAGAAATGGTTGGTGGTGGCAACTTGTGCATGTTGTGGCCTTGTGGGAGTAAAAAATAATGGATTTATTTCTTGATAGTTGGACCATTGATCTTGCATATGCATGCTACAATTTTCGATCTTAACTTTTTTATTTCTATGTCAAATCAAACAATTTGTTTTCTTGTTTTTTTGGTGTTTTGTAAAATTTTGATTTTTAGATGATCAATATTTATTATCTTTTTTAATTTAAGAAGATTCATGATGATTATGCTGAAAAGTGAGAATGAGTTGCTTTGCCAAATAAGATATTTCGTAAGTAATATATAATAGAAGAAGATACTCTTATCTATAATTACAAAGATGATTTTTTCAACGTTCTCTCTAACCCGATCTTTTATTGAATTATATTTGTAGTACTCGTGGGTCACAAACTCATACTTGTAATTCACTAACCTTGATGTTTCATCAACATTTTCCTTTAAAAAAAATAAAATTCAAGATTCAAGAAGTTTAAAAATTTTGATTCTGAAATAATTATATAAGGTTTCATAAATATAATTTCTCCTCAGTTTTACATCTTGCGTAAAACATGATTCATATATAATTTATTTAAGGTTTCATATTTATAATTACCTAAACTTTGTAGAAAATATCGTACATTTTTATATTCTTGGCTCAGGTTAGGACAAAATAAGAATAAACATTTGAAGTTAATATCTAAAGTAAATCTTGCTATTGCAACGTGAAAACAATATATGGATCCTAACAAAAAGCAACATATTGATGTTTGGAATTACACAACATATTTAATCACCGCATTAGCAAAAAAGATAGTGTTATCAATCGCCCATGTGGCACAATAAATAAGGGAGGTTTCACATATATAATTTATCCATGATTTCACAACATGCGTACATCATGTTTTAGATATAATTTATCAAATTATAATTCCTTAAAGTTTTAAATCAATATAATATATTTTTGTATTCATGGCTTAGGTTGTGAAAAAAATAAGAAAACACCTATGGAGTCAATATTTAACGTAAATCTTGCTACCACGATACCATACCCCTCATCTCTCTTTTCTTCTTTATTTCTATTTTTTACTTATTTGGAATGTGTATTATAACACTAAAAAAATACGGGATAAGAAATATGGATCTTAGCAAAACCAACATATTAGTGATTGGTGTGACATAACATATTTTAGCACTACATTAGCAAAATAATTAATGTTATGCTTCGTTGTTGTTGTGAAATAAATAAGTCAGGTTTTATATCATGCGTACAACACGTTATACATGTAGTTTATTTAAGCTTTCACATTTACAATTATTTAAATTTCACATACAATATTGTATGACTAAGTGGTCAGTTGAGTTGGGAGGATGACTAAGTGGTCAGTTGAGTTGGGAGATTTTGACATAACATTCGAGCCTCGGACAACGATAAAAGCCCAGGTTTTGGCTGATTTTTTGGTTGAATTCCATTCATAAAGGACGACATGGAGACTATTGACCACTTTGATGATATGGAATGGCTTGTTCGAACGGATGGAGGGTCGAATAATTCTGGATGTCGTAAGGTGTTCAATTAATTTCTCCAGAAGGGATAGCCATGTTCCAAGCTATTCGATTCGGTTTCAAGGCAACTAATAATGAGGCGGAGTATGAGGCGGCATTGGCGGGTTTGCGTTTAGCTCGAATATGTGGGGCCAAAAAGATTAAACTGATCAGTGATTCACAGTTGGTGATAAATCAAGCTTTGGGTGAGTCTAAGGCCAGAAAAGATAAGCTGATATAATACCTGAAAGCATTAAAAGATTTGGTTGTTAAATTCGATGGGGTTCAGTACGAACATGTTCGAAAAGAGGCAAATGTCGTCCCAGATTCTTTGGCCACAGCTTCGCGAACGGAGGGATACCCATGGGTCTTAGTTCAGGAGCATCGTTCAGTCATGATCGATGCAGAGCATTCAATGAACATTCAAGAGGTAAGCAATGTGATCACAAATGATTGGAGGTTAGAAATTGTTGACTTCTTGGAAAAAGATACTTTACCCGCTGAAAAGTACGAGGCTAGGAAGATCAGGTTCAAGTCTCATGGTTATATCATGTTGGGAGGCGTTTTGTATAAGAAATCTTTGAGCCGACCATTACTAAGGTGTCTGAACAAGGATGAGTCGCAATTTGTCATGTCCGAATTGCACGATGGGGAAGGTTCAGCCCATTGTGGGTATAAGGAATTAATTCGACGGGTGTTTTGGCTGGTTATTATTGGCCGGCTATCTCTTCGGGTGCGAAAGACTTGGTAAAGCAATGTGATACGTGTCAGCGCTATGCAAATATAATCTACAAGTCTGGGGTGTTCTTGGAGAGTATTTCAGAAGCGATTCCGTTTGACAGGTGGGGCATTGATTTAGATGGGCCCCTCCCAATGGCTTCTGAAGGCAGATAGACTATAATCGTAGCGGTGGATTATTTTTCGAAGTGGGTGGAGGCGGAACCTCTGGCAGAGATAAAATCAAAAGATGTTATCAAATTCATCGTTTCAAATATTTGTTGTCGTTTTGGGGTACCACTACAACTCACAACGGATAATGGACCTCAATTCGACAACAAAGAATTTAAAAGCTTTTGCCTTTCCAGGGGCATACAACAATGCTTTTCTGACCCATTTCATTCCCAAGCCAACGGTTAGGTGGAAGTGACTAATCGAACAATTCTGGATGGGTTGAAAAAGAATTTGGAAGGAAAGGCAGGAAGATGGCCTAATTATCAACAAGAAGTATTATGGGCTTATAGGACAACGCTTCGAATTGCCACAGCCGCATCTCCATTTGCCTTAGTATATGGTATGGATGCCATTGTCCCATCGGAGATTGTTTTTCCGTCATATCGTGTGGAAACTTATACAGAAAATTTGAACGACCAAAGCAGAGCCTTGGAGTTGGATCTGGTTGAAGAGAAAAGACAACGCGCACAGTTGAAGTCTTTGCACTATCAAACACTAATGAGGAGTCGATATGCTTCTAAAGTAAAACACAGATATTTTAAGGTTGGAGACAAAGTATTACGCAAAGTTTTTCTGCACACTAAAGAGAAGAGTCTTGGAAAGTTGGGACCAAATTGGGAAGGCCCCTATGAAGTAATGGAGAAAGTAAATCAGGGAACATATAGATTAAAAGACAAGGAAGGGAGATGTCTGAGGCTTCTGTGGAACATTGAACATTTGAAATTGTATTTGGAATAATTAGCATGTAATATTTGTTTTTGTGTATTTCCAGGCTTACCAAAAAACAGCGAGTGCATACTCTTTCCTACCCTGATAGGCACAGGAAGGTTTTAACGAGGTGTCACTATGAGCTAATTAATGCAACCGTATTATTTTGCCTCGAACTATTGCGTTTGACAAATTTTATTTCTTTACTTCAAAACTATTATGACTAAGATAACGGTCTTTGTCTCAAACTATTGCCTCTAAGAATGCCTTAGAGCAGAGTTCAACGCAAGTTGGCACACTTATTACGATGCAAATCGGCATAAAACAACCATTCAACGCAAGTTGCCACATTTATTTTCTCTTCAAATAAACGGGTGTGTTATGATTGACAAAATTCACAGCTATCATAATTTATTGGCACACACAAGCATTCGAAGAAGATACGTTTCAACAAAAAACACTAGTTGGATGCAAATATGTCTTACACATAACATGAACCTTACACATCTTACACAAAAAATTGACTAAGACAAACAACATCCTACTTTGTCATACACCATTTACCTACTTGGAAGTTTCTGAGGCCTCCTTATCCTCGGAATCCGATGGCTCGCTGTCGTTCACCACAATGTTAGGAGGTTGAAGGTCTGGAGAGACGAGCTTCCAGAAGCTGCCTAAGTTATACTCAAGATACTCAGCATGAATCTGAGTAATAAGCCCAGCTTGAACCGTAGCATCTCGATTGTTGAGATTAGCCGCGCAGTTGGCTGCATAAGCATTCACAACGTTTTCCTTCTCCTCTTCGACTTGCCTAGGGAAATTCTCAATCCGCTTTGCCAACTTATCTCGGTCTTCTTTCACCTTCTTGAAATCAGCAACACAGTCATTAAATCCTTTGCATGCGATCTGGTGAGCTTTCCGATATTCAGCCAACATTTTTTCTTGGGCCTCCGTCTTCTTTTTGGAGATATCTCGCTCTTCCTGGCAGCACCTTTCGAGCATCACCACATAATTTTTGGAGGCGGACAACCTCTCATAGAGTGCATCAGCCTGACCCTCTATGATGGAATGCTGTTTCTTTGCCTCTTCGAGTTGAGAAGTAGCAAGAGATGCTTGGAATTTGTAGTAATTCTTTCAGCCCTCGAGATGACGCATCCTTCTCCCCATGTTGACTGAGCTATGAAGCAGGTTGCGAAGGCTTAGGGAAAATTCATCATGTGAAGGAATTTCGAAGGAGCTTGAAGGTGACCCAAGAGCTGTGGGGTCAAAATCCGAGGACTCTCCGATTAAGATATTGATGTCGACACTCTGTGGTGGATCACTCCGGGGGAGAGGAAGTGGTGCAAGAATAGGGACCCATTCAATCGGAGCAGGATTTGAAGCTTGAGTAAGGGGAGAGTTGGGGGTTTGACTTGAGTTTTCACTCATCTCTTTTTCTGGCTCCTTTGACCCATCCTGGTCATCGGTGCCTTGAGCAATTTCGGGAGCCTCAGTTTGGGTCTTCGTCTCGTCGGGTAATTCTTGTATGGGCTCCAAGATGCCTTGTTTTCGACTTTTTTTTGCCTTAGTATCCATCTTCTTTCTTGGGTGGAGAGGTTTCTTCGAAGGGGAAGTTGCCCTAACTGTCTCGATAATTATTGAAGAGGACGGCTCTTGGTTGGTGATCAATCCCTCAGTGTTCGATTGAAGAACTTTGGTGGATACCTCCTCGTCGGACTCATCCAGGTAACTTTTAGCACGAGAGCGTTTCAGGAGATAAACGATTATGTCTTTTTTGGTCACACGCTCCATAACTTCTTGTTCGAATGGAGGGGTCACCAGTCCTCTCATGCTCACCCGGTCAAGGGGATTCAACCTCCACAGTCGACTCCTAGCCAAATTGTTGCTCATGAAGTATAGGCGGAATCGGTTTTCCCAGTGATCTTTGGCCCATAAGCTGAGTTTGGTAAAGACAGTAGTGGCGCTCTCCACGTAATCAACATAGGGTTTAGTCACCCCAGTCATAGCTGCAAGAAGAGCGAAAAGTTTAAGTAGATCGAAAAGTTTACGAATTTTGTACATCAATTTTCGAGGAGTCACGAAGAACGAAAAGTCTAAGGCACTTACATTTATTGGTCCACAGAAGAGAAAGCTTGTGAGGATTCGAAGGAGTTGCTTCCGACCCCGTCTCCCAGTGCCCAGAGAAGAATACAAACTGTTGCGTCCATTAGTTGTCAGCTTCTAATAGATCTTTCAAAATCTTCTGTCCTCGGTTGAATGTTAGCGAATAAAAAGGAAAAAATGGATTCTTTGCTAACCCTGCTAGCCCGATGAGCTGCTCCAGCGAAAATTCGTGGCCCGAAATCCTCGAAGCCATAATACAGGCCATCAGAGTGAACCACATGTTTGGGCCGACTTGGGATGGGCAGAGGCCTATCTTTGCGAAATATTCAATGAAAAAGGGGTCTAAGGGGTACCTTAGCCCCCAGTTCATAATTTCAGTGTAGACGATTAATTCGTTATCCCTAACTGATAAAGGTGTTTCACCTTCCGAGGGAAATCTGATAGCGATATATGAAGGAATGCACCAGCGAGTCCTCAGCATGGGCTCCTCAGATGTAGAAAAGTACTTGTATGGTATGTTGTGCAAAGCAACCATGTATTTGTTCTCGATGCCTCGGATGTTGCGACCAACAATAGCATCAAGCTCTAGAGGAAGAGTAATGTCTCCCTTCGATTTCGAGGCGATCCGACGAGCTTGCTCTTCGGAAATAGCTGATGGAGAGGATGTCATCCGACTAGAAGAGTCCAATGAAAGGTTTAATTGCGCTTTTGGTTCCGGGGCATCTGAAGCAACTGATTTGCCTTTGGTAGCTACGATTTTGTTACGTATTTCCTGGACATCTTCCTCGTTCATAACAATTCTTGAAAGGTAAAACTGAGGAGTCCCATGCCCAGTTATTGAAGGGGTAGATGGAAGACTAGATTCAGTGGATTGTTGAAAATGCGAGGGGCTCCAGGATGGCTGTGGGTGCTTCTCTAGGTGTTTGTTTGGCATGCTTCCGCTTCTACGAACTTCTTTTATCCAGATGGTGCCTTTTTCTCTTCCCGAATGAGTGCTTGTGATGTTTATCTTTACCCATAAGTTCGACGGTGTTGAGATCAGATATTAGACTCTGTTGTGCAACTTCGAGGGTATGATAGTCGCGGAATTCTCTGGTGGAGGCCAGGATCCGTAGAATGTAGTGACAGAAGGTTGGGGATGAGGCTTTACATACTCACCAGCATCAACTCTCTCTTGGAAAATTTTACTAATTAAAAGCCACTCTGAAATCCGACGCGGTTTATAAGCCAGCTTTCTCTCTCTAGAATTTTTTAGAGTAAAAAGTTTAGAATTCTAAGGAATAGGGTCAATATTTATAGAGGGAGATGGGCTTTTAGGGTAAACAAGTCTTGTGGACTTTTTTCTATTGTTTTCATAGGGGTATTATGGGTAATATAGGCGCGATTTTTTTGGTTCGATGAACAAGGGAGAAGATGCAGAGACAATTCAGTGATATAACGTCTTGGGAATAGGAAAAGATCTCTAAACAGATTTGCTGGCAACGATTTACGACTGTTGATGCCATAGGTTTTTCTGATCCAATCCTTGCAATCTATTAGCCTAGTAATGAAGGCTATGGTATGCTGATATAGTTAATGCCGATGAACGATATTTGGCAAGACCCGTTTCAAATCTTACTAAAGCATTGCAAGGATTGGGGGGCTACTGATTATTATGGCGTAAAAGGTAATTTGTATTCGAAGGATACATTTATTGGAAAGACATTTTTTAGAAGAGACGTGGTGGAAAGACGTTTTTTCGAAGAGACGTGGTGGAAAGACACTTTTTCGAAGAGACGTGGTGGAAAGACACTTTTTCGAAGAGACGTGGTGTTTAAAACTTTATTTAAGAAAATGCTTTTTCGAGGAGCAATTTTGAATTTAAAGAAAATATTTTCGAAGAGAAAAGCTATTCGAGGAGGCGCATTAAGGTGTAAAAGATTTTCTAAGAGGAAAGCTATTCGAGGAGGCGCATTAAGGTGTAAAAGATTTTTGAAAAGGAAAGCTATTCGAGGAGGCGCATTAAGGTGTAAAAGATTTTTGAAAAGGAAAGCTATTCGAGGAGGCGCAATAAGGTGTAAAAAATTTTCGAAGAGGAAAGCTATTCGAGGAGGCACATCTTCAAAGAGAATTGAAGGCATAAGACGAAATTTGGAAATATTTCTACAGTCCCAGTAAAAATATTTTTACTAGGACTGGGGGGGGGGGGGGGGCTACTGATGAGGAAGAATAAAAGACGTATGGCAAAATTGTAAAGAAATAGTTTATTAGGAGATAATTATAAATAAATAGTTTTATTAGGAGAGAATTATAAAGAAGAAATTTATTAGGAGAGAATTATGAAGAAGAAGTTGTATTAGGGGAAAATTGTATAGACTACAATAGAAATAGCCATTATAAAGAGGTGAAAAGATATAGAGACCAAAGATGTAATAAATAGGAATTAAAGTGTGTGGGACCCGCAATTGTACTATAAAAGGACCACACACGCTTCATAGATTCCAGGATTGAATATGATATTACTTTCTCTCTCTACTTAACCTAGATCTTACTTTCTCTCTCTAAACATGCATCTTAACAAAGAACCTAAAGATTACTTTAACACTAAAAGATTCTCGTAACACAAAATTACACCTCTAGCTATTCTCAAACTCTTAAGAGTTAATTTAGTAATTCATTGTTAAATTTCGTATATATTGAAGATCTCATCTCTGTTAGATGGATCATTGATATTTGCATCTTGTTGCACAATATTGGTTACTTTTTCTATTTCATCCCACATTTCATATTTATCATCTTCATCAAGATTAATTCTTATTTTTGTTGGTCCTCCCCACAAAACTCTTCTCCTTTCAATCAAATTCATATTCTTTGTTATTTTTTAAAACTAACTCTCCATCCGAAACCTGCAAAATTGCCAACTAGGTAATTAAATACGACACAGGAAACTGTATTGTATCTCGCATATATGATTGTGAGATGTGATACATTTGTTTAATACAATACGAGATGTGATACATGTTTTAAAATATATGTGAGACTAGAGATTAAACATGTTTTTTCATTTGTCATTTTCTTCAGAAATTTAATCAAATCCAAATTTGATTTTGTTTATATTCCCAACCATTGGTATCATTACTTCTTCTTCACTAATTGTTGTGTATTCCATGATTAATGGATACAATTATCATGTATAACAACATATTCTATATTGAAAACAATATTTTTTAAATGAGTAAGATACTAACAACCAAGAGAACAACACACCCAACAAGTTTTTCATGTTTTGTTTTGTAACTAAGCCATATTCAATTAATAAAGTTGTCATTAATTGCTATAATCTAATCAATTTTTTTTGTTTTCCCCAGATTTTTGATGTAAACAAGTATTCTACAAGATAATAACTCCTTGGATGTAGACAAGAACAATATGAAGTAGGCTGACATGATCAACAATATAACACCATCCTTTATTACTTGATATTCTTCACTTTTAATAACTTTGGTTATTGCATCTTATAAACATACAAAACTTTAGTTAATATAACTACATGTGAGACTATGCATATAATCACAAGCCAGATGTGTAATGCGAGATGAGACACACATAATCAACTTCATGTGAGAGTAGTTACTAATGAGGAATGCCATGTGCGAGATTAAAGATTTGATAGAAGAGATACCTAACTACATCACTAACTGCAATACTAGTTATAAATGACGAATGCAAAATATGAGATGTAAGAATAGAGATGCAATACTATATATAAAACTACCAGCAAGATGCGTGATACGAGATGAGAGACCATGTAAAAATATGTATTCAAAGAAGAAATTACATACCTTTATCATCAAATTTGCAATTGGTTGACTTCAGTCATTGTTGACTTTTTTTCTTATCATTACAGAAGTACATTTTTACTATCTTTGATTCTCCGTCTTCTTAATTAGAGTATCTAGGCTCGAAGTTTTATGGTTTAACGATATGTTTTATTCATTGAGTTTCACAAGAAATTGGTCTTCATATCTTTGGTTGTATTGCTACAAATATTAAACCTAATTTGAAAGTTTTTTTTTATCAACATCATAGACTCTCAGATAAGCCGATGAAGCCTATTACTTTTATGGCCATCATTTTGTTGATGAGCGAAACTTATGTCTTGATTATTTTGGCGATAAACTTCCATATTTTCTTAGTATGTGTTTTATCGTTTCACATATCACATATAGCTTTAAAATGGCTATAAAAAGGTTTTCTCCATACTAATCTATGTGAACCTCTTTTATTTTATTTTCTTTCAACTATTTGTTACTGGAAAATAGGTCTCATTTGAAAAAAATAAGTTTTTGGAATGTTTCATGTAATAAATACAAATTAGTACTAAATGAAAACATGTCAGACTAGAGACAAGTGTTTATTTCCAAGATGCGAGACTACTATTAATTTTCAGGACTGTGAAATACGATGCAAGTGTTTAGTCTCGCATCTCACTTTGCGAGATGTTAGAAAGCTAAAAACTAAGTATATTAGTTGCGAGACAATTATCACTTGTCTAGATGCAAGACAAGTGTTATTTCTAAGGACATAAGTTGCGAGACACACGTATTTATGAATTTTTCAGTTATTAGAAAACCTAATATAAAAAATACTAAAAACACGTGCAATATGATTTTATAGTGTATTTTATAACCATAGTACCAAAAACGAATCAAAAAATTGAAAAAAAATATAATTTTCTTCGAATTTCAAAACTAATCAAAACCGTTATTAAAATTTTAGATATAGTATTTTCTTCAATTACATAAATATATTATCCGTTTCTAACTAAGGTTATAACGTGAATGATCATTTCACATCCATTATTTTATATTTTAATATATTTAAAAAAAATACAATTCTAAGTAAGGTTTTAAATGTAAATGATTAAATGGTTACCCAGTATCGATATTTTAAATCGTGACGAAATCATAAAACAAAATAAAATGGTTAAATGATATTTTGTTTAATCAAAGATATGTTTTTTTTCTTGAACCTATTGTGTTTTTCGAGCAAAATTTGATGTGCTCTCGTAGGAAAACATACAAACATGGATCTTCGTCTGGCCGTATGAAAAAAAACACAAATATTTTTGGACTTAAAAATATGGTTAGTCATCTAAGTTGGCCACTTGTTATAAAACTGTCACTTATCTAACTTTTATATAAAACAATTATTTTGTTGCACAAGTAGTAATTATTGTTCGTTGTTTTTTTTTTACATTTTTGGTCACCGCTAGTGACTTTGAATAAAAAAAAGAAACCAACAAAAGATGATTTTGAGAGAGTTTTGAAACAAGTACTAACTTTGATGGCTCACTAAAGTTCTTAACTAATATTTTTGCTACTACAGACTTTACAATAAATGATTGTTGTTTTTAGATAGACAAGTAAAATAGATAAAAGAACCAACATTATTAGTTTTTAAACGGACAAGTAAAATAGATTAAAAAAACAACCTTGGATCAATAATCCATAGGGCATGGCTATAATGTGACCCAATTTGGCTATAATGAGACTCCAAATTCAGAATTTTTTTTCTTCAATGTGAAATGTCCATTTTACCCTTCATTTATAAGTCAAAGTTTTGAACCAAAAACCAACTTTTCTCCAACTACTCTCTAGAGCTTTCTCTCTCTAAAACTAGCTAAAATCTCCAAAAAAGCATGGATTTGAGTGATTGGAGTGAAGGTTTCAGCTGCAACCTTGATGATTTCGCATCAGAGGAAGAAGAGCCGTTGACGGACCATTTGGATACCCAAAATTAGGTATTTTCCGAAATTTTTCGAGTCAGTGCGAATATAGTGGTACCACCGCTATATTATTGACGAACTGCGAACTGGGAACTCGCAGTTCGTGCCAAATTGCGAACGGCTCGTTCGCAAAGTTCCCAGATGGACGAACGGACCATTCACAAAAATGCCAGATACACGAACGGTCCGTTCGCGAAAACACCAAATGCACGAACGGGCTGTTCGCAATTTGGCTGAATGTTCGAGTTCCCAATTCGCAATTTGGCTGAATTTTCGAATTTGGTATTCGCAAAAATGACCTGTTTTGGAATTTATATGATCATGTAGGTATAAATATGTTCTCATTTAATTGCATGAATGAACTATGTAGGAACCCGGTCCACCGCCATGTTCGATGGCCGATTACACGAAAGTGTTTAGTACGGACACTTATTACACCAAAGCCGATTTGGTTGATTGGGTCGAGTCCGAAAGCATAAAACTAGGATTCATTTTGGTCCGGAGTAAAAACGACGACGGTACCAAAAGCATGAAAACTCCTAGGATATATTTTAGGTGCGAGAGGCACGAGGTTTACAAACCTAACCCCAAACCGGGGTATGTTAAGAAGCGCCGAGAATGTTCATCGAAAAAATGCGGGTGTCCGTTCTACTTAAGAGGGAGTCCGGTCTCAGAGCTACCGGGTTATTGGAAAGTGGTTGTGCTAAACGGGAAACACAACCACGATCCATTTTTGCACTTGGATGGTCACTCTCGGGCCGCTAGAGATATATCGCGGGTTGAAGATTAAAGACCCGCAAAATGTATCAAGCATGCGCACGATATACAACATGCGGCAAAAACATGATTTGGTTGATAAAGCGGGCAAGACCCAAATGCAATACTTGTTTGCTAAGTTAAAAGAACACGAGTACTATGTTTGGGAGCGAAATTGTGAAGCAATGTACGAGATCCTCGAGTTGTTTTTTGCACACCCTAAAAGCATCGATTTCATGCGCACTTTTCCTCAAGTTCTTATAATGGATAGCACGTACAAGACTACAAGGTATAAGATGCCTTTACTTGAAATAGTGGGCCAAACTTCGACGAAGAAGACATTTTGTGTTGCTTTTGTTTTTTTGAGCTCCGAGAAACAAGAGAACTACACTTGGGGGTTGAGTGTTCTAAAGATGGTGTTGACGAACAACAAGTGCCCATTACCTAACATTATTGTCACCGATAGGGAGTTGGCTTTAATGAATGCTATCGACGATATATTTCCGGACGCAACTCATATGCTATGCACTTGGCATATTGGTAAGAACGTCACCTCTTATGCTAGAAAAGTTTTACCGAATGTGGAAATGGCCGAAGAGTTTGGGGAATATTACCAAAGGGTAGCCTATTCGGCCACGCTCGAAGACTATAACAAAAACCTTGCCGATATGCACCACACGTTCGCATTTTGTCCGTTTGGAACCAAATCCCCAAAACCCAACCCAAATTCATCATGCATGGTACCAAAACGATCCTACTCAATCGACTAACACGAATTTGAAGTTTTTTTTCAAAAAAAAAACAACTAAATATACATGAAAATCCGACTTTTTATCAAGAACACTAAACTCTAAAAATCACTAAAAATACTAAACTAAAATGCATAAAAATTACATGAATATGTAAAGGATTCGTACCTTAACCTGTTTGTGATGTTGGATTTGAGAAAACTTGCTGTTTTGATTTCGAGATTTTTGGTTCGTTTGAGAGAGAGTAGAGAGAGAAGAGAGAAAAGAGAGAAAATAGAGAAAATTGACTGAAAATAAAGGTTTTATATCAGGGGTAAATGTGTCTTTTTTCGGGTCTCATTATAGCCAAATGAGGTCTCATTATAGAGGGGTCTCATTATAGCCAAATGGGGTCTCAATTTAGCCTTGCCCTAATCCATAATAATACACTAGAATCTCATTTATTTTGGATCGAAAATTCATACCTACGCTTGGAATAATCTACTAGCACTCACCAAATTAAAAGTCTTCATTAAATCTTGATAAACTAACACCAGTGGACCTCTGAGGATGCCAAGACTCTCATCCACTCTTGATCAAGCACTAACCTATATAGGGGAATAGTTCATATCATAAAACTGGAATAAAATTATCACTGATTATTGGGAGATAACAATTGTGAAAATCAATAAAATAAATTGGAGTTAGATAAGTAGTTGACATTCTACTGGACATTTAAGACTTCCTTCCACTTGAAATAACATGTCAGTTACTCTTCTTATTCTGTCAATATAAGCCTAAAAGGGAAATGTAAAAATCAAATTTACATCAACAATAATGTATAATACTATAACAACAGAGTAGATGTTCACCACACAAGCATACACGTTAATGTCTACAGCAGCCAAACTGTAAATCAAATAGAACTTTGGAAAGTACACAAAAAACATTCAACAAACACTGAAATTAGCAGTAAATGGCCTCGAATGGATCACAATTTATGTTATTAGAAGAGACATTATCTTCGTCGATTCAGCATTCATGTAGTTTGTTGAGCTGCACCAGACTCCACATCCTGTTAAGAAAAAACAAATTGATTCTTCCTTCGAATCAATTACAAAAGTGTGTTTTGGTTGCCATCTCTTAGAAGAATCAATAACCTAGCAAAGGGTCGCCGATCATCTGCTCTAAGTCAGGAATCTGAAGATCAAAGAATGTCTACATCCTGTAAGTATTTATTCCGCATTATTATAGGATGATTTAACTTCATGGTTCAATAAGTTAGATTAGAAATCCGTAAAGTATTAGTATTTCTATCAAGTGGTATCAGAGCCACAATGAAATTAAATTCTTAGTTTTTCAGATTATAAAATTAGATCTATATATTAGATATGATGTCGGTTATCGGAAATTACACAAACAATTAAACAATTACGGTGGTATAATTATATATACGGTGGTATAATTATATATGCAGTTAAAAGATGTCGTATGCGGCTACTATAATTAATATAATTAAATTAAAATCTGAAATTATTAATTTAGTAACTGTCCTTTCGCCTAAAAAATAGGCGAAATATACGTGACCACCGATAAATGTGTAATTAAGTTTGCTTATATATTATATAAAGTTATAAGTGAATTATTACGAGAATTATATTATATCATTGAAGTTTATTATATATATAAATATATATTATAGTATATATATGAATAAGTTTTATATATATAAATAAATACTATATTATAATATATATTAAGAATTATATTATAATATAATTAAAGATATATTATAATATAATTAAAGATATATTACAATATAATTAAAGATATATTATAATATATTAAATTTAAGGTGTAAATTTAATTTAATTAAAGATATATTATAATTAAAGATATATTACAATATAATTAAAGATATATTATAATATATTAAATTTAAGGTGTAAATTTAATTTAATTAAAGATATATTATAATTAAAGATATATTACAATATAATTAAAGATATATTATAATATATTAAATTTAAGGTGTAAATTTAATTTGATTAAATTATACATAGACTACGAAATAGTTTGGACATTAAGTAAGGTAGTCGTATAGTATTTTTCGAAATAATTAGCATGTTTTAAGTTGTCCGAACTTCGGTAAATAATTAATGATTCAATATATCGTCAAAGTGATCCTTATTGCTGAATTAATTATTTTAGAGTTTTGACAAGTCTATGATTGACAAGTATGTAAATTTTAATCGGCCCAAAGGAAGGTTAATGTTTGACATAGTTAATCTTAGACACGAGATAGTTATTTGTGAATTGATCATTAAGAAAATTGAACTAGAAAAAAAAATCGGCCCAAAGGAAGATTTTTTTTTCTTGTCAATTAGAAGGATCAACATTAATTATGCTCAAACTCATACATATACAAATTAATATGCTTGCCCAAAGGTATCTTATTGATGTTGTAAGAGTATGTTTTATTATGCTATGTTTATTTGTTAAATACTATGGAGGTTATATGTTAAGTGATGTTTTTGGCTATTTATTGTTTGTTGTTTGTTATGTTAGCAAATTCGTATTTCTATAACCCAGAAGGCAAAAAGGCACCCATACTTAATGGGAGCAACTTTGAGCTGTGGAAAGAAGATATGTTGCTGCACTTGATGTGCCATGATTACGACTTAGCATTAAGGGTCGATGAACCTAAACCTCTGACTGATGACAGTTCTCCTACAGAGAAGAAAGAGTCAGAGGCGTGGGAAAAGTCGAACAGGATAAGTATAGGGATCATGAAGCAAGCAATTCCATTAGCATTCCGTGGTGCAGTTTCACCTGAGATCACTAATGCGAAAATATTTCTCGAAGAGGTAGAGAAATGTTTTGCCAAGAACGATAAAGTAGAGATTAAGACGCTGCTTATTAAGCTAGCCTCTATGAAATATCGTGGCAAAGGGACTGTTCGTGAGCACATCTTGGAAATGTCAAACATCGCTTCCAAACTGAAAGCACTTAAGATTGACCTTCCCGAAGATGTTCTGGTAAGCTTTGCTTTTCACTCTTTCCCTCCTCAGTATAAGAACTTCGAAACTTCTTATAAATGTCAGCGCGAGAAATGGACTCTCAACGAGCTCATCTCTCAGGCAGCGCAAGAGGAGGAAAAGATGAAGCAAGAACATCCAGAAGTGCAAATGGTGAAAGCTCAGGTGGATAAGGGAATTAAGAGAAAGTATGAAGGTTCAGATGCACATGCATCCGGTTCGGGACAAAAGAAGCATAAGGGTACGTCTGGTAAAGGGCGTTGCTTCCATTGTAAGAAACCGGGGCACTTTAAGAAAGAATGTGAAAAATGGAGGGCTATGATGAAAGCCAAAGGTATTTTCACTTCTATGGTCTGTTCTCAGATCAATTTAGTTTCAGTGCCAAGAAATACTTGGTGGGTTGATACAGCAGCAACAACTCATGTTTGTATTTCTTTGCAGGGTATGATAAGAAACCGAAGCCTGAGTGATGGTGAAACATCCATCTATACAGCTGATGGCAGTTCGTGTTTAGTTCATTCTATCTGTGATTTTCGTTTGTTTCTTACCAGTGGACATTTTTTGTATTTAAAAGACGTATTGTATGTACCTTCTTTTTGAAGGAACCTAATTTATTTTCCGTTGTTGGAAAAATTAAGTTATTCTTGTCTATTTGGAAATGAAAGTTTATGTCTTTATTTACATGATAATATTGTTGGTTCTGGAAAGTTAATAGCAAATGATAACTTGTATTTATTGGATACTATAAAGGATCACAAAGAGATAATGAATGTAGATGTACCTAGAAAACTAAATTGTAAAATGGAAAAATCAGCAAAACTTTGACACAAGCGATTAGGTCACATTTCTAGAAATAGAATTGAAAAGCTTGTTTCAGAAGGTTTATTAAGTGAACTGGATTTTTCAGACTTCAACGTTTGCGTTGAATGTATAAAAGGAAAACAGACAAAAGTGAAACGATTAGATGCATACAGAGCGAAAGGGGTCTTGGATTTGATACATACAGACATTTGCGGTCCGTTCCCTACAGCATCATGGAACGGACAACGATATTTTGTATCTTTCATTGATGACTTTTCACGATATGGGTATCTATATCTCATTCACGAAAAATCAGAGGCCATTGACAAGTTCAAAGTCTTTAAGACTGAAGTTGAAAAACAACTTGGTAAAGACATTAAGTGCGTCAGATCGGACCGTGGTGGTGAATACTACGGGAGATATGATGGTTCAGGTGAACAACGTTATGGACCATTTGCAAAGTTCCTAGAAGAGTGCGGTATAGTCCCTCAGTATACGATGCCGGGTTCGCCCAACATGAATGGAGTATCTGAGAGACGAAACCGTACATTAAAGGATATGGTAAGAAGTATGATTAGTCATTCAACATTACCTATATCACTCTAGGGAGAAGCAATAAAATGTGCGACCTACCTACTTAATAGAGTTCCGACGAAAACAACTACTAAGACACCGTATGAACTTTGGACTGGGCGTAAACCTAGTTTAAAACATTTACATGTTTGGGGATATCCAGCTGAAGCGAAGCCTTATAGGCCGAATGAAAAGAAATTGGACTCCAAAACGGTTAGTAGTTATTTCATCGGATATCCCGAGCACAGTAGGGGTTTTAAGGTTTTATGATCCTTCCACAAAGAATATATTTGAGACGGGTACAGCGAAATTCTTTGAGGATATAGAGTTTGGGGGGAAGAATTTAGTGACGAACATTCATTTTGAGGAAGAATCAATAGAGATTCATGAAGGTTCTAACAATAATACTATAGTGTCAGATGATGATATGGTAATTAGAAGGCCACTCATCACTTCAGATTCGTTAGAACATATAGATACTCAAGATGATGTTAATCTTCCTCCTATGGATGTTGTTCCAATGGAGCAAAATGAAGTTGTTCAAGAAGAACAAACTCTATCTCCTCAAGAAGTTCAAGTGCAAAATGAAGAAATTATGCCTTTGCGTAGATCTACTAGAGAAAGAAAGAGCGCTATATCTTCAGACTATATAGTGTATCTTCAAGAACATGAAGAATTTTATGGTTCAACAGAAAACGATCCTTTAAGTGTTCGTGAAGCCATGAAAAGTTCTGATTCTCACTTCTGGATTAAAGCAATGAACGAAGAGTTTAAATCAATGCAAGATAACGCGGTATGGGAGCTTGTTCCATTACCTGAAGGAAAGAAGCCGATTGGTTGTAAATGGATTTTTAAAACCAAACGGGATTCTAAGGGTAATGTGGAGAGGCATAAAGCGCGACTTGTAGCTAAGGGTTTTACTCAACGTGAAGGGATTGACTTTAAAGAAACCTTCTCTCCAGTTTCTTCGAAGGATTCTTTTCGGACAATCATGGCATTAGTTGCACACTTCGACCTTGAGCTCCATCAAATGGATGTAAAGACCGTCTTTCTTAATGGAGACATTGAGGAAACGATCTATATGTTACAACCTGAAAACTTTGTCTCTGGTGATCCAAAGTCGACGATATGTAAACTAAAGAAATCTATTTATGGTCTCAAGCAAGCGTCTCGACAGTGGTATCACAAATTCCTTGAAGTTATTGTCTCATTTTGTTTCGAGATAAATTCGGTAGAGGATTGTGTGTATCAAAAAATTCAGTGGGAGTAAATTCATATTTCTAGTGCTGTATGTTGATGACATATTATTGGCCACGAACGATAAGGAATTGTTACATACGACCAAGAAATTTCTTTCGGACAAATTCGATATGAAAGATCTTGGTGATGCATCATTTGTGTTAGGAATTCAAATTCACAGGAATCGATCCCATGGAATTTTGAGTTTATCACAAAAGGCGTATATTGAGAGTATGTTACAACGTTACGGGATGGCTAATAGCAAAGGAAAGGAAACCCCTATATCAAAAGGTGAGAAGTTCAGCCTTAAGCAATGCCCAAAGACAAAACTTGAGATTGAGGAAATGCAAAAGGTTCCATATGCTTCGGCTGTTGGAAGCCTGATGTATGCTCAAGTTTGTACACGGCCAAACATTGCTTTTGTGGTGGGTGTGTTAGGGAGATACGTAAGTAATCCGGGGATGGAACACTGGAAAGCAGTCAAAAGAGTTCTCCGGTATTTGCAACAAACAAAACATCACAGGTTAACATATAAGAAGTCGGATAAACTGGAGGTCATAGGGTATTCCGACTCGGATTTCGCCGGATGTGAGGATTCTCGTCGTTCAACCTCAGGCATTATATTTCTTTTAGCGGGAGGTGCAATATCATGGAAAAGTGTTAAACAAACACTCATTGCATCTTCCACTATGGCTGCGGAATTTGTTGCTTGTTTCGAGGCATCCAATCAGGCGCTTTGGCTGCGAAA
Source organism: Limnanthes douglasii subsp. nivea (assembly GCA_036936605.1). Taxonomy (NCBI): domain Eukaryota; kingdom Viridiplantae; phylum Streptophyta; class Magnoliopsida; order Brassicales; family Limnanthaceae; genus Limnanthes; species Limnanthes douglasii. Next base: position 230,582,093 of record JAUPFV010000001.1, read on the forward strand.
TTTTATCACGGGACTGCGAATCGTAGAAGGGATAGACAAAACCCCTTAAATTATATTGTGACAATAACTCGGCAGTTCAGTATTCAAACAGTAACAGGAGCTCGGTTAAGTCCAAACATGTAGATATCAAGTTCTTGTCTGTTAAAGAGAGAGTACAGAGTGGTCAAATTAGTGTGGAGCACATAGGGACAAACTCAATGTTCGCAGATCCTCTTACGAAGGCATTAGTACCTAAAGTTTTTATTGAACACACCATTAACATGGGTGTTGTGTACTTAGAGGATTATTTGTTTCAGTGGGAGTTTGTATTAAGCTATTAAATTTGTTTGTATTATGATATTCGCGAACTTAAGGTCATTAATGCAAACATATGCAAGTTTTCAGTGTGCTCTTGTATTTGATTATTTTTACTCTGCTGTAAGTAGACCTCCAATTAAGTGGGACTAGTTAAGAATAGATATGTAAGATTACATTTCATACTATTCTTATGCTATGCACCATGATAGATCCATGTAGTTGATTGTTGCGATATCGTGATTACTGATGCATCTATTTGCGGCTTGAAATGCATTGATGATGACTTTAGTCCTATGTCGTTAATAGTCATTTACGAGATTTTTAAGGTTATCTATGTGACGATAGAAATTTAGAACGTTCATTAAGTGGATGCATCCTATAGTAGCATATGAAGATCCAAGTGGGAGATTGTTGGAATTTCTCCATTAAGTTGGACCGTCACATATCGTATTGATGTATCGAACTATCGTTAATATTAGTCCAATAAAAGTAATCATAAAGAAAAGAACGGACTAGTAGATAAAATATGTATCATGGAGGTAATTGTATAGATACCATGTTTAATTCCGAATACTGTGAAGGATTGGATTCGGAAATAAACAACTTAAGCAAAACTTAAAGTTTTGGGGTTATTTTGTAAAACAAAATAATACCGGGTTATGGTCCCTAAGAGTGGCAATTTAATAAGGACTGGTCTTCATTAAGTAACTGTCTGAAAGTTACAGACAATTAAAAGAGAAGAACCGTTACTGGTCTTCATTAAGTAACTGTCTGGAAGTTATAGACAATTAATAGAGAAGAACCGTTACTGGTCTTCGTTAAGTAAATGTCTGGAAGTTACAGATAATTACTTAATGAAGAACCGTTTTCTCACTTCAGTTCTATATAAGAATGAGTTTCTCATTCTTGAAAGAAAGGAAAGAAAATACAGAGAGAAAATCCTTTAACAAAAAACAAATTGATTCTTCCTTCGAATCAATTACAAAAGTGTGTTTTGGTTGCCATCTCTTAGAAGAATCAATAACCTAGCAAAGGATCGCCGATCATCTGCTCTAAGTCAGGAATCTGGAGATCAAAGAATGTCTACATCCTGTAAGTATTTATTCCGCATTATTATAGGATGATTTAACTTCATGGTTCAATAAGTTAGATTAGAAATCTGTAAAGTATTAGTATTTCTATCAAGGCTGATATGCGTCTCTGGTAGTCCCCAAACCGAGCGACGGACTCGAGAACGGTGAATCTTCCGTATAATAGATGGCGAATTTTCGATCACTCTTAAAGAGAAAAACTCTTGAGAAATTTAAAGATGATATTGCCATTGTTTTTATGTAGTTCTTTAAATTCAACTCTTCTAATGCAGTTATTTTTATTATATGCTGTAGGGAAAAATAATCCCACGAATGCGGAAATTAGAACAAACAAGAGAACATAATTTAACGTGGTTCGGCTAATTTGCCTACGTCCACGGGAGAAAAATAAGAATCACTATAACTCAAAATATTACAGAGATTGGAGTCTCACTCCACACACTAAAGAGTTATACACTCACTTTTCTCACCCAAATATTATACCCCAAGAAGAGAATAGTAATCTCACAGATCACTCAAACAAATTCTCCTAAACACTACCCGTATTTCTCTCTCACTCAAAGTATTTCTCTATAAAATGTGTCACACACAATATTGCACTCTAGAATGTTTCTTTCAAGTGCTTCAAGTGATGCTATCCAAGACCAACTCATGGTCCTATTTATAGCAAAACAAAGCTTACAAAAGAAGCCACTTATGCTTACAAGAGAAGTTAATGGTTACTTGCAAGAAACCCACTTGCATTAAATGAAAAGAGGTTGCTTGTAAGTCACCCTTCATTTAATGCTTAGTTGTTTCTTGTAAGAAACCAAAAGGTAGGGCCCACACTAATAAATGTGTGAAAGAGAAGTGAGCAGGCCCTACAAATCTCCCCCGCCTGCTCAGGAGGAGAGTGTTACCAGTCCGGCAAACTCTATGCACACATCAAGCTTTTGTTTCGGCAGTGACTTTGTCATCATATCTAATCCATTGTCATCGGTATGAATCTTCTCAATACTCAGCTGCTTTGACTCTAAGGTTTCACGAATCCAATGGTATCGAACATCAATATATTTCGATCTCGAATGCAAACTTGGATTTTTACTAAGATGAATGGCGCTTTGACTATCGCAGTGGAGAGTATAATTTTCTTGATTGAGGCCCAACTCTATAAGAAACTTCTTTAACCATAAAATTTCTTTACTAGCTTCAGTAATGGCAATATATTCAACCTCGGTAGTGGATAATGCAACGTATTTTTGTAACCTTGATTGCCACGAAATTGCTCCCCCTGAAAATGTCATCAAATATCCCGAAATAGATTTCCTACTATCAACATCACCAGCCATATCTGAATCCGTGTAGCCTTCAAGAATAGGTTTACCATTGCCAAAACATAAACATAGTTGAGATGTTCCTCGAAGATACCTGAATATCCATTTTACAGCTTCCCAATGCTCTTTTCCAGGATTAGATAAAAATCGGCTGACTACTCCGACGGCATGAGCAATATCAGGTCTTGTACAAACCATGGCATACATCAAACTGCCAACAACTGAAGAGTAAGGTATTTTATTCATTTCTTCCATCTCACTTTCTTTTGTAGGTGATTGCTTGGAAGAAAGTTTAAAATGCCCTGCAAGTGGAGAAGTAACAGGTTTCGCTTTGCTCATGCTGAATCATTCTAAAACCTTCTGAATATATTTTTCCCGGGACAACCATAATTTGTTGTTCACCCTATCTCGAGTGATTTTTATCCCAAGAATTTGCTTTGCGGGACCCAAATTCTTCATTGCGAAAGATTTGCTGAGCTCCATCTTCAACTTCTCTATCTTTCCAATATCACGACCAACAATCAACATATCATCCACGTAGAGCATAAGGATGATAAAATTATTTTCAGAAAATATCTTAATAAAAACACAATAGTCAGATGAAGTCTTATTATACATGTGTTCCACCATGAAGGAATCGAACCTTTTATACCACTGTCGTGGGGCTTGTTTGAGACCGTACAAACTCTTCTTTAGTTTGCAGACCAAATGCTCTTTATCTTTAGTCTCAAACCCTTCAGGTTGCTTCATGTAAATTTCTTCTTCCAAATCACCATGGAGAAAAGCAGTTTTCACATCAAGTTGTTCAACTTCCAAATTCAAGCTAGCAGCTATTCCAAGAACAACACGAATAGATGACATTTTTACTACAGGTGAAAATATTTCGTCAAAATCAATACCTTTTCTCTGACCAAATCCTTTGACAACCAGCCGCGCCTTGTATCTTGGTTGTTGATTTCCTTCTTCAGTCTTCAGCTTAAACACCCATTTATTGTTGAGTGCTTTCTTCCCTTTTGGTAACTCTACCAAATCGTATGTGTGGTTCTCATGCAATGACTTCATCCCTTCTTTCATGGCTTTCCACCACTCTTTCTTTTGAATGTGCAGCACAGCTTCTTCAAAATATTCAGGTTCTCCCCCGTCAGTAAGTAACACGTACTCATTTGTTGTGTATCTAGTCGAAGGCCGACGATCTCTAATGGATCTTCTCAAATGGGGTTCTTCAGTATGATTTCCTTCAACTTCAACTGTTTCTTCATGGTCGGGAGCCTTGCCATGATCCTCATACTCAACTGGAAATGGTGCATCCGGAACTAAGTTAATTTTAGTATTGACATCTGATTTTGTATTCTCGTCGTTCTTCATATCTCCAAGAGTTTGGTCTTCGAAGAACACAACATCTCTACTTCGAACGACTTTTCTACTTCTTGGATTCCAAAGTCTATAACCAAACTCATCATGTCCGTAACCAAGAAATATGCATTCTTTGGTTTTCTCATCCAGCTTGGATCTTTCATCTCGAGGGACATGCACGAACACCTTACACCCAAACACCTTCAAGTGTTTGTAACTTATGTCTTTCCCGGTCCATATTCTTTCGGGAATTGCACCATCTAAAGGAACTGAAGGGGATAAGTTGACAAGATCTACTGCCATCATCAATGCTTCACCCCAGAAGGACTTTGACAATCTTGAATGGGAGAGCATGCACACGATCTTGTTACAAATAGTTCTATTCATTCTTTCTGCAACACCACTATGTTGCGGGGTCTTGGGTACCGATCTCTCAAGCCTGATACCATGAACTCTGCAATATTCTTCAAATGGTCCAATGTATTCACCACCATTGTCGGAGTGAATACATTTCAAAAGTTTTCCAGTTTTCCTTTCAACGTTGGCATGAACCTTCTTGAATACTTCTAACACTTGATCTTTGGTCTTCAAAGGATACGCCCACACCTCTCTGGAATGATCGTCAATGAATGTGACAAAGTATAATGATCCGCCGATACTTCTGTCACCCATAGAACATACATCTGTATGTATTAGATCAAAAATATTATTCTTCCTATGTGGTCGTCCTGCTCGAAATGCGACTCTGTGTTGTTTTCCTGCCAAACATTGAGTGCATTGCTTTAAAGGAATATTTGGAAGATTGGGTAGAAGATTTTCTTTCGTGAGAATTTTAAGTCCTTTCTCACTCATATGACCAAGTCTGGCGTGCCATAAATTCGCTGAGTCTTCATACTTGATCGCATTCGCTTCTACTCCACTTGATTGTTTTGTTTGCATATAATACAAACGAATAATCTTCTTACCTCTGGCCACGACCAGATTTCCTTTCTTAAGCTTCCAAACTCCATTTCCAAATGTGTTTTTGTATCCCATATCGTCAAGCTGACCAGTAGAGATCAAATTGATACGGATGTCTGGAACATGTCGAACATCTCTTAATAACAGCTTGCAACCGCTGCTAGTTTCCAGTGTTGCATCACCTCGACCAACAATTTCACATCTTGCCTCATTTCCCATCTTGACAAAACCGAACTCACCACTTGTGTAAGTTGTCAAAAGACTTCTATCGGCTGTTACATGGAATGATGCTCCAGAATCAATCATCCATGTGTCTTGGCATGCGAGGTTGACACGTCCATCGTAAAAAATTAGGTATGTTTCACCATCGTTGGATATGACAGCTGCATTTCCTCTATTGTCTTCATTATTTTCCTTAGCCTACTTTTCTCTCAGCTTCCAACAATCTTTCTTGAAATGTCGAGGTTTATGACAGTAGTTGCAAGTGAAGTCTCCTCTTGACTTTGATCTGCCTCTAAACTTGCTTTTGTTTCTCGTGTCTCTGGAGAAATTTTTGTTTCTAGTTCTTCCTCTCTCTGTGACTAGTGCTTGTCCTTGAAGGTGGCTGAAAGAGCTTTGCTCCGCTCTTCTTTTGCCTTCTCTGTTGATACTTTCCTTTACCATGCTTAACGTCACCTTTCCTTGTGGTGCTGAATTGCTAAGAGCTACCACAAGTGTTTCCCAGCTATCCGGCAAAGAACTTAACAAAATCAACGCTTGAATTTCTTCAGCTAGGGCCAGCTCCATGTTCGTCAAATTGTCGAGAATCTCGTCAAATTTCGCCAAGTGGTCAGATACACTTTGCCCATCATAAAGTTTCAGGTTCATAAGTCTCCTTATGATGAAAGCTTTATTTTGAGCGTTTTTAGGCTCATACATTTCTTCTAAATGCTTCCATAATTTGAAAGCATCAGTTTGTTTTGCGCTGTCGCGAATCGCCCTTGTTTCAACCCACTATCGAATCACACTAACAGCTTTACGGTTGAGTTTCTTCCAATCTGCTTCACTTGTTGCATCTTGTTTGACCCCTTTTAGTTCAATAGGATCAAACAAGTCTTTACAATACAACAAATCTTCCATCATGGTTTTCCAAATGGAATAATTTGTTTCCGTGAGTATGATCATGGAATTGCCACCAATATTCGTACGTTCCTCCATTTTGTACGAAGAAGAAGGATGTGGAACTGCAAGTTGGCTCTGATACCAGTTGTAGGTAAAAATAATCCCACGAATGCGGAAATTAGAACAAACAAGAGAAAAGAATTTAACGTGGTTCGGCTAATTTGCCTACGTCCACGGGAGAAAAATAAGAATCGCTATAACTCAAAATATTAGAGAGATTGGAGTCTCACTCCATACACTAAAGAGTTATACACTCACTTTTCTCACCCCAAATATTATACCCCAAAAAGAGAATAGTAATCTCACAGATCACTCAAACAAATTCTCATAAACACTACCCGTATTTCTCTCTCACTCAAAGTATTTCTCTCTAAAATGTGTCACACACAATATTGCACTCTAGAATGTTTCTTTCAAGTGCTTCAAGTGATGCTATCCAAGACCAACTCATGGTCCTATTTATAGCAAAACAAAGCTTACAAAAGAAGTCACTTATGCTTCCAAGAGAAGTTAATGGTTACTTGCAAGAAACCCACTTGCATTAAATGAAAAGAGGTTGCTTGTAAGTCACCCTTCATTTAATGCTTAGTTGTTTCTTGTAAGAAACCAAAAGGTAGGGCCCACACTGATAAATGTGAGAGAGAGAAGTGAGCAGGCCCTACATATGCTATATTCCTAGTGGCCTTTAGTAGTTAACTATCATTATTGATTTTTTAGTTAGTCATATGTAAGTTTGATAACATTAAAGCTATTCGATTCAAGTGGTGCTAAAGATGCTTCTTTGATCGAGTAGGCACAATCAACTGGTAGAGCCTTTAGGGTTTTGGGTTTTCAGGTTAAATACCGGTAGACTGAACGCATAAATATACCAGTTCTTTGATGCTGTTAAAAAACACTCTGTCATCCTTACCAAGTACATGTTTTCTGATGCAGTCGAGATACACAGACTAGAAAGGAACAAGGCTTTGCTTCTATTTTTATGAGAATGGCCACCAAAAATGTTGCCACATAAGAAAATTGAGACCTTTGAAGCACACTTAAAGGCCTTCGTGCTTGGTCACTGGCCCAAGAAAAGATCAATCTCTACGAACATGATCGGAAGTCCCTGTCGTTCAAGTTGATCCTATTTTTAGAAGAATGGATGGTAGAGCTGGTAGTTTGGTGAAGTAGAATCCAGTGGTTAATAGTCAGGCTAAGAGTGTCTGGAATTTCCTCCTTACTATAAATGTGCCCATGAATTCGTTGCATTCAAAATGGTATATCTCAATTGGGTGTGAGCGGTGTATCAGGCCGATGTTTCAGTTCAACATGAAAGAGAATGAAGCTGGTGGTGGCAGGACGCAAGCATAAGGAGTGTTGCCAACATGAAGGGAGTATAGTAGAGGAAGCTGCAAATCGTAACAGAAACAAAACAGCTACTGGTAGTGACATTTCTAATTTATTCAAAAGCTCGTGGGGTGGTCGCCTTAACATGACTGAAATTGGAGAACATGACTGAACCATGGCTCGTTGTGCTTTATGCACCTTGTTATCCTTTCTGTCAGGTAATCAATCTTTGAGTATCATCTTCTTCTTTTTTAGATTCTATTGATTAAGGAATGTTAATTGGTTTTTAATTTGTAATTTGATCTGCCAATGGAAGAATCTCATCACCAATTAGTTGATAAGTTAGCTAGAGCTGGCTTAAAAATGGCTAAATTCAAAGTTGATGGCAACAAAATTTGTTGCATTTAATCTCGAACTTTAATTGTGTCCTTTGAATTTGTCCGTTTCTTTTTCACATTGTCGTTTCACTTTGTGCTGTCTTTTTGTCTACTCAAATTTGGACTATTTAATAGTCTTTCTATTACCTAATAAATCAGATCAGAGATTTAGCATTATCCCTGTTGTCTCAAAACGGTGTATATTAATCTGTTTTAAGATTAGATTTGGTATCAGATCCTGAAGGTCTTAGCAGACGTATTTGTTTCACAACGATGGAGGTGAACAAAGGAAAAGGAGGTTCGTACGGCCTAAGCTACCCAATGCTGGATAGAAGTAATTATACGGCTTGGGCTATCAAAATGAAAGTTTATATGCAAGCGCAAGGGGTCTGGAATGCAGTAGAGCCAAAAGATCCCAATGTAGCTGTCGAAGAGAAGACAGATAAGATAGCGCTAGCAATGGTTTATCAGGCGATTCCCGAAGATGTATTGCTCTCAATTGCGAACAAGGGAACAGCGAAGGACGCCTGAGATATGATAAGAACCTTATGCCAAGGTGCAGACAAAGCAAAGAAGGCACGAATTCAAAACCTAAAATCTGAATTCGAAATGCTGAATATGGGTGACAATGAAAAATTTGAAGATTTTCACATGAGAATGAATAGCCTCGTTACAAATATTCGAGCTTTGGGGGAAACGATGGAAGAATCATACATCGTAAAGAAACTTCTGCGTGCTGTCCCTGCCAGATTCCTACAGATAACTTCAACACTGGAGCAATTTGGAGACATCGAGAGCATGACTGTCGAAGAAGCTGTGGGTTCACTCAAGGCACATGAACAACGAGTAAAAGGAAGGACAGAAACGAAGGAGATTCAACTCATGTTGACAGAAGAGGAATGGGCTAAACGAGAAGGAGCCAACAAAAAGCTTCTATTGACGTGTGAAGAATGACTGAGGCGAAACAATGGTGACAGATCCACAAGGGAGAGAGGCCATGGAAGGTTTGAAAAGAGTGTTATCAAATGCTTCAACTGTAATATCTATGGTCATTTCGCCTCAGAATGCAGGAAACCAAGGAAACACAAGAAGCGGAGGCGAATTTGGCTGCGATGGAAGATGATGAAATGGCCCTACTCTTGGCCAAACATGATAAAGACTCGTCAAATCTTCTCCTGAATGAGGGCAAAATGCTATCTACTCAATTTCCAAGGCGTGGAGAATGTGCAGGCGAATCAAATGTCTGGTACCTGGACAATGGTGCAAGCAGTCATATGACAGGTTTTAAAGAAAAGTTTGCAGAACTGGATGAGAGTATATCTGGTGTAGTGCGTTTTGGAGATGGTTCAAAAGTCGAGATAAAAGGAAAGGGCACTGTGATATTACTGTGCAAAAATGGAGAAGAAAAGATGCTGCGAGAGGTGTATTATATACCTAGTCTACGTAATAACATCATATCATTGGGACAGATTTCTGAAGAAGGCAATAATGTGGAACTCAAGGGCGAATTTCTGAGGATCTACGACAACAAAGACAGATTATTGATGAAGGTAAAACGATCTGCCAATCGACTTTACAAAATTATTATTGAGACTAACAAACAGGAATGTCTGATGACTAAAACGGATGACATCACGAGATTGTGGCATGCCCGTCTTGGGCACGTCAATTATCAAGCCATGGCTCTCATGTCTAAGCACCAGATGGTAGAAGGAATGCCCAGGATAATAAAACCAAATGTCGTGTGTGATGGGTGCTTAATGGGAAAGCAAACCAGGAAGGTATTTCCAGCCAAATCCAAGTTTAGTGCAAAAAAGGTACTAGAACTTATACATGGTGATCTGTGCGGTCCGATATCTCCAACTACTACCTCTGGATACATATATTTCTTTTTGTTAGTTGATGACTTTAGCAGGTTTATGTGGGTGTACTTTCTAAGAACTAAGGATGAGGCATTCGAAGCATTCAAAAAGTTTCGTGTATTGGTTGAGAACGGGTCAGAGAAAAGAATCAAGGTGCTGAGAACTGACAGAGGAGGTGAATTCAATTCTAATGAGTTTAAAGAATACTGTGAGAATGCATGAATTGAGCGACACCTCACGACACCCTACACTCCACAACAAAATGGAGTGGTAGAGCGTCGAAACCGAACTATTGTGGAGATGACTAGAAGCAGTCTCAAGGAAATGCAATTGCCATCAAAGATGTGGGCTGAAGCAGTCAGAAACTCGGTATACATCCTCAATAGACTACCCACGCGAGCATTGACAGGTAAGACTCCGTATGAAGCATGGACAACAAGGAAACCACACATAAGTCATGTACGGGTCTTTGGGTGCTTATCGCACATGAAAACTCCAAGTGTGCACAACACAAAGCTGGATGATCGCAGTAAAAAGGTAGTTAATCTGGGGAGAGAGCCTGGAACTAAAGGATACCGTTTATATGATCCCAAGGAAGATCGTATACATATAAGCCGTGACGTCATTTTCGAAGAAACGAAGCAATGGCCGTGGAGTATGATTGCAGATAGGGAGGAGACACAGGAGAGTTTTATTGTGGCAAGTATACCCGAGGTTGATGAAACAGGTTAAGATGAGACCGGAATCGTGGAGTATGGTGATGACAACCATAGTGGCAATAACACCGAGACGTCAACACCACAGTCGCGGGCTTCTGAGTCTTCTCAGTCCTCTGTTGGATATGACAACTACAGTAACACTCAGGTATCCACTCCACATTCTCAGTCGTCTGCTTCTAGAATCAATCGAGATAATTACGATGATAGCACAGAGCCAAAAAGATTCAGACCTTTGAGTGAAATTTACAATGTCACAGAAGAAATAAAGCTTGATGAAGAAGAATTGTGGCTCATGGGGGTAGATGAACCAGTCAATTATACACAGGCAGCAAAAGATGTCAACTGGAGGCAAGCAATGAGGCAGGAGATGGATTCTATTGAGGCAAATGATACATGGAAATTGACGAGTCTACCACCTGGACAGAAGATCATAGGTCTGAAATGGATCTATAAATTAAAAAGGGATGCCAACGGGAAGGTGGTAAAATACAAGGCACGCCTCGTAGCAAAGGGTTATGTACAAGAACATGGCATTGATTTTGATGAAGTATACGCACCAGTTACTCGGTTGGAGACAGTGAGGTTGCTATTAGCTTTGGCAGCTAAAAATCAATGGGAAGTGCACCATCTCGACGTAAAGACGGCCTTCTTGAATGGAGATATAGTGGAAGATGTATACGTTGCCCAACCAGAGGGATTTGAAAGAAAGGGACAAGAGCACCTAGTGTACAAATTGTCTAAAGCTTTGTATGGACTTCGCCAGGCGCCTCGTGCTTGGTACGCCAAACTGAATTCATGTCTTATAAAGCTTGGATTTACTCGTTGTCCGTACGAGCATGCTGTATACACAAGGAAGGAGGGAGAAAACAGTTTGGTTATTGCAGTATACGTAGATGACATTCTAGTAACAGGCACGAGTGTCTTAGCAATCAAGGATTTCAAGAACCAGATGAAGCTTCAGTTCGAGATGAGCGACATAGGAAAGCTCAGCTACTACTTGGGAATGGAAGTTGAACAAGGAGAAGGATATATCGAATTAAAACAAGCAAGTTATGCACGAAAAATTCTGGAAAATACAGGCATGGCAGATTGTAATCCGACGAAGTATCCAATGGATCCAAAGGAACAGCTTGATCGAGACGAGACAGGAAAGTTGGTCAATGCTACAGACTACAAGAGTATGGTAGGGGGTCTACGATACTTGGTTCATACGCGACCAGATATCGCATACTCAGTGGGAATAGTCAGCCGATATATGGAAAAACCCACAAAAAGGCACCAGGATGCAGTGAAAAGAATACTCAGGTACGTTAAGGGAACTATACAACACGGGTTGGTGTATACAAAGAATAGTGGCAATAATGTGTTAACTGGGTTTTCAGACAGTGACTTGGGTGGACAAATTGAAGATAGAAAGAGCACAGGAGGAGTAGTTTATTACTTGAATGAGAGTATTATCACTTGGGTCTCACAAAAACAGAAGTATGTTGCTCTATCATCGTGTGAAGCTGAATTCATGGCTGCTACCGCAGCAGCTTGCCAAGGTATTTGGCTTATAAATACCCTTAGGCAGATAACACATGAAGCTGTTGGCCCAGTGATTTTATGCATAGATAATCGATCTGCAATCGACCTGGCTAAGAATCCTATGTTCCATGGTAGAAGCAAGCATATCGACATAAGGTTTCACTTTATCAGGGAATGCGTAGAGCGAGGAGAAGTAGTCTTGAAACATGTTTGCAGTAACGATCAAAGAGCAGATATTTTGACAAAGGGGCTAGCTACTATCAAGTTTGAAAACATGAGGAAACTATTGGGAGTAAAAAACTTGAGTAAACGAGGTTGAGATTAGGAGGGAGAGTGTTGCATTTAATCTCAAACTTTAATAGTGTCCTTTGAATTTGTCCGTTTCTTTTTCACATTGTCGTTTCACTTTGTGCTGTCTTTTGTCTACTCAAATTTGGACTATTTAATAGTCTCTCTATTACCTAATAAATCAGATCAGAGATTTAGCATTATCCCTGTTGTCTCAAAACGGTGTATATTAATCTGTTTTAAGATTAGAAAATTCTATAATATTTTCTGACACACCCATGATATTAGTCCTGAGCCTGTCCCTCCATCCATTATTTTCTCTTTTACTAGGTTAAAACTTGAATAAAACTAAGATTTAACGTAGAGATATAGTGTTTTCAAGCAAACTATCCAAAACTGTGTTTATATCCAACCCAAAACAAACTATGAAGTTTGGTTGAATAACGTATATATTAAATGTGTAACTTTTATCTATGAATATGAATAAAAATAAAAATATATAAAAAATAAAAAATAAATACCATAGAGTTTTTAAATTCTATGAACATAAGTCGTCATTTCTATTTGGTATTGATAAATATTGGGTTAATAATTTTTTATTTTAATTATTTATAAATTACTATATAAATTATGTTATAAATAAATATAATGATAATAAATCTTAATAAATAGTTATTATTGATGAAATCCGAATCTATTTGGATCCAAACACAAAAATATTTATTCAAAAAATACAAAATTTAAAGATAGAATAATAACAATTCATTCTTAAAATCGTGATGCATGATTTTTGGTCACGAGCATGACTTACTCCACCAACTCGGCTACCCCTTTATGAGATTTTTCACGATCGTAATGTATTTATATAATAGTGATGTTGACGAGTTTTGTGGCTCGCGATACCCATAAGTGCATAAAATTTATATTAGACTTGGTGTACATGATTAATCAATAAAGCTCAATAATCTAGTTCAAAACCATGCAACGATCCAAAATTTTGAGTCAAAGCTGATCAGGTTAGCTTCATGCTTACTGTTTAGTGCCTATCAGTTATTGCTTACTGCTTAGTGCCTGTTAGTTATTTCCTAAACTTGCCTCACTAAAATCCTCGCTTGAGAAAAATAAAATCTATTTTGTCGAGGGGAAAAGAGTACAAACAAGTAATTATTTTATTTATATATGGTGGCATACAATCAACAACAATTTAAAGTGTGTCCAAGGTATGAACTATGGTGAAATTATGTTAGAAGCTTGAGCATGAACTCATAAGATGTTTAAGATAAAAGCTTGAGATCGAGCTCGTGAGGTGCTTTAGACGAAGGCTTGAGCTTGAGTTCAAGAGGTTCTTTAGATAGAGGCTTGAGTTTGAGATCATAAAACGCTTCAGACGGGAGCTTGAGCTCATAAGGCACTTGAGATGAAAGTTTGAACTTGAATTCAAGAGGCACTTCAAATGGAATGTTGAGCTTGACGTCATGAGGCACTTCAGACGGAAGCTTGAGCTAAGCTCAAGATTTTAGTTAATGGAAAATGATCTTAACCCTGATAGTAACTCTCCATAAGTAGTAGTTATTAATAATGATCTAATGGTTGTTGTCATGACGCTATCTTCAAGAACCTAATTTTTCTCAAAAAGCGTCGAACCCCAAATAAGTGGTTAAATGTTGAAGATTATGGAACCCATAGTAAGAAAGAGAAGAGAATAGGCCCCATTAGATGTCAAACGCACATGGAAGAAGATTGCGAAAGTTAATGGTTCATTGGAGGAGAAATATATTTAAGCACTTCTATGAGTGGAGGTTTGGCATGAGCTTCATAATTTCTTAGTTTTAATGAATGTTCCATAAAACACAGAAAGAACATTGATGAACAGAAGGAAAAACTAAAGAGTTAAACAACCATTCACCTGAATATTTGGATAGTTGATCAACACAATCTAACTCAATTGAGGGGTCAAGTGGAAGTCTTTAAGGAGAGAATTAGAATTTGAAGATTGAGATTCATAAAGTGTATGAAATAGAGCTAAACATGAAGTAGTTAGAGGAGAATATGTCGAAAGAAGAGACATCCAAGACAAATTCTTTGAAAGATGACGAGGCCTCAAAGAATAAAACTTTGATACCAAAGGTATAAACTAGTGAAGACAACTTTGACCTTTGCAAAAAGCATATGGTTCTTGGATTTTATAAGATAGTTCTTGATCTCGAGTTTTGTGTTTTGTGGAAGATGGTTCCCGAAGTGGAAAGACCAAAAGGTTTACCCTTAAAGTTTGAAAAAGAAGCTAAAGAAGAGCCGGAGGGTGAAACGAGAAGATAGTGGACACCAAAGATAGGTATAGAGAGAGAGAAGTAATGCAAAGCTTACACATAGAGTAATAAATTTTTATCCATTTTTAGGATAATTATGTCTTATATTTATAGTGATGTTTATGGGGTTTGTGTATTATGAGGTCCATAAGTACATAAAACCTCTATTGGACTTGCCTTACACATTCATTCAATATGACTTAATAATCCGGTCCAAAATGAGGCGACACCCCCGCTGATAATTTGATTATCTAGAATTATAATATTAGTGGTTGAACAAACAATATATATATATAATAGATAAATTTTTTAAACTTTGAAATACAATAATAATATTATATCAAAAGAATATTGAAAATTTATCGGCGTGGGGATATATAACATATGGTAGTGTTTACCTCCATGGCGTACAAACTGCGATATTTCAGATGAAAACTTTGATATGACACATGTAAATCATTAAAGGATCGAGCTATCCTTTACGGGGCATTGTTGTTTGGTTTTAGAGATGTGAAATTGGGTTGTACAACAATTTGATATTATATAGATCATTCTCTAATATAGAGGTTATATGAGTGCATATTAGTATTTAGGATCAGAAGTCTACTACATACTAATGCTCTAACTCAAAAGCCTAATTGTGAAATTTGATAATGAATTTTTGAAAATTTAAAAATAAAATATTTTTAATTTATATATATTATATTGAACCGAAATTGGATTTGGATTAAAATTTGACTAGATATATATTTAAAGTAATTACATGTATATTTATTATAAGTTAGTTTGTCAATGGTAACTTGGTTAAAAATCACCACTAGTCTCGTATGTTTTCTGTTTGTCTTAAATTAGTCTTCTTCATTCACTTTTGTTTTCTACTAGTCTCCCATATTTTGAAACTTTGAATGGTAGTCCCCCACACATGCGATTTTTTAGGAACTGCCATGTAGCAGCTCAACTTGTAGATTTTTTGTTTCACATTTAATCCCCAATCATTTTTCAATAATATCTACTATTTAAATTTGAATATTATTGGAAAAAATATTGGATGTGTATTATTAAAAAATAATTGACGAGATCAAATACGAGAAAAAAACTTTACTATTTGAACTATCACATGATAGCTCTAAGCAATTGCACACATAGAAGGAGTAGATATTAAACATTTTAAAACGTGAAGAATACTAAAAAAGAACAAAAATGACTACTTTGATAAAAACACAATTTAGAATAATAAAATGATTTTTAGCCCAACCCAATTATTTTTTATATATGTATATATAAGGTATAGATAATGAAAACCAACTAAAGTAGGAAATAAAGAAGTTGGTATCCCCCGAAAGGGGTAGCTGAGTTGGTGGAGTAGATGGGCTCATGATCGAAAGGTCATGCATTTGACCCCCTCTACAAACGTTTTCTTGGATTGAGTTTGACATCTTGTGTGGTTTACCTTTTGTGTTAGTTAACAGGGATTCCGTCAGAGTGAGGGTTTACCCTGTGCGCACTTGTTGAGTAGTGACTGTTGGTTCATTCCAAAAAGAAAAAAGAAAAAAATAGAGGTTGGTGTCAATTAGTTAAAATTTGGGTGAGTTAGATGGGCATCAGGTTTTCATTATATAAACTTCAGATATACTCTAAATTTTAAACGTAAAGAGGAGAAAGGGAAAAAAAATAAAGAACCTTAAACCAAAGTACAAAATAAGAAGCTAGAATGGAAATTGGTATAATGGTTGTTATGTTGATAATCTTGATTGGTTTATCGATTAATGGTGGTTTGCTAGACAAGCGTAATCATAAATTTATTATGTTAAACAATTTTGGTTATGAATTAAAGTTATGGAATTGGAGTGTTGAACATGGAATTGAAGTGGGAATTATGAATTAAAATATATTTTTTTAAAAAAATGAATGATATTATGCGTAACAAATAAAATTAATGAGTGAAGATATAGGTTCGTGGAAAGTAGAGTTTTCTCTTTGAACATAGGCACTCGTAATCGTGGTTATTCGTTTTTGGGTGAAATTGATTTTTTTAAATAAGTAATATAATACCGATAATGCGATTTAATCAATTTTATGTTTGTTTAATTCTTTCCAAAATGATATTTGAGATACGAATGATTATACAATAATGTGAATTTTAAGTATGAATGTGTGGATTTTGGTAAAAAAATTACTTGTGTATTGCATTTGTACAAACATTCATAGGTGCTGAATTTTGTGGACAATGTGGGTGGTCGATATGGATGATATAAGCTCATGTGTAGATGATATGAGGTCTTGTATGGATGGTGTGAGGTTTTCTTTGGACGATATGAGTTTTTGTGTGGATGCTTTTGGTCTTTTATGGATGATGTAGGTACTCATGTGTGGACGATTGAACGTCTTGTATGGAAGATAAATGGCCATGTGTAGATAATGCATACATGATATGATTCATTCATCATTGCATATATGATAAATTGTTTGAGATTTTTATGAATATAATTATATTATTTACATATTGTGTCATTATTCGTGTTGTGTGGTGATGCCCACCTCACACAATTCCATGTGCGTGCAATAGATTAAGTTATGGTTGCGACTTGTTTGGTCATGTGACGAAGCTTATGGGATATTTCGTAATGTTTATTCTGTTACCCATTAGCCAAGTTAGTACACATGTGAGCCAATGTAAATTTGGACTTGTATCAATTTTGTTTTTGTTTTTGTTTAACACACTATGATGATGAACGTTGCATGTTTTTGGCTTAAATTAGTGAACAATCATCGACTATCCCGTTTTCTTTCATTTAGTCCTTGGACTTCTAAATCACCAGTGAGGGTCCCTCGACTTAGTAAAATATATAAATTTAATCCATGACTTGCAAAATAATTTTAGTCATTCTACTTGGAAAAATCTATAAATTTAGTCCATGATGAGTGGCTTTGTCTTGGCGTAAGGGATACAATTTATAGATTTTGGAAAGTTGATTGACTAAATTAATAAATTTTGCAAGTCAAGAACTAAATTTATAGATTTTTCAAATTTTAGGGACCCTCACCGGTGATGGACTATTCACTAATTTAATCTGAATTTTAAGTCCTCGATTTGTATGTATATAATGTAAAGGTTCATCTCCCCATTTTTAGGGAAATACAAATAATTTATTTTGCTTATAGTGTTGTATTTGTACCTCGTAAGGTCGGGGTGCGATAGTTTGGTATCAAATCCTAGGTTTAGTAGAATCTGTAGACTTTGTAGATGCGATTTGACTAGGACGACAAACCATGAGAAATGTGTATTAAATATGAATTGGTGTGAGTCATCATTATTTATAGTGTTTGAACTAATTTGTCAACATATTTAATTTAACAATAAGAGATGAATTACGAACATAGTGAAAGACATGAAGTGCGCATCCAAGAGGAGGACAAAAATGTAATACAACCCGAAGGTATAGTGGAACAAGATCAACTAGTACAAACAAGTATGTTAAAAAAGGATGAATCGAGAATGTGGTACGTACAGTTCAAAAAATATAACCCATTAAAGCTCAATGGTACGAAGAGTCTAGAAGATACATAATAATGGTTAGGTAGAATTGAAGATATATCTAAAGTAATGTAAATATCGAATGAAAACACTGTGACTCTAGTCGTATTTTGATTTATGGACCAAGCTCATCACTGGTGGAAGGATATGAAGACCCATATAAAGTTGGTATTAATAATAGAAAAGTAGTGACATGAGAAACTTTTAAGTGTGTACTTCGTGAAGTTTCTTCCCATAATCGTATGGACAAGAGAAACAAAAATACTTTGTGAATCTGAAACAAGAAAATATGTATGTTGAGAAATATTACGCAAAGTTCACAACTTTATCTTGATATGCACCAAAGTTGGTGAGTAATAACGAAAGCTATGTCAACAGGTTAAATATGGACTACAATACAACATATGTGTAAAGTTGGTATTCTTGTTAATCATCAATTTAAATACAATCCTAGTACATGTTTGAAGTTGAATATTGGTGATTTTTCTCAGAACATATATGATGTTATCATTGTTTGAAAGTTAATTATTTGTCATGAGTTAGATGTTGAAAAGTGTTTAAGGACCATACGACAAAAAAATGGAATTTTGCAATAGAGAAAGCTGAAGCCATTGTTAATAAGTTGGAAACATTATTTAAGATGTGACATATTCGAGTGTCTATGTATTTGACGTGGGTTACAAATACTTTATTAATTAAAACAAAAATGGACAAATGATGTATGTATATTTTACTAATTTGAATCATACTTGCATAAAAGATGCAATACTATTACATCATATTGATCAATTGGTGGATTCTACAACATGGAATGAATTTATGTCGTTTATGGATGCTTATTTAGGATATAATCTGATCAAACCCAATCGTTGAAGAAAGTACAAATTTTATGAAAAAAATGAGGTTTATATTGCTACAGAGTGATATTGTTTGGATGAAAAACTTTAGTGTGACTTATTAACAACTTGTAATATTTTTGCTAAGAAATTGAGAAGGAATATGAAAGCCTATATGTATGATATGATAGTAAAAAATATAAAAGCAAGTAATAATACGTTACTATTATTTGAAACTTTTGATAATATTCAAAAGTATAATTTGAATTTGAATCCATTGAAGTATTCATTTACAACAATTTGTGGAAGATTTTAAGGTTATATAAAAAATAAAAAATAAATTTAAGTCGATCCATTTAAGTTGAAACCTCTAAAAGTAATGTCTCCGTCCAAATTTATCAAAGAAATTCAAAAATTAAGAGTATGTTTGGTACCTTTATTATAATTAATTTCCAGAGAATTAGACATAAGTATTTATTCTTTAATATATTAAAATGGGCAAACAATTCGGTTGAGATGATAAAAATTTATAAGATTCAGAAGAGTTAAAAGAATATCTTACTTCACCCAAGTTATTATCTACACCAAAAAGCGATAAACATTTATTTTTGTATTTGGTAGTTTCAAAATTTATCGTTCGTACGGCTCATGTGCGAAAAGATGGTGGTATTTAATTACCGATTTATATATGAGTAAAATGTTTGTTGATTCTTAAACCAGGTACCGTAAATTGGAAAATCTAGTTCTTGGTTTGATGGTAACAAAGAGAAAAATGCTACCATATGTCCAGGATCATGTAATTATAGTGCATACTTCTTCCTATTAAAAATGATTGCAAAAGCCAAACATATCCAATCGAGTAACACGGTGGTCCATTGATTTGGAAATATAGAATAAATTTGAACCTCGTAAATCAATGAAAGCATAAAAAATTGTAGATTTCATCAATGAGTTTCAAGATGAACGACCTAGTGTGGAAAGTGGAGATTTAGAAAAAAGTAAGTCAAAGGAATAAGATTGGATTATACATGCTGGTAGAGCTTTGAGTTCAAATGGTAGTGGGGTTCGCGTTATTTTAATCGATATAAGTGAAAAAAGATTAAACAATCAGTTAAGTTAGGTTTTATTTTGTTACTACAAATAATGAGGTTGAATGTGAAGCAATATTGTCTGGAATGCGATTAGTCCAGATTTGTAATGCACACGTGATTTTTTTAATATTAGATTCTCATGTAATATTTTTTCAAGCTCAAAGAGTTTACGAAGAAAAACAAAAGAATAAAAGAGGGTATTTGGAAATTGTGAAGCAAATGAGAAGCAACTTGAAAACGTGTCGTATGAGGAAATAATACATTTAAGCAATACAAGTGCAAATATATTGGTAAAGTTTGGATGTTTAGAAGATTGTTTGTTTGTAATTGTCCAAAATAGTCCTTCAATTATAAATGACGTTGACAATCAATAGGTTTTTTTTGTCATTGGAAATGAGGATTGACTTTAGGAATATTTTATGTTCTTGAAAGATCAAGTACTACCACAAGATAAAGTACACACTTGAGGTTTGTATTTACGACCTACCAAGTATGTTATCCGTGATGAAGTACTTTATAGAAAATAATTATACATGATATTATTGCCAAGCATGTTATTCTCGTTGTTGAAATTTTTAGGAATGAAGAAGTTTTGTTCATTATGAGTAATTTCTTAAAGAACTAGCTCAAACACATTATGGTTAAAGGTGTTTAATACGTCGTTTCTCTTAGCATGATATTATTGGTTCATGTTAGTAACTTATGCAAAAATTATGGTTAAGAATTGTAATCTTTTTTCGTGTTTTGCTAACACAAATCATCTGTACATTGAGGTTATGCGATCAAATCCTTCCTCATGTCTGTTAAAAATACAATTTCAATATTAGTCCTTCATTATCTCACCAATTGGTAAATATTAAATCTCAAGATTTCAAACCATTATGTAGTACTAAAGTTTTTTTTCTAGCAAAAGAGTAAAATTTTATTGATCGTAAAGGCATAAAACCAAAAAATTACAGATGAAGGTATCTAAATGTAAGAAATAACAAAGAATAGGCATTTAAAAACAAATATTTCAAAAGAAAATTTTGAAGGGTGCCAAAATTTGGTCTTCCCTCCCAAATGAGAGCTAAGGCCAAAGTGAAACAAATTCAGCTTATCAGGCATGAATCAAACGAAACTATCTTCTAATCCATCAAAGCCTCCGATTCTTTCACCAACGAAAATTCTTTTGACGAAGAAAAATAAAACTCTAGCAGATTGCAAAGCTCTGTACTCTCCGACAAGTATTTCCTCATATCATCATCTTCAAGCACTCTTCTGTTTCCAACCTGAAAAGAACTCAAGCGCAAAAAAAAAATACGAGAAAAACTAAGAGAAGATTATTTAATATTGATGTAATTAAAGCCAAAACTTTGGAGGAAGACAATGACCAAAAGATTAGATAGGGCATTAGATGTGATACTAAAAATATTTATGACCAATATTAACGAAAATGTTCAATTAACCTTTTAAAATAATTTTAATTGGTGCTATCTAAACTCCAACTAATAACTATTTTTTTTCCGGAGGGAACCCGCAACCGCTACTCAGAGTGCAATGAGCACGCACATGGTAAACTCTCAGTCTGATGCAATAGCATGCAAACCAACGCCAGAAGGTAAACCACACAAGGTGACAGGCTCAGCCGATAAAGCGTATGTAGAGGGACTCGAACTCATGACCTTTGATCACAAGCATTCCTTAATCAACCAACTCGGCTGCCTTTTTGGACAACTAATAACTATTTAGAACCCTAAAAGGTGGAATGTATGAAAAAAAAGATATTTTTAAAAATATTATAAATAAAATTAAAAGAACTCAACCGCGATTGTTTAATATTCCCATAGTTTAATCTCACTTTTCACTGTTATAAATTTAGTTTTCAAATATTAGAGTTTAGAAAGAGGGATGCTCGAAAGATGGGTGTGTATAAAACTAATGAATTTAATTCTAAAAGATTAATATAAAAAAAAAAATCATATAAATCTAAATTACAAATGCGATGATGGAGTCAAGCCGGAAATTAGATAACATATACGCCTAAAACAACCATTTCTTTAGGCTGCTCCATTGGCGGACACCTAATAGTCTAATTAATTCTTTTTTTTTCTTATCTAATTTAAGCTTCGATTAAATTAGAACAAAATACCACTTGGATTATGGGATATGCTAATCCAAAATCTTCGTTACCATGTCAATCAATTCAAAATTCTATGAATTGAAAGGGGTAGTCGAATCTTTGTTACCATATCAATCGATTTAAAATTCTATGAAATCGAAAGGGGTAGTCGAGTTGATGAAATAGATGATTTTGTGATTAAAAAGTTATGCGTTCGATTCTTTCGATTTTTTTATGGGTTGTAATCTGTTACCTGGTGTGATTTACCTTCTGTCGTTGGTTTGCAGACAATTGCGTCAGATGGAGTGTTACCCTGTGCGCATTCGTTGAGTAGCGGTTGTGGGTTCCTTTCGGAAAAAATATATATTTATATTTATAATTCTGGACTCACTGCTGAAGGAAGAGCTTTCTCTCCAAAAAAATGTTTCTTGAACTTTAAGCATCCTGAAAAGTCAACCAACAACGATCAAAGAAATCAGGCCCACGAAGACTTCACATCTCTCTACTCATCCTTACACCCACACATTCAAGATAGTTCCAAATGAATACTTCGTCAAGCAACCAACACACACATCTCTCTACTAATCCATACACCAACACATTCAAGACAGTTCCAAATGAATACTTCCTCAAGCAACCAACACACAATAGTTAAGATCTTATGCATGCACTGTCTTTCAACCTAAGAGATACCCAATCATCAAGCCAATCTACACTAAACAGAGACAAGACCATATATCATTGTAGTTTTATGGAAATGCAAACAAAAGCCTTCAATCATCTTCTACACACACGACGATAGGAAAGTTCTATAAAGGTTTTCCCATGAAACAAATCTTAAATCAATTTTTTGAGGCAAGAAAAATTGAAGGTGATTTCTTATATTCTGATTAGGATTCAAGACATATTTTTCTTGAATTCTCATTAAAATTTGGTCAAGAGGCGTATGGACTGTGGGTGACAGTTCACTAAGAATACTAAAATGGCTACATCAGGATAGAGAACTTACCATAGCATATCTACAATGAATATTTCATACACTTAATAGCCTCTTATGTTAGTGCACCGATCAAAACTTGGATCCCACCCAAGAATCAAGATTTATACAACGCGTGTTATGCTTTTATAGAGCTTAACATCTCCAATAAACTATATCACCATGTATGGGCTGGTGTTTGAAGTAATAAGGGAGCCTGGGACATGACAAGAAAACCTGCAAGAAAATGAATCAAGAAATATATGAGAGATTCAATGCCAAAGATCAGAAATCAATTAATGAAATCAGCTCACCAACAAAGAACACACCACTAGTTCAAAAGGAAGATAGAAAAATTAGTACAACAAACTAAAATCTATCATAGTTTACCCTCATGGATATGATAAATCTAGCAAAAAGATAGTTAATGAGAGACCTCCTCAAAGAATTATCTCCTCTACCTCACCAGATTCAAACCGTATTTCAAAATAAGACCTTATTGAAACAATCAAGAACCTAGATGAAGACTATACTCCTCCCAAACTATTAGCTTCAATGTTGTGATATCCCAAAAGGAATCACAAACAAAATAGAAATTCTCTTCAACAAATGTATATGGGGTTCAACCCAATAATCAACAAAAATAAATTGGTGCTCTTGGATCAAAGTTTGAAAACCATATTCATAAGAAGGCTTGATTATTAAAAACTGTATTGATACCCATGATACTTACTCTTGTAAGCTCTGGATAAATTTGAGGAAGCAAAAATCCTTCCGGACTCTATTTATGAAGAGTATTTACTGCAATAATCAGCACCCTCTGCAAACTAAATTTTCTACTATTACTTGATGTAACTAGAAATAACCGGGGATGAATATTGAATGAACTGTATAGTGGAATAGTGTCAGAGGAATAAGTACAAAATTGTAGAGAGAGAAAGTAGTCAAATCAAAGTATCAATCATTATAAAAGTACTATTTTCCCAAAAATAGATCTTTCCTTATATAGGGTCAATGGTGGGCTCCACTGTCACATGCCATGTTTAATTAATTACATGTTGGTCCTCCTAAATACACTTGTTTTCTATGTTACCCAATATTTATAAATAGACCCTTATGTGCTAATCTAATTATCAATTAAACCCCATAAAAGTCTTGACATTTTATGCCCTTATAAGTAGCCCCCTAATTTTGCAAAGAGTCAAGAAAAAACTACTTGATCGCTGGGCCTTCTGGCTAAATGTTTGTGCCAGAAATTCTCCCAACCTGGTTTGGCCTGTAGTTATCTATCGGAAGATACTGACGCTGCGAATCATACGTTAGTTGTCGACCTTTTGTTGCATGGTCGGCATTTGTAAGTCTCGATGTCGACGATACTTTATTATGGGTCGAATTGTTGGTCCGTTGTATCCTTACACTTATATTTTAATTAATGTTATAATCAACCTCTTTTAATTTAAAGAAACAGGCATTGGTTCAAATTACCTTTTTGAAAGCCCATCTATTTTACTCATAACATATGTTTTCTTACTCGCCCACGTGTCCCTCATTGACTTATCATCTATTTTTGAAATTTTCGTTTGTTGAACTACCCAATACGAGTATTATGAAGCTAGTCGCCTAGGTCTGTTGGAGTGTTCAGGGTGGACATGTGTCTTGTAATGACTTGAGTATGTCTTAACTCATTTTTTTTGTTAAGTGACTCTTGATCTTCCCGATGCTCTTTTTGATTACGCTTTTCCATGGAATGAACCGTTGCCCTCCTTAATTTCCTATAAATACTCTCACTTCTTCATTTTCACATTTCACCTAAGTTGTAGAGAGAGAGAAACACTTGCAGTTCTCCTCTTTTCCTAGAGAGAAAATCTCCAATATTGTTTATGAGAAGACCCACTTCTCATAAGAGAGTTAAGAAAAAGTCTGACCATCCTGAAAAACCAGTTTCATCGATTATCTTAGTGTTACTGAAAGGGCTGACGAATACCGAGCCACGAGATTAATCCACAAAGGCTATATATCTCCACTGAGTTCAAACCAGCTAATTTTTCTAAAACCTAAAAACTCATGTTCGTCCAAACCTTCTTCAAAAGCGAGTCCCTCGACTATCCCGCGGGCTTCTTCGAAAACCAGGGCTCCCGACGCTGCAACTCGTCCTACAACCCCAAAAAACAGAGATCCCGACGCTGCTACTCGTTCTACAACCTCGAAAACCAAAGATCCTGATGTTGCTACTCGTTTTACAGCCTCGAAAACCAAAAATCTCGATGCTGCTACTCGTTTTACAACCTCAAAAACCAAAGATCTCGACGCTGATACTCATCTTACAGCCTCGAAAAACAGAGATCCCGAAGCTGTTACGCGTTATACAACCTCAAAAACCAAAGATCCCAACGTTGCTACTAGTTTTACAGCCTCGAAAACCAAAAATCCCGACGTCGCTACTCGTTTTACAACCTCAAAAACTAAAGATCCCGAGGATGCTACTCGTCTTACTGCCTCAAAAACCAGAGATCCCGTTGATCGAGAAGACAAAAATCCTTTCTTAACCATAGGCGATTCTAGCTATTCGTCTACTACTCTCGAGTACGTCCAGCTAACTCCGACCATCATGGGGCGTTAAACCAGTCATAACACTGCAACTACTCCTAAATGGGTGGTACAATAAGATGAAGAAAGGAGGAAGCGTGAAGAGGTTACCTCTAAGAAAGCTGATATCTCACTACTTGGTCATGCTCGAGTTAACAGCAACTCTAGCATCGTTATTGCGACTCCCTCTACTAAGGAGTCGACGCTTGCTGATAAAGATTTTTCCCGAGAAGGCCCAGAAAACCGAAATTGAAAAACCAATTCCCAAGCCTTCAAAAAAGGTATCTGTTTCCATGAGGGTCGAAACCCAAATTACCAAACCAATTGTACAGACAAATTCGGCGGCTCAAACTACTCTTGTGGCTGGCGAGGCTGATAAGGAACCAGTTCCCCCTCCCCTCAAGTCACCGAGGTCGTAAATGACTACCACATTCTTCTGCCCAAAGATCACATTATGTCTCTTTTTTCTGCGAAGTATATGTACTAAAATCCCGATGAAGAGGCCGGTTTAAAAAAAATCTAAGGGATTCCTGACTGTGTGAACATTCAATTCCCGAAGCCCGCTGAAACCCCTTTGTTACTGAAGTCCCAAGAAATAGTGTTTTTTACAGAGCTCTTCAATTGGGGTCTGCGACTTCCTCTTGACCCTGAAATTGTCATATATTTCGAGATCTGCCCGACCCAGTTGACCATTAATGCATGGTACACTTTAATGTCGACCATAATGGCCTCTTGACTAGTCGAGGTTCCGATATCCATGGAAGATTATATAGGCATTGATGAGTCCAGAATCTTCTAACACTGCTTACTGAACTAACCAAACAAGGGAAATTCAAATATAAACATCCCACTGAATCATCCGAACATGAAAAAATTATAAATAAATAGGTCTTTAAACTCGACCCGGTTTCATAATTTAACCTGAAAGCCCATGGGTCCATAATTAAGGGTATAAATACCCCAAACACTTTCATTAATGAGGGTAATGAACATTTAATACAACCAGGCAGCTCAAATCTCTCACTACTAAACACCCAAACATTTAATACTCTCAAAAATTTCCCAAAACAATGAACAAAATTACCCACCACTTAAAATAAACCTCACCAAATTAGCGACCACAGTGGGAGAAGAAGGTGCCTGAATCTAGCATTCAAAACCGGTAAAAAGTATTGTTTGGATGGATCCGAACGAGCACGAAATGCCACCACCTTTGGTGGAAGTGGTTGGGGAAAATAATTAATACACAACCGAAGAGCGAGATAAGTTGAGAGCTGAAATAGAAACATTGAGGGACACTAAAAAGGCAGAGATGGGTATAAAGGAAAAGTCAAAGGCGTCATCCATTCACCATACTGACAACCCAAGGGAGAATGACCCATCAGCAAATCGGTGGAAAGCTCAAAATCTGAGTCCTCCAGTAGCTCTTTGAACGAGGATGAGCTTGAGGAGTCGTTGTCATCAAGAATTAATGAGGGGAGGTCCAGATATAAACAAAATCTAGTTAAAAAGTATTCAAGAAAGAGAGATAGGCATGATAGATTGAAGAGGCATCTGGGTAAAGGGTCATCTCACAGCCACATTCATAGGCATGTGGACCAACTGTTTATTGATCCCTTTGCTTTCCATGATAAACCAGGTATTTTTACAACACCCAATGAAGATATAATTTTTAGTCGTGGCCGGAATTGGAGGCAATTGCCATTGTCTGCCAAGATACTGTCCGGAAACCTTCCTAAGAGGTTTGACATTACTAAAATGGAAAATACGATATGAGCAAAGATCCAGACAACCATCTGGAACAGTTTAAAAAATTTAATGATGAATTTTGATGATGATGACAAACTTCTGTGTAGAGCCTTCTCCCAATCCTTTACGAGAAGTGCTCTAAAATGGTACAACAGCTTGCCACACGGTTGTATCAGAAACTTCGATACATTTTGGGTTGCCTTTCGAAGGCAGTTTGTACGGAGTAAAGAAGTGAAGGGCAATGGAGATACTATTATCCATTGTGCCTAAGAACCAAATAAGTCACTAAAATATTATATAAGCCGGTTCGTAAATACCAAGAATGGGTTAGCTGATTGCTTCGAGCAAGTAGTAATAGCTTCTTTAAGACAAGGGTTAAACCCTGGGAATCTAGCTGATTCAGTAACCAGAAAGAAGGCCATTACTTGGGGCGGTTTGCTAAATCAGGTGGAAAAACAAATCAACGTGGATGCAATAAAGAATACTAGGGTTTATAGACAAGTGAGGTCTGCCCCAGCTGCTCCAAACCAGAACCAGTCCGGATACAAGGCCAAAGAAACCGGACAGAGGTTGGTGAATAAAGCATTTGTTGATCAGATTGGTAGAAATATGGAAGTGTACAATAATGATATGATGGTTAAAAGCGTAGAAGAGGAATTGCACCTAGTTGATCTTTAAGAAACTTTTGCCAACTTGACAAAGGTGAATTTAAAGTTGTATCCAGAAAAGTGTGTGTTTAGGGTGCAGTCCGGAATGTTTTTGGGTTATGTAATAAGTGAAAAAGGGATACAACCTGATCCCGACCAGCTTGATGCTTTGTTAAAAATGGACCCCCCTCAAAATATTAAAGAAGTATAAAGGCTGACAAGAAGGTTGGTTGCTTTAAATCGTTTCATTTCTAGGTCTTCGGACAAATGTGCTCCGTTCTTTCAAACCTTGAAAGAAGCTAAAGACTTCAACTGGTCCCCACAATGCAGCCAGGCTTTTAATGAAATAAAGAAGCATTAAAATTTGTTTCTTGAAAGTGATTGAAGGTGATTTCTTATATTCTAATTAGGATTCAAGACATATGTTTCTTGAATTCTCATTAAAATTTGGTCAAGAGGCGTATGGACTGTGGGTGACAGTTCACTAAGAATACTAAAATGGCTACATCAGGATAGAGAACTTATTATAGCATATCTACAGTGAATATTTCATACACTTAATAGCCTCTTATGTTAGTGCACCAATAAAAACTTGGATCCCCCCCAAGAATCAAGATTTATACAACGCGTGTTATGCTTTTATAGAGCTCAACATCTCCAATAAACTATATTACCATGTATGGGCCGGTATTTGAAGTAATAAGGGAGCCTGGATACACATTAGCTACAAAGATCTTCCCAAATATTGATGTCACTGCTTTCATATGAGACATGACAAGAAAACCTACAAGAAAATGAATCAAGAAATATATGAGAGATTCAATGCCAAAGATGAGAAATCAATTAATGAAATCAGCTCACCAACAAAGAACACACCACTAGTTCAAAAGGAAGATAGGAAATTTAGTACAACAAACTAAAATCTATCATAGTTTACCCTCATGGATATGATAAATCTAGCAAAAAGATAGTTAATGAGAGACCTCCTCAAAGAATTATCTCCCCTACCTCACCAGATTCAAACCCTATTTCAAAATAAGATCTTATTGAAACAATCAAGAACCTAGATGAAGACTATACTCCTCCCAAACTATTAGCTTCAATGTTGTGATATCCCAAAAGGAATCACAAACAAAATAGAAATTCTCTTCAACAAATGTATATGGGGTTCAACCCAATAATCAACAAAAATAAATTGGTGCTCTTGGATCAAAGTTTGAAAACCATATTCATAAGAAGGCTTGATTATTAAAAACTGTATTGATACCCATGATACTTACTCTTGTAAGCTCTGGATAAATTTGAGGAAGCAAAAATCCTTCCGGACTCTATTTATGAAGAGTATTTACTGCAACAATCAGCACCCTCTGCAAACTAAATTTTCTACTATTACTTGATGTAACTAGAAATAACCGGGGCTGAATATTGAATGAACTGTATAGTGGAATCGTGTCAGAGGAATAAGTACAAAGTTGTAGAGAGAGAAATTAGTCAAATCAAAGTATCAATCATTAGAAAAGTACTATTTTCCCAAAAATGGATCTTTCCTTATATAGGGTCAATGGTGGGCTCCACTGTCACATGCCATATTTAATTAATTACATGTTGGTCCTCCTAAATACACTTGTTTTCTATGTTACCCAATATTTACAAATAGACTTTTATGTGCTAATCTAATTATCAATTAAACCCCATAAAAGTCTTGACATTTTATCCCCATATAAGTAGCCCCCTAATTTTGTGAAGAGTCAAGCAAAAACTACTTGATCGCTGGGCCTTCTGGCTAAATGTTTGTGCCAGAAATTATCCCAACCTGGTTTGGCCTGTAGTTATCTATCGGAAGATACTGACGATGCGAATCATACGTTAGTTGTCGACCTTTTGTTGCATGGTCGGCATTCGTAAGTCCCGATGTCGACAATACTTTATTATGGGTCGAATTGTTGGTGTGTTGTATCCTTACACTTATATTTTAATTAATGTTATAATCAACCTCTTTTAATTTAAAGAAACAGGTATTGGTTCAAATTACCTTTTTCGAAAGCCTATTTATTTTACTCAAAACATATGTTTTCTTACTAGCCCACGTGTCCCTCATTGACTTATCATCTATTTTTGAAATTTTCGTTTCTTGAACTACCCAATACGAGTATTATCAAGCTAGCCACCTAGGTCTGCTGGAGTTTTCAGGGTGGACATGTGTATTGCAATGACTTGAGTATGTCTTAACTCATTTTTTTGGTTAAGTGACTCTTGATCTTCCCGATGCTCTTTTTGATTAAGCTTCTCCATGGAATGAACCGTTGCCCTCCTTACTTTCCTATAAAGACTCTCACTTCTTCATTTTCACATTTCACCTAAGTTGTAGAGAGTGAGAAACACTTGCAGTTCTCCTCTTTTCCTAGAGACAAAAACTCCAATATTGTTTCTGAGAAGACCCACTTCTCATAAGAGAGCTAAGAAAAAGTCTGACCATCCTGAAAAACCAGTATTCGGTTTCATCGATTATCTTAGTATTACTGAAAGGGCTGTCGAATACCGAGCCACGAGATTAATCTACAAAGGCTATATATCTCCACTGAGTTCAAACCCGCTAATTTTTCTAAAACCTAAAAACTCGTGTTCGTCCAAACCTTCTTCAAAAGCGAGTCCATCGACTATCCCGCAGGATTCTTCGAAAACCAGGGCTCCCGACGCTGTAACTCATCCTACAACCCCGAAAACAGAGATCCCGATGCTGCTACTCATTCTACAACCTCGAAAACAAAGATCCCGATGTTGCTACTCGTTTTACAGCCTCGAAAACCGAAAATCTCGATGCTGCTACTCGTTTTACAACCTCAAAAACCAAAGATCCCGACGCTGATACTCATCTTACAGCCTCGAAAAACAGAGATCCCGAAGCTGCTACGCGTTATACAACCTCAAAAACCAAAGATCCCAACGTTGCTACTAGTTTTACAGCCTCGAAAACCAAAAATCCCGACGTCGCTACTCGTTTTACAACCTCAAAAACTAAAGATCCCGAGGATGCTACTCGTCTTACAGCCTCAAAAACCAGAGATCCCGTTGATCGAGAAGACAAAAATCCTTTCTTAACCATAGGCGATTCTAGCTATTCGTCTACTACTCTCGAGTACGTCCAGCTAACTCCGACCATCATGGGGCGTTAAACCAGTCATAACACTGCAACTACTCCTAAATGGGTGGTACAATAAGATGAAGAAAGGAGGAAGCGTGAAGAGGTTACCTCTAAGAAAGCTGATATCTCACTACTTGGTCATGCTCGAGTTAACAGCAACTCTAGCATCGTTATTGCGACTCCCTCTACTAAGGAGTCGACGCTTGCTGATAAAGATTTTTCCCGAGAAGGCCCAGAAAACCGAAATTGAAAAACCAATTCCCAAGCCTTCAAAAAAGGTATCTGTTTCCATGAGGGTCGAAACCCAAATTACCAAACCAATTGTACAGACAAATTCGGCGGCTCAAACTACTCTTGTGGCTGGCGAGGCTGATAAGGAACCAGTTCCCCCTCCCTTGAGGTCGCCGAGGTCGTAAATGACTACCACATTCTTCTGCCCAAAGATCACATTATGTCTCTTTTTTCTGCGAAGTATATGTACTAAAATCCCGATGAAGAGGTCGGTTTAAAAAAGATCTTGGGGATTCCTGACTGTGTGAACATTCGATTCCCGAAGCCCGGTGAAACCCCCTTGTCAGTGAAGTCCCAAGAAATAGTGTTTTTTACTGAGCTCTTCAACTGGGGTCTGCGACTTCCTCTTGACCCTGAAATTGTCATATATTTCGAGATCCTCCAGATCTGCCCGACCTAGTTGACCCCTAATTCCTGGTACACTTTAATGTCCACCATAATGGCCTCTTGACTAGTCGAGGTTCCGATATCCATTGAAGAGTATATAGGCATTCATGAGTCCAGAATCTTCTAACACTGCTTACTGAACTAACCAAACAAAGGCAATTCAAATATAAACATCCCACTGAATCATCCGAACATGAAAAAATTATAAATAAATAGGTCTTTAAACTCGACACGGTTTCATAATTTAAACTAAAAGCCCATGGGTCCATAATTAAGGGTATAAATACCCCAAACACTTTCATTAATGAGGGTAATGAACATTTAATACAACGACACAGCTCAAATCTCTCACTACTAAACACCCAAACATTTAATACTCTCAAAAATTTCCCAAAACAATGAACAAAATTACCCA
Organism: Limnanthes douglasii subsp. nivea; assembly: GCA_036936605.1. Taxonomy (NCBI): domain Eukaryota; kingdom Viridiplantae; phylum Streptophyta; class Magnoliopsida; order Brassicales; family Limnanthaceae; genus Limnanthes; species Limnanthes douglasii. The sequence goes on from JAUPFV010000001.1 coordinate 230,614,429, forward strand.
CCGCTTAAAATAAACCTCACCAAATTGGCGACCACAGTGGGAGAAGAAGGTGCCTGAATCTAGCATTCAAAACCAGTAAAAAGTATTGTTCGGATGGATCAGAACGAGCATGAAATGCCACCACCTTTGGTGGAAGTGGTTGGGGAAAATAATTAATACACAACCGAAGAGAGAGATAAGTTGAGAGCTGAAATAGAAGCATTGAGGGACACTAAAAAGGCAGAGATGGATATAAAGGAAAAGTCAAAGGCGTCAGCCATTCACCATACTGACAACCCAAGGGAGAATGGCCCATCAGCAAAGACTCATGTAAGTACGAAAAAGACCTATGTCAGTTCCAAGATGTCTCACCGGTCCAAACCGGTGGAAAGCTCAAAATCTGAGTCCTCTAGTAGCTCTTTAAACGAGGATGAGCTTGAGGAGTTGTTGTCATCAAACATTGATGAGGGGAGGTCCAGATATAAACAAAATCTAGTTAAAAAGTATTCAAGAAAGAGAGATAGGCATGACAGATTGAAGAGGTATTTGGGTAAATGGTCATCTCACAGCCACAGTCATAGGCTTGTGGACCAACTGTTGATGTATCCCTTTGCTTTCCACGATAAACCAGGTATTTTTACAACACCCAATGAAGATACAATTTTTAGTCATGGCCGGAATTGGAGGCAATCGCCATTTTCTGCCAAGATACTGTCCGGAAACCTTCCTAAGAGGTTTGACATTACTAAAATGGATAAATACGATATGAGCAAAGATCCAGACAACCATCTGGAACAGTTTAAAAATTTAATGATGAATTTTGATGATGATGACAAACTTCTGTGTAGAGCCTTCTCCCAATCCTTTACGAGAAGTGCTCTAAAATGGTACAATAGCTTGCCACACGGTTGTATCAGAAACTTCGATACATTTTGGGTTGCCTTTCGAAGGCAGTTTGTAGGGAGTAAAGAAGTGAAGGGAAATGGAGATACTATTATCCATTGTGCCTAAGAACCAAATGAGTCACTAAAAGACTATATAAGCCGGTTTGTAAATACCAAGAATGGGTTAGCTGATTGCTTCGAGCAAGTAGTAATAGCTTCTTTGAGACAAGGGTTAAACCCTGGGAATCTAGCTGATTCAGTAACCAGAAAGAAGGCCATTACTTGGGGCGGTTTGCTAAATCAGGTGGAAAAACAAATCAACGTGGATGCAATAAAGAATACTAGGGTTTACAGACAAGTGAGGTCTGCCCCAACTGCTCCAAACCAGAACCAGTCCGGATACAAGGCCAAAGAAACCGGACAGAGGTTGGTGAATAAAGCATTTGTTGATCAGATTGGTAGAAATATGGAAGTGTACAATAATGATATGATGGTTAAAAGCGCAGAAGAGGAATTGCACCTAGTTGATCTTTAAGAAACTTTTGCCAACTTGACAAAGGTGAATTTAAAGTTGTATCCAGAAAAGTGTGTGTTTAGGGTGCAGTCCGGAATGTTTTTGGGTTATGTAATAAGTGAAAAAGGGATACAACCTGATCCCAACCAGCTTGATGCTTTGTTAAAAATGGACCCCCCTCAAAATATTAAAGAAGTATAAAGGCTGACAAGAAGGTTGGTTGCTTTAAATCGTTTCATTTCTAGGTCTTCGGACAAATGTGCTCCGTTCTTTCAAACCTTGAAAGAAGCTAAAGACTTCAACTGGTCCCCACAATGCAGCTAGGCTTTTAATGAAATAAAGAAGCACTTGTCTTCACCAAAACCCCTTTTTAAGCCCGTTGAAGGAGAGACACTTTATGTGTACTTGGCTGTGTTAGAATGTGCTATAAGTGCGGTTTTGGTAAAATAAGTGGACAATTATCCTCGTTCGGTGTACTAAGTCAGCAAGAGTTTGATAGATACTGAAAAGAGGTACTTAATACTTGAAAAGATGGAACTAGCCTTAGTGATTGCTGCTAGAAAAATGAGGCCGTATTTTCAGTCTCACTCCATCGTAGTCCGAACGTCTTTCCCGCTAAAAAATGTTCTTCAGAAGGCAGACATATCAAGCCGGATGACCAAGTGGTCAGTGGAGTTGGGTGATTATGAAATTGATTTCACTCCACGAACTGCTATCAAAGCTCAATCTGTTGCTGATTTATTGGTAGAGTTTCATTCTAACAGAAGTTCTAAACAAGCTTGAGAGGGAAAGACTAAAAAGGAGTGGGTTTTCCGGACAGATGGTGAATCAAGAGCAATGGGTTGTGGAGCTGGGATTTATTTAACCACTCCATATGGTGATAAATTATACAAGGATACATGCTTTGCTTTCAGGGCCTCTAACAATGAGTCTGAATATGAAGCAGCTACAGTTGGTCTTAAGTTAGTTTTTTTATGTATAGCTAAAAGAGTTAGATTGATGAGTGATTATCAGCTTTTATATCCACCATGCTAAAGGTCAGTCTGAAGCCAAGAATGAGCAGTTGATTAAATATTTATTCATTCTTAAAGAAGTAGCAGCCAACTTCAAAAGTGTTTGTTATGAGTATATACCTAGATCAGAAAACACGCTGGCAGATTCCTTGGCAACTATAGCATACTCTAAGTCCTACCCATGGGTTTCATGTACAAGAATTCCCATCCATACAATCAAATGAGAACAAACAAGAGGAGGAGAGCTTGAGTGTACAAGTAGTTCAATCAAAAGATTGGAGATATTCCCTTCTTCAATACATTTCTGATGGGATTTTGCCTCAGGAGAAAGCTATGACAAGGAAAATGAAACACAAGGCTCATGGTTTCTTGATAATAAGAGAAGTTCTTTATAGGAAGTCATTCCGCAGACCTCTCCTGCGTTGTTTGGTTGTTGAAGAGTCCCAACTAGTTTTATCCGAGCTACATGATGGAGAGGGATCATCACACTGTGGCTATAAAGCTCTAACCCAGAGGGTTTTATGGGCTGAATATTATTGGCCATCCATAATGGCAGAGGCTAAGGAATTGGTAAAAAACGTGTGACCCATGCTAAAGGTATGGTAACGAAATTCATATCCTAGCAGTTCATATGGAGTCCATTTATGAGCCAATACCTTTTGCTTGTTAGGGACTGGATTTAGTAGGACCTCTACCAATGGCGTCCAGAGGGTGCATGACTATTATTGTAGCCATTAATACTGAGGATCTTTGACAGATCAGATTAATCTGGTTGGATGATGACCATCAAAATACATGTCATCGAAGATATTAAAAACTCTCACCTTTGATGAGGGAGAATTAAATATGTATGAGAAAATTGTAAGGAAGTATTTTTATTGTGGAAGTATTGTAAAAAAGAACAATAGAAGTAGTTATTATGAATAAGTGAGGAAATATGGGGACTAAATGTGTAATAAGGTAGGAATTAAAGTGTGTGGGCCCATTATTATACTATAAAAGGACCACACACGAGTGGATAATCGGATGAATTAATAGATAATTACTTTCTCTCTGTACTTGGATTAGTTATCACTTTCTCTCTCTAAAAAGGCTCATATACAAAGAATTTAATACTATTTTAATATTAAAAGATTCTCGTAACACAAAATTACCCTAGATCGGTTTCTGAATTCTTCAGTGGCGCCGTCTATGGGAAATGAAGATTGTTCTGACAAAAATCTTTTTCTGGAAATAATTCCTAATCCGAGCGGAATCATGGAAGAGCAAGGGGATAATTTTGTTAACGACTGCGAGGAGAATCTGGTGGGGAACACTTATCGGAATGATATGGAATATGAGGTGCATGGCGGTCATCGGTCGGAAACACCTTTGACAACTCAGATCTGTTGGCTCGAAGGAATGAGTTGTTACTAGAGATTGAAAGATTGAGGGCGGAAGAAGAAACTGTTCAAGAAAATCTTCGATCCGAGGTGAGAAGGGAGCCTGACAGTTGAAAAGAAGAGCATGAAACCGATTTTCGTCCTAAAAACAGGGATGATAGATATAGAGGTTATGAACGACGTTCTTCGAGGAGGAAAGAAAAGTTCCACCTGGAATCTTCCGACGCAAGCGATTATTCTCGTTATAGCTCACCGGAATCGTCTCGTAGGAAAAATCACAGAAAGAAAAGACATGGCCGAAGGCGTGTGGAACACCGGATGGGAAGGAGCTTGGAGAGGAAATCTCCGAGGGCAAAGAGTTGTCATGCTCGCGCTAATGAGCAGGGTTATGACCAAATGAATTTTCCCTCTGGGAACCAAAATGTTGACCCGCGGAATTTGGAGTGGCAGCATCAATACACACTACCGTCCGAGGAGGGACTATATTTTCCGAGCCATGAAAACTTAAGGGCTAACGTATATCGGACAGGTCATAATTGGAGAGCTTCTCCATTGTCCTCATAAATTTTAGTTGGCAACCTCCCAAAACATTTTGATATCTCGAAGCTAGAAAAGTTCGACGGGACGCAAGACCCTGATAACCATATCGAGCAATTCAAGAATTTCATGATTAATTTCGATGACGGTGATAAATTGCTGTGTAGAGCGTTTTCTCGGACTTTCAAGGAGGTGGCTTCCAAGTGGTATAACCAGCTTCTGGGCTCGATAAAGAATTTCGACATGTTCTAGAACATCTTTAGACAACATTTTGTGGGAGCAAAAAATTTCGAGCTAATGGAGATACGATAATCTACTGTAGGCAAAAAGTTGGGGAAAGCTTGAACAATTAAACCAATAGATTCGTCAAAACAAAAACGGACATGAATATTGCAAAGATTCTGTGGCACTTGCAACATTTAGGATGGGGCTCCTCCCTGGACTCTTAAATGATACGGTAGCGGAGAGTGAGGCAATGACCTTTGGGGCATTGCTGGATCAAGTTGAGAAGAGAATTTTAGTGGAGGAGACTCAGGCATCCGAGAAAGGATAATGCGATCAGCTGGACCAGAACCAATTTCAAAGGTCTGAGTCCAGTAATCAAGGGCCTCGTGCCAATGTTCAAGCCAAAGGCACGGGTCATTATCCGCCGAGGCAGAGAACAAATCCACGGAATTATAGTAATCAGCAAAGCTATAACCAAGGAGCAAGGCCAATTTCGAAAAAATGGATTCGTCCGGATTATTTTGCTGAGTTAACAGAAAATGTGGCCACGATATTTGATAAGGCAAGATCAACGGTGCAGTTCAGAAAACCTTTTCCTATTCAGACTCCAAGAGAAAACAGAAGTGTTAACAGGTACTGTAAGTACCATGAGGATATTGGGCATGACACTAAGGAATGCATTGCTCTGAAAAAAGAAGTGCAAGCTTTGATTGAGAACGGGATGTTTCTAGAATTTGTGAAAAAGAACTCCCAGAAAAATGCAGCGGTAAAGGCTGTCCCCAAGATCGCTGATACGACAATGGTGATTTCCGAAGAGATTGAAGTTTTCGATATTGAGCAAGAGTATGTGGATCCCAAGGAGGGGAGAAATAACGTAAACATGGTGGAGGAGATTCTTCCAAGGGAGAAAGTAAATGATCTGTGTGCTTTTTTCGAGTCGCTGGCTATCTTTGGAGGAGATACCAGCGCAGGGAATTTTAATAGTTCGCGGAAGAGACATATGGTGAACTTGACTACACAAATTGAAGCAAGAGTTTCGGCATAGATGCATCGCTTGCCTTCCCCCATCATTTGTTTCGACGATGATGATATGAGGAATGTAGCGGGCCCATACAAAGATGCGGTGGTTATCGCTGCGGGTATAGCCGGAGACCAAGTTCAGAAGATACTTATTGACACGTGAAGTTCCGCGAATATTTTGTTTATGAGTACCTACAGGAGAATTTCTGACCCGCGTGTTATACGACGATCCGACAGAACTATAGCGGGATTTACCGGTGCAACAGCGGAGGTTGTTGGAGAGTTTCAGTGCGTGGTAGATTTAGGTCGTGGACCGTTTAGAAAGGAAGTTGAAGTACTGTTTATAGTTATTGACGCACCAACATCATACAACGCGATTCTGGGTCGCTCTTGGCTGTCCCTGATGCATGGTGTGATTTCGACGGTACACCAGTGTTTGAAAGATGTGGTACAAAATAATATAGGAACGATCAGGAGCAGCCAAAAGATGGCTCGAGAGTGTTATCAGATAGCTCTAACCTCGAAAGGAGTTCGGGGAGAAGTATCAGAAAAAGAATAGAAATTAAAGGGGACTTCCTCAGAAATCATTCCCTGTGATGATCCAAGGGAGACCCCCGGATTTCTGGTTCTAGAAGAAGATTCCGAGGAACATAAGTTTGCAGATTGAAATTTTTTGAAGATTGGTTTAAAACATTATTTTGATTTTAGAGAGAGATTGATTGAGTTTTTATCAACCAAGTTAGATATGTTTGCTTGGTGTGCACAGGATGTGACGGGAGTACCACCAGGGATAATATGTCATAAACTTGTAGTACGGCTTGATGTTTGACCTATTATCCAGAAAAGGAGACCAGTTTCTCATGAGAAGTCTGCAGCTATTCTTTCGGAAGTGGGAAGGTTATTGAGCATAGGCCACATTCGAGAGTAGCAGTACCTCGTATGGGCCTCGAATCCAGTCTTGGTCAGGAAAAAGAATGGCAAGTGGAGGATGTGCGTGGATTTCATGGACCTGAATAGAGCTTGCCCCAAGGATCCTTTTCCGGTGCCCCGAATTGATCAGTTAGTGGACTCAACTTCGGGCAACCGATTATTGTCTTTCATGGATGCTTACTCAGGGTATAATCAAATCAGATTAGATGCAAAAGATGAAGAGAGCACATCATTTTTCACCGGGAGAGGATTATATTGCTACAAGGCTATGCCATTTGGCCTGAAGAATGTAGGGGTAACTTATCAGCGTTTGGTCAGCAAAACCTTTGAGGGACAAATTGGTAGGAATGTCGAAGCCTACATCGATGATATGCTTGTAAAAAGTTTGCAGGACGAAAATCATTTCTCTAACTTTGAGGATACTTTTAACAATCTAAGTAAAGTCAATTTGAAATTGAATCCAGAAAAATACATTTTCGGGGTACGATCGGGTAAATTCCTTGGCTATATGATAAGTGAAAGGGGCATAGAAGCTGACCCAGACTAGATAAAAGCTTTGACAACTATGACGCCACCTCGGAATATCAAGGAAGTCCAGATTCTAACAGGGAGATCAGCGGCCTTGAACATGTTTATTTCTCGATCATCGGACAAATGTGCATCTTTCTTCAAGGTATTACGGAATGCGAAACAGTTTAATTGGACCGAGGATTGTTCAGCCGTTTTTCGCCAAATTCAAGAATATTTGATGTCCCCGGATATACTGTCTAAACCATTGGTAGGGGAAAAATTAATTGTTTATGTGTCGGTATCAGATTGTGCAGTCAGTGCCGTTTTACTCCGGTAAGAGGTCGATATGCTGAAACCCATCTATTACATTAGCAAAAGTTTGTTGGATCCTGAGAAACGATATCGTAAGTTGGAAAATGTAGCTTTGGAATTGGTAACAGCTGCTCGAAAAATGAGACCATACTTCCAAGCCCACCCTATTGTCGTTCGAACGACATTCCCCCTGAAAGGTTTGTTACAGAGGCCAGATATATCTGGGAGAATGATGAAATGGTCAGTCGAACTAAGATATTTTGACATAACATTCGAGCCTCGGACGATAATCGAAGCTCAGGTTTTGGCTGATTTCTTGATCGAATTCCACTCATAAAGGAACGATATGGAGATTATTGATCACTCAGATCAGACGGAATGGGTGGTTCGAACGGATGGGGGGTCGAATAATTATGGAAGTGGTGCAGGTGTCCAATTAATTTCTCCAGAGGGGATAGCCATGTTTCAGGCTATTCGATTCGGTTTGAAGGAAACCAATAATTAGGTAGAGTATGAGGCAGCATTGGCGGGTCTACGATTGGCTCGAATATGTGGAGCCAGAAAGATTAAATTGATCAGCGATTCACAATTGGTGATAAATCAAGCTTTGGGCGAGTCTGAGGCACAGAAGGATAAACTCATCCAGTAATTAAAAGTGTTAAAAGATTTGGTTGTCGAATTTGATGGGGTTCAATACGAGCATGTTCGAAGGAAGGCAAATGTCGTCCTAGATTCTTTGGCTGCAGCTTCACGATCGGAGGGTTACCCATGGGTCCTGATTCAGGAGCATCCTTTGGTTATGGCCGGTACAGAGCATTCAATGACAATTAAGGAAGTAAGCAATGTGATCACAAGTGATTGGAGGTCAGAAATCGTAGACTTCTTGGAAAAAGATATTTTACCCACAGAAAAGTATGAGGCTAGGAGGGTCAGGTTTAACTCTCACGGTTATATCCTATTAGGATGAGTCTTATATAAGAAATCCTTGAGCAAACCTCTTTTGAGGTGTCTAGCAAAAAACGAGTCGCAGTTTGTCCTGTCAGAATTGCACGATGTGGAAGGTTCGGACCATTGTGGGTATAAGGCGTTAATTCGACGAGTGTTTTTGGTTGGTTATTATTGGCCGACAATCTCTTCTGATGCGAAAAATTTGGTAAAGCGGTGTGATACGTATCAGCGCTACGCAAACATAATACACAAGCCTGGGGTGCTCTTGGAGAGTATTTCAGAAGCAATCTCATTTGATAGGTGGGGTATTGACCTAGTTGGGCCCCTACCAATGGCGTCTGGTGGAAGGCAGACTATAATCGTAGGAGTGGATTATTTTTCTAAGTGGGTGGAAGTGGAACCTCTATCATGAACAAAAGCAAAAGATGTTATCAAGTTCGTTGTCTTGAATATTTGCTGTCATTTTGGGGTACCGATAAAAATCACAACGGATAATGGGCCTCAATTCGATAAAAAGAAGTTTAATAGATTTTGCCTTTCCAGGGGCATACGACAATGTTTTTCTGCCCCATTCCATCCTCAGGCTAACAGTCAGGTGGAAGTGACCAATCGAACAATTTTGGATGGGTTGAAAAAGATTTTGGAAGGAAAGGCTGGACAATGGCCCGATTATTGACAAAACGTATTGTGAGCTTATAGGACGACGCCTTGAATAGCAACTGCAAATTCTCCATTTGCTTTAGTGTAAGGTATGGATGCAGTTGTCCCTTCAGATATTGTCTTCCCATCATATCGTGTGGCAGCTTATGCAGAAAATTTGAACGATCAAAGCAGAGCCTTGGAATTGGATTTGGTTGAAGAGAAAAGACGACGTGCACGGTTGAAGTCCTTGCATTATCAAACGTTAATGAGGAGTAGGTATGCTTCTAAAGTAAAGCAAAGAGATTTCAAGGTGGGGGACAAAGTATTACGAAAAGTTTTTATGCACACTATAGAGAAGAGTCTTGGAAAGTTTGGGCCAAATTGGGAGGGCCCTTATGAAGTAACGGAGAAAGTAAAGCAGGGAACGTATAGATTAAAAGATAAGGAAGGGTGATATCTTAGGCATCCATGGAATATCGAACACTTAAAATTGTATCTGGAATGAGGAAGAAGTTAGCATGTAATATTTGATTTTTGTGTATTTTCAGGTTTACAAAAACAGCGAGGGCATACTCTTTCCTACCCTGTTATGCAGAGGAAGGTTTTGATGAGGTGCCATTATGAGTTAATTATTACAACTGCATTTTTTACCTCGAACTATTCTTTTGGAGACAATATTTTGTGCCTCGAACTATTCTTTCTGAGACAATATTTTGTGCCTCGGATTATTCTTTGTGGAACGATATTTTTTGCCTCACAATTCTTTTTGAGACAAAAAATTTTGGTGCCTCGAATTATTTTTTCTAAGCTAACCTTAGCGCAGCATATAATGAATATTACGATGCAAATCGGTATAGAGCAACCTTTCAACTCAAGTTGGCACACACTTATTCTTTCATATGAAAAATGTGAAGATTAACAAGTTATAAGATTGTCATTTCAACGAAATGGCATACACAAAAATTCGAGGAGGGTGCTCCTCGGAGCAAATCAAATGGGTTACAAAAATTGCCTTACAAGGACTTATACACAAAATTTCCAAACATACTAACATTTTTTAACTAGTCAGAATTTTCCGAGGAGTCACTCTCCTCCGAATCCGATGCCTCACTATCACTCACCACAATGTTAGGAGGGCGAAGGTCGGGGGAGACAAGCTTCTAAAAACTGCCTAAGCAATACTCGGGGTGTTCTGCATGAATTTGGGTGATCAATCCTGCTCGGATTGTATCATCTCGAGGGTTGAGGTTGTCTGCACACTTAGCCGCATAGGCATTCACGAATTTTTCTTTCTCCTCCTCAACTTGCTTAGGAAAATTTTCAATTATTTTCACCTACTTTTTTCTGTCCTCTGTAACTTTCTCGTAATCATCACAACAATCTTTAAATCCTTTGCATGCCAGTTGGTGAGCTTTTTGAAGTTATGTCAAAAGTCTTTCTTGAGCCCCCGTTTTCGTTTGGTAGAGGTCTCTTTCTTCCTGGCAGCATCTTTCAAGCATAATGACGTCATTTTTAAAGGCCGGCAGTCTTTCATAAAGTGCATCTGCTTGACTCTCCACAATGGCGTGTTTTTTCTTTATCTCTTCAAGTGGCGAGGAAACAAGAGAAGTTTTGAACTTGTAATGATTTTTTAGGTCTTCTAGATGCTACATTCTTCTTCCTATGTTGACAGAAGTATGAAGCAGATTACGAAGACTTAATGAAAATTCATCGTGTTGAGGAATTTCGAAGGAGCAGGAGGGCGAGCCTAGTGTTGTGGGGTCAAAATCCGAAGACTCACCAGTTAGAATATTAAGATCAATGTTTTGAGGAGGATCGCTTCGGGGAATTTAGAGTGGTGCCAATGTAGGAGAATTTTCAATTGGAGAGGGACTTGAAGCCTGGGTAAGAGGAGAATTGGGTGTCTAACTTGGATTTTATCTAGTTTCTTTTTCAGGCTCACTTGATACCTCCTGGGGCTCTGTGCCTTGGGCAGTTTCTTGGACATCATCCTGTGTTTTGCCATCCTCGGATAATTCTTGGATGGGTTCCAAGACAAATTTTTTCTTGCTTTCTTTTGTCTTGGTATATTTCTTTTTACTAGGATGGACAGATTTCTTTGGAGGGGAAATTGAACTGGGTGTAACATTGTTGGCCGAAGAGGATGGCTCCTGATTGGCAACTAATCCTTCAGTGTCTGACTGAAGGTCTTTTGTGGAAACTTCCTCGTCGGATTCACCAAGGTGACTTTTGGCACGAGAGCGCTTCGGAAGATAGATGACTATATCTTTCTTAGTCACTCACTCTAGAACTTCTTGTTGTGGGGGAGGGGTCATCAGTTCTTTCAGGGTCAACCGGTCTAGGGGGTCCAACCTCCAGAGTCGGCTCATGGCCAAGTTGTTGTTCATAAAGCACAAGCGGAATCTGTTTTCCCAATGTTCTTTGGCCCACTCGCTAAGTTTGGTGAAGACAGTGGTGGCACTCTCCATATAGTTTGAGTATGGTTTTGAAATGCCCGTCATAGCTACAAAAATCTTAAGTTAGTATATCATTATCCGAGGAGGAAAGGTAAATGAAGAAGTTATTGGACTTACATTTGTTGGTCCACAAGATGGATAGCTTGTGTGGATTGGAAGGAGTCGATTCTGACCCTGTCTCCTAATGGATTGAGAAGTAGACAAATTGTTGCCTCCATTTCTTATCAGCTTCTAGCAAGTCTTTTAAAACCTTTTGCCTTCGGCCGAAAGTCAATGAATAAAATGGGGAAAACGGATTCCTTGCTAAGCCAGATAATCCGATGAGCTCTTCAAAGGAAAATTCGATGCCCAAAATCCTCGAAGCCATGATACATGCCATAAGTGTGAACCACATATTTGGACCGACTTATGAAGGGCAGAGGTCAATCTTGGCAAAGTACTCAATAAAAAATGGGTCTAAGGGAAACCTTAACCCCCAGTTCAGAATTTCAGTATAAACAACTAACTCATTATCCCTCATTGATAAAGGAGTCTCACTTTCCAAGGGGAACCTAATGTCAATGTACAAGGGAATGCACCACCAGGTCCTCAGCATGGGCTCCTCCGAGGGAAAAAAGTACTTATACGATATGTTGTGCAGCGCAACCATATGTTTGTTTTCGATTCCTCGAATATTGTTGCCTGCGATGGCATCAAGTTCTAAGGGAAGAGTGATGTCTCCCTTAGACTTAGGGGCAATCCGACGAGCTTGTTCTTCGGACATTGTTGGGAGACCGGTAATCGCTTGACTAGAAGACTCTAAGGGAAGGTCAATGGTTTTACTCTATTCTGCAGTAGAAATCGGTTGAGTTGCTGGCTCAGGAATATCCGAGGCAATTACTTTCCCTTTACCATCCAAAGCTTTGTTTCGCATTTCTCGAAGCTCGTCTTCGGTAATGGTGTTCCTTCGTGGAGAAAATCGAGGGCTCCCGGTTGCCGTTATTGAAGGGGTGGCTGGAAGGCTCGATCCAAAGGTGTCGGTTTTTAAAGGAGGATTTTTAAATATTACAGCCAAAGGGGCCTCTGGGTTTCCGAGGGAGTTCCTTTGGCGCGCTTATGCTCCCCAGATTTCTTCTTATCCTTATGGTGCATTTTTCTTTTCCTAGACGAATGTTTGTGATGTCTATCTTTACCCATGGGTTTGAGGGTGTTGAGATCAGAAACTTGATTTTGTTGCAAAATTTTGAGGGGTATGATAACAGCAGAGTTTTCTGGTGGAGGCCAGGAACCATAGAACGTGGTGACCGAAGGTTGGGGTTGAGGCTGAACGTATTCACCAGCAGCAACTCTCTCTTGGGATTTTTTACTAATTAGAAGCCACTCTTGAATCCAACGAGGTTTATAAGCCAGCTTTCTCTCTCTAGAAATTTTTAGAGTAAAAAATTTGGAATATTAATGAAGAAGGTCAGTATTTATAGAGGAAGATGGGCTTTTAGGGTAAGTTAGGCCTGGGGACATTTTCCTTTGTTTGCCTAGGGGCATTACGGGTAACATAGGTATGATTTTGTTGATTCAAAAAACGAGGGAGAAGATGAAGAGGCAATCCAATGATGAAAAGTATTGGGAACAGGGATAAGATATCTAAAGAGATTTGGTGACAAGGAATTACGACTAATGACGTCATGACAAAGTTGGGAATTTGTTAAATGAGATATGCCAGTTCGCACTGGTAAATTCGATGACTCTAATCCTTGCAAATTATTAGCCTAATATGGGAGATTATATAATGTTGAGACAATCAATTTCAATGAACAAAATTGATGAGAGGCATGGTTCAAGCTTTTCTAAGATATTGCAAGGATTAGGGGGGGGGGGGGTACTGAATAGTATTGCATGAGAGGTATTTTTTGAAGAGACATTTTTTGAAGAGGTATTTTCTGAAGAGACAGTTTTCGAAGAGGTATTTTTCGAAGAGACATTTTTTTGAAGAATTATTTTTCGAAATATTATTTTACGAGGACAGTTGAAGAGTAAAAGATATTCGAAGAGGAAAACTGTTCAAAAAGGAAGGCTGTTCGAAGAAGTATTATTCGAGGAAATACATTTTCGAGGATGATTAAAACAAACAAGATGAAATTTGGAGATGTATTTGCAGTCCCAGTAAAAATATTTTTACTAGGACTGGGGGGCTACTAATGAGGGAGAATCAGAGATGTATGGGAAAATTGTAAGGAAGTATTTTTATTAGGGAAGTATTGTAAAAAAGAACAATAGAAGTAGTTATTATGAATAAGTAAGGAAATATGGGGACTAAATGTGTAATAAGGTAGAAATTAAAGTGTGTGGGGCCATTCTTATACTATAAAAGGACCACACACGAGTGGATAATCGGATGGCTTAATAGATAATTACTTTCTCTCTCTACGTGGATTAGTTATCACTTTCTCTCTCTAAAAAGGCTCTTATACAAAGAATTTAATACTATTTTGATACTAAAAGATTCTCGTAACACAAAATTACCCTAGAGCTGTTTTTGAATTATTCAATCTTAAGTATTTTTGAAGCTAATCAGGGCTCTTTAAATATTAGCCATTGAAATTGAAAGCCAACATAGAAAAAAACAAAATTCAATAGATAAGCATGTCCCGGTATAAACCAGATAACTCTACTAAACTACAAAATATGCCTTGGCCATCCAAGGAATTTAAGTGTTATGAAAGATATATACCGACTCAAACCGAATATAATTAAAAAAATGCATTGGCCATCCAAGGACTTTAATAGTTCATAAAATTAAGAAAAACACAAAAGATAGTTAAAAACCTCAAGGCTTATTCCCTTCGGATGTTCCTGCATCACCTCCTTTCTTAGGGCTTTTGGGTTCTGCACTCGAACTCTCACAGGTTCCTTCCTCTTCATCAGTGGTAGATCTATTCCACTTCTATAACTATGCTTATCGCCATCTGCCATAGTGTGAAATGGGAGGTTTTCATACTCCACATATCTCCATATGGGACCAAGGGTTTTCTTCGGAATTTTTTTGTGGAAAAGTAGTACTATGTCAGACTTGACCTCCGCATCTCTTGCCTCCAGGGAGTCTATTACTTTGTTTGTGTACGCATCAATCCTGGCCTGGATTTTCAGTTCCTGCTCTTTCACCAAGTCCTCATTCTCCTTGGTTACCTTAGACACAACTTCTTCTAGAGAAGTCTTTTCGTCGGACAAGGTCTAAATGGAAGCGTCTTTGGTCTTCACATCTTCCTTTAAGGTGGAGATATCTTTCTCCAAACCAGAGCACTTAGCTTGGAGCTTAGTGTTAGCATTCTCTGAAGTGGCAGCTTGGTTGACAGATCTTCATTTTCATTTTTCAATTCTTTAAGCTATTTCTTCAGTGCCTCTTTGCTCTGATTAGCATTAAGGAGATCGGTTGACAGAGTCTCCTTATCTGTGTTAACAGTGTTGATAAGGGTAGATTGTTTTTTTAATTTCCTCTCCAAGTCAAGCACTAGTTGGATATGACCTAAAAGAAAATGGGCCACCGTATCCTAGTCTTCAAAAATAGAAAAAGACTTACCATTATAGGTCACCATGTTGGAAGAACCTAAAGGACGAAAAGAACCAGCAAAGTCATCTTTCTCCGAATTGGTGAAGTAAATACCGATGTCCTGAAGGACTCTGATGTCAAGCTATCCTCCGGTACCCTCTCTCAGTCGCAAGTCTGTTGGAATTTTCTCTGCTAAGGTGGGGTTGGTAGGATCTGGTTTAGGAGGAAGTTCCGAAGGGCGAAGGGTTATTTCTCCCCCTAAAGTGACTTTTTTCTTCTTGGCTGCCCTTTCATCACTACTGGCCCCCCTTTTGCGATCCTTCTTGTGAGGCTTCGGTGGATTTTCTGGCTCTTCTGCCTTCCTAACGGTCTCATCTTCAACCATTTTGAGTAAGGAGGCATCGATCCCTCCTTGGTTCTCCCCTCCTTGGTTCTCTGGACCGGTCTCCTCTGTGACAGCCCAGACTGCTTCTGCTGCAATTCTCTTCTTCTTCCCCTTCATCTTGTTAGGAGCCTTGGCCCTAGAGGGTAAGGTCATTTTACCATCTTTTTCCTCTGTCCGTTTGAGGATGATAGCTGAGGGACGAGGTGTGGTCAATTCTTCCCATGTGAGATCTCTCCGGCCTGTCGTATTCCACAGGTGAGATCTCACCAAATTTCCAGAAGTAAAGCAGTTGTGGAAAGCATTCCCCCAACGTTATGCGGCCCACGTGTTCAATTTGGCACATGTGGTCTGCCCCTCCTCCAGATACCCAGTATACTCCTTTGGTAATACTGAAAGAAGCAATAATTCAACATTGGGATTTTTGTGAAGTAAAAAGGAGAACATGAAAAAACAAAATTGAAGAGCTTACCTATATTGTTCCACCTACTAATACGCATACCAGGATTGGTCTTAGCTTTGATCTTCCTTCCATTTTCCCATGACCCACTGATGAATAAGAACTGAGTTCTCCAATTCTTCTAGACTCTAGCAAGTCGTCCCACTTTGAAGTTGTTTCCCATGTTGTGGTGCTAGAATGGGATTTGGTGATTCTTGCATAGACTTGCCACAGTGGAAAATTTTTCAATAAGAAGAGGGATTTTAGATAACCTCGATGGAATTATGCAGGCGAGGAGAGAGTACCAGACGTTCGGACTCAGTTGGCTAGGACAAAGCTTTATCAGGTGGAAGTACCTTACAATCTCTGGGTCTAAGGGGAAGTTGAGCCCCCAGTTGA
Organism: Limnanthes douglasii subsp. nivea; assembly: GCA_036936605.1. Classification (NCBI taxonomy): domain Eukaryota; kingdom Viridiplantae; phylum Streptophyta; class Magnoliopsida; order Brassicales; family Limnanthaceae; genus Limnanthes; species Limnanthes douglasii. The sequence goes on from JAUPFV010000001.1 coordinate 230,630,524, forward strand.
ACAGTTCGGTGTAGATCACCACTTCATTAAGTTTGCAATCCATTGGAGTCTCTGGAGTGACATGTATCTTTACCTTCACTAACTCTGGGATCCCCCACTTTGTCCGGATCCGGCCCAGTTCGACAGTGTGAGTATAGACATAATTTATGTTATGCATGGCCAACAAATACTTGACATTGACCTTCAGGAAACAGGGCCCTACCTTGCCTTCCAAACACACCGGGAGATCTGGATGAGTCATACAAACGTTCTCTTTGCCTTTGCCTTATCTTTCAAAAGAAGTCTCCCCGGTATGGCCTGACGTTTCCGTTTCAAAGGGGGCCTCTTTGATGTTGTCCTCCATCACTTCTTCCATCACTATGGAAGGTTTGTCAGTCATTTTGGATGAGAGGGTGTCAGATTTTGGTTCTACGATTTGTCCAGATGACTCAGCACCAGTTGTTTCCAAAGGCCTGGTATCTGGTTGAGGCTGAGTTACGGAGGGTCTCACTTGAAAGGCTACTTTGGATGCTTCAGATCCACAGGGCTTGTCTTGTGAGACTTTTTTAGACACCTCCGATCCGGAAGGCTTATCTTTGGATATAGCTTTATGAGTCTCCGATCTGGAGGGTTTATTTTGTGAAGCAGTGGCGTGGGCCGTTACCAAGCGAGTTGTCCGACGTGGATTTGATAATTCTGGAGAATTTTCAATATCTGATCCCATGGCTATGAAGGGGGAGGGTTTTCTAACGCTTGATACTGCTTTTTCCTTGGTAGTAGAGGGTTGGGATTCCTGAATAGAGGAACCTTATGGAATTGGTGAGAGGCTTAGCTTGAACAGCCGTTTGGGTTTTGGATTTCCGGTGGAAGATGACCCTTGGTCAGCCTCATGGGATGGTTTATCAGACCTTTCGATCGGGGAAACTGGTAGACCAGCAGCAATACGCGTCTCCTTTTCGACTTTTTTAGATTTTTCTAACTCGGACAACTTCAGCCAGCCACCTGCATTTCTAGTCGTGAACATAAAAGTATCCAAGACCAAATTTGAAAGAGAGGGAGGAAAGCTCTGAAGAATTTTTTTGAGTGATGAAGGTAATGAAACAGTAAAAAATAATTTATATATTGATAGAAAAAAGTAATTGATACCTAGGAGAAAACGAAGAGGTTTTTTGCAATAATTAAAGATGGCACTGACGTAGGAAATCTTAAATGCATAGGCTGCTTTCTAGGGTTAGTGGGAGCGCCAATCTAGGTAAAAAACGGATGGTAGTTCGAATCAGATTGTAACAAGCGTCCCACGATCCAAAGAAAGACTCTTAGAATTCTGGAGAAAATCAATTCGGACAAACCTCAACCTGAATACACAAGCGGGTCGGAAAACGTCGTCACTAGCTAAGTGGATTTTTTAGTCCTGGAAAAAAATTTTGATACTGCTTACTGAACTAACGGGACAAGGGTAATTCGGATATAAACATCCCACTGAATTATCCGAACAGGACAAAAGTAAATAAACGCTTAACCATTTATGACTAAGCTATATGCTAATCAGTTTAATAAATAAATAGGTCTTTAAACTCGACCCGGTTTCATAATTTGACCCGAAATCCCATGGGTCCATAATTAAGGGTATATATACCCCAACCACTTTCATTAATGAGGGTAAGGAACATTTAATACAACCAGGCAGCTCAAATCTCTCACTACTAAACACCCAAATATTTATTACTCTCAAAACTTTCCCAAAAAACTGAATAGAATTACCCTCAACTTAAAATAAACCTCACCATGCATATTTGGACTATCAAAGTCCCCCAAATTTCCCTTTTACTCTTTTCTTGCCAATCCGAAAAAGATATGAAACAATTTATTGGAAGCTGACTGATCGTGGAAGTACCGATTTGTTTCATTAGTTCTGCCTGAGAAAACGGCCGACCATACATTTAAAAAAACGGCCGACCATACAGTTAAGAAAACCTGAGGCGCTTGACCTACAAATGGACTCCTAAAGGTTTGCGTAGATGCTCATATACATTATTTTATAATGACCGACCTTCTTCTTTAAACTTGCAAGCTAACTATATAGGAGTTGAGAAAAGCTCACCTTAAGAAAGCCTCAGACATCTTTTCTAAACTATGAGCCTTTGCCAGAAAGAATTAGGGTCAACAGTTTCGCTGATGTTTCAAAAACACCAATCTTATTAACAGAAATCTTTGGTGCTGTTCCAACGACATTCTGAGTATCGATCAATTGCAGACGCCTCCTGGCGTCGTCGACCTCGTAAGAAGGTTAGATGCCTCAGACTGTGAGGTGTTCTTGCCCAAGAGGGACCAAACGCCCAGCAAATGGGTGAAGTCAGCAAAGATGTCCGTCCAAGAAAATTAGCAGGAAATTTCTGACGGCGTCACCGTAGACAAATCCCGAGAAGTGTTACCCTCAGAGCCTAAAACCACTATTATCCTTAGTGACCCGGTTGTCAGTGGAGATAAATCCCCTTTAGCCGGCAAAAGCCAAAAGAAAGGACGTGGTGAAAAGAGAAAGAAAATCATTGCGGCTGATCAGGGAAACCATACTTCTTCCAAGAAGTACAAGGAGAAACTCGTGTAAGATTGAAGTGCACAATGTCCCGGCCACGGCACAGATCACGATCCCCACCAAGTATGAACAATTTGGAGGCGCGAAGTCGGCCACACTTGTTGAGACTTCATTAAAAAGAAAAGTCTTAAAAGAGAAACGTTCCGCGGATAAACCTGTTGTTGAGATACACTAAGATTATACTCATCACCAATAAAGTTTGATGTATCCCGACCCCATGATTTTTTCTGTTCATGCCCAAAGTTCAGGTTCATTTTCCCTTCAAGAATCCGACGTCTTAGCGACTTCCCTACACGCCATGCTTGCCTTCAAAGCCCAAAAAGTAGGAGAAGTGATTAAACCTTCAAAAAGAACTTGCAGAACTCAAGAAAAGCGTCTCATCCAAGGCCCATGAGTCACATGACTTAATTAACCGTGCCAACGCCCGAGCTACCGCAGCCAAAACTAAAATCCAGGCTTTCAATATCAAAGAAAAAGAGTGGGAAAAATTAATTTCTCATGCCAACGAAGATCGTGCCAAGGCCATAGAAGAATTTTCTGCCCAGAAGCTTCAGAATTGTTACGTTCGCTTTCGATTGACAAAAATGGCTAAAACCCTTCACGACCTTCAAGTGGCCGCTAATAAGAGTAAAGATGTGAATAGTCTTTTTGCTGCTAAATGTAAGAAAGTCATGGAAGAAGAGCTTGCCGACACAAGGGTCGGCTACGTGTTACACTTCCATGAGCAGTTTCCCCAGCTACCGTTAGGGTCGATGTGGCTAGATGTCCCAGAAGAAGATCCTCCTAAAGGTGTTGATTGTGTAGATCCCGTTATTGAATACACGGAATCATCCGAAGACCCTTCCAATGTTTGAAAACTATTGTTTGTTGTATGTTATTTTTTGCCTTTTCAAAATTCGAACTTGGTTGTTGTATGTTTTAATTCCTGTTATCTTTTTGCTTACTTTGTTCAATGCCCTCCCGTTTTTTGTAATCGAAAGTGACAATTTTCCGATGCAAAAAACAAATGGCGTCCTCATATCATATGTTATATTCAAATTCTTGGATCAACCTTAGAAGTTAAAAAACCCTGTAAGAGGTTCGACATCGTAGATCAATTCTTAAAAATTGAAAAACCTTGTAACAAGCTCGAACGTGTTGATCAATTTTAGAGTTGAAAAAAACCCTTATAGAAAGGTTCGAATAAGTTGATCAACTTTAGATTTGAAAAACCTTTGTAAAAATGTTCGAATATGTTGATCAACTTTAGGGTCGAAAAACCTTTGTAAAAAGGTTCGAATATGTTGATCAACTTTAGAGTTGAAAAACCTTTGTAAGATGGTTCGAATATGTTGATCAACTTTAGAGTAAAAAATCTTTGTAAAAAGGTTCGAATATGTTGATCAACTTTAGAGTTGAAAAACCTTTGTAAGAAGGTTCGACCTTGTAATAACGGAAAATTGTTTTAAGGCTTTAACGATTTACTAAATAGGTCAGTTTCTATAGACACCTCATTAAAACCTCCCCGCGCCACCAGGGTAGGAAAGACTATGTCCCTGACCAAATTTTTTTTACAGTAGGATTGTAGAAAAGAACATACAAATTAACAATCATTCTAAATACAATTTAAGGTGCTCAATGTTCCAAGGAAGCCGTAGGGGTCGATCGAACTTGTCTTTCAATCTATACGGCCCTGGCTTTACTTTTTCTACCACCTGGTACAGACCTTCCCAATTGGGTGCTAACTTCCCTAAATGCTTGTATTTCGTGTGAATGAAAACTGTCCGCAATACTTTTCCCCAACCTTGAAGTCTATTCTTCAAACTTTGGAAGAATACATGCTTCTCATAAGTTTCTGCTAATGCAACAAACTCAGGTGAGCTCTGGCTCGTTTCTCCTCGATCAGATCCAAGGCTAAAGATCGGTTTTCATCGTTAGTTCCCTCCTCATAATGATTGACTCTGAAAGATGGGACCATTGTCTCCTTGGGAATTACTACATCCATGTTGTATACTAGCGCGTAGGGAGATTCCCGAGTTGCGGTTTGGAGCGTGGTTAGGTATGCCCATAGTACATCCTGCAAATAATCCGGCCATTTTCCTGCTTTTCCTTCCAAAATTTTCTTAAGCCTACTGACAATCATCATGTTCGTAACTTCAACCTGTCCATTAGCTTGAGGATGGAATGGAGCCGAGAAACACTGTTGTAGTTTGTGATTCAAACAAAATTCCCTTATTTTGCTGCTGTCAAATTGGGGGCCATTATCTATAGTTATCTTTTGAGGGACCCCATACTGACAACAAATGTTCAACCATATAAACTTTACAACGTCTTTAGCTTTGGTTCCTGATAGTGGTTCCGCCTCGACCTATTTTGAGAAGTAATCCACTGCTACCATAATATTTTTTCTGTATCCCCCATTTGTCAAATGCCAGACCTTCTTAAATTGATTCGAGGGGGAATGTTGGGGTACAAATTGAATTAGTGAACCTCTGGCAAGTGTCGCACCTTTTAACTAATTCCTTAGCATCAGTTGTAATCGTGGGCCAGTAAAATCCTGATAATAAAACTCTTCTAATCAATGTCTTAAAACCGCAATGTGTCGACCCTTCGCCGTCGTGCAGCTCAGATAACACCATCTGTGACTCCTCTTGTCCCAAACACTATAGCAGAGGTCTACTTACGTATCTGTTTTTAGAGAATATTTCCTAATAAAGCAAAACCTCGTGCCTTGTATCGCACACTTCTTGCCAAACTCTTGTCGTCGGGTAATACATTTCCTCCTAGAAACTTTATGATATTATTCCTCCAGTCAGCGCTTGGTGCTGTTGAAATTTGATACACCACCTCTGGTAAGTTTTCTAGCTCCTTCCGTGTCAAAATCGAAAGGTACTCTTGAGTTAAAATCCACGGATACTCACCGACATATGTTGTAGTTGCCAATGAATCGGAAATTGTATTATCCTCCCTACGGACATGCTCGTAAGTAATCTTTTTTAAAGACGAAGCCAAAATTCTTAAAGCTGCTAAATATTGGACTAGTTGCTCTTTTCTCGCCTCAGATTTCCCCGTTGCATTATTAACAAGTAGTTGTGAATCACTTAATAGTCGAATATTCTTCGCTCCATAAATCTGTGTTAACCTTAAACCTGCCAATGCTGCCTCATACTCAGCTTCGTTTTTTGAAGCTTTAAAGCTGAAACCAATTTCTTGATGCATCGCAATTCCCGAATGCGTAGAAATTTGGAATCGCCCCTGCAATCGTTAATACTTGACCCACCGGCGGTTCTGACTATTCACTCATCTGACTCCATTTCTGGCTCAACTGCTGTCTCTTCCAGTCTACTGGAGTGGAATTCTACTAAAAAGTCTGCTAGATCTTGCCATTTAATAACCGTGCTTGGTTCGAAATTAATATCAAAGTCTCCCAGTTTTACCGACCAATTGGACATGCGTCGGGAAATATTTGGTCGTTGTAACATACTTTTTATAAGGAAAGCAGTCTGAACCATAATAGAGTGGTCTTGGAAATAGGGTCGCATTTTTCTAGCGGCCGTTACCAAAGCTAAAGCTAACTTTTAAAGTTTCAAGTATCGTTTTTCAGCATCTAACAAGTTCTTACTTACATAGTAAACAAATTTAGGGACTCGATCCTCTTCACGAACTAATGTCGCGCTCACCGCATGATCTGAAACCGCTATGTATAAAAACAAAATCTACAGGGGTAATGGTTTTGTCAATAGCGTCGAGAAACGATAAATAACTTTTGATTTTAAAGAAAGCCTCGGTACACTCAGGTGTCTAATTAAAATTCTTAGTATTTCTCAATACCTGGAAGAAAGGTGAACATTTATCAAAAGACCGTGAGATGAATCTATTCAGGGCTGCAAGCCGTCGATTAAGATTTGTAGTTCTTTTATAATCCTCAGGGGGTGTCATGTTATTCAAAGCGTTTAGCTGGACTGGATCTGCCTCTATTCCTTTTTTACTGATCACAAACCCTAGGAATTTTCCGCATCAAACTCTAAAGTAGAATTTCACTGGATTTAACTTGAGGGTTATTTTTTTGAGATTTTCGAACATTTCTTCAAGGTCGGTAAAATGGTTTTCATCAGTAACATTTTTTACCAGTATGTCATCAATGTAAACCTCATTATTTTGTCTGATCTGCCCTTCAAAAACTTTATTAACCAGTCTCTCACAAGTAGCCCCCACATTTTTCAGACAGAAAGACATAGCCTTATAATAATACAGTTCTCTCCCCGTGATGAATATCGTGCTTTCTTGATCTCTCGGGTCTAACTTTATCTGAATTGTACCCTGCGTAGCCATCCATAAACGATAACAACTTGTTCTCTGACGTTAAGTCTAGCAGCTGTTCGATCCTTGGCATGGGAAATAGATCTTCAGGATAAGCTCTATTGAGGTCTATGCACATTCTCTATTTCCTGTTTTTCTTTCTTACAAAGACTAGGTTCGCCGTCCAACGTGGATACTGGGACTCCCTGATGTGTCCGACCTTAGTCAACCTCTCAACCTCTGAAATAATTGCCTCTACCTTTTCTTGGGAAAAAGCTCGACGCTTTTGGGTAATGGGTCGAACATTTGGATTTATAGACAATTGATGATAAATAACATCTCCAGGAACTCCTGTAATATCCTTTGAACACCAAGCAAACAAGTGTAGCTTCCGTCTAAGGAAAGAAATCAACGTTTTACGGAAAAATGGTGACAGATTTACACCGATCTTTAAATATTTACCCTTAGATATTCATAACTTTCAAAAGTTGTCATCTATGAGCAATAACCCTGGCGTCTCCCTAGGATCATCTGATCCAGGGGCCGATCCCACTAATTGTTAATCTCTTGCGTCTACCATCTCCTTATCTGGTTTTACTGCTAACACTGCTCGGTAACATCCTCTTGTTGTCCGTTGGTTGCTTCTGACTATACCGACATTATTTCCGACCACAAATTTCACATACTGGTGAATCGTAGAGGTTACAGCATGCATCCTTGATAGCCAAGACCGACCAAAAATTATGTTATGCAACACACGCGCATCTACCACTACAACCCATACCGTTACTTTTTTCTTCAAAGGTCCTCGACCCAGCTGGACCACGCCTTCAAATTCTCTAACCACTTCCGCCGATGCTCCCGTGAAACCAACAATAGTCCGATCTACTTTAACGATTACCAACGGCTTCTTAAAATTTGAAAAAGTTGACAAGAAAATGATATTTGCCGAACTTCCAGTATGAACCAATATCCTCCGAATTTCTTCACCAACGATTTCCGCTATGATTACTACTGCGTCTTCATGAGGTCCGGCAATGTCTCTTATATCATCATCGTCAAAACATAGAATGGGAGACGAGTTTAGATATAAATGAGTCGAGGTCCTTGCTTCTAACTGTGTAGTTAGATTGACCACATGCCTTTTCCGAGAAGAATTGGTGATCCCTGCCATTTAATCGCCACAAAAATAGTCAAGGATTCAAAAAACTTGCAAAAATCACTCACCTATTCTCGTGTTGTAGGAACTACTTCTTCAATCACTCTGATCACATTTCTGTCTTGGTCAGGATCCAAGTATTCAGTGGATATGTCGACAGATCCATGACCTTGGAAATCATTGGAGCAGTTTCTTGCTTTGGCATTGTCACTATTTCTTTAGACACCCCGTTTTGTTGAGCTTTCTTTTTCATATAGTTTGTCAATATCCAAAAACTGAACCAACACCTGAACCTCTTCATTTAAAGAGATGCAATCTTTGGTGTTGTGCCCTACATCCTCATGATACCGATAATATCGGTTATTTCGGCTCTCGCGAGGAGTTCTGATCGGAAAAGGTTTTTGAAAATGTACGATTTTCTTCGATTTGACAAAAATAGTTGCAACGCACTCGGTTAAGTCTTCATAATGGGCAGGTCAAACCCATTTATTTGATATGGGTTTGTAGAAATTTACCTTGTAGTTGTTTCGTACTTTCTTCTTTGGAGTCCCCGGCCCTTTCCCGTTCGATTGTTGTGTTGCCGGTGCTAAAGTAGTTATTGGTTGTGGTTGGGAAACCGAAACTGTATTTTGAAAATTTTGTTGATATGATACCAACGAAGCTTGCGTAGTTTGCTGGATTTGAGAAGCCAATCCCAACGATGCAGTCTCTTCAATTAGGATCTGCTTTTCTACCTAAGCTAACAAGGCAGAGAAAGTATAAGCTTTATTATTTGTTACAGCTTACTTCATGGGACCAGACAACAAACCCAGCTTATAACCCATTAAATCCACACTCATCGTGATAGTCAAGATCGTTTTTTGCATCTACAAAGCGTTGGGTGTAATCCCTCAAAGTTTCCCCGACCCTTTGTCGACAATTCACGATTGTGTCACCGTTGGCTCAGAAGTTTTTGCTTCCTACAAATTGCTATCTAAACATCAGCCAAAACATGCCAAAGTTTTTTATGCATCCTTGAGGCAACCGATTATACCATTTTGACGCTCGATCCTTAAACGTCATCGACAATGCTCGACATATTAACTTATCATCATTTTCAAAACTTAACATGAAGTTTTTGAATGCTTCCAAATGGTTATCATGGTCTTTCTTCCCATCGTATTTTTCTAGCTTAGAGATATCAAATCGCTTCGGGATATTTCCTAACAAAATCTCATCCGAAAGGGGGGATGATCTCCAGTTATGCCTGAACCCGAAGGCTCCACTACCTAACCCTTCTGCGTGGGTTGTATATAGTCCTTCTTCAAGTGGGTTAGCAAATTGGAGATCATATACCTATAGGTTTGACTCCCCGATGGAAACTGAAACTGTGGGACGTTTAGTTGTTCTCTATTAACTGTTATCGCACCTTCTTTTTCCATGGAAATGAGAGTTACTTTATCGATGCTATCCTCGTGAGGTTTGGTTGTTTTTGTTCGGCGCGACTTACGCCTTCGAATTTCTCGCTCCCGATTAATTCTATTGTCCCTTCTAAAGCATCGTACTTCCCGATATGGAGAAGATGATTTATACATGTCTTCCTCAGACAAAGTCCCATATTCTTGATTGGTTCGCAGTCCAGACGTTTTCCTCCAAATGTCATCGTGCTTACGCACTTGAAATCTGCCTGTATAAAAATCATCCCCGTCCTGATTAATAGCACAAATATCCTCTTTTCCATCTTCACATGATCGTTCTCCTCGGCTGCCTAGTCGATACTTCTTTTCAGCCAAGGCCGCCCTTTTCTCAGCATTAAGCTTGGCTATGTCGTCCAATAACTGCTGCCTGGTCATAATAAGGGTTGAACATTTTCCTCGAACTTGGTTACCCTGATCGTGATCCTCATAATGCCCATCGGAGCACCGATCCTTTGAATAAGAAAAATCCCTATTATAGCCTCTCTTTTTTGCTTTTTTCTTTCTAGCTTCCGTATCCATTCCTCGAATTTTAAGTTTTTCCTTGGGTCGAGATTTTGGAGAACCTGATCTCCGAGCATCACTCGTTCCCACAGACGGCACCAATTATGGTTCTAGATTAACCGGGGCTGAATACTTAATGAATTGTATAGTGGAATCGTGTCAGAGGAATAAGTATAAAGTTGTGGAGAGATAAAGTAGTCAAATCAAAGTACCAATCATTAGAAAAGTACCCTTTTCCAAAAAAGGGATCTTTCCTTATATAGGGTCAGTGGTGGATCCACTCTCACATGACATGTTTAATTAATTACATATTGGTCATCCTGAATACACTTGTTTTCTATGTTACCCAATATTTTTAAAAATAAGCCCTTATGTGCTTTTCTAATTATCAATTAAACCCTATAATAGTCTTGACATTTTATGCCCTTATCATTACTGGCTCTCATACTTGGAGAAGGTTATCGGCTATCAAATCTATTGTTGAACCCTACATCAAGTGGAATGTTGGTTGTGGAAATATTTATTTTTGGCTAGATAATTGGTTCAGAAAATCACCTTTGACTATCCTAAATAATAGGTGGGACAATAGCTGGTACAGACTAAACAAACTTTCAAATTACTGGGATCATAATAGTAGGAACAAGAGAAAACTGATTGGCTTCCTTTCTACTAATGATTTAGAAGCTATTGACAAGGTCAAATTGAATAACCCGAAAGAGGATTACCTTACCTGTGTCATTTTCAAAGATAGAACATACAACATGAAAGATAGATGCAATTGGATCAGAACCCATTACAATCCTTCAAACCTATATGGAAATATATGGAATTCAATAACCCCAAGGAAGTGCTCTATTCTATCGTGGAGACTTATCAACAATTACCTTTCTACTAGCTCTAATCTGCAGAAAAAACACATTTCCCTTGCATCCAAACACCAATTTTTCTTAAACACATAATCTACAAAACAATTAGTTGTAGAATCGCTTGGAAAATTTAGTCTCACTTCTTTCAAATACTCAAGATTAACACATACACACACATGACAATAGTTCACATGTTGAGAAATTAGTTGTGGCAATCTAGCAAAGATACTCACATTTTCTTAATCTTCCATCCTATAATATGCTAGGCTATATGGCAAGAAAGGAATAAATAAAAAAAATTAAGGTATTCTTACTCCTCCAAAAACTACTATAAACTATACTACTAATATGTTGCAAGCTATAGATCATGCTTCTCTGCTAAAAAAAGAGTATTATACTGCATTTAATGCCCGTCTGAGTTGGGATGTTATAATCATATGAAAACAATAAAAAAAATCATCTTACAATTCATGGATTCCTCCTGCTGAGAATAGTGTAAATGAACACTAATGGATTTTTTTGAAGAATGGAAATGTCAGTGGTGGTATGATTCTTAGAGATTCAAATGGTCTCAGCATAATTGGAGTAGGAAATATCTATGGAAAGCTTCCTTCAATTCCAGCTTAAGCGAATGCCCTGCTAGATAGTCTCAAGATCTGTAAAAAAAATGATTAGTTAATGTTGATATTAATACCGATTCACTGATTCTAGTGAACTTCTATTCCAAAGATCAATTACCCCCCCCCCCCTTCTTTACTCTACTCTTAAGCCCTGCAGAGAGCTAATAAGTTCTTCAATGGTTTTAAAACACATAAGTCGAGTCCATAATAGTTATGCCAATTGGCATGAAAGTAGCATTAAACTCTGTTAATGCTTCCAATTAACTAAAAGCAATAACCTTTCTGGAAAGTATTGGAATATGATATATGAGAAACAACAATTAGCTTTTCTATTTACTTACCGATATAGTATTTGGCCTCTGAAAAGCAACATAACACGCTCACAAAAAAATATTCAAAATTATTTCTATCTTTCGTTTTGCAGAAGAATCAGGCTCTAAACCCCGATAAATCTTCAAGGAAACCAAAGAACAATTGCTCACACTGTTTGACAAAAACTCGGATGAATGGAATTTGTGGAATCTTCAAGGACTTCTCAAACTACCTAATCCAAAACGTTTTTGGAATCTTCGAGAGCTCTTCCTTAAAAGATTTCAGCTCCTTCAAATCTCCACGAATCTATCGATCTCGCCCTAATCCCAATTTTGCGGTAGAATGAAAAAAAATATTCCAAATGGCGGGAAATAAATTTACCCGCTCACTCTCCAAATGGTTGTCCTTAATACGTAAATACTGGCTTGTATATGGTTTCTTTTAGTAATAAAAGGCTCGGTTATATATAAAGAAAGCGTTGATGAATATTCTATTTGTTTTATTTGAAAAATAGTTTTAATTGTAAAACTAACGATCTAATTGTTCTGGACAATACAATCAATATTTTTATCTTATTAATTTATATCAATCAATTCAAAATTATTAAAAAATATTTCTAAAGAATATAGTTTTTCAAATAATATGTTACAATTTTATATTTTTAATGGTATTATATTTTACAAATGATCTAAAAATATTTTAAAATAAAAATAATGATCAATAAGGGTTTATATATATATATATATATATATTATCATTTAGTTACGTTAGGATTTATTGATTTAATGTACTCCAGCAAATGTCTACATCCACAGGCGCCGCTAGGGAAAAGTGTTTCATTACGATAGAAAAAGGTTACAGATTTCCAGATGTCAATTTGTGTCGAATAGACATATACACAAAACTATATAACACGTTACTCATTACCATTACACTGTCAATGACACAAAAAAGTATCACAAGACACCTTGCAACAATATCACGTTGACTTATTCGACTCGTCTTCAACAAATCTTTCCCTTGAGGCGAATATCATTTCTTCACTGTCAACAAAGAAACGTCTTTCTTATGATTTACTAAATTCCCCTAAGGCATTCACTTGATGTTGCGAACATCAATCTAGTTTAGGCACTTCCTAAAATTTCTAACTAATATTACCTTGGTCATTATGTCTACTAGATTATCGTGTGTAGACACTTTCTTCACATCAAATAAATTGACACCTGACATTTATGGTCTTTGTACGCTCATAGTACATATGGTAAATTGTAAGGCGTATGACGCTTTGACTATCACAAAACATTTTTGTAGTATTCCTATCTAAGCCCAAATTTGCCACGAAACCTTGCAACTATATTGTTTCTTTAAATGTTTTTGTTACCGCCATGTAATTTGCTTTTGTTGTGGACAAAGCTACAATAGCTTACAACTGTGCTTTCCAACTGATCACACTCCTAACTAAAGTAAATATATATTGTCAGAGATCTTCTATTATTCATATCACCTGCAAAATTAGAATTAGAAAAAACCAACCACTGATCCTACAATATCATTCAGCAATCCACTAATATTGGTCTTGTTAAAAGTTAAGCCAAAGTATCCATTTCACTGCCTGCCAATGTTCTTTCCCAGGACATCTGAAGTACCCACTAACTACACTAACCGCATGTGAAATATCAAGACGTGTGCATGCCATAACATACATTATACTACCAACTGCACTTGAATATGGAACATTTAACATTTGTTCCAACTCATCATCCTCAATGGTCAATCTTACAGCAAACAACTTCAAACGAGTAGCAAACATAATGCTAACTGCCTTACCATCAAACATGTTGAATCGTTGTAGAACTTTCTCAATATAGATTCATTGAGACAAGTGTAATGATCCTACACTTCTGTTCGTGATAATATCCATACCAAGAATCTTCTTTGCTCTATCTAGATCCTTCATCTCAAACTCGACATTGAGTTACTTCTTTATCTTCATAATGTGTGACATATTACAAGTAGAAATAAGCATATCATCCATGTCCAATAACAAGTAAACATAAGAATCATCCGACATCTTTTGATGATACACACAACAGTCATATGGATTCAACGTGAATCCGACACCATGAATGTATCTAAACCTTTGTGCCATTTCCTAGGTGATTGTTTTAGACCATACAATAACTTTTTTAGCAAACAAACTTTTTCCTCCATATTAGGTTTGATAAATCCATTTGGTTGTCTCATGTAGATTCGCTTATCAAGTTCACCATGTGGAAACACAGTCTTCACATCCAATTGCTCAAGTTCTAAATCTTGGAAAACTACCATGACTAATAAAACTCGAATCGAACTATGTTTCACCACTAGAGAAAGCATTTCATTGAAGTTGAGTCATTCTCTTTGATTAAAACCCTCACCGGCCAATTTTCCTTGAATCGAGATGCATCAACCCCTGGATTACCTTTCTTTTTATTGAACACCCATTTGTTGCCTACTATCTTTGGTCATTTAGGAAAGTCAACAAGCTTATATGTTTGATTATAATGAAGAGATACAATCTCTTCCCCCATAGCACTAATCCACTTATCTGCCTTTAAACTCGATATAACTTCCCTATAGCTACTAGGTTCCTGTATTTCAACTTTTCTGTAACTGATAGAGCATATGCAACTAGATTCGTATACTTTTTTGGTAGTCTAATATCTCTTCTTTATTTTCCCAATGTTATGCATAAGTTTTTTATTCTGGTTCGGGCACACTATTTCCATTATCATCTAATGTTGACATTTTACCTTCTTATTATGGATCCACCTCAGAACCACTTAAATTATTGGACATGTTAGGAGCTGATACTACTTCAATCTCAATTTGTTTATTCACAACTAATCTTGATTCGACCATTCCTCTATTTTTCTTCTAACTGTCTAACAAAGAAAACTCGTTAAAAGTTATGTCCTTACTGATGAGACAACCTTGAGACTTTGGAGAGGTATACCACAACCTATATCCTTTTGGCTCAAGCTTGATTTCCCTCATGTGCATACGCAGGACAACCAAACCTCATTAAATGTTCGTAATCACCTGACGATCCAAACCAAATCTCAAAAGGAGTTTTACAATCAATAACCGTTGATGGAGACCGATTCACCAAGTAACACGTTATATTGATAGCTTCAACCAAAAAATATATCCCCACACCGGAATGTGAGAGCATGTTTTGTGCTTTGTCACAAAGTGTTACTTTCCTTCTTTCTACGACTCTATTCAGTTGTGGTATTCTAGAATAAGTGCGATGGAAAACTATTCCCTCAACTTTGCAAAAGTCGTTGAATTCACGATTGCAAAATTCTAACCCATTATTTGTCCTAAGACACTTGATTTTGCTTCATATTTTCTTCTCAATCATCATCTTCCATTTAACAAAGGTTGAATATGCCTCATCTTTCATTTCAGAAAGTAAACGCACACCATCTTTGAATAGTTATCGAGCAAACTCTTGTAGTATATGGCTCCATTCTTTCATAGAACTCTGTTTGGGCCCCATGGACTGGAGTGAATGTAGTCCACTGTGCAGTTAGTGTTTTTTACAGTTGCTTTTCTAAATTTGACTATAGTTTGTTTATTAAACACACAGTGCTCACAAAATTCCAGTGATTCTGCTTTATACATTCTCAACAAGTTGTTATTTCCCAAAATAGCTAATTATTTTTCACTTATGTGACCGAGACGCCCATGTTACAACTAATTCTGATCCTACCGACTTTGGCTATTTTTTCCATGATGATGCTAGTGCAACATCACCCATAACACACTTCTCTGACGAATGTAAATCCCCTTCTGTAAATTACCTTAAATATACACATTGAGCCTTTTGTCACTTTGATTATACCGTCTTATGCACGGTACTTGTAACCCTAAGATTCTAGTGTCCCAAGAGATATTAGTTTTCACTTTAACCCAAAAACATACAAACACATCATGATTCCAACAACCCTATAAAATATTTTTATAAGGAAGTAGGATTTTGAGGACTAAATTGTAAATAATGTAAATTTAAGGATTTAATTATAAGTAATGTAAGTTTTTTCCTTAAATTGTAATTGGTGTAAGTTTTAGAGAGTATTTGTAACTATGTATAATTGTTAAGGACTAAACAGCAATTACTCCTCTTTTGTAACAGATTTCAGTTGTAGACTAAGTCTTGGCTCCTCTATATAAAGGGCAAGGCTACTCTAATAAACGGGTGGAATAATTTTTCTCTGGAACTCATTTGTACTTTAACTTTCTTTCTCTAAAAACTCTCTAACTCTTTTTCTCTCTAGATTTCTCTTTTAACAATTTACTAAGGCAAAATATTAACTCATCAAATTGGTGACTTCTCTGGGGACAGAATAATAAAAATCAGTGGTTTATTCTGTTCGAAATTGATATGATCTTTTCATATTTGTTGTTCAAAATTAATACGATGAATCCTGCGAACAATCCTACGCTTCGGTCAGCAATAGAAACTTTGAAAGATGATTTACAGAGGGATGGAAATAAAACTGATGGATCATCTCTGATCTGAGCTCAATCTGATATTGAAGCGCGAATGAACCAGCTCCTAAATAAAATTAATGCATTAAATGAGAAGTATGAACGAAGGGAACAAGATATACACTCGACAGAGCTTAAATCCAAGGTTAGACAGGAAATAGAAAAAACTGAGATGGAAGGTCAGTCAGATCGATCTTTTGGTGATTGATGGGCTAAATTTGAGCACAAAAAAGCACGTTTTGTGTCTCCTAAAAAGAGATATTCGTCTCGTAAAGAGAAAAAAGATAAACAGAAATATGTGACCTCAAGTGACGAGGAGGTAGAAAGTTCAAATTCGGGCTTTAAGAGATACATAGGTTCTTTGAAAGGGGAATCAAACAGAGATCAATCGAGGAAACATAAAAAGGACAGTAAATCTAAAAGGGATAATGTTCCTTGTTTTACATGGTACGAATGAAACACTTCGAATCAGTATACTGAAAATGATCGATATCTATATGTTACAATGGGAACAAATGATCAGTTTGTTCAAGGTTTCGAGTGGATAAATTCTCTGTTGACAAGTGAAATTCATTCCATGACGCTTCCGAAGCATTTTGACATTTCAAAGGTGGAGAAGTTCGATGGGATCCAGGATCCCGATGATCACATCGAACAATTCAAGAACTATATGATGAACTTTGAAGATGACGACCGGCTGGTGTGTCGTTTATTTTCACAAACTTTTAAGGGAACAGCTCTTAAGTGGTACAATCAGATTTCGAGGAGGTCCATTTCAAATTATTATAGATTTTTATACTGCATTTCGAAGGCAGTTTGTGGGAAGAGAAAAGATGAGAGCAAATGGTGATACCATTATTTAGTTCAAGCAGGCACCTGGGGAAAAGTTGAAGGATTATACAAAAAGATTTGTTTTGACCAAAGCTAGTTTGGACAGTTGTGAGGAAAATATGGCGATGGCAGCTTTTCGCCAAGGGTTATTGCCGGGGATCTGGCTAATGAGACGACGAAGAGAAGAGACTTAACTTTTGGAGCTTTGATGGCTCAATTTGAGGATCAGATTAAAGTGGAGGAGTCGACTAGAGTCCGAGGCAGACCAATTATCACTCTGAAGAATTCGGGACAGGCATCCAATAATCAGGGGCAACGTTCGAATGGAAATGGTAATGGTAATCAGCAGTTGAGACAAAAGAACAACAACTTGCCTCCTCGGAGTGGTAGTTATTCAAATCACGCTCCATCTAACAATTACAAAAGGCCTAGACCAAATACATGAATCAAACTAGAATATTATGCTGATCTGGTATAAGACCAAGAGCTTCGTAAATTTTAGGAAGCCAGCCCTAATTAGCAGGCCGAGGGAGGAAAAGAACAAAACAATTTACAGATATCATGAGGATATTGGGCATGATACAAATGACTGCATTTCTTTGAAGAAAGAGATTCAATTTTTGATTGAAAATGGGAAGCTCCTGACTTATGTGAAGTCGCAAAAGAGAAAATCTAAAAACAATGGTGCATCAACCTTGAAGGTTGCACCACCAGCTGAGAATTTGATAATTTTTTATTCACTGGTCGAGCCTTTTAATGCTTCTTCTGAGTATGTGGAAAAAGATCTGAACAGATTGCTCCTGATGACGGTCGAAGAGCCCATAGTAGAGGAACGTTTGCGGGATTTGTGCAAGTTTTTTGAATCGTTAGCCATTTTCGGAGGCGATTCGATCACTAGCAATTAGGATAGTTCGAGGAAGAGGCATGTTGTCAACTTCACAACTCAAATTGAGGGGAAAATGTCTACGCACTTGTATGAAAATAAATATATTCCCTTCATGTTGTTTGATGAAGATGATTAGCGAGGTACTGCATGGCCACATGAAGATGTTGTGGTTATTGGAGCAGAGGTGGCTGGAATCGAAATTTGACGTGTGCTGATTGACACTGGCAGTTCAGATAATGTCATTTTTAAATCCACCTATGATAGAGTGAAAAATCCACCTCGGATTTCTCAATCGGATCGAACGATTATTGGATTCACGGGTGTAACAGCTCGTGTTTTTGGAGAATTCGAGGGTGAAGTGAGTTTGGGAAAATGATCATTTTAAAAAAAGGTCCAGGTACTTTTTGTGGTGGTGGACTGTCCCACAAGCTATAATTCTATTTTGGAAGATCATGGCATTCAAGAATGTATGGGGTTGTGTCTACAGTTCATCAGTGTTTTAAATATGTGGTTGGAGATAGAGTTGGGGTCGTTCAAGGCGATCAAAAGGTTGCAAGGGAATGATATGCCACTGCACTTTGGATCCGATGGTCCAGTAGTGGAGACTTAATGCGTGAATAACAGTTAGAAGGGGTGCCCTCCGTGTTGGAAGAAACGGTTTATGATCCGAGGGAAACCCTAGGGTCTTTAACGGTGAGTGAAGAGATAGAGAAGTTTACTTTTTCGGAAGAGAAGGTACTTCTAATTGGAACTTAATTGGCCCCGCTTCTACGTCAACAACTGTTGGATTTTTTATCCCAAAATTTTGGTGTCTTCGCTTGGAGGACAGATGATGTAATAGGAGTACCAATTGAGGTAATTCGTCATAGCTTGGCTATAGATCCGAAGGTTAAGCCGATTATTCAGAAAAGAATAGCGTTTTCCTCGAAAATAGCAGAAGCAATTGTTGCTGAAGTGGATCGATTATATAAGGTCGGACACATAAGGGAGTCATAATATCCTTTGTGGACAGCAAATCCGGTGGTAGTAAAAAAAAGAATGGCAAATGAAGAATTTAACGGGAGAGACAATGATTCAATCTATTAAATTTGGTCTTCATGCTTCAAACAATGAAGCTGAATATGAAGCTGCCTTGGCAGGTTCAGTATTGGCGAAATTTTGTGGGGGAACATCAGTGCGCTTGGAAATAGATTCTCAATTGTTAACAAATCAGGTATTTGGATTTTCTGAAGCAAGAAATGATCGTTTAATTTTATATCTTCGGGAAATTTGGAATTTAATGCTTCTGTTTGACAACGTCGTCGTGGAATATATTGGGCGATGGAGTAACATGGTGGCTGATTTTTTAGCAAACATTGCTTACAAGGAAGAATATCCTTGGATTTTGCTACAAGAAAATTCGTCAATTGTTACTCAATCTAGCCAATGTGAATGTATAGAGGTATTTTTTGTTACGACGGATACAATCTGAGATGATTGGCGATCAAATATTCTTAGCTTTTTTACTCAAGGAATACTGCCAGATGATTCATAATTGGCTAAAACATTGAGAAGTAAAGCCTTCGGATATATAATACTGGATGGAATATTGTATAAAAAGGCATTGAGCAGGCCATTGTTACGATATTTAAGCAGACAAGACTCACAAGAAGTATTATCAGAGTTGCATGATTGTGAAGAGTCAGCTCATTGCGGGTTCAAATCTCTCTCACGTCGATTTTTACTAGTAAGTTTTTATTGGCCTACAATCATGAATGATGCTAAGAATGTAGCTCAAAGTTGTGATACTTGTCAGAGATTTTCCAATGCTATTCACAGACCAGCATTGCCGCTTATGTCTATGTCCGAGGCAATGCCATTTGATTGACGGAGATTGATTTGGTGGGACCTTTACTGATGGTTTCTAGAGGAAAACAGATGATAATTGTAGCGATGGATTATTTTACAAAGTGGGCAGAGACAGAGTCGTTATCACGGACAAAAGCAAAAAAAAGTGATCAAATTTATTGTGAACATCATCTGTTGTCGTTTTGGAGTTCATCGGAAGATTACAACAGATAATGGCCCTCAGTTTAATAATAGGGAGATGGCTTCATTTTGCATTTCTAAAGGAATTCGGCAATTCATTTCGAGGCCTTTTCATCCTCAAGCTAATGGGCAAGTGGAAGTGACAAACAGAACAATTTTAGATGGCTTGAATAATAATTTGACGAGAGCATCAGAAAAATGGCCAAACTATTTGCAAGAGGTACTTTGGGTTTATCGAACATCTCCTAGAGAGGCTAGAAATGAAACTCCTTTTGCTTTGGCATATGGAATGGATGCAGTCAGCCCCGTAAAATCTACGATGTCATCTTTTAGAATAGCTTAATATTCTGAAAGGTATAATGAGGAAGTTCGAAGGGCAAAGTTGGATCTGCTTGAGGAAAAACGAGTTCGATCTCATTTTATTGTAATTCACTATCAAACTCTTATGAGAAATAGATATGATTCGAAGGTGAAGAGAAGAGATTTTAAAAAAGGTGATAAATTGTTGAGAAATGTTTTCTTTGCACACAAAGGAGAAGAACCTCGGAAAAATAGCTTCGAACTCGGAACGACCTTATGTGGTTGTTGAGAGGATAGAGCTGGGGTCCTATCGTCTTTATGATTTCGAGGGGAGGATGCTTCAACATCCATGGAATATCCAACACTTGAAGGTTTATTGGGAGTAGATATGTTTTTTTACTTTGGAATTTTTACTTTTGAATAACGTACTCTTTCCTATCATGTTGTCCTGAGAAAGTTTTAACGAGGCGTCGTGTACATATTCAATATTATCAATAAAGTTCGTTTTTGGCCAATGGTTGTTTACACATGTTTGAATACTATCTTAACAAATCATCAGAGACTGATCATCTTTGAGATCGATTAAGAGTATAATGTTTTGAAGTGTTGATAACACTTTTCAAAGAAACAGCCATGTTTTATAATCACATTACAACTTTTTCGAAGTGAAAGCTTAACAACACACAGAGAATTTTTTGAAGAGCTACCATATTCACCAGTTCCGTGAAGGAATTTGAGGTGGTAAGTTTACAGTTTATAATTATATGCGTTTCTAAAATTTGGTATCAAATAATATGTGAAGAGAATAATAAAATAAGGAAACTATTTGTCAATTAGATTAATTCGTTGAGGTACAAAAAGCAATTTTTAACCCTACAAACACAAAAAATATGATAAAGTTAATCAGATGATTCCTCCTCCTCGGGCGATTCTTCTTCATCTTCATCTTCGATTGACGAATCAGGGATAGGATCGAAAGCTTCACTTGGACGTTTCTCCAAAGGAATGTCGTTCCAAAAACTTGTGAGGTCGATTTTTGGCTACGTAGCGTGAAGTTCTCGAAGGAGGAGAATGGTTGCATATTCTTTTCCGATGTTAATATCAGTCAGCATGTCTTTGGAAACTTCAGCCTCGGCAGCAGCGACAATAGTAGTTTTTTCCACTTCGAAATCTTTCTTCAGTTTAGCTATCTACTTCGTCAATTTTTTATTTTGTGTCTCACAAAGATTAAGAGAATTTTGTAGCTCATTGGAGTTAAATATTTCAGTGGCCAGCTTAGTAGCATGATCAGTCTTGAGCTTATTTATCTCATTCTCATGAGAGTTTGTCAGGAATTCTGTCTCAGTTACGTATGTGATTCACAGATGATTCTTCATGCAGAGAGCACATTTTATGAGTTCGGACCTTGATACTTTGTACATGTGAAATTGATCAACCACTTTGTTGTGCAAGTCCTCTCTAAGTTTTTTCTCAGCCTCGTAAGATTTTTTGTAATAAACCATATCTTTAGCCAATTGTTTTAGATTTTTTTGAGAAGCTTCGACTTGAGAAGCAAGCGCCTTTGTTGCAATATCAAGATTGGTAAATGGTTGAAGTGCAATAGCGATTGCAGGATTTGGAGGAGGAAGAGGAAATTTTGTTTACGATGAGCTAGGATGTTGAATCATATCTACAGAAGTGGTAGGAGCAGGATTTTATGTAGACGTCTCGGCTGGTGCTGGTCTACCAAAGTTAAGCATGTGTTTTTGGATGACTTGAAGAACATGATCGTCTTCACCAGTAAGCGCTTCAGTGTTCTCAAAATGAATGAACATATCATGATCGAAATGTGCAGTAGCCTGATTTTCGTTGGTAGAACTATCTTCGATGATAATCACAGTGTTGTCTCTGGTTGGATTTTGTTCGACTAAAGGGTTTTGTAATCTTGGTTGGTTTTTAGCAGCAGTGTTTTCATCTTCGTCAACCAGTGTATACGAAGGGATTCTTATTTGTTTCTTTTTCTTTCTATGCGAATCGGAAGAAACTTATTTTTCTTTGAAGATGGCTCTTGATCTTTTCCCTCTTCGATGGGTGAGAGAGTTTGTTCTTCAGTTTTTATTTTTCAAAGCTTTGGTTTCAGTGGTGTTGAAGGGCTAGCACCAGATGTGCTAGCTACCTTTTTACCTTTCTTCTCTTTGATAGATTTTTCTTTTTATTTTTTGGTAAATGACTCTCTGATCTGTTGCGAATGGGAAGGCTTTACAATCGGTTTGAACTATTCGTTTGCAGACTATATTCGGATCGGGTTCGGATATCAGGTCTTGAGGTGGCAAGGCACCTTCTAAGATTGGAAACATGTGGCAGGTAAGGAAATTGATGGGCTGGAAGGCAGTGTGACACGCGTTATTTCATTCCTTCTCAGCCCAAGCCAACAAGTTTTTGAAAAATTTCTTTAGTAGCTGGTCGACGTGATGAATAACTTCTCGAAATTTCTGAAATCATTACGCAAGCAGAAAATTAAGAAAAGAGAAAGAAGAGAAAGACAAAACATAAAATTTATTTGAGAATGTAAAAATTCAAAGTGCTTACGGTTGCTTCTCTAGACGAGATTTAACTTTAAAGGATTAGCATTGGAGATTGCTTTGCCATTCTCTCATGCTCCTGATATAAAAACGAATTTCTACTTCTAGAATTTGTCAGCTTCTAAGAGATCATTGATGATTTTGAGGTCATCTATCACGGTGAGGTAGTAAAAGGGAAACTTCAGACCTTTTGATAATTGAGTCAATGAGATGAAGTCTTTAATGCTGATTGGAATCTGAGACAATCGAGATTCCATGATCACTAACATAAGGGTGAACCATTGATTTTGTATCACTTGAGTAGGACATAAGCTGAGGAGTTCGAATTATTCCACGATCATAGGATCAAGTGGAAACCGAAGACCCTAATTGATGATTTCGGGGTATACTATTAGCTCGTCATCTTTGTAGTCTAAGGGAGTTCCTCATTCTCTAGGCAGTCGAAAAGTTATGTTATCTCCCATTCCTCATTGTTTTTTAGAGCTGAAGCTTGGCCATCCTTGTAGTATATATAATAAACTTTTTTCAGAGCAATGATGTATTTGGCCTTAAGATTCCTCAAGTTTCTCCCAATCTTAGCTCTTTCTTCTACGGAAACAAAGAAAGTGTATATTTCTGCTTGAGGTTTATGGGTACTTGCGAAGTTCCAATTATCGAATTCAGCTTCGAGATCGGTTTTAGTAGCCTCAGAAGCAGCTTCGTTGGCCTTCGATGTTTCTTCTCGGGGTTGTTGAGGTGTTGGATTAACAGCTTTCGGTAAAGGGTTATTTGTTCGAGGAACTTTCTCAGTTACTTCTCTCTGAGGAGGAAATTCAGTATTTGGATTCAAAGGGGGGGAGTGGGGATAATTTCTGATTCATCTTTCATGGAAATGAAATTTCTTCTTTTTCTGGTTATTGAAGAATGATTCAAAGAGGGAGTATTTGATTTTTTATTTACGGGAGATTCTTCACTAATCAAGGGAGAAACGTTCTTATGATATGAAGAATTTTTAGGAGTTTTAGGACCTAGGGTTTTAGACGAAGAGCGTTCTTCGATTATAGGAGAGAGAGAAAGAGCAGGAACTTCGGTTTGATCGAAATTACCATAATAAATTGTTTTGGTGGTTGTTCCAATTGGAAGGCTATTGATTAAACCTGCACCTTTGTATTTTTCCGCTCTCTGAGAAATGCAAAAGTAGTCGTACGATCCGAAGACTAAGTTTCTATCAGATTTTGGGGATTTCGGTGTCTTGGGTATGATAGCCTTGGATTTTCTGGTGTTAGAATTTTTTCTCATAAACCAGATGAAGGTTAATCGAAAAAGATGAAGGTTAATCAGAAACTTGGGTTTTTCTAATGAAGATATTGAGAAAAAAGAAGAACACGATGAAGGTAGCCAAGCGCTGTGAATTTTCTCTGAAATGATTTATGTGGTGAGAATGAAAAAATGAGAATAATGGTTGAATTTATACAAAGAAATGAAGACGTGTGAAGTTTGAAAGACTTTGATGGTGATAAGTTAGAATACAAAGCGGTAAGATGATTAGATGCTCGACATCTGTCAGGCTAGACATCTAGCTATGGATCTATAGAGTAATATAAAAAGGTAACTTGTGTATGTTATTTGGATAAAAGTAGATGAGTAGTTTTGAAAGTTTCACTTGTTTCGAAGAGATTATCTGGTAGTTTTATTTTCAATGTTTCGAAAAGATGTTTTGTCTTTGAAAGGTTATCAGACTTTAGTGTTACTTTTAATTGGTATTTGCTATTATCGTGCCTCGAATGGTCACTCCTAGTTGACGCTTTGAATGATCGCTTCTAGTTGACGCTTCGAATGATTACTCTTCATGGACGTTTCGAATAATTGTTTCAAATGGTTGCTTCTAGTGGTCGCTTTGAATGATTGCTTTGAGTTTGTTTTTTAACAGCTTATATAACATATGGAAAATTTTGGAAGGAAAAATTCGAAGATATTTTAGTTCTCATTCATTTACTGGCATGAGAACTAGGGGGCTTCTGATAAGGAAGTAGTATTTTGAGGACTAAATTGTAAATAATATAAATTTAAGGATTTAATTATAAGTAATGTAAGTTTTATCCTTAAATTGTAATTGGTGTAAGTTTTAGAGAGTATTTGTAACTATGTATAATTGTTAAGGACTAAACAGTAATTAGTCCTCTTTTGTAACAGATTTCAGTTGTAGACTAAGTCTTGGCTCCTCTATACAAAGAGCAAGGCTACTCTAACAAAGGGGTGGAATACGTTTTCTCTCGAACTCATTTGTACTTGAACTTTCTCTCTCTAAAAACTCTCTAACTCTTTTTCTCTCTAGATTTCTCTCTTAACAATTTACTAAAGTAAAATATTAACTGATCAGACATTACTGATACCACCAACAGGCAACGGATGATTGTTCCCTAATTAGACGTTACCCTACATTGCCTTGTAAGTATCGAGCCACTGTTTGAACAGACACGTGTGATATGTAGCGCCAATATTGAGTACCCAAGAGTTTTTCCCACAGTCTGAACTCACAGAGAATACATCTCTTCTACCACTGTTTTCACTGTCGTAAGAATCATTCATACCTTCAACAAGATTCGCTACATTTTTCTTTTGATTTTCCTTTTGATTTTCCTTCTAACCTTTCAGTTTTGGACAATTTCTCTTGTAATTACCTTGCTCACTGCATTCATAACATTTTGAGTTCTTCATTTTTTTATTTGGACCTCCACTTCTTCTTTTTTGAAAAACTCGTTTTGCTTCTAGATCTTCCCCTATTCATAAGAGCTTCTCATTCCGCCTGATTGTCTGGTTGTAAATGTCTCAACTTCTTTGATTTCAACGCTCCTTTCACATGTGCTAGCGATAAATTATCCTTACCATACATTATGGTACCAATGAAGTTCTCATAAGGAACTCATAAAGATCTCAAGACAAACAAACCTTGATCATTATCCTCAATTTTGATATCAATGTTCTCCAAGTTCATTATAATTAATTTAAAATTATCTAAGTATTCAGTTATGATCATACCTTATTTAAATATGAAATTGTACAAGCGTTTCTTCAAGTATAATCGATGTACTACTTATTTCTCTGAGTAAATATCTCCTAGCTTTTTCTATACGCAGACAATAGTCTTCTCATCACTAATATCGCGAAGAACATTGTCTTTCACACTCATTAAAATCGAGCATAAAGCTCTTGAAGATCTTGCTTCTCTTCTTCTTTCATCTCTTTTGGTAACTTATTCTCTACAGCCTTCCACAACTCTTGCAGGAACCAATGAAGATTTCAGTTTAATCTTCCACAATGCAACAGCTAGATCCCCCATCAAAATTTCCAATCTTGTATTTTGTTAATCTATATGTCATTGTGAAACCCTAATTGCAAACCCGAATTTCATAACCAAAGCTCTAATACCAATTGTTATGATTTATTATGCAATGCATCACCAATGTTCAACCACAAAACAAAATAAAAGGCATAAAAAAAAGAACACGTGATTTAATATGGTTCGACAAATACCTGTGTCTACAGGCGCCGCCAAAAAATATATACAGATTCCCAAGTGTCCTTTTATATAATCCTAACAATCTATTTATAAGAAATAAATAAACTTACTAGACAATGGACCTAATAGGTTCATATAGACAACATTATATATCACGCTATCCATTACCATTACACCGTAAATGACATAAAAATATACCATAAAACCCTATGACAGAACATTTTACAACAGGTGTTAACTTATTCAAGTCATTGTTAGGATTAAAATATGGGAATTGCTAAAAAAACGGCCAAAACTACTCCGCGAAGTCGCATGTTTCTGATTTTCAATATTTACAAATTTGCCACTAGGCAAAAAACCCAAAAAACCCTTTGAAGTCTAATTAATTACAACCCACGCCATTGAGCACTTCTAACTACTCCATGAAGTTGCAAACACAATTTCAAACATCCACCATAATCATCTTCTCCAAACTACCTAAAACCTCCAAAAGCAACAACCTATTAACCCATTTTTTGAAAAACCTCCAAACCTTCAATACATGGCCGGATGAGAGTCGGAACCACTTCCCATCCGAAGCACTATGGACGCCGAGGAGTTACATTGCTTAGTCCCCTATTATTTCTGCGAAAATTCGATATTTTGGAGGAAACCCGTTTTTTCCTGTTCGTCGCCACGCATTGGCGTGGCTGGTGTGTCGTACGCCATTGGTGTGGCGCCGGTTGGAATCCACACGCCAACTGATGGCGTGGGAAACCTGCATTTCGCCACACCTGTGGCGTACACACGATCTTCGGCGCCACACTAATGGCGAAATCCATTTAACTATTCCGGAATGCCGGTTCAATTGGTTTAACTACTTCTTATGTGTTGCATGATGTTACACAATGTGAAATTTCGCTTGTTTCGGACTACGCTTATCATTTCATCATTTCACCACTTAAACTTTGTAATGAATGTAAACTTTGGATGTTTATCTTAAAAACAATCACACGTAAACTTCTTAATATGTCGATTGCATTAAAACATTACACTCTAATCAAAGCATTACATAATTAGAAATACATAAGAAAATAACTTAAAACAAATGATAGATAAGCTAACCCTCAGTTAGCATTGCACAGTTATAAATAAATAAGTATCATACAATCCGAAATCCAAAATGATACGTATCATACAATCCGAAAGTATCATACAATCCGAAACAAAAAATGATACGTTTGATACAAAATATAAATAAAACGATCTCACAGCAAGGTGAGATTAACAACATTACATAGTGAAAATATAATTTCTTACTCGAAACCGTACATTCTGTTCTCTGGAATATGTCCGACATAGTGAAAGAACACGTGATTTAATATGGTTCGACAAATACCTGCGTCTACAGGCGCCGCCAAAAAATATATACAGATTCCCAAGTGTCCTTTTATATAATCCTAACAATCTATTTATAAGAAATAAATAAACTTACTAGACAATGGACCTAATAGGTTCATATAGACAACATTATATATCACGCTATCCATTACCATTACACCGTAAATGACATAAAAATATACCATAAAACCCTATGACAGAACATTTTACAACAGGTGTTAACTTATTCAAGTCATTGTTAGGATTAAAATATTTGTTATCGCACCCATCTAATTAAAACAATAATAACCGGTTAAATATATTTGTTCAAGATATTTTATATCCTATCCTTTTTTTCATTGTTTTATAAATCAGGGTATTTTTCACCCACACTAAACTCGCCCTTGAGCCTTAGTTTTATAAGACGACACGGTAACTAAATATGACACAGTAAGTAACTAACGAAAAAGGTAGGTTTTTTTGTCCGGTAAAAAACCCCATCAATATTACTAAAAAAAGTAACACTATAAAAAGAAGGAATCTGGTAAGAACCTTCCATATTTGTATATTGTTTGATTCAAGTTTCAAATTTCTTGTAAGTATCAATCACTAAACCTTCACTTATACGACAAGCATTAATATCACACTATTTTTATTGCCTAGTAATTGTTTCCTTAGAAGCAGAAGCAACTATAATAATCTCAATAAATAAAACAGAAAATTGCATAAATCTAAACTATAAAACTCATATCGTCTTCAATCTGTTTTTTCTAATAGACTTCAAACATAGGTGAGTCCGGCATCAATCTTTCAAGCTTTACAGATTCATTTATTTATTTTTAGAGTTCTCGATCTGTCTTCGTAAGATCTTTAGTTTCCATTCAATTCATACGTTGCAGTGTTCGTAATTTACAACCTAAAGGCGAATGATGAAAAGAAGAGTCATCAGACAGATGAAGAAGTTTATGTCATGCAATGGTACGTACCAATATTCATTACATATGTATAGCTTTTTTGTGGTTTAATCATCGAGTGATTTGATACACAACTACTTCGAATATAAAAATTTGCTCATTTTTGTTTCTTATAATATAATACTTTTGTAAATCTTTGAAAGCAATAAGATCGGCTACTTAGTTCTCCAATGCTTTGATTTACCAAACATATGGTACTGTTAAATGATCCAATAAATTGTAGTATTTATTAGGGATCTGAAGAATATGAATGTGATTTAAAGTTAAAGGTCTTGAATGTTAGTACCACTTTCGTGTAATTCGGTTAGGGTTGGTTGGTAGTCTTAATGTTTACTCTTAGTGTCTTAGTATCATATATGGTCCTTATTATCTAGTCTTTCGAATATAGTAGATAACATATAACGTTGTAAAATAAAGTATCACAATTTAGGTTTAAGACTATCAGGTTTTGATAGGTATTGACCAGTGGAACGATTGTACTCGATGATTTCAATCGAAATGACTTTTGGACTCTACCATTTCGATGGAAATGGTTTTTAGACCGGTAGGTATCAATGAAGTTGGTCCCTTGACTTGACGATTTCAATAAAATTAGTACATGATATCCAAACTCCATAGACTAACTTTAATGAAATCGTCAACCCAGCAACTCTCATCGTCGTTTGGCGTTTGGAAGTTAATAGACTATATGTGTTCAAATTCGATAGTATCATAATTTTAAACTTCGAAGCTATATTCAACCGTTAACTTTAGGTTTTATAATCTTTAGTTTCAAAGATTGTAGCTTATTAGCACAGAAATGATAACTATTGCATTGTGTCAAACTTAACAATTTCGGCAAAATGCAATTTTGTTCATTTTATAGTATCATGTGGCCGGAGGTCGATCAAGCCACTCGATATGGATGTTCGAGAAGAATATGCACACGCTTTTAGGACAGAGTCGTACAACGACTTTTGGACACGCGTGTTAACAATTTCACAGAATGATTCTGCCTCAGTCGAATGTTCTACCTCGGCTCGACTCCCATCCTATAGGTTGTTTACCGAAAACCTTTTGGATCCGGATCAACCCACGACCACACGAATCCTTAAGCTTGTACAAAAACATACCCGCTCTCTTTTGTCCGAATACTTTTGCGAGACCTCGAATGCTTCTTTCTTTTACAGCTTGTTGTTAAAAGACATTGATCATGCGCGTGACAAATGTCGATCTTTCAAAACCATACTACAATTGATAGGTGTCACAAAAAATTTAGAAATAACTAACGGGATAATCGAATTTTCTAATTACACTAACCCGTTTGCTTCATCCGCTCCATCTCCATCACGGGTTCGGGTAATTCAAGCCGGCTGCAAAAACTTACTCAAACGGCTGGAGACAAGGCGTGAAAAGATCCGAAACAAGCTCAGGCTGATATACCAACTTAAAAATAGCTCCGGCATTCTACTTGTGGCTATAACTGCTTCACTTACTGCAATTATTGCTTCTCATGCTGTGGCTCTTTTAGTGGCGGCGCCATGTTTAATGACGGCTTCGTTCGAATGGGGTTCGGTGGAGAAGCTGATAAAAGAGTCGGCTCAGCTTGATACAGCTGCTAAAGGAACTTATATATTGAACAGGGACTTGGATACAGTGAGCAGGCTAGTGGCTCGTCTCAACGATGAGATTCAGCACATGTGTGATATGGTTAAGTTCTGGCTGACGAGAGGAGATGATCGGCTTAAAGCTGGGTTTGAAGTGGCGAGCCAGCTTAATAGAAGCGATGATTGCATTAACCGTCAGCTAGATGAGCTTGAAGAACATATATATTTGTGTTTCATGACTGTTAATAGGTCCAGAAACCTTGTTGTACAGGAGATTTAGGATCATCCGATTAAGTTAATTGACTTATTTAGGTAAAACATTTCTTTCATTTTATTCTTCTTTAGTCGTATAAGATAGATATATAAGATTTATATTTTATTACAAGTAGGTGAAAAAAACAGAATTACTGAAAAATACTGGTATCAACTAATAAAAACTAGAGTAATAAATTAATTACCGTTTTAAATGAAAGTATATTTTTACAAAAAATAATTATATAAATTAAATTACTAAATATAATTTATAAATGAAAAATACACAAACTCTCTGACTATTTTTAGTACCAAAATCTATTTAACATTTAAATTTTGATTTTTTAAATAAACTAAACCAACATTTTAAAAATAATTTATTGACTACCCCCTTTACATTTTATTATTAAGTAGATTTATTTTTAGGTTTATCGTTTGGTGTAGGACATCCAGATAATTTTTCAATTTGACTAAAAAAAACTCAAATTTATTAACCATTTTTTATTAAAAACAACATTCATTTTTCAAAAAAATGTTTTATTTTTTTTAAGTCCGCATCTTTCAAAGCTAGGAAAGAAGTTGGAAGTATCATTGGTTTTGTTTTTTTAAGACAAACCAAACTAGAACCATAAATGATATTTTTTTTGAAAAAGAATTGAACATCTTTTCGTCAGACTAGTTAGGCTAGTCTCGCACTACGTTTTGTCTAGTATCGCATCTCGCACTACGTTTTGCCTGGTCTCGCATCTCGCATTTCATCTTGTTATTGTCTCGCATCTCGCACTTTGTTATGTCATCATCTCGCATCTCGCACTTCATCTTGGTCATTCTGCCTGAAATATCAGGTCGTTGTAAAACATTTTTCAAAGGGAATGACTTCAATAGTGTGAACTTGAAAATATGGACGCATCTTCCTAGCAGCAATCACCGGCGCTAATGCCAATTTTTCTAATTTCATATATCTCTTTTCTGCTGCCACCAAACTTTTACTAATGTAATACACCCGCTTCAGAAGCCCTTAATCCTCACTAATTAACACTGCGCTCAGCGCAAAATTAGATACCACGATGTACAAAAATAGTTTCTCCACATTTCGAGGCTTTGACAAAATCTCCAGTGATGACAACAAATTTTTAATATTTGTGAAAGCTTCTTCACATTGCGATGTCCATTCAAACCTGTTGGGTCCCCGTAACTCTTGAAAGAAAGAAAAGAATTTGTCAGAAAATCTAGAAATAAATCGAATAAGCTGCTAACCTTCCTGTCAGAATTTGTACTTCCTTGATAGACCGAGGAGAATTCATAGTTATCAAAGCTTTCAATTATTCTGGGTCATCTTCTATTATTTTTTCACTCAGGACAAAACCCAAAAACTTCCTCGATCGAACTTTGAATGTGAACTTCTCAGGATTTAATTTTAACCTAATATACCTCCATATTTCTTCCGATCTGAGTAACAAAAGCTTTATTCATCAATCTCTGATAAGTAGCTCCAGCATTTTTCAATCTGAAGGGAATTACCCTATAACAATGCATGCCCCTATCAATAGTTGTGCATTCTTGATCGTTTGGATCCATTTGGATTTGATCATATCCTGCAAAAGCATCCATGAAAGTTAAAATTGTATTGCGTGAAGTAGAATCAATCAACTGATCTATTCGAGGAATAGGAAATGGTTCTTTGGGACAAGCTCTATTCAAATCTATAAAATCCACACACATTCTCCATTTCCCATTCTTCTTTTTTACCACCATGAAATTTGCCGTCCACAAAGGATATTGTGACTCCCTCATGTGTCCGACCTTAGATAATCGATCCACTTCAGCAACCATCACTTCTGCTTTTTCCGAGGAAAACGCTCTTCTTTTCTGAATAACCGGCTTGACCTTCGGATCTATAACCAAGCTTTGACGAATACCCCTAATTGGTACTGAAGTTATATCCTTTGTCTTCCAAGTGAAGACATCCAAATTGTGGGATAAAAAATCCAACAGTTGTTGACGTATAAGCAAGTTCAATAAAGTTCCAATTCAAATACCTTTCTTTCTGAAAAATTAAACTTTTTTATCTCTCCACTCATCGTTAAAGACCTTAGGGTTTCCCTCCGATTGTCAACCCTTTTCTTCCAAATTCGAGGGTACCCCTTCTAACTGCTATTCACGTATTAGGTTTCCACTACTAGATCCTCGGATCCGAAGTGGAATGGCATAGCATTCCCTCGAAACCTTCTGATCGCCTCGAACGACCCCAACTCTATCTCCAACCACCTATTTAAAACACTTATGAATTGTAGACACAACTCCATATATTCTTGAAAGCCATGATCTTCCAAAAATAGCATTATAAATTTTGGGAAAATCCACCACCACAAAAAGTACCTGGACCTTTTTCTTAAATGGTTCTTTTCCCCAAACTCACTTCACTCTTGAATTCTCCAACAACACGAGCTATTACACCCGTGAATCCAATAATAGTTTGATCTGACTGAAGTATCTGTGGTGGATTTGTCATTATATCATAGGTGGATTTAAAAAGGACATTAGCAGAACTGGCAATGTCAATCAGCACACGTCGAATTTTGATGTCAGCCACCTATGCTCAAATAACCACACCATGTTCATGTGGTCTGTAGTTCTTCGGAGACCATCTTCATCAACAAAATGAATGGAATATCTTTCTTTCTATACAAGCGTGTAGACAATTTTCCCTCAATTTGAGTTGTCAAGTTGACAACATGCCACTTTCTCGAACTATCCGAATTACCAGTCATCGAATCACCTCCGAAAATGGCTAACAATTCAAAAAACTTGCACAGCTCCCGCACATGTCCATTTTCCAATGGGCTCTTCGACCGTCATCGGAAGAAATCTATTCGGATATCTTTCCACATACTCAGAAGAAGCATAAAAAAGCTCGGCATGTGAATCCAAAATCATCAAATTCTCAGCTGGTGGTGCAGCCTTCGAAGTTGATGCACCATTGTTTTTTTATGCGCTCCCTTGCGACTTCACATAAGTCGGGAGTTTCCCATTTTCAATCAAAAATTGAATCTCTTTCTTCAAAGCAATCCAGTCATTTGT
Organism: Limnanthes douglasii subsp. nivea; assembly: GCA_036936605.1. Taxonomy (NCBI): domain Eukaryota; kingdom Viridiplantae; phylum Streptophyta; class Magnoliopsida; order Brassicales; family Limnanthaceae; genus Limnanthes; species Limnanthes douglasii. The sequence goes on from JAUPFV010000001.1 coordinate 230,664,182, forward strand.
ATCATGCCTAATATCCTCATGATATCTGCAAAACTTGTTATTCATTTCCTCCATTGGCTTACTAATTAGGACTGGCTTCCTAAAATTTACGAAGCTCTTGGTCTTATCCAAGATCATAGAAATATTCTTTGTCAGATCAGCATAATATTCTGGTTTGACCCATGTATTTGGTATAGGCCTGTTGTAATTATAGATGGAGTGTGATTTGAATAACCGCCACTCCGAGGAGGCAAATTGTTATTCTTTTGTCTCGACTGCTGATTACCATTTCTATTTCCATTCGACGGCTGCCCCTGATTATTAGCTGTCTGTCCTGAATTCTTCGGAGTGCTGACTGGTCCTCCTCGGACTCTAGTCGACTCCTCCATTTTAATCTCATCCTTAACTTGAGCCATCAAATCTCCAAAAGTTAAGGCTCTTCTATTTGTCGTCTCATTAGCCACACCCTTGGTGAAAAGCTGTTATCGCCACATTTTCCTCACAGTTGTCCAAACTAGCTTTGGTCAAAACAAATCTCTTCGTATAATCCTTCAACTTTTCCTCAGGTGCCTGCTTACACTGAATAATGATATCACCATTTTCTCTCATCTCTTTGCTTGCCACAAAATGCCTTCGCAATGCAGTATAAAAATATCTAAAATTTGAAATGGACCCCGTCAGAATCTGATTGTACCATTTAAGAGATGTTCTCTTAAAAGTCTGTGAAAATGCACGACACACCAGCCGCTCTTCATCTTTGAAATTAATCATATAGTTCTTCAATTGTTTGATGTGATCATCGGTGTCCTATATCCCATCAAACGTTTCTACCTTCGAAATGTCAAAACTCTTCGGAAGCGTCATGGAGCGAATTTCACTTGTCAACGGAGAATTTCTCCAGTCGACCCCTTGAACGAACTGATCATCTTTTCTCATTGTAACATATAAATTTCAATCAGTTTTAGCATACTGATTTGAAGTGTTTCCTTCATACCATGTAGAACGAGGAACATAATCTCTTTTAGATTTACTCTCTTTTTTATGTTTCCTCGACTGATCTCTGTTTGATTCCTCTTTCGAAGAACCTCTGTATCTCTTAAGCCTGAAGTTGAAATTTCTACCTCCTCATCACTTAAGGTCACATATTTATGTTTATCTTTTTACTCTTTACGAGATGAATATCACTTTTTAGGAGACACAAAATGTGATTTTTTGTGCTCAAATTTAGCCTGTCGATCATCAAAAGATTGATCTGACTGACCTTCCATCTTAGTATTTTCTATTTCTTATCTAACCTCATATTTAACCTTCGTCGAGTGTATCTCTTGTTCCTTTCGTTCATACTTTTCATTGAAAGCATTAATCTTGTCCAAAAGTTGGTTCATTCGGACCTCAATATCATATTGAGCTTGGGTTGGAGATGATCCATCAGTTCTATTTATATCCTTCTGTAAATCATCTTTCAAATTTTTTATCGCTGACCGAAGCGTAGGATTGTTCTCAGGATTCATCGTATTAATTTTGAACAGAAAATACAACAAGATTGTATTAATTTCGAACAGAATAAGCCACTGAGTTTTCTTATTCAGTCCCCAGTGAAGTCACCAATTTGATGAGTTAATATTTCACCTTAGTAAATTTTTAAGAGAGAAATCTAGAGAGAGAAAGAGTTTAGAGAGTTTTTTAGAGAGAGAAAGTTTAAGTACAATTGAGTTCCAAAGAAAAAGTGTTCAACCCCTTTATTAGAGTAGTCTTACCCTTTATATAGAGGAGCCAAGACTTATTCTCAAACTGAAATCTGTTACAAAACAGGACTAATTGATGTTTAGTCCTTAACAATTATACATAGTTAAAAATACTCTCTAAAACTTACATCAATTACAATTTAAGGACAAAACTTACATTACTTATAATTAAATCATTAAATTTATATTATTTACAACTTAGTCCTCAAAATCCTACTTCCATATCAGATACAAGTTGTAATTAACTACCATTTTAGGTATTAGATGGATATATTGGATTGTTAAGGTTTTAGGTAGATTATAAGTTTGGTTTGAGGTATTAGGTGATACTTTACTCTGTATTATTTATAGTTTTTAAGATAAATTAATGTCATTTGTGGTTAGAAATGGAGTTTGCACTTCATATACAAGAAATTTCGGTCAACGAATCATATTTGAGTCAAGCTAAAATTGAGCCGAAAAATGTTGGAACGTCATATTGTTCTTTGTCAAGGCATTGCTGAAAAATGCTGGAACGTCATATCGTTCTTTGTCAAGGTTTCGCAACTTCTGTACACTAAGATTTTTAAAAACTTAAGGAATATTCCAAACCGTGGTAAAATCGTGTATGGGCTTTTGGCGAATAAAAAAATCACATATTCATTGAAAATTTCATACAATTTTTCAACTAATTTGTTTGACAAATTGAATGGAAAGTCTTCCCAAAACTCTGCAGATTCAGTTTGGCTCAATATACCATTGTTTCTTGATTATTTATAGATGTATTTATTGTTTTTGTGTTGTATGAGGTAATTTTTGGTGAAATGTTATCGTTTTTGAATTAATCACCACTATTTAGTTTATAATAATAATAATTTAGAAGGAAAGTATAACTAAATAGCAAAAAATGGTATAATTATGTTGCGAAATATAGTATTATTAAATTTCAAAACACAATATATAACCTTTAAACATGGTATATTTGTGTTTTAATTTGGTTGATTAAATATTATTTTTTCAAATCATGGATCAAATACTAGACGAGCCAAGCAAAGAAACTTGATACGAACACATGCTGAAGAAGGTGACACTTTTGTATCTCCTGAATCAGTAGAGTACACCAATATTGATCAGCACGTGGATGGATCTCATGTAACCCTTTAACAAATAAGGAATCCCTCTCATGAAGGACTTTGTAACTCATGTTACATCATTTTTGTATTTGTTTGGATTCATTTTAATAGGACCATGACCTGTATGAGAAGCACCTATAGAACATTGTAATGAGGATAAAAACTTGATTGTTAGGATCTAAACTGATACGTCCATGGCACATTGGAAAATAAATTAGAGGACCTCGTACTACCATGCTGTCTTATGAGATCTTATGTATGATTTTATGTGTTGTTACTTATTCAATATAAGATATTGTACAAATAATTATCTCTAATAATAAAATTATGTGTTATTGTGCAATATATGCCTTTATTATGGCTCTCTCCTAGTTCTTGAATCGAATATGATTTTTTTCTTTAAGGAGTTAAAATATGTACTTGTATCGTATGATATTCTCTATATGATATAATACACTGTAGATTACATTTAATGTCTTCATACTGACATTAAAGGCTATGTGGACTGTAGACCCATATACCTTAGCATTGGGACCCTTGACAAGGCTCGAGTTCTATGATGAATTATGGACACTAATGATGGAACTCGTGGTGTTAGAGTATGAGTTGTCTCAACATAAAAGACTTTTGAGACATTCCATCTTGAGAATAAAATATTAAAAACTAACTCAAAGTATTTAGAGACAAAATAAACAAAAAAACTGCCACTTGTGGATAAACACTTGTTGAGCTAAAAGAGGTAAAAAGGGGACATCAAAATCCAAAAAAAGGAGAGAGAAAAAAATGGGAGGTTGCAACCACAAAAAGGACAAACAAAAGAGCATTTGCATCAGAAATTGTTTAAGGTTAATCCATATGTGAAGCTTGACCAGTAACGGTGTTTTATTCCTAAAGACAAACGTCCTCAACTGGATCGCATAGATGGGGAACCTATGGTCGAAAAAAGGTTTGTGATGGTGATGGTGACAAGCCCCTTGTAGAGAAGCCTAAGATAATATTGATTGGGAATAAGAGGACTACAAATATTTGTTTTTTGTGGACTTAACTTTCGATGAACTGTTTTGGGATTTATTTGTAATGTAATAATTCTATTTGTTTTGTGTTTACTTGATGAACCACATATAACTATTTTTTCAGATAGTTCTCGTCTTTCAAAATTTGATATTGTATGCCATTCACATGTGTGTTGAACAAAACTGATATTTTTTTTATGACTTGTCATATGTTCTTATTTGTCTTGTTTTTGTCCCTCTAGACTTATTGTTCTCTTGTAGTAATAATTATTACATGTATCGTCTTGTCATGATGACTTTATTTTTTTTGTCCCTTTAGATCTATGAAATGACTTGACCTGTTTGTGAAGCTTTTAATTCTCGGACACTACAACTTTGTGTTTGTGGCCTCCGAACGTGTAGACTTATGGAATTACCTATATTAACTTTTAAAATATTTTTATTATCCGATATTTATGACCTCGATTATTTGGTATCTATTCTTGTAGGCCTATTGACTAATAGTGTTATTAAAACTTTATTACATTATTTAGGTGTCATGTGGCCTCGCGGACTTATGGATTGACTTACAGTCATGTCATTCTGGTCCGTAATACCTCGAAAGATATAGATTTATACGTGTTATATCTGTCTTGAACACCATGCTGATTGAGGATGTGCGTTTTTGGTTTAAAAAAGTAGTATGTAGTGTCCATTGAAAGACTGTTATGATGTGTCTTTTAAATACTTTAGTTTTGAAATTTACTAAATGAAAATAAAATATAATTTTATTAAAAGTTAACAATATATGATGTATAGTTCAAAAAAATAACTCGCACGAGTTGGTAAGGAAAAATAGTACACTTATCATATTACATTGACTAGTTATAAAATTTCAAGTGTTATATGGATGTTTCAAACCATTTTTGTCAATGCTGATGAGTCAATAAACTCCTTTGCGTTATTTCCCACCACTTGGTATGGAAAATCTTAATTTGGTGCTAGTTTTTTGTGTTATTGTCACTTGTGCTTTGAAATAACTTTCTTAATATGAGTACCAAAACTCTTTGGTTTTAACTTAAAATTGTACATATTTCTTATAAGACTCGTGTAATTCTCAACTTTTACTTGAGATTGCTCGTTGTATTCTTATATTAAGTCAATGTCGAGTTTTTTCTCGTTGTCGTTTCATTCCTCAAAGTAAATTTATACTCTTTGGTTGAGGATGATTACTTTAAACGGTTCAATCGCTTTTATATTGTAAACCTTGACGGATGGGGGCGGCTGCCGAACCGAGCGTTCTTCTCAATAAATGCATAGTACTAGCAAAACATTAGCATGTTTCATAGTTTTGTACTAAGTTTTTTACAGTTTTAGCTAAAGACAACCAATAATATTCTGATATAAGGTCATTTCGAATAAGGCCCTTTTATCCATAATAGGCTTATGATATACCCTCGCGTAGATTTTGTACAATAAAAGTCGTCTCTTCATTTACAAACAAATCTGCGATTCAGAAGTATTTTTTCACTCGTAATCATATCGATCTTACTTGAGCTTTATGTGTTGGCTATTTTTAATCTTTCAGCTAATAGATGTTTCATGAATGCTAGTCCACGGTTTCCTTAGTTTATAGAAATTATAAATTTTATATAAGTTTGTGGACATTTGGATTATCTTATACTATTACTATGAGGTTATTATTTTGGCATCCCAATTTTATAAGGAAACTACGATGGTGTGTTCTTATCAGGGTACTTGTTTGTATATAATTGTATAAAATTCATGCTAAAATTTCTTGATTTCTAGTAGATATCCCAAGAGTTTTCATATTTGAATCATATTGAACTTGCACATGGTTTACTACACACAAGGCGTACGGTACATTTCTCATAAATTTTAGTTAAACATATGATACTAAGGGGTGCCTTGTATTATGTCTTGATGAGTTCAGAAATTTTGGTCACAGCAAATCCACGAAACCGAACAAGGGTAATTCGGACCATATCACACCATTAAAAATCCGAACAGAACAAATGTATTAACTTTTGACTAAGTTATTTGCTAATCAACTAAAGGCTAATGGGTGTTTGAATTTGACCCGGTTTCATGACCCGACCCGATAAGCCCATAGGTCAGTAATTAAGGTATATATACCCCAACCACTCTTATTAATGAGGATGATCAAAATTTAATACTAGTAGACAACTTAATTATGTCTCTACTCTCCACACTAAGCACAAAACACCCCAAAATTAATAAAACTCTTTCTAAACACTTTACTTATCTACCCCCAGCCCAAAATAAACCAAACCAAATAGGCGACTACAGTGGGAGAAGACGGTGCCTGAATTTCATATTCAAAACCAGTAAGAAAAACAGTCTGGATGGATCCAAATAGGAAAAATACTCCACCTCCTAAGGTGGAAACAGTGAAGGAAAATAGGGAATATACTATCGAGGAGCGAAACCAACTGAGAACTGAAATAGAGGCGTTAAGGGCCATAAAACAAGCAGAGAAATGTATCAAGGAGAATTATGGAGTGTTCGTTCTTCATCATACTGACAACCCTGGGGAGAATGAGCCATCCCAAAAGACTCACCTCAGTTCAAAGAAGACACACTTGTTTAAACCTGTTGAAAGTTCTGGATCTGAGTCCTCTAGCAGCTCTTCGAATGAGGCAGAGCTTGAAAAATCTTTGTCCTCAAGCAGTGATGACGGGAGATCCAGAAAAAAGATAAAATTAATCAAAAAACACGCAAGAAAGAGGGACATATATGGTAGGCTCAAAAGGTATCACGGTAAAGGATCATTCCATAGGTATGTTGATCAGTTGGAGATAGATCTCTTTGCTTTTCAGTCCGAACCATGTATTTTTGAAACCCCTAATGAAGATGCTGTTTTTAGTCGCAATAAAAACTAGAGGCAGTCACCTTTGTTTGCGAAAATACTGTTCAGACACCTTCCTAAAAGGTTTGATAGCACTATGATGGAGAAATATAATGGAAGTCAAAATTTGGACAACCATCTGGAGCAAATCAGAAACTTCATGATGAATTTTGTTGACGATGATAAGCTCTTGTGCAGAGCCTTCTCCCAAAATTTTACGGGGAGTGCTCGTAAATGGTATAACAGCTTGCCTTAGGGATCTATTAGAAACTTTGATACCTTTTGGGTTTCCTTCCGGAGGGAATTTGTTGGGGGGGGGGGGGGGGGTAAAGAACTAAAGGGTAATGGGGATACTATTTTCTACTGTGCACAAGAACCAAATGAATATTTAAAATATCATAAGTCATTTTCTGAATACAAATAACAAATTAGCAGATTGCTTTGAGCAAGTGGCGATTGTTCCTCTAATCAAGGATTGAATCTTGGGAACTTAGCTGATTCTGTGACCCGGAAGAAAGCTATAACCTAGGGTGGCTTATTAAACCAAGTAGGAAAGCAGATAAATGTGGAAGAAACAAAGAAAACAAGGGTGCACCGTCAGGTGAGGTCCACCACAACAGCTCCTGCAGCCGCTAACAAGTCCGGTGACAAGGAAAAGAAGACCAGACAAGGATGTAACCGGTCCAACTAAACTCAATCCAATCAGAACCGGACCTAGAGCCAACAATCAAGGAGTAAGAGGGGTCTTTAGGCTCAGCCCGAGTGGTTCATAGAGTTAAGAGAAAATGTGGCTACAATCTCTGATAAAACTAAGGATGAAGTACACTTTCGAAAGCCGGTGGCGTTGCAGTCTCCTAAAGAAAACTAAAACACTTGTTTTTGCCAAGATTACATTGATATATGCCATAATACTCAAGACTGTATAGCGTTAAAACAAGAAGTCTAAAACCTTACTGAGAGGGGAAAATGGGGGTGTACTTTAAAAGACGAAGTGGAAACAGACCTGTCAATGCTCCTCAGACATGTCCTTCGAACAATCCTAGAACGTCTGCTCAAGAAGGTGAAATGGTGATCCTTGAAATGTTCGATATGGACTCTGAGTATCTGGATCTAGATCCAACTCGGGATGAGGTGGGGGTGATAACAGAAAAAACTAAGACAGTATCCGGATTGATCAATTTCTTCGAATCATTAACTATCTTCGGTGGGGAGATTGTAACTGCACCTACCCCTTCATCAAGGAAGAGGAATGTCTACAATTTAACTACTCAATTAGAAGGGGGAATGTCTTCCCATCAGTGCCAGTCCACATTTCTATTTATAGTCTCTGATGAAGATGATTTGAGGAATATTTTTGGGCCTCACGAGGATGCAGTGGTAATAGGAGCTTCTATAGGGGAAATGATATACACTGAATTTTGATTGATACGGGCACTTCGACAAACATCTTATTCTTAAGCTCCTACAAACAGATAAGGAATCTGGCTGTTATTCAATATTCAAACAGAACCATTGTGGGCTTCACAGGGAGCTCTGCGGATGTTATTGGGGAGTTTGAAGAAGAAGTTTTGTTGGGAAATGGGACTTTTAAAAAGATGATGAGGGTACTATTTGTTGTGGTAGATTTCCCCACATCATACAACGCAATTATTGGGAGGTTTTGGCTTTCCAGAATTCATATTGTGGCCTCTACAGTCCATCAGTGATTTAAGTATGTGGTTCAGGGAGAAGTAAGCATTGTCCAAAGTGGTTAGAAGATAGCCAAGGAGTGTTATGCAACAGCTCTTGCTCCTAAGACATTAGGGGCACTTCAAATTAATAAAAATTAGCAGTTACTGGAGCCTTCTATTGAGGAAATTGAGATTGATGACCTTAGAGAGGCTCCCAGTGTCATAATACTGATGTAATCGGGGTACCAGCGGATGTTATTTCATATAAGTTATCTATCCGGAGTGATGTTGCACCTGTTTTGAAAAAAGAAGAGCTTTTTCCAAGGAAAAAACAGACGTAATAGTTCAAGAGGTTGATTGGCTAACTAAGATGGGGCATATTAAGGAGTCATGATATCCTCTATGGACTGCCAATCCGGTCATCGTCAAGAAAAAGAACGGGAAATGGCATATGTGTATTGACTTCACTGACCTCAATAGGGCTTGCCCAAAGGATCTTTATCCTCTCTCTCGGATAGATCAGCTAGTAGATTCTACATCTGGAAATAAGTTATTGTCCTTCATGGATGCCTTTTCATGGTATAATCAGATACAAGTAGATTCGAAGGATCAAGATAACACCACCTTTATTACAAATAGAGGTCTCCACTGCTACAAGGTAATGTCATTCGGATTGAAAAATGTTGGGGCTCCCTATCAGAGGTTGGTGAACAAAACATTTGCTAATCAGATCGATAGAAATATGGAAGTATACATAGATGACATGATGGTTAAAATCCTGGAGGAGGATTTACACATAACTGATCTCCAAGAATGTTTTGCTAACTTAGAAACTGTGAATTTGAAGTTAAATCCAGAGAAGTGTGTGTTTGGGGTCCGATGTGGAAAATTTATGGGTTACATAATAAGTGAGAAAGGTATACAACATGATCCGGATCAGCTTAATGCGCTATTAGAAATGGATCCTCCTTGAAATATTAAAGAAATTCAAAGGCTCACCGGAAGGTTGGCTGTTGTAAATAGATTTATTTCAAGGTCATCGGACAAGTGCACTCTTTTTTTCCAAATATTGAAAAATGCTAAAGACTTCAATTGGTCCCCACATTGTGACGAGGCCTTTATTGAAATAAAGAAACATTTAACTTCACCAAAGACTCTTTTCAAGCCTATTCAAGCAGGAAAGCTTTATGTATACTTGGATGTGTCAGAATGTGCTATAAGTGTTGTCTTGGTAGGGAAGTGGAAAATTATTCTTGTCCGCTGTACTACATCAATAAGTGTTTGTTGGATACTGAAAGAAGATATTTGAAATTGTAAAAGTTGGCACTAGCTTTAGTGATTGCAGCAAGAAAGATGATGTCGTATATTCAATCTCATTCTATTATTGTCTGAACGTCTTTCCCGCTAACGAATATTCTTCAAAAGGTAGATATATTGAGCAAAATGACCAAATATTTAGTGGAATTGGGTGACTACGACATTGATTTTTCCCCTCAAACGGCAATTAAATCTCAATTAGTGGTTGACTTCTTGGTAGAATTTCATGCTGACAGGCTTTCTAAACAAACTTCAGAAGATGATTTCAAGAAAGAATGGGTGGTCCGAACTGATGGTGGATCAAGAATTATGGATTGTGGAGCTGGAATTTTCTTAACCTCCTTGTATGGTGATAAAATGTATCAAGCTATATGTTTTGGATTCAGGGCCTTTAACAATGAGTCTGAATACGAGGCAGCTATAGCTGGTCTAAAGTTAGTTCTCTTCTGTGGAACTAAGAGAGTCCGTTAATGAGTGGCTCTCAATTACTCATCCACCATACCCAAGGATAGTCTGAGGCCAAGAAGGAACAATTGGTTAAGTACTTACTCATTTTGAAAGAAGTGGCAGCTAGCTTCAAAATTATTTGTTATGAACATATTCCTAGATCAGAGAATACATTGGCAGACTCTTTAGCAACTATAGCTTATTCTGAGTCCTACCCTTGGGTTATGAGGGTGATTCAGTTTTTAGTATCAATTGTTGATACTTTGGAGGTTTCAACTGTTACTATTAATATTGAAAGTGATACTGTTGTTGACGATAATGTTAGAGAAACTTCTCAAAGTTTATTTGAAGCTTCAAATCAAAAAAAATATATGGTGAAATTAGTTATGGTATGAATTTTATTGGCTACAAGCATAAACAACTTGCTAATGTTGGTTTGTTTGATGAAATGGTGTTGGGATAGTTTTTGGAGACGATGCAATAGGTTTAAAATTAGCTATTAGTAAGTTTTATTTACAATAAATTTTACTTTCAAATAGTTGTATAGTAATAAAGAAAGAGTAATTATTTATTGCAACAAAAAAGATTCAAAGGGGTGCCCTTAAAGACTTTATTAAAAAAAATAAGTCTACTAGTTTTGTTGTTGTTAAGAAGTATGTCCAACCTCACATGTGTGGGGCTGATTTTTGCAAAGAAAGTAGAAAGAATTTATTTTCGTATTTTATGTCTAATGAGATACGTGATTGTAATAGGAGCAATGTTGATGTTACAGTCACATCATATAATCATTTTTTTAAACGACTACGGTTTAAATATCTTGTAACATATTTCTTAGATTTCTTTAGAGAAAATTAAGATAATTGTTTATGGAGATAGTTCTACTTCATATATACTACTTAAGAATTACTTCGAAATATTGAAGATTCTTGATAGTAGCAGTGACTACTTACTAGATGGTTTTCATTCTTGTCGTCCAATTTTATTTATTGATGGAACCTTTTTAAAGAGGAAATATAAAAAAAAAAGTATTGTTATCTTTCATAGTTAAAGATGGTAACATTGGTGAGTTTTGTTCTCTATTATTTAAGGTTGCAAAACATGTTATTTTCTTATATTATATTTAAAAATACAAAACCATGTATAACCAAATACAATAGATGCGGAACTAGATATATGATAGACGTAAAATGAAATATAATCAATATGATAGATGTACAACCAGAGATAACAAAAATGATAGATGTGAAACCAGATATAATCAATATGATAGGAAAAACCAATACGATACGGGACATTCCATATGTTATGTACAAGATTATTAACATGCGAGATGTACTAATAATAATCGATTTATATTATATTTTTCATAAATTTTTACAAGTATCTTTCATGTTGCATTTAGTATTATTGAGGTTGAAGATGCTAAAAATTGGTTATGGTTTCTGGATATGTTGAAACCTCGTCCTTGGATCATCAAATCATATTTATTAGTGATTATCATTTAGATATTGTTAGTGTTTTGTGTTTTATTTTGATATTTCTATCATGCATACTTTATTTATCATCTTATAAATACTTTTAAGTATTTTTTGAGTGATACATCAACACCATTTAAGGAAAATATGATTACATGTTGTGCTTATATCACGACTCAAAACTTGTACATTAAATATATCGGTGCATTTCTTAAATAAAGAGGTCATAAAGTTATTAGTTTTTGTGAGAGTTTACTTTCAGACAAATATGCTTTTGTTTTTTTAAGGCAAAAGGTATGGTTCTATGACTTGTACTCAAACTGATTCTTTCAGTTATCAAATCAAATAGTATTGTGGTTTACCTATATTGTGTTAAGGCTATATTGTTAGACTAGTGATTTATATCTTATATTTGATAAGAAGTTTAAAGCCAATATGGAAAGAGTTCGTCCATGGATAGTTCATTTGTTTACACCTCTGTTACATTAAGTTTTTTTGTGATCTTGTTATGATTGTTGATCTTAGTGTATCTACATTTTCTTGTTGTGCGTGGCAGTACGATTGTTTTCCACGCTCTCATGCTTTGGCTTCCATAGTATATATATATATAGGGGAATCCTATAAAATATGTTGAGCCATGTTATTTTGTAAGCTCTTTTAAAGTAAGGTATTCATACGACATACCCGTATTTCCTACTTTTGGTCAAACATTTACTTCAACAACTTCTCAAGATACACTTTCTCCAATTAAAAAAACTGGAAAACCTAAGAAAAACATATTACATCTAGAGGAGAATTAAGTACCTGAAAGATCTGTTGGATATTTTAGTGTAATTGGATTAACTAGTCGACCAATGTAGTCATAATATATTATCGAGCAAGTCGGAGAGTGTGGAGTACACGCTTGTTAGAATATATTATGATTAGTGGGTCCAATGGACGTATCCTTGTTCGGGTTAGACTTATTTTGAATGATAAGGCTATTATGAAAATTCATGGAAATTTGAATTTGGAAAAATAATTTGAATTTGAATTTGAATTTTTATTCAGTTTATCATTTGAAATTTTAACCGTTTTTTTTACATAAAACTGTTTTACAGTTGGAGTATTTTGGTTGAATAAATAAGTATGGTTCTGTACCAGAGGAGAACACAACAAAAATACATTCTCGTTGTTCAAAAGAATACGCTCTGATTTTATCCGGTTGAAAATTTTGGAGAACCACCAAAATAATTTCAATCTGAAATTGTTAAAACAAGACTTTAGAGTTTATCCGGAAATCTCTAAAAAATATTCTGAACAAGATCATGTACAGTCGTTGTTCAAAATACGGTCATAATAGATGAACATGTGTAAAGGTCTTGTAAGATCAATGTAATTTTGATATTTTTAGCTCTTAAGGCTTCTATATCTTTGATTTTTTTTGTTATTATATTAAAAAAATTCATTTACGGGTTTCATATATTTTATTTTTGGAAATATCAAACCAATACAAGTTGTGGGACAATGCTTAACCAATTGAATAATAAATACGGGACGAGGCACAATCATATGCATGATAGACGCGGCACATATGCATAAGGGTGGTGGTAGATGAGAAACCATAATATACTAGTAGTTATTTAGGACATTTTTATAGACAGTAGATGTACGACACATCATACAAATGATAGATACGAGGCAAAGTACATATGGATGATGATAGATGCATTACCCGTATGTAATAATTAATATTATAACCAATCATAACCAAATACACGGGTGGTTTTAGATGTGTAACAGTTTGTGGGTGTTGTTAGATACGGTAGTAGTTAATGTTTGATGATAGATGCAAACTCGTTCATTGAATCTGATAAATGCATGACCGACATTATAAAAACTAGATTTAAAACATTAAATTTCATAATTTCGTAATTAAAAAATAAAAAATAAAAATACATTACAATTCAATTTTTAACTTTAAAAATACAAACAAATAATTTCGAGTTGAAATATAACATCTAAAAAAACTAAAACATACAAAAAAGAAAAAATAAAAATAAAGTTTCAAATTAGTATTTTGAAAAATCATTCTCATACTCTTCTTCTTTAGACTTTTTTAATTCTTCGGAATCTTCTTCTTCTTCAGACTTTTCAATTTGAGAGTCTTCAACTTCACTAAATCACCTATTATTTTTCCCATGAGTAGGAGAATGATCATCATTTGTGTCATCTTCATCTCCAGAATATTAAAAACATGTTGAAGAATAATTGTAATATTCATCAGGAAAAGATGATATCTCGTCATCAGACAAATCTGAAAAGTATTTTTCAGTGGTAGTAAATTTCATATTTTCTTTACGTTCTCGTGATAAATCATATGTGGATAAATCATCATAAGTATTAAAGATGGATTCATCATAGGAGACAATAATTATAGGAAGCATTTTGAAATAATAAAGTTTTTCTCATTATGAAATACTAATGAAAGTGTAAACTAAATTTATAGCGAAAACGTTTGGAACCATACACTTAGTAATTAACTTTTTTGTTAACTAACCATTATAGTTACTGTCATAATAATTATGAATATATCTACTTTTATATAAAATTATATAACTAAATAAAAAATTCTAACAATTATAAATATTGATATGACAAAATAAGTGGGAAGATGGTAAATTTATATTCATTACAACAATATGTCTAAAACTCAAATAAAAAATGAACCAACTGTTTGATTTCACCATTATAAATATGAACCAAAATAGTGGGACAATGTAAAACCAACTAAATCATAGATGTGGGATGTGGCATAACCATATACATGATAGGTGCAAGATATATGGATAAAGGTGGTGATAGATGTAAGACCAATATTTCTGTAATAACAAATGCATCACTTTATTTACATCATTAACCCACTATACAAACAGATTTACATCATTAACAAATGTTACATAAACATTCACCAATATCTGTTAGCGTTTGTATCATAAGAAACAAGTAAAACATATATGATCTCTTTAGTGCTACAATATCATCATGTTTATCTATTTCAAGTCTGTCCATATGAATATAATCTTCAACATAGTCGCAAACTGTTATTCCACAATCAAGTATTTCTCTTTTTTATTGGCAAATATTTCTTGGACATATTATCTTTATTTTTGGTTTTCTTGGTAAACTATTCTTGTTGTGGCAGGTATTCAATCTGTAAGTTAAAAATTTAATAAATATATAAACTCGCAAAGTTATGTGAGACATTACAGAGCATGCAAGACAAATACATTAGATGAGATACATATACATGCATACAAATATATTAAACTAGAGACACTTACACATCTTTCTGCCGTTTTTTTGTTGGATCTGATGCTCTTTTTAATGGGTTTAGAGTTACAAATGCTCTATTTTTTTATGTATAATACCAATAATATCCAATGGGTAATTGTACCTCGTGGTCCTTATGTGAGAACTAGAAGTAAAATGCAACCTTCTTTGTGACTGCGCAATTCATCGTCAATCAAAAGTGTAACATATTGATTGGTATATGATTCCTACCATTACACGTCTAGATTTGAGTTTTGTTGTCTTGTTTTTAGAACCATCGTTTGGTATTTTAAAATCATTTTTTTGGTACCAATACATTAAATTGTCAATAACCGATATATTTTCAAAAGTAAACTAACAATTAGTTAGTTGTATAATGGGAATCGAACCATTCAAATAAAATTTTATCTTGTAGTCGATTTATTTTTAACCTAATATATCCATCACATGACTAACAAAATATTATATGCTGGTAATTCTGGAACTTACCATACTGTAGGATCATCCAGTTCCAAATTGTAGTATTTCTTAATTTCAAGTATTTTTGTTACTTCGTTTTAAAATGGTCATTGTGTTTTGTAAATTGTCCAGTTAATCGGTTCACGTATTTGAAATTGAAAAGGATCCAAATATAATTCAATTGAAAGCCCTTTATCCATTTTTTCCTGCAAAATGTGAAACCAATATATTATTAGATGCATTGAGATGAAATTTGATAGATTTGAGACATGGTAGTAGATGAGAAATGATATATGATCCATGTAAGACAATGTATTAAACGATATATGTGGAACAATATATTAAAAGATAGACGTGGGATGGTGTAATACATGAAAAATGTGGAACATATATTTTATGTGAAATTAGGAAAACTAAAAATGTGAGACAATTAAACGTATAAGAAAATATAAATCATAAGAGAATATATAATGCAAGATAAAACCATATGGGGACTATAAAAAACTACATTGAGCATCATAGATGAGATTAGCCAAATATGATCAATGTGAGATCATATATCATTATATGGTATGGTTAATTGCGTATAGATAATTAAATATAAGAGACAAGATTAAAGATGCGAGCAAACATAATTCACTTTTTTGTTTCCTTTTTAGTTATGTTTCTATTCGGATAATCACATTTACAACACCATGAGCTAATTCACTTACTTTTTCCAGTTATTGATGATAATTATTATTCTTTTCTAGGTCTTGGTGTATAGTGGCCGGATCTTTTACAAAAAAATTATATTAGTAATTCAAGACTAAAAAAAAATTATGAAACAATCCAAAAAACCATTTGAGACAGTGAAAATTGTAAGAAAATATGAATCATGCAAGACTACACCAAGCCATAAAATAACATGCGAAATAATATTTGAATCATATGAGACTATTATCATGCGGGACAATACCATACGAGACTATACCATGCGGAACAATATCGTACGAGTCCAAACATTAAAATATTATACGAGACTATATCATGGGAGACGATTTAAAAAGTGATTATAACATGAGAGACCAAATATTAAAACATTTATGTGATACCAAGTATTACTAGATATAATAAAAAATGATAATACACAAATAAATATACATGTCCAAAATATTACACCAATACATAGGTTTTTAAATTATTTTTATCAATATTGAATAATCAAGATCACCCATTTCTCGGTAGCATCATTTTGCTAAGAAAATATCTTATGTTTTCTCCATATTAACATTACCTTCTTTATTCAGGATCACGTCTATAGTAAAATAAACCTCATTATTTTGCACAACAACATTATGAGGAAGGTCATTATTTTCCACGTCAACATCAACTGTAATAGAACTGTTTTAGGCTAGAGGAAGGTCTTGGTTACCCACAACAAGACTATGAGGCCATCTCTAATTGTAGGTCTCCCCGAAGACTTGGTCCAGCTTCGGAGACCTCTATTTATCTACCGACTTGCCACACAGCTTCTAACCGTTACCTTACTATTCCAGAGACTTTTAATATAAACAATTCAATCCAAACAATCCCACTATCTTTTAACTATTCATCTCACTCTTTTTATTTCTCACTCTATCTCACTCTCTCAATTTACATTTACTAACTTTATAATAAATAATATAACCTGTATTATTAATTAATAATTAACATTAATATTTTTATATTTTTTTTACAATATTATTTATTTTAAATTTTTGTTATAAATTTATTTGTTTAATTCTTATTTACGATAAATTAATATATATGTTGTAGAATTGTTCGTGGATGATAAATATTTCGTAAATGTAAGTAAATCAACAACATTGTTTATTTTTAAAAAAAAAATTAAGTTTGTAATGAATTCATAACTCTTAAATCTAATTTAATAATTTATTATGTTAGTCCATTTTCGATTTATAAAAGATTCTTTGAAGTTAAGTAAACGTTGCCTTATTCATAAATTCTAAAATTTTAAACCTTGAAAAACACTACGCGGTGACGTTTCACCAATCGCGTTAACGATAATATACAATAATTATCTTCAAAATACTAAGAAGGTCAGATGTGAAAAATTGACATGCAATTGTAATAATTAACAATTGGTTAAACGCACTTACAAATTGATAAACTTTAGTGCAAAAATCAATGATTTTTGAAATGGATACCTAATAAGTCCCGCCTAAATGTTACCGCTAATATTTAGACCAATGTCATATGTTACCCGCCGATAATATGTCCCGCCATAATGTTTCCCGCCAATAATAAGTCCCGCCGATAATAAGTCTCGCCAAAATGTTACCTGTTCATTCCTTTCATATATATATATAAAGGTCCCCAACTACATAACTCTCAACACACCCTCAACCTACTTAAATATAGTCTATCAAAAACTCATACTTTTGTCCGGTATGGAATAGTCTGCCAGAGAAGACTTTCATCTCCTCCAAGCCGTCATGCGTGTGAAGATAACGAGGTCGGATGAGACTACTGATGGTTTTATCAATGAAGTGTTATGTAAAATTTACTAAATGTATGGGTACATGTACGGGGATATAGGACGAAAATCGATGACATCTCCACACACTCGTAAAGAAGTATCTACAAGGCACACTTATCTTAAAAGGGAAATAATGCATCGTGTATCCGACTTCCCATGAGAAATCCAAAACGAGGCTACGTTATGTGGAGGAACAAATTGTTGAAAAAGAGGAAGCATTGAGGAGTTGCACTTTTGACGAATGATATGAATTTGACTAAATTCTCTGTTGTGTTATGTTCCTTTGATCATTTCACGTTATTGTGTTTATTTTATGCTCTTTTTAGTGCTTTAAGTTATTGTATTTGTTTTACATTCACGTGTAATGTTGTGTTATATTAGTTTGGTGTTCTTTAGTTTGTGTTTAAATGTTTACTTATGTATCTATCAGGTTACAATATATTTTCTGGATTCTGAATATTCGGGTTTGTGACCTTGCGCACGATGTGAGGCAAGAGGTGCATAATGTACTTGGTATGGGGATTAATGATTTAATTAAAGAATATATACTTCGCGATATTGAGTTGGACCTCGCTGGAAGTAAGGTGGAACATTCGCATTTCCTTGAATTTGGTATGTAATGAGTCTACTCTTATATCGGTTATCTGTTGTTTTATGTTCCTTTGAGTACTGTTCGAGGTTATATTTGTTTATGTTCAGTTTGTGAGTTTATGTTTGGTGTGGATTATTTTCGACTGAGAGTAATTTGGTCAGATGTTTGTGATGTTTTAGAGGTATTAAATGTTTGGGTGTTTTGTAGTGAGAGATTTAAGCTATCTGGTTGTATTAAATGTTCATTCCCCTCATTAATGAAAGTGGTTGGGTATTTATACCCTTGATTATGGGCCATATGGGCTTTCGGGTCAATTTTATGAAATCGGGTCGAATTCAAAAACCCATTAGTTTATTAAGCAGATTAGCAATTAGCTTAGTCAAAAGGTGATTAGTTTTTAGTACTTTTGTCCACTTCGGATGGTTCAGTGGGTGGCTTTTGTACGAATTTTCCATGTTCGGTTTCTACAGTGGGTGACAAATATTTCTGGACTCATCAGTAGCCCCTTTTTTAGGTTTTGTTGAAGGCCTTTGGTAAGACCTAAAAAATCTTTCTTAGGCACTAGTAACATTTTTCGGATTGTTCAAGTGCTCTGCCCAGGATTTATCCAGACTGAAAAATTCTGAGAAGCTCAAAAGTTTTATTATGGATCATGGGACACGTGTCATCTTCTGATTTGTCTCTCCAGCCGTTTTTCTCCTAGAACAGCGCTCCCACTAATCCCAAATAGTAACCTCTTCATTTAATCCCATGACGTCAGCGCCGCCTTCAATCATTACTTTTGTCTTTACGTATTCTCTTAGGTTTTTGGCATCTCTTTTTGTTTTATTAGTATAAATTACTTCATTTTCACTGTTTTACCATCTTCATTACTCTCTCATTCCTTCATCTCAAAGCTTTCACCTCTTTTCTCAAAATCCTTTTGGTGTGATTTTATGTTCGCGGCAAGAAACGCACTGGTAAAAGGCGGCTGGCTTAATCTTTCGGGAGTTAGAAAAAGCACAAAGATTTGAGCGAGAAAGACGCATTGATGTGGGTCTTCCAGTTTCTCAAATCAACAAGCCTAAAACACCATCTTCAGAGGCTGATCGAGGTTCATCTTCTGCTAGAAGTTCCAAACCCAGGAGGTTATTTCAACCAAGTCTTTCACCCATCGTATCAGGCTTCTCGGTTCAGGAGTCACAGGCCACTGTTGAACGGGAAAAAGTCGTTTCAAGCATAAGGAGACCCTCTCCATTTATAGCCATGGGTCAGATGTTGAAAACACCTCGGAAAAAGTTACACTTCGCAGAACAGGTCACTTAGTGAAGGGCCAAGCTGTTGTCTCACAGTCTAAGTCCCCGAAAACAGGGCCTTCCAAGTCTGCGGCCAAGGACAAAGTTACAGAATCAGGGGCATCTATCAGAGTCCCTAAGGATAAATCTTCTGGGCCGGAGGCCACTGGAACAAGCCTTCGAAATGAGCCCTCTGGACCTGAGCCCCAGCCGGACACCAGACCACAAAGAGAAAGTGATGCTCAACCATCCGGACAGCTTACTGAGCCAGCCACTAGCACTCCTCCACCAACAACAACTGACAAACCTTCCATGGTGCTGGAAGAGGTGATGGAGGATAGTATAGAAGAGGCCCCATTTGAGACCCACGACGGTCAAACAGGGGAAACTACCACTGATAAAAAAGGCAAGGGCAAAGAGAAGTTTTGTTTGAAACATCCGGACTTGTCGGAGTCCCTGGAAGGTAGAGTGGGACCTTGCTTCCACAAGGTGAGTGTAAAGTATCTGGTAGCCATGCGGAACATCAATTATGCCTTCATTCATACTGCTAAATTAGGCCGGATCCGGACGAAGTGGGGGATCCCTGAATCTGTCAAAGTGAGGATACCGGTCACTCCAGAGACCCCCATGGACTACAAGCTGAGCGAGATCGTTATCTATACGGAGCTGTTCAACTGGGGGCTCAGATTCCCCTTGGACCTAGAGATCGTCAGATACTTTCATCTGATAAAGCTCTGCCCAAGCCAGCTGAGTCCCAATGCTTGGTACACCCTCATGGCCTGTATCATGGCCTATAGGTTCTCCGGTATACCGCTTCCGATGGACCAATTTGCTTATGTGGCTAGCCTCTGCAAGAACCACATCATCCCCTTTTACCACTACAATATGGGAGATAACTTTAAGTTGGTGGATGATTTGCTTGAATCAGAGAAGAATTGGAAGACCCAATTCTTGTTCATTAGTGAAGCTTGAAAAAACAGGAGGAAGATTAAAGCTGGTGTCAACCCAAGCGTGCTCACCAGAAGATGGAAAAGCACAGGTAAAAAATTTATCATGTTTGTTTTTCTTTCGTTATAAAAAATCTATTACTCAATTGCTCTTCTTTTTCTTTGGGTAGTGCTGCCGAAGGAGTTCTCCGACTACTTGGAGGAGGGGCAGACAACTTGTGACAAGCTGAATGCGGCTGCTGACAAATGGGGAAATCACTTCCACAATTGCTTTAACGCCGGCAACTTAGTGAGGTCACACCTCTAGAACACAACCGGCCGGAGAGACCTGACTTGGGAAGAATTGACCACACCACCTCCTCTAGGTGTCATCCTGCAGAGGACAGAGGAGAAGGATGGGAAGCTGGCCTTGCCTGCCAGAGCTTAAGCCCCATGTAAGATGAAGGGCAAGAATGGCAAGAAGTAGCAAGATGCAACTGAGGTTGCTCAAGGTGGTGCTGAGGAAATCATCCCAGCAAATCAGGAAGGGCAGGACCAAGGGGGAATCGATGCTGCTCTACTTCAAGTGGTTGAAGATGAAAGTACCAAAGAGGCAGGTGGACCTCTAAACCCCTCAAAGGCTCCCAAGAAGGATCGAAGACGGGGAGCAGATAGTGGAGATAGGAAAGCCAAGAAGAAGAAAATCTCCAAGGGGGATGAAGTAGCTTTCCGGCCTCCGGAGTCTCTTCCTCCGGTCGACCCAACAGACCCCACATTGGCAGAGCAAATCCCAAGTGATTTTCACACCGGAGAGGGTACCGGAGGGGATATCAATATTGATGGAGTAGACATTAGTGGCCTTCAAGGGATTGGCCTTTACTTTAGAGACCTCGAGAAAGACGAATTTGCTGGCCCTTACCTCCCTCCAAGCTCCTCGAACATGGTCACTTTCAATGGTAAGTATTTTTCTGTTTCAGGGGAGAATGACATGGTGACTCACTCATTGTTGAACAACATTCAACCGGTGCTCAACCTGGAGAGACAAGTGCGAAGTCAATCTATCTTTATCAACACACTAAATGCAGACAAAGAGACTTTATCTAACAACCTCCATAACGCCGATCAGAGTGTTGAGGCATTAAGGAGAGAGATCGAGGAGTTGAAGAAGGGGAAAGAGGACTTGGCCACCAAGCTAGCCACTTCAGAGGGGGTTAACAAAGAACTTCAATATAAGTGTTCTGGCTTGGAAAAGGATCTCTCCACTTTGAAGGAGGAGGTGAAGGCCAGGGACAATGTTATCCAGACCCTCACCTGTGACAAAATTTCACTCGAAGATGTTGTGTCTAGAGCCACCAAGGAGAAAGAATATTTGATAAATGATCAAGAGAAGAAAATCCAGGCCATGATTGATGAATACACCAACAAGGTGATCGACTCCCAAGAAGAGAGGTATACCGAAGTCAAATCCGATATGGTCTTTCT
The DNA here is from genome assembly GCA_036936605.1 of Limnanthes douglasii subsp. nivea. Classification (NCBI taxonomy): domain Eukaryota; kingdom Viridiplantae; phylum Streptophyta; class Magnoliopsida; order Brassicales; family Limnanthaceae; genus Limnanthes; species Limnanthes douglasii. The sequence continues at coordinate 230,686,375 of JAUPFV010000001.1, forward strand.
TTTCCACCGAACATTCCCGAAGAGGACGCTCGGTAATTTGTGGCAGTACGTTGAATATGACGATATCCTATTCCACACGATGGTGGATGGGGATAAGAAAAACTACTCCAGTGGTTATGATGATACCACTGATGAAGAAGAGGGGAGTGGAGAGAGCCCTAATGAGAATCCCAAAGACCCTAAAAAGAAACCAGATGAGACTGGAACATCTAAGAGAGCCCAGCCTTAAAGTTTTAACTATCTTTTATTTTTCTTTAATTCTTGTGTCAGACTAAAGTCCTTGGATGGCCAAGGAATTTTTGTAACCGTGTTCGGCTCTTGTACGGATTAACCTTTTCTTTCTCAAATTCAAAGTCCTTGGATGGCCAATGCATTTTACATGTTTTAATATCATTCCCCGGTGCTAGCCGGGCAGTTTTACTTTACACAATTCTTGCATTGTTTTATAGTTGTCCAATTTTGATGGCTAATGTTTAAATAGCCCCTAGTTATTTTACAAGTATTTTAAGGTGAGAGTGTTTAAATTCTCCAATGAAAAATGTTTAAATATTCATCACTTCACCGGATCAATCCGGTCAAATTTTTAAAGAAGCTACCAATCAAACCACTCTGAATTTTTCAAGAAGGCTTCAAATTTCATTAAAACCGGAGGGTAGGAAAGAGTATGCCCCCTAATATTTACATGGACTTTAAACAAGTAAATATTTACATAACTTTCATTCTAGATACAACCGGAGGTGTTCAATGTTTCATGGGTGATTCAATATCCTTCCATCTTTATCTTGAAGCCTGTATGTCCCAGGATTAAGCTTTTCAATGACCACATAGGGTCCTTCCCAATTTGGAGCTAGCTTGCCGAACTGCCTCTCCTTAGTATGTAGGAAGACTTTTCTTAACACTTTATCCCCTTGTTGAAAATCTCTTCTTCTCACTTTTGAGGAAAACTTGTTTCTCATCAATCCTTGATAATGGGTGGCTCTAAGGTGAGCCTTAACTCTTTTCTCTTCTATCAAGTCAAGTTGACTTCTGATTGCCACTTCATTAGCCTGTTCGGAAAATTTTTGGAATCTGTATGATGCAAGAGTTGCTTCTATAGGAGCAATTTCATCCATACCATATACTAAGGCAAACAGGGATTTCTGTGTACCGGCTTCAGGAGTAGTCTGGTAGGCCCATAGCACTTCTTGCAGGTAGCTTGGCCACTTTCTCGCAGCCCCTTCTAAATTATTTTTAAGACCAAACAGGATGGTTCTGTTTGCTACTTCAACCTGATCATTTGTCTGTGGATGGAAAGGAGAAGAGAAGAAATGTTGGATGCCTCTAGAGGCACAAAAATTCTCCATATCCTTGTTATCGAATTGTACCCCATTGTCTATGGTTATCTTCTGTGGAACCCCAAATCTGCAGCAAATATTAGATAAGATAAATTTTATAACAGCTTTTGAAGTAGTTCCTTCCAGTGGGGCTGCTTCTATCCACTTCGAGAAATAATGAATGGCAACAATGATAGTTCTGCACCCTCCGGACGCCATAGGTAGAGGTCCCACCAGATCCAGCCCCCAACGAGCAAAAGGTATTGGCTCAGAAATTGACTCCAAATGGACAGCTGGGATATGAATTTCATTACCATATCTTTGGCATGGATCACACTTTTTCACCAATTCCTTGGCATCTTCCATTATGGAGGGCCAGTAGTATCCGGCCAACAAGACTCTTCGGTAAAGCTTTATAACGATAGTGTGCTGATCCTTCACCATCATGCAGTTCGGACAACACTGTTTGAGACTCTTCAATCCCCAAACATCGCAAGAGAGGTCTACTAAAAGACTTCTTGTAAATGATGTCTCTTATGATAAAAAAAATCCACGATCCTTATACTTTATTTTCCTTGCTACTGCTTTTTCTGGAGGCAAGATTCCATCTGAAATGTATTGAATAAGAGGATATCTCCAATATTTTGGTTGAGTCACTTGTATATTTAAACTTTCCTCCTCATCCTTGATATGATTGAATTGAATGGATGGGCACTCTTGCACGTGAATCCATGTGTGGGACTCAGAATATGCTATGGTTGCCAAGGAGTCTGTTAGTGTATTTTCTGTTCGGGGGTATATGCTCATAGGTGATATCTTTGAAGTTAACTGCCACCTCTTTAAGAACGAATACATATTTAATTAACTGCTCCTTCTTAGCCTCAGATTGACCTTGTGCATGATGGATAAGAAGCTGGGAATCACTCATTAACCTGACCCTTTTGGCTCTACAAATCAGGGCTAACTTCAAACCAGCTATAGCAGCTTCATATTCAGACTCATTGTTAGAAGCCCTGAAAGCAAAACATATAGCCTGGTATAGCTTGTCGCTGTATGGAGAGGTTAAGCATATCCCAAAACCACAACCCATGGTACTTGATCCACCATCTGTCCGGACGACCTAAAACTTCTTAATCTTTTCACTTATGGCTTGTTTAGTGCTCATGGCCGAATGGAACGCAACTAAGAAATCAGCAACAGACTGAGCCTTGATTGCAGTTCGAGGGGCAAAATCAATTTCATAGTCTCCCAACTCTACTGACCATTTGGTCATTCTGCTTGATACGTCTGCATTTTGAAGAACATTTTTCAAGGGAAAAGATGTTCGGACAACAATAGAATGAGACTGAAAGTAGGGCCTCATCTTTCTAGCAGCAATTACTAAAGCCAGCGCTAGCTTTTCAAGTTTTAAATATCTTTTTTCAGCATCCATCAGGCTTTTGCTGATGTAGTACACCGAACGAGGGTAATTGTCCACCTCTCTAACTAGCACCGCACTTATGGCACATTCAGAGACTGCTAAATATATGTATAATGTTTCTCCATCAACAGGTTTAAATAGGGTTTTGGGGGAGGATAAATGCTTTTTTATTTCATCAAAGGCCTGTTCGCACTGTGGAGACCAGTTAAATTCTTTGGCACCCTTTAAAGTTTGGCACCTTGAGATAAAACGGTTTAGAGCAGCTAACCTCCCTGTCAATCTTTGTATTTCTTTAATATTCCGAGGAGGATCTATCTGCAGTAAAGCATTGAGTTGGTCTGGATCAGGCTGTATCCCTTTCTCACTTATCACATACCCCAAAAACTTTCCGGACTGCACTCCAAAAACACACTTCTCTGGATTTAACTTTAAATTAACTTTTACCAAGTTGGCAAAAGTTTCTTGCAGATCTGCCACGTGTAGCTCTTCTTTCACACTCTTTACCATCATGTCATCAACGTAGACTTCCATGTTTCTTCCAAACTGGTCTGCGAAAGCTTTGTTCACCAACCTCTGATAAGTATCCCCAGCATTCTTTAACCCAAAAGGCATCACCTTATAACAATGAAGGCCCAATCAGTAACAAAACTAGTGTGTTCTTGATCCTTCGGATCCACTTGAATCTAATTATACCCGGAGAAGACATCCATAAAGGATAACAACTTGTTCCCAGATGTGGATTCCACTAACTGATGGATCCGAGGGACCGGATATAGGTCTTTTGGGCAAGCCCTATTAAGGTTTGTAAAGTCGATGCACATTCGCCACTTCCCATTATTCTTTTTTACTAACACCGGATTGGCTGTCCATAAAGAGAACTGGGATTCCTTTATGTGCCCCATCTTAGTAAGCCGGCCAACCTCTTGAACTATGACATCAGCTTTCTCCTTAGAAAAAGATCTCCTCTTTTATACAACAGGTGCTATATCTCTGCGAATGGATAGTTGGTGTGATATAACATCTGCTGGTACTCCGGTTGCATCAGCATTGCACCAAGCAAAAACATGCTGATGGTCTATTAAAAAAGATAACATTTTGCTCTTTAGTTCTGATGTCATCTTAGATCCGATCTTGACGTTTCTTCCTTCAAACAGAGAGTGAGTTTCAACCTCTTCAATTGGTATTAAAACACCAGGGGTCTCTCTGGGGTCATCAATTTCACCCTCTTCCCCAGAGGGCCCCTCCAACTGCTAATCCTCACTGATCCGAACTGCCCCCAAAGTTCGAGGGGCCAGTGCTGTTGCATAACACTCCCTTGCTATCTTTTGACTACTTCGGACAACTCCCACTTGTCCTTGCACAGCGTATTTTAAACATTGGTGGACTGTTGAAGCCACAGCATGCATCCTAGAGAGCCAAGACCTTCCCAAAATGGCATTGTAGCACGTGGGGCAATCCACCATAATGAAAAGTACTCTGACCATCTTCTTAAAAGGGCCCTTCCCCAAAAAAACCTCATCCTCAAACTCCCTGATTACATCCGCAGAGCTTCCAGTGAAACCCACAATTGACATGTTCGAACGTTGAATCACTTTTTGATTCTTCATTTGCTTATAGGAAGTTAAAAAGAGGATATTGGCTGAGCTGCCAGTGTCCAAAAAAATTCGTCTAATGTCATTTCCCCCAATGGGTGCTCCTATCACCACAGCATCTTCATGGGGACCAGCTATGTCTCTCAAATTATCTTCATCAAAAACAATGAAGGGAAAAGGAATTTGTGATTGATAGGAGGTCATGCCTCCTTCCAACTGAGTAGCCAGGGTGTGAACATGCCTCTTCCTTGAAGAAGCAGTTGGTGCAGTCATGGTGTCGCCTCCAAATATGGTAAGTGACTCAAAAAAACTTATGAGCCCAGACAACATCTTGCTAGATTCTGTGATAACGCCCACCTTATTCCGGGTTGGATCAGGATCCAAATACTCTAATTCCACATCGAAACTTTCAATTATCACCATAGCCCCGTCCGGAGCCGATGTCCCTGCGTTGTTTGTTGGGCCGATCCGATGAGCATTATCAGGCCTATTCCCACTTCTTATTTTAACATAAGCACCCAATTTTCCTCTTTCTATCAAATTTTGTACCTCTTGTTTCAAAGCGATGAAATCTTTTGTGTTATGGCCAATATCATGATGATATTGACAGAAACAATTATTACGACTTTCCCTGGGAAATTAAAGCACAACTGGCTTCCTGAAATGTACTTCATCTTTTGTTTTTTCATAAATGGTTGCCATATTTTCTTTCAATTCAGCAAACGACTCTGGTTGAACCCAAGGCCATCGTTTATTTCTCGACTACTGGCTCTGAGCTGGTGCTGGGTGAGATTGAGCCTTGGCCCTGCTAGGACCCTGTCTGGCTTCCTTAGCCTTGTATCCGGACTGATTCTGATTCTGGTTTGGTGCAGCTGGGGCCCATCTCACTTGCCTATGCACCCTCGTCTTCTTTGTTTCATCCACATTTATTTGTTTTCCCACTTGATTCAGTAAACCGCCCCATGTCATAGCTTTCTTCCTGGTCACCGAATCGGCCAAATTGCCAGGGTTTAGACCTTGCCTTAGAGAAGCTATTGTTACTTGTTCAAAGCAATCAACTAATCCATTCTTGGTGTTCACAAAGCGAATTATATATTCTTTCAAGGATTCAATTGGTTCTTGGGCACAATGGATAATAGTGTCTCAATTTCCCTTCACCTCCTTACTTCCAACGAACTGCCCCCGGAAGGCCACCCAAAAAGTATCAAAATTTCTGCTGCAGCCCTGTGGCAGGCTATTATACCACTTCAGAGCACTCCCCTTAAAAGACTGGGAGAATACTCTGCAAAGCAACTTATCGTCATCGTCAAAATTCATCATAAAGTTTTTAAATTGTTCCAGATGATTATCTGGATCTTTACTCCCATCGTATTTTTCCATCTTTGTACTGTCAAACCTCTTAGGAAGGTTTCCGGACAGTATCATGGAAGACAATGGAGATTGTCTCCAATTCATGCAACGACTAAACACGGTATCTTCATTGGGAGTTGCAAAGATACCTGGTTCATCATGAAAAGTGAAAGGATCCATCAACAACCGGTCTACATGCCTCCGGCCATGGTTGTGGCCGTGAGATGACCTTTTCCCCAGATGTCTTTTCAACCTTCCATGCATGTCCCTCTTTCTTGAATACTTTTTAACCAAATTTTGCTTCTTTTTAGAAAGGCCTTCATCACTGCTGGATGACATGGACTCCTCAACTCCATCTTCATTCGAGGAGCTACTAGAAGATTCTGAATCTGAGTCTGAGCTCTCCACTGGTTTAGACCGGTGAGACTTCTTTGAGCTAGTATGAGTCTTTTTAGTACTTACATGGGTCTTTGCTGATGGGTCATGCTCCATTGGATTGTCAATGTGGTGAACGGCTGACACTTTTAATTTTTCTTTCAAGCACATCTCTACCCTTTTAGCAGCCCTCAAGGCACTGCCTGCTCGTCCGGATTCATCCGAACTGGCTTTTCTTGATGGTTTCGAATGCTAGATTCAGGAACCTTCTCCTCCCACTATGGTTGCCAATTTGGTGTGGATTATTTTCGACTGAGGGTAATTTGGTCATATATTTTGTGATGTTCTAGAGGTATTAAATGTTTGGGTGTTTTGTAGTGAGAGATTTAAGCTGCCTGGTTGTATTAAATGTTCATTCCCCTCATTAATGAAAGTGGTTGGGTATTTATACCCTTGATTATAGGCCATATGGGCTTTCGGGTCAATTTTATGAAATCGGGTCGAATTCAAAAACCCATTAATTTATTAAGTAGATTAGAAATTAGCTTAGTCAAAAGGTGATTAGTTGTAGTACTTTTGTCCAGCTCGGATGGTTCAGTGGGTGGCTTTTGTCCGAATTTTCCCTGTTTGGTTTCTACAGTGAGTGACAAATATTTCTGGACTCATCAGTAGCCCCTTTTTTAGGTTTTGTCGAATGTCTTTGGTAAGACCTAAAAAATATTTCTTAGGCACTAGTAACATTTTCTGAATTTCCCCTGTCCGGTTTCTACAATGAGTGACAAATATTTCCGGACTCATCAATGTTCAGTTACGTCCTCTAATTTATTGTATTTGTTTTATGTTCATGTTTAATGTTGTAATATCGAGTTAATATTTATGTATCCATATTTTAAACACAGTTAATAACTGTTAAAAAAAACAAGTGCAAAACGTCTAATAAAAAAACTAGAATTCGAATGAAAAAGAAGTACAAACTTAAATTAAAAAACATCAAACTTACACATCATACTACAATCTTAAATTAAAAACAATTCACTTAAACAACAATGGAAAAGCTTATTTTAAAATCATTTCACTAAAACAACATTGGAAAAAACTTTAAAGAAAAAAAATTTACTTAAACAACATAGAATGCTACTCATATCGACCACGTTCGGAACACACATGTTTGACAAGATCATCTTGGATTCGTTTGTTTAATCTTTCACTGCGGATTGACCGATGACGAATCATATAGTCCTCAAGTGAAATATTTCCACTTCTATTGTCCATATCCATATTACCACATTCATATATACGTGCTCGTGCTCTACGAGATATGGCGGAATCAATTTCATCTTCATCAGAATCTTAGTCTGCATACTCCTCACGTTCGTCCTCCACAATCATATTATGTAATATCACACATGTAATCATGATATTAGAAAGATGTTTTGTACTCCATCCGCGGCTAGGTTTTTTTATTATGGCAAACTGAGCTTCAAGAATACCAAACGCTCTTTGAACGTCCTTACGATATGATTCTTTCATTTTAGAGAATAATTTCTCTTGAAGGTTAATCGGTGATCGAACAGCTTGGATAAGTGTTCCCCATTTTGGATAAATACCATCCACAAGATAGTATGTAATATTATGCTCATGATCATTTACAACATAATCTACGGTAGGAGTATTCCCATTAATTAAATCATCAAACAATGGTGAACGATTAAGAACGGTCACATCATTTTGATCTCTTCGAATATCAAAAAGGCATACGATATCCATGTATCGTGAGAAGCAACTACTTCTAACACAATAGTTGGTTTTTTGGACCTACCAGTGTATGCTCCTTGCCAACTGGTTGGACAGTTTTTCTAAGTCCAATGCATACAATCAAGTGAACCGATCATACCTGGAAATCCCCGACGTTCAGCTTTAGCGAGTAGACGACGTAAATCTTATGTTGTTGGTCCACGTAGGTACTCTCTTTTGCATAAGGCTATTACAGTTGCACAAAAATTGTTTAGAGTATATATAACAGTTTATTCACCCATATGAAATGTGTCATCCAAGCTATCTGTGGGCATTGCATAAGCCAGCATACGTAAAGCAACAGTTACTTTCTGATGTGGGGTAAACTTGTTGCATTTATTGGCATCTAGACCTCCTTGAAAGTATGAATTTTCTTGTTGAACATACGATAACGCCTTTTAAAATCATCATCGGAGAATGTTGGATTCTCAATAAAATAATCTGCCATTAGTTTTGCATGCCCACCTTCTCGGTTACGGAGTTTGTACTTACGACCATACACAGAGCCACAAGGTTTTGAAGCTTCACCGCAAGAATTTCCCATACCAGTTTCTGTATACATTTCTGCAAGATATGTCATACTCTAACTTCGAACTAAGTCATTGACGTTAACAAAATTTTGAATATTACTCTGAGACTGCTCGAAATCTGCTTCCCATTCTAAAAATATACGAGAAAAATCTAGTTTATTGAAACTCATTTTGTTGAAAAAATATCAGAGAAGTGTTTTGAATTGGAAGAAGTTGTGAGAATTTTTTCGAATTGGAAGAAGTTGTGTAAAGATTTAGAATTGGAAAATGTTATGAGAAGTGATTTGAATTGGAAAAAAGGTTGTGAGAAGTGTTTCAAATTGGAAAATTTGTGACAAGTGTCTTGAATTGGAAGAAGTTAATGATTCCATATATTTATAGAAAATTTGTGGGTGAGTTGAAGTTAGTGGATGTATTTTTTATCTTGAAGATAATTGAGTAAGATTTTTGTCAAATCAGAAATAAAGTTTGGATAGATGGGTGAAATTTAGTGGGTGTCTTTATTATCTTGTAGATAATTGAGTAAGTTTTTTGTCAAATCAGAAATAAAGTTTGGAAAGATGGGTGGAAGTTAGTGTGTGTATATTTTATCTTGAAGATAATTGAGTAAGCTTTTTGTCAAATCAGAAATAAAGTTTGGAAAGATGGGTGGAAGTTAGTAGGTGTATTTTTTATCTTGAAGATAATTGAGTAAGCTTTTTGTCAAATCAGAAATAAAGTTTGGAAAGATGGGTGGAAGTTAGTGGGTGTATTTTTTATCTTGAAGATAATTGAATAAGATTTTTGTCAAATAAAAAATAAAGTTTGGAAAGATGGGTGGAAGTTAGTGTATGTATCTTTTATCTTGACGATAATTGAGTAAGCTTTTTGACAAATCAGAAATAAAGTTTGGAACCAAACTAATTCATAACATGTCAAAAAAATGGACTTCGAACAAGACATAGCTCTATGCAAAGCGTATAGGAAAATTTCTGAAGATCCAAATGTAGGAGTGCAACAAACCGAAAGTTGTTTTTGGAAAAAAAAAAATCAAAGATTCAATGTACGAATATTTAGGAGATGTTGATAACAAATTCAACCATGTACAACGAATAAAAGGAGGTATTAGCAATAGTTGGAAAAAAACATATTTTTTGTTCGGCTAACAAATGGAACCAAGCGATCAAGCTAGTTGAAAGATCACCGCTTAGTGGAACTAATATATCAGATCAAGTAAGTATTTCTATTACAAATTATTTCAACATTTAACAATTGTTAATGTTCGTGTGTGTATATATATATATATATATTAACTAATTTATTTATTATTTTTTATTTAGGAAATTCTCAAACAAGACTTATATTCAAATCTTGCTAATGGAAAACAATTTCAATTATATCATTGTTGAGAAATTTTAAAGGATTTTGTGATGTTTCAATCGAAAACATCAAATTATCATACTTCTCAAACCAACCAGTCTCGTCCTATTGATACAGATTCCAAAGAACAGTTTACGGGATCACAGCCTTCTTGTGATCTCGGAGTTGATACCGATCCACTCACTACTAATATTAATATGCCCATTGGTAGAAATCATACTCGTTTGAACAAAAATAAACATAAGATAAGTGATAGCGATGCATCTGCGGAAAGGACTGAAGGCTTGGATAAGATTCTAGCAATGCAAGCTGAAGTTAACGCACTCTTGAAAGAGGTGAATGATCTCAACCGGACTAAGATAGGATATATGAAAGATAGTTATGATTGTAACATCATGAATCTCGATACCACCATTATGACTCCGGACTCGAAAGATTTTGGACCATAAAAAAGAAAACTATACGTGAACGCAATGAGCGCGCTACATATCGACCTTCATTTAACGACAAAACGGATTATGGAAATGGTGGAACAAGTGGAAGTTCCGAATGTAATAATTTCTCTATATAACTTTTCGTATTTGTTTGTTTTTTATTTGTGTTTTCTTGTATTTTTATTTATTTTTGAATGTGTGTTTTTAAATTTCGGTTGCTATTATAAATAAACACAATTAACATTATCTATAAATAAATTAAATATATTATAAATTAAATTAATTTTATAAATTAATTTTAAGTTTTTATTAAAAATAATATTTTATTTTATAACATTACAATTATTCAATACCATTAAAGCCATCTTTATTAACTTAAAATAAAATTTTATTTTATAACGTTACATAACATTAATTAGACTAATGTAGATTAATTTTATTTTATTCAATACCATAACATTAACTTTAAATTATTTCACTTTCTCTTCTCTTATCTTTTCTCCTTCTTTCTCTCTCCTCCTGCGACTAAGAGTCGTTTTCTCTCTCTTCTGGTCTTGAGACCGAGCTCGCCAGAGCTCGATACCGAGCCCAAATAGTGTTTCGGTCTCCCGTTTTAGAGACCGAAACCCACGGTTAGAAATTGTTTTCAACCCTCGGTCTAGACCGAGACCGAGGGTTAGAGATGGCCTAAGAAGGGTCCCAGTTTTTCAAAACAACAGTATTAGGTTCTTTTTGGGTTGTAGCCTCAGCAATAGTAGAAGCGGGGCATTGGTTTCCCACAGCAACATTAGAAACATGGTCTTGTACAACGATTTGTTAATCTTCTTGACTTATAACCAACTTTTGGATTGTATTAACAACAGTAGTATGGTTCTCATAACTTGTACATATATTTTTATATCACATCTGTAGTAGTAGGAAGTTGCATATCAGTAGGAGAGCCCTCGATACATGATTTTTATTTGGTGATTCTTCTACCTTTTCATGTAGTTTTTTTTGTCGTATATGTTATATATATATATATATATATATATATATATATATATATATATATATATGTGTTTACTGTCAACAAATGTAGTTGAAGTGTCTATTTAGTTCCACATCTCTATCTTATTCATCTGTTTCTTCACCTATTTTTATATTTTCTTTTAATTCTCAAAATGAGCTAGTCTTTTTCACTGATTTTCTATTATAGTTCTGCAATATTAATTTCTTATTTTTGTAATATTTTTTGCGTATATGTTGATTTGATCCACTCGTTTTAAGTCTATACCTTTGACTAGACATAAGATCATTTATTCTTTGGGGTTTCATGTTAACCCTCTATAAAAGAAATGAGCACGCATACTATAAACTAGACAAATGGAATATAAAAAATAATAGATGTGGGATATGTAATGCATTTGAGTCCAATTTAAAGATGATATGTGAGACCATATATGTTTATAAATGAGAGATAAGGAAATTCATATGAAACTAATTTAATAATGCAAAACTATTTAAATTAAGATAGATATGCAACCATGCAGATAATACAAAACCATTTCGAATGATGATATATGCGCAACCATATAAATGATGCGAATCTATTAAAATTAAGATAAATGTGAAACCATGTAAATGATACAAATCCATTAAGATGAAGATAGATGCAAAATAGTATATGAATCCATTAAAATGTAGATAAATGCAGAACTATGTAAATGATATGAATCCATGTAAATTGATGATAAATGTGAATCCATGTAAATGATACAAATACATTAAATTGAAGATATGTACGCAACCATATAGTGATGCAAAACTATTTAAATAATGATATATGGAAGATTCTTACATTTCGTTCATCGAGTAATATCTTTAGCCTTCTATTTTTTACTGTCAAATGGTAATTTATGTCAGTTAATTTGTATGAATACTTCTTCTTACTATTTTCAAGTTTATTTAGATTCCTAAGAATCCCAGATATTGAATTTTACATTTGTGAAGTAACATCAAGTGTTCTTGGTAGAAGCTTTTATTTTTGTACATGAACACATTTTGTTCTCTCGGTACCAGCTTATGTTCTTTGGGTACCATATTGTTTTTGTTGTGCAATATTCTTTGATAATTTTCTCATTCGATTTTCTTTCTTTTTAGTCCGTGTTTATTTTTTTATTTGTTGTGCAATATTCCTGAACAATGTAATAATCTATTGTTTTATCTACATTAGTAGAACCATTTACATCCTATTTTTTCTCTTCATAATCATCCTAAGATCAATTTTCCCACCATAAACCTCTTTAGGAACACATTTCTCTTGTTTTTCCATAGGAACATCATCATGTTTTTCTTCCTTTATATGAATATCATCTTATTTTTTCTTTGCATCAACATATTATTATTTAGAATCTTATTCTTTTTTGACCTCTTCGTCAAATACTTCTTCTTTATTTGTTTTTGTTCAATTATCCTTCCAAAATCTTTAAAATTCTACAATATTTAAGTAAATGACAAATGATGACAATGCTTAAATGATAGACGTGAAAGAATGCACTAAACTAAACGATATATGTAGGAAAATATAATGTATGATAGATTCAAGATAGTGTATTAAATAATACATGCACAGCAGTGTAATGGATGATAGATGTGAAACATAAATATTATACAAATCATGCCAAAATACAATGCGAGACACTTATATATATACTAAAATATGAAACATTAAAGTATATAATAAAATACAATGCGAGACTGTTATATATAATAATAAAATATGTGAGACATTTATATATATAACAATGTGAGATAGTTACATGTGTATATATATATATATGTGTGTGTGTTCATATGTGATCTATTTTATAGTCTAAATCAAATTCAATTTGTTTTTCCCTTCAAGACCGGACCATTGTTATCATCTTGGTATATTGCCTTCAATTGTTTCTCCTTAATAAATAGTTGTGTGTTCCATGATTAATCACTATATTTTAATGATTTTTTAAATATAGTATATTTAATATTTTTAATGATATTTTTGAAATTATAGTAAAAATACTAATCAGTAATAGAGAAACACATCCAACTAATTTATCATGTTTTGTTTCGTGACAAAGGTTTACTGAGTTTATTAGCTTCTTATTGATTGCTCCGACACAATCATAGTTCTTTATTTTCTCTAGGTTTATTATGTAATAAACCACTGTTGTAGTTAATAGATCCATATATATAGAGAAAAATAATGTAAAGTAGGTTAAATTATGAATAGTATTACAACACATTTTACTACTTGCTTTACATGTGTTCTAACTGTTTTCTTTATTGTATCTTATAAATATGTTATATTTTTTGTTAATATAAGTACATGAGACTATGTAATGCATGATAAACACAAAACAATGTTATGCACAGTAAACGCGTGACAAAGTTATGCATAATATACACTAGACAATGTTATGGCTTATAGACGCGAGACAACGTTATACATAATAGACCAGGACAAGTAATGCATGATAGATGCGACACATGGGTAATGCATGGTAGATGTTGGACATTATACAGAAGATATGTGTGGGATATTATATTAATATAAAAGTATGTAACAAAACAGAGAATTACATACATTTATCATTTTATTTGTAATTGGTTTTGCTCGGTGTGTTTCGGATTTTCTTGTGGTTTCATCGGAAGACTATGTCTTCACTATTCTTAATTCTTCTTTTATTTCTGAATATCTTGGTTCGGAATTTTTGTTGTTAATTTCATGTGTACTTTTCTATGCTTCAAATCAAATATAATATTGACATGTTGGTTGTAAATGGTAGCAACTTTATCCCTTATTTGAATACTTCTTCCTTAGAATCATATGTTTTTATTATTTGTACGATAAACTCCCAATTCGTTTTTGTATGAATGTTTTAATTTCTCAGATTTTATGTTCTTTTTAGAAGAGAATAAAATGTGTTTTTTCTTCATAAATTCTAGGTGTTCTTTTCTTATTTTATGTTCTTTCATCGATTTTATAATTGCAAGTAGACATGATCTGAAACAAATAAGCTTTTGGCTGTATTTTTTCTATAATAATTACGAGATTATAATTACAAAATAGATATATGACTCTTTTTTGGTAGATGTGAGACCGTACAAAATTAATACAAGGCCAGGATGTGATGCGGGACCACATACAAGGTTGATGCAGGATTATTTGAAAATGAGATGATTGATGTTGGACTGGTTATAAAGTTGATACGAGACACCTTTTTAGTAGATGTAGAACTATACAAAATGAATGCAAAGACATAAAGTGATGTCAAACCAAGAAGTAGGTTTGGGACTCTTTTTCACAATAATTAATTCGAGACTACTTAAAAATGGGTAATGTGCGTATTGCATTTTTTTGTATGGGTGGAAACTATCGACGAGGCTTGCTTAACTGGATACACGGAATTGGGATATTACACATCTCGCGTGCAACTATTTATATCGGGAAAGCCTCACTTATTTAATATAAAAGACATCTCACTTTAACAAAACACGAGTAAGTTAAAGACTGGAAACTTAGTTATACAGAGACACAATAATTATCATCTGCAAAACTAATAACTAACAATATCATTGAAAAAATCTGCAAATGAAGAAGATAACGATATATATTACTAATTAGGAATAGAAAAATGTTTACTTACATAAATTCAAATCCTACTTTTATCCAAATCTGAAAATCTAATTCCAAATCACTGAAGAAAATCATCAGAAGTATGATTTCTTACTGTTTTAATGTAGAAGTTGTCGAAAATTTATAAGAACTTTCTTTGAAGTCGAGTTTGTACTTTAACAGCCAGCAAAATTTGATTTTTTGTATTGTAATCCAACCGTTTTAAGGAGAATGATTATAGAAAGTGATAGGTCGAAAGCAAAAATTTGATGGTAATGTCTTATAATAATGGTTTTAAATTTTATTTTATATAAATAATATTTTTAATAGTTACTTAATTAAAAAAATAGTCTTAATATATAATCTATTTTCGGATTGAGCCTTAATATGTAACTTACCTATAAAGTATGGGCAACGCTAAAGTTTTAGTTATAATGAGACTCATTATACTTTGACTATAATAAGATATTAAATTTTACTGAAACACCTTTATATATAAAAATTTCATCTCATTACCTCTCTTCTCTCTTTCTAACTCCGATGAAAACTATCTCTCCTCTATCCTTTTCTTCTCCGGTTCCAATTCTATAACTAACACATAGAAATTCACAAAAAAAGCAAAAAGTATTTATATTTTAAATATTTTTTATATAAAATTATCAAATAAATGTTTAATTTTTTCATATAATAACAGTTTTCTAGATTTTTTGTCCAGCTACCCATTGAAATCTAGTCAAAGTTCATTATTGTTTGAGATTCAATTTTTTTCAACAAATTTTATATTTTAAATATTTTTTATATAAAATTATCAAATAAATGTTTAGTTTTTTTAAAAATTTATTTTTTTAAAGTTCATGTTTTTTAAATAGTAATTCACGAAAATAAATAAATATCATTGATCTTTTTTAAATGAACAAACTAGATCTATTAATAAAAAAATTAATTTTATGAGTCTAGTAATTATATTTTACACTCATCCTGTAACTATTGTTCTCTTGTCCTGTAGTTCTCGGTTTCTTGTTGAAAAAAATAAAAAATATATAATTAATAAATCTAGTTTTTTAAAAAATAAAAAAATATGTAATTAATAAATCTAGTTTTGTTTATTTTAAAAAACCGAAATTAATGAATCTTATATTTTTTTGAATTATAATTTTAAATATGGAAACTAAAAAAATAAAAATAAAATATAGACATCCCATATATGAGAGTATTATGAAAAACAGTTAGATTCCAAATATTAAATAAAAAGACTAAATAAATTTCAATTATAGAAAGATAAAAATAATAACTAGATAATAGTTTGATTTTTCTTATCTTAATCGATATAGCACCCAGTATAAATTTATGAGAAAATAAATCCACTTTTAGAATCTCAATCCATATTCAGTATAAAGTAGTATATTATTTTAATTTTTGTTATTAGTTATTTTATTTATACTTGTTTTATTTTTTAACATCCATATAACAGTTTAAAAAGATATTCATTTCGAACAGAAGGAATTAATTTTAGATCTTATATTCATGATTCGTTTTATTTTGTCGGGTAGATATTCATAAAATTTAAAGACAGATCTAGTACAAAATAAAATTTGGAGATATAGCCTTCCTCATGCACTGCACTACTCAAGTAGGTTTAAAGAATAGCTTTCTGGCTCACATTAAGTATTCAACAAAACTAGAGGTGAGATTTAAATGCAACCACCAGTAACAATAGCAGCAAGCAACATTCAGCCCCCAAAGGGGTAGCCGAGTTGGTTGAGTATGGCATTCTTATAACCAAAAGGTCATGAGTTCGAGTCCCTCTACATACGCTTTCTCGGCTGAGCCTGTCACCTTGTGTGGTTTACCTTCTGGCGTTGGTTTGCAGGCTATCGCGTCAGACTGAGGGTTTACCCTGTGCGCACTCATTGCACTCTGAGTAGCGGCTGCGGGTTCCCTCCGAAAAAAAAAAAAAAAAAAAAAAAAAAAAGCAAGCAACATTCAATTCAATCTAACCCTGGCCACAGCTAAGAGTTTCGAACATCGAATGCGAGTTTTCTTCCGATCTCATCAGTTCAAAATTCTAACTATTTTCCCCTAAAAAAAGACTTGAAATGCCCAAACAGGCCAAAGAATAAAAACCTCAATATTTACCTCTATAGTTCGAAAATGACAGAAAAATAGCACATTTGGACCCTAGCAAAATTACATACATAAGAAGACGATAAGATAAGTAGATAACCCATACTAGATCTATTTTTTTATATCTTAAAGTTTCAAACCATAATAAAATCCACCTTATCTTCCAACAAACGTACAGAGTTCATAAATACCCATTAATATAATCACAACTGTTTTCATGAAATCCATAAATGACTCTCCAACTACACATCAATGACTCTCTTCTATAAATCCATATCTCAAAACCATTTTTTTCTTCAAACCCACAGAAAAAAACATCAAAATAAAAGCTTCTCAATGGCAAGCATTGATGAGCTAGTGAACAAAAAAGAAGAAACTACTCCGGTGACCACAGTAAAAATAACAAGCAAATCTCATGTCAAACCAAACAAGCCCTTAGGAAGAAAAGAATGTCAACTCGTCACTTTTGACCTTCCTTACTTAGCATTTTACTATAACCAAAAACTATTGGTTTATAGTGATTCTAGTGATGGGTTTAAGGACAAGGTTGAGAATTTGAAGGATGGGTTAAGGGTAGTTTTGGAAGAGTTTTATCAGTTGGCTGGTAGGCTTGGGAAAGATGAGGAAGGTGTTTTTAGGGTTGAGTATGATGATGAGATGGACGGTGTTGAGGTGGTCGAGGCCGTGGCTGATGGGATCAGCGTGGAAGATCTAACGGCTGAGGAAGATGTGGATAGTTTCAAGGAGTTGATTCCTTACAATAAGGTCTTGAACTTAGAAGGGATTCATAGACCATTGTTGGCTGTTCAGGTAAAACTACATACATTATCAATATATATATATATATATATATTACTCATAATTATATAATATAAAAAGTTTAATACAAATATATTCTAAAATATTTATGTATAAATAAGTATTTAGCATTTAGATTTCTTTTATAATTAAGATGTGGATTTAAAGTTATTTTGGTATTTGAATTTTAATTTAAGAGTTCGTAATTAGATTTAAAATTTTGTTTTATTTATAACAAATTAGTTGAAGTGATAAAAAGAGTTCAAAAATGGAACCATCTAATGTTTGTTTCTTATTGGGTCAAACAGTTGACTAAGTTGAAAAACGGAATCGCAATGGGACTAGCTTTTAACCACGCAATCTTAGACGGAACCTCCACGTGGCACTTCATGAGCTCATGGGCACAAATATGTAGTGGGACCCCATCCATCTCATCAACCCCATTCCTCGACCGCACTAAGTCGCGCAACACGCGCGTGAAGCTCGATCTCACTGCACCGGACCCAATAGCCACTACCAACGGTGCTCCTAACACCGCCGAGAAGGAACAGCCACCACCGCCACCGCCGCAACTTAGAGTTAAAGTTTTCAAATTTACAGAAGCTTCCGTCGACAAAATCAAGTCAACGGTCAACTCATCAACCCCGTCCGAGGGTTCTACACCGTTCTCTACTTTCCAATCACTCTCCGTCCACATCTGGCGCCACGTCACCAAGGCACGTGAGTTGAAACCGGAGGATATAACGGTCTTCACCGTATTTGCAGACTGCCGGAAGCGTGTAGATCCGCCGATGCCGGAGGCGTATTTCGGAAACCTTATACAAGCGATTTTCACCGGTACAGCGGCTGGGTTATTACTTGCTCACGCGCCGGCATTTGGCGCGTCAGTTATTCAGAAAGCTATTGTGGCACACGATGCTAAAGCGATCGACGAACGGAACACGGAGTGGGAGAAAGCACCGAAAATCTTCCAGTTTAAGGATGCGGGAGTGAACTGCGTGGCGATCGGAAGCTCGCCTAGGTTTAAGGTTTATGATATTGATTTCGGTTCGGGAAAACCGGAGATTGTTAGAGGCGGGTCGAATAACCGGTTCGATGGGATGGTGTATTTGTACCCAGGGAAGAGTGGAGGACGAAGCATTGATGTGGAGCTTTGCTTGGAAGCTAAAGCTATGGAGATTTTGGAAAACGACAAGGAGTTTGTTGAGGTTTAAGTTTTTAGTGAATTAATTGTGTGGTTTTAAGTTGTGATTAGGAACTTAATTATGTTGTATTATTATGTTTATGTGTTGGAACTTTTCCACTTTCTAAATGATTTCGTTGTTTATTGAATTTTAGTGTGGATGTCTAGATGATCAAATTGAATGAATTTTTAGATATTTTTCATAACTTTCTGTTATGAAACCGGATCGATATTCCTATGCCTTAATTGGACCGTTTTGTGAAATAAATAAAATAATAGTTTTAATAAAATTATAGAAACATTAATCTTGCTAACAGAAACTTTAAGTTCATGAATACGTGGTTTAATGATTCTATTTTCCTTAGAAGTTATTGAAAACAATTGGAATATGGATATTAATGGCTCTCCTAATGAAATTTATTAGTTTAAGCTCAAAAGACTCAAAAGCTGTCACACTGGAAAAAAAAATAGTTTTGGAGGCGGAGTTAAAACATTCTAATTTAAATAATCAAACCTTTGAAATGATCTTAAAGAAGTCATATAGTCTCTATATGCAGGCTCTTCGAAACGAGGAGGATTATTGGAAGCAGAAAGCTTACTGTTCCTGGCTTAAGGACGGTGATAACAATACTAAAATGCTTCATTCTTTTATCTCCAAAAAGAGAAGAGAAAATGGAATTAAAGCTATTAAAGATGGGGATAGTTGGCTATATAATGCTGTGGAGATTGGTAACTCTGCAGAAAATTACTATAAAGACATTTATTCAAAAAAGGTCTATAGTTCTAAAGAGGAGGAGAATCTTTGCTTAAATAATGACCTCTTGTCATCTATTCCTAAGCTGGTTTCTGAGGACAATAACTCTAACCTTATGAGGGCTACTATTAATGATGAGATCTGGAGTGTCTTTAATTCTATGAATGCTGACAGTGCATCTGGAATTGATGGTTTTAATGTCACCTTTTATAAAGTGTGTTGGCATATTATAAAGGATGACTTGGTTAAAGCTCTAAATTCTTTCATGGCTGGCAGCAAAATCCCAAATGGGATATTTGCTACTGGGCTTTGTCTTATCCCAAAGACTAGTAATTCTATTAGACCTATAAGCCTTTGTACTTTAACTAATAGAATTCTTTCTAAACTTCTTAATATCAGGCTATCATCTATTCTGCCTATGATCATCTCAAGTACTCAGGGTGCTTTTGTCAAGGAAAGGTCTATCCATGACAATATTATGATTGCCAGGGAGATGGTGTATGATTTGAAGAGGAAACCAGCTAAAGGTAACATCATGGTCAAATTGGACATGTCGAAAGCTTTTGACCTGATGTCCATTCCATTTATTCTTAAAGTTCTATCTCTCTTTGGATTCTCTAATCAGTTTATTAAGCTAATTCATGATATGATAAGTGTTGTTAGTATTTCTATCCTAATTAATGGCAAGTCATATGGTTATTTCAATTCTGTGAGAGGTTTAAGACAAGGGGACCCTCTGTCCCCTAGTCTATTCATTCTTGGAGAAGAAGTTTTGATTAGAGGGCTTCTAAATATTTATTCAAATAATAAAAGCATGTTGTATGCTTCTAGATCATCTATTATAATCCCTAGTATTTCTTTTGCCGACGATATTTTAATTTTTACTAACAACAAATATTCTACTATCAATTTGCTTAGTGACTTACTGGATACTTATCAGCTAATCTTTGGTCAATTGATTAATAGAGAGAATACCCAAATTATTACCTCTAATCAGCTGCTTCATAGTAGAATCATTGAGTTGGAAGCCAAAATAGGTTTCAAGACTGATATGATTCCTATATTCTACTTAGGAGTGACATTAAGCTGCAATAACAAAGCAAAACACTATAGTAAATTGCTGGACAACATCAACAATAAAATTACAAACTCGGACTGTAAATATTTATCTTTTGGAGGGAGGCTCTCTCTCTAATTTCTTCTATTCTTATGTCGCATCCATATTATTGGATGCATAATTCTCTTATTCCTCTATCTGTGATCAGTAGACTTGAGAAAACTTTTAATAAATTCATGTGGAGGTCTAAATTTGAAACTAAAGCAATCTATTGGACTGCTTTGAGTCATGTTTGCAAGCCTTTTGATGAAGGTGGCTTGAATATCAGACGTTTATCTGACATTCAAACCACCCTATCTCAAAAGCTATGGTATAACTATAGAAAGCATGAAAGGTTTTGGGCAAAATTAATGTATGATATCTATAATAAAAATGGAATTCATCCTCTCAAAAACAATTTCAATAAACCTGGATCTATAACTTGGAAAAGATTGGTCAGTATTAAAGATTATGCTAAAACTAACATCAAATGGTCTCTTGGCAGTGGTAACATGGATTTTTGGTTGGAGAATTATCATAACCAATCTCCAATCATGGACTTCAACAACTCTGAGGCTAATCTATGGTACATTGAGCAGAAAGTAAACACTTTCTAGAAAGGAAATGACTGGGATAAAGAACTGATTCATTCCTTCCTAGACAATGACAGAATCAACCAAATTTCTCTATTCAAGATCGACCCTACAAAATTCGAAGATGAAAAGAAATCATTGGCACAACGCTTTAGAAGCTGGTTCAACTTTAGGTTGTGCTTCAATTTATAACAAGCTCTCTAAAAGTCTGTATGTTAAGTGGACTCACCCGGTTAATGGTAGACTGAAGATGAACGTTGACGAAGCCAGCTCACGTACCGGGGAAGCTTCTAGAGGAATCATGTTCAGAGATCATCAAGGCGACCTTAAGCTTGGAATTGGTAAAGTTTTTGGTAAACTTTCTCCTTTGTTAGCTGAGGCTCAGACTCTTCTCGAAGGACTCCTTATTTGTAAGGATCAGAATTGGACCAAAGTTGATATAGAGACTGACAGTCAAGCTCTAATCGACTATTTGGCCAATGGAAAATTCCCCTTTTCTTTGGCTCAAATCCTTCCTATCTGTCGAAGACTTCTCCACCCTTGTATAACGATAAAGGTAATATCCCGTAACCAAAACTTCGCCGCCGACTGGTTGGCGAAATGGACCTTGCGTTGTAAACAGAAAACTCAGGTCACTCAGTTTGAAGCTCCGGTGGAGCTTCTGTCTATTATCCTGCTTGAAGGTTTATGCCTCGGTTACATGAACATCTAGATACAAAGGGAGAGATAAAGAGGGCATCAGATTCTTCTGGTCTGAGCTTTGTTGGAATTTCAGCTGGTTCTTTGAGTTCGACGTACTGAGCTATTTACTCCCCGATTTCATCTAAAGCTTCACGCAATTATTCTCAGAATGCAGGGTAGTTTGTGTATAGTCCTCCTCCTTCAATTACCGCAGCTTCTAGTCATGCAGTTCTACGAATTACCAGATCTCATGTCTTTTCGACCATTTTTCTAACCTTTATCTTTTCAATCCCTAAAACTTCTTCTAAAATTCTTGTTACTTGTGTCAAATTGGGTGTCCCATCTTCGCGCATTTCTGATATGGACGGTGTCTTCAAAATAAAAGAAGTTAATAAGCTGGAATTGCTGCCCCAACTGAGCTCCATTCTACTGTCTTCCTCAAAGGATTAAGTTTGGGCTTCATAATTTTGAATCAGATTAAGCAAGTCTAGGGTTTGAAAAAATTTGGGGCTTTTGATTGCTTTGAGTTTTTGGAGGGCTTATTGAAGATTTGCTAAAAGAAGCAGGAATTGTTGATTGTTCTGGTTTTTCTGGGATCTGAAAGAAGTGAGAGGGTCAAGCTTTCGCTTGGGTAGGCTATGGAGAGAGAGAGAGAGAGAGATATTTCACGATTGATTAATATCTGATCTAATTTTAGGTTTTGGTCTTTTAGACCTGAAAACCTTTATTTTGTATTTTAGCCAAATTTGGCCCTCTAGCTTTTGTATGTTCTCAATTTAGTAATAAAATTGAATTTTGTGAAAACAAAAAATTATAGAAAAATAAAAGACGAGGAGAATACAATTTTGGAAATGCTAAACAGCATACTACTTCTTCTTCTTTTTTTATTCGAAACCCATTTATTACTAGCTCGAGTGTTAATAACCATCGGTAAAACAGAAGGAATTATGACTTAATTCTTTCGAGAAAAAAAAATAGAGAGATCCAATTCCTTTCAACTAAACCATCTTCTTCAACAAAGCGATACAACTTCACGAGAAACTTTCAACTTCATCGATAGAACTTAACTAGAGTAAGCCTTCATCTTCATCTTCGATATATGGAGCAGATCAACCTCAACTTCAAGCTTTAGGAGAATTTCAACTTCAAGCTTCAGGAGATAGACATCAGACTCTCAATTCTACGATAAGGGATATCAGGCATTTAATTGAAAACAACATGAGGAAACATCCTTCAAGAATCCTCAATCGAACAAGACGCTTCCAATTTAGAAGAGTACTGCAAGGATTTGAAGATTTAGAATAATGAAAAGAGAAAATAGATTAGAGTTTATGAATTATCCCTTATGTAACTGACGCCTTATCTTTCAAGAATGGTGATAGCTTTGAAGTGAGCTGGGGAGTTAGCCTCGACAAAATTGAGCCTCATTTTACACTTTCTGATCCATTTAGACAGACAATCCGCAGCTATGTTTTGGTTCCGATTGATGAGCTTGATATTCATAGAGGGTCTAATGAGTTTACGGTAGCTTAGGATCACTTTTCCAATAGGACTAGCATGAAAACTAGAGGCCATGATGGAGACAAGAACTGTTGAATCGATTTCCAGGTCCACATTAGATAGGTCATTGATGTTACAAAGGATAAGGCTGTCGAGCAGAGCTAAAGCCTCAGCATGAAGGGGAAGCAGCTTGCCATAAAGATAACCATGTCCAGAAATCAGGAAACCTTTGCTATTTCTAAGAAACACACTACCAGTAGAGTCCCCATTATTCAAGGTAGAACCATTAGTGTTCACTTTGATTCTACCTGGAGCAGGGGGAGTCCAACAATGGTATGAGGGAGACTTAAAGTTGAATTGATTTAACCAGCAGCCAAATTCTTTAGAAGCATGATAAAATGGACTCTATATTTTGCTCGACAACAAGCTAGCTCTGTCCAGGCCCTGAATAATTCGGTCAATTTCAGAGATGGCTTTAGATGTATTGGAGAAGCTACCCTTAATCTTAGACTGGTTTCGAAGACGCCATAAAACCCAACAAACTACTGGAGGAATAATAGAGCAGATGCTAACATCATTCTTAACCATCCACAGCCAAGTTCTAAGCAAGTGAGGGAAGGACATGAAGCGACCAATGGGAACCTTGAAGATGGTCGCGTAATGATACCAAACAGACCATGATATGTTGTAATTAATGAAGGTATGGTTCACATTTTCATGAGAACAACAAAATTGGCACTTGGAGGCTAAACTAACACTTCTTCTTTACAGGATATCATCTAAAGGAATCCACTTGTGAAGGATTCTCCAAGTTAAGAAGGAGCATTTGCGGGGAGTGATAGCGTTCCAAATTTTAAGAAAGATCTTGGATTTGATGTGCTTGATTCTGAGGTATTCCCAAGTCTCCTTGGTTTTAAAAATCCCATTATTAGTTAGAGACCAGATAGGGATGTCACTGATATTCTGATTGATATGGATAGACTTGATCTGATTGACTTTAATAGGAGGAAGCACACTATTAAGCTTTTGGCTGTCCCATAAACCTTGACTCCAGTAGTTGTTCACCTTCTCACTCCTAGTCTCTTCAGGCTTGAGAAAAGGAAAATCATTAATCCATGTGTCGTGCCAAAAATCTATGTCGCCAGACCCAACAGACCACATTATAAGAGGTTCAGCTGTGTCTCTTATAGAAGTTAACATTTTCCAGACTTTAGAGCACTTTTTAGGGATTAAGTTAACAAGCATAGGGTGAGTATCATTGATGTAGATGTTATGAGTATAGCGAGCCTAAAGGGAAGTATTTTTTCTGAAGTTCAACCATAGGTTACATGAAATCATGTCTTGAATATCAGTGAGACTCGTGACATTTAGACCAGCTTCATAATAGGGTTTACTAACTTTACTCCAAGAACACCAATGAATACTAGAGTTATCGAGCTTGGAAACCCAAAGAAATGAATTAAAAATCTTCTCACTAATGTCAATAATAGACTTATGAAGCTTGTTACTAAGCATCCAGTAGCTAGGAATAGGGATAAGGACAGTAGAAATAAGGCTAAGCCTGCCAGCAAAAGATAAGCTTTTGTCCTGCCAATCAGTGATCTTGGCTCTGATCTTACTGCTTAACACCTCATAATTCAAACGCCAGTTGTTCTTGTTAAGATTAACACCCAGGTAAGTCACATGCAAATTATCATTCTTAAAACTAGTGTTATTCACAAGAGAGGTGATCTTGTTGATAGGAAAATTAGAAGTAATAATGATAGAAGTTTTATCCTTATTTATCATCTGGCCTGAGACATTTTGATACTCCTGCAAGAAATTACTTAAGGTAGCTATAGCGTAGTTAGAAGAATTAGAAAATATTAATATATCATCTGCAAAGGCTAGAGATGAAATACATAAGCTACTTCTAGATTTATATTGAATAGATCTATTTTTATAGAATAGAAGGTTCGATCCCCTCAACAGAATCTCCTCAGCAATGATAAAAAGATAGGGAGACAATAGGTCTCCCTGTCTAAGACCTCTATTGATATTAAAGTAACCTACAGCGCAACCATTGACAAGAACATAGGCTTTAGCATTATTCACTATAGCATCAATAAGATTAATAAAAGAATTGCTAAAGCCAACGACAGCAAGGACCTTCCTAAGATAGCTATGGGACATACGGTCGAAAGCCTTAGTCATATCTATTTTAACCATAATATTTCCATATTTACGTTTTTATTTAAGTCAAAAACCATTTCATTAGCAATTAAGATGTTATCTTGAATCAGCCTATTAGAGACGAAAGCCCCTTGATTTTCATAGATAATTTTAGACATAAGATAAGACATACGATTGCTAATAAGCTTAGAAATAATTCTGTTAAACATTGAGCATAGAATTATAGGTCTATACTCTTTCCAAGTAGAAGGATGATTAATTTTAGGTATGAGACATAGACATGTAGCAAGAACACCCCTAGGGAGAGAGGAACCCTATAAAAAAGAAACAACAGCTTCAACAAAATCTTTTCTGATGATGTCCGAACAGCTAGTGTCGAAAGTTAGATTAAACCCGTCCATGCCAGCACCACTGGAAGAATTCAGACTCTTGGTAGCTAGAAGAATTTCATCCTCTTTAGGCTCCATTAGAAGATTCAGATTGTCCTGGTCAGTTAAAATGTTAGGAATAGAATTAAAAAAGAAGCTATTAAGGTAATTTGACTCAATTTATGATTAGGATATGGATAGGAAGATAGAGCATCCTTAAAAAACTCTTCAGCAGAGCTGTTAATCTGATCTTCTTCAGTAAGCCAAGCAGAATTGACCCTAATTTGGGTAATCATGTTCTTTCTTCTTTTTCTTTTGACAAAATTATGAAAGATCTTCGTATTTTTGTCACCATCCTTAATCCACTGAGTATAAGACTTTTGATGGCAAAAGTTTTCTTCTTGAATCAGAGCATGATGGAGCTTTTTATTAGCCAAGTGCGAGTTTCTCTTGTTAGAATCAGGACTATTCTCCATGTAGAGTTGCTCCATGTAGTTGACCTCCTCTTCAGACTGCTTAATTTTGTCAAAAATGTTACCAAAGACAGAGATGTTCCATTCCTTCAAAACAGATTTAAGTCTCTTCTGTTTGTTCCAGAAATTGTTTAAATGAGTACCCTGCATATCAGACTTCCAATTAGCTTGCACAAAAGGGAGAAAATTTTCATTTAAAACCCACATGTTTAAAAACTTAAAACTAGACTTAGTTTTTAAATTAGTATTAGAAATAGAGATTAGAAGAGGTAAATGGTCAGAGCAGGATCTAGTGAGATGTTTGACGCTAGTTTTTTGAAAGTAGTCCATCCAGTTAGTGTTAAGGAGCACTTTGTCTAATCGCCTCCAATTAACTTTGTTAGTCCAAGTAAACTTGCAACCCATATAGCCCGCATCCTCAAGATTGTACTGATTTATAGCATCATTAAACTCTTCAGAGCTCCCCTTGCAGTAATGGAGACAACCTTTCTGCTCAGATGGACAAGAAATTGAGTTAAAATCTCCTAAAACCATCCATTATTTAACAGTAGGAGCAATATTGATAAGAGAACTCCATAGGACTCTCCTATTATGCCTTTGGAATCTAGCATAGATAGAAGTAATGTGAAAGGTCTTCTTGGTGTTAATAAAGTTAACTTCAGCATGAATGAACTGAGGATTGTCATTAATGATGTTGACATTATACCAACTATTCCACAAAATCCAAACCTTACTATTACAGTTAGAGTAATAGTTAAGGAAACCTATTTTTGAAGCAAGAATAGAAATTTGATCAGAAGAGACCATAGGTTCTTGAATAGTAATTATGTTGACACTTTCCTTGATAATAATATTTTTGATTCTACGAACAGAAGCAATATTGGAAAATCCTCTAATATTCCAGCAGAGGATATTAATCATGATCAGAGGTTGGGGGAGATTGACTTTTGGCCCCTGAATTAGGCTTAAAGATAGTTCTTTCTTTCCTACTTCTGAATTTTGCAGCTTATTGTTGAGAAGATATTTAAAGTTGATGTTTATTTATTTGTTCTTCAGGGTTGGAGATTGTGGGAGACTGCCTAGATTGCTCTGATTTGGAGAATTTTCAGAGCTAGAGGAGGCCACAACAATATCTTTGTTTTTCATGTATTCTGTAGCTAAGTTCCTTATAGCTTCAACCATCTCATCTTTTTTCTCAGTGCCATCAGGTACTTGAATTGTAGGAATTAAACCAGCTTTTTTAGTATCATCAAGAACAAGATTATTGGAACCTTTGGCTTGAAATAATCTTTGAACATTCTGATTTTTATTTTTGTTCATATTAACAGGATTGTTAATGCACCTCTCATCATACTTCTTGTGGGATTGATCAATGAAGACAGTTTGCTTCTGTTCAAGTACTCTTTCATTTGATTTCGAAGCCTTTTTCTGCACTTGTAGCTTATACGCAACCAGCAGCCCTCGTTGGAACCAAATCCTACCAAAATATCCCCTTTAAGATCTTGAGTAATGTCTAACTCCACCATAGTTTACCAAGCGTTATACAGACCTCGATTTTTTGGTGAAATCTAGCTTTTAAGTGACTGACCAATTGTGGTTGCAATTGCGTTAATTATCTAGGCGTTATACATGTATTCGGGGATCCTCTCGAACCTAATCCATATAGGAACTACTGGATTTTCGATCTTAGGATTAAAAATTCTGGTGCCATTTTAGGAGACGCATGGTTTTGTCTCCAATAGTCTATACTGGTCTTATCCACAACAAACACATATCTTCTTTCATAGAAAATTCAAGCAGAAGATGTCGAGAATCCAAACTGCTGATATTGACTTCACCCTTAAATTTTCTTCCATGTATAAATGTATTCATTGCATGTCTTTTGGGGATTCCTTGGGAGAACTTCGCAATAAGAGTGTGAGTTATGTTTTTATCAAGAACATCCTTTGTTTCTTTACTAAATTGGATAGATATATGAGATTGGTGATAGTTGATATCAGTTGGATCAAGTTTTTTGTTTGTTTTTTGTTGCAGATGGGTCTTTTAAAACATCATCGAATGTTTTACATCTTCGATCTTCATTCAGAGCTGGAAAATCTTCATGGGAAAGATCAGTCATGACGCAAAGAAGAAGGAGAAGAGAAAGGATCACAAATTCAGAGATGAGACTAATAAGGAATAATTCTTGATTATCAAGATTCTTCATACTCTGTTTTCTTCAAACAACACACTTCTTGAATGAGAGTAAGATTATTCATTTATATATCATTAATTACGTATAGATCTTTCGGCTTGTTTTTTTATTGCATATTCAACCCTCTTTTGTACTTCACCTAATTCTACCAAATATTTTATTTTATTTTAGCCTCAAAATTCACATTTAACCCTATTAGTACGTGTATTTAAATACTTTCGCAAAATTCAATAATAAAATAATAATTATTAGGAAAATGTCACACTAAGTACCTTCTCACCAAACTTATTATCTTCTAATACCTCAACTATTTTCTATGCCTACTAAACACACATCTCACCAAACTAATTCATTTTAATACCCAGTTTTTATTTTATTCCTGAACAACTCTCAAAATTTGGCTCAGTCTATTTTCCAACCAAAATTTAAATTTTGAATTTTTAATAGTACAAACTACCCTGTTATTTTAAATTATATTAAAAGTGGTCATAAACCTATACCTTCTCACCAAACCAGTTAGAATACCTCCTTCTTTAGAACTAGTTCTTGTCGAAACCATTTAAAAGTAATATTTTCTACATTGTTGTTTTGATTGTTGAAGGTCTTTGTAAAGCTTGGTTTTATCCTTTTGACTTTTGAGAACTCGGATGAATGTGGTGAAAGCACTCAAGAACTCCATAATTTGATCAAAGAGTTGGGTTATCGCAATGCAATGGATGTCGAAGATGTTCTGAATCACCTAGAATAAAATGTAGTTGCACAGTTGTTGACTGATATATAAATTATTGAAAGCGTTATTGGAATTAATAAGGATGATATCGATTAAGAAGATGATGAAAGTTCTACAATAGAGCCCCCTTCGCGAAACGAAGCTATTAAAGAGGCAATCACATTGAACAATTTCTTGTTGAGCTATGAGAAAACAACACCAGAAGTTCTTACCATACTAAGGAAAATTAGAGAAGAGATTCAAGGGGAAATTGATTTCAACAAAAAATAAAAGATAATTGAGTCATTTTTCAAGAAACCTTCATAAATCATTCATGTAATATGCTATATATAAGAAATTATTAATTTATATATTATATGGGGTCTAAAGAAATTATCAAAAATATATTATCTTATAATTTTAGCGAATTATTAATTTAGCACCCTATCCCCGAGCCGGGACCGACCAAAACAATTATCTTAGAGAGTTTATTAAATAATCGAGTATTAATTTATCGAGTTTATACTGTATAACAATGTGATACATGTACATGTGTAAATATATATATATGTTCATATGTGATTATTTTATAGTGTAAATCAAATTCAATGTTTTTTCCCTTCAACACTAGACAATTGTTATCATCTTGGTATTTTTCCTTCAATTGTTTGTCCTTGATAAATAGTTGTGTGTTCCATGATTAATCACTACATTTTAATGATTCTTTAAATATAGTATATATAATATTTTTAATGATATTTTTGAAATTATAGTAAAAATACTAATCAGTAATAGAGAAACGCATCCAACTAATTTATCAGGTTTTGTTTCGTGACAAAGGTTGACTGAGTTTATTAGCTTCTCATTGATTTCTCCAACACAACCATAGTTCTTTATTTTCTCTGGATTTATTATGTAATAAACCATTGTTGTAGCTAATAAATCCCTATATATAAAGAAAAAAATAATGTAAAGTAGGTTAAATTATGAATAGTATTACAACATATTTTACTACTTACTCTACATGTGTTCTAGCTGTTTTCTTTATTGTATCTTATAAATATGTGATATTTTTTGTTAATATAATTACATGAGACTATGTAATGCATGATAAACGCAAAACAATGTTATGCACAACAAACGCGGGACAAAGTTATGCATAATATACACAGAACAATGTTATGGATTATAGACGCGAGATAATGTTATACATGATAGACCCAGGACAAGTAATGCATAATAGATGCAGCACATGGGTAATGCATGGTAGATGTTGGACATTATACAGAATATATGTGCGAGATATTATATTAATTTAAAAGTATGTAACAAAACAAGAGAATTACATACATTTATCATTTTATTTGTAATTGTTTTTGCTCGGTGTATTTCAGATTTCCTTGTGGTTTCATCGGAAGACTATGTCTTCATTATTCTTAATTCTTCTTTTTCTTCTTTTGTTTCCAAATATCTTGGTTCGAAATTTTTCTTGTTAATGGCATGTGTACTTTTCTATGCTTCAAATCAAATATAATATTGACATCGTTGGTTGTAAGTGGTACCAACTTTGTCCCTTATTTGAATACTTCTTCCTTAGAATCATATGTTTTTATTATTTGTACGATAAACTTCCAATTCGTTTTTGTATGAATGCTTTAATTTCTCAGATTTTATGTTCTTTTTAGAAGGTAATAAAACGTGTTTTCTTCATAAATTCTAGGTGTTTATTTCTTATTTTATGTTCTTTCATCGATTTTATAATTGCAAGTAGACATGATCTGAAACAAATAAGCTTTTGGCTGTATTTTTTCTATATGAATTACGAGATTAGAATTACAAAATAGATATATGAGTCTTTTTTGATAGATGTGAGACTATACAAATTTAATGCAAGGCCATGATGTGATGCGGGTCCACAAACAAGGTTAATGCGGGATTATTTAAAAATGAGATGATTGACGTTGGACTAGTTATAAAGTTGATGTGAAACACTTTTTAGTAGATGTAGAACTATACAAAATGAGTGCAAAGACATAAAGTGATGTCAAACCAAAAAAGTAGGCTTGAGACTCTTTTTCAGAGTAATTAATTCGAGACTACTTAAAAATGGGTAATGTGCGTATTGCACTCATTTTTTTTATGGGTGGAAACTGGCGACGAAGCTTGCTTAACTGGATATACGGAATTGGAATATTATCCCTCTCGCATGCAACCATTTATATCGGGAAAGCCTCGCTTATTTAATATAAAAGACTTATCACTTTAACAAAACACGAGTAAGTTAAAGACTGAAAAATTAGTTATACATAAATATAGATAAAAGACAATATAATTATCATCTGCAAAACTAATAACTAACAGTATCATTGTAAAACATGCAAATGAAGAAGATAACTATATGTATTACTAATTAAGAATAGAAAAATATTTACTTTTTTCATACATTCAAATCCTACTTTTATCAAAATCTGAAAATCTAACTCCAAATTATTGAAGAAGATCATCAGCAGTATAATTTCTTACTGTTTTAATGTAGAAGTTGTCGAAAACTGATCAAAACTTTTTTTGAAATGGATTTTGTACTTTAACAGCCAACAAATTTTGATTGTTTGTATCGTAATCCAACAGTTTTTAAAGAGAACGATTATAGAAAGTGATAGGTAGAAAACGAAAATTTAATGGTGACGTCTTATAGTGGTTTTAAATTTTATTTTATATAAATAATATTTTTAATAATTACTTAATTACAAAAATAGTTTTAATATATAATCTGTTTTTGTATCGGTCTTAATATTTAACTTACCCATAAATTATTGACTAAATATTTTGAGTTTAAAAATTAATAAATTATGTTTGAAAATCTGGATAGTAGTTATAAATAATACTAAAATTAGTTGACATTAATTTAATATTATTAAATACAATTGGGTAAAAGTTAAAACATAATATTTAAAGTACAATCAAGTTTCGGATAAAATATATCTAAAAATTCAAAAATACAATTGGGTAAAAGTTAAAACATAATATTTAAAGTACAATCAAGTTTCGGATAAAATATATCTAAAAATTCAAAAATACAATTACGCAGCTTCAATCTTTCATATATAACAGTTTTCTAGATTTTCGAATGAGCTGCTCATTGAAATCTAGTCAAAGTTCATTATTGTTTGAGGTTCAATTTTTTTCAATCAATTTTATATTTTAAATATTTTTTATATAAAATTATCAAATAAATATTTAGTTTTTTTAAAATTTATTTTTTTTAAAATTCATGTTTTTTTAAATAGTAATTCACTAAAAAAATATAAAAATATCATTGTTCCTATTTTAAAAACAATTGGGTGAGTCTAGTAGGGCATGGCCTCGCACCTACTTGTTTGGTCATGCCTCTACCATAAGTTATATTTTACACTCATCATGTAATTATTGGTCGCTCGTCTTTTGTTTCTCATCTCTCGTCAATCGTCCCGTAGTTCTCGGTCTCTCGTTAAAAAAAATAAAAATATATAATTAATAAATTTAGTTTTAAAAAAATTAAAAAATATATAATTAATAAATTTAGTTTTGTTCATTTTAAAAAACCAAAATTAATTATAGTCTCATTTTTTATTTTAATTACAATTTTAAATATGCGAACTAAAAATAAAAATAAAAAATAGACATCCGATATTATGTATAAAAGATATTTTCGAAATTATTATGAAAAATAGTTAGATTCCAAATATTAAATAGAAAAACTAAATAAATTTTAATTACAAAAAAATAAAAATAATTATATTAATCGATATAGCACCTGTATAAATTTATCAGAATGACAGTTTAAAAAATTATTCATTTTGAACAGAAGGAATTAATTTTAGATCTTATATTCATGGTTCGTTTTATTTTGTCGCGTAGATATTCATAAAATTTAAAGACAGAAAATAAAATTTGGAGATATAGCCTTCCTCATGCACTTACACTACTCAAGTAGGTCTAAAGAATAGTTGATATCAGTTGGATCAAGTTTTTCTTTGTTTTTTGTTGCAGATGGGTCTTTTAAAACATCATCGAATGTTTTACATCTTCGATCTTCATTCAGAGCTAGAAAATCTTCATGGGAAAGATCAGTCATGACGCAAAGAAGAAGGAGAAGAGAAAGGATCACAAATTCAGAGATGAGACAGATAAGGAATAATTCTTGATTATCAAGATTCTTCATACTCTATTTTCTTCAAACAACATACTTCTTGAATGAGAGTAAGATTATTCATTTATATATCATTAATTACGTATAGATCTTTCGGCTTGTTTTTTTATTGCATATTCAACCCTCTTTTGTACTTCACTTAATTCTACCAAATATTTTATTTTATTTTAGCCTCAAAATTCACATTTAACCCGATTAGTACGTGTATTTAAATACTTTCGCAAAATTCAATAATAAAATAATAATTATTAGGAAAATATCACACTAAGTACCTTCTCACCAAACTTATTATCATCTAATACCTCAACTATTTTCTATGCCTACTAAACACACATCTCACCAAACTAATTCATTTTAATACCCAGTTTTTATTTTATTCCTAAACAACTCTCAAAATTTGGCTCAGTCTATTTTCCAACCAAAATTTAAATTTTGAATTTTTAATAGTATAAACTACCCTGTTATTTTAAATTATATTAAAAGTGGTCATAAACCTATACCTTCTCACCAAACCAGTTAGAATACCTCCTTCTTTAGAACTAGTTCTTGTCGAAACCATTTAAAAATAATATTTTCTACATTGTTGTTTTGATTGTTGAAGGTCTTTGTAAAGCTTGGTTTTATCGACGAGTTGAAGCTGTTTTCTAAGCTAGGTTTTTCCTGCTTTTTTTCACGAAGAGTTGAAGCTGTTTTTTGAGCTTGTTCTTTGTAAGTTGGGTTTTGTAAGTTTTTTTTCTCGACGAGTGAAAGCTTTATTGTAACTTGGTCTTTGGAAGCTGGGTTTTGTAAGTTTTTTTAAAGTTTCGAAATTTATTCTTTATATATTAAAGTTCGAAGGTGTATATTAAAGTTTCAAAATTTATTTTTGTATTAAAACTTCTGATTACATTAACAAGTTTTGTATTCAGCTTATTATGTGTCATATAAGTTTCAGCGATTGTGAATGTGTTTTATTCCAAGTCTATTCATTGCTTATACTGTCATGGCGTTTATGGGGAAACATGTTTTTAAGTTGCAGACAATGCGAGTGTGATACCTTGCTTTAGATAACTATTGTGTACATGAATCGCGTTAAAATCATATTTTACATTACCAATTAACCATGAAGCGAAGTATCCGAGTATTACGTCACTGCCCAAATCATCTCGTGTGCATGTGAAGCTTGTCTTCTTTTAATTTTTTATATAACGCGAGTTACGTTTACCTGTTACGCTTAGGCAGTACACACGATTTACCCGCTATTATGATTCACGCGATTTGCTGCTATATAAATTTATACGTCTCGTGCGAATCGCAGTGCGATTTCAAACATCTCTCTCACCTAGTCTAATTTTGTTTATCATTCCAGTGGACTAGATGTCTAAGTCAAAAGTGTGTATTTTCAAATATTCCAAGGAAACCTCAATCGTTCCTTTGAGCGAGTTTGAAAACTTTGAGACTCTTCAACACTATATTGAAGGTAGATAGGATGATCTGGTTAGGGGTTGCTACACTATTACCTACTCCCGTGGTGATCAAAAGTACCGTTTGTTTAATAACGAGACTCATTTCATGGGTTTAGTTGTTTATCTTGTTGTGGAGCGTCTGGAAAGCGTTCGCTTCTTTATAGAACAACAAGTAGTTGAAAACGATGCGGATGACATTCGTAAACAGCCTACCATAAGCTTCGTAGAATCCTGTGATGATCAACTATTAAGTGGGGAGAGTAGTATTGGTTTACTCAGTTGGCAACATAAAAAAGACATCTTGCTACTAGCGGTTAGGTTGATGCTATGACAGGGGTTGGTCAGATATTTGCTGATGGTGCCTCAGGTATAAGGTTATCGTTATGCCGATATGCTTTAAAGCTTGGTTTTGCTTTCACGTATATGCATAATACGTCTACTAGGATCAATGCTTACTGTATTAACAAAGATTCAGGTGGTTATAAATGGCGACTATATACATCAATAGATTCTAGCACTGGTTTAATGATGATCAAGCGATTTGTCCAAGCCCATACATGTATCTCGGTATTTTCCAAGAAAAAAAGTAGGCATTTGACGTCTGATTTGATTGTGAATGAAATACACAAATCAATTAGGACATTTCATTTTTTAACAGCAAAAAATATTCAGTCTTCTATCAAACAAGACTATGGTTTAAACATTTCCTACCATCTCTCGTGGAATGCTTTAGAAAAGGCTAGGAGGGAAGTTTTCGGAGATAGTAATACTTCGTTTGGCTTGCTGAATGCTTACTTTAGAAGATTAAAAAGTCGAGATCTTACTAATGATTGTCATTTGGAGGTTGGTTTTGGGAATGTCTTCAGGAGGTGCTTTGTGGCATTTGGATCATGCATTCAAGGCTTTCACTCATGTCGACCATTTTTGTAATTGGATGGTACCCATTTAAACGACAAACATGGTGGTGTATTGTTGTCTACAGTGGCAAAGGATGTCAATAACGATGAGTTTTAAACCTTTCTTTCATTTTAACGTTTTTTGGTAAAGGTAACAAAAGACGCGATTTACAATGACATATGCATGTGATTTCCACAGATTAAGTACATCACTATTATACCCACGCAATTCTTACACACTCTAGTACGCGAGTTGTTAATTACCAGACGCATAGCAATCGCAAGATGTTTCTTAGTTCATAGCTAACAATCACGAAATGTTGCTTTGTTCATAGCTAGCAATCGCGCGATATTGCTTAGGTTATAGCTAGCAATGGCGCGATATGTAATGAAAGCATTAGCAATCGCGACTTGATAGATGTATGTAGCCTTATACACAGACCTATCAACCAATTAGATTTTGAACTACTCATTTGGTCTCCCATAACCTATTTGCATATTGCAGGTATTTTTCCAGCTGTTTTGGTATTTTTGGTGGTGAACATTCTGATAACTGGTTATGGTTTATGGAACGTGTTAAACCTCATTTGTTAAACCGTCAAATCACTTTTATTTCTGACAGACACTCTGGTATTATTAATGCGGTTTCTTTTATTTATCCAAACTACTTTCATGCTTACTGTAGATATCATCTCCTTAATAATTTGAGGACCGCTGTTGATTGTACTAACCGATAGTTTAAAAAGAAGATGTTGAAGCGATTTAAAAGTTGTGCTTATGCTCCCACAGTTGAAATTTTTAATCAGAGACTTTCCAAGTTTTTAAGTAGAGGTGGTAAAAAAATTAAGAAATTCGTCGAGCATTTACCTCCCGAAAAGTACGCCTAACCATTCCTCATTGGGAAACGTTATGGGGCAATAGCATCATCTGCCGCCGAATCCTTTAAAAATCATATTTAAAAGCTTTGCAATCTACCAATTGTTGAAATGATAGACAAGATTAGAGTGATGCTAATGACTTAGATTTCTAGATGGTATTCAGAGGGGCTCAGCTGGAACAGTTATTTATACCCCGAATATGACAAGCAGTTAAAGAAGAATGTTCTAATTGGTCGAACGTGGGTGGTATCTAAGTCTTCTGCAGGTTCATTTGAAGTTTATTTTGAACCAGTTATGGTTGTCAACATGCTTGATTTTAAGTGTTAATGTGGTTCATGGCAGCAAGAGTGTTTTCCATGTCCGCACTCATTGGCTGCAATAACATCGGTTAACGAATATCCTAAGACGTTGATAGAACCATTCTACACTATTGGT
Organism: Limnanthes douglasii subsp. nivea; assembly: GCA_036936605.1. NCBI lineage: Eukaryota > Viridiplantae > Streptophyta > Magnoliopsida > Brassicales > Limnanthaceae > Limnanthes > Limnanthes douglasii. Next base: position 230,723,669 of record JAUPFV010000001.1, read on the forward strand.
AATTACAGGTCCACTTATTCGTTTAGCATACCTGCAATAACCAACTTTGGTGAAAGTTCATCCTCTAACGAATATGAAGGACCTGTTGTTCTACCTCCTAACGTTAAAAGGTGAGCTGGAAGGCCAAGGAAAAAAAGGATTCCATCTAGAGGAGAAGTATACTCGAGCCACTTGCGTTGTGGCCGTTGCTTTAAGTTTAGACACAACCGAAGAACATGTTATATCACACTATGAGCTTGCCCTCCTAACGTTTTTTTTGTTTCCTCCGTTTTATTCAGTATGTATTAACGTGATTACCTTTGTTCTGTATCTTTCTTACTCATTGGCATTACTTTTAGTTGATACTCTCCAGTTGTTTGACTATTGTTTTTCACACACGCGAATTATATTGAGTTACATGCGATTGCCAGGTATGTCCTCCACACGATGCGATTGTCTTTAATAATCACGTGTTGTGTTAAATAAATATAACACAGCTTAGATTTAACTTAGGTATATTATAGTCACACAACTTGTGTCTAACCTCTAACGTGAGACACCATGTTTTAATATAGATGCGTTTCTTATATAGAGAACACGCGATTTACATAAGGTGGTTGTGAAAATCCTATATGCGTTGATTATTTTCCATATCGGTAACCATATAGAAGACGTGATTCATATACAATACCCACACCAAAGATAACGCGATTTATATAGAAAACGATTAGGAAGTCATAGCGATTGTTTAAGTCCATTTCAACGCGATTGCTACCATCTCATTTACAAGCATTACCAGAATTGACGCGATTGGTGAGATTGCAACATAAATCGAATACGAATTAGACATTTCAAACCACTACAAATGGAACTAAGTAGATATCAATAACAAAACATATTTAACAAACAAGAGAACCAAAAGTACAATGGACCAAGGTTGTCCAGATAGTAAACCCTAATAAAAAGTCATTACATATTATAGGGTTCACAAATTCGAATGCCAAAAAATGAAAACACAAACAAATAACCACATACACTTCTTAATTATCAAAAGAGTTATCCTCCTCTTCGTCCTCCTCTTCATCCTCAAACTCTGATTCCCACTCTTCCTCAGACTCTTCCTCTTCCTCGTCTTCATCGTCGTCACTTTCCATCCCCCAGTATTCATCGTCTGATGAATCATTCGAAGACTTCCTAGGAGTCTGCTTCCTCCTTATCGTCTTCATCGTGCTCTTCATGGTCCTTTGACATTTTGGATACCAATCGTAGTCCGAATCTTCGTCCTGCAACGACAAAGAGTATTATAAGTCATAGTCATCCTCAGGTGAAAGAAAGGATGAAAAAACATTTTTCGATTAGTCAGACGAGTACACCGTTATATTGGAGTGCTTGTAGTCGGAGTGCCTATCACTATCATCAGAGTACCCACCATCAGAAGATGGATAACCGTAGGACTGGAATGATAAACCACTCATTTTCTTGGCAGAAGTTTTGTTTAGAATACAAAATGACTTTTGAATTCGAATAGGGTAGTGGGTAACCATGCATGAGATACACTAATTTATATTTACAAACCTACCACTACTCTAGCTATCAATTAATGCACATGTAATGAGTAATTTAGCTACCCATGTCAAATCATGCATTAAATTACCCTACAAACCCAATGTCAATTAGTGAAAATACAACCCATTGTCTTTTCATTAGGCAGTAATTATGACGCGAGTTAAATACTTATCACAATAACCAACGCGTACTAGTAACTATTGACGCGATTGTTTTACACTACCACCATATTTGATATCGATCATGACTTATTCAACGACCTTTATTCGTCACATAACTATTTAGTGGTATCTCCATGTTATTCATTAATTTTAATTATATTTTTGGTATAGTTTATTCTTAGGAGGTGGGTTTGAATTAGAAAAATATCTATAATTATATTTAATTACGTACTTGACATAATTCACCTTATTTAACAAATGTTATAAAATGTTTAATTGGGACATGCCTAAACTAATTTACATAAGTTGTAAATGAGTCCTTTTATTTTTGAATTATTTCGAGCAAGCCATTTTGTTGAAACGTTAGGATAGAAGACGCGATTTGTATGTAAATCATATCTCATGTACGCCGTGAGTTATGTGTTAAACATGTTTAACTTACTAAATAACTCCATTAACCAATCACACGATTCCTCCTTATTAATGGCTATACACCGTCGAGATTCTACAAGCCATTCAATCAGTCTACCTTTTGCAGATTCGCGCGACTCACCAAACAACGCGATTGATGTGAAAATCATATCTCATATACGACGCGAGTTAGGGGTCCCACGTTTATAGTTTAGTAGATAACTCCCTTGACTGATCAAGCGATATAGCCTTGTTAGTGACTGCTCACGCGAGTTAGGGGTCACATATCGATTGTGAAATTCAATCATTCGGTCCAACATGTAAAATCTTACGCTCATCATTAGTAAAATACAATTATTACCAAATATGATCTAGCAGAAACTAAATCACTGCCATTATATCCAATTTAAAGAAAACCATTTTTTTAAGAATGAAAATTACATTATTAATGTCAAGAATATTCAAAACTGAAACAACAACCAGGGTTCTCATCAACCGGTGAAAAATTGGCAATCACATCTTCTCTCTCAGTAATCGCTTCCTTCAAGTACACAATCATATCTCTTGATACCCAATAATTAAGTTCTCACTTCCATAAGTGTGCTGCATCTTCGTGCAATGTGAGACGAAGATCAGACACACGTAGCAAGGGTTCAGATTTTAGTTCGCTGTACCTCGAAGCGACTTCTTCTCGGCTGCGAACATGGGGTGCAACAAATCCAAGCCTCCCATAGTCAAAGTACATCCTGCATAACACTTCATCGAAAAAAACATTGGTCGTTTCATCGAAAATTGTTGTCTTAACGTACTTCACCGCTTGAAGCAAGTATTGGTCTTCATCCACGCACCAACTCATACTGTTTTTCTATTTCTAATGTGTAAATTGTTTTCATTTAGAGTAAAAGTTGTAGTCTGGAGGGTTATATAATGGGGGAAAAGTAGGTGGCTAACTTGGGCGGGTAATAATTATTAGGTGTACGTTTTGGCGGGACAGTAGCAATCACTCTAAAAAAATAAGCGGGAATTTAACTAAACAAATATAGCCATAGTTATCATGTGATTTTCATGATACCTATCACGTGTGATAGACAAATAACTTAAACATGCGATTTGCGACATCCACTCGGAAATCTGGCAATTTCCTCTTGCATTTTACAATCCTAATATTACTATTACAGTAATGCGTTTTACGTTATAAATATCAATATATCATGCTACTTATGTGATTTTATTATGGTTAGTGATCTACAAGGGTCGAAATGCATACAATTGTTGGAAACAATGGTCACACTAAGTTACCTTAATAATACGACATTGTCCTGACCATAAAATATCACCCAATAACCCATCAGAATTCAGTTACATACGAAGATGTACTTCGAGTATTGTATTGAATTAAAAATAATAATTCAGCATCCAACACCCTCAGATTAGTATTTTTATCATTTAGGAAGTGGTAAAACATTTCTGCACGTGCTTGAGCTGGCATTTGTTTGCTATATTCCTTGGGTATAAACCTGTGCTGGATAATGTCTTTGACATACTGAAAAACGAACACTCCACATTCAAGTGAATTTTTTTCTTGCTGTTGAATATCTCTAACAGCTTTAACTTTGTATCCATTCTTCACACGTGGTATGTATTTTTTTTCATATAATAGTTCTGCTACTCAGATAGAAAAAAGCTTAGGTTATCATTTTTTAAATAACATGTAAAATCGTATAGCTAGTTGTAATGTAACAAATCACATTATATTAGCATGCGAGTTCCATGCATAAAACGAGATTCGCATATACAACAAACACGATTCTCGAGCAATGACCTTTAAGAATCCTGCGAGAGGAACACGCGATTCTTTCATTCACCTGCAAACAATGAACATACAACATCATGCAAAACGGTTTCATACGACTTACCAATGCGTCGCCTGTTTTCCTAGTGTCATCTGGAGTGAATTTGCTAAGAGGGAGCAGGGGATTGTAGTTTTTTCCCAACCCCTTTTCCATGTTTATTAGAAACAACGTCCAGTGGTTAGGACCATTCTCATCTATGTGGCATACTGGAATGAATGCGATAAATGCGTCCTACCTCATGTTTTCAAAAACTCTGTCAACAACGTTTGAAATATCTTCTTTCATTGCTAGTAATTTCTGTAATAAAACCCGCGTACAACAAAACAATATCAAACTTCTAGGTCACTTTCAATGGCTATTTAATAATTAAATACTAACCGTTGCGACCCCAGAAATTTGAATAGCGCTGTATTTACAACTGTACTTGTCATCAAACCCTTTGAAATGTACTTTCTAGTTTGATTCTTTAAGTATCTTATATATCCAGGCATCAATGATCTACAGCACAACGAATTCAGAGCTATTTAAAACTAGTTGTCAATTCTTGGTGAGTTATATCAAGAATCTAAATTTTACCTTGAAATTTAACTCCTCTTCGTATGGTAGGGCCATTACCTCAATCACACTAACACTTAGAAGGGTATGTAAATTCGTTTTCTGGTAAATACCATACTTCTGAGTCGATTTGATCTTCGTCTCTTTGTATTTGAAGCACATTACAGTATTGACTAACGACTATTAACTTTGTTGTTGCTGTTTGTCTTTCCCAAGGTTGGTAAATAGAATCTCTATGTTGTGACTGTGTAAATAGATTATCCCAATTTGGATAGATGTTATCTAGTAACTGTAAAAGGACAGAACTTGTGTTAAATAACAATCAAACTATGACAATTAAGTATATGTTTATTAGTATAGTTAAGAACTTACCATTGGAAGTGCCTCTTGTAATAAAGTTTTAGACGAAGTACTACCAATAAACCTTCCTCAACTCGAGTGTATAGCCGTCGCCTTATCAACTTCGTCGAAACATGATTGGGGACATAATACGAATGCATCATCTAGGGTTGGAAGATCAAAACATTATGCTTCCCCTACCCCTGCTGGTTGTACTTCTTCTAGTTTCTCAGGCTGTGTTAGTACTTCAACCTTTGTTTTGTGTTGCAGTTCCAACTTGGGTTGTAACTCTTTTGTTGATTTGAGAACAGATTCGAATTCCGTTATAAGCTCAGTTTTTTGTTGTTGCTTATTATGTCCTTGTGTGCATTGATGTTGTCCTTTGTTTAATATTGGTTTTTTGACATTACATACCTGTAACAATTTAGCATATATATATATTCAGTGTATTAGTCTCCCCATTTATAGATTTCAATGTATTTAACATATATATTTAAAAGTGAGCACACCATGAACTTGTTTACCAATGGTGCGTGTTTGGGCTACTCTCACTAACCATGCGATTTGTTTAATAAATACAATACAGACGCGATTTAAATTATTTTTATTTTAAGTACTCGAGTTGTGTTTATCCTCTGACGCGAGACACAATATTCTATTATCGATGCGTTTCTTAATTACATAATATGCGATTCTCAAGTTAATAGAAAAAAATAAACAGGGTCCTGGATACGGGCTTTTGTTGATTAGCTATGACGTGATATAAGACTAACAGACTCAAAAACCTTTATCGTGAACAACGCAATGTAAGATGAATATCAAATCTTGAACTTCCAAACTCATAACAACATAGTTATAACATAAAATTTGAAATAGTTATAAGTTAAAAATTATCCTCTAATGTAATAAACAACCAGCAAAACCCCCTATTAAACATCAAAAATTTCAAAAACAATAACTTCACCAAATTAAAGACAAAGCACATCACATAAAATAGCTATAAGAAGTTGAATCTTAATATTTTAAGATCCACTTACATCTTCATGTCCTTGCTCTAGGGGCTTGGGTACGCTGCTGCTACTTTCATCTGGCCAAACTGTATTCGATTCCGTCCCACTCGTTACCTCCCCAACATTTCCAATGGCCAAAGCAGCCTCCATATTTTTGCAAACAACCTCACCACATTGTACATTCTCTGCAGTCTCTGCGCGATTTTCATTATCTATCAAATTATTTCCTTCTTCCAACCTCTTTTGTACTCCCTTTTTCTATTTCTTTGTTCAATGTTGTATCTATTTGGTTATGCATTACTAACTCTCCTGCCGTTTCAGCTACCACAACATCTGCTTCTGGTTGTAAGGGTGTTGGTTCAACAATTGCTGCCATAATTCCATACTTCTCCCCCCTCCCAGCTACCACAACAAGAATTTGCACCTCAGCCTCAGCTGCTATTGCACCCACACCCCCATCTGCTTCATGTGTGGTTATTTTGTCCTATTTTCCACATTTCTACTTCTTGTTTCAGCTGGTACACCACTTCTAGAATTGGCTGCCACAAGCATACAATTTTCAACACCTAAAACATACAAAGATTTTTCATTTTCCTTCCCCTCACCAGATGTCTCAATAACATCGTTCGGTCCATTAGCAGCTTCAGATTCATCATTCTCATAATCTGTATCACCTCCATCTTCTACCCCCTCGTCCGTGTCTTCTTCATGGTCCTCAGGTGTAGAAACCTCTACAACGTTTTCTTCTTTCTCATCTTTTTCCCTCATGCTTCTACCTTTTTGAAACCATATATTCTTGAAACATAAACTATGGTTTTAGGAACCTCGTCCACTGTTGCTGGTACCTCTACTCTTTTCTCTAGTGACTCCTCTTCTACCGAACATAAAGGCATTCCACAAACCTTCTGCAGTGCTTCATTAACCCCCAACATCTTCATCAGCTTGATCAGCTTGTTCTTCAAGCTTCAAAGTCAAAGAAGCAACCTCCCTTTGGAGCTATTCAATCTAAGGGAAAATTAAACAAGTACAGTATTAGCAACCTAATGAATATTCATTAAAATGACAACTTTTTAAACAACTTACTTGTCTATTCTTTCGTGCCAGAGAAATCTTAAGGCGTTTATTTTCTACTGAGTATTTATACTTTCCACTACTCTTCTTAATATCTTTCATCCTCCTAAATAAAATATTACAAGCGCTTGGCTTGTAAACTTTCATCTTCTTCATCCGAATACTGAAGTTGCCTCATCCACTCTATTCCACAGTAAAAGATTTATGTTCTTTTAATTGTCCTTTATCTGGCGTATGTTTATGCTGATCCAACCACCCCCGCAGTTGTTGACTATAATCCTCATCCACGCCCCCGTAATCCATTGTTTGAGATGTCTCCTCAATTTCCATCTCATTTGTTTCCTCCTTTGTACAATACTTCAACCGCTTCACACTTCTTCTGCTCATTGTTTTTTCCGTTTGTTTGACAACTTTTTACGCCTTGATCTAAACTACCAGAGCCTCCACTGGTCTCCCCCGACCCGAAGTCCATTTCTTCAGCCTCAGTTAGTTTTATCTTTTCTTCCAAGATCTACAACACCCGATGGTATTTTGAAACAAACACTCAATAGTCAGTGAGTTAAACACCTTCACGTGATTCATTTACATCCAAAACGCGAGTTACTAACAACTCAATAAACGTGATGTGATTAGTTTATTATCAACTTATTAGTTGCGCGATTGCTTTAAAATGCACCCTACGATTCTCAGAAGACACACATCACTTACGCGATTTAATACTACTGTAGTGCACAGGCGAGTCGCCTATTATAGTGTTCCTACGCGATTCATTAACTTACTCCTAACCATATACTCATACAGAGTTATGCCTACAAGAGTCGTATATTATATCTCACGCGACATTATATGCTGGGTTTTTATAATGTCATGCCAACAATTCATCAAAGCAATCCCTTAAAACTAAAAAAAACACGGATTACCTCATCATCAAGGAGCTTCCGCAGCCTTTTAATCATCGTCATAGTTGACTCCTTGCACTCCAGCCCCCACCCTTTGTAGCACCTAGGAATCATGTTTGACCTTACGAAATATTCCCCTAACGTGGTGTGCTCCATTATGAAGGGCTGGAAAAAAAGGCGACAATCATATAAATTTTAGTCCAAAACAAAATACTACACACCAACATCAAACTTGGTCAGCTTCTCAACGATTGCCCTAGACCAAATCATAGTCATTAATTTTGAGCATGTCTTCTACGTAGAAGACCATTTTCCAACCGATGATATCTCCCGATACAGAGTAGAAGAGGGTAGAGCAAATGAAGAGTATCAAAAGCTTGGCAACGTCAATTACTGATTCCTCCCCCCATCCTTTATTACTTTTTCAATGGCTTCCTGTAACAAAACAGATAGTGGTTAGTTGACTGGATATTGTCAAACATCCTCATTTTCATAAACTGTTATTTTCTACCTTGATCATCGCATTTGAAACAGACTTAAGGTTTTTCGGTCCACTTTTCCTAACCCTTGGCTGCAAGAAATATATTTGCATCAGTGGAGACTCGTTCTCTGCACCATCGGCAAATCTTCCAGTGAATGCCCATGTTTTGTTCATCGGTATTTCCTCCGTTCTGTGTTTAAGACCAAAGATGGTTTTAACATCTTTGGTGGTTAGTTTAACCCTCTTCGAACCTATTCTAAAAAATCCTTTCTTGACAAAACATCTCTTTACAATCTCGTCTATAACTTTGTTGAACTTCTTCTTCGGAAAATCTTCGTTTCGTAGCAGGAAGGAAGCTTTCAGCAACATATAGAATGGTGTGTTCTTCGTAGCCTCAATATGCTCCTCAGCCACTATGTTTTTCTGCAGAAAATTTAATATGTTGACCAAACCAGACCTGTAAAAAGTACCTTTGCCCATATCTGAACCTGTATTTACAAAAGAACAGTTAGGTTAGATTTTGGTAATACAAATTGCGTTTTTAGTCCTAATTTTATACAGCAGACGCGGTTTCTGTCTCGTTGTCTTTAAACGTAGTGATTTACGACTTCGACCATACACGACTTAGAGCTTAAACTACATAATCTACTATATTCGTGGCACCTCACTGACAATGCGAGATACATCTTCCACCTTACGCGATATATACCACATACACTGCTACACTCCATGCACCTTACTACACAACACGAGATACACCCTACTAAACACCAATTAACATACACATCAAACAACAACACACACACGAGATACAGACCAGAAGACACGCGAGATAGATACTAAAACTATTACAACATAACTCTACAAACACATTGTCACACTGAAAAATACGCGATATACCATATAAATATACTGCAGTTTCCACGTTTCAATTCCAAACATGCATGCACGTAAAGGAAAACATAAACATCATAAAACCAACCACACACAACTATGATCCTTCTCAGCACAACTGTACTGTTAACCGACCGAAAATGGTTGTACAATACTTTCCTGTTAAGCTCAGACGGAGAAAAACCGGTTTCTGATTCCAACAACCAGTCCAGAACTATTCATAAACAACATAGGTAACAACTATCGATGTACCTTCAAAGTAGTTTAAACTAACGAAGTTCACCGGCAACGGTGGTTCTAAGTTGTAAACAAGAGATGGAGATGAATTTCGCCTCAACGGTGGATTATAACGACTAAGACTTCTACACTCGCCGGAGTTTGTTAACAAACAACTACACCTACGCCAGACTTGTTTTAGGGATTCTCTCTTATTTTTTAATGTCTATTTCTTTTGTCTTTTGGGTTTCTAAAGCTTATTGGGATTGGGAAGGGAAAGATAAAATAATAAAAAGTAAATGTGAACCTATTTTCTCTTTCATATAGGTTTAGGGTTATTTTGGTCAAAATTTGGTTTTTAGGTACTAATGGGGAGTGTCTAATATTTGGGTACTAACTTGGGATATCAAACTTGAAAAGGTATTTACTGGTACTTTTCTCTAATTATTATTATCTTTATCTTTATTTTTATCCTAAAATTTAATTATATATATATATTATTAGTTATTTGAACTTGTAGTAATATGTTTCAATATTCTGTATTTATTCATGATGAGACATGCCAAATTTGAGATCTCTTTATAGTCTTCCTCTTGGACCATTAAGTAATCCATTCAAATTGGGAACTATGAAACTTTGTTGTTCACGGATAATGTATGAATGTCTATTCATGTAAGATGATAATTAACAATGAACCCAAGATGTTCCACCACGTTTTATTATATGCACAATGATTGTACAATAATTTTATTGCTGAATACGATCTTAATGAACCCTGACTTCTCATATAGCATGAAATTATTATATGATCTTGTAATCAACATACGTCTACTTTTAGTTGGTCATACCATACTGAATTGAGATTAATTCAGTGTATGCATACAATAATAATACACTCTGAAAAATTAAAAATCAAAACAACACTCGCACTAAATCAGAATATCATATAGACTAAGAATGCCCACATAAATAAAACTTCATTAAATAATATGCGCATTAAATACTTATGAAGGGAAGATGAAGAATATAAATATTAATATTTCTTCTTTATTATAATCTCAAGTGAATGAAAAGAGTTTGTTTTATTTACTCTAGCATTATTTTCTTAATTATAAGGAACCGAATGCCTTTACTGTATTCGATTTTATTAAGGTGCTGCAAATTTTATTTACATAAAATATGCAAGTATGGGTCACAATGTTTGATTTAATATCCACTTAACCTATAAAGTCATGCATTCAAATGATCTCCTTAATTTTATGACTTTCTTTATGTTATCATGTGATGTTGATTACTGAATTTTGTGCGACCTATGCCCCACAGTACACTGGTCCATCCTTGGAATACTTAAGATCTTAATAATTAATTTTATAACTTATCTTGAATTAACTTTAGAATACATCAAGGATTCAATTGTCAAAAACATAAAATATCTTGTATATCCTAAATTTCCAAATCAGTCTGGAGATGTTAACTAAAAAAACTTGTGTAAAATTAAATAAACGTATCAGAGGTTTGTTGTTTCTATAAAATAATGTTTTAGCATTCTATTAATGTATGTATTTTGTGATGAACGTACACAATTATCAAGAGTGGTCCTGATGATTATTGGTTCCTTAGTACATACGACACCTCATCTAAAAAAATTAGAATTAATTTTTCTCGAGTAAAAATTCGTTGTGGCATGCAATTGGTCATTGTAACTGAAATGAAAAGTAGATTTAAATATAGATCATTTCCCACAAAATTATGAAGTTTGTAATACTTACTAAGTCAATCTCAAGACAAAAAGAAGATTACAATTTGATATTTTATGATGTATTTAATGAGATACTTATGTCAAAATATCATAAATGAATTTCTTAATAGCTACGAAATCTTGAATGTACAATGTTTGAATATGATTATTAAAACCTTCTTAATCTTCACATGAGTCGATTAAAGTTTGCAAATTATCAATCTTAATCAATTGAGTTATTTAGTTATAACATGTATATCAAGTTTCATTAATTTTACCATTCACAAAGATTTGATCTAAATATTTGGTAAGTGATATATCTATTGGGCTCTAGGTTTTGCTTTGGGACGAGTTTAGTTATATTAGTTAACTGTTATCAATAAGTCCAATAGATATATGGGTTAATAGAGCTTTAGGGCCTATATTGGTTACTGTTGTGTTAAAATATTTGATTTACTTGATTAAATCGGTTCTCTGTTCTAAAAAAGAAGAAGAAATGATTGCTTCAAAAAAATGATAATATATAAATTTTAGAGAGATAAGTAAAATAGTATATTTGCTCTTATTAGTAAAAATCCAACCTTTTATTAAACGTCTTTTGGCCTATTTATAGGTACGCAAGGAGACTTAAACAGAAAATAGTTACATCAAATGGGCAAATTACTTTATGTTCATTTACATTTATAAGCAGTATTAATTTGTTTTCTTAAGTTTGCAATTATCTTCGAACAACTTTAATGTTATTACTTTAGGTCCCTGATAATTTATATCCTTATCAGTTTCCCCTAGTTCTTATAAAGAATGATAAGTAAGAACTAGAAATCGTCGAAGTCATTCGCAAATGGGAACCACTTATCGTCTCGAATGCAAACCATCCATTATTGCTTCAAAATTACTTAGTTATACACTTATCATTCTCTAAAGAAACTATATTTGTGTTTGCTTCGAATCTAAACCATTCAATATTATTCTTAAGGTCTCCTCGAATCCTCACACAATCCTTTTAAATCTGCTTCAAATGTTCACGCGCATAGTCTTTCAATCGCCTCTTTACAACAACTAGAAACGTATGGAATAGTCTCGTACGCGTGCAAAATGCCACTAGGTCTCACAAAGTATAGGTGTCACCCTACTTAGTAGTAGGTAACTGTTTGGCGGTTCTTTTTTCACCCAATAGCTATCATCACCTCTTCATCTTTGCTGACTACATTATCTTTCATTACTCTTCAATAAATACTCCCGCATTAGTTCTTTTGTCTTGCGTACAACTTCTATGAGAGAAAGAGAATCATCTGAAAATATTATTTTTTTGCCACCTTCACCGGAAAACTCAACTTTCCCGATCTACCTTAAACCCTCTATAGACAAACTTGAATATTTTTCTTCATCTTAATTTATGAAAAAATCATCAACTACTAAAAATCTATTTTTGGCCTCTATGACTACTTGTGTATTAGCAAAATGGCTGCTGAATATCGTGCAACACGAGTGATAGATAACTCTTCAAAATTTTCAACTTAAACCACTGTATACAGTAATTTCAACCATAGCCAGAATGTTTATGGGTTTCAAAGTTCATCCAACCCACTTCTTGATAGCTGTTTACCAAAATCTTCCCAATGATCATCGTTACAATCACTACTTCGATATCTCTCACCAACACTCTCTGGCAGCATATCCATATCTCCTCAGACAAATCATAAGGAAACGCAAATAAAATATTCTCAAATTGAATCAAAAACGTTTTGAATAGTTAGCATTAAACCACCTCGAATTTCCCGCAAAGAGACACCTCAAATTCAATCCCAACCTCACTATTTCCAAACGCATCCTCCTAGAAAAACCACATTTGTAGCCATAGAAGAATTCGAAGATCACAATGCTCAACAAGATCCTATAGCTTCTCATTCCTTCAATGAAATTATTGTGACTGACGAAGAGTCACAACCAACTCTTTCAAAGACCGCTCAACCGAACACAAAAATAACCTATAATCGACAAAGCACTACCAAAGACAAAGCCCTAATTTAACTGCGAGATGAAGCGTCCGACAAAGAATCTGAAGCAGATTCGAGGACAGAGACAGACTATAATCGTGATATTATAGAAAGTGGTACTGTTTCAGAATCCGAAAATATGGCTTCAAAGAAAACGACTCCACCGAAGAAGGAAAAGGAAAGGAAAGGGCTTATAAACTACCCGAGGACATTGATGCAACTATAAGTGTCAATCTGAAGCCGGTCCTCTCTAAATATATCATTGCATTGAAAAATATACCATACAAATATTATAGTCAAGATCTTATGGGACGATTAAGAAAACAATGGGGTCACTGAGACAATGTCGTGTTTCTCTTACCTCAAAACAGAGAGACTCCACTTTCTTATGGAGTAAATGAGCTTGTGGTCTACCCTAAGATCATTAACTGGTGACTTTGATTCCCATTGGATCCAATGGTAGTGGAGTACTTCAAAATTCTTGACTTGTACCCAACACAAACAAGCCCGATTTTATGATTCACCCTTTTATCTGTCATCATGGCTTCCAAATTGGGCCAAATTCCTTTTTGCATCAAAGACTTCATTGCAATGACCAGTCTTTCAAAAAATATAGTATTAACCTTCTGCTACCTCACCCTCAGAGATAATTTCAAGATAATTGATGACCGCCTTGAAGCTGATAAGTTCTAGAAACAAAGATTCTTCTTTATTTCTAGAGCCTGAGAGAATAGTAGAGAAATTTCCAAAGAGAGTTTATCAAAAATCAACCTTGTTTGGAGAAGCAGTAGTAAGTTAACCAAACATTTTACTTTTTGTATATTATATTTCAACTTATTTTTTTATGTATTATTATTGCATATAAAGATTCTGATGCGGTATAAAAATCGTAAGAAGATAGCCAAATATATGTTTGCCTATCTATCTGGGCGGAAAATGCATGGGGCAGTTAATTCCATAATGTCTTTATGCCCGTTAATTTTGTCAACGGCCACTTATGGAAAATCTCTTCGGAATTTTTCCTTTCAGATGAAGAACTAATGGAACCCCCAAACCCACCTGATGTTGTGAAAAGATTATTAGCACTTGATGCGAAACTAATACTCCTAGTTTGTATAGATCTCAAAGCCACTTGCCCGCAATAAAAAGGGTAAAAAACAGCTGTTAGCTTTTCGAAAAATCTAAAACCACAGAGAGGATAGAGACAGCCCAAAAGGCAAAACAAGCAAAACAAACCTCCCCACCATTAAAGAGAGAGTCGAGGCTGAAACCTCTCAAAAGAGAAAAAAAAGACTGTTGCTTCCAAAAACAATAAAACCCTATAAAAAAAGGATGAATTTTATCCGAGGCCCGAGAAATGAACCGTGATAAGGTGGTGAGGTTCCCTGTGAGGCATTACACTTCCTTGATATTCTTAGGGGGTGCCATTTATAAAATTTCATTCAATTGGACAGGGTCAGCTTCTATACCCCGTTGAATTACAACATAGCCGAGGAATTTACTACTAGCAACCACGAAGGAACATTTAATTGGGTTCAGCTTGAGATTAAACTGGTGGAGATAGTCGAACACGGTCTGTAGTACTTCTAAGTGTTGATCTTCTGTGTGTGTCTTGACGATCATGTCATCAAAATACACCTCTAAAATCTTTCCTAAGTGATTTTGGAAAATGTTAGTGTGTAACAATATAATCCTCGCTCAATTTAAAACGTAGTGTGCTCTTGATCAGATGGATTGAGCTGGATTTGGTTGTATCCCGAATATGTGTCCATAAACGACAGATACTTGCAGCCAGATGTTGAATATATTAGTTGATCAATGGGAGGCAACGGAAAGCGTCTTTAGGGCGGGCTTGATTGAGATCGGTAAAATCTACGTACATCCGTCACTTACCCCCCTTTCTTTTTAACTAGAATACGCAAGAAGGTAAACCACACAAGGTGACAGACTCAACCAAGAAAACGTTTCTCGAGGAAATTGAACTAATGACCTTTGGTCGCGAGTTTTGCTTACTTCACCAACTCAACTACCCCAAAGAGCTATTTTTTTACTATTTAAGTTGAATTTGATTTTGTTTTAGTTTTTGGAAAAACTTAGTAAAAAAATATACTTGTTTTATAAATATATATATTTAAATTAACATTTAAACTAAACAACAACAATGAATAAAAAATGTAAAATCATAAATTTGTTTTTAGAATTTGGTATCTTATTTTAAATAACACTAACTCAAACTTTAACAAAACCTCAAAATAGAAAACAACAAATATATTAATGAAAGTAACACAATAAGTAACCAACTAAACCTAATTTATTAATAACAATATTTAATATATTTTTTCATGTTTCTTTAAAAAAAAATTGTAGTGTACCGACAGTTGTCCCCGTCGTTACAGAACCTATGTACTGCCAATGCATTTTGAAACCTCATTTCGTTTGGGATCGTTATTGCCTTTTGTCCTTTGGCACTAACGGTATAACCCAGTCTTCACCGTCGTACTGAAGAATTATACCGTCATTTCGTTTTGCAATCACAATGCATTTGGCATTTTGTCCTTTGGCACTAGCGGTATAACCCAGTCTTCACCGTCGTACTGAAGAATTATACAGTCATTTCGTTTTGCAAACACAATGCATTTGGCAACAACCGTATTGGCACCACCAATTCTTTTCATACCCTGGCAATGGCGATACTGATACATTATATAACCAGTACCGGTGTGTTACACCAGCGGTATACTGTTTGGAAAGCTTTATTTTTAGTTTTTTTATGTTACAATTTCAATTTTCTATTATTGTGCAAATGATTTGGAAACACGATACTTAACTCAATAAAAATTGAACATCAAATTCAAAGACATTAAAAGTAAATACATTAAACAGAACATGTGAACGAATAACACAATACTTTACAAATATTTGTATCCTTACATATCTATTTTTAGGAATGAATCTTTTGTTATCATTTGTTCGAGTATACTGTCAGTGAGAACCAAGTTAATCTTGTCAAGTATATTTTTTAACAAAATTAAGTATCTCAAAACCAAATATCTTATACACCTATTTACTGGCATCGTGTGAGAGGTCACGAACCCTAACATTTGGAACAAATTCCAAATATTGTAACCTGATATATACATTTAACATCAATACAAAAGATGAATAACTTAAGAAACCATATTTAACATAAATAAAACCTACAAAGTAGCAAATAGAATAACTTAAGAAAATCAAACTACCATAAACCAACATTAAAGATGAATTCCAACAGAACACATAATATTAGTTAGACTCATATGCTTCATGAAGTTTAATTCTTTCGAAATTATTTTATGCATCATCTCTTTCAACGACTTGTTTTTCTATATAACGTATCATATAATGAAATCATAATTTCAAATTTAACGAGTTGAATACCTTTTACCAAAGTTTGTACAAGATATCAAAGACTCGAAACATTATACATAATACTTCATTGTGAAACCAATCTCTAGTCTCATCCGATATCGTTTTCTTCATAAAGTTGGCAACTTGCAGCAAGTGCTTGTCTTCGTTGATAGTCCCTTTTATCTCATAAAAATTATCACTTTATTAATTATGTTATTTTAGTAGATAAAAATATGGTATGTTTGAGTAGCTTTTTATAAAGAAATGAATTATGAAATTGGTCAAAAATTTATAGTTGGAGAACCTTTTTAATTGACGCAAAGTCTAGTTAGCGGAAGTTAAATATGGTGGGATATTTAGTAGGAAAGAATCATCCATATTGTTAGTATGAAACTAAAATAGCGGTACTCTTGTGCATAAATTACACCAGTGGTACATAATTTCTCCACTGCCAGTTTACATCCAAAATAACATTAGAGAAGACCCACAAAAGGCTAGGGTATATCAGTGATGTAGAATTGTCATACCGTCGGTACGATACTACATTTATGGAATAAAATTTCTAAACCATAGGTGCCACAATCATACCGGCAGTATGAAATTCATATACCTTTAATTTAAGATCCAAAAAATGCTATAAAATACCCACAAAACTGAGTATGTATACTGACAGTAAACATTTATATACTGTAGACGTTTATATTGTCACTGCCACAATCATATCGGTGATATGAAATCTATTTATCACCAATTTAGAGATAAAAAACACTATTAAAGACCCATAAAGATGATTTTATGTACCGTTGTCGCCAATGAGATACTACACCGTCAGTAAGATAATTTCTATACCATTTGTGGCATAATCATACGGGCGGTATGAAATCCATATACCACCAGTTAAGAGTCAAAAAATATAATAAAAACCTATAAAACTAAGTATATGTACCGGCTATATAACATTTGTATACCGTCGGCTAGATACTACATTGTCGATATGAAATTTCCATATCGGCAGAGATTCTATTACACCAATGGGGTTGTCTCTATGTAGCTCTGATATAAGCCTGCACCAACGTAGGAAATTTATTTTTCTAAGTACCGGATGCAATTTTTATTATGTATTGCGTATTGTTTTACTATTGGATGGTCTTATTTTAGTATTAGACTTTGTTGTTTTTTATGTTATGTTAGACATGTTGTTTTAACCGAATCATCGCATCATTCGATCCAGCATATATCCTTCGATAGTAAACATAATCTGAATCAGATTATGATAGAGCCTCACCTCTTGTACCGCAAACCCCACCTCATGTCCACATATGGCTCGAATATAACCTGCAAAGAATCACGTAATAAACTAAGATACACATCGGGTTTGATAAAATTATAAGAAAAAAACTAAAATTACTTACATCTTTCTCCTTAAGACCAGCAAATACCTGACGGTAGTAGGTTTTTAGTCAAAATTATTTTCTCGTAAGTATCTTCGGCGACCAGCTAAGAAGCTTCAACTTAGATACGTTATATTGGTTGTTCCCCGGAGGGTGAAAACAAAAGAAATGGTCGTAGATCCAACAATCTAACAAACTGATGAAGCCATAAAAAATTTCATCAACGACTGTGACGTTTCTTTTATACCTCTATATAGTCACAACAATGCATACTTTACAGACTTCTGGTTGATATTGGTGAAAACAATACAACCAAAAAAATATATCAGATACATACATACAACATGTACGACCACGCCACTGGTATCATTCTGATTTACATCTATATATAATTAAATAAAAAAGGTTTCCTCAAACATTTTAAGACCAAACCATACTCTTTTATGCGCCTCCAACTTCGCACAAATATCATCCAATGGAACCCCCAACAACCGAGTATAATGTACATCTATTTTACCAAAAGTAGAGCTCCCATCGAATTCAATTATTCTCTATACCCCGAGAGGTCAGTATTGATATACATGTTGTCTAGAATTATGATCAACTCGTCGAAGGAGAAGTGGAAAGTGTTAGTCTTTTGATGCCAACGTTCGATAAAATTATTGTTCAACGACGAGTTTGAGGATAATCTACTCAAGTGCTTAATGAAGGCCCGATTAAAACCCTCGTCTGGTTAATGAGGTCTCATCTATGTGACATTCTATGTACGGCTTGAACGTTAATACCAGTACGAGACTATAAAAACGGAAACAAAATTAAACAAAAAAATACTTTTATAATGTATTAATAAATATAAATCAAGTTAAAAAGATACATTATAATATGATCAAAATTATATTCTTTATATAGGTGTTGTATGTCTCGTGAAGTTTGTAGTCTAGAAACAGTATGATATTATTTTGTTCTTAAAATAAATTTTTAAGATAAGTGGTACTACATGGTTTATGAGAAATAATGTAAGACTCAGGTTGAGGACGTGTATCCTCGTCCCGTGATTATTCATGACGATTAGGTCAGCCATGTTTTTATTTTTTTGGACATAGTACATGTTTATCCGTAAAGACCACTCTATACAAACAACCTTATTAGTGGTATCCAAATCTTCAATTTGGAAAAAAAAAACTATTGTTACGCGTGCGTTTATAGATTTGAAGTATTCTCACATGGCGTTTTGTCTCTAACTCATGTTTTTTTGGATTTTATATTTTAATATATTTTTTTCGGTCTATCAGTTTCTTTACTACAATAAAAAAGAAATTCGTTAGTTGATTGTACCAAATAGTTAAATTAGTTAGTTAGAAACAACAATTTTATTTATAAATTCATCTATTTTTAATATTTTGATATTTTATTTTATATTTTGATATTTTTGAACATTTGAAGTGATATTTTATAAAATGACATATCAATATTAAAACATAAAAGAATAAAATTAATAGTTAACCGCATAATTATATTTTTGGACGTATAATCGATACAACTACGTTATATTTTGGAGCCTAAAGTTTATATTTTTCATCTAAATAATTTAGTATTATGAATATGAGAACGAGAAAGTTTGTTACATTCTCTCCAGAATAAAATCAGGGAAACCAACACATCATTCATCTCCATCTTTCTTCCTCTTAATTGATTAATCCTTGCGTAAGAGATAATGGAGGAAGGAGAATGTTCTTCTCATGTCTGGTGATCTACTGATCACAATGCCCATTTTCCCCTCTTTCAGCAACGTCTATCTGAGCTCCCTGGGGTCCGAGATAATCCTACTTTCGAACGTGTCACAAACAAGAATTCTACATCAGTTTACAAGAACTACGCTGATCTTTACAAACGAGTTTCTACTAAGATCTCTTACGATAATGTTAAAATAAGTAACAATACAGATTATCCAGAGATAACCTTTCAGGCTAGTGAAAGAGATAAACTGAAATCTATATCGAAACACACGTTAGTGGGAAAGTTTGCTACAGGAAAACTTAATTCAATTTCCATTAAGAATTTCTTTGATGAATTCAGGTTTTAAGGTGAGAACAGCATACTTCAGTGATATTTTCATCGAGTTCTCTATGTTAGATGACCTGAATAAGCTATGGAGGAGAAATGTCTGGCTCATTGGGAGTAAAATATTACGTTTACTCTAATGGGGCCTTATTTTAATCCTAACTATGAAAATCCTATCACTCTGGTGTATATTAATCCTCCCAACCTCCCTAGGTTCATGTTCAACGATGAAACAATTCTTGAAGTAGCTAAGAGCCTTGGATCTCCGCTAAATATATGGGTCCCTCCTAGAATAGAGCTAGGTTCAACTTCTGCGGAATATGGGTCAAAATAGACGTACCTAAACCTATGCCCAAGAAAATATGGATATCATTTGGTCAAGAAGAATTTTGGCAGGAATTAGTTTATAGTAATTACCCTGATTACTGCAAGATGTGCTATCACTTTGGCCACTCGGAAAATTCTTGCAAAACCAATTCCAAACCTCCTGAGAATCTGAAGGTGTCTGACTTGAAGCTTACTAAGCAAATGTCTTCTAATCAATTTTTGAACACTCCTGGACAAAAATTAAAATCTGTTATTGTTATCAGAGAAGATGAGAAGACTATGGAAAATGATACTGAATTTAAAAGAGGAATCCAAAATCATAATGTTGATAATATAACTACTATTACAACTGATCAAATTCTTTTACCTTTGGGTGTGGACAATCCAGAAGTCATTGAGGCTCTCCATATGATTAATCCGGGGGCCCTAAACCACATCAACACTGGTCTTGTGGACACCAATAATGAAGGATCATCGCCAACAATGGATACCACTGGTAGCTTGCCTACTTCTTCTGGTAAAGCCAATAAGGAGATTAAGAAGAAAGATAGTAGAAAACCGAAGAAAATGAAAGTCATGAATACAAAGGGTTTGATTAGTTCTAAGTTAATACAACACAAGGTTGCTGTCAAATCTACTAACTTTCTAAATGACCATTTCAATTTTAAATTGGAATGTTTGTGGTATGGGGAACAAAGAGACATTAGCTAGACTCAAATCCTTAAAAAATCAGAGAAACCTGATTTTTTGGCTCTTCAGGAACATATGGTTAATAGTTCTAAGCTGGAAGATATATAAAAACAATTGGGATTTCATAGCTACACACACAATATCAGTAACAAAGTATGGGTTATGTGGAAATAAGATTACAAAGTGGAGATTATATCTAATGAAGAGCAGTTTATTCATTTAAATATTAATCACAAAGATCTAAATAAGTCCTCCGGGGTTTCTGTGATCTATGATAAATGCACTAAGAGTCTAAGGTGTATTCTGTGGGACAAGCTGAGATCTATTGATGATGGCTCTGAGGAATGGCTTATCTTGGGTTATTTGAATACTATAGCTAGTCATGATGAGCAGCTTCACTGCACTACCAACTGCGTATCCAACATGGACGATTTCAATAACTTTTTACTTAGCTATAATTTGACTAGTGTAGGTTTTTCACGTAATAAATTCACCTGGACCAACGGGAGACGGCAGAGAAGGCTTGACAGGGTTTTATTCAATGATAAATGGGTGAACTACTTTGATTCCACCAAAATTAGGCACCTATCTAAGACCTGCTCAGATCACTCTCTTATCTTGGTGTCTATATCTACTAACTCTACAAAGATTAAATCGTCTTTCAAATACTTGAATATATAGGTGCTTCATAATGGTTTCTATAAGCTGGTTGAGACAAGTTGGGCCACTGAAGGTCAGGGATATCCTATTATCAATTTTTGGTTTAAACTCAGAAGATCAAATGCTGATTTAAAGGAGCGGAACAAAAAGGTTTATGGGAATGTGTTTGACTCAATCAAACAGATTGAAGAGAAAATTCAATGTAAAGAAGTTAATTATCAGAATTCTAATTCTTCTGAGCACAAGAGGCTCATAGATGAAGCTAGATAAACTCACTTAAATCTATTGAAGATAGAAGAAGAGTATTGGGCTCAGAATTCTCACTCTACTTGGATTAGAGATGGGGATAGGAACACGGTTTTTTTCACAGCTATGTGAAATTGTTTTTTAAAAGAAATAAAATTGTAAGGATCTGGGATGGCTCTAAATGGCTTGAGGATACTAACTCTATTGGTGAATCTGCAGTGGTTTTTTTTAAAGACTTACTATCTGATCAGGCTAATCCTTGGAACTAATATACTTATGGCTATTCCTACTCAATCTGAAATCTTTGATATTATCAAAAGTTTGAAACCCTAACTCAGCTACAGGGCATGATGGCTTTAATGGAAAGTTCTATAAAGAGTGTTGGCCTATTCTCAAGATGGACTTAGGTGAGGCAATAGATGAAATGTTCAAGGGAATCCCTATTCCTAAAGGGTTTTTTTCTACGGTGTTATACCTTATCCTTAAGAATTCTTCTCCTATAACTTGGAAAGAGTTTAAGCCAATAAGTCTTACTATATTCTTTAACAGAATTGTCTATAATGTTATTAATAAGAGGCTTTCTAGAGTTCTTCCTAACCTGATCTCAGAAGAGTAGGGGGGCACTTGTTACTGGCAGATCTATCCACGAGAACATTATGATCACTCAAGAGCTACTATATGATATAAACATAGAATCAATAGGAGGTAATATCTTACTAAAGTAGATATGGATAAAGCCTTTGACAGGCTAGACCATACATCCTACTCAGTGTTATGACAGCTTTTGGGTTTAATATTGAATTTTTAAGGTTGATTGAAAGATTTGTGGACAACTGCTACTTCTCTATTGTAATCAATGGGGAGGTCAAGGTATTTTTTAAGTCTAATAAAGGCTCAAGATAAGGTGACCTATTGTCACCATCCTTTTTATCTTGGCTGAAGAATACCTCATAAGGGGTTTAAAAGGGCTTGCTATGGATCATCCTAATATCAAATATAAAAGTAGAAGAAAAATAAACATACTGTGCTTAGGTTTTGCAGATGACCTTCTCATCTTCTGCAATGGTTCCTATGAGTCTGTCTCCAAACTCTTCAAGCTTCTGCAGCATTATGAGGAGAAGTCTGGTCAGCTCATAAATAAAAGTAAGTCAAAATTGATTACTTCAAACAAGATTTTACCTCACAGAATTCTAGATTTAGAGAATTTATTGGGGTTCGAGAAATCTTCTATGCCTTTTAAGTACCTTGGGACAACAATAAATAATAAAAATAGTGTTAATAACTATGAAGACATTGTTGTTAATATCATAAATAAAATTTCTGAATGGGATCACACTATTCTCTCCTTTGGGGGAAGGCTAACCCTAATTCAATCTGTTTTGTATGCTTATCATATCTATGACATACATCATTTATCTATTCCTAAGACTGTTGCTCAAAGAATTGAGACTCTCTTCGATAAGTTCATGTGGGGTTCTAAGGATAACCATTCTTCTATCATCTGGACCAAATGGTCTAGGGTCTGCAAGCCCTATGAAGAGGGTAGACTTGGAGTTAGAAGAATCAAAGAGCTGGAAAGTGTATTTTCTCACAAACTGTGGTTTATGTTCAAAAGGAAAAAATCTCTGTGGGCCAAGATAAATTATTCAATATATTGTGGCAATAACAACCCTTTACTCACTGCTAAACCTTCTAAGTGCTCTACTATTTGGCTTAGGCTCTGGAAAGTAACGGATAATGCTGAAAATTAAATAACTTGGGAAACCAAAGCTGGTCACATGGATTTTTATTGACAACTGGTGCTCTCGTCAACCATTTGTCAATATTGTGGATATTGTAATAAGACTAATTTTGAATGGGTCAAAGTCAATGAATTTTGGGAAAATGGATAGTGGAATCTGCCCAAGATTAAGAATGTTGTGAATCCATCCAATATTCAAAACATTCTCAAAATATCTCTTTCGAATAACTCTGAGGACAATGTCATGAGGTCTCTAAGTCTTGATGGGTTGTTTAACACTAAATCTACTTGGAATGCATTTAAAATGAAAGGTAATAATTCTAACATCTATAGAAAGACCTGGAACTGTGTTACTCCACGAAAGTGCTCCTTTCTCCTCTGGAGAGTGATCCAAAACTTGCTAACATGTTAAATTTGCAATGCAAAAGAGGAAAATTTAATTAGCTTCCCGTTGTCAGCACTGAGAGATCATTGAAGATATACGACATGTTTTTGTTAACTGCCAAAAATCTTGGGGAACTTGGTCATATTTTGCTGATCTTTTCAGCATTCATATTTCTAGAACCATGACCCCAACACACTTAATAAGTTCATGGTATTGGTCTTCTAATAAGATGGTTCATATCCGGTTTATTCCGTCACCTATAATATCTTGGGTCATCTGGCATTCTAGAAACAAAAAAAAACACGACGATAAAGATCTCAACTCTGGTGACATGATCAATTATGTTATTTAGATACTAACTGGCATTGACAGAGGTAACTTACTGAAGAGAAAGTTATGGGGAGCAGATGCTAATATTGGCCCTGTTATTGGATGTATTAATCATCTAAATAAACCAATAATTCTGATTGCTCTTAAATGGAAGAATCCTAAAATTGGGAGGTTCAAACTAAATACTGATGGTGCCTGCAAACAATCAGGCGAGTCTAGCGGTGGAGGAGTTGTAAGAGGTAGTGAAGGTAATATAATTTTCGGGTATGGGCGTCTCTATGGAAAAGTTATTCCTATAGTGGAAGAGTGTAGAGCGATGCTCGATGGATTTATCCTCTGCTATTCAAGATGAGTCATTAATCTGGACATAGAAACAAATTCTCTCATTCTAACAAGAATGTTTCTTCATGGGAAGTCTCCATGGTTTCTGTCCCCTATTGTTAATTGTTGTCGTAAGCTGCTCTCTTCAAATATGAATCTTACTCATATTTTTCGAGAGCAGAACGAAGCATCTAACTGGACTGTTAAGGCTACACTTAAAGTTAAGCATCTTATGGACTTTAATGAGTTTGAAGCCCCTGCTAAGCTCAAGGCCAGAACTTTTCTTGAAGGTCTGGGGTTGGGTATCTAAGGGTAGAACCCAACCAGTAATACTTTTCAAAGAAAGGGGTTATTACTTTAAGTCTCCTGCAGGTTCATCCTCATCCTAATTTCTTCGAATTGGTTGCATGATTTCATTCTTCTCGATCAGATATGAAGTTTAGTTGTTGAAGGGCCTCTGGGTTTTCTGTGTGAAGATAATGGTTGTTTGAGAAGTGTTGTGAAGCAGGATTTGAAGGTTGGATTGGAGGAAGAAGGGTTTCGATTGTGGATTGGTCTATGAAAGGGTTGATTTGAAGACCGGTGAAGGCTGAATGTTTTGATTAGGGTTTTTTTTATAATTTGGGAAAGGACGATTTAAGATGAAGGATTGTGTGGTTGTGTGGTTTCTTTTAACCAAATTGGTCAATGTAATTGGATGGATGCATGCGACCTTCTCATGGTACATGTGACTCACAATTGTAATTTTTAATTCATGAAATAAAAAAAACCAATTTGATGGGAAAAAAATAGTATCATTAATATGATGTTTCCAAATAATTTTATAATCAAATATCATTTGTTAAATAAATTTTATTTATTTTTAGCCTAACTTAAATATATTCCTGTCTTGTCCAATATCATTTAATATTTGGACTAAAATAATTTATTATAAAAAACAACACACCAATAATATATAACAGATCGATGAAACTACTCGTTAACCGTATCGAAAGAAACTTATTTAGTTACGGCATATTTTGGCAATAGTGTATTATTTTCTTAACCTAAAGATTTTAATATTACAATGATGTGTCTCCAAGTAATTTTACAATTATGTTTTATTTTTTTCTATACGCGATTTCGTTGTTGGTAGTCTTATCAAACACAATATGCATTTCAATCACCACCAAAAAATTACGATAAATCATGTATCTAAACGTTTTCGTAACAATCTTTATGATATAAAATCCATATTACACGGCCGTCTAAATTACTAAGGAATGCGATTTTGATACATGCCCGCTCAATATCTACATGTAGGAGAAGATACTTACAAACTAGATTTTACGTTAATTTGATTCGTATATAATTAGATAAATATGATAGTTAGGCGATAAAGAATAAATATTTAGAGAATTGGTTAGGTGATAGAGATAAATACTATATAATATGATAGTTAGGCGGTAGAGAAGACATATTTAGAGAATTGGTTAGGTGATAGAGATGAATATTATAGTTAAGTGATAGAGAAAGAATCATTTGGAAAAATTATCGAGTGATTTTACAAAAGACAAAAAAAATAGAGAATTGGTTAGGTGATAGACTTGAATATTATAGTTAGTGATAGAGAAAAAAACATTTGGAAAAATTATAGTTATTTTACAAAAGACAAAAACATATGAGTTTCAGTGTTATATAATAGTTATACTATTCCATATTATTTTATTTTATTTCTTTTAACAATATGTAATTATGTTGGGTCTTTTTATATATTATATTCGATTTTTTGTGATTATTGCATATCATTCTATTACACCTTTTTCTTTTCAAGTTGGCACATGTAAGAGAGAAATGACCAACTTGGAAAAGAATACATTGAACCAATTCTTCCAAGTGCTTTAAAAAATATGAGAAAGTGTAATCAGACTACGTATGTACTCATCTCGCATGCAATGACAATCAACTTCGATGTGCTTGGTACGTTCATATAATACAGGGTTGATGACAATAAGTGATGTTACAATTGTGTTGGAATAAACTTGTATAGGATCTGTAATAATCTCTTAAGAAAACCAAGTAGGCCCTTTAGCCATTTAAATTCACACATGAGATGGGCAATAGACCGATATTCCGCTTCGGTTGAAGAGTGAATAAAATTATGTTGTTTTTTTGTCTTCCAAGAGTAGACCGGAGAGTCCTCAATTTGGATGAACCATCCAGACAAAGAACGTCGGGTGAATGGGCAAGCAGTCAAATCTGAATCACACTATCCTGTGAGTATAAGAGCATTTTTTTATCTAAGAATAATACCAAGTCCTGGAGAAACCTTCGACTTGCCAATGATCCACTCTGATTCCTGCAAATATTGATCGAAAGTGTGAACTACATAAGAAAGATATGGACGAGTGACGGATAAGTACACTGGTTATCTCACAAACTGATGGTAGGAAGAAGGATTAGCAAGATGATCCCCGGTACTAGGGATAGTCGGTGATTTAAATCAAGTAAAGTACAAAACAGATGAGCTCCAAGTAGGTTTGTTTCACAAATAATATTAAGAGTATTTTTGCGTTACTCAAAAAAATACCATAAAAGTTCCAAGCAACTTCAATACCTAAAAAATATTTTAGAACACCTAGATCTTTCATGTAAAAGCTGATAGACAGATATTTCTTAAATTGTGTTATAATGCCAGAATTATTTCCTACGATAACCGAATCATCAACATACACCAGGACATAAATCACAAACTGGCCATGATGATAGAAAAAATGACAGTAATCAGAGTGTGACTGAGTAAAACCATATATACGCAGTGCACCAGAAAGTTTGGAAAACCAACATCGTTTAGCTTGTTTCAGTCCGTGCAAATATTTGTGAAGCTTGCAGACAAGATTTTTCTATGTGCTGGATGAAAATAAGTAGCAGACACGTAAATACTTCTTCCTATAGATCGTTGTGAAGGAATTCATTGAACATCCATGTGATATAATTCCCACTTTCTAACGAGCGCAATAAAAAAAAGTACACGAACGGTAGTGAGCTTTACAACTCGAGCATATGTTTATGTATAATCGAGACCCTCTTGCTGCTCATTTCCATGAAAACAAGTCGTGCTTTTAACCTTTCTATATGTCCATCAGAGCGACGTTTAATCCAGTATACCTATTTACACCTTAAGGCTTTCTTGTTCAAAAGAAAAGGAACCATATTCTACGTGTTATTTTCCTTAAATATTCTAATTTCCTCATACATTATTTTCCATCATTTTACATACTGAACAGACTGTTTATAAGACTTAGGTTTCACATTTATATCAAGTAAAACCATGAATCCCTGACGTTCTGCAGAGTATTTCCCATAGTATATATATAATACTTACAAATCGGAGTATCCCACCGAACCGTATACATATGATAATCATGCAATCTCACATTATCGTTCTTCACCCGTTGTCCACGTCCAAGATGCCCAACTTCACCATAAACCTAGACTGAGGGAGCCTGCTTTGTGGGGTTTGACGTGGTTGTATCATTTAGGGATTAAGGTGAAGCTCTTGTACCCCTTTGGATCTGGTTGTCGTAGTTCTCATAACGTATATAGGTTCTTCATCAGTAATATATGGAAATACATGTAGATATGTAGGACTTGCAATAGTAGTGGATTCATGAAAATGAGAAATATTTTAATATAATATAACATCACGATGGAAAATTATCTTGCGGGTGTTTGGACAATACACACGTCATACTTTTTTTCCAAAATGGTATCCCATAAAGATTTCGGGAGTAATTATTTATGCAAGCTTATCACCACCACAGAATTGATTATGAAAATAACATCTACAATACATACCCAAATATAAGTCATATGTGGAGCTTTATCAAATAACAGTTCAAATATAGCTATTACTTCCAAAAGAACCGATGGAGTGCAATTAACGAAGTATGCAATAGTAACAATACATTCTCCCCATAATATGATAGGTAATGAGCCTTGAAACTGAAAAACACGCTCAATATTTAAAATATACATATGCTTTCGTTCCACACGTCCACTATGTTGTGCGTCCCACTACATGAAGTCTCATGAATTATCTTGGTATTTTTAAAGAATGCACCAAGACATTTAAACTCTACCTAATTATGACATCTAACACGTTTAATGAGTTAATTAAATTAGCGCACAATCATATGAAAAAATTGAGAGAAAATAGTCGAGATATCCGACTTGGACCTTAACAAATACACTCAAGTACAACGAGAAAAGTCATCCACATTGGTTAAAAATAAGTAAAATCATCTAAACTGGGTGTACGGTAAGCCCCCCAAACACCAATATAAATAAGTTGGAAGACAATGATACTCTTATTTAAGCTCAAAGAAAAACTACTACGAATATATTTTGCTCGTAGAAAAATAACACAAGCATTGTTCTTCAAACTACTAAATTTATCGCTTCCTACTGCATACAATATATATAATATTTTATGTCATATATCAAACAAACTCTCCTGATAGGAGACAGACACACTGCGCACATCTGCATATTGCAAGTAGAAAAGTCCACCAGACTAACTATCAGCACCAACCACGTTTTTTGTTTTTTGGTTCTGAATAATGCATGTTTTTCTATAAAAAAATGGACAATGAAATTAGCCTTTATCAATAAATTTAGATATAGATAGAAAATCATAGTTGAAATATTACACAAATAAAACATTCTCCAATATCATAGTATCATTTAACTGCACGGATCCCGCTTTCGTAATGGCTACCCATTTCCTTAATCTGGTAGACAAATCCAGCGATCTTGAATATCACAAATATTATTTATACATTAAAAATTATTTTTCATATGATTCAAAGCACATGTGTCAATTATCTATTTTTTGGTAAATGAATACATGATAGTTTTCAAATGAACAATCTTTCACAAAAACGAGCATATTTTTTAAAGTATCCCACTGTTCAGAAGTAAGAGATGACACCGCCAACCCCACATGCTTGTCCTTTTCATTCACAATACCCAATGTAACAACATTTCCAGTGTGGAGATCATAAGGAGAAATTGTGTGACGTTATGGTGCAACCCACGAGGACTTCCATCATCACCACTGCTTGTTTTTTTTTCTGGTTGAGATGGTTCCATTAACTTAATAGGGCTTGATTTATTTATTTTGCTTTTTAAATTTAAAGGTTTCGTAGGATAAAACTATGTGTTTGTAGGAAGAAATTATATATTTGTATGGGTTGAGCATGAAAAAAATAGTGTGTTTGTATTAGTTATGAAGAAGAAATTATGGGTTTGTACGAAATAAAAGTTAAAAGAAGAGAATGGCATAAAAGTTACGTTGTGTGTATGTGTGTGTATATGTGTGTGCGCTCGTGCGTGCGTGCATGCATGCGTGTGTGTGAATAGAAGTAAAAGTGCGATAAGAATAAAAATAATATATATATATATATATATATATATATATATATATAAATTAGGGTTTCACTCTTAATATGAGGATTCGACATAAAAAAAAAAGAAAACAGTTAGGACTCTGATACCATAATAAAGAAAGAAATGTTTAGAGAATTTGTAAAGTGATCTATTGTTTTTTAAATTATGTTTACAATCGGTCAAAATATATATATATATATATATATATATATATATATATATATATATATATATATATATATATATATAGTTTTAGTATCTTGTAATAATTACAATATCTTATGATAGCTGTATATAATTCTATTTTTAAGATATCACAATATCATGATTGATTATTACATATATAATTGTTGTGTTATGTAGCATATTTTTTATGATTTTTTGAAGTAACTTATTAGCATGGTTAATTGTTAACTTGGTTTAATATTCTTCCCACGAAAGTAGTGAAATTTTTGACGAGTTGGAAAATGGTTTTCGCACTTATTTTATTGATAATAAATAATTACGAAAAAACACTTTATCACGTTAATATATCAAAAATGAAAGAGCGTATATGGAGCTTCGTTTTATAGTTTGTTGTTTGAATATACATATTTAAACTCTCGAAAATGAATTTACTAATATAATATTTTGTCAAGTTGCCGATTAAAATATGCAAGATCTATTGAGTCGCTAAATTAAAGTTTTATCAACCAAATTTAATAGAATAACAAAACAGAGACATCGAAGAGGAATAGAAGTCACAATTCACAAAGAATGTATGAAGCAACACAAGCCTCGACTAAAAGGGACCATCGCTTCTGTTATGAAAATAATAGGAGTATGTATTGCTCATAAAAATATAGCAATATTGTTTTACAAATCTAAGAAGATGTAAACTTCACAAGATCGAGAAAAATTAAAACTTTGGATAATAAGTGAACTAAAATATTTTATTGAGTCTGCCACAAAACCAATTGTCATGGAACCGAAGAATTCTACCAATTGCAGAAGAATATTTAAGGTTGATAGATAACAAAATTATTAAAAAGAAGTTTTGGAAGACCAATGGTTTATTGTGATCCATATCATTTATTTCAAATTGACTATATTTATTCCTCACGTACTATTCTTTTCTCTAACTTTTTTGGACTTTATTATAAAAATTTGAAAGTACAGGGGTATCGATACAAGTTAGTAACAAAAGTAATTACTCGCTCGTCTTCAACCTAAGGATCAGAACCAGACTTCTTCGAAGCTTCAACAACACCAAAAATGTTTGACACTCTTCTAATCCATCTCTCTAATTCTCAAGTAGCCAGTACCATTTTTAGCAAGTAAAACAACAGCTTTAATCTCATTTGGGGGCAGAATTGTTATCAAAATCCATCTCTTTCCTTTGAGTAAAAGTATAGTTCGCCACCCAGTCAGCCAACTTGTTTTGCTCCCGGAAATGTGCTTGATCGACATACTAGGAGCTATCAACTTCTTGCAAACCTCAATCAATGGCTCCAGGTACCAAATTGACTGACCTCTACTAATTAAATATATTAGAATACTTTAATCGACTTCAACATCAACATTTGTGATATTTAGGGTTTTGCAGATCATCAGGCCATCCATAAGAGCTCTAGCTTCGGCGATAACAGCAGAGTTCTTCCGATATAATCGTCTATAACCCTTAACAATGCTTCCATCGTGTCTTATAATCACACCTCCTCCGCTTGATTCTCCTGATAGAGAAAAATACTCATCCGAGTTAAGTTTTTACATGTTCAATTTTGAAGCTATCCACATTAGAGAGATTGGGATCCTCTGGTTAGTTGCACACACATTGCATCCCAACTGATTAGCAACCTTCGAATCAGGTCCCCAGTGACATTTCTTTATTAATTTTTCCCAGTTTAGATCAGTAAAAATATGTGTTATATAACTAATCATGTTTATTGCTGACAGGTGAGTGCTCTGATGCTTTTTCATGTTCCTGGCTCTCCAAATAACCCAAACAATAATTGCTGGCGAACTCGATCTGATGCTGCAAATTTTTGCATAAGACCAATACCAGGTATCAACCATATGCTGAGTAGTCATATTCCTAAAAATATTAATTCCAAGAATAACACTAAAATGACTCCACACACCCCACGCCTCTTTACACTGAATCATCACATGGTTTGTGTTTTCTTATGTTTCACAGAATTGACATTTGGATGCCAATTGGAGCTTCCTTCTCTTCAAGTTTGAATTAGTGGGGATCCAATTCAGCATCACTCTCCATAACAGAAAGGAGCACTTCCTAGGTATGACTGCATTCCAACTCTTTTTAAATAAATTTGATTCATTCCCATGTGATCTTATGACATCCCATGTTTGCTTTGTGTTAAACTTCCTATCAGAAGACAAAGCCCACATAATCTTATCAGGATTAGTATTGATCTTGAGCTTACTGATTTCATTCACCACACAGTTAGGAATAACATCATTTAGTTTCTCTATGTCCCAATTACCATTGACCCAAAAACTCGAGACTTTGACATTATTGTGCCCATCTCTACTATCACCATTATTGAAATGAATCAAAGCTCTCTCAGAGCATCATCTATCCAGAAAGAAGTCGATATTACCATTCCCAGGAGACCAGAAAATGTATCTGTCTGCCTTATCTCTGATGCCCATAATCTTGGCCCAGACTTTTGATCTTCTATAAAGCATAGTAGCAACAATAGGATACTTTTCCTT
The DNA here is from genome assembly GCA_036936605.1 of Limnanthes douglasii subsp. nivea. Lineage (NCBI taxonomy): Eukaryota > Viridiplantae > Streptophyta > Magnoliopsida > Brassicales > Limnanthaceae > Limnanthes > Limnanthes douglasii. The sequence goes on from JAUPFV010000001.1 coordinate 230,756,526, forward strand.
ACAGTAAATAAAGAACATAAGTCTTGACCAAAGGCTTCTACTAGTTCTGAGATTAAACCATAGTTTATAGGAAAAAGTTTCCTGCAAATCCTGAATCTTCTTGACATTTAATCCTTCCTCATAATAGGGCTTGCAATTCTTGTTCCACGATGACCAACAAACTACCTTGATCTCCATCTTATTTCCCCACAATAACTTGTTGAATAAGTTCTCAATTCTTTTTATAACATATTTAGGTAGAATTGAGTTCTGAACATGGTATAAAGGAATGGCAGAGAGGACTGGTTGAATTAAAACCAGTCTACCTCCAAAAGATAAAGTACTCATGTCCCAGTCAGTAATCCTATCTCTGACTTTTGAAACAATATTATCAAAATAACTGACCCTGCTTTTATTGCTAATCATCACTCCAAGATGTTTAAAAGGCATGAAGCAATGTTTCATTCCCTATTTCCTTTCAACAGCATTAATAATGTGACTAGGCATATTCTCTGCAACTACTAGCTTGGACTTCTCTCTATTGATGATCTGACCAGATAAATTTTGATACTTTGACAGGAAATTGGTGATTTTAGAAGCAGAAGCATCAGAGTTGTTGCAGAAAATAGTGAAGTCATCTGGAAAATCCAAGCAAGGTATGGAAAGGTTTCCTCTTGCTTTATATCTTGTAGTTGTATGTTCATCACTAATTTTCTTCATACCCCTAATCAAGAACTCTTCGGTCAAAATAAACAAACTGGGGGACAGAGGGTCCCCCTGCCTTAGCCCTTGATTACTCCTGAAAAGGCCTTTGATTACTCTATTTATTAATAGAGAGAAGTTGTTATTCACACTATTATTTTTTATGAGCTCAATAAAACAGTAACTAAACCCATAGGATTTGAGAATTTCAAAAAGAAACCTGTGAGAAAGTATGTCAAAGGCTTTCTCCATATCAATCTTTAACACCATGTTGTTGTTGCCTTTATCTTTTACGTTCAAATCACAACATAACTCATGCGTGACAAGTATGCTATCATGTATACTCATGTCTGCTAAAAAAGCCACATGCTCCTCTGAATCAGTCTGGGCAGAATCATACTTAGTCTTTTGTTGAGAATTTTAGAGTAGATCATGTTGAATAGGGTAGTTAGACTGGTGGGCCGATATTCCTTCCAAGTCTTAGGAGATGTGACCTTAGGAATCAGGCAGATTACAAAAGCCAAAATACCAGTAGGAATCCTGCTTCCTATAAAAACATCCCTGATAGTAGAGCACAAGTCTTTAGATATTATAGACCAGCACTTTATATAAAACATACCACTAAATCCATCAGGCCCAGCAGCCTTATTAGGATTTAGCTTGCAGACAGTCCCATAAATTTCATCATCACTAGGCAATGCAGTGAGCATAGTATTATCATCCTCTGTTACAAGATTAGGTATAACATTGATAACATCCTGAGCCAAATCATCATTATTTGTAGTAGCAGTTAGAAGTTTCTAAAAGTATGAGATAGCAGAGTTAGTAAGAGCCTTTTGATCCTCCAACCACTCACGATCATCCCAAATTTTGTAGATTTTATTCTTCTTTGCCCTCTTTTTAACCAGATTATGAAAAAAAGATGTATTCTTGTCACTGTATTTCAGCCATGTAGCATGAGTCTTATGTTCCCAGAAGCACTCTTCCCTAGCCAATAACTCCAAGTGCTGCTCTTTAACCTTATTTAGAAAATCAATATCGAAATCATCATTTGTAGTTAGGTATTTGGATTCGAAAAATGAAATCTCCTCATCAAGTTGCTTTATAGCATAAAAATGTTAACAAAAACATTCCTATTTCATAGCTTTAGATCTTCTTTCAACCTCCTCAGCTTCCACCAAAACATTTGCAGAGAGTTCCCATTAGGAAACTTAGATCAGCTAGCCTCAACAACATCAAGAAACATAGGATGTCTGGTCCACATATTTAAAAGCTTGAATGAGGGCTTGATGATGTCAAGATTAGTAGAGATTGAGACACAGATAGGTGAGTGGTCAGAACACGTTTTAGTAAGGTGAACCACCTTAGTGTTATCAAAATACTGAGCCCAAGAGTTGTTGTAGAGCACTCTCTCGAGGCTCTTCCATTTCCTTCCGTTAGTCCACGTATATTTAGAACCAGAGTAACCCCCATCAAATAAACCACAATCTAGGATTAGATTACTGAAGTCATCCATATTGTTTAGACAAACCCTGGTACATGATAGTTTTTCCTCACTGTTAACGGTAGTGTTGAAATCTACAACAAGAATCCACTCAGTAACACCATCATCATTAACTCTCCTTAAAGACTCCCAGAGATCCAGTCTTTGAATTTTGGTACATTTAGCATACAGAGCTGTTAGCTTAAACCTTTTATTCAGATTAGGGTAACTTACATTGATTTTAATTTGTTGCTCCTCATTATAAAGAACATCAATAAGCGGCCCACGGTAGCCAAATTTTATTGTTAGCATTGCTTAAATAATTGCCAAAACCAATCTTCTTTGCCACAGCAACCAAATTAGACTCCTTAACCATGGGTTCATAAATGATCATGAAAGCAGGTTTTTCAGATCTTTTAAGAGACTTAAGCCTTCTTATAGTGTGATTGTTCCCCAGCCCTTTAACATTCCAGTTTAGGAGTTTAATAGTCATTTGATAGATTTCTGTTTGGCAAATTTTTTCAGTTGCAAAAGCTTTGTTGAAGATGGGCCTTTGCTATTCTAGATTTTGCTTTCCTTTGATTTCCGCTGCTGCATCTTATTGAAATCATTGTTTTTCTGATATTTTGTAGGAGAACTTGGCAACCTGCCTATTGTTTCCTTTGTTGGAGAAGTACTTCCAGGATCACCATCAGTCTTCTTCATATCAAACAAAGACCTTCTTTCAAGATTATGTAGAGCCTCTATCACTTCAGAGTCTTGAAGCACATTGGCAGTTTCATTGCGGTGTAGAGACAATTGGGGAATCCTTATCAACAACTCTATTCTCTTATATTATATTAACACCAAACTGAGATGTATCATTTACAAGATGCTGATAATCATATATCTCATTTTCAACAGATTTTTGTTTATCAATAATAATTGATTTAAGTTGTGGAGTTTTATCAACTTCTTTATGGATCAGATCTTCTTTCTGTTTCAAGAACCCTGATCTTTATGATACTCAAGCTTTTTCTTACACAAAGACTCAATATGCCCAATATGTTTACAAGCTTTGTAGTAACTAGGGTGAGAGCCATAGATAAAATCCAGTTTAACTTTTGGCCAATCATCGACATTCCCAGAATGTGCTCCCGGATTTTACCTTTGCCATTATATTTTTTGGTAGCTAGATCAATGAGCAAACGTTGCATCTCTACCTTCTCATTTTTGGCAAATAATTTCTCAATCTCCGTGAGAAAGACTGAGGCAGTGGTAACACCTTTAAGGACATCCCTACACAATGGTATTGGTATCCCCTGTAACAAGAGCGCCATGCATAACTTGTTTGACCTTTCCCACTTTTCATCAGCCTTAGTTTCATCCGGTGTACTTTCTGGACTAAGGGGGATGGTTTGGGAGTTGACAATGCATAGTCGTAATCATGTACAGATAAAAACAGAAACATTTCTTCCTTCCACAATCTGAAGTCCGAACAATCCAACGTCGGTGGACGATTACCCAAGAAATTGTAACCAATGGATACTATAATAAGAACAAATAACACAAAGCACATTTAGCATCTTGACATATAACTGAAAACATATGCATGAACATGACAAATACATGTAAAACATAAAATTCATTGATAATAGATGTCGAAGGGCAAATCTTACTAACATGCAATTTTATGAGTTTGAGAAAAAATAGCATGATCATTATTTTAATTTTATAATTACCAATGAGATCTTCTTGAGGGCCGATGTCATTTACTTAAAATTAAAATCAACACAACGACTATTTTCAGTCATTTTCTCTGGTTCATGATTAATTTAAACTCAAATGTGAACCTTCCGGAGGACCGGTAATATTTGAATTTAAATTAATCCCTGAACCTTTAGAAGCTTAGGATCCATAAAAAAATTAATTTTAACCTTCTGGAGGGCCGATTAAATTAATTTCTTAATTTCATCTGCCGATCTACGAAACTTTAGTCATGCATCGTCATTTAATCTTTTACGTACATACAATTACTTCGCAAATAAACATACAAATAAACATATCATAGTTATGAAATAATCTACTTCAAATATTCTAAATTAATAATACAATTAATTTAAAAAAAATTAAAAACGAAAAAAAAATATTATGATTTTTTTTTCGACCTCCTACAGTTCTGCACCTATTGCTGCAGTGTTGTAGGTCCTAGGTGGGCGCAGCTTGCATCATCTACTGCTGCAATTTTATTTGCAGCAGTGCTGTAGGTCCTGGGCGGGCCCAGTCTGCAGCATATACTGCTGTAATTTTATTTGCATTAGTATTGCAGGTTCAGGGCGGCCCAGTCTGCAGCAATGATGTTGTTACTATTGGTTTTGGGTATGTTTATTGTCCCTATTTCTTGGGCAGATTACGGTGTTCATCGTGAGACAGCCTTCGATCAACGTCAACATCAGGGGCTAAGCCGTCGATGAGCCACTGTCCCAATAGTTCTGATTTTATTCGTTATTTTAGGGTTGATTTGATGCTAATTTTGGGAGAAAAAAATTCCAGACATCAATACAAATAAAACATGTAATTCATGTTAAAACATGTAATCCCAATGGCATAGATTCTTTACGATGAAGAAAAATATGTATTTTTATCCATCAATACATAATTCGATTATTCTACCGAATCCAAAAAGGACTAACCTGGCTCTGATACCAAATGTTATATATTATTAGAAATCGCATCAAATAATATATAACAAATCATGGAAAAATAATTAAACCCTTTTGTAGATTCACCTATAGAATAAACAGAAAACCAAGAACACTTACGGGTTTGTCTGCTGCTATCCATCTGGTATTCTCTTATTTTTCCTTTGTGTTCTTCAGCGATTTCACGTTCTCCAGCGATTCCGTTTATGTAATTGAGAAATCTAAACCTAGCCCCTTTATTTATAGACTTTACAATGTGAAGCCCAACATTGTAAAACTCGTGCTTCATTAATTCCTTGTGTCCGAGACCATAACCCGATAAATTGATAATTCAATTTATATCCCTCATTTATTAATTTAGGCTTAAGTGTTGAGATTTGGGTCATCTTCATCACAGTGCCCAAATTCAACCCGGTTACCACACTTGAGCCAAAATCCCTCTTCATCATCACAGTGCATAAATTCAACATGTTACCACACTTGAGCCATAACGTCTTTTCACCCATAAGTCTCATTTAGTCAATTAAAAAATTAACTCGATTACTTTTAATTTGGATTTCCTTAAGACAATAATCGAATATGTTTATTTAGTATGTCGGTCCAAATTATTTTCGGTCCATAAATATATTAAACAGATATATTCCAACAACTTTTTCAAATTAATTTCTAAAATTAATATAAAAGTAGCGCATATCTAATTTATCTAAAATAATTATAAATTTTTTATTTTAGTTAAACTTTCACCTAATTTTTATCGATATTCAATTACAAAGAAAAAGTTATATATATATATATATATATATATATATATATATATATATATATATATATATGAATCATAAAATATTAAGTAATCGCGGGAGCATGTTTAATAAATAAAATTTTTAAAAAGTTAATATAATCTCATTTAATAACTAAATTAGCATCTGATTGATTTTCCAAAGTATTTTATTTTTGACAAAAAAAATAATAATAACATGATGAACTTCTATAGTTGGCAGTTGTAATAAATAAAAAAGAAAAATTAGAGATATCATTACTTCACATGCAAAACGGGAAGCTTTTCTTTCCAAAGCCTCTTGTTTTTTAATATACACATTTTGTAGAAATATTTTAAATAGAGAGAAACATGTCATGTGTTTGGAAGTTATAAATATTTTTTTTAGAGAATTTTGAATAAATCAATGTATTTCTTTTATCTTTTAGGTATAATATTTTGGATACAACTAATGAATGCATAATATTCAAATGTATGTAGTAAGACTTTTATTTTATAATAATGGATGGGTTATAATATTTTTATATATTTTTTATATAGTTTTAACCTTGTTTTTATGGACACATAGGATTATGTATCCAACCTCGGTCTCAAAGGCAGTCGTAGAAAAGTTATAGAAAAGTGGAAAAACGTACCAGCATAGATGTGAGTTCTATGACCAGACTTATGGAATCAGAGTATTCAATTTGGAAAAAATGATGGAAAATTTGTTGTACTTTAATATTTCTTTAATCCTATTAAACTAAAAATGAATTAAAAAATGCAACAAGTAAAGAATATCGAAAGAAACTCAACCGTGAAGTTTTCAGTGTAATGCGGTAATGGGTTGGACCAAAGACGATTCACGACACCACAAAATAAACACGTGCTTTCAAATCGTGGCAATATTTAGGAGAAATGTGCAAGCTTAAAAAATTTCAAAATAATGTTTACATCATAAGAAGACTTGTGAAACTAAAACTCTATGATAGGCAAAGTGCATATAATCACTTGGTCAAATTTGACGAGATTCTCAATAATTTGAAAAACATAGAACTTATCTTTGACTAAAAAAATTCAAGCATTGATTTTGTTAAGTTCTTTACGAGATAGTTCAAAAACACTTATATTAGCTCACGGTAATTCTAAACCACAAGGAAATTTGACTTTAAGAATGGTAAAATAAATATTCATATAGAAAGAAAAGCTTATTCAACCGTTCTCAGGGATAAGCACTAGTCGATGCGAAAGTAAGAATCAAAAAAAAAATTATCTAGAAGTAAGAGAAACAAAAATGAAGTTTAGAGGCACATCAAAGTCAAAATGCGGCTGCAAACTAGATAGTTCAAGAAGGATTGTTAGAAGCTAAAACAAGATGGAGATAATATTAAATATAATGGAGAAAATTCAGATGTCTTATCCAACAATGGTAAAACATACATCACTTATGAAGAATGGCATGTCAACCTAGCATGCAAAAACACATGAATGATTGATTATGGAATATCATTCAGTGTGATAGTCGATGGAAGTATTTTATACACTTATACAAGGACTGAATTTGTTTTTGTCAATATTGGAAATGAATCGAGATGCAAAATTATTGGTAGAGGTTATAAAATATTGGAAACTAGCAGTGGTGCGAGTTGTTATTAAAAGATGTTCGGCATGTTCCAAATATATGTACCAGTTTGATCTATACTAGTCAACTTGATGACATGGGATACAAAAAAAATTATAAATGTAGTTTGGAAGCTCACTAAATGTAATTTGGTTGTAGTCATATGTAATAAAATTTATTGTTTGTGTTATATTCAAACAAAATAATCTAGTATAGTATCAGTAAATACGATCAAACGTGAAGACTCGACTAATTTGTGGCACACCAGACTTGGTCATATGAGTGAGACATGACTCCGAATTTTCATATAATATATATATATATATATATATATATATATATATATATATATATTACCAAACTTTCAAAAAAAAATTAAAGTAATGCATTTATTGTTTGGTACGAAAACAATACGAGCTGCATTTCGAGCACATCGACCATATAAGAAGAATAATAGTATTTAAATAATCCATATAAATGTATGTGCTCTAGTGATGAAACTATTGATGGATAATTATACTTTTTCACATTTATTAATGATCATCCTAGAAAATTTATCATTTGAAGAATAAACATCACGTGTTAGAAGTATTTAACAAGTTTCTTGCTAGTGTTGAAAGGAAAAAATGGATTTTTTTTCTAGATGTATATGCTCCGATAATTGTGGTAAATATATTGGAAAATTTAAATAATATTATGGAGCTTATGGTATCAAGCTTGATAGAGCAATACCTAAGATCCGATAATATATTGGAGTTGCAGAAAGAATGAATAGAACCATCTATAATAAGATCGGCATGCTCTCTCATTCAATACTTTCAAAGGGTGAATCATTAATAATAATGATTGATTTTATAAACCTATTTTCTTGTATACCTTCAGAATGTGTAATTCTTGAGATAATATGGATCAGAAAAGACATAACCTACAAACACTTAAAGGTTTTTGGTTGTAAGGCTTTAGTACATATTCTTTGAGATAAAATATCAAAGCTAGATGAGAAAAAAAATGTATATTTCTTGGCTACGAACATGATGAGTTTGATTATATACATTAAAGTCCAAGAAGTACATGAGGCACTCGAAGCAGAGATGTTTTATTCTTCAAAAGACCAAACTCTTGGAGATATGAAGAACGTCAAGAATACAAATTCACATATCAATACTAGTATTAAATTAGTTCCAGGTGCACCATTTCAATTTGATTATGATGATCATTTAGATTCTCACGATTATGAAGAAACAAATGTTAAAGTTGAACAAAATCATATTGAAGAAACTCATTTAAAAAGCTACATAAAAATCATCAATCTTTGACTGAATACCAACAAATGAGTATGTGATGTAACTGGCGGAGAGAACCTGGACGTTTTGAAGAAGCTACATTATAAGTTTAGAATAAAAAATGGTGTAAGACCATGCAAGAATATATGAATTCATCGCATGAGAATAATACATATGATTTGGTAGAGTTTCCAAAAAGGAAGAAAACATTCAACAACAAATTTGTGTTTTAGTTGAAAAGTGAATAAGAAAATCCACAAAAAATATACAAGGCGTGATTGGTTGTTAAAGGATTTAGTCAGATAAAATGAAATGATTTTGAAGGAATCTTTTGACATGTCGTAAAAATGTCATCTATTTGAATTGTTCTTGGAAAAACTGTTAGCTTGAAGTCAACAACTTAATGTGAAAATTATTTTTATTTTTGGTAATTAGGAAGAATATGTTATATTCAGTAACTTGAAGAGTTTAAGGCTAAAGATAGATATAATTTTGTGTGCAAACTAGAGAAGAGTTTATACGGTCTTAAACAAGCCCTACGACAATGATATAGAAAGCTTAATTCCTTTATGGTTGAACATGGGTTCAATACGAATTCATCTGATCAATGTGTATTTATCAATTTATTTTCTAAACATTGTTATATCATCATTATTATTCGTAAAAATAAATCCTTAGAATAAATATCTCTCGAGATAGGACAACAATGAATAATGGTTGCCCCAATAGATATATATTGAAAAGGTTTTAGGAAGATTCGACATAAGTCACACAAAAACTGTCATTTCTGCACTTGCATGATATATTAAACTTTCTTCCAAACAATCACCTACAAAGGAGAATTACATGGAATAAATGAATAAAACATCTTTCTCGTCAGCCGTGAGTAGTTTGATGTTTGTTATAGTGTGTACAAGACTTCATATTGTTCACGCTCTCAGAGAATATAGCTGATGTATTTCTAATCTTAGAAAAGAACATTGGAAAGATGTAAAATGGATATTCGTGCGTTTTTGAAGAACTTCTAAATTATGTCTATGCTTTGGTCATGGTAAACATATTCTTGAAGGTTACACAGATTCAGATATGGTTGGTGATGTTAATAGTAAAAATTCTACTTTAGGATATTTGATGATGTTTTCAAAGGGGAGTAATTTATTGGCAATCAAAACTACAAAAGTGTGTTAAATTTTGCACTAGTGAAGTTGAATATATTACTATTATCGAAGCTAGTAAAGAACTTTATGATTGAAAAAAATTCTTATAGAGTTGGGCCTTAATTAAGAAGTTAGATTCTTTGCTACGATAATCGAAACGTCATTCATTTCGGTAAAAGTCTAAATCTGCATTCAACATCGAAACATATTAATGCTTGGTATCATTGAATTTGTGAAGTTTTAGAGTCAAAACAATTGTGTGTTGAGAAAATCCATACTAATAATAATGGATAAAATCAGATTACAAAATTAGTACACAAGAAAAAACTTGATGAACATGCTACTTCTTTGACAAATGAAAGAGTAATAAATGATGGCCTTTTAATGGGGAATAATTGTACCAAAGAGTATGGCTATATATACTCGAGTATGGTTTAAGTTTATCCAAAAAAACGCAATTGAATTTTGTTTGACTTTTTTAGGACGAAAAAACCCTTGAACTTTCATTTAATTACTGAATTGCCATTAAGTAAAAAAACACTAAGTATATCCTAGATATACCCAATTCACAAAACAATCTATTTGGTTATATATACCCAAAAAAACACAACTACCTACTAGATCAAACCCCATAATACTACAATTTTGTGAAGTTCTTCAAATTGTTCTTAAACATTCAAAGTTGCCTCAAAAACATTCAAACTCTTTTCAATTTGTTTTAAACTTATTCTAATAAAAACACAAAATCAAACATGAATCAACCGAAATTAAGGTAAAAACTTCTTTTTGGGGAAGTTTTAAAAAAAATTAAAGATTTAATTATTAAAAAAATCTTAATTTTAAGGGGTTTTGAGGTGCAAAGGTAGTGTACCAGTCGGTACGCAGCCCCTGTACCTATGGTACGCTAGGCCTTCGTTGTCGGCCATTTTCCGGCCGAATTCTAGCTCGAAAATGGCCTCCAAACACCCTAAAATTAAGATTTTTTTTACCTAATTCAACCCTAACCCTAATTTTGATACTAACACTAAGTTTTTGGATTTTAGTTCGTTGGATTGTAGTTCGCCGGATAACTTAGAGAGAACTTTGAGGTTTTAGAGAGAAGTTAGAGATTGTAAGAGAGAAAATGAGGTGGATGAAGGTTAGTAAAAAAACCTTATATACCCCTAAAAATTATTTTTGTCACAATTTGAGTAAATTATGCCACATTTGGGTAAAATTAAACCACATTTGGGTATATATAGCTTGACCCTTGTACTAGATAAAGAAAAAAAAATTATTATCGTGATAAATAACTCTTTTTCTTATAGTTGGTATTCGTAATAAATGAAAATAAAAAATTATTCAAAACACCTTGTTGAAGTTATATTGTTCGAAAAAAAATTAAAAACAAAAACACGATTCTCAAACTTGTTTGATAAAAGAATCCGTCCGAATTTAAATCTAAATGTATAAAAATTGAGTGGAGTGAAACTCTTATTGTGAATAACTTTTAGATAATAGTCATTTTTAAATTTTACTTTTGCTTAGTAAACAAAATTAAGAGAACCCCTTTAAATTGACTCTTATCATTTAGACTATCAAATACCCAACATCTTCCTTATATAAATAATAGGATATGGCTATATATATACCCAATTCCGGTTTAAGTATACCCAAAATTCTCATTTGACTTTAGTTTGACTTTTTTTTACCAAATTACCCTTGACAATAAAATTAATCTCAAAACTGCCATTAAGTAAAAAATACTACTAAGTGTATCCTAAGTATACCCAGTTCACCAAATAACCTATTTCGCTATCTATACCCAAACAAACATTCTTCTTTAGTGAATTTATCATCCAAATAGTCTAGTTTTATTAAAAAATTTGAAACCAAGTTCAAACTTCAAAATAAAATCAAGAACATTCAACCTCATTATAGAGAAAAACACAAAATTGATCATGACTCAACCAAAACTAGGGATTAGCGTGGATGAGTTGATGTCGCCGGAGATAAGGGCTGATGGAATGTCGCCGGAAAAGGAGTTGGAGTCGCCGGAGAAGCAGCCACCGTCGCCTGAGAACCGGCCGTGCGTGACCTAAGCACCACCGGTTCCATGGCCAGGAACCGGTGGTGCTGAGGCCACTGTCCGGTCGGTACTGAGGCCTCAGTACCACCGGTTCTGAGGCCTTGAACCAGTGGTGCAAGGGCCTCAGTCCGTTCGATTCTGAGGCCCCTTCACCATCGGTTCAAGGCCATAGAACCGGTGGTGCACTTGGTCGTGTACGGCCGGTTCTGAGGCCTAGAACCAGTGGTTCTAGGCCTCTTAAACTTCGGTTCGCGCAAATATTTTGTAAAAAATCAAGCTTTTTTCATTTTTAATTATACCTGATTGCTTATTGCGGTTTGTTGTTGTGTAACACATGACGGATGTCGCCAATGGGACTGAGGAACCTTTCACTACTGACTACAGTCATTTGTTCTTCACTACCGAGTTCTATACACACGACGCATTGATTAAATGGGTTACGAAGATAGGAAAACTCCATGGTATGGTTATCAACATAAGTCGGCGCGATAAAGTAAACATTAGAAAACGTCCTAGCATATATTTCCAATGTTAGAGTTTGGGAAAATATACTCCAAGAGTAGCAGAAAAAGACCGTAAACGGAAGTCTACAGGAACGAAAAAGATTGACTGCCCATTTCAGCTTCTCGGGTTAATGGTGGAACCAGATCAATGGAAGTTAGAAGTGAAATGTGGTATTCATAACCACGAGAGTTCAAAACAGCTAGACGGTCATTCTTTTGATGGTCGTTTGAATGATGAAGAGATGGAATATGTTGAACGAGCGACCTACAGTGGTACTAACCCAGAGATATACTGAATAGTGTTAAGAAGCTGAACGAAGATAATGTTTCTACCATGCGCACCATCTACAATGCACGACAAAAAAGTAGGGTTTTAAAAAAGGCGGGTAGTGCACAACTCCAGTTCTTGTTGGGGGAGCTTAAGTCACATAATTATTATGAATGGCATAAATCTGGTGAAGAGGATGGACAAGTCATTACAGATATGTTTTTCGCCCATCCAGTCAGTGTTGACCTTTTGCGGACATTTCCAACAGTTTTGATCATGGATAGTACGTATAAAGTCATACGATATGGTATGTCATTGTTTGAGATAGTGGGTGTGACGTGTACCTTATTGACTTTCTGTGCGACATTTGCCTTCATGTCCGGTGAGAAGTTAAACAACTTCAAATTGGTGTTAGAGTGTTTGAATTCGTTGATTCCCGTTCACGGAATTCAAGAACCTCGTGTCATCCTGACCGACAGAGATTTAGCGTTGATGAATGTCATATAACTGGTATTCCCAGAGACAACGCATATGTTATGTTGATGGCACATAGTACATAATGTTCAGGAGCAAACAAGAAAATACTTCCCCGAGAAAAGTGATCATTTGAAATTTGTTTCTGCTTGGAAGAAGATTGCGTACGCAGCATCAGAGATTGAATTCGATCACGTCCGACGAGACATGCTATTGGAGTACAAAGACTACCCTCTTGTAATTTAATATACTAAAAAATCGTGGCTCGATAAATACATGGACAAATTCGTTGTTTGGAAGACGAACAATACCTTGCATTTGGGACATTACACGACTAACCGCGTCGAGAGTACTCATTCTAACCTAAAGCGTTACCTGCGTACAAGCAAATTAAACTTTGAGTTATTTTGGGGGAGAGTTCATTCACTTTTCGAAATCCAACATGCTGCCATTAGGTCGTCGTTCGAGAAGATTCGTTACATAGCACTGCACAAGTTTGCGGGCAAACTTTTTGATGAAATTCGAGGCAAGGTTTCCCACATGGCGTTAGAACTATTTTTTGACAAAGTAGAGAAGGCCGAAGATAACAAGATGGTCGCTATTGAAGATTGGTCGGATGTTAAACACAATGGCATCTGTATATGCGCTATAAAATCTACCCGTGGTATACCTTGCTATCACCAGGTCCGCAAGTGGTATAAAGACGGAATAGCTGCATCGTTAGATGCGTTTCACACCCACTGGACAAGGTTAGAAATAATTCCTCGTTCATTCCCTACGACCATGAAGATTCTCAAAGATGATCTACAAAAGCTAGTAACCGATGTTATGGAGACAAAAGACGAAATCCGTATAAAACACATTTACAAGAAATGGTTTGAAATTGTTTATCCTGAAACATCCTCATTGCTAGAGCCATTAGAGAAGCAGAAACATCGAGGCCGCTCGCAAGTGAAAAGATATTAGTTGTCGGTACAAATGCTATTGGGAACACGTGGATGATGATGATAAGGCTAGTCATGACTCAGTCATGAACTCTTTAAAACCACCAAAAGTTAAAAAGGGTAAAGCAGTTGCTAGTGCAAATACGATTCGGGAAAATGTGCATAAAGTACCTCGTACTTGTAGTTCTTCCATTGCCTCGCTCGCTAGCAACATCGTACAATCATCCATTGGTGGAGTCACAGAACTAATACACGAACCGAAAGGTTTTTTGCGTTGGTTTCCAACTCACTTCAATCCTTTTATATCGGGTATAAATGATGTTAAGGCAGATAGTCATTATGGATATAAAGCAGTTTCGTTTGGGTTGTACGGTCATGAAGAAGATTGGCGAGGTGTTCGGAAGGAAATATACGATGAACTCATGGACAACTATGACACATAAAACAAGATATATAACGGTAAAGAGGATTACCTGAAGGTTGCAGAAAGTATAAACTACTACGAGACACCAGCATGCCCCAAATATTAGATGACAATGCCGGAAATGGGCATTGCGATTGCAACCAAGTTCGAATGCATTGTTTATTTTGTGTCACTCGTGGGGTATCACAACTATAGTCATAATTTTTTACCTCTGCGCGGTAAACCCCTCATTATGGCCCAAAGACGTGAAATTAGGATTGGATTCGTCGATACTAATCACTTTGTCAATGTAAGTCATTTGATTTATGGTTTTGTTATTACTTAAAACTGTATTACTCAAATTTTTATTCTAATTTAAGTAGTATTAAACAGCTATCAATCAAGCCCCTATGCCATTGCACACGCATACATCCTACGTGGCAGAAGTTGAAGAGTGAAGAGGCTGCGTATTGGGAGCTACCAATAGTTGGTCCCTGTAAAAAATACACGGAACTCGAACGGAGAAAGCCAGTTTGTTCATTCCCAAAAGTAACTAATCTTAATGAATTTTAGTAGTCGATTTATATCTTTTGGTCGGATTTATGTTCATGTTTCGATTGGTTTTTTGTCTTTTGGTTGCTTTATGTTTTTTGGTCGGATTTACGTTGTTTAGAACTTTGTTTACTTTGTCATAACATTTTGTAATTCAGTTATTTGACCGTAATTCATAAAATTTTCCAACTTATAACGATAAGCAACTAATCATTTCATAACTTAATATCAAACGTTACAAACAAGCAACAATAACATCACATAAACATGAGTACATAACTTGAGATTGAACAGACAGTTAGTCAAAATCGTAGCCTCCATTATCGATAAGAATAAGCACTGTTACCTCCTTCATGGCAATTTGAGAATGAACGTATTCTGCCATTTCTAAAGACAAATAGTCTGTGATCATTAAACCGAAGAAGTCGAATGCCTCGTTCCTAACTTCTGGGGGCTCGTTAAACACCAAGAACATCGGTCCACTAGTTATACACCTGTACCTTCTGGCTACCTCCTTACGAGTACGAGATTGAGGGATTTGTATAGACGTAGATATTTTGCCGTACATGAAATATATCATACACAAAACTTCATCGAAAAACTCATCGGTATTATCGTCCGGCCGTTTGAACTTCACAACTTTCGCAGCCTTGAGTAGATGAGCATTATCAAACACACTCCAACCCATTAAGAAAGACTTCAACTAGATTTGAAGAAGAGTTTTTTGTGTTTGGTGTTGTAATACAGACCTCTTTAAATAGAAAAATGAAAAATTAATTTGGAAGGAATTAAAGAGCGCGAAAAAAGAAGACGCGGGAAAAAATACCGGGAAAAAATTTCAAGTATCAATTGCGCACCATAGGTACTGCCTACTGTGTACCTATGGTGCACAGTGGAGTGTACCGATGGTGCCAAGTCCATAGCACCATCGGTACACCACCCTGTGTACCTATGGTGCATGAAGGTTGCACCATAGGTACACAGTGTGAGGCACCATCGGTGCACCTCACTGTGTATCGATGGTGCCATGCAACGGCCGGTACTTGGCATGCCGGCCGGTGTATTGTACATGCCCCTTTTACCGATGGTACAACGCACCATGGGTACGCCTTCTATAGTACCCATGGTGCACACACGGTTGTACCATTGGTACGCAGTAGTGTGCACCATAGGTACTCCTGACTGCGTACCAATGGTGCACAATGACTTAAATTTTTTAAATTTTTTTTGTTATGGTTTAAAAACTGAAGTCTTTCTTCATGGGTTGGAATGGGTTTGATGGTGTTAATATTTTATAACGGTTGAAGTATTTTGTTAATTTTTTGTTATGGTTTAAAAGTTGGATGGTTACAATGGTACGAATTTGGTGTTTTGCGGATTCTAAATTGTAAATAAACATTCAAAGAAAGTTTAACAAATCTAAAGGAAACGATGGAAATAAAAAATTAGATGTCATAATACAAAAGACGATAGTTTGACAAATACTACAAATGGATAAACAACATCAACGTGAATGAAAAAGATAGATCATAAGAAAGCTAAAACAAGTCCAATAATGAGGACAAACAACCAAGGAGAGAAGAGTTGCAGGACTTGATCTCTCCACCTAAGCGCACCCTATTCCCCACGACCTACAAGAAATGTAACAATCGACCGAACAGCGTCTAGCAATCTGTCGTCCGTGGTGCGTGGTGGTGGACTAATAGTATGCCAACCATACTCAGCCAGGTACCTCTAGTAGGTGTTCGTCGCAGACTGTCTATATGTGGCAATGGTAACGGTCAACCGATCCTCAGAAAGTAAGTGTTGACACTAATCTATCCATGCGCTCTCTCGCCATGTGTACCTCCCCAAATCTCCCTTCTTGTAACCCGGTCGGAGTGCAAGTGGGAGTTCGAGATCATCCTGAACCCGTCCGAACTGGCGCATAACCCGATCAGGCATGTAACACTCGACCGTGCTCATCATATGCAAAGGATAAACGATGGTGTGGATCTCTTGCACCGGGAACTGGACTCTGATATCCTCGTACGGCTAAAAAATTACCTGTTCCAAAAAAGTAAAACACTTAGACAGTTTAAAAAAATAAAACTTAATATGAATATGTTACTGACTACTAAAATTTAAACACTTACATATGTCTCCTTTTGATCTGAAAGGAGAGTACGAACAACCGATTTGGGGCGGGTGTTTTTCCCAACAATCCGCTTTGGTAGCCACTTCACAATCCTAGTCTGCCTCGCTACGTGGTCCACGTTCTCGGAGGCTCTAAACGCGGGAAAATGGTCATAAATCCAACAATCAAGCATGGCTACAAAATCGTACAGGAATGCCAATGCACTCGTACCCCATGCTATGTCCCACAAACCAGAATCCATAGTCGACAACCCGTACAAGTAGTCAGCCTTGACGCTTTTCTGACTAGTATCCGCAAAAATAGTGCAACCAAATAAGAACATCAGGTATGCTCGTGATACCTTGCAGATAGTCTCAGCATCAGTCTGCTCGATGTAGCGACCCCCTGGTGAAAGTCTCCTGCAGCCACTTGATCTTGAAGCCAACGCCTCTAGTGGACTGTATCTCTGTACGGACCTCATCCACTGTCAAACCTAACATACTAGCATAGTAGCTGTATGCCTCATCACGTGGAGCTGTGACTACATCCAAGGTCCGGTCAACTACAATGAGACCTGTAATGCAGCTGACATCGTCGAGGGTAATCGTCATCTCCCCAAATAAGAAATGGAAGGTGTTGGTCTCCTGATGCCAACGCTCAACGAATACCTCATCAAGTACTGAGTGCGTGAAGTACTGAGGCAAGTGGGCTATAAGAGGACCGAAAGGAGTCCGCGCCAAATGTCGTTGCACCTCTGGCTGAGAACTAAGGTCCCACATACGAAGAACATTATAATGTGTTTGTATGCCTAATGAAGTGCGACCCTGTAAATAAAAAACTAAGTCAGAAATTAATAATAGTAAAACCTTAGACTGGACGTTTAATATTTTGGTACTTACCTGTCCTGTGAAGACGTGATACGCCTCGTGCTCCTTGTAGTCGGGAAACAGAGGTATCTTGTTGCATTTCAGAAATGCAAACGTCTTTCGGTGCTCCTCTGTGTGGATCGCATCGATATGCTCCTCATCGATGGTGTCCTGCTCAGGGTCCCCAAAGGCATCCACCCTGTCACTAACAGGTGGTGGATGTGTACTAGTATGCGCAGGGGATGGAGCGCTGCGAGCGGGAGTTGGTGGATCACTAGTAGTGGGAGGTGGTGGTCGGTGTGATGAAGACGTCTCGCGTCGTGAGGAGCCTTCGCCTCTACTATCATCCACTGAAATCTCTAAGGCTTTTTCTTTCCTCTTTCCATGGTTGATTCGGTGCAAAGACCGATTAGTCCTTATCCTTTCCTCCTCCTCCCTAAGACGAATAGTCTCAGGGTCCTCAGCTGAATCTCGTTCGCGCTTGGCATCGCGGATCCGCTCATCTTCGACGGCCCGTACCGTCTTTAGATTCTTCCTCGGGTGTGGCGCCCGTGATCCCGAGGGGATACGCCCTAGAGCAAGGAAGACGTCGTTCCTCAACGGCGTCTGACCTACAATAATACAAAAAAAAATTACGAAATTAATAACAATAACATATGATATAACCCGCAAAATTAAAAAAACAACACTACCATTCGCAATCGAACTTCCTATTGAAAGTAATTTCTTAAAAATTTCAATTTTAAAAAAAATACAAAAGTATTTTTTACTTTTTTTTTACAATTTTTTAAAAAATTCGGTTGTGCACCTAGCCAGCAACCGGGCTAGAAAATGGCCCCTAAAACCTAATTTCTAGCCTAATTCTACCATAAATTTATATCTAAACCCTAAATTCATAACTTAATCTAACCTAAATCCTAAATTCATACCTAAAACTAACTAAATTAATTTGCAAAATTAGATTAGGGAACTTACGTAGGTGGTGGTGGTGGATTTTTGTTCTTCAGCGTGATGGAGGAGGAGGAGGAGGAGTGGTGGTGGCTCGCCGGAAAATTTGAGAGAGAGGTGAGAGTGTTTGAGAGAAGAGAGTTTGAGAGCTTAGAGACAAGTGAGAGAAGTGAGGGAAGTGAGAGAGTGTAGGAGAAAATGTTGCGGATGGAAGTTAGTAAAAAAAGATTGACTTATATACTTAAAATTATGGTATTTTTAGAAAAATATGGGTATACTTAGATACCTTTGGATATACTCAAAATTATGTATACATGTACCCGAATTGGATATATATAACTTGACCCTAAATAATATTCACACTATTAAAAGAAGCAAATTATTTTCGGAAAGAACTATTTCCAATATTTTCTCTGAAAAAATATTCAGTCAGAATATATTTTCAGAAAAGTCTTTCTACCATAAAAGAAGCTACATCAGGTTTCTAGTGCGTCTCTACTTGCTCTCTTCTCAAAAATCGGACAAGGTATACTCTGGTTTAGTCCTTAATTTACGTCCTCTTCAATGATACGTAATGCAATAAGGAACTAGGAAGTTAATGGTATGCTCTCTGAGAGGTTCGAGTAAGGCAAGTTGTCTGATTTGTTGTTTAAATTTCCTATGTTTACTTAGAGTTGTGAAACAATATATATCTGACTGACTTATTTTGTAGTCTTGAATTTGCGTGTTCTTCAATGATACCTAATGCACTAGGAACTGAAGGGTATCCCTTCGATAGGTTCGAGAAAGGCAGGTTGCCTAATTTGTTGATCTGGCTTCGTTCAGTTCTCACTGAACGTCGATTTCTTCTGTCCCCAATAATACTATGGAAGAAGATTAAACTTTCATTCTATCATTATTAGTCATTTTTCTATTAATATCGAGCTCTTTGGCCAAGACCACAATATTCATTCTATCCTCCACAAACTTCAAGTCAGAGTACAGTATTAAATTTCCATTTCCGAGGCTAGTTTTGTACAACTGAATCTGATCAATAGATTATCTTGTAGGTTATACACCGAGAGATTCTTTTACCCTAAATCTCCAATGAAGAACCAGCACCAGCAGCTGCAACAACAGCATCCATCATCCATATCTCGACCAACAGGAACACTCATCGTCATATCCTTCGCCACCAAATTCATGTTGCCATTTTGAATCAAAAAGCCTCTAGTCCTACACTCCTATGGATGGCTTCAGAGTGCCGGAATAATAAAGAATGGAGTATTTTATTTGCCCACTTTGAAATTTTAGACTAAATTTATTATATAAAAAAAACAGTAGCTACTCATCGAAGAGACATTTCAGAAGAAAAAAAATCGACCTATTCTTGGTATATCTAAGTACAGGAATCTATTGGAAGTATTGGATCATAGTACACATAAAAATCAAATAACTCAGCATTCATTACTCTCTTATTCTCTTAGGTAAAAACTATCTAGAATTCTCTTCATTTCTCTTTCTTCAGGGTTTTGAGTCTCCTGGAGATGTCTGTCCCGATGGTTGGATGATTGACTCATTTTGCTTCTCTAGAATCTGAGCTTGAGTTTCAGCCTGAGCCGGAGTTGAAGATGCCTTGAGCTGCTCCTCTGTGATTTTCAAGTATTCTTCACTACTGTAAGCCGCAGGCGACGATAGAGGACCATCTGCTATCATACAAAAAAGGCAAACACTGTTCATGCTATGATCACAAAAATGCTATAAGTAGTGTTCATGCTGAATTAGGTACTTAGCCAAGGTTTTTTTCCAACAGAACAAGAACTTGATCCATAAATGTTTTTACAAAACACGTGTAAAAAATTAATTTGAAAAATGAATTTCAAACATGTATTTTGCCCCTGCATTGGAAAAACTCTTTTAATTAACAGGTATAAGACTTTTTCACATTGTAAGAAGATCCTACTTTCAAACCAAAGACAGATTCAAGTAACAAATGCTTCAGAGATATGTAACAACTCACTGGGATTTGTGATGTTCACTGGATCCTCAGGTGGTGATGCAGTAGAAACAGGGTTGGTAGTCGTTCTGTTAGAGCTGTAAGTATTTTGTAATGGAATGTCGTCTAGACCAATCTCTCGCTCGAGACTGCTCTTGAATTCCCGTGAAACATCCTATTACAACAAAATAGAGGAACAAGCAACCACTGAATTCCTAATGCTTCACTACCAATAAAATAGAATCATGCACCAACCTGTAACTCTCTAATGGTGGGTTGAAATGCACGTAGTGTTTTCCCTAGATTCCGAGCAACCTGCAATTTTCGAGGAACTTAATCGCAGTTATTAAGAAAGATATTAAGCATCATTGCTGAAAACAGCGAGATTATATAAAGTACAGTCCGTAAAATTAAATATAAATTAGGCCTTCTTATCGAACCGAAGAAACTTCAACCATTTAAAGGAAACAAATGAAAAGGCTAAAGAGACAATTGCATTGCCGATAACTGATAGTCCTATAACCATCTGACTTCATTTTCTCTTCCTTTTCCCCTTAAGTTTTTCGAAATGTAGAGGAACCCAGGTGAAATCTTTAACAGATATCCTAAAACATCTTAAATTACCAAGGCTAGGCTAGGCTGGTACCTCTTAAGTTCCAGCATTTCACTTAAAGCTTAAGAACAAAAACAAATAGCATCTTACAAGGATAATCATATTCAATATAAGAAAACACAAGCAAGCAACGACTATCTAGATAGATTAGTATAAAATTCCAACGGTAAAGACAACAAAACAGCACACAACTTTGATAAATTTGATTCAAAATAAGAAAAATGAAACTTGGTTGAGTAATGATAGTGTAGTAGCTGAAAAATGGTAAGCTCACCTCAGCAAGACCTTTAGGGCCAAAGACCAATAGAGCAACCACGCCAATCACTAGAGCCTCAGGTGCACCAACACCAAACAGAGAAGCATGGACCACCCTACCTCTACACCTACTCCTCTTTCTCTCTGCACCACCAAATAAACCAATATTAAAACCACATACATAAGTAACACACCCTAGTAAACGATTCAAAACCCCCCAAAAAATTAGAAAGGTACCTGCTTTGTGATAAATTGGGGAGATTGGTATACCCATATGCTTTAAACCACTGTACGGTGAGAAAACAGAAGAACCCAATTGAGATAACCATGGATAATGTTCAAAGTTTGAAGCTTTTGAAATGGGAAACAGAGAAGAGAAAGCGTTTAGCGATGATTTAGTGTTTGTGGATGAAGAACATAAACATAAACATGTCGTTGATGAAATTAGTGAGGCCATGACCATTTCTTGCTTGAACTTTAGATCATCTATTCTTAACCATAACACAGGCTGAGTTTTTTTGGTGTCAATAAATTGAAATTATCTTGTACTGTGGGAAGATGAGACATACAGATTCTGTGGAACTGAAACAAACTTACAAGCCCAGATATGTATTTCTGTTAATGGGTTTGTGTCTAATTCGAATCTTAGAAAGGGCCAGTTTCACAATTCTACCCGACTCCGGTTCCAGCTTGGAAAGTTAATATTTATTTCAGTTTTATGCGATAAGTTCGAGTTGAACGCGGTGAAGTCCGATCAATTTTAAAATTATTAATATAAATTTTTCTCATTTTTGTTATTTTTATATAATTTTTAATTATTTATTTTCAAAAATATATTTAGAGTATTTTAAAAGATTTTAATCTATTTTTTTTTCTTTTTGAGCGTGTTGAATCTCTTTATATTAAACTCAGAAAGTCCGTCTCCGGGAAATGCAGAGCGTCTCCTCGTCTGAAGATTCTCCGTTCATCTTCCCCTGAAGATTCTCCGGTCTCTCTTCGCATCATACAGGGAAGCACTTCTCTGATTACTTTCAGAGTTGCTTCCCTGCCTTGGCCTCCTTTACCCTTTGGCTATACCATGTTTTCTTGTTTCATCCTCTGTCTCCGGTGGTTTCCGGTGGTTCCATTGATTCCGTTTAATGTCCAGCACAACCATCAACATGGAAGAATTCCCTGCTCTTCTCCCTGGCAATGAAATAAATAAAACCAACAGCATCAAGAAATCTTACTCTGAAATCTTGAAAGCTTCTTTCGATCGTCCAGAACGTACTGAACCTTCACTTGAGTTCATCAAGAATTCTGATGACCATAACTTCATACAGTACTCGAAAGCTACTAAAGACTTACTTATGCAACAATCCAGAACCACCCTAATAGGAAAATTTAGTCAGGGCATCCTGAAGCGTGCGACTCTTCAGTCTTTCCTCGAATCTTTTAAATTTAAAGGGGCTTATAGCTTTATCACAATAGATTCTCGACAAGTTCTGATTGAATTTTGCCTTAAAGATGATGTGAGTAAGATGTGGTCTAAATGTATCTGGAACGTCGACGGAAAAGTGATGAGACTGGTGAATTGGTGCCCAAATAGTAACAAGAACTTTGAAAGCCCTAATGTATTGCTCTGGGTTAGATTTGAGAAGCTCCATGAATACTTATATAACAGAAACATAATTGAAGATCTTGCTGCTACTTTGGGCTCTGTCTACAGAACTGTGGTGCCTGACTATCATCGTGCCAATACAAACGCTTGTTTTGCCCAAGTGGAAATTGATGTTTCTAAGAACCTTAAAAGAAAGTTTTGGATTGGCTTCGGTGAAAACGATGGGTGTTGGGTTGGGGTGAGTTGCAAGAATTCTCCTAATTATTGTCACTACTGCTATCACTTGGGGCACAATGTTGAAGATTGCAGGAAGAATGAGTCAAAAGACAAAGCTAATGAAAAAGAAATCAATACAGATATTGAAAAGAAAAATGATGATTTGATTAAATCTCATTCATTACAAGAGAGTTCGACAAATCAACAAATACCTAAAGCCACACAGATCCAAGATTTTAGCAAGGTTTACAGAAGGAAGTTAAAGTCTATTGTTACAGCAAAAGATAAGCCCATGGATTCTAACAACTATGTTAATCATATGCCTAGTCTGAACATGGAAGATAGTGCTTCCAAGAATGATCCTGATCTCATTAGTGCTCTCCAACAATTGGATCAGGATCATAGCTATAATAACTTGATTGTCGAATCTGCATCCCCTCATTGTGAAAATATTGGAAGCCATAATCTCTCCCCAACTGCTACATCCATTGACCATGACTTCAACACCTTGATCAGCAACAAGATTAAATCTGCATACAGAAACAAACGTGTTAAAAGACTGTCTATCAACTCTCTCCTTAAAAGAGAGAAAGCTTATAACAAATCTCTATATGATAATGATAAAGATTTTTAGTTGGAATTCTCGTGATGTCAACAACAATCCAACCTTGTCTAGGATAAATTATATTATTCAGAATGATAAGGTCGGGGTGAATTCTATTCAGGAGCCTATGGCTAGGCTTGATAAAATTGACAGTGTTTCTAAGAGAATTGGATTTCTTAATTATGTGGCTAACTGCTCTAATAAGATTTGGGTGTTCTGGTCAGGTGATGTTAACATTATTGTAAATATTGACCATGAACAATTCCTCCATTTGGAGGTCAACTACTATAATTTTACTTGCTACTTTACCTCTGTCTATGCAAAGAATCAAAGAATTCTGCGTAAAATCCTGTGGAGCCAGATGATGCTTTTGTCTTGTGATGATAGACCTTGGATGGTGGCTGGAGACTTCAATGCCATCACTACATCTGAAGACCAGCTTTGTTGCTCCTCTTTCGATGCCTCCAGTGCTGATGACTTCACTGAAGCCATTAGAATCTGTAGTCTTGAAGACCCTAGTTATGTGGGATCCAGATATACTTGGAGTAACAACAAAATCTGGAAAAGATTAGACAGAGTTTTAATCAATTCAAACATGGCTTCTACTTATCATGTTCAGGTTTTTCACATGGTCAGAACTTGTTCTGATCATGCCCTTGCTTATAACTCTCTCTAATACTCAGACTAATACTTATCATTATAAAAAAATTAACTTCAAATTTATCAATGCATGGGCTAATGATTCTGAATTCCTAAATTGTTTAAATCAGAATTGGAAAAGGCAGTGTCATGGTGATGCTAATGTTGTTTTTTGGTTCAAACTAAAGAGACTAAAAAGGTTTTTTAAAGGTCGGAACTTAAATAAAATTGACAATATTTTCAGTAAGGTCAAAGAAGCTACTGAGGATGTTAGAAATAAAGATCTTATTCACCAAAGGGATAACAACAACGAGTCTAAAGCTGAGCTTTCTAAAGCTAACAGTATTCTAATTTTTTCCCTCAAAAATGAAGAGAGCTACTGGAGACAGAGGTGTTACAATACATGGCTAAATGAAAGTGACGGTAACAGTAAACTCTATGATAATTATGTATCTAAAAAGAGGGAAAAGAATACCATTAATGGTATTAAGGATAATGGTATTTGGCTTTTTAACCATGATGAGATAGCTAGATCTGCTAAATCTTACTTTAAGGGAATTCTATTTACTGATTCTTATACTTGCTCTAACACATCTACTCAGGATTCTATTCTAAACAATATTCCTAAGTTGATCACTGACAGGGAAAATTCAGCTATCCTAATGCCTACTACTAAAGAGGAGATGTGGAGCATTATTACTGCCATGAAGAATGATAGTGCCCCAGGCACATATGGTTTCAATTTCTTTTTTCTTAAAACATGCTGGGATATTATTTGTTCTGATTTGTGCAATGCTATGAATTCATATCTTAAAGGTTATAAAATCCCTAATGGTGTGTTTGCCACTGGGATTTTCCTTATCCCCCAAGGGCCTAATCCTATTAATTGGAATAACTTTAGACCTATGAGCCTGTGTACAATCTTTAACAGGCTGATTTCTAGTCTTCTTAACAGCAGAATCTCTCATATTTTTCCTAGTATTATCTCTAATAGACAAGGGGCTTTTGTAAAAAACAAACTCATCCATGACAACATTCTTATAACCAAAGAAATGATGCACAGTGTTAACAAAATGCCTTCTAACGGTAACATTATGGTGCAGCTCGATATGTCAAAGGCATTTGACAGGATGTCTCATACCTTTGTCCTTAACATATTGAAGTGTTTTGGGTTTTCTACTGATCTTATTACCCTAATCAATAACTTGATATCTAATGCCATGCTGTCTATTCTCATTAATGGTATTAGTGTGGGATATTTTCCTTAGAAGAATGGTTTAAGATAAGGAGACTCACTGTCTCCAAGTCTTTTCATCCTTGCTGAGGAAGGCCTTATTAGGGGCACTCACAATCTATTTAATGCTAATAAGAGCATGAAATTTTACCTGAAATCTGGCTATATCTTACCTAGCCTTGCATTTGCTGACGACATTATTATTTTTACCAACAACACTCCATCTACCATTGAAAAGCTTTGTTGCATGTTGGACAATTACCAGTCAGCTTCTGGACAAATGAATAACAAATATAAGACAAGAATTATTACCTCTGCTAAAATGACTCAGGCCTCTTCTGCTAGACTGAAAACTGACACTGGATTCAGCACTGATCAAGCTCCATTCTCTTACTTGGGTATCACCATTGCTGCAAACAACAAAGGGAGGAACGTCTTACCTTTAATCGAAAAAATTCATAATAGAATTCATGAGTGAGACGTGAAAAACCTGTCATTTGGGGGCAGGCTGTCCCTTATCAAGAATGTTCTACATTCTATTGTATATTATTAGATGCAAAATAGTCTCATCCCTAACATCATCATTACTAAAATTGAGCTGTGTTTTAACAAATTCCTTTGGAGATCGAAATTTAATGAGAAATCCATTCACTTGGCTACTTGGAGACAACTCTGTAATCATTTTGAGGAAGGTGGATTGGACATCAAAACACTGTCTGATATCCAATTCACTTTCTCTCAAAAGCTGTGGTTTCAGTTTAGGAAGAAATCCTCTCTTTGGCTGAGCTAATGCATCAAACCTACTGTCCTGACTCCCACCCTATCAATTCTACTTGTAAAATCACTGACTTCATAGTTTGGAAAAGGCTTCATTCGATCAAAGATCAAGCTCATCCTAATGTGGTCTGGTCTCTGGGTAGTGGGGATGTTGATTTTTGGTTTGATGCCTAGCATGGCATGCCCCCAATCATTAGTAATCCTAGTTCTAACAGTTGGTACTTATTAGCTAAGGTCAAAACCTTTTGGAAAGATGGTAGTTGGGATTATCCCACCCTTCTTAATTTCCTTTCTCATGATAGAATCAATCACATTGATAAAGTGAAGATCAATCATGAGCAGGAAGATAAGATTGAGAGGAAACTTTCAAAAGATAAGAATTTCAGCAACAAGAAACTCTCTCTGTTTAAAAAAATTTGGAACCACTTTATACCAAAAAAATACTCTTTCTTAAGCTGGAAACTTATAAAAAATTATGTCCCAATTGATAACATCCTTTCCAAAAGGCATTTCATCTCTGTCTCCAAGTGCTAGTTTTGTTGCAGTTGTGAAGAGAAGAATCATCTCTTCTTCAAATGCAAATTCGCTTGGCCCATTTGGAACTATTATGGCATTCTATTCAAAGTGTCCCTTAGACGTTACATGACCCTTACTCACATATTTTACTACTGGTTCTGGTTTACTCACAACAAATTTCACATAACCCATCTTGTCCCTCAAGTAATTTGTTGGACAATATGGTTTAATCGAAACATATGTAAGTTCAATAGCACTCATGACAACTTCACGAATGCTATTGACATAATCAACAGAATCATTAGGGGTATAGATGATGGTAATACTCTTAAAGCTAAACATTGGTTTCGTATTATAAACGCAGGGTCTGCTTTAAGTTGTACAACCATTAACAACAGAAAAATAAAAGCTGTTTACCTGAAGTGGCAAGCTCCAATTGAGGGAAGGCTCAAAATAAATATTGATGGAGCCAGTAGCTACTCTGGGGGACAGAAGCGGAGGAGTATTGGTCAAAAACGATCTTGGATATATCGTGGCGGGATATGGCTTCCACTTTGGTAAAATGGATCCCTTCCACTCAGAATGTAAAGCATTGATGGAGGCTCTCATTATTTGCAGAAGACATCACTGGCAGAACGTCGATCTTGAGTCAGACTGTCTTACACTCATCAATTGTCTTGCTTTTGGAAATATCGACAACCCCATTACTAAAATCTGCCGTAGCTCGATCACGCCTACCATATTGCTTCGACATATCCCTCGAACTCAAAACTCGGCAGCTGACTGGATATCAAAATGAATCCTGACTGAGCGTTCAAACAAATCCTTCACAACCAGCAACGCGCCGATTCCTCTACTGGTTATCACGACCCTTGAAAGCCTTGGAGTCGGGTACATTGATCATGGTTAGCTAGTTGATGGTCGTCGTCCGTCCTGGGGTATGATTTCTTCTTTGAAGTCGACTCTAATCTAAATCAAAAAGGAGTTGATTCTCAAATTAGGGTTTACGCCATGAATTGGGAAATTTTATATTAATTAGGCTTTTGTAATTTGGCCCTTCAATTTCTCCTTTGATAACATTTGATACCTCTCATTTGTAATTCTTTTATTTTAGTAATAAAATGATCTTTTGCCAAAAAAATCTATATTTTTCCATATTTAATATAATTGTGTATTCGTGTTTTTTTTTGTTTTCATCATAAATATTATATTTCATATATGTTTTTGTGTTTGGTTTATTTGTTACTAAAATTCGAATGAATTAATTTATTCTATTCTAAAAAAACTAAAATTTATTTTTCAAATAATTTATTTAAATTTAAATTTCAGTCATTTTTTTAATTCTATTAAGATTTTATACTATAAGAATACAACCTATTAGAAATGGATGAAAAGGTTACAAAAAATATTTATACATATATATTATTTAAAAATATAAAATACATGAGTAGAAAAATTGAAAATAAAAAAATATCTATATACAATAAAAACTATACAAAACATAAAATACAAAATAATGTAATATGTTTGATTTCTTCGATCAGGGCCAGAAGATCGGACGATGTGATTGAGAGTCTGAATTTCATTGAGGAAATGGTTTTAGATGGTGTATTTCAAATAAGTGGAACGTAAAAAGTAGAACCATAAGCAAGGTTTGGAAAAAAAAATTAGCGTCTAAATAAAAGGTGTTATTTTTATTTATACAAGTTACAAAAATCTCGAGTTCTTATGAATTTCGATATTAAATTATAAATCTTATGATATTTTTACTTATGTCTAAAAGTTTTATTTAATGCTTTGGATTACATAGGTTGGACAAGCTTTCAATTTTGTTTTTGTAAAATCATTGTTAGGTTATGATTTGAATCATTTTATTTTTATTTTTTTATGGAACTGAAGTTTGTTATTATATATTACCAACGAACGGTTGTTGTACATCCGATGAACTCTCATAAGATAAATCATGATTCGAAGTAATTGTCGAATCTGGTCTTTCAACGATTCTTCGAATTTTTATGTTTTGGTCGATCTATGTGTTTTGTTTTTTGTGTGAGCATCTGATGTGAAAAATCTGAGTTGGACCACAAATTATTTGTTAAGACGAGCTATCGATCTAATTATAGTTAGCATATTAAAAATATTGAGGTCTACTATCGTAGCCCTTTAGTGATTTGTATCACAAAATAATTAGAATAACAAAAATTCAAAATAAAGAACATGTCACCAATCATCTACGAAGTCGGAGCGCTGATCCTTGTAAATTTGAGGTAAAATATATAGTGAATGAACCCGTTAAGGTTCGTAATGTCACAAGAAAATCATGCCAACTCGTAAACTGACCGACCCAATTTTTGTTCGAAGTATCATCAATTATTATGTCGAAGCATAAAATGACCGAAACATATGGTCTATAGTGCTGCTTAAAGCACGTACAAGAAATGAATAATTCTATGAAATGAGGTTCACATGATGTTTATTATGTGTCGTTTAATAGACAATTAATAATGGTTTTGACAACGCACGTGACAGACTCTTCGGTTTCGGCATGCATAACCTTGGGTGATGAGCGATTTCTAGTTGTAAGATTGTAGAATATGGACTGATGTCTTCCGTTCTCTGCAGCAATGATCTAGAGAATTCGTTAGGTAAGTAATCAATTAACAATATTGACGTACATGACCTATAAATACTTACATGCTCTATAATTCTTTTTTCTCTCTGTATGACATTTTCTCTCAACTTTTTCTATTTTATCTAACTGTTTTATTCCAGCTTAAAAATAGTTGACAATGTTATTCATATCTTTGACGACTCTAATAATGACTATTCGGATAGTCATAGTGATTGTTGGTCTCTTTTATTTAGGAAGTTTCCCATAATCCTCCAAGAGCACTTGTAGAGGTCTCTAACACCTGTAGTATCGTCGAAGTTTTTGAGGCCTCGTAGGTGCCATGTTAGTGGTTCGATGATATTAGTCACATGATGGTAGAAAATATATGCATTAAAGACCTCTAAAATCCGCATACACATTGTCATCAACTCTGATTTATGCCTCAAATTGAGCTAAAAGGTCACCAAAATTAGGGTACTTTTCTTTGTAATGTCCTGTTTTAGGAGCCTAGTAAGATCATCAACATGTAAGCTACACAAGATATAACTTAATAATAGTTTTAAATAACAGTCTTAGTTTAGATAACTATTTGGTGTACTCTATGAGGATTTCATTGAGCTCATGTTTATAATGTATGATGTAGTCACCATCTCTCCAAATGACTTTGTTGCATATGAGCTGGTCTTAAAAGCTTGTTCATAATTTTTTGGAAATTTGTATACAACCCAATGACAGCTAGTTGAACCGAGAGAGGGAACTGCCTTGAATTGTCATAAAAATGCACGATAAAATATTTTTTCATCTCTGATAAAGTCGAGTATCTCGTTTTATAACTTATCGAAATGATGTTTGGGGTTCATGTTGCATCATAATTTTCTATTTTTTATTGATTAAAATTTTATGGCAAGTTGTCTGAATAATTTTGAGAGCTAGCGAGGAAACTGAGAAGTTGTATTTGGGTTCAGTAGCAATGTATATATGATACCCGATGTATGTAAGACCATCAAAGTTAAAAATAATTTCAGGATTAACTGATCCATAATTGAATTATATAGAGGTAGGATAATCTAGTGGGATGGATGTCGAGTAGGTTTATGAACCCATGGGTGGTGTCAGACTGACGTGTCATGGGTTCTGTGGACCCTTGTTTTGATCACGCGTATAATTTTGTGATTAGGCTCAGTGTGTCAGGTTTGTTCAGGTTATACATTGTTTACTTTCCTTTTCTTATCCTGATATCAATGAATAATAATTTGGTTTTATCAACCAGATCAGGAATGATCGTGATGGGAACATTGACGCTTGAATTTGATGGATGACAACCCATGTTTTCGTTTTGGACACAAGTTCTCACTTAAGTGAGGATTTTCATGAGCTTCTCTATGTGAGAGTATTACATATCTAGTTACTGTTACACGTCGATGGAAAAAAATATAGGATATTATGCTATCATAACTTGGTTATTGTCGAGGAAAAGACAAACATATACTTTGAATTTATGTTTAGTTCTATGAGATTTTTGAAGATAATCTCTAATCACCACACACTGCACTAATTCAATAGTGTAATATTATATTTGGTTTCGCCTAATTGATAATAGATGATAAAAAAATGGTTGAGAATTAAAAATGAATAAGTTAAAATAATAATGGAAAGATAAATAAATTATATTCAAAATAAATAAAACATAAAAAATGTAGGTAAAACGTAAATTTAGAAAAGAATCACGTTATGAATATAAATGATAAAAATAATGTTTGCATTTACCGTACAAATCAATTTTTAATAAATTTGAGATTTTAATTTTGAAAAATCAATTGGACAAAGTAAGTTATTAAACCTATAAAATTTGTATTTTTTTATTAATTTTATATTTTAAATTCTAAATTTTGAATTTTGAATTTTGAATTAAACATAAGCTAAAACAAATTAATATGAAATTGTAATATGAAAACTTAATAATAAACTGTATATTAAAATAAATAAATTTATAACTTAAAATTTAAATTTTAAATTAACATTTATAGTTCAAAAATTATTATTCAAACATTAGGATGTGAAATTTTCTCAACTCTAAATACTATTTATATACACTCAAAACATAATAAAAACAAGTTTGTTTGAAAAGCGTTGCAAGAGCTGAGTTCTTAAATTTAGAGTACGAAGCCTTTATACTTGATATGACCCCAACGTGACTGGTTCACCACGAGTTCTCTCCGGATATTTTCATGTCAAACGAGAGAAGAACTTTCAATAGATCCACCATCTTAGCCTACCACATTAACCACGTCATTAAGCCTGTATCTCAAGCCAAATTTATCATCCTTTGTTTTCGGAAACAAAGGTTCAAACCATAGTCATCATCCTCTGATCTCAAATCATAATAAGTTGTATGACGAGTTTCCTTCATTGCTCCATCATAAGGATATTTAGAAGTTAGGAAATAGGAATTCTCATACCAGTCCTGGAAAAATCATAGATTTAAGAAGAAATCTAATTTTCGATCAATCTACACCTCTCCACATCAAAACACAGAACCCGCAGCAAAACCAAAATACTAGATTACCTTGTAAATCCTATGTAGATGTCATAAATATTAAATCAAAGGAATTCTAACATGATAATTTCAATATACAATACAAAGGGGACCGCATGTCAATACAATTCTCAGCCCAAGAAAAAGAAAGACTTTTATCTAACTCCAAACATTTTTTACTTGGAAATTCTCAACAGGTAGACCTCAACTGGTTATTATTCAGAAATTCTTGGAAAACTTTGGATTTTTGGGAGAGTTTAATCTTTTTTTTGGATCCTATGCATGTTATGATAGAGTTTGATCAACAAGATGATCTAAGAAAGATATGGAGAAGGAATGTCTAGACCATATGGCAACACACAATGAGGCTGTTATAATGGAAACCTTCGTCAATCCTAGTATAGAATCCTTTATAACCCTTATGTGGAATAATCTACCGAATATACCAAAATTTATATTTAATGGGGATATTATTAGGTCAATAGCCAACTCAATAGGCAATTCATTAATTGTATGGGTTCCTGCTAAGAATAGAGAAAATTTTAACTGTAGTAAAGCACAAATTGAACTTGATGCCTCATGAAACTTACTAAAAAATTCTGGATTGGCTTTTGAGAAAATGGCGGTTTTTGGTAGTACATTTTCTATGGTGACATGCCATCTTACTACTCAGAATTCTTACATCTGGGCCATAAACAATCTAGATGTAAGAAACTAGTACCAACTAAAACAGGACAAAAGTCTAGGAATAACTAAACTCAATTCATTTATCTTGTTAAACCATCCAATCGAACTAAAATTTGGTTCATAAAATGAAATATATCATCATAAAGGAAATGAATTCAGATGTACAAATAAGCAATCAAGAGGATATTGCATTTCAAATGGAAAAATAAGATATAATATATCAGAATTACTATAAACAATACTCAATAATTATAAGGACTAAACCAAATAAAAAACTTCTCTCTAATCAAACATCATCTTTCAGATGAAAAAAGATTAAAAGACATTTTCGAACAAAAAAAAAGAAATGTCAAGGATAATTAAGAGATAATAGACAAATAAATAATTGAAGTCTTAAAGTAAAAAAATTGTAGCTATGTTTGCATCAATAAATGACTTTGATATCTTAGATGTATATGTCGACTCTCTTAATCAAAGTACCATTGGAAGTCTACCATCATCTTATGTTCTTAGTAATTTAAAAGTAGGAAAATAATTTAAGAAGTTCTAAGTAAGAAAATGAAGAAGACTAAATTCAAAACTATTAAAGGTCAAATTTCGATCGAACCTCTATAATTTAAAGGGTCGGGTAGGCCCTTCATTAGAATTTCAATTTGACTATCATAATCTTTATTTTAAATGTGAGAGGTGTGGGAAAAAAATCTACAATAAGGTGACTTAAATCAATTAAAAGGGTTGGAAAGATGGATATTATTGATATACAAGAGCCTATGATATCAATGGACAATTTAGATAAGGTAAAAAAAAACTTGTTTTTCAAAATAGTATTGCTAACATTAGAAATAAAATCTAGATGATATGGAAATAGAAAGTTAGTGTGGATGTTATTTTTTATCATGAACACTTAATTCACTTAAAAGTAAGCCATGCTTCATTAAAAAAGTAATTTATGGTCACCGTTATATATGTTAAATACATTAGAGAGTAAAGGTTTTTTTGTGGGACAATTTAGGAGATATGATTGAAAACTCCAAAAACAATGGAATGCAAAGGAAGATTTCAATGTAATTACAAACTCTCAAAAGCGACTACCATGTTCTACTTTATGCTTTGAGAAGCATTAATAATTTCAACAATACGATAGTAGACTGTCAACTAGAAGATGTTAGATACTATGGCTCTAAGTTTACTTGGACTAATAATCGAAAATGAAATATACTTTATATATTACTTTATAATCCAACTTGGATGGAATACTTTAATAACAAAAAATTAAAATATCTTTCCATAATAGGATCAAATCATTATTTCTTGAGTTTCCCTATTTCAACTAATCAAAATAAAACTAAATATTCATTTAAGTTTCAACACATGTGGACTATGCATCTTGATTTCCTAAGGATGGTTGAGTAAAACTGGAATGAAGATATGACTAGCCACCAATTCAAGTTTTCTGGAATAATCTTAAAATATTGAAAGACAAGCTTAAAAGCTAGAATTAGGAAGTATTTGAAAATGTTTTTTTTATGTTATTGCGCAATCAGAAAAGGAAGTCAAAATCATGGAAATATGCTTTGAAGAAACCAAAATTATAGAAGAAAAAATAAATATAACTCAAGCTCAAGCTACTCGTTTACAACTTATGGCTAGAGAATAATCTTATTGGGAGCAGAAAATCTATACTAATTGGTTAAAAAATAAGGATAAAAATTCTTCATGGTTTCACAACTATGTCAAGAAAAAGAAGAAAAAAATCCATGGCATATTGAAAAGAGATACTTGGTTCAGAGAACAAACCAAACTAGATAAAATATGTTGAGGAACACTTCAAATAATTATTATCAAATCAACATAATCAAAACGAGTTTGAGGATATTAACAACATCATGACAAAACTAATTTATGAATATGCTAATAAAAACCTTATGGAGTTACCTTCAGTAGATGAGATCCATAACATTGTTAAATCTTTAAGAACCAACAGTGTTGATGGTTATAATGTCAATTTTCCAATATTGTTGTGCAATAACTTCTAAGGATCTTGTTGAGGCTATAATAGTTTTTCTCTTGGCCATCCAGTCCAGAAAGACATATATACTAGTGTTATTCACTTAATTTCTAAAGTGGAATCTCCTCAAACCTGAAATAAATTCAGATCAATTAGCTTATGCATAATGCTCAATAGAATCTTATCTAAGATATTGAATGATAGACTATCTATTCTACTTCTTAATATTATATCTGAAGAGTAATAAGGCTTTACCAAAGGTATGGACATACATGATGATACCCTATTGGCCCAAGAATTAACTCAAGATTTAAATAGGAAAGTCAGATAGGGTAATGTAATTATTAAAATTGACATGTCCAAAACATTTGATAGGTTATGTTTTAATTTTATTATGAGAGTGATGGAATCATTTGGTTTTGATAAAAAAAAATGGATATAATTTTTAAGAGAATCAATTCTGCCTGGTTTTCAATAATAGTAAATGAAGAATTACAAGGTTTATTTAAGGCTACCAAAGAATTTAGACAATAGGAACATATATCTCTTCATCTTTTTATTATTGTTTAATAATACCTAATTATGGGACTTAGAAATCTATTTGAAGATAAGAGACACATAAGATACAAAACAAGAAGTGCATTAGATATAACTTTCCTAGCATTTGCAGATGACTTCATCATCTTTGCAAATGGCTCTTCCCCAAATTTAAAAAACAAATCAGTAAGAACCTACAACATTATTAAGATAGGTTTGGTTAAATAATTAACAGAGACAAAAAGAAAATATTTACATCTACAAACATGCCTCAAGCAAGAATTAAGGTGTTCGAAAGTCTATCTGGTTTTAAGCATGGAAATATTCCTCTCAAATAATTTGGTTTAAAAATCCATATAAGTAATAAAGCTTGTAATTTTGATGAGTTGATAACTAAAATTAGGAAAATGATACTTAAGTAGGATAGTAAGATCCTATATTTTGGTGGTAGGCTTATTCTTATTCAACCCATGTTATTAACTATCCCAACGTACCATCTACAAAGTTGCATCCTTCCTAAAGTAGTGATCTATAAAATAGAAAGAATGTGCAATAAATTTTTATGGGGTTTCAACCAAGCAATTAACTGGTTAAGATGGGTGTATCTATGTAAACCCTATTACGAGGGTGCTGTAAACATAAGAAGACTATACGACCTACAGACGTTTTACTCTTGCAAATTATTGTCCAAATTTATAGACCAAAAGTCTTTATGGTCAAAATATATGCACACATTATATTATCCTAATCACTATCCCTTCTAAGTTCAAGCCACAAATAGAGGTTCTAGAATATGGAAAAAGCTTATGAATATCAGAGAATTAGCATAATGTTTTATCTATTGTAATGTTGTAAAGGGTAATATAGAATTCTTGATTGAGAAATAGTGTGATACACAACCATTTATCATCCTCTCTAATGAAGAAAACAACTACTGGTATATTGAAAATAAAATCAATAATTATTGGAGTGAAGGTTCCCGAAACTTACAAAAATAAAAGCATATCGTTCTTACTTCTGGTATTGAAAAAATAAGGAAAATTACTATAAAGAAAACACCATTAAATGGACATTATCATCCAAATAAATAATTAAACACAATACTACATGGATAAATTCATATGCAAAGGCAACAAATCCAACATTTTCAAGAGAATATTGAAAAACTCTATAGCTACTAAATAAATGGATACTAGTTGACAAAGTCTTTTAAAAAAACTCTCTCTAACCTATAAATGTCAGTTCTGTGAAGGGATTGAATCTGGTGTAGTTTATTTCTGCCTGAGGGTAATCTAG
This sequence comes from Limnanthes douglasii subsp. nivea, assembly GCA_036936605.1. Classification (NCBI taxonomy): domain Eukaryota; kingdom Viridiplantae; phylum Streptophyta; class Magnoliopsida; order Brassicales; family Limnanthaceae; genus Limnanthes; species Limnanthes douglasii. The sequence goes on from JAUPFV010000001.1 coordinate 230,793,435, forward strand.
TAAAGTGTTTAAAAGATGTTTTGGTAATTTGATGGTGTTTAGTGTTTAGTGTGAAGAGTAGAGAGCTAATTAAGTTGTCTACTAGTAATAAATTCTGATCACCCTCATTAATGAAAGTGGTTGGGTTATTTATACTTAATTACTAACACATGGGCTTATTGGATCGGGTCATGAAACCGGGTCGAGTTTAAGGACCCATTAGTAATATTGTTTTAAGTTGATTAGCAACTAGCTTAGTCAAGAATTAATACATTTGTCATGTTCGGAATTTCATTATGGTGGCTTAGTCCAAATTTCTCTTTGGAATTAATCATAGCGTAGTAACTCAAATCTCTGAACTCATCAGTAACCCCTTTAGGTCTTGCAAAGGATCTTTGGAAGAGCTAAAACTCAAAAGACCAATATCAACTTTTTTCGATATGTTTGTGTCGTTCGAACTGCAAAAGTTTTTCTTTAAAAGTGAACTTGTTCGTATTTTGTCAGAACTGATTCCTCATCTCAGAATTCTAAGAGTTTTTCTTGAATCGTGGGACACGGGATAAGCTTTAGTTCGACCTCCCAGTCGTTTTTCTCCTAGATTGTCGCACCTACTATGCTAAAAAGTTACCTAGGCTTTAACTTTCACACTTTACATCTTTTAATCATTGCTAAAAATCGATCCACCTTCTCCAAGGTAACTGCTCTTTTTCACCGTTATATATAAACTTTTCTACTGTTTCATTATCTTCAAAAATCACAAACATTTTTAGAGAGAGAGAGCTCAGTTTACCTTCAACTTTGTTCTCGAGTCATATATGTTCACATCCAGAAACGACTTAGTAAATGGAGGTTGGTTGAAGTTGTCTGAATTAGAGAAAGCACAGAAAGTAGCAAGGACAAATGCATTGTTGCTGGTCTTCCTGCTTCTCCAAGCGAAAAAAGTAATCAGCCACAACTGAATACTGATCAGGGGTCATCTTCTTCAAAAAACCCCAAGGTTACAAAACTTCCATTTGTAGCAAATCTTTCACCTATTCCATCTGGGTCCTCAGTCCAGGAGTCCCAAAATCCTTTACCCAAGGAGAAAGTCGTTTCCACTATAAGAAAACCCTCACCTTTCATTGCGATGGGATTAGACACAAAAAAGTCACCATACAAATTAACTCCTCACCGTTTACAGTGTGTTTCTCTTACTTTTTCCTTTTATCTTTCAAGTACTAAGTTTTTAATTTAGACTGACTCATATTTTTTTCCAGTACTTCCGAAGGAGTTATCAGATTACTTGGAGGCGGGGCAGGATACTTGTGCCAAGCTAAATGCTTGGGCTTTGGAGAATTGGGGAAATAATTTTCACAATTGCTTCAAGTCAGGTAACTTTGTGAGGTCTCACATGTAGAACACCATAGTTAGAAGAGATCTCACTTGGGAAGAGTTCACTACCCCTCCCCCCCCCTCCGCACATGTGATCCTAAAGAGAACAGAGGACAAATATACCAAGTTATACTTGCCTTCCAGGGCCAAAGCTCCTAACAAGATGAAGAACATGAACAAGAAGGCCACAATAGACCCAGCCCAAAAAACTAGTGATGGGACGAGTTCGGAGAACCAGGGGGGTATCAATGTTGTTTTGGTGAAAAAAGTAGAAGTGATTGTAAAGGAAGCTGGTGGGTCAAAGAACCCACACCTCCGAAGAAGGATAAGAAGCGTAAGGCCAGCAGTGATGAGAAGGCTGCCAAGATAAAGAAGGTCACACTATGAGCGGAGATAATTTTTCTCCCTCCTGAAGTCCTCCCCCCAGCTCCTACCAATCCTACTAATCCTACTAATCCTACTTTGCACGAGGATATTTCAGCTGGCTTCCATTCCGGACAGGTTGCAGCTGATGGTAATAAAAAAGATCTTGAGGCTTTTCAAAACATCAACACATATTTCAATGACCTGGAGAAATATGACTTTGCGGGGTCTTATCGTCCTCCTAGGTCCTCCAATATGGTGACTCGTAATTGGGAGACTTATGCAATATACGGGGAGCAAGACACTTTGATCCATGACCTCCTAGGTTATATCCGACCCGTGCTTGATCTGGAGAGACATGTAAAGACTCAAATAGGTACTATAAATTCTCTAACAACAGATAAGCAAAACTTGTCGAATGATCTTCTCAGTGCTCAGCAAAGCATAGAGTTGTTGAAGAAGGAGAAATAAGAGCTAGCTGCCCAATTGCTCAAGTAAGAAATGGCCAGCAAGGAGCTCTAAACCAAATACTCCAACCTGGAGACCTCTTCTTCAAAAGACCTCACAACTTTGAAGGAGCAATTGAAACTAAGGATGGTACTATCCAGACTTTTTCCGATGAGAAGACCAAGTTGGAGAACACTGTCGAAGAGAAGATCAAAGAAAAAGAGGCCTTGGAAAGCCAACAAAACAAGCCATAGCTTCAGGTATAGAGAAATATGACAATGAAGTAGTGGACTCTTTAGAGAAAAGGGATGATGTGATCAAGTCCGATATGGTCCTGTTGTTCCATGAGACCTTTCCCAAGAGGACCTTTGGTCCGCTATGGAAATATGTAGACTACGATGACATACCATTCCACACCTTAGCAGATGGTGACAAGCGTAACTATTCTAGTGTAATTGACTCTACTGATGATGACGAAGGAACGATTGAGAGCTCAAGTGCTGAACTCAGTCCCAAAAAAGATGGCGGTGAAGAAAAATCTGAAGGGAACAAGCCCTAAGGTTTCATTATGTATTTTTTTGTTTTAAAACACTAAAGTCCTTGGATGGCCAATGCATTTTTTATATTGTCGATCGGTTTGAGTCCGATCGGGTTTTGATTATCACATTTCCTTTTTGTTTAATATTCTGTTTAAATCTTCTATGGCCAATGTTTAAATAACCACTAATATTTCAGAAGTGTTGAACAAAGGTATCCAATATCTCCGATCACATGCGTTTAACAATTGTAATCAAATGTTAAACATATCCGATCAACTCAAGAAAACTTGAGAGTCGGGGTGTTGAATAATAAATTTATATCTGAATTGAAACAATATCACACCAGACTTTTGAAGAAGGCATAATATATTATTGAAAAACCCGGACACCTCATTAAAACCTCCCCGCGCCACCAGGGTAGGAAAGAGTATGCCCCCTAATATTTACATTGGTATTTAACAAGTAAATTTTTACAAAAGAGTTTTATTCTAAATATAATTTGAGATGTTCAATATTCCATGGATGCTTTAGAGTTCTCCATTCTTTGTCTTGGAGCCTGTATGTCCCTGGTTTAACCTTTTCACAAACCATATAAGGGCCTTCCCAGTTTGGAGCCAGCTTACCGAACTGCTTCTCCTTGGTATGTAAAAAAACTTTTCTTAACAGTTTCTCTCTTACTTGAAAATATCTTCTTTTACCTTTGGAAGCAAATCTGCTCCTCAACAAGTCGTGGTAGTGTGTTGTTCTCAGATGTGCTTTAACCCTTTTTCTTCTATTAACTCCAACTGACTCCTAACTGCTACATCATTAGCCTATTCGGAATAGTATTGGACTCTGTGTGATGGTAAAGTAGCCTCTATGGGAGTAATCGCATCCATCCCATATACCAAAGCAAAAGGAGACTCTTGTGTGGCAGTCGGGGGAGTAGTTCGATAGGCCCACAACATTTCTTGTAAATAACTTGGCCACTTTCCTGCAGCTCCCTCCAAATTCTTCTTTAGTCCGGACAAGATGGTTTTGTTTACAACCTCAACCTGGGCATTTTCTTGAGGGTGGAAAGGAAAAGAAAAATAATGTTGAATTCCTTTAGAGGTAGAAAAGGCTTCAATGTCTTTGTTATCAAACTGTGGCTCATTGTCTGTAGTAATCTTCTGAGAAACCCCAAACCTACAGCATATGTTGGATAAGATAAATTAATTAACAGCCTTCGAAGTGGTTATAGCCAAAGGAGCTGCCTCTATCCATTTATAAAAATAGTCAATGGCGACTATAATAGTTCTACATCTATTGGATACCATAGGAAGAGGTCCAACTAGATCCATACCCCATATGGCAAAGGGTATTGGTTCAGATATATGCTACATAGGTACTGCTGGCACATGAATTTCATTCCCATATTTTTTACAATAATCACATTTCTTCACCATTTCTTTAGCATCTGCCATTATGGTTGGCCAGTGGCATCCGTCTAACAAAACTCTTCGGGTCAGGGCCATATAGCTACAGTGTGCTGAGCCTTCCTCATCATGTAATTCAGATAATACAACCTGGGATTCTTAAAACCCTAAACAGCGTAGGAGAGGCCTGTTGAAAGACTTATTGTAAAGAACTTCTCTTATTATCAAAAAACCACGAGCCTTTCACTTAATATTGTTTGCCACAACTTTATCCGAAGGTAATATCCCATCAGAAATGTATTGGAGAAGAACATATCTTCAATCCTTACCTTGAATAAAAAGTATGTTCATATTTTCTTCATCCTCTTTCTTCTGATCAATCTGTATAGATGGACATTCTTGTATAAGAATCCATGGGTATGATTCAAAATAGGCTATAGTTGCCAAGGAGTATGCCAAAGTGTTTTTCGATCTGGGAATGTGGTCATAACAAATATTTTTAAAGTTTGCTGCTACTTCTTTCAACATAAGCAAATACTTGACCAATTGTTCCTTCTTGGCTTCAGACTTCCCTTGAGCATGGTGGATGAGTAATTGAGAATAACTCATTGACCGGAATCTCTTAGCTCCATATAGGAGAGCTAGCTTAAGACCAACTATGGCTGCTTCATACTCAGACTCATTGTTAGAAGCTCTGAATCCAAAGAATATAGCTTGATACATTTTATCACCATATGGGGAGGTTAAGCGAATTACAGCTCCACAGCCTATAGTACTTGATCCACCATTAGTTTGAACTACCCATTCCTTTTTAAAACCTTTTCCTGACTCTTGTCAAGAGGATCTGTCAGCATAAAACTCTACCAAGAAGTCAGCCACTGATTGGGCTTTAATTGTTGTTCGAGGGGCAAATTTAATATCGTAATCACCCAATTCCACTGACCACTTGGTCATTCTTCTTGATACATCATCTTTTTGAAGAACATTTTTTAAAAGGAAAGACGTTCGGAAAACAATAGAATGAGCTTGTAAGTAGGGTCTCATTTTTCTTGCTGCAATTACTAAGGCCAATGCCAATTTCTCCAACCTCAAGTATCTTCGCTCAATATCTAGTAGACTCTTACTAATGTAATACACCGGACGAGGGTAATTGTCCACCTCCCTTACTAGCACAACACTTATAGCATATTCTAATACAGCTAGATACACATAAAGCTTTTCTTCCCGAACAAGTTTGAAAAGAGTTTTGGTGAGGAAAAATGTTTCTTTATTTCAATAAAAGTCTAGTCGCACTGTGAGGACCAATTGAATTCTTTAGCATTCCTGAATACTTGGAAAAATGGAGCGCACTTGCCTGATGACCTTGAAATAAACCTATTCAATGCAGCCAACCTTCTTGTGAGCCTTTGAACTTCTTTAACATTCTGAGGAGGGTCCATTGCTAGTAAGGCATTAAGCTGGTCTGAATCAGGCTGGATTCCATTTTCATTTATTATGTAGCCCAAGAATTTTCCAGACCGGACCCCAAATACACATTTCTCAGGGTTTAACTTTAAATTCACAGCTTCTAAATTGGAAAATGTCTCTTGAAGGTCATATATGTGTGAATCTTCCTCCAAGATTTTAACCATCATATCATCTATGTACACTTCCATGTTCCTACCAATTTGATTAGCAAAATCTTTATTCACTAGTCTCCGATAAGTGGCCCCAACATTCTTCAACCCGAAGGGCATCACCTTGTAACAATGAAGACCTCTGTCTGTGATGAAAGTAGTGTGATCTTGATCGTTCGGATCTACTTGTATATGGTTGTACCCTGAGAAGGCATCCATGAAGGATAACAACTTGTTTTCAGATGTAGAATTCACTAACTGATTTATCCGAGGAACGCGATAAAGATCCTTAGGGCATGGCCTATTGAGGTCAGTGAAATCAATACACATACGTCATTTGTCATTCTTTTTCTTGACTAACACAGGGTTGGCAGTTCACAAAGGGTACTGGGATTCTTTATTGTGACCCATCTTGGTTAATCAGTCAACTTCTTCAACAATCACATATGATTTTTCCTTGGAAAAATCTCTCCTCTTTTGCACAACTGGTGCAGCATCACTTCTCATTGACAACTTGTGTGAAATAACATATGTTGGTACTCCGTTAACATCGTTGTTTCACCATGCAAATATATGTTGATTATTCATCAAAAAGGACAAAACCTGATGCTTCAAATCTTGTGCCAATTTAGAACCAATCTTAACATTCTTTCCCTCTGCGAGGGAGTGAGTTTCAACCTATTCAATAGGTATTATAATACTGGGAGCCTCCCTGGGATCATAAATCTCACTTTCCTCAGTAGAAGGCTCCAGTAGCTGCTAATCCTTGTTAATCTTGACTAGCAAGAGTTGTTGCATAGCACTCCCTGGCTATCTTTTGACTGCTTCAGACAACACCTACTTGTCCCTGAATAGCATATTTCAAGCATTAATGGACCGTAGAGGCCACAACATGCATTATGGAGAGCCAAGACCTCCCAAAAATTGCATTATACGATGTTAGGCAATCTACCACAAAAAATAGCACTCTTACCATCTTTTTAAAGGGCCCTTTGCCCAAAAATACTTCCTCTTCAAAATCCCAAATCACATCTGCATAACGTCTTGTGAAGCCTACAATGGTTATGTTCGAACGTTGAATAACTGCTGGATTTCTCATTTGATTCCGACAGTCTGGAAACTGTATTAGTTTTATCTGTTATCACCTCCACCTGATATCGATATGAATCTAGATCCAGATACTCAGAGTCTACATTAAATCTTTCAAGAATCACCATTGCACCCTCTTGTGCAGATGTCCCAAGATTATTTGAAGGATTCGTCATGAGAGCATTATTTTGTACGTTATCCGGTCTATTTTCACTTCATATTTTGACACAAGCTCCCAACTTGCCCCTCTCGATAAGGTTTTGGACCTCCCATTTTAATGTTATCCAATCCTGAGTATCATGGCCTATATCATTGTGATATTGGTAAAAGCGAGTGTTCCGGTTCTCTTTAGGAGACTGCAATGCTGCCGGTTTTCGAAAGTGCACTTTGATAAGGGAAGGAAAATATAGGTGTTTGGCATGTAATTTAGCCTACTAATAAGGTTAAGGCCAATGTATTTAGTGGCTAAGGCCCAAAGTAAAGCACACATAAGAAATGAGGGACTTGAATGATAGTCCCCTAGAACTTGTTTGTAAATCGTAAAGTAAATCCATTCTCATAATGGTAAACATGTAATTTCACCATATATCCATTTTCATATATAAAGGATATTCTCTTTTGGGAAAAAGGGCCAATGATTGAGTAATAATTACAACATTTATTCCTTTTGTCTTTTCCATTTCCAGCAATTCACAGTTACGTCATACGAATATTCTCTAGTCCGACCCCTTCATACGAACATCTTCGTTTCTAAGCCTCACTAAAGAATCTCTGAGCGCATCATTGGCACCGTCTGTGGGAACATTTGGTACCCAGAATTAATTTTCTAAAACCTTAAAAAAAAATATGGATACAGAAATGCGTGGAGAGATTGAGGCTAACCCGACCAAAGACTTAGTTGGTGCTGAGTCTGGAGATCATTTGATAGAGGAACAGGTTACGATCGAGGGCAATGCTCCGAATCGACGTGCAGAGGAACTTTTAGAGGAATCAATTTTGGTTGCCAGGCGGAAAGAGTTGTTAGAAGACATCGAGAGACTAAACGCTGAGAGGGACGCTATGGTGGCGAGCACGAGAAGGGTCAGATCAGAAGTCCGACAAGAAAGGTCGAGGCCGAACACATTCAAAATGTTGTTGTACCCAAAGAAAGCCGACATCGGAAGGGCCACCGGCGTTCCAAAATACGTGCTAGATCCGAGAAAAAAATATCAGCCGTCCGAGTCGAGTGAATATACTTCGTTAAGTTCGGATAATTCTTCGTCTTCGGAGACTGACTCGAGGTATCAGATGGATCGAAAGCACAAATATCCGACGAAGCGTAAGCACACTCATCAGAACAGCAGGAAAATGAGTGATTCGAGGAGGAAAGACGATGCTGGTAAAAGAAAAATGCACCCTGAGGACCCTACCACTACTCGGAGGCATACTCAGTCCGACAGCTATCAACAAGATTTTAGAGTCAGTAACTATTTTACTTCTCCAACCGATGAGATATTATACCCAACCATTAATGGCGGTCCGGGAGGGAGCACTTACAAGGCCGGACATAATTGGAGGTCACCACCTCTCTCCCCGGAAATTCTTTCTGGACACTTTCCTAAATGGTTCTATATTTCTAAGCTAAAGAAGTTCAATGGGACCAAGGATCCAGACAACCACATCAAATAGTTCGATAATTTCATGACCAACTATGATAAAGACAATAAGTTGTTGTGCAGAGCATTCTCCCAGATGTTCAAGAACGCTGCTTCTACTTGGTACAACCGACTACCTCAAGGGTGTATAAAGATTTTGATATGTTCTGGAGCATGTTCCGACAGCATTTCGTCGGAAGCAAGATGTTTTATACTAACGGAGACACCATCATTTACTGTCGACAAAAGATCGGAGAGAGTCTGAAAGAGTACACCAAGCGGTTCATCCAAGTTAAGACGGGCATGGAGACTGCGAGGACAAAGTAGCTTTGGCCGCCTTCCGGATGGGTCTTCTTTCGGGGGTGATGAAAGACAATGCGGCAGAAATACAAGCAATGTTAGATCAGATAGAAAAAATAATTTTAGTTGAAGAAACCAGGGCCTCAGAGATAGAGACCATGTCTTAATTCTATCAGGATCCGAATCTAGCCAGAGCAAGTACAACAACGGTGAATGTCAGACCCCAAGCTGCTCAACCAATTATGACTGTCCGACCGCGTGCCCAGACAGTTCAAGCAACAAATCAAACCCCTCAGCGGGTGGCTCAGAACCAACAGTACCATGAGGCGGGTTCAGCCGCTCAACAGTATGCGCGACCAGCCTCGAACAGATGGGTCTGACCCGCTCACTATGCTGAGTTAAACGAGTGTGTTTCAACAATCTTCGAGAAGGCACGTGCAAACGTACACTTCCGCAAACCCTTTCCTCTTCAGACTCCGAGGGAACATAGAAAGAACAAGTATTGCCAATTCCATGACGACATTAGGCATCACACTAAGGATTGTGTGGCTTTGAAGAAAGAGGTCCAATATTTGATAGAAAATGGAAAATTGGTTGAATTTGTCAAAAAGAATACCGCAGTGGTGCCTAAACAAGAAATCGCTCCGAGACAAGATGGTACCATGATGATTTCTGATGCAGTCGAAGAAGAATTTCTGGATGTTTTTGATGTGGCAACAAAGTATCTTGATCCGAAGCCAGGCAGGAATAGCGTAAATATGGTAGAGGAAATGATCCCTCGAGGGAAGGTCAGTGACTTATGTTCATTCTTTGAATCGCTAACCATTTTTGGGGGAGATACAGTAGCGGGAATATCAAACTCCTCAAGGAAGAGACAAATCGTTAGCCTAGCAACACAGTTGGAAGCGGGAGCCTCATCACACCTTTATCAGAACCCGTCACCAATTATTTGTTTTGAGGATGACGACATGAGGGAGATTGCTGGCCCACATGAAGACACTGTGGTGATCGGAGCGGAGATAGCCGGAAACAAGATAAGAAAGATTATGATTGACACGGGTAGTTCCGCCAATATCATGTTCATGACCACCTACAATAAGATAACCAATCCTCCAACTATCCAACGATCCGACAGGACGATAGTAGGGTTCACCAGTGCAACCGCGAACGTCGTCGGAGAATTCGAAGGCGTGGTGGATCTAGGCAGGGGACCATTCAAGAAAATAGTGATAGTCTCGTTCATTGTAGTGGATGCACCCACATTGTACAATACCATCTTTGGAAGGTCTTGGCTGTCTAAAATGCACGATGTACCATCCACAATCCACCAATGCTTGAAATACATAGTGGGAAGCAACATCGGAACTGTAAGATCAAGTCAGAAAATGGCTAGAGAGTGCTACAAGGCAGCGTTGGCCCCTAAACAGTTGATGGGGGTCGGATGCAGAAAAGAATAACAGTCAGAGGGGCCTCCTTTGGATTCCGATCCTGTTGATGATCCGAGGGAGTCCCCTAGATTCATGGTCCCCGATAAAGGTTTTGAGGATCATGTGTTTGTCCATGGGAATAGTCTCAAGATAGGAACAAGGTTATCGCCTGAGGTAAAAGAAAGCTTAGTCAGATTTTCTTTTGACCAAATTACATTTGTTTGCGTGGTGTACAGAGGATGTTACAGGAGTGCCAGAAGAGGTCATTTGTCACAGATTAGCTATTCGGAACAGCGTACGCCCAATCATTCAGAAGTGAAGATCTTTTTCCCAAGAAAAAACCGAAGCAATAATGGCAAAGGTATATCGTTTAACGAAAGTTGGCCACATCCGCGAATCACAATATCTGTTATGGACCGCTAACCCGGTCTTGGTAAAAAAGAAAAATGACAAATGGCGGATGTGTGTAGAACTTCACTGATTTAAATAGAGCCTGCCCTAAGGATCCTTTCCCGGTCCCGCGAATAGATCAGCTTGTGGATTCGAACGTCCGGAAATCGTTTACTGTCGTTTATGGATGTATATGCTGAATACAATCAAATATGGATGGATCCAAGGGATTAGGAGAGCACGACTTTCATAACTGTAAGAGGTCTACATTGCTATCGAGTTATGTCATTCGGACTAAAAAAATGCGGGGGCAACATACCAACGACTAGTGAACAAGGAATTTGAAAGTCAAATTGGCAGAAACGTGGAAGTTTATATTGATGATATGTTAGTCAAAAGCTTAAGAGATGAAGATCATTTGGCTGACCTAGAAGAAACTTTTGTTAATCTGGCTAAAATAAATCTCAAGTTGAACCCGGAAAAATGCACATTTGGAGTAAGATCTGAAAATATTTTAGGTTACATAGTCAGTGAGCAAGGCATCGAAGCAGACCCTCTGTAGTTAAACGCCCTATGTACAATGGATCCACCTAGAACCATCAAGGAAGTGAAAATTCTAACTGGAAGTTTGGCTTCTTTAAACAAATTCATATCCAGATCGTCGGACAAGTGTGCTCCTTTCTTCAAAATGTTGAGGAAAGCGAACCGGTTCGACTGGACTCAAGAATGTTCTGAATCCTTCAATCAAATCAAGCAACATCTTTCATCCCCAGAGATACTGACGAAGCCGAATCCGGGGGAAAAATTATTTCTATACTTGGTAGTGTCCGACTGTGCAGTCAGCTCGGTTTTAGTCCGAGAAGAAGCAGGCCTTCCTAAACCAGTTTATTATGTAAGCAAAAGCCTCCTAGATGCAGAGAAAAGATACCTTAATTTGGAAAAGCTAGCCCTCGCCCTAGTAACATCGGCTCTAAAAATGAGGCAATACTTCCAAGCTTATACAATAGTGGTGCGAACATCTTTTCCTTTGAAAAGTATGCTACAAAGACCCGACGTATCTGGAAGGATGACCAAGTGGTCAGTAGAACTGGGGGATTTCGATATTGAGTTCGAGCCATGAACAACAATCAAAGCACATGCGCTAGCAGATTTTTTAGTGGAATTTCATTCGGACAGAGACATTGTGGACATGGAAGAAGAAAAATCCGACTCTGAGTGGCTAGTCCGAACCGATATGGGTTCTAGCTCATTTGGATGTGGAGTAGGTGTGCAATTAACGTCACAGGATGACATCACAATGTATCAGGAAATTCGACTCGGTTTCCAAGCGTCAAACAATGAGGCAGAGTCTGAAGCAGCCCTGGCCGGATTGCGACTAGGAAAGATTTGCGGGGCCAAACGGGTTAAATTGATCAGTGATTCTTAACTCCTAGTGAACCACGCCCTCGGACGTTCAGAGGCAAGAAAAGATCATTTGGTAAAGTATCTGGGAGTGTTGAAGAGCTGGCTTTGGAGTTCGAAGACATCCGATTTGAGCATGTCCACAGGACAGGAAACTCAGTAGCTGATTCATTGGCCAAGGCATCTTACTCGAAGGGGTACCCGTGGATAGTGACTCAAGAAAATCCGTCTATAGTCAAGGGATCTGAAGCAAGAGAAGATAGCATCGAAGCATTCCAGATATCCACGACTTTAACGAAAGACTAGAGAAGCGAAATACAAGATTTTCTAGTCCATGACATGCTGCCTGTTGACAAAGTTAGAGCTAAGAAAATACGCTTCAAGTCCTACAGATACATCGTCCTCGGAGATGTCTTGTATAAACGATCTATTAATCGACCCTTACTTCGTTTCTTAGGAAAGGATGAGTCGCAGCTGATACTCTCCGAGTTACACGATGGGGAAGGCTCTACTTATTGTGGATACAAGACACTGATACGAAGAGTTTTTCTGGCAGAATACTATTGGCCTACCCTCTCGGCGGACGCCAAAGAGCTAGTGCAGAAATGTGACACTTGTCAACGATTTGTGAATTCGATCAACCTACCTAGGGTACCTTTAGAATCAATATCAGAATATCTCCATTTTGACCGATAGGGGATAGATCTGGTCGGACCACTTCCTATGGCTTCAAGGGGACGTCAAACGATTATCGTTGTTGTGGATTATTTTTCCAAGTGGGTGGAAGCAGAACTATTAGCAGGAACGAGGGCGAAAGATGTAATCAAATTTATCATTTCTAACATTTGTTGCTGCTTTGGCATACCCAGGAAGATTACAATGGATAACGGCCCCCAATTTGATAATAGTGAAATGAGAGCTTTCTGCGCTTCCAATGGGATACAACAATGTTTTTCGACACCGTTCCACCCCCAAGCGAACGGTCAAGTCGAAGTAACCAATCAAACGATATTGGACGGCCTAAGAAAGAATTTAGAGGGAAAAGCAGGAAAGTGGCCAGACTACTTACAAGAAGTGCTATGGGCATACAGGACCACTCCTCAGACAGCAACACAAGAATCTTCCTTCGCGCTTGTATACGGAATGGACGTAGTGGTTCCATCAGAAACCATGTTCCCATTTTTCCGATTAAGTGAATATTCCGAGGAGGGGAATGACAAAGGAAAACGTACAGAACTCGATTTGATAGAAGAAAAGAGAAGAAATGCTCAACTAAATTCCTGGCACTATCAAACGTTGATGAGAAGTCGTTATTCGTCGAAGGTCAGAAGAAGAGAGTTCGAAATTGGGGACAAGGTACTAAGAAAATTCTTCCTGCACACTAAAGACAGGGGACTCGGGAAACTCTCCCCAAATTGGGAAGGGCCATACACGATCACAAGGAAGTTGAAACCGGGGACATACAGATTGAAGGATAAAGAAGGAAAGGATCTTCCCCACCCATGGAATATTGAGCATCTAAAGGCTTATTTAGTTTGATTAAGTGATGTGTAAATATTTTCTTCAGCAGTTTATGTAAGTTCCGGTAGCATACTCTTTCCTACCCTGGTGGCCCAGGAAGGTTTTAATGAGGTGCCTAAATAGTCGGCTTAATATCAAATTTTAGTGCCTTATTTAAAAACATGAGTAAGTCCATCTTTGTGGACTCAAAACACACTCCAAAGAAGTTTGGACAAGCAAGTTCATCTTTTTGGACCCAAACACACTCCAAACAAGTTTGGACCAGAAAGTTCATATTTTTGAACTCAAAACACATCTCAAGAATATTTAAACTCAACAATTAAATCAAAGTAAGAAAAGTATGAGTAAAATACCATGTTAAGAAAGCATCACTAAAAGTTCCAATAACAAAAAGGAAGTATTAAACTAAAGGTTTTTTTATCACATCAATCATATAACAAAAGTTAACAAGATAAAGACTACCCAACACAGGCTACTCGGAAGTTGAATTTCTTTTGCTACCGACAGGAGAATCCGAGTCCGACGAAGAACTCTTCGAGTCTTCACTAGATTCAGGGTCTTCGATGGATACTCCAGGGGGACGATTCTGTTCGATGACTCGAGTCCAGAAGCTGCCAAGGTGTAAGTCTGGGAATTTCTCATGCATTTCCATTACCATGGCTGATCTTAGTTTGGCATCTCGTTCCTCCAAACAAACAACAACATTGGCAGTATACTCATCGAGACTTTCCTTCTTCTTAGCCTCGACGTTTGTCTTCAAACTCTCATGGGCTGCATATATTTTTTCAAGGTCTTGAACACAATTCTCGAAGTACACCTTGATTTTGCAATAACCTTCGAGAAGACCATCAACGGTAGTATCGCGCTCGGCATCTTTAGTGATAAACTTCTCCCTTTCATCGTCAAACCTTGTTTTCTCCTCGGAAAGCTCAGCCTCAAGGAAAGTAATAGTAGTCAAACGCTCATCGGAGGTCTTTTTCTCCTTAGTCAATTCATCAGTTAGCTCTTTGACTCTTTTCTTCAGCTCTTCGGACTTGGAAGATAGGGATTGCACCTTGGCGGTAACTTCCGATGTTTTGGCTAATTCTTCCTTTAACTCATTGACTTATTTTTTCAGATTTTCGGACTCAGCAACTAAGCCTTACCTCAGAAGATATCTCGGTTTGTTCAGCCACTTGATCGGTCAAGTCATTTACTTTGCTTTTTAACTCAGAAACCTCCGATGCTAAAGATGTTACTTCTGCCCTCCTCACAATAACTTCTTCTTTATAGCGATCCTTCTGATTCACCTTGCATTCGAGTAGAGCATCAACATGTAGTAGCTTATTTAGCTCGTTCGCCACGTAGTCATTGCCATAAATGTCAAAGTAAAGAGAGTTCGGAGAACAATACCCCCCCCCCCCCACTCTCGGAATTCTTTTTCTTTTTCTCCTCAGATGTATACGTTTGTGGTCGGCTGGCACCAGCACGACCTTGAGGCCTAACCTCAACCCGGTTATCAGCATCATCTGGTTGGTTGTCAGGTTGAGAGGTGGGAGAAAATACCTGAGGATTGAGGGGGGTGGTGGTTGAGGATCCGTTGGCATCACACCTGGAGGCAAGCTTACTTGGGAATCATCATGATCACCCAGAGTTCCTGAGGGAGGACTGACCTGCACCCTGTCTTTGAGATCACCCTAAGTGTCGGGTGCATCGTCATAGGACTCAGCATCATCCTCAGTGTCTGCTTCTGCACCTTTCTCAGGTTCTTCCGCATCTTGATGACTTGGAGCTCGAGCCTGAGTAGGGAGATAGACTGCGTTATCCAAACATTCCAACCTCGCAAGGACGTCATCACCTGGAGGAGCCACCATAATCTCCGAGGGAGTCTTCTTTTTGCTAAGGTCGAATCGCCACAGGTTGCTCTTAGCAAAGTTCACCAGCCCAGAGGCTCAGTTTCTCAAAAATAGCTTTACCAGATTTAGCGTGACGCTTAAAAGACTTGGCGATTCCTTTCATAGCTGAAAAATCAAACAGTCAGAATTTACCGAAGGCAGCGGGTCGGAAACTATTTAGATAAAACTACTTACCTCGTCCAGTCCACTGTAGGGTAAGTCAATGAGGAAGGTCCTCGGAATTTTTGAACCCGGTCTCCCACAACCCGGAGATGAACAAAACTTGTTGCTTCCATTTTTTGTCAACCTATAAAAAATATTTTATGACTTTAAGGTTTCTAGCAAAACTGAGTGAGTAAAAGGGGTAATGAGAGTTCTTAGCTACTCCAGAAACAACGATAAGTTGCTCCATGGTAAAAGCATGTCCAGAGACACGTGACGCCATGATGCAAGCCATTAGGGTGTACCACATGTTGGCCCCAGCTTGAGAAGGACAAAGGTTGACCAAGTGAAAGTAATAGGCCAGAAGAGGGTCAAGGGGTAGTCGAAGACCCCAGTTCATCAACTCTGTGTAAAGCACCAACTCATTAGGGCAGACCGACAAAGGAGTCTCTCCGACAGAAGGTAGGGGTGGCAATTCGGGTGTTGTCCAGCCTGACCCGATCCGGCCCGGCCGGGTTTTCTTCGGCCCGAACTTAGAATGGGTCGGGTTCGGGTTCAGAAATTCTAACCCGCAATCGGGCCGGGTACGGGTTTCAAATTTATCCGGCCCGTTCCAGCCCGAAAATCATAGAATATATATATATATATATATATATATATATATATATATATATAAATAATATTTCTATATATAATAAAAATAATATATTTAAAAAATAAATTAATATTTTTTAAAAAATATTAAAATTAATGTCCGCGGGTCGGGCCGGGTTGACCGGCGAACATTAGCGGACGGGCTCGGGTTTGAAAATATGAACCCGGGAGCAGGTCGAGTCGGGTTCGGGCTCAAGTGTCAAAAAGGCGGGCTCGGGCGGGCCGACCCGAACCTGGCCCGAGGACAGCCCATTGTCATCCCTAACAGTAGGGAATAGGATTGTAATATTGGTAGGGATACCCATCGATCCCTTAGCTTGATCTCCTCGGTTGGGTGGAAATACTTATAATTCACCTTGTACAAAGCTAAGAGGTGCTTCATTTCGAGGTTGCGAAGATGATCGCTCAGGATATCTTCCAAATTCGAGGGCAGGCCCGACGAACGTGTCTTTTTCTTCTTTTTCTTCTTTACCAGGGAAGTTGCACCTAGATGAGTGGAAAGGTCAGCTATAGGTTCCGAGGGGTTGACTTCGGTAAGAACGAACCGAAGAGGCTCTGCCTCAATCACTGCAACATTTCCAGGGTCATCGAACAAAGATTTTTCCTGGGCTTCTGGAATGGAAGAAAGAGATGGCTCCACCCGAGTTCCCCTAGACAAATTTTTTTGAGGACTAACATTTGGAATCGTTTGAGGAGAGTCTTGGGGAGTGGTAGAGGGAGTTGGCTCCAAGGAAGGAATCCTCATTCGAACCGATTTAACGGCCGAATCCGACGATCTTTTTCTCTTAGGCCGGTCTTGATGTTCTTTAGTCGGTGTTCTTTTTCTTTCCTCACCCATTATGACGAAGGGGGAGGATCGGGAAGGAAGAGTCGAAGGAGTTAGAGAAGCAGAGAGATCAACCTCACCACTTGAAGGGTGTGTTTGACCAGGGGAGGATGCAGCAATCCGGGCAGAATATTCGCGAGCAAGCCGAGTAGAACGTTCGCGGATCAGAGCCCAGTTATCTCGAAAGTTGGCCTCCCAATATCGGCAGGAGAGGGATATTCTCTTGCAGTAGAAGGCCCAGCAGCACCAATCCGATTAGAGTTATGAAACCACTTCCAAAGTTTATACTTTCCAATATAAAGAGACTCTCCAGGCATGAAAATGCAAACTTAAAGTTTTTATTTGGCACAGCTTCTCTCTCTAGAACGAAATTTGTGTGAAGGAAATCAGAAACCTTTGTTCAGAGAGAAAGTAGGTCTTATATAGGAAAAGGGAGCAGAAGGTGAACATTTGGAGTATAACGGCATCATGACATGTGTCATGACAGCTGCGCCGCCTAAAGAAAGTTTTTAACTCGATAACAGCGAAACCAAACACGCGTGTCTGACATTAAATGATTATTTAGGTGACATCAGCCTGACCAAAGGGTAAGGTCAGCAAGACAGAGTCCGATCCGGGTTAGAACATCACTAAGGAATACGAGATCTGACCTGATGAAATCCGACCTCAGTAAAGTTCGCTAAAAAACAAAGTGCCCGAGTAGGGTAGCTTTCGGTCCGATCCGAACAGAGGCAAGTTGCAATTTAAGTCCACGTCCAGAGAACTGAACCTGGACTTGGGGGCTACTGATAAGGGAAGGAAAATATAGGTGTTTGGCATGTAATTTAGCCTACTAATAAGGTTAAGGCCAATGTATTTAGTGGCTAAGGCCCAAAGTAAAGCACACATAAGAAATGAGGGACTTGAATGATAGTCCCCTAGAACTTGTTTGTAAATAGTAAAGTAGTGGGGTAAGAAATCCATTCTCATAATGGTAAACATGTAATTTCACCCTCTACCCCTTTTCTTATATAAAGGAAATTCCCTTGTGGGAAAAGGGCCAATGATTGAGTAATAATTACAACATTTATTCCTTTTATCTTTTCCATTTCCAGCAATTCACTATTCACAGTTACATCATACGAATATTCTCTAGTCCGACCCCTTCATACAAACATCTTCGTTTCTAAGCCTCACTAAAGAATCCCTGAGCGCATCACACATCATTTTTGGTCTTATCATAGATTGTGGCTACATTCTCCCCTAATTCAGCAAACCACTCAGGCTAGACCCAAGGACCCATCTTACTTCTGTATTGGCTCTGGGTTTGGTTGGACTGATTCTGCTTGGACCGGTTAGACCCTTGTCCGGTCTCCTTTGCCTTGTAACAGGATTGGTTAGTGGCTAGAGGAGCTGTTGTTTTAGTGGTAGACCTCACTTGACAGTGTACCTTTGTTTTCTTTATTTCTTCTACATTGATCTGTTTTCCCACTTGGTTCAATAAACCACCTCATGTCATAGCATCCTTCCGAGTCATGGAATCAGTTTATTTCTTAAGATTTAAACATTACCTAAGGGAAGCAATTGCAACCTGCGCAAAGCAATCTGTCAGCCCATTCTTCGTATTCACAAAGCGACTTATGTAATCCTTCAGGGACCCATTTGGTTTGTGGGCACAATGGATAATGGTGTCCCCATTACCATTTAATTCTTTACTTCAAACAAATCGCCTCCGGAAGGCAACCCAGAATGTATCAAAATTTCTTATACACCCCTAAGGGAGAGTGTTATACCATTTAAGAGCACTCTCCGTGAAATTTTGGGAGAAACCTCTACATAAAATCTTGTCATCGTCGTCAAAGTTCATCATCAAGTTTTTGAACTGTTCCAGATGGTTGTCCAGATCTCGACTCTCATCGTATTTCTCCATCTTGGAGTTATCAAACATTTTAGGAAGATGTCCGGAGAGTATTTTTCCGGACAAAGGTGATCGCCTCCAATTCTTGGTGCGACTGAAAATGGTATATTCATTAGGGGTTGGAAAAATACTCGGTTTGGACTGAAAGGAAAAGGGATCAATCAGCAACTGATCAACATGCTTATGAGCTGACCCCTTACCCTGGTGCCTCTTGAGCCTACCATGCTTGTCCCTCTTTCGCGAATTCTTTTTAATTAACCTCATCTTCTTTCTAGATCTTCCTTCATTACTAGTGGAAGATAGTAATTCTTCAAGTTCTGCCTCATTTGAGGAATTGCTTAAGGACTCAGATACAGAACTCTCAACAGGCTTAGATCGGTGTGTATTTTTTTAGTTGAGGTGAATCTTCAAAGATTGCTCATTGTCTCCAGGATTGTCAGTGTGGTGAAGTACCGACGCTCTAGATTTCTCCTTCATTCCTTTTTCCACTTATTTTATTGCTCTCAGCGCCTTTATTTCAGCCCTCAGTTGGTCTCACTCCTCTATGGTATATTCCTTGTTTTCCCTTGCACTTTCCACCGCTGGGGTGGAACATTATTCTCATTTAGATCCATCTAAACTGCTTTACTTGCTGGTTTTGGATGTAAATTTAGGCACCGTCGTGCTCCCATTGTGGTCGCCAATTTGGTGTTGTTTATTTTTGCCTGAGGGTAATCTAGTATAGTGTTTAAAAGGTGTTTTGGTCATTTTGTGGTGTTTAGTGTTTAGTGTGAAGAGTAGAAAGATAAATAATCTGCCTACTAGTAATAAATTCTTATCACCCTCATTAATGAAAGTGGTTGGAGTATTTATACTTAATTACTGAACCATGGCTTATTGGATCAGGTCATGAAACCGGGTTGAGTTTAAGGACCCATTAGTAATATTTTTTTAAGTTGATTAACAACTAGCTTAGTTAAGAATTAATACATTTTTCATGTTCGGAATTTTATTATGGTGGTTTAGTCCGAATTGCCCTTCAGACTTAATCATATTACAGTGACTTAAATCTCCGAACTCATCAGAATCAATAAATCATCTATTTATTCAATGTAATATAACATGGAAAGTCTTGAAATATTTTACGGGATTATTTAGTATCGTAATTGGAAGACACGTGTCATTACCACATCTTATTCGAACATGGTTTTGGTCTACTGGAAAAGAGGTCCATATAAGAACCATTATTACACCTATAATATGTTAGGTCATAGTCTAGGAATAAAGCTTAGCACTAAGAGAGTAAATTAAGTCATGGAACATATTAATTATATAATCTCAAGTATAGATTGTGCGAATCTCCTAAAAAGATATCATCGGATTAAATCCATAAAAAGTGCTACATAGCCTTTGTTTTTAACACTTAAACACGCCAATATTGAGTTTTCCCTCAAACAGAAACTCCCATCAGGTAACATATCCAAGGTTAACACAGATGGATCTTGCTGATTGTCTGGTAAAGCTAGTAGAGGTAGTATAGTTAGAGATAACATATGAGATATATTCGCAGCTTTTAATAGAACCCATGTAAAGAAATATCCTATCATTGTTGAATGCATGGCTCTCATAGATGAGCTCATTTTATGTAAGAAAAATGAGATAAGTCTCCTAAACATTGAAATTTGCTCAAGGATTCTTATTGAAATTGTTAGGATATTCAGTGTATTAAGTTTCCTTGTATAGGCCTCTAAGTTATCTATATATTGAGAGCCTTAATATTGGTAAATTCTTGAATTGCATATCTAATGCATTAATAAAACAAAAGGGAACATTTTCTAATAAACACAAAACCCTAGCCGCTTCCTGCGGCTGCTTCTCTATTTGTTTTTAACAAAGACAACAAGTGAGATGCTACATAGAACATGTGCATGTTAACATGGTATCAGAGCACGTGTGATTTTGGGAATTCTGAACATTCTCAACAAAGATGGTTGTCAATAAAGTCGTGGTTAGTCAAATCCCTGATGAATTAACAATGCAGATTGCTGCCATTCTGAGAAATGGTCTCTGAACACAACAACAAATAACTAACCCCGAGAATTCATCCCTAGGGATTAAAATCAGTGGTGACAACTATGCCCTATGTGAAAACCTGATGAAGAAAGAGATTGGGGGAAGGGGAGAAGTTCTCACATTACAGGGCAGCCGACACCTCCATCCAAAACTGACAAAACATATACAAGGTGGGAACAAGATGATCAATGTGTTTTCACATGGATTATCCAGAATCTTGAATCCATCTTGGTGAATAATGTCTTGTAATATCCCACTGCAAAATCCTTCTGGGATGGTTTACCCACCACATACAGTTCTTATACAGATTCGTTACAGGTATTTGACCTTCATAAGAGGGCTAATTCATTAAGGAAAGGGTCTGATGCACTAGAATACTTGTGGAACAAACTGCAGAACATCTGGATGTCTATAGATAGGCGAGATCCGAACCCTATGAAAGACCCAGAATACATTCAGATCTACAATAAGAAAACTCAAGAACAAAGACTCTATCAATTGCTAATGGCGATTAATGACAATCTGGAACCAGTCAAGAGAGATATCCTGAAAAAGGATCTTCTTCCTTCCGTGGAAACAACATATGCTACAATACGAATGGAAGTGGCCAGGCTTAATATACTAAAATCAAGTTCTTCTGATAGTGACTCGATTGAAATTGGAATGTTTGGCTGCTAAAGATTATGCACAGAGGTTTAAATTTTGATCCAAAGAGAAAGAAGATAAATCCAAGTTGTATTGCACTCATTGTGGGATGAAGAAACATACTAAAGAGACATGTTTCCAGCGGGTTGGCTATCCAGAATGGTGGGAGGACGGTCATAAGGAGAAAAATAACCAGTGTTTCAGATCTAATGTCAAAGGGGTTTCGTCTACAAGTGGCGGTGAAGATCCTACTAAAAATGAGCAAGGAAGTGGTACTGGTTTTGGAGGAATGGCGGCGAACTCCTATGAAAAACTTGGAGGTAAAGATTTTGAGAAATCAATGAATTGGATCTTTGATTGCGGGGCTACGGACACCATGTCTTATGATCCTAAAGACTTTGGTGACATGTCATCTCCAAAGAAATCCCATATTGAGACTGCTAGTGGAGAAATTTGTGAAGTCAAAGGGGGAGGTTCAATTAATTTTTCGGAAAAAATGGAAATTAAAAACCGCCTCTACATTCCTTCACTATCTTTACGGTTATTATATGTTAGTCAAGTGACAAAACAACTTAACTGTGTGGTTCTTATGTATCCATTTTTTTTCATTTTACAGGACATTCGTACGAAGGAGATCATTGGGCGTGGTACTGAACAAGGAGGTCTCTATTATGTTGATGACGTAGTTCATAAGGGACATGCCATGCTTGCTCACGGAAAAACCGAAAGGCAACTTTTGTTATGGCACCGACGACTCGGTCATCCTTATTTTAGTTATCTTAAGAGTTTATTTCCTAGTCTGTTTTTGAATAGTTCCATTCATGAGAAATGTGAAACCTGCATTCTTGCAAAAAATCGTAGGGTCTCATTTAATCAAAGTAATACTAGAGTTGATTATGCTTTTTCGTTAATCCATTCTGACGTTTGGGGTCCAGCACCAAATTCCACTAACAATCAAATCAGATACTTTGTCTTATTTTTGGATGATTTCTCAAGAATGACTTGGATATACTTCATGAAACATAAATCGGAAGTACCAGAAATATTTGTTTGTTTTTACAAAATGATTTTGACTCAATTTGAAAAAAAAATATACAGATTCTCCGTTCAGATAAAGGAACAGAGTTTGTCAACCAAACAATGCATAATTTTTTCAAAACAAATGGTCTTATCCATCAAACCACTTGTCCAAACACACCTCAATAAAACGGTACTTCAGAACGAAAAAATCGTACTTTACTTGAAAAAACTCGTGCTATTATGATTGAATCTAGAGTTCCTCATTCTCTTTGGCCAGAAGCTTTTGCTACAGGTACGTATCTTGCAAATCGTCTACCAACCCGATGTCTAGGAAATAAAACTCCATTACAAGTGCTTGTCACCCAAGTTATACAATTCCATCTGTTATGACCTTACCACCTCGTGTCTTTGGTTGTTCGGTGTTTGTTCATATCCCGAAAACTAGTCAAAATAAACTTAATCCTTGTGCTGAAAAAGTGTGTATTCGTTGGATACAGTGTTCATCAAATGGGATATCGGTATTACAATCCAGTTACTCGTCGAATCCATGTCACCATGGATTGTGACTTCTTAGAATCCTATTATTTTTTTGACCACCAATCTCGTGCTCAGGGGGAGAAATTAAGTGAATCACTCGACTGGTTGCTATATGAAAGTTACTTTGAAGATGTGCCGACAGAGTCGGTAGATGGCGCCACCGAACACGTCTCTTCCAACATAAAGGAGACTGACGAGGTAGTTCTTACCACCAATGATTCTCCCGAATATAATGTCCAACAAAACATAAATGCCATGGATACTACCAGCGAATCACCCAAAGACAATGTTCATCAAGAGGTAAACAATTTACAATGTCAAATTCACAAAATGCTATTGACCATGACATTTCAAGAAGTTCATTTGTTGAAACTCAAACTCCGGTTCTTCTCCCAAGAAAAAATAGAGGGGTTCCTCCTGACCGGTATTCACCGGAACACGTTCCTCGTGCTTCTACATATCTGGTAAAAACGGACAGGAAAGGAATGACGAAGATTGCAAAGGTGTTTTTAGCTACTATTCTCTCTGAACAAATCCCTAAAACAACTTAAGATGCTAAGAAGATGATTGAATGGCATGAGGCAATGAATACCGAAATAAAAGCTCTAAAAAGGAATGATACATGGAAGAATTATGTGTTACCACAAGGGAAGAAAGCAGTCAGGTGTAGATGGGTGTTTAATATAAAATATAAATCTGATGGCACAGTTGAGCGACACAAGGCAAGATTGGTTCCCAAAGGATATACACAAACATATGGTATAGACTACTCTGAAACGTTCTCTCCGGTTGCAAAGATTGACACTATCAGAGTTTTACTTTTAATAGCCGCGACTAAAGATTAGCCTCTTCATCAATTTGATGTAAATAATGCTTTCTTACTTGGAGACTTGGAAGAAGAGGTATATATGGAACCCCCACCACGGTTCTCTGATGGTTTTCAAGAAAATGAGGTATGCAAACTGAAAAAGGTATTATATGGGCTCAAACAGTCTTCGCGTGCTTGGTTTGGGAGATTTACAATGGCAATGAAGCAGTATAGCTACAAACAGAGTAATGGGGATCATACCTTGTTTTACAAAAAGAGAGGAGAATTAGTCACTTGTCTTATAATATATGTCGACGATATGATTATAACGGGGAATGACGAAGAAGAAATTAGCTCTCTTAGAAAAAATCTCTTCAAGGAGTTCAAAATGAAAGACCTTGGGGGATTGAAGTATTTCCTAAGAATCGAGGTTCTTAGGTCAAGAGGGGGGATTTATATCTCCCAACGGAAATATATATTGGTTTTATTAGTTGAAGTTGGCATGATGGATTGCAAACCAAATGACACTCCTATGGTTGTGAATCACAAATTAAAGATAATTGAAGGGGCCAGACCAGCGAATAAAGAAAGGTACTAAAGGTTGGTGGGAAAATTGATTTACCTGGCTCACGCTCGACCCGACATTGCATATGCGGTGGGAGTAGTTAGCTAGTTCATGCATGATCCTCATGAACACCATATGGAGGCAGTAATGAGGATTATTCGATATCTCAAAGGCACCCCAAGAAAAGTCATATTTTTTAAGAAAAATGGACACCTTGATGTTGAAGTATTCACAGATATTGATTGGGGAGGGAATCCTAACAACAAACGATCAACTGCTGGCTACTTTACTCTTCTTGGAGGTAACTTGGTGACTTGGAGGAGTAAGAAACAGAAAGTAGTATCATTGTCAAGTGCTGAATCAGAATTTAGAGGAATCGTTAAGGGGATTACCGAGATACTTTGGTTAAAGAAGATAATGAAAGAAATCAGATCCCCTCTGAAGTGTCCAACTCAGTTAATATGCGATAATAAAGCTGTGATTAAGATTTCAGAGAACCCGGTACAACACGATAGAACAAAGCACGTTGAAATAGATAGGCACTTCATAAAAGAAAAGATTGAAGATGGGACAGTCGAACTTCCGTTTGTTAGATCCGAAGACCAACTGGCAGACATCCTGACAAAAGCAGTTGCTGCAAGAACATTCGAATCATTTTTATCCAAGTTGGGTATTGGTGACCCCACTACACAACTTGAGGGGGAGTGTTAGAATATTCAGTGTATTAAGTTTTCTTGTATAGGCCTCGAAGTTCTCTATATATTGAGAGCCTTACTATTGGTCAATTCTTGAATTACATCTCTAATGCATCAATAAAACAAAAGGGAACATTTTCTAATAAACACAAAACTTTAACCGCTTCCTGCGGCTACTTCTCTCTTTGTTTTTAACAAAGACAACAACTGAGATGCTACATAGAATATGTGCATGTTAACAAAAATATTTTTTAAAGGAAAAGCCCTTTGGTATTTGGCTCCTCTTATTGAATGCTACATGAAATTTATCACGTACAGTATGATTATTGTCCATATTTATTAAGATAACAAAATCAGGTTGTAGTTTGGCTTGCCAAATAGACTCTTAAATGTAAACCAATATTTGATTACCATCCAAACCAGGATCCTCCCCAACTAAGAGCTATTACATTTCTCGAAAACGTAGAAGTAGAGAGTAAAAGACTAATAGTTTCATCTTAAATATGTCTATCAAAGCTATAAGGTATTCAATGTACTGCCTCTTTGGTTCAAGCTCTATTGAAACTCTATATGATAAGGAATTTTCATTAAGTTCTTCCTCGATATATTTGGTTCTAGTTGACTTCATCTTCAGTCTACCACACAAAACCCAATGATTAACATATTATATTTCACATCTATCATTCGTAATCATATGCTACTAGATGAATTATGACTAACAACCAAACAAAGCACGTTATCATACTTGACTTTTTCTCGATTGTAGAATTTTGATATTTTTCATGAAATTATCATTCAAAAGAATTAAGCCTAAGGAAAAACCAGATAAAGGACTAGAAAACTCAAATAAATTATCGGTATTTGAAATCTGTGTCATGAATAATAATATTTGATTTGCGCTAGAAAATAAATTTATCGTCAAGAATTATATAGTATAACATAGGATATGAAGATCTTTTGTCCATATGGAATATAAACAAAATTTGACTCTTCATCCAATAAAAAAACATTCATTTTTAACTCTTTCTTTTATATAAATATATAAACCAACCCGTCTTCCTTGTACAATCATCTGATGAAGCAAAAAAATTAGTTATGAAAAAAATCTTTGATTTTGTTTGTGGATGCGACTAGTACCATTCATTAGCCTAATTTAAAAAAAATATAGAGAATATGATTTCGTGAAATTCATTAAAATGAAATTACATGTTCGACTTTCAACAATGGAGTTTGAAGATTCTATCCATAATTAAATTTATCTGCGAAGCACTATTAAACTGAACTAAAAAAATCAGTCATCGTTTCAGCCATAAAAAAAATTCGAACTAAAAAATATTTAAAAATCAGTTTGTTTTAAAAGAAAAAATAAAATTTTAATCAAAATGAAAAACGGTTAAAAAAAATCAAATCAAATTTTAACTTTTGAATTTTAACTTTAAACAAAAGTGTGTATCTTTCAATTTTTTACTAAAAACTTCTTTAATTTTTCTTAAATGATGCTTTCATATTCTGCACAATTTCATTAGTATTATTGTTTAAATATAATTTTTATAGGTATTTTTTATTTTTAATTAATGGTAGTTAGTGGTTTCATTAAACATGAATCAAACAAAATCCAATCATTCTAAAATATTGTTTAATCATTTACAGTGAGAACTATTGAGAATTTCGTCCACTCAAACCCAATCATATTAAAATAACATTTTGATAATATAATTTTCTTGATTAGATTGCAAACTTTTTGTAATGTGACTAATGAAATATAGGCACGTAACTTTTTGGAGATTTTGGTGATGAAGAGAGATCTTGCGAAGAAAAAAACGTTGATAGGTATAGCAGCTAAAATGATTATTTTATTTATATGTTTGTTATAGTTGGTAGGTATAAATTAAAAAAGAATATTTGGATGAATGAACGCACCTACCAGATAACTTAAACATGTGGTGTGTTGGACTATCTTTTCGTAGTGTAGGGCTAAAACCACACCAAGCGACCACCATCACCATGAGTAGAGGTGTCTAATGGTTCAGGAACCATGGTTTAAAGCTGACAACCTGCTTAAGAACTGGCGGTCTACCTGCGAAACTGGCCCATTAGGACTGCAACCCGCCGAGACCGCAACCCGCCGAGACCGCAACCCGCCGAGACCGCATAAGGAGCAACCCGCCGAGACCGCAACCCGCCGAGACCGCAACCCGCCGAGACCGCAACCCGCCGAGACCGCAACCCGCCGAGACTGCGAAACCACGGTTTATTTGTAAAAAACCGGTGGTTTATTGGTAAATATTATGCTGATTTTATTTATTTTATATCCAAAATGTTATATTTAAAAAATATTGAGATTGAATATTATTATAGAATTATTATTACATTTTTGTTAATATTAATTTGTTTTGGTTATTAATATTTTAAGTGTTGTAATTATTATATAGTCTAAAATTTTAAATATTACTTATGTTATTATCATATTTTGAATATTATTATTATTATGTTTTTATATCTAATACAAAGCAAAACTATATCTTATCATGTTAAAATATTACAAATTCTACGGTTATAATTTTAATATTACATTTTGATTACTATTGTGATTTGGTTTTAAATTTTACAAGTGTTTGATATTATTTTTTAAACCAAAATTAGATCTTATGAAGTTATAAGTATTTCATAATACATTTGTTGTTGTTATAATAAAAGGTAAAGTCATTTTTGGATAATTTAGCCGTTCACAGTTTATACTCGTGCGGGCCAGGAGTTGTACAAATGTTTTCAAATTACAATACAAAATAGTAAAAAACTATTACAAACATCATTCATCTTCAGCTTCGTCTTCTTCGTAAGTAAAATCTTCGCCGTCAGCTTCGTTTTCTTCCGCAATTTCTTGTTCAAGTATATCTTCGTAATCATCCGGATAATCTTCGAAGATGTCGTCTACGTTCACTTCGTCTCTGAACTCTATGTCTTGCATCCTTTTATCCGCCGCTGTCCAATCCTTAACTGCCACAAGCACTCCAAGTGCTTTGCCCGTCAATCTTGTTCTCTTAGTCGTGTATTGCAACCTCGCTTGGCTGAAAGCACACTCACTTGCAACTGTAGACATAGGTATAGCATAAATCTCTTTAACAATCATGCAAAGAATAGGAAACTCTTCAGTTTTGGTACCCCACCATCGTATGATATCTTCAATACCTTGGTCTTGATAATTCGTAAAGTCAAACCTAGTGGTCCAATATCTATACAACTCATTATCAGATTGAGGGGTTTCTGTAACATTGTTGTTTCGTAACATTGCCAATCGAATATAGTTAGTATTTCTCCCTCTACCCCTATTGTTACTACTGCTTACATTTGTAGATGTATTTGATCTATATCTTGCAGCATACTTATCATAGATATTATACAAACTATCATATATACCGCTAATATATCCTTTAGGGTCAATTGGTTCGGTCGGTGGTATATCTGTAGGAAACCGTACAGCTTTATAAAAGCAATCAACTAGCAATTCAAATTTTTCTTTTCGTGAAAAAGGATCTAAAAGGCAAGCAAATGAATAACTATCAGGGATTGGATGAAAATACTTTGTGAACTTATATTCCATTCCAGGCACCATGTCTACGCATGCATAATGTGATCTAAATTCATCCATATGCATGGCAAGATTAGCAATCGTGAAAAGGGCCAAATGAGCATTAGGTTGATTTTGTGAAGAAAAGGTTAGGGTGTTTTCTTTAAAAAGTCTTAAAAATCTTAACATGTGTGCACAAAATTTCCAATGATCTGGTTCAATTGGTGTTTCACGATATGTATTATAAAGCGTCGATATCTCTTCTTTAAAAACATGCGCACGTGCAAGCATTGTGTAAGTAGAATTCCATCTAGTTTCGACATCTAATAAAAGTTTCTTATATTTTTTCCCATTTGAAAGAACAAGTGTTTTAAAAGCTCTTTTTTTAGCAGCGGATGTCGAGCAAAATAGGATCCCATTTTTTATAGGGGTAATATAATCACCCTGAACCTTACGTATTCCTTCTTTCGCAATTAATTGAAGTACGTGGCATAAACATTTGGTGTGAAACAATTTTGGAAAAGGAGGATTGCAATCTGCTATAAGATATGATATAGCACTAATATTAGAAGATGCATTATCCAACGAAATAGACATAATCTTGTTTTTAATGCCATAAACATTCATGCATTCAGTCATACTCTCCCTAATTATTTGTGCGGTATGCTTCCCAATTGATTCAAACCATATAATTCTCCTTTGGAGGACCCATTGGGCGTCCATCCAATGGAGGGTAACACATATCATATCTAAATCAGTAAAAGTAGCTATATCACTAGTAATCGAAACATTCCATGGCAAAGTCTGCATAGTTTGAATAATCTCTTTTTTTCTTTGTAAATAATATTTAAAGGCTAGCGATCGCAAAGAGGTACGTGGAATGCGTGTTGCCTGTGGGTTTACCCCAACTTGCATCCAATTTTCGTATCTCCAAGAATCCCCAAAACTAAATGGTTGTAAACTACCGACTGCATAAATCATTGTTGCTTCCCTATACGTATCGTGGTTAAACTCAAAAGGAAGACCTGTTTGAGGGTTCGTGCAAACATTAGTTGGGTTAGGTTTTGTAGGATCATATATTTCATGTTTCGATAAATGTTTTACCATAGTGCTAGTGCCCATATTTCTAGATCCACTTACGTGAAGATAACGTTTATTGCACTCTTTACAAATACAATACAAACCATCTTCTGATAGAGTATAGTGTTTCCAAATCCAAGATGTTTTCTTACGAGATCCCCCCCCACTAGTACTTCCACCACCACTTTCGCGGGAGGAGAGTGTGTCAACGTGAGGGAATTCTGTAGAAAAATCATCCATGGTATTGAGATCCACATTAGATGGTGCGTTTATCCCAGTATTTCTACGTTTTGAATTCATTTTAAAACTAATAACAGTTTTTTTTTTCAAATATGCAATAAAATACTAATAATAAAATCACAATTTAGACTAATAACAAGATATAACAACTAAATTTAGACTAATAACAAGATAGAACAACTAAATTTAGACTAATAACAACTAAGAAACAATTTGCGGAAAAACAAAAATCAAACAATTTCGAAAGTAGGAGTAGAATAAGTAAAATAACTAATTGTAGTTTTCTAGAACTTATCGAACAAATAGATAGATTTAGAGAGAAGTAGAGAGTTGTTTGAGAGGTGTGAGTATTGGTGTTGGGGTCTCCTCTACTTATAGGGGAGACCCAAAAAAAAAAAAAACCGAAAAAACAAAAAAAAAAAAATCGCCCGGACCATCCGGATGGGCGTCCGGATGGTCCGGACACATGATCCGGGGCATCCGGACAGTTTCGCCCGGACGCCCGGACAGACAATTCGGACCATCCGGACGCCCATCCGGATGGTCCGAATGGAACCGGGGCATCCGGACGAGCAACCAACGGCTAGTTGGTTTGAACTAGCCGTTGGTTGAACCGGGGCATCCGGACGATCATCCGGATGCCCCGGTTCAACCAACGGCTAGTTCAAACCAACTAGCCGTTGGCAACGGCCAAAAGCGGACCATCCGCACGCGTGGCCGGATGGTCCGCTTGATGACGTCATGCTGACGTCATCAAACGGCTAGTAGAAAAAAAAAAAAAAAAAACACAAAATTACCCTATAAATACACCCTACATCCTCCTATATTTTTCACTACAAATCTCTCCCTCTCCACTACAAATCTATCCCCTCTCTCTACTACACTTCTCTAAATTTTTTTTATATTTTTCAAACTCTATTTAAATTTCAGGTTTCGCAAATGTCTTCGAAAACAAAAAAGAACGCTCGTAAACCAACCACTTCCGAATTGAGAGAGGTGGAAGAAATGTTGTTGCATACCATGGAGCAGGAGGCAACGGAGAGCGAGACTATCGAACATCGCCCCGAGGGGGAGATTCGCATCCGTAGTAATCAGCAAGGAGGTCGAGGTGTAACAAAAATTTGGTCTGGTATGTTTCTGAACTACGAGGAACTGATCCAAATAGAGGGTATGCAAAAATTTTTCAAACTTATTGAGCCTACTAATGGCCAAGGTTGGATGAATCTAGCTAGATTCAAATGTGATTGGTATATAGAACTAGTGCGAAGGTTTTATTCCACGGCTAGATTAATCGAAAATGATCCAAGAGGTTTAGGAATGAATACTTTGATTGATGGTAAAGACATTAGTTTTTTTGAAACTGATTTCTACGATCTTTTTTCCGTTCCAACCCATGATATCTATACCGGTAATAAATTACCTCCCATTAGTTATCGCCCTACGATATGGAGTGCTGATTGGCCTTTGTCTTACGAAGAAGCGGTAGAGATTCTTACTTGTCCTGGTGCGGAAGCTCCGAAAATTAGCGGTAAATTTCGAGCCATGCGGGGTAATTTGGATGGTATTGGGAAATTAGCTTTGAAATTGGTAAATAGTATATTTCTTCCACCTAGTAACAATGATTCGCAGCTTTCATATATTCAAACATTTGTTACTGCTTTTATGATTCGAAATCAGGGAATAATTAATTTACCCAGCTTGATGATTCGAAATATGGCTGCGAGGTGTGGTACGGATAAACTACCTTATGGGATGATATTGAGTAAATTGCTTGTTTCGAAAGGAGCTGATGTGAGTATGTACACTCCGGTGAAGGTGAGGCCGACTAGTGCTATAGGTAGAAACTCTTTGCGTTTGCAGGAAATATACTCTTGGGATGGAGAGTTGATTTCGAAATTAGAGGCATGGAACCACCATAGAGAAGACTTGAATCAGATATATATTGCGAACGGTCTTACAAAACCGCCAAATCCACCTACTCAGTATCGAGTTGAGGCTGAAGTGTCTTTCGATCCAAATGCTAGTGGTTCTTCGCGAGTACCGCCACAACAAAGACGAACCGATCGCGAATTTGCTGAGTTTGCGCATACTCAACAAATGGTTTGGCATGATGATTTTACAAAATGGCAAGGTGAATTTCAAAATTGGCAGGGGGGGGGTAAATGACCAGCTTAGCCAGATACAGCAGTGGCAAGTAGGGGTGAATGATCAACTTGGTCACCTCGAGCAGTGGCATGGTCAATACGAGCAGTGGCATGGTCAATACGAGCAGTGGCATCATGGACAAGATCAATGGAATGAGCGATTTGCAAACTCTCAAGCCCAACAGTCGGAGTATATGCGACAGATGATGGAGAACATGCATTTGCAAGGTCAACCACCTAACAACAACAACGATGAAGCTCCTTAGTTTTTCGCAATTGATTTTCATTATCGTTGTAATGTTTATCTTTTTTATTTGATTGAACAACTATGTTACTTGTTTGGTTTTTATTTTTAATGAATTGTTTGTTTTGCTTCTATTTTTTATTAAATGTTATTTAAATCACTTACCTAGCTTTCAATTTTTATTTTGTTCTTTACAACTTACAAGTAATTTATGTTTATGCATATAAACTTCTAATATTGAATAGTTCGAAAATACAATAAACTATATAATTCATCTAACCATAAACACTTCAAGCTTGAAAGAATCTAAAGAATCACCTAATAATTTAAAATTTTAATACAATTATATGTCTAATAGGTATATATTATTTAATAGTAATATATTATTCAAACGTATCAAAATCAAATTACAATTATTTTTTTAAAATATAATTGATGATTATAAAATTTTGATTAAAATGATAACATATTTAAATTAAAATACATGAAATAGAATAATTAACTCAATTATTGAAATTAGATTCAATTAACACTTACAAATTAATTTTAAATGACATTATAATATATTCTGATAAACGGTTCTTAAATGGTTAAATGGTTTGGCTGATGGTTTGAACTGGTAAACGGTTCTTAAATGGTTCGTCTGGTGGTTTGAACTGGCGGTTTAACTGTGAAACTGGCCCATTACGACTGCAACCCGCCGAGACCGCAACCCGCCGAGACCGCATAAGGAGCAACCCGCCGAGACCGCAACCCGCCGAGACCGCAACCCGCCGAGACCGCAACCCGCCGAGACCGCAACCCGCCGAGACCGCAACCCGCCGAGACTGCAACCCGTGGTTCAGACTTAAACGGTGCGGGTTGGTGCTGGTTCAAACCGTTTGACACCTCTAACCATGAGAGCTTCTCTTCATAATGTGGGCTCCATCAACTAACAATTTAATAGAATTACTTACGTAGTTATGTCGATTTTGTTAATTATTGGTTTAATTCAAATTAAGCATAAAATTATGAAGTTAATAATTTTCGGTTAACATTTTTCATGGATTTTTCTAGATTAAATAGATGTATGCGGATATCATAAAGCGTAGAATCATATAGCTACCGTACCGTAAAAACGTAGAAATGTCTTTTATATTTATCAAGTTTGGTTTACAATTTATTTAAATATTAAATACAAGCTAATAAATTTAAAGAATAAAGTATTACTATTTTATTGGTAAAATCAAAATTTTGAGTTTGTAACTGGTATGATGAATAAATAATAAAGTAAATATATTTTTAAAGTTTTTAGGTTTAAAATATATGATTTAGTTTGTTTTTTTCCCTCTAAAATTTAATTTTAACTACTTTTTAGCTATATCTATTATCTATATTAGAATTAAAATAACACAAATGTAATTATGGAAACATTATATGGGCTACAAGCCATATGGAAACCGGCCAAAACAAAAAGTTCAAAAATAAAACATACCACTTGAATCAATGTTTGAAGCAGACTGGAACCATAGCCACCACATGAACACCTCTACTAGCCAGCAACAACTCTTTTTCTCTTTCCTCTCAATTCCGGAAATTGGCTATAATCAAAGCTATCTGATCTAGATGCTAGGCTTTCTTTTTTTATTCGATTCATCAATTAAAATCGAGCAAAAGAATGGGTTTGATAGAGATTGTAGGTGGCTAAGGAGGTGGGACTTATTGGAATCCAACTACCACATGAAAAATTTTATAAGCCAACAGACTAGCCATCACAACGAAAACTCTTCTCCTATTTCTCCTTGGATTCTGGAAATTAGCTACACTCAAAACTACCTGATCTTACTGTTAGGCTTCTTCAATGAAGAATGAGGTTTTGATAGTAGATTGGTGGTAGCTAAGGAGTTGAGACTTACCGGAATCTAGTTACCCTACCAATCATTCTTTTCTACATAATCTCTGATACCAATTCGTGAACTTTTCCTAGTAGTAGAAAACGGGTTCCTGAATGCGAGCAGTGATCTAAACTTCCGAGCCTACGTATGTTCTACCTTATCTCTAGATTCCAGTTTGTTGTAAACGTCGGGAGATGATGAGCTTAGGTAGGTAGGACCTTCAAATAATGAGGTAGTTTCAATTTTTTCTTCCATAATTAGGAAATAGGGTTCTTAGCTTTCTATGAGAATTTTGAGTTTCTTTTATTCACTTACATATAGCTAAAAATCTGTGATTTGGGCATAGTTTCCTTATTTGAGGAATTCTTCATTGGAAAATAATGAAAATTCCACTTCTCTAACCTCAAGTACTATAAATCATATAGAAGATGATTTCTTTTGTTACCGAATCAACCTCTTTAGTAAAATATTTTATAAGAACTTCACACAATGTCATTATATCACTTTCTCGTTTAAAGAGGACACTTGTGAGAAACAAAAAGTCAGAGGGACCCTTCAGAATGCCACGAAAAAAGGGATTAGAATACACCTGAGAGCTCCCACACCATACCTTCCACTACTGCCCCTCCACAACTTCGTGACGAATTTTCTGAGGAGATTGTTGAATCAGAGTCTGGGAAAGAAACTGGTTATGACATTCAAACCACAGAAATTAATCCTCCCTCTAATTCAGAGGGCGATGCTACGAAGAAACCGACTCCAAAGAAGAAAACGAATAAAATAAAATAAAATAAAAACCATCGCCCTTCCCGAGGACATTACCGCACATCTAAGTGTTAATATTAAGGATGTCCTCCATGAATACCTTATCGCACTCAATAATGTACAATATGAGTATCTCAACCAATCTGAGGCCGAGATTCTCAAGAAGTAGTGGGTTATCCCTAATAATGTCACTATTTGGTTACCAACAGTGGGAGAGACTCCAATTTCTTGTGGATAAACAAAACTTGTTGTCTACCTCGAGATTCTAAACTAGATCCTTCGGTTTCCGTTGGAACCAGTCGTGGTAGATTACTTCGAAATAATGATCTATGATCGATACAAGCAAGTCTGAACTTATGGTTTACTCTCCTATCGAGTATAATGTCATCAAGACCTGCCAAGATACCTCTACTAATACAATATTTTATCGTACAAAATGGTCTCTCAAAGAATCTTGTTCTGCATTTCTACTACCTTACCCTCAAACATTCTTTAGCGCTCATTGACGATCTCATCGAGGCTGATAAAATGTAGAAATAGTAATTTTTTTTATTACCGGTGATAGGGAGAACATGAAAGAAATTTATACAGAGAATCCCTTAAGGTTAAACCTCAAATGCAAGAGCACCACTAAGTAATATAATTTTTTATTATTATTTTGAAAGTAATTTTTCTTTAAATATATTAATCGCTTGTTGTTCTCCATAGATGTTTTGAGGTAACATAAGATACATAAAACTGCTACTGAGGATACATTTTTAAAACTAACTGAATGGGCAGAAAGAGAGTGGACCAATAAATTGCACAAGGCATTCATGCCTTTGGATTTTGTCCAGAGCCACCTATGGAAGCTTTCCTCGGACTCTATCGTAACTTCCAACAAATTGATGGAACCTCTTAGTGCAAGAGACATTGTAAAGAGGTTGGCTGCTCTAATGCATGCATTATGCTTCGTGTTCGAAATAGAGCGCAAAGCCGCCTACTGAAGAATAGTAAAAAAAAGTCTCAAGGTGGTTCCTCAAAAGATCCAAATAAAAAAAGTTCTAAAAGAGAACTGAAGAGAAAAGCTTCCGAAGTTAACCCCCATGACACCAAAGAAAACCAAGCTGAGACATACAAGAAGAAAAATAAGGGCTCATCGAAAACTCCTCTAACAACTATTATATAAAATGTGATTGATGTATCATCCTCAAATCGGAATCCAACTGCCAATGAAACAGAAAATGAAAATGAAGATCAAGACATTTACACATACCCTCAAGTTCAAGAGATCCAATATTACATTGTCAAAATTGGGAACCAAATTGTTGAAGCTACTGCGGATTACGCACTAACAGTGGTTAACAATCAACCTGATTTGCCTCAAAA
Organism: Limnanthes douglasii subsp. nivea; assembly: GCA_036936605.1. Taxonomy (NCBI): domain Eukaryota; kingdom Viridiplantae; phylum Streptophyta; class Magnoliopsida; order Brassicales; family Limnanthaceae; genus Limnanthes; species Limnanthes douglasii. The sequence goes on from JAUPFV010000001.1 coordinate 230,829,927, forward strand.
ATTAAGTCCATCTCCTCCTCGGGTCGCTCCTCGGATGCCTCTACCTTACATGATTTATTTCCTCCACATCCTCCAGATGAATCATCCGAGGACGTTCTCAAATTACTCACTCATTTTTTAAAACTTGAGAATGCTACCAACTGGAGGAGCTCGCAAATGATATCGTTTGGTGGAAATAGAAATCTGCTCACAATAAAAAGTGGGCTGATATTTGCAACCGTAATCTCATTAAACTATTCCAATCCTGCACAATAAATAGATCAGAATTCTATAATCGGTCCATTCAGATAAAAAGATGTCTAGGTTTTCAAGGATGATTCTGATATATTTTTTGCATTTGATTCCAGTGAATCCGTGTCCTAAAGAAGCTTTTTTCACAATCCCAAGCAAATCAGAAGAATATGAATCTGAAGATAATAAAGATAAAAAATGAGGTTCTTCAAATATAACAAAATAATCCTCGGAGAGCAGCTCGGATAATGCACCTAATGATGGTCAAGGAAAATATGAAGAGTTGCATTTATTGTATTTGATGTTTTGTTTTTTGTTTGTTCGTTGTTTCGTGATCCTCACAACTTTTTCATGTGTTCGTTTTATTGGGCAAGTGGTTGTAATTGTGAGTGTTAGACATTCATCATTTTTTTGTTAAACAATGCTAAGTAATTATTTTTATTTTTATTTTTAAGTAATATATTCCTAGAATAAATTAATCTGGCTCCCATATGTAAGCCTCGTATATTACTTTGACAAACGTTAGCACCTCAAATTTCATCACCACTCAAATTGACACTTCGAACAATGATTTAATGAACGTTAGCACCTCGAATTATATCACAACACCAATTAACATTTTGAGAAATGCTTTAATGAACGTTAACAACTCGAATAAATTACCATATGAATTAACACTTCGAGCAATGCTCTAATGAACGTTAGCACCTCGAATTATATCATCACACAAATTAAAACTTCAGGCAATGCTTTAATGAACGTTAACACCTCAAATTATATCACCATACAAATGAAAACTTCGAGCAATGCTTTAATGAATATTAGCACCTCGAATTATATCACCACATAAATCACACTTCGAGTAATGTATTAATAAATGTTATCACATTAAATTATATCACAACATAAATTCACACTTCGAACAGTGTTTTAATAAACGTTAGCACCTCGAATTCTACCATCACACAAATGGACAGTTCGAGCATTTTTTTATAAACATTAGTACCCCAAATTCTACCACCACCCAAGTTGACACTTCAAGCAATATTTTTAATACACGTTAGCACCTAGAATTATATCTTTTTAAATTACCACAAAGATGATTAGTTCTTGTGTCATTTAAAAAATAATAAATTTATCATCATTTAAGAAAAAACAATCCAATTAAAAGATATTTTATTTATAACTCCGGGTATATATGGCACCTCATTAAAACCTTCTCGGGCCACCAAGAGAGGAAATAGTATGCCAATATACAAGCTGTAAAAATAAGAAAAGAACAATATCATAAGCGTACTAAAAATTACTCACAATAAAACTTTAAATGCTCAATGTTCCAAGGATGCTGCAAAAGTCTCCCCTTTATTTTATCTTAGAGGCGATACGTGTCTGGTTTAATCCTTTCTACCAATGAATAAAGTCCTTCCAGTTTGGATCAATTTTCCCAATCTTTTATCCTTCGTACGCAAGAAAACCTTTCTCAAAAGCCTTATCCCCTACTTTGAAATCTCTTCGTTTTACCTTTGCATTGTAGCGACTTCTCATCAAATTTTGATAATGCATCAAATTCAAATGTGCCTTTACACGCTTTTCCTCAATCAAATCAAGCTCTGTTCTTCTTGTCTCCTTGTTAACATCCTCATAATAATTGAGTACTCTATAAGATGGAAGAGTTGACTCAACTGGACTTATAAAATCCATCTAATACACTAAAGCAAAGGGAGTCTCCTGAGTTTCCGCTCTAGGTCTCGTTCGGTAAGCCCATAGTACCTATTAAAGATAATTAGGCCATTTCCTACTTGCACCCATCAAATTTCTCTTTAATCCTTCTAAAATAGTTATGTTAGAAACTTTCACCTGAACATCTGCTTGTGGATGAAACGGTATTGAAAAACAATGTGTAATTCTCCTCGAATTACAAAAAGAAGTCATTTCTTTATTATTAAATTGTGGCCTATTGTCTGTAGTAATCTTTCGAGGAACTCCTAATCAACAAAAAATATTAAACACAATGAATTTTATAACATCTTTAGCTATTGTCCCCAACAATGATTTGGCTTTAGCCCACTTTCAAGAATAATCTACTGCCACTATAATCGTTTGTCGTCCTCCCTAAGTCATAGGCAATGGTCCTACTAAATCTAATCATCATCTATTAAATGGGACGACCTCGGAAACCAAAATTGATGGTACAACTGGCTTATGAATAGAATTTTCAAACCTTTGGCAAGCACCGCAACTTCATACTAAATTTTTAGCATAATTCATTATTGAAGGCCAATAGTATCTTGCCAACAAAACCCTTCTTATGAAAGCCTCAAATCCACAATGAGAAGTGCCATCCCCATCATGCAGCTCAGATAAAACTTCTTGAGATTCATTCTTGCCCAAACATCACAATAATGACAAATATTCTTTAATTTTGGAAAACCCACCTCACACTATGGTGTCCAAGTGAATTCCTTTGGCCGCCACAACACTTGGAAAAAGGGGCCCATTTATCAAAAAATCGAGAGATGAATCTGTTTAGAGCAGCCAACCTTCATGTCATAATTTGCACCTCCTTAATTTTCTAAGGTGGGGTCATCGCTAACAAAGCCTTTAACTCGTGAAGATATGCTTCTATTATCTTTTTCACTTATGATATATCCCAAGAAATTTCCTTATAACACTGAATGTACACTTCTTTGGATTTAACTTCAATTGAATAGCTCTGAGATTCCAACAGATTTCTTCCAAATCTTTTAGATATTTTTAATCTGATTGGGTTGTAACTAACATATCATCAATAAACCTCCATAATCTTTCCAATTTGAGAAGAAAATGTCTTGTTTACTAATCTTTGATACGTTGCCCCATCATTTTTAGACCAAAGGCATGACACTATAACAATGCAATCTTCGTTCAGTTATAAACGTAGTACTCTCCTCATCATTTGGATCTGATTATAACCTGCGAACGCATCCACGAAAGAAAGAATTTTATTCCCTTACGTTGAATCAACAAGTTGATCAATCCATGGAACATGAAATGGATCTTTTAGAAATGCCCAATTTAAATCTGTAAAGTCAACACACATCCTCCATTTCCCATTCTTCTTTTTATGAGAACTAGATTTGCAGTCCAACCTTAGATAAGTGATCCACCTCAGCCACAATCGCCTTATACTTTTCTACAGAAAAATCTCTCCTATTTTGAATGATGGGTATGACCTTAGGATTTAAATCCAAGCTATGACATATCACCTTGGAAGGAACCCATAAGACATCCTCAGTTTTCCAAGCAAATACATCTAAATTGTCAAACAAATACTTCAACAATTGGTAATGTAAAGTCAATAACAATAATGTTCTTATTCATAAATTCTTCCCATTAGGAAACATATACACCTCCACACTTCTCTTATTACTAACGGTCCCGGGGTCTCCCTCAAATCATCTACCTCTTCATCATCCGATGATAACCCCCTTGATTGTTATTCAGTCATATGATCGCTGGTAGTAATCATTCTGGTATGAAAAATTGTTGCATAACACTCTCTCGCCACTTGTTGATCACGTCGGACTACTCTGATGCGGTCGCCGATGATATACTTCAAGAATTAATGGACATTTAAAACAACAACGTGCATACTAGATAACCATAACCTCCTAAAGATAGCGTTATAGCTGGTCGAACATTTCACAACTATGAATAAAAATCCAACTTTCTTCTTAAAAGGTCATCTTCCCAATTAAACTTCACCCTAAAATTCCCCAATCACTTGTGTTGTCACCCTTGTAAATCAAATTATGGTGCGTTCCGATCAGATAATTGTAGCTGAATTACGCATATTCTCATACGTTGATTTAAACAACACATTCACTGAACTACCAGTATCAACTAAAATTTATCGGATCTCTGTTCCCATGATTTCCACACCGATCACGACTGCATCTTTACGTGGTCCAACTATACCCTCAAATCGTCTTCATCAAATATAATAAAAGGTGTAATATTCCTCCAATAAAGATAAGTGGACATTTTGCCTTTTAATTGAGTTATCAAACTCAATATATGTATTTTTCTGGAACTGTTGGTGCTTCCAGCCACAGTATTTCCCTAAAAAAGAGCTAAGGATTCAAAATACTCACACAAACTGTAAACTCTCCCATGGATCATTGGTTCGTTCACAACCAATATTAATCTTTCATCTAGGTCTAAATTTAAGTACTCTGAAGCGGCATTGAAATCCTCCTGCTTTATTAACTTCGAATCTACAATCAATCTTGTATTTTTCTGCTTTGAAGGTGTATTCATGACATGTTGCGCGGATGTACTCGGATTGTTCCAACTATTACCTTGTCTTTTAACAAATCCTTAACTTGTTATTTTCTATCAAAATCTGAATCTATTTCTTCAAAGTTATACAATCATGTGAGTTGAAATCGGCCCAATTTGATTATTCAAGGAGGTATCCTGCATTTAACCTCAAATGAGATGTTTCTAATATGTAATTTAGCATGATTTGCATGTTTAGATGCTGATTATTAAAATCATTTCCTATATTTAGGTGTTGTGCTATGTGTTTAAGGGTTCACAGTTATGTGACTCCATTATGTGCGCTTTAAAAAACATCTAGTGATATAAATATATGGTTACAAGATAGAATGTGACTATCATTATTATTGACACTTAGACTCTTGGTGTATAGAGTGATGACCTACATGTCGAGATATTTGTTTTGTTTCAGGTACATGAAGTTTGATTGGAATTTATCTTCCATAAAATGTCTAAGCACTAGATGGGATATATCACATCCTTGAACTATTTCAAACCAAAAAATGTATTATGGTATGACGAATTTAGGTTTTATCTAGTAAAATAGACGTCAAGTCTCACTGGTATACAATACAATGCGAGCATTTTGATGCTCATTTTTAGGATTGACTAAAGGACCTGGTATCCCACCTACGTGGGCAATGTCAGTTGACTCATGAAATAAAAGGATTTTGGGGTCTCACACCCTTAGAAACGGTTGTTGTATGTGTAGGTTAACCCATACTAGAGACTACTACACATATTTCCGGACGGTGATCATATATTGCATGATTTTGTTACTGTGCTAATACGCATCATATTCATACATAACTGGTTTTTCAATGTTGAAACATTTGTTCAATTTAATTTTGAGATATGATCTAGAACATACACTACCTAACTTGAAAGTACTTGCACTAGAGGTAATATATAGCACGATGGCGCCTACCATTTTTGCTACTGATTATGAAAAGTTTCATACATATAAATACTCTTGTAGAAACTCCAACTTGATAAATTCAACCATTTTATATTATATATATGATGATTATGTTTAAGTGATGTGAGTTTATTATATATTAGTATTTTAGGTAACATATTCTAAATTATTCAGATAAAATAGAAAAAATTATATGTTTATTTGGTAAGAACGCGTGGATATCTACCATGCTATAGTAATAGACTACTATTTATTAAAGAGAATCTGAATCCACCATATAGAGTGATGATACCTCATGGTAAATTCTTTAAAACAAATTATGAAATAGTTTTTATACAATTTTAAATTTCATTACCAATTTTTAGTGCTTCAATATTTCAGTTTTTCAAGTGGTTGAATATGGAATTCATGCAAATCAATAATTAATTTAAAGAGAGTGGTAAACATTCATAAGAATGTAATTTTAAATCTATTTACAGCGTCAAGTTTTAGACCTAAAATTAAAAAAATTAATCCTTAATTCAGAACGGAAGTGATAATTTTTATTTTTTGAGTGTTCACGACGAGTGTTAAAAACTAGAATGACTAATTGACTTCAGAAGATAATATTTTGGGCTCGATTATCCAATTTAGATTATTCGTTTTTTTATCTAAAATTTTGAGAGATCTATATGATTATTCAGTTGGAATTTTAAATAACCAAGTAGTTCAGTCAGAAAAATTTAGAATTGACCAATAAAGAAACTTAGAAATTGAAATTTGTCTGAGGAGAATATATATATTAAGTAATAAGAATAATTATAGGGTGAAGTTATTTACCCCATAACATCTTTTATTTCCCCCATAAATCCAAAAAAACTCTATCTTTATATTTCCTCCATAAAGGAAATACCAAGATTAACCCTTCCTTCACCCAACTCCACCAAACACCATAGATTCAAACGTTCAACTGCACCAATCTATGGTGTTCTTGACCAAACATCATAGATTCAAACCTTCATTAACTAATCTATGGTGTTCTTGACCAAACATTATAGATTCAAACACAATAAATTGGCGTTCGAACCAACGTTTTTTAGAGAAAATCTCAATTTCTGCAGTTTTTAGCGACAAGCAATTGATTCAGAAATACCGTCTCGGAATCAGTTGATTGTCGCTAAAAACTGCAGAAATCGAGATTTTCTCTAACAAAAAGTTGTTTCAGACGCGAATTTTCAAGTTACATTAATGTAAAGCATAAAAACAAGATTGCATTACTTTGTTCGTTGATTGAGCCTTGTTCTCCTGTTTGGTTTGGGTTTCTTCCTTTTCCATGATTAATCTTTGATAAAATTGAAGTTTTTTATTTTAGGGATTAATTTTATAGGGTAAAATCATATATGTTGGATTAAATTTGGGTTAATGTTGTGTTTCTTGCTATAAGGGTTTATATTTGGGTTAAGTCATCCACCTCAGCCACAATCGCCTTATACTTTTCTACAGAAAATCTCTCCTCTTTTGAATGATGTGTATGACCTTAGGATTTAAAGCCAAGCTATGACATATCACCTTAGAAGGAACCCATAAGACATCCTGAGTTTTCCAAGCAAATACATCTAAATTGTCAAACAAATACTTTAACAATTGGTAATGTAAAGTCGATAATAATAATGTTCTTATTCATAAATTCTTCCCATTAGGAAACATATACACCTCCACATTTCTCTTACTACTAACGGTCCTGGGGTCTCCCTCAAATTATCTACCTCTTCATAATCCGATGATAACCCCCTTGATTGTTATTCAGTCATATGATCGCTGGTAGTAATCATTCTGGTATGAAAAATTGTTGCATAACACTCTCTTGCCACTTGTTGATCACTTCGGACTACTTCGATGCGGTCGCCGATGATATACTTCAAGCATTGATGGACATTTAAAACAACAACGTGCATACTAGATAACCATAACCTCCTAAAGATAGCGTTATAGCTGGTCGAACATTTCACAACTATGAATAAAAATCTAACTTTCTTCTTAAAAGGTTATCTTCCCAATTAAACTTCACCTTCAAATTCCCCAATCACTTGTGTTGTCACCCTTGTAAATCCAATTATGGTGTGTCCCGATCAGATAATTGTAGTTGAATTACGCATCTTCGCATACGTTGATTTAAACAACACATTCACTTAACTACTAGTATAAACTAAAATTTATCGGATCTCTGTTCCCGTGATTTCCATACCGATCACGACTGCATCTTCACGTGGTCCAACTATACCCTCAAATCGTCTTCTTCAAATAGAATAAAAGGTGTAATATTCCTCCCATAAAGATAAGTGGACATTTTCCCTTTTAATTGAGTTATCAAAGTTAATATATGTATTTTTCTTGAACTGTTGGTGCTTCCAGCCACATTATTTCCCTCAAAAGAGCTAAGGATTCAAAATACTCACACAAATTGTAAAATCTCCCATAGATCATTGGTTCGTTCACAACCAATATTAATCTTTGATCTGAGTCTAAATTTAAGTACTCTGAAGCGACATTGAAATCCTCCTGCTTCATTAACTTCGAATCTACAATCAATCTTGTATTTTCCTGCTTTGAAGGTGTGTTCACGACATGTTGCGCGGACGTACTCGGACTGTTCCAACCATTACCTTGTCTTTTAACAAATCCTGAACTTGTTATTTTCTATCAAAATCTAAATCTATTTTTTCAAAGTTATACAATCATGTGGGTTGAACTCGGCCCAATTTGATTATTCAAGGAGGTAGCCTGCATTTAACCTCAGATGAGATGTTTCTAATGTGTAGTTTAGCATGTTTTGCACGTTTAGATGCTGATTATTAAAATCATTTCCTATATTTAGGTGTTGTGCTATGTGTTTAGTGGTTCACAGTTATGTGACTCCATTATGTGCGCTTAAAAAAACATCTAGTGTTATAAATATATGGTTACAAGATAGAATGTGACTATCATTATTATTGACACTTGGACTCTTGATGTATAGAGTGATGACCTACATGTCGAGATATTTGTTTTGTTTCAGGTACATGAAGTTTGATTGGAATTTATCTTCCATAAAATGTCTAAGCACTAGATGGGATATATCACATCCTTGAACTATTTCAAACAAAAAAATGTATTATGGTATGGCGAATTTAGGTTTTATCTAGTAAAATAGACGTCAAGTCTCGCTGGTATACAATACAATGCGAGCATTTTGATGCTCATTTTTTGGGATTGATTAAAGGACCTGGTATCCCACCTACGTGGGAAATGTCAGTTAACTCATGAAATAAAAGGATTTTGGGGCCTCACATCCTTAGGAACGGTTGTTGTATGTGTAGGTTAACCCATACTAGAGACTACTACACATTTTTCCGGACGGTGATCATATATTGCATGATTTTGTTATTGTGCTAATATATTCATACATAACTAGTTTTTCAGTGTTGAAACATTTGTTCAATTTAATTTTGAGATATGATCTAGAACATACACTACCTAACTTGAAAGTACTTGCACTAGAGGTAATATATAGCACGATAGCGCCTACCGTTTTTGCAACTGATTATGAAAAGTTTCATACGTATAAATACTCTTGTAGAAACTCCAACTTGATAAATTCAACCATTTTATATTATATATATGATGATTATGTTTAAGTGATGTGAGTTTATTATATATTAGTATCTTAGGTAACATATTCTAAATTATTCAGATAAAATATAAAACAATTATATGTTTATTTGGTAAGAACGCGTGGATATCTACCATGCTATGGTAATAGACTACTATTTATTAAAGAGAATATGAATCCACCATATAGAGTGATGATACCTCATGGTAAATTATTTAAAACAAATTATGAAATAGTTTTTATACAATTGTAAATTTCATTACCAATTTTTAGTGCTTCAATATTTCAGTTTTTCAAGTGGTTGAATATGGAATTCATGCAAATCAATAATTAATTTAAAGAGAGTGGTAAAAATTTATAAGAATGTAATTTTAAATCTATTTACCGCGTCAAGTTTTAGACCTAAAATTAAAAAAAAAATTAATCCCTAATTCAGAACATAAGTGATAATTTTTATTTTTTGAGTGTTCACGACGAGTGTTAAAAACTAGAATGACTGATTGACTTCAGAAGATAATATTTTGGGCTCGGTTATCCAATTTAGATTATTCGTTTTTTATCTGAAATTTTGAGAGATCTATATGATTATTCAGTTGGAATTTTAAATAACCAAGTAGTTCAGTCCGAAAAATTTAGAATTGACCAATAAAGAAACTTAGAAATTAAAATTGTATGAGGAGAATATATATTAAGTAATAAGAATAATTATAGGGTGAAGTTATTTCCCCCATAACATCTTTTATTTCCCCCATAAATCCGAAAAAAACTCCATCTTTATATTTCCTCCATAAAGGAAATACCAAGATTAACACTTCCTTCACCCAACTCCACCAAACACCATAGATTCAAACGTTCAACTGCACCAATCTATGGTGTTCTTGACCAAACATCATAGATTCAAACGTTCATTAACTAATCTATGGTGTTCTTGACCAAACACCATAGATTCAAACACAATAAATTGGCGTTCAAACCAACGGTTATTAGAAAAAATCTCTATTTCTGCAGTTTTTAGCGACAAGCAACTGATTCCGAGATACCGTCTCGGAATCAGTTGATTGTCGCCAAAAACTGCAGAAATCGAGATTTTCTCCAAAAAAAATTGTTTCAGACGCGAATTTTCAAGTTACATTATTGTAAAGCATAAAACAAGATTGAATTACTTTGTTCGTTGATTGAGCCTTGTTATCCGGTTTGGTTTTGGTTTCTTCCTTTTCCATGATTAATCTTTGATAAAATTGAATTTTTTTATTTTAGGGATTAATTTTATATGGTAAAATCATATTTGTTGGATTAAATTTGGGTTAATGCTGTGTTTCTTGCTATAAGGGTTTGTATTTGGTTAATGACATCTAAATATAATTTAGAAAGTAAAATGAGGGTAATCTTGTAAAAGCAAATAACAAATGTTTTGGAGAGTTTGAATTATGGAGGAAATAATATATTTGATGGAGGAAATAGCTTCACCCATAATTATGTTGCACCAAATTTGAGACTTTAAGTAAGCCTACTTTATATTTCAATTTATATTCAGGTCTTATGGATCTTTGATCCTTATTTAGTAAATACATTAAATCACCAAAATTAAGTGATGATAAAATACTTTTACATATAATCGTGATTTATTGTTATCTTATATATTTCTAAGATATTTGAAATTCATTTAGCCGATATATTGAATCGTCAAAATTAAGTGATGCTAAAGTATTGAGCACTTGTAAAATAAATTAATTGTATAACATGTATCTCAAAATTAAGGTGGGGAAATGTAGTTGGTAAAATTCTTTAGAACTCTTTGACTATCTCAAATATACATATATGATGGATACAAGAAAATATACCAAATAAAGGAAATTAAATGTATACGGAGCAGTGGAAATCTTTGTACAAATTTTTTAGTATTCATGAAGACATTTAATTCATATATAATTATTCATAAGATATTTTATTCATAGATATTTTGGCACCTCTATGCAAATATTTTAATATAGATAGAGTATGTTGACAAAGTTCAAGTAGTTTGTTATATCTATTCATAATGGTTACCACTCCACGAAGATATGAAAATAAAGTGAATAATGTCATGACTCAATTTTTGAATTTATACAGTTAAGATGTACAATAGTTCTTTATTAACCGAAGTTCGTAAGGATATCATTTGTAATATTAGCACATTAAGCTTTAATGTAGCCAAATCATTTTTTAAGAAATTTGTACGTATAAGGACGTCTAGTACAAGCAAAGCTTTAAATGTCTATCATTATGAATTGGATTATAATACAGCAATAATTGTCTTCATTTCAAATTAATTCCATTCTATAATATTTACTTTAGAAACCCATTATCCAATTTTAGATATGAGATCATTCGGCTATTTTAAGGATTGGGGAAAGTATTAAGTAAGCAACCTTAATATTGGGGAAGAATCAGAAATGATTTGTTTAGATTCAAATGATAAATATATTTGATCATTATGTTATAATCATCCCATTATTCCCATCTGCGAACTCAAAGCTCAAATTTTCACTTAGGATTAAGAAGTTGTAGTTGTTCATGAAGGACAAACTCAACATCCTCAATAAATGAAACAAAATTAAGTTAGTATAATACCTTACAGAAGAATTCAGTTTCAACTTTTGTAACGTGACGAAGAAGTTCCACAAGAACATTAAACAAATTATGATCAACAAAAGAATCGAATTCCAGCTTTTATAACTTTATAAAAAGTTCTAGAATAATAACATTAAAATATTTTATGTTGAAACAAAAGAATCTAAAGTTTAGTTTATGTAACAATATAAAGAGTTCCATACGAACATTAGATATATTACAATGTTAAGGGACAATTCAGTTTAAGGCTTTCATCAAATGACATTGAGTTTTTCAGTGTTTAATTGTGGACCATTGTAGCAAGAATGGAAATTGATGTAAGATAATTCAACTAAGATATTCATACGGTCTTACACCAAACGAGTTCCATTTATAATTCATATTTTTTAAAAAACTCTTTAAAAATAATCGTTGCATGACTTGCACACTTCATATACTTAAGCTTCATTAAGTGAATATTATGATCAATTCTTTCTGAATAGTAACATTAAGAAAACTTTATATATATATATATATATATATATGTGTGTGTGTGTGTGTGTGTGTGTGTGTGTGTGTGTGTGTGTGTGTGTGTGTGTGTGTGTGTGTGTGTATGTGTGTTAAAAAAATTTAAACAAAAAACCCTATTAATTAAGAATGATGATATGCAAAAATTAATTAATCTATAGGAAGATTAACATGTTTGTGACAATCATTTTTAGATCTAATAGATTCAATTGTCTGTAATAATTAGAAATTCATATATGATACTAAATGCAAGTGCCTTATAAGTCATAATCTATCAAAGTTATAGTATTTTTTATTATGAATCTCATGAATCCAGTAGGAGGGGATTTGGATTTAAAATTATTTGTCGTATTAATTATCATAAGTTACAGTAACTTGTTGCATATCTTCAAGAAATTTCATATATTGATATTAAGTCTGAAAACACATATTAACGACATAAAAAAACGTCATGGTATGAAATTACAAACCTCTAGTTTGCTTGAGCTGATTTGAGATAATTTTTTTCTGTCAAACATCCGAGGACCAATTTTTCAACTTTAGAAAGTACAAAAGATTATATATATATATATATATAATCGAACTTTTGATGTACGCTCATGTTAATTTAGGATAGCGTATACACATTTATCTTAAGTAAATACTTAAGTGATTCAAAGATAGATCATTATACATATAATCCAATATTAATTGTCCAACATCACATTATGATCTAAAGAAAGTTAGGTAATTAAAGAAATCATTTAAGTGTAAGACTTTACAAGGTAAGTGGATGTTACAATGTGATGTAGATCTGCATATTTTATGGGAGTAAAAATTATAGCAACGAAATAAAGATAGTGAGTCTATGTAAGCATGTCTTATTGTCCTCTTTATGTCATTTTAAGATGCTGAAATAGTTATTCTTCATCTTGACTAAATTGACGAATCGTCCTTAGATGTTTTTTAACTCTCAACCTTTTCTTTTGATTTGTGTGATGTATAGATCATAATGATTTGGTCTCCAATTAGCAAGATAAACCTGAAAAAATTGACCAGAGTAATGTTGCTGGTCAGGTATTGAACCAGCTTACCAGATGTTAGTGAGCATAAGAATTTCAGAAGACAATTTAAATTTAAATTTTGAGCTAACTTATTAAATTTCTATTTCCCTATTTTCTAATCTTAAGTGAAACATACTAAGACTTTTTAAAAATAAGATAACTCTAATTAAGTTGGGGTTTGACTAAAGGTAATGTTAAAGTTGGTCGTGCATTTTAGGGACCGTTTCGTAATCCAGCTTGCAATACAATTTTGTCCTCTATAAATGAGTTTTATGGTCATTCATTAAGCCAATAATTTTCTACAACATTTTATTATTGGAGATAGATACCATGAAGCAACTCTATTAGCTAATAATTCAAATAGGATTTTTGAGTCTATTTCAATGTCAACCTGAGTATAACCTAATCATATACACAATATAAGACCATCAAGGAGATCATTTCTTTCAGCAATAATAAGAATTTGTTTTACGCACAATCTGCCAATAGATGTTAACATGTTACCTTGAGAATTTCTGATTAAAATTGCACCTGATTCACCAGTATGTGAACAAGAACCATCTGAGTTCAATTTAAGTTTATTATCTAAAGGAGATTTCATTTAACATAAAGAGCTTACATTTTATTTATGTGATGATGGAAGCATCTTAGGTAATGACCTATTCTATAATCCTTTATCCATATTTACTTATTTAAAAGATTTGCACAATCCAGTTTAAATATTATATATTGAATCTTGTCCTTAATGTTATTGGTTGAAATAGAAATATTTTGAATTTTGATTTGTTTCTCGCAGACCAATTACACCAACAGATTATTGATTGAATTACGGTTCTCTTATGAGTTGATTTGTTAGTTGATAGAAACCATTTACTAACTAAGTGTTTAATAGTCATATGGTTTCAAATTAAGATACAAAAACACCTAATAAGTATTTTCATACTTCCCATGTTGTTTGACATTGATCAAATATATGATTAACGGTTTCCATATTATTGAAAATTGGTATTTAAAAACTATATTATTTTTTTTATTTTTAAGTATAGTATCAACTGATATTATACCTTAAAGAATTCTCTAAAGAGTGAATGAACAATTCTTTGGTTTATAGAATTCCAATTTTTTTTATATATGATTGATTGAAGCTCTTTTGTTCTGATCTTACCTAAGGTATCTTTTAACTTAAAATAACCATTGGAAGATGAATTCCATTTTATTATGTCATTTTTATCTTCATGAAGTTTAAACTTTACAATTTTTCAATATCTTAGGGGATAACATTGGCCTTGAGTTTGTCCAAGTTCCAAGTGTTATTTTCCCAGTACTAATAGACTTTCTCACTATTGTACAAGAGGTTATTATTTCTATTTTTCAGTTTAATAAGATGATGGGTGTGATTACATCTCTCAAGCCATAAATTGATATTTCCTTTACCTACTTGCAATTAAATAAAAGTTTCAGTTATCTCTCTAATGTTGAGCAAACGTTTCCATATGTTAGAGTCCTTAGTTTTTATGTATACATGTAAGTGGATGTTTATTTGGACAGTAAATGGAATGCATCAGCTTTGACCATAAAGTTTGATGGTTTCTGAATGTAAACCAAAGTTTACATGCGAAATAACTTTGTATATCTGTAATTTTTCTGAAGTTTAAGCCTTCTTTGTCACATGACTTACAAATGTAAGACCAATTGGACTAAATTATGAAATTTATGTTTTCTTTTGAGCCGATAATTTTTTTTAGTACTCTATAGATTCTGTCTATTAAAGTTTTAAGGAGATTATAACTTGGAAGATAATATGAAGATATTATTATGAGAACAGACTGTATCAAAATCATTCTGCCTCCAAAAGATAATTTTTACAATCCCACTCTAAAATTTTCATTCTTATTTTTTAGACCATATCATCAAAGTAACGGGCTTTGTTACTTGGATGAATAGTTATTCCCAGATATTTAATCGACGGATAACTATATATGAATCCACTGATATTTTCAATAACATCGTTTGTGCTTCTATACTTACTCCGAAGAGTTATAAAAGTTGAACTATTTGTGTTAATTAATTGGCCAGAGATTTTTCGGTAATGTTTTAGCTAATCCCATAATTTTTTGATATTATTTATTGAGATATTTATGAAGATGAATATATGATCTACGAAGGCAGGACATGGTATGAGAATTTTACTTCTTGAATAATATCTCATCATTATGTTTTCATGAATATGTTTTTTATTACCTTAATAAATTTTCTTCAGAAATGATGGGTGAAAAAGGATCATCATACCTTCAACAATTATAAGAGTTGAAATATCAATAAAGGATGTTATTTATGATGACTGAGAAATAGACAAGTTCAATATCCTTTTTGATAAGTTCAATGAATTGGTTATTAAATCCAGAACAATACATTATCTTTATATAAAGATAACTAATATTTTATCAAATGCTTTATCCATATTAAGTTTAAATATAACATTACCACCTCTATTTTCTTAGTTAGGTCATGGGACAACTCATGAGTAATTAAGATATTTTCATGAATATTCTTATTCATTACAAATTCCCCCTATTCTTTTGATATGATTTTAGAGAGTAAATTTGCAAGCCTATTATTTATCAACTTAGAGATAATTATGTTAAATGCATTAGAAAGGTTGATGAGCCTGAAATCATTCCAGGTTCTAGGAGAGTCTTTTTGGGGAATCATACATAAAATAGTTGCATATACTCTCATGGGAGTTGTGTGTCCATTAAAGTAATATATTATTGTTTCACAAAGATCTTTCTTAATTATTGACCAACTATAGAGTAAAATTTTGAGTTAAGACCATCAATTTTACCCATACTATTGAGGGTGAGAGAATGGATTGTTTTGTTAATTTTATCTTATGTTGAAATAGTTAATAGATATTGGTTATCTTGATCTGTGATTAAACTTGGTATACTGCTTTGGATATCTTCAAAATTAGTTTCAACAGACTGTGTATTAAGAATGGCCAGAGAATGATCTACAGTTAAGTTACTAAAAGAAGATTGGTCATCAATCCAAGAATCTCCATTCCAGACTCATTGGATTCTATTTTTGGCTCTTCTCTTGTTTACATAATTATGGAAAAAGTAGGTGTTACGTTCTCCATTCTTAATCCAGAAAGTGATACTTTTATGTTCTAAGAAAGCTTATTCCTTAACCAATAGATTAAGATGGTTTGCTTTACTTTTGATAGTTTAATTTTATCTTCCATATTTTTTAAGTTTTCAAAACAATTTTCAAGATATTTTACCTATTCTTCAACATTAGCCATGATAAATGGAGAAAAACATAGGTAATAACTAGGTTAATTATGCAAAGTAAAAGCCATAGGCTTGTATATTTAGTGATTAATGACCAAAGTAAAGCAAACATAAGAAGTAGAGGGGTTAAATGATATACCCCAAGAACTTATATGTAAACAGTAAAAGAATGGGGATGAGAAATCCACCTTAATGGTGGTAATCATGTAATTTTACTACCCACCTCATGTACTATATAAAAGACATTCCTTTTTTGGGAAAAGGGCCAATGATTAGTCAATTATTGCTACATTTATTCCTTTTGTATTTTTATCTCTCTACAAAAACTGATTTAATTATTACAGTCACTTCATACAAACATTTCTTAGTCAGATCCTCTCTAACGAGCATTTCCGCTTCTGAACTTACCTAAGGATTTTCTGAGTTCATCAGTGGCGTCGTCTGTGGGAACCCGAGTGGTACCCGGAATTAATATTCCAAAATCTTGAAAACAATATTTAAAAAAATATAAACAGAAGGTCGTAGAGAGACTGAGATGAATCCGACCAGAGATCTGATTGGTGCCAAATCTGGTGACCATCTGATGGAAGAACAAATCACAAACGAAGGAAACGACCCTAACCGATATGCAGAGGAGCTTATAGAAGAGTCAATATTGGTTGTCAAGCGTAAATAATTGTTGGAGGATATCGAAAGACTAAATACGGAGAAAGAAGCGATAATAAGCTCTAGGAAAGTTAGATCTGAAATCCGACAAGAGAGAGTCGTGGCTGATCAGATTCAAGATTCCTTTTAACCTGAATAAAGGCAGCGGAGGAGAAGTCATCGATCTTTCAAAAGGTGAGCTAGACCTGAATAAAGATACGAGCCGTCAGAATCTAGTGAGTATACTTCACTGAGCTCAGACAAATTTTCATCTTCGGATACCGATGCCAGGTACAAAGCATATCGGAGGCAAATATATTCGAATATCTGTAAGCACTCTTATCAGACTAGTCGGTGAAAGAATGAGTCAAGTAAGAAAAGTGATCATGGGAAAAAACGTTGTATTCCGAGGAGCACCAAAAATCAGGGAATGTTCGAGTCAAACATGTCACTCCTTGGAGGCAGCCTCAGTCGGACAGTTATAATCAAGATTACCGAGTTAGTAATCAATTTATTTCTCCGAAAGAGGAAATACTCTATATGAAAACCAATAAAGGTCCGAGGGGAGTGCTTACAAAGTTGGACATAATTGGAGGTCATCTCCACTCTCTCAGGAGATCTTGTCCGGACATCTACCCAAGTGGTCGATCTTTCTAAGTTGGAAAAGTTTGACGGGACTCAATATCTAGAGAATCATATTGAGCAGTTCAAGAACTTTATGATCAATTTTGATGATGACGATAAGCTATTGTGCAGGGCATCCTCCCAAACCTTCAAGAACACTGCATCTAAATGGTATAATAGTGTACCTTAGTGGTGTATTAAAAACTTTGATATGTTTTGGAGTATGTTCTAACATCATTTTGTTGGAAGCAAGGAATTCCGTAAAAATGGGGATACCATTATCTACTGCAGACAGAAAGTCGGAGAAAGCTTAAAAGAGTACACAAAACGTTTTATTCAGGTTAAGACGGATATGGAGTTTTGTGAAGACAAGGTAGCACTAGCTGCTTTCTGAATGGGTCTGCTTCCGAGAATAACGAAGGACAATGCCACTGAGACACATGCCATGACATTCGGAGCTTTGTTGGATTAGATAGAGAAGCGGATTTTAGTTGAAGAAACTAGAGCCTCGGAGATAGATTCAATGTCTCAATTCTATCAGGATTCGACCTTGATTAGAGCTAGTACAACAACGGTAAATGTCCGAACGCAAGTTTCACAGCCAACGACAACTGTCCGGCCCTGAGCACCAGTTCAAGCAACAAGTCAAACTCTTCAACGGGCAGTACACAATCAACTATATGCACCTGCTGGACAAGCATCTCAGCAGTATGTTCGACCCATATACAACAGATGGGTCCGACCTGCTCATTATGCCGAGTTGACTGATTGTGTATCAACCAACTTCGTCAAAGCAGGTGCAAATGTAAATTTTCGCAAGCCTTTCCTAATGCAGACACCAATGGAGCATATGAAGAATAAATATTTTCAATTTCATGAAGATACCTGGCACGATACGAAAGATTGTGTGACATTGAAGAAAAAAGTTCAGTATTTGATAGAGAATGAAAAGTTAATCAATTTTGTGAAAAATAATTCCACGATCGTACTAAAGCAAGAAGTCGCTCCTAAACAAGAGGGTACTATGATGATATCCGAAGCAGTCGATGAAGAATTTGTTGATGCATTTGATATCACTATAGAGTATCTAGATCCAAAGCCGGGTAGAAACAATGTGAACATGGTTGAAGAACCAATTTCTACAGCAAAAGTTAGTGAATTATGTGTGTTCTTTGAATCAGCAACCATTTTTGGTGGGGACACAGTGGCAGGAATATTAATCTATTCTCAGAAGAGACACATTGTTAGTCTGGCGACCATAATTAGAAGCAGGAGCCTCATCACACCTGTACAGAAACCCATCCCCGATTTTTTGCTTCGAAGATGATGACATGAGAGACGTAGCTGGTCCGCATGAGGATGCAGTGGTAATCAGATTAAAGATAGCGGGAAACGAGATAAGAAATTTTTTGATTGATGCAGGGAGCTCAGCTAACATAATGTTTATGTCAACCTATAGTCAGAGAAAGAACCCACCAACAATCTTGCGATCTGACAAGGACGATAGTGGGATTTACTGGATCAACTGATGATGTAGTCAGAGAGTTTGAAGGAAATATAGAGTTGGACCGAGAGTCATCCAAGAAGATAGTCACAGTACTGTTTGTAGCGATGGATGCTCCCACATCATACAATGCTATCTTCAGAAGGTCCTGGTTGTCTAAGATGCATGTTGTGCCGTCTACTTTCATCAGTGTTTGAAGTATGTGGTCGGTAGAGATGTGGGAAAGGCAAGAATTAGCCAAAATATGGAAAGAGAATGTTACAGAGCTGCGCTGGCCCCCGTGCAGGGGAAGGGGGTCGAATCGAAAAAAGAATAGCAATCATAAGGGCCACCCACGGATTCCGATCCTGTTGATGATCCGAGGGAGTCCCCCGGGTTCATGGTCCCTGATGCTGGTTTTTAGGATCATGTCTTTTGCCCCAAGAGAGTATAACTTTTATCACTAGAAGGGATCTGCAGTGCTACAAGGTGATGCCATTCGGATTAAAGAACGTTGGGGCACATATCAGCGCTTAGTGAACAAATATTTTAAGAGTCAGATTGGCAAAAATGTGGAGGTTTACATCGATGACATGCTAGTTAAGAGCCTCAAAGACGAGAATTATTTAGCTGACTTGGAAGAAACTTTTGCCAGTTTTACCATATAAATTTAAAGTTGAACCCAGAAAAGTGCACGATCGGGGTAAGATCCGGAAAATTCTTAGGTTACATAGTCAGGGAACAGGGCATTGAAGCCGATCCAATACAACTAAATGCTTTGTGTGCTATGGACCCATACGAACAATCAAAGAGGTACAAATCTTGACTAGTTAGTTGGCGGCATTAAACAGATTTATATCAAGGTCCTCGGATAAGTGCGCCCCTTTCTTCCAGGTACTAAGAAAAGAAAATTTCTTTGACTGGACTCAAGAATGTTCAGATGCTTTTAATCACATTAAAGAATACCTCTCTTCCCTAGATATCTTGACAAAGCCACATCAGGGGGAGAAGTTGTTCATTTATCGGGCAGTGTCAGATTATGCGGTAAGCGCAGTCTTAATGCGAGAAGAGTCAAGTGTTTTGAGGCTGGTCTACTATGTGAGTAAGAGTTTTTTGGATGCAGAGAATCTATACCTCAAGTTAGAAAAATTAGCACTCGCATTAGTAACATCTGCCTGAAACAAGAGGCCATACTTTCAGGCTCATTCAATTGTGATACGAACATCATTAGTGTTGAAAAACATGCTACAAATTCCGGATGTATCGGGAATAATAACAAAGTGGTCGGTAGAACTTAGAGAATTTGATATTGAATGTGAACCGCAAACCGCTATCAAAGCACAAGTACTAGCTGACTTCTTAGTTGAATTCAATTCTAATCAAAATGAAATTGATATTGATAAAGAAATATCTGGCCCATAGTGGGTAGTCCGAAATGACGGGGGATCAAGCTCATCTGGGTGTGGTGCAGGAGTAAAGTTGACTTCTCCGGTAGGAATTGTGATGTATCAAACTATCCGACTCGGGTTCAAAGCGTCAAATAACGAAAGAGAGTACAAAACAGCTTTGGCTGGCCTAAGACTTGCAAAACTTTGTGGAGCCAAAAAAGCCAAGTTGATAAGCGATTCACAACTCCTAGTGAACCATGCTTCTGGGCGATCAGAGGCAATAAAAGATCATTTAATAAAATACTTGGGGTTTTTGAAGGCTTTAACCTTGGATTTCAAGGATGTCAAATTCGAACATGTTCACATGGCTGGGAATTCAGTAGTTTATTCCTTGGCCAAGGTATCTTACTCAGAGGAGTACCCATGGATAGTTGTCCAAGAAAATCCATCAATTGTTAAATGACCCGAATTGGTTGAATGATATATCGAGGTCTTCCAAATCTCTACAGCTATAGTAAAAGATTGGAGAAGTGAGATACAAGAGTTCTTAGTCCATGATATATTACCAATTGATAAAGTAATGGTTAAAAGAATATGATTCAAGGCATATGGGTACGTGGTACTGGGAGATGTATTGTATTAGAAATATTTTAGCCGGTCTTTACTTCGTTTCTTGGGAAAGGATGAGTAACAATTGATACTTTCGGAGCTGCATGATGGGGAAGGGTCAGCGCACTGCGGTTACCATACATTGATACGAAGAGTACTCCTAGCTGGTTATTATTGGCTGACCATCTCGTCGGACGCAAATGAGTTAGTACAGAAATGCCACACTTACCAATGATTTGCTAACTCGATCCATACACCCGGTGTTCCCCTTGAATTAATATCAGATCCTCTACCATTTGACCGATGGGGTATCGATCTAGTCAGACCACTCCCGATGGCTTCAGAAGGTCATCAAACGATCATTGTTGCGATGGGTTAATTATCCAAGTGGGTAGAGGCTGAGCCGTTAGCAGGAACAAGAGCAAAGCATGTGATCATGTTTATCATCTCCAACATTTGTTGTCGCTTTGGTGTACCGAGGAAAATTAAAATGAATAATGGCCCGTAGTTCAATAACCATGAGATGAAAGCTTTTTGTGCATCCAAAGTAATACAACAATTCTTCTCATCACCTTTCCACCAGCAAGCGAACAGCCAGGTCAAAGTAACTAATCGGAAAATCTTAGATGTGTTGAGGAAGAATCTGGAGGGTAAGGCTGGAAAGTGGACAGATTACCTACAAGAAGTTTTATGGGCTTACAGGACCACTCCTCGGACTGCGATGCACAAGTCTTCCTTTGCACTTGTTTATGGAATGGATATGGTAGTACCATCAGAAAAATTGTTCCCATCTTTACACTATCAGACTTTAATGAGGAGCCGGTACGCACCAAAAGCCAGAATAATAGAGTTTAAAGTTGGGGACAGTTTTAAGGAAAGTCTTCATTCATACAAAATAAAAAAAGTTGGGAAAGTTAGCTCCAAATTGGGAGGGTCTGTACACAGTAACCAAAAAGATAAAGCCGAGGATGTAAAAATCAAAAGATAAAGAAGGAAGAGATCTTCCCCACCCTTGGAACATTGAGCACCTCAAAGTTTACTTAGAGTAAACGTGTAAATATGTAAATATTTTCTTTATCACTTTATGTAATTATCGGTGGCATACTCTTTCCTACCCTGATGGCGCAAGAAGGTTTTAATGAGGTGCCCTAATAGCTGACTCATATATAAAATTCCATTACCTTCTTAAAATAATTCGCAAAAAGTTCATCTTTTTGAACTCAAAACATACTCCAAAAAAGTTTGGACAAGAAAGTTCATCTTTTTTAACTCAAAATATACTCCAAAAACGTTTGGACACGAGAATTCGTCTTTTTGAATACAAAACATACTCCAAAGAAGTTTGGACAAGAATTCATCTTTTTTTATCATAAGATAACAAGAATTAGTTATTAGCATAAAACGTATTCACACAAAAAATTTCTCAGGCAAGAGACAAACTGAGTCAGAAAAGGAATGTTTTAGGTTAAACATTCCTCAGAGATGTTTTGAGTCATCTTTTAACTAAGGAAATATTTATCTGAAGAGAATTTTTTTAGGGTAAACATAAAGAATTGCATCATAAATCCTCACAACAGGAGGTTAATTTTACATAACAAATAGTTTTAACAAGTTATGGATACAAACAATTAGCAAAATAACGATGGAAACATTCAACGTTTGCTAGTCGGATGCGGAGTTTTCCTTGCTGCCTTCCGGGGAACCAGATTCTGAGGACGAACTTTCTGAGTCATCGTTGGACTTCAAGTCTTCCATGGAAATGCCCGCAGGGCGATGCTTTTCAATAAATCGTAGCCAAAGGCTGCCTAGATTCAGATCCGGAAAATTATAATGCATCTCCAACACCATAGCGGACCTCATATTAGCATCTCTTTCTTCGAGGCGAGCGACAATACCGGCTGCGTATGCATCGAGTCGTTTCTTCTACTTAGCTTCGAATCCCTTCTTCAGAGATTCGTTCTCCGCCAACAGCTTCTCAATATCATCTACAGATTTCTGAAAGTAGACTTTAGTCTTCGCACAAGACTCGGTGAGGCCATCAACCAAAGTATCTCGTTCGGTGTCTCTGGTAATAAATGGTTCCCGTTTGTCGTTGAAATTTTCCCCCTCCTCGGGAAGTGCAGTCTCCAGGGAAGTAATTTTAGTCACACGATTAGCGGAAGTCCCCTTCTCCTTAGAAAGTTCATCTTCAACCTGTTTCAGTTGGGACGATATTTTTGTTTTTTTTACAAGCTCATCTGTCAAATCTTTTACCTTTTGTTTCAATTCAGCCGCCTCAAAGGTCAATGTTTTTACCTCAGCTCTTCTTTGAAGGACTTCACTCTTGTAGCAATCCTTGCGGTTGGCTTTCCGTTCGAGGAGAGCAGCAATACAAAGCAATTTGTTTAGCTCATTTGCAACATAATCGTTTTCATAAACGTCAAAGTAAGCTGAGGCAGGGGAGGGATATGCTCCTTTCTCAAAGTTCTCTTCTTGCGGTTATCTTTTCTTAAGAACAAATCCCCCCCCCCATCTGGAGTCCGAGTCGATGATGATAACTTTATTTACGGGAGGAAATCCCAGACAGGTGGTGGTGTCACTTTCCCCTTCACTGCCAACCACCTTCTTTTGCTTCTCTTCAGCAGTAAGTCTTTTTGGTCTCACAGCCCTAGCTCTACCATGTGGTCTCACTTCTGGCTTTCTTGCTGAACCTCTGGTGTAAGATTTCTTTTTGCTTCTCTTCAGCAGTCAGCATCTTTCAATTTTTCTTCCTGAGTGTTGGTTAGAGGATCGGTCTAGGGGCCCATTGGGTTTTCTTGATGAACCTCTGGTGGCCTTTCCTTATGAGTTTCATCATGGTGACCTCCCTGGGTTCCAACTCATTGCTCATCGGGAGTGTCACTCTGCAAATCTTCATCCTCCTCGGTTCCCTCACCACCTTCCTCGGGCTTTTCTGCATCTTGGTGACTCAGAGCCCGAGCTCGGGTAGAAAGACAAACGACGTTGTCCAAGCTTTCCAGGCATTTGTGGATAGAATCGTTTGGAGGAGGCACCATAAGATCAGACATGAACCTTTTATCGCCAAGGTCATACCTCCAAAGGTTTCTTTTTACAAAGTTCATTGGTAGAAAACTTTGATGGAACTTATGGTCCCAATGCTCACCCACCTAGACCCTGAGCTTCACAAAGATATCTTTGCGATTTTGGCATGACGTTTAAATGGTTTGGTAATTCCCTTCATAGCTATTAGAAAGAAAGTGTTAGGACTATCCAACCTTAACCGATAAAATAGAAGAATATGTAAGGATACTTACCCTACCCGGACCATTTCAAAGTCAACCGATGGAGAAGGTCATCGGAATTCTTAAAGCCAGTCTCTCATAATCCGGATATGAAGACAAATTGTTGTTTACATTTCTTATCAGCCTCTAAGAAATCTTTGATGACCTTGAACTGTCTTGCAAAACCAAGAGAGTAAAAAAGGTAATGAGAATTCTTAGCCACACCTGAGATGAAGATAAGTTGCTCCATGGAAAAGGCTATTTCGGAGAGTCTGGAGGCCATGATGCAGGCCATGAGTGTGTACCACATGTTGGCGCCAGCTTGAGAAGGACAAAGTCCGATAAGATGAAAGTATTCGACCAGAGCAGGATCACGGGGTAGACGAAGGCCCCAGTTTATGAGCTCAGTATAAAGGATTAGCTCATTATTTCAAACGGACAATGGAGTCTCTCCAACGGTGGGAAACCGAATCGTGATGTTCTCGGGAATTCCCCATCGGTCTCTCAAATTTACTTCTTCAGTTGGATGGAAGTATTTGTACTTCACTCTATACAGGACAAGAAGATGCTTAGACTCAATATCGCGAAGATTATCACCTAAAACATCCTCGATGTTTGAGGACAAGTCTGTTGTGCGTTTCCTTTTTTATATCTTTCTTCACTAATGAAGTTTTCCCACTCCGAGGGGGTGGATCAGTGGAAATCTTTGGGGGAGGAGATGAAGCATCCTGGCTTCGCGCGGATGGTCCAGGGGGAGGGATCATAGCAGGAACCGTTTTTAAAGGTTGTGCCACAACCACCACCATGTTAGGTTGCTCTTGATCGCTATCAGGCTCGTGAAGTAAATTCCTCTCTTAAAGTTCAAGGATGGATTTCAAAACCTGTTCTAACCGGACATCCCTCGTTGAAGGCTTCCTGGGACTCACTTCTGGACTCGTTTCGGGTGACCCATGTGGAGTCACTTGAGAAGTTGCAACAGAAGATGAGATTTTTACTCGAATAGATTTTACTGGTGGGTCGGGGGACCTTTTCCTTTTAATGCGTTCCCCTGCATTTGTATTAGTCGGTTTTCCCTTTTCATCACCCATGGTTATGAAGGGAGAAGCCTTGGAAGGAAGATCAGATGTCCAAGGTGAACCTTGTTATCACTAAAACAAGCTCGACCGGGATGCTGAGTAGCGAGATTAAAGGAGTTTTCTCGGATAGGGACCAATTGTCACGAAAGTTCGATTCCCATATTTCTGCAGGTGTGGGATGCCCTCTTCCACTGGAAGGTTTGAGAGCAACAATCTGATTTGACATATTAAACCACCTCTAAAGCTTATATCGTTCGAGATTGATAACTTTTGCAGGCATGAAACTGCAAAGAGGGAATTTAGGGTTGAGATTTTCTCTCTCTAGAACAGACGTTCTCGACTCAAATTTAGACAGAGGTCAAAGAGTGTTAACCTATATTCAGAGAAGGAAGCAAGTATTTATAGTGAAAGGGGACCAAATGCGAAAGGTTAAAAGATTCTTGACACATTTCCCCTGTCACAAAACGCTTGAAACGGTGCGCTAGTAGGCTAGGGTAAGGACACGACATGTGGCTAGAAGTAACCTCACCATCTAAAATATCTCTGAATCTATAGTGGTTAGACAGAAGTACGTGAGTTCAAATCAAATGATGACTTAAGTGAGGTCATCACGACCAAGGGTGAGGTCATCACGACAAAGGGTGAGGTCATCACTTTTAAGGAATTTTGATCTAAATAATTCGAAGAGCAGCATCTAAACAATTTATAGGTGAGGCATAACCAACAAAGCCAGTTGATCCGAAGAGGTCATAAAATCCGAGCAAGTTCAAAGAATAACTACAATCCTCACTTAGATATCTTCGTGAGGACTGGGGGGCTACTGATAAGGGGCGAAAAATATAGGTAACCAATAGGTTACTTATGTCAAGTAAAAGGCCTAGGTTTGTATATTTAGTGATTAAGGACCAAAGTAATGCAAACATAAGAAGTAGAGGGGTTAAATTATATACCCCAAGAACGTATTTGTAAATAGTAAAAGAGTGGGGTGAGAAATCCACCTTAATGGTGGTAATTATGTAATTATACTACCCACCTCATGTATTATATAAATGACATTCCCTTTTTTGGAAAAAGACCAATGATTGGTCAATTATTGCTACATTTATTCCTTTTGTCTTTTTATCTCTCTACAAAAAAACTGATTTAATTATTACAGTCACTTCATACAAACATTTCTTAGTCAGATCCTCTCTAACAAACATTTCTGCTTCTGAACTTACCTAAGGATATTCTGAGTTTATCAAGCCACACTGTCAAATATATTACCAAAGACTCCTAGTTACATTATTTTAATTTGTGTTTTAACCTTTTAATTTTAGCCCAGAACACCTTAAGTGATAAACCAATGAAGTTTTCTGACCAATTTTATTCAACAATCTTCATAAACGTAGGGTGAAGAATACACATGTTAAGAAATTTAAAGGTTGATTTTGGTTTATTTGAATTAGTAGTTATGGATATACACAATAGTGAATGATCTGAGCCAGTTCTGGTTAGATGCTTTGCCATTGTGATATCAAAATAATCACGCCAAAAAGTGTTATATAATGCCATAACTAATTTTTTCCAAACTCTTTTGTCCATGTAAACCTTGATCCTGAGAAACCAGCATCTTCAAGCTAGCATTCACAGATTGATTCATTGAAATCATCATTAGTATTGGTGCACATAGAGGAACAAGACAATTTTTCATCTACTGATGTTATTATATTGAAATCTCCAGTTACTAACCATTCTTGATTAATGATAGGCATTTATTTCAAAAAAATCCATAGATCGAGCCTTAATGTTCTTCTACATTTTGCATATATTATTGAGACTGAGAATTCCTTGTTAAAAAGGATGTTTTACAGACATATATAAGATTTTATCATGATCTATTAGAGTTTTAATATAGAAATCCTGCTTCTAGATAACCCAAATTGTATTGCTACTATTAAAATAAACAGAATGAAAGCCTAATGATTATACAATATATTCCAATCTGTCAGAATTGATCATTAGCACTTGCAAAGCAATGAAATCAACTCTTTCAGATTTGATAATAGATTTCCTTCTGCGTATTGTTCCATTGTTTCCTACCCCCCCCCCCCCAACATTCCAGTTAAAGACCCATTCAACATTTGAGGTATAGTAATTGGATCATACTTTTAATTGGATCATCATTGCATTAAGTGGACCTCTATATGTTTTGTGTTTTTGTTTTCTAATCTTTTTTCTTATGCTATTTGTGGTGACTGTGATTTCAGTTTTATTTTTGGTATTTAGGGATAAATGGAGGGATCTTTTATTATTTAGAATTAAGGATTTAGATCTAGAGTCAAGGTTTTCAAAATTATTTGATGAGTTAAATTTTTTTTTTCTAAAGTGTGAAGTACTTCAATTATTTTATCATTCTGAATTTCATGAGTGTTTATTTTTTGGTCCTTAGTTGTTTTTTTGTTTCTTTCTATATTTTGATCTTAGGTTTTACTTCCAATCGTGTCTTTGTTGAATTCTAAAGTTTTTAAGTTGAATCTTTGACCATTATCTTTTAATGTTGATTTGGTTTGACAGATCTTGTTTCCATAATTTTTTTATAACTTAAGATGATTATCTTGATTTAAATTTTCTTCTCCAATTGAGTTAGTTGGAGAGTTTTGAACTATAATTGATTTTATTTTAGTATTTTGTTTAGGGATCCAAATTTATTTTTGTGAAGATGGATTTAAACTTGAACTATCAATTATGTTTTGAGATTTGGTAGAAGAGTTTTCACTAAATCTTTTTTATTATTAGCAGACTTTTACAATCATTAAGTTGGTCTCGTAGATGTTTGCACTTTAAGCAGTAAAATGGTTTTTCACCGTAAGTAATATTCTGCCAAAATCCGTCCCGTTCGCCGAAACCTATCCATATTTTTGGAGAGATTGTTTGGGAAACATCAAGCTTCAACCATGTCATACATCAATTGAATCTGGTCATGTTTTTTTAGGGTACTTAAGTAGACAGTGATCTTCCTAAAATTTTAGCTATATGTACAATCGTGTCTTGATTATACATCTATTCAGGTAGGCTAGGAAATGAAACCCAGACATGAGATATATGGGATTCAATTTTTGGATTGAATTCGGGGTACCATTTGAGCAATCTCAAGGAATGTTAGCCAATGGTCCAAACATTCATTTTCTAGAGTTTGGTTACGTTTCCTAAGTGTTCGAGCTCAATTAAAGCATGTCTATAATCTCATTGGAGACACTATATCGGCCAGTAAACTTAAAACTTCCTGAAAATGAATGAACTTGGTATATCCTAGGTTTACCAAAAGAGAATTTTGCTATCAACGTAAACTTAGAAATTAAGAGGAGATTAGGCACACTTTCGCAGAAAATATGACTGCCATGTGGCAATGTTGAGTGGATTTTAACGTTGGCGTAGAAGAAAATCTTGTTTTTATTATGGTTACGTCCACAAATGATCTTTCTTTGCTTAAGTTGTTCTTGTTCCATGGATTATCTTGTTTTTGCGTTGGAGAGTTTTTATCGTATGTAGGATTATTGAAGATCTTGTGAATATTACCAACCTCATGTCTCGTTGTCTTTCAGTTTTTCTGAACCAAAAATAAAAATGTTTATTCACAATAATCTTCTTTTTGTAAACTTGTTTCTTGCATGTTTACGATTTGTTATTGACTGTTGAATAGATTTGTAATTAGTGTGAATCTACAATTTCTTATGAAGGGTTGTTTTGATTTTTTTTAAAGTTATAAATCATAAAATATACAATTTTTATTAAAATTTAAAAAAAAAATGCATAATTTAAAATTAATAATATACTTAATATTTTTCATCACAGAATAGTCGGATTAGAAACAAAATTAACTTTGATTTAAATGATAACTATTTATTCTCTCTTATAAACCCATTCTCAATTAACTTTGATTTAAATGATAACTATTTATTCTCTCTTATAAACCCATTCTCTTGAAAAAATGTTCAATTAAGTGAACTAACCAATTCTACCGAGCTTCTAAAAGAGACCGATACACATTAGAATGATTGTATCATTTTCATGTAATATATCGTTTCCCAGTCAAACTATATTAATGCCATCATAAGAGCGGTGCTAGTAATTACTTATGGGAGGCTAATATCCATCCATCCATCCATCCAATCTTCTTCAGCTTTTGAAGACTATGATTCACAAAAAGTGGGTCATGCTGGCTCTAATTAAAGGTCGATATCATAAATCATAATAATGGAAATTAGAAAGACAGTAAAAAGGTTAAAAATAAATAAAATAAGAGCATATTGAAAAAGCTGGTAAAAAGCTCTATTTACTTCCAAAAGAGAAAGAGAGCGTGTCCGTGTCGCTATCTTACTACACCAAAAGGAAGAGCCAATCTAGCAAGTGGATGTGCACACGAGGAGCACCTTTAAAGGAGAATAAAGGGTTGTAATTCGATCCATGTTTTAAATCTTTACATAACCAACAAAACTCAGCTACATATCTACTTTAGGTTCGGATGCAAATCGGTTTATAATTTATTTAAAAAATTAAATAAATATTAAAATTATTCATACAAATATTTAAAACACAATTTGAAAATCAACATAAAATTTTGAATAATATTGTACAAAAATAATAAACAAATTTAAAATAATTGAACCAAAATATTATGATATAAATCACACACAAAATAATAATTGGACTTCAACAGGTTTAAAAACGACTTTGCGTTCGGTCCACTTTCAAAAGGTTTTATATTCGTTGAGAGATATTTATATATCATCGATCTTTTCCTATGTCTAACCAATGTGGGATGCGGAACTTTGATCACCACTGTAACGGATTCTCCTCTCGCACAAAGTACCATTTTGGTTTCCTTTCAATTGACTACATCCACCAACTCTAGTCAGGTTGCGGACTACTTGAACCATAGAGGCACTACATATGTAGTTGCTCACCTCCGATTAGACCATAATGTCTTGTTTTCTAGCGTTACTTCAATCAAGTACCACTGTCTTGATACACTCCAATCAAGTCACACCGCTTGATGATCCACGAGAACTACGAACTAGGATCTCTAGAGCAGATCATTCACCATAACTGTTGGCTTATTATCATGTACGATGTCTGAGAATTTCATCCACATATGTTGATACCATTTGTTGGGAATATGAGTACCGTATATTCCGCTTCCATATATATGTAAGAACAATTGATCTCAACACTAGTATGCTATTGTCCGTTTTGGGCCAAAAGACCCGCGCGACTTTGCTTTTGGGCCACTTCCAAAATGCCTCATACTAGTTGAGATATGTTCTTACTTATATACCATCGATCCCTTCTGATGTCTAACCAATGTGGGATGTGGGACTTTGGTCGCCACCCTAACATGAGTTGTAGGTTTGAAATCATAGGGTGTGAAACCCCAAAGATGAGAGCGGGAGAGAAATGACAAAAAATTATTGTATTTTTCTCCAGTTAAATAGTATATTATAATGCCAAAGATGAGGGATCCAAAAGGGAGATTAATTTGACGTTTCACTGATACACGAAGGCCAATCACCCGTTTAGTGTGAACCTGAGCTTGGAACTAGCTCAAATTCAGATACATTATGTGAGTTATAGGCATAGAAGATATTATAAATGGATCACTCAAACCAATATACACTTGTTTAGCACTTGAAGGCCTAATTTCTAATTTGGATCGATCAGTTCCAGACTCCTTCCTCAATTATGTGAGATACCTTAAGATTATTGTCAAGAGTTGAATCATGAATAATACTTTACCCATGGTGGGTTACCAGATAGGTAGATAGCAGTCACGGGTTGTACAAAAAGAATGTAGTCTCCTTATTATCAGTTGCCATCGTGTATATTTTGTTACCTAGAGACCTAAGACGTAAAATTTTCCTCCAAGTCCAAGAGGGATATGAGCTCAAATTTAAAGACCAACAATTTTCTTATTTTTAATCTTTTCGATATTAATGCAGTCACATGAGATAGACTTGCAATTTATACTAACTATGGACCAAAGACGTTTGAAGACAACTTTCTCATTCCAGGTCTTTAGATCCAGAATCTCAAGGTCATCTTCCAACACAGTCAAAGTTACATTAGACCTATCCATATTATCCCCCAAAGACTTCATCTCATGTCATGACCATAGGAATCATTGGAGGGATTGTGATAGCTCTTTAAAAACCTTAGAATAAATAATGAAGATTAACGACGAGTAGATGTCATGTAAAAACGATTGACTTGATGTGTTGGAGTCTACCCGCATAGGAAATGTATTTTGAGGTTAACGAGTCAATACAAGCACTACTATTTTGAATTTAAGAGAATAACTACATTAGTTTATTTAAGCATATTCTATATGTTTCACTATTCAATTATTTATATCTATATGAGATTCAACCCTTGTAAACAAGAGAAAATGGAGTTGCGTACTTGTTCAACACAAGCCAGTACAACTTCAGTATCTAAACATTAAACTAAAAAAGAGAAAAATAAAAAATTGGTGTTCGGTAAGATTATAGTATATACAGCAGCGGAACTAGGATTGTGGTGCACGAGGGACCAATTTTGTTTTTGAAAAGACAAATTATAGTAATGACTCAAATTTTTAACCCACAAAGTGAGAACATAAGTACAATTCATAAACTATTATACGTGCATCAGAATAGTGGATAACATCAAAAAGTATAACTCATTCAAAATAATAAAATTCAGAAAACATACTGATTTATTTAAGATGTTCTCATCTTTCTTTGATCATATAAAATGTTCCAATGATCTCATCGAATCTTATTGACTCTGCAGTATCTTTTTCTATATAAACTAACAAGTAATATTTAAAAAATTCATATTCTATTCGACTACATAGATTTGTTTTCACTATTTTCATAGACAAAAACTCTCTCATATGTTTTAATGGATGCATGACGTGCCAAGATAAGATATAAAAGTGTATATATTAGTGAATACACTTTGGCTTTGCTTGTTGTCACCATCCCTTGACATAAATAATCAAGAGTAGAAATATCCTCAAAATCTGGATGAGTAGGAATATCTAGCCCATAGTGCTGTAATTCACCAAATAATTTTTTTTTCTTCCAAAAAATCATCAAGATAGAATTTTTCAGCATACATATTAAATGATATGTAATCATCTTTAGGATTTAATGATATACTCAAAATGAGAAGCTCTGTTTCTTGTTCACTAAACCAATTATTTAATCCTGTAATTTTTTTTTATCTATAACAATGACAATTATTTCTACCATGTAATCATGTTTCATTATCATTGCTTGTCTTTGTTTTCCTTTCCAAAGAGATTTTAGTACATCAACATAAGGATGAGCCATATTAGGAATCAATATAGTATATCTCTCACAAAATAATCTTACATTTTTTAAAATACTTTACCAACCACCACTTCTGAAATTGTGAACCAATATCTTTATAGTAGAAACGAAGTGCATAATATTTATAATATTCCAATTTTTTTTGTTACAGTGCTCGACAAAATGAATCGGTAATAGCCATAATCTCCTTTACCACGTGTAAAAAAAATTGAAAAATAATACGACCTTAACATGTTTATGACATTCAAAGCATCACCTAGTTGAGCAAAGGTTGTCCATTTGAGAAGCTACTTTAGTTAAAACAGAACGAGTAACACCATACATTCTTATAAAATTGCACATTGGTATGAAATGTGAGCTTCATCT
Source organism: Limnanthes douglasii subsp. nivea (assembly GCA_036936605.1). Classification (NCBI taxonomy): domain Eukaryota; kingdom Viridiplantae; phylum Streptophyta; class Magnoliopsida; order Brassicales; family Limnanthaceae; genus Limnanthes; species Limnanthes douglasii. The sequence continues at coordinate 230,863,287 of JAUPFV010000001.1, forward strand.
AGTATCTCTGTGATGTTGTAGTTTTCCAATTTGATTTAGACCGTTACCGTGTGAATCTCCTTAATATATTTTAAATGTTCAATTTCATAAATTTGATTAACACGTAACTTATCTTGACGTTTAGTATACTTTATCACAATATTGATAATGAAAACCAAATATTGAACGAAAGTATGAGTCTGAGGAACTTCTCTTATTGCAACAATAAGTGGTAACTCTAATTGATGTGTCAAACAATGAATATAATAAGTATAACAACAACCATTAAGAAATAATACTTGTAGCCCATTCTATGCACCCATCATATTAATAGCTCCCTCTTACCATTGGCCTCTAATATTCTGAACACTAAGATTCTTATGAGATAAAATAGCACAAATTTCATTTTTTAAAGTTAAATAACTTGTATCTTCAACAGAGACAAAATCTAAAAATGTATCTTTCTCGAAACAATTTTTATCAGCGAATCTAACTACAATTTCATTTTCTCCCTCTTTGAAATATCTCTAGATTCATATACAATTAAAAAATATTTTTCATTACCAATTTCTCACAAATCATACTTTGCGTCTTTCTGGAAAAAACCATATATAAATTCTTTTTTATTCTTGGTGAACTGTATTTGGTATAACTTTCATCATGTCCTCTAAAAGCACAAGCTTGAATGTCAACCATTTTATTGAATTTATTGATGTTTTAAAATTCAACCGGTTTCGTTTAGTTTCTTCTTCACTTTGCTTCGAAACTATATTTTTCCAAGTGACTTGGTTAATTTTTCATATTATAAAAATAATTGGTTGCAAAACAATGGGTTGAGATAGAATTCTTGCATTTCCAATATGTCATAAAAGGTACAATATTTTCCATTATTTACTTTCTACTAATTGTTAAAACCCTTAACAATGAGCGTATCTAAACTACACATTCCTAATAGTTTTCTCAAAAATTAAAAAAAAATAGTATTATGTATCTTTATTAGGGGATTACTCAAACCTAAAAAATTTCTGAAACTATTTTTTTTTAAATCGACGAGGATGTTGTTCAGAGATTGTGTAGGGATAAACTTGTATTAGTTGACACATACCAAAATCAATATATCCCCTCATAACTAAACCTTTTTTATTTAGATCATAAGACTCAATTTATCTACGCGCTCGTGATAAAAAATTGAAGTCAAAATATTTGTTAATAGTTACAGAAATAATACCTTCTTCAATGGTCTCATAATTTTGATGAGGTTGTTCTTGCTCAATGTTGGTTTCTTCTAAAATGACATGTTCATCTTCGTTGACTTTAATTGAGGTTGTAGTCTGTGCTTGTATATCATCTTCACATAATTTTTGCTTCTTTTGGGTTTTAAAACATGAAGTAATTTGTTTTCTCTTAGTGTTATTCATGCTTTAGATAAGAAAGAAGGAGAAAAAAAAGTTAAGACTTGTAAATGGAAATTTATGTAATTGGGAGTTTCGCGAATGGGAAGTGATACTGAACATTATACTTGAAATGTGATTAATATGACAATATTTAATTAAATATATTTTCTTTATTTTAAATCATAATACAACAAAACTAATATTAGTTCTAAATAAAATTTTATAATAGTTGGAAGACCGGAAAAATATATTAGAGGAGTCGATTATATATTTAAAAAATTAACATAAGAAATTTGGTACTATAGTCCAATTGGTGGAGACCGGGAGACATTATGGTCCTCACAATTTGCCTTTAAATATATATGACAAAATTATTCACTGTACATGTTAAATATCTTAGAGGCGAAAGCGAAACAATATTACACCAATTTAACAAAATAAAGACCATCACTCAACATGTTAAAATAAAAATAAATTATAATAACAACAGACCAAAATAAACAATTGAAATCAAAATTAAAATATTAAAAATAAAGAAAATAAGTAAGACTTGTTTTTGTTTTCTCACCATATTTTTTTACGGAAAAACAATTTATAAAAAAACTATATATTATCTGTTATTTACTAGAAAAATATGAATATATAATTTTAAAACATGAAAAAAAAATAGCGTAAACGTGAAAATTATGAATACAAATTTGTCAAAAATAACAAAAGAAAATAACTATATATATATATATATAAGAGACATGGTAAAATAAGACTATGATCTCAAAGTTAGTATATTTTTTATATTTTCACCACTTAAACATAAAAGGTAAGGTTATTGCTCTCAAATGGAAAACCCCCAACAAACAATAGACTCAAATAAAATCCTAATAGCTCGTGTTATCTAAATGGTGAATCTAGTAGTGGAGGTCTTATTAGAAATAATAAGGGTGATTCACTTGCTGTTTTTGGTAGACTCTATGGCAAACAGTCTCCTATTATAGCAGAATATAAAATCTTTTTAGATAGACTCTTTTTATGCAAGGAAAATAGTATTTACAACGTAAATATGAAAACTGATTCTATAATCGTATCTGAAATTATATCAAAAGGGAAATATTCATGGTATTTAGCCCATATCACTAATTATTGTAGAAAACCTATAACTCCACTATGAACCTAGTACACATCTATAGAGAGAGAAATTAAGTTGTCGATTGTATAGCCAAACAGACATTAAAGTGCAAAATAAAACAAAACTTTAACCAAGGTCAGACTCCTACTCAACTATTGGCCATTATATTAGTGAAAATTTTAGATGTTGGATACTTAAGGCTAATAGATTATTTCAATCTTCTGAGCCATATAATCTAAAAGTTCATACAAAGAGAGAGTAAATACATTGGTCTTTTCCTACCCTATTTCTCTACCATGTATATAGTTTCATTTGGCCTCTTTAACTGTTGAATTAAATTTTACAGGTTTAATCAAGGTTTAAGTACTCAATTTTTTTCAAAATTTGACTAATAATTGAATCAATTCATTAGGTATCAAATCATACAATATTAATTACCAATAAATTAATTCATTGTTTTTTACATTCTAACTAAGCATGTATGAGTACCTGACTTTCTTTAAATACTACACAAAAGGATCCATGAAAATATCTTGAAGAGCTTTGATCCCACAAAAGTTGGAATCCTGTGAAGACAAAGAAATTGATTAGAAAAATATCTACAATCCAAATAAATTTTGTTGGCTCTACAACCATATATCTCCCGGCTCTTCCTCAAATAGACACCATAAACAACAAATATCTTATAAAGAATAATTGATTCCGTTAATTATCCAGCTTGATGACAACTCGAAGTGATGAAAACATCTTTAAAAAATCAAATAGTTACAGGAAGATAAAACTAAAGAAGAGCACACTATTTCATCTCATTCTAAAAAATAAAAATAAAATCAAAAGATGAATCATACTCTATGATATTTATTTGCGTCTCTATGATATATATATATATGTACTGTAGTAATAATTATATAATTAATTTCATTAAAAAATTAAAAGATTTAAAAAAATTGTAATCACTTTTTTTGATTAAAAATCAAAAAGTTTGTACAGTAATGATATAAATCTTGAGAAAAAATAGAATTTTTCTAATTTTAATAAAATTTGGAACAAAATAATTAAAATAATTAAGTAGCATTAGGTCATCCAAGAAGAGGCTCCTCCAAAGGTCTTTACGATTGGCTTCTTAAGGCATCAGGATTAGGCCACCTAATTCTTCTTAGCATTTATTTCTTTAGATCATGCAAGAAAGATAAAACATGAAACAACATTGTATTGAATTTTATTATAACCTGTCAAAAATAAGAACAAGTAATAAAAACTTTAACATCATATTAATAGATTAGCTAGCAGACAAACCTAGTTGCGAAGATTCAATCAGCCACATTCCAGAATTTTGAGAAATCTAATAGCTTCCAAAAGATTGTGAATTTGATTATTGTCAAGAGATAGTTTCATTTTACATTTTAGAGTCCAACGCACAAGCCTATCAGCAACTTGGTTTTGGACTTTAGACATGTATTTGATGGACATAGAAGATGATATTAAAGTTTTACAACAAATTCAATTTGGTTTAAGGTACCAAAGACCAATATTATTGGCTAACATATCAATAATATGAGAAGAGTCTAATGTATATCAACATTCTCAAAGGCCTTTTGGTTACAAATGAGAATGCCATAAAGAATGGCTATACACTCAGAAATCAGGGAAGATTAATTGTCATAGAGGTTACCATATGTATGATAGATGTTACCATTGGGGTATATAAAGATGCCAACCCATTTGATTATATAGTAAGGATTAATGAGCCATCGATATTCAATTTTATTATACTAGCCTTAGGTTTTGTCTATTTTACAATCAGGTATTTGCTATAGGTGTTGTGCAAAAAGTAGCCAAAATGTTTATCCACACTAAGGTCACCATGCCAAAGGTCTCTATTAGTCATATTTTAGGAATGGATATTATCTAAGATTAGATTAATCTTGTCAATAATATCTTTAAAAGTAAAATAAAGGATATAGTGCTTAGATTGATTCCTAAAAAACCAGATGGTCCAACAAATAGTTTTAGTTTTTCTAGTGGACCAAAGCCAACAACTAACTAAGTGGTGAATTTTCATGAAGCTAGCTATATACACATAAAAAAGTGGGAAAATGATTCCAAATAGGCCACATAATAGGACATGGGACAAACAAGTTGGTTATTGTTTCAATGTTCTGACATAAATGGAATTTTGAAGCCATACTGAAATTTATTTTCTGAAGGTTGGCATTTTTAGAAGAGATTTAAGAACCCCAAATCTTAGTAAAAATAGTTCAAACATGATGCTTAGTTCTAAGACGATTCTAGGTTTTCTTAGTAATATATATATATATATATATATGAGAATTATCAAGAGACTATATTATACTATCATCTCTATTAGTTTTTATTTTGAGCTTATCAATCTTATTAATAATATAAGGAGCGACCATATTTTTTAAGTCTCACTAAGTCCTAGTAGTTGTTGACCCAAAAATTATTGATATTATTTATTTTGTAACAAAGGTTATTTTCATTTTTCAGGGAGGCTGATCAAAAGGTTATTGTCAAGGAATTTATCAAGCCAAAAGTTAAGCTTACCATTACCAATATTCCAATGGATTTCACAAAAAAATTATTCCAATGGATTAAGGGTTCATCAATATTGTTGAAAGATATTAATATCCTCTAGATTTTGGAACCATACTTTTTATGGCTGATTTGTAAATGTAGTATGATTTGGAATAAATATAATGTATGTAATTTACCCATACAAATTTATTTTCTCTGAAGGTATACAATAATTTGCAGGAGAAGGTGGTTTGAAGGTCATAAAACTTTATGATATGTAAACCACCCTCCTTATAAGGTTTACTTATGTTGCTCTAATTAGCCTAGATTAAAAAATTAGAAGCAGCCTTCGAGGCCCATAAAAATTTGTTCATAAGTGTTTCAAGTCTATTCATAACAAAATTAAGGATAATGGAGTATTGCATATTAAAGATAGGGATAATCATGATGACAGATTGGAGGAGTACCAATCTGCCTCCAAAGGAAATTATGGTGTTGTCCCAATAACTGATTTTGTTTCTGACTTTGCTAACTAAATATTCATATAAAAAATTATTGGTTTTATGAATAGAAGTGCCCAAATATTTCAAAGGTAAAGGATTTTTCTTAAAGCCAGTGGCTTCCTCATTCCATTTAAGTCTTAAGTTGATGATATTGGTGGGAAAAATCAAGTTAGACTTGTCTTTATTGATAGTTTGATCAAATAAATGTTTATACATGTACAAGAAGTAGTTTAATCTGTCCATGTTTTTTATGGAGCCATTTATGAAAATGAAAAGGTCATCAACAAATGTGAGACAATTTATATTGATATTGCTTATGGTGATGTATTTCATTTGATGGTAGTTGTTAAAGAGTATATTAATACCTCTTAGGAGGTATTCTTCTATGATGATGAAAATGCTGGAAGAGATTGGATCTCCGTGCCTAATATCATTGGTGCCCTTAAAGTGAACTTTAGCCTCACCATTAATGATAATGGTGAAGTACATAGAAAATATACCATTGTTGATAAGGTTTATAAATCTACTATTGAATCCAAAAGATTTAAGGATATTAAATACAAAATAGTGATAAATTTTGTCAAAAGCTTTGGCCATTTCAACTTTCAAAATGATATCACTGCCTTGAGATTTCTTATTAAGATCATAAATGAGTTATTGAGCTAGGATAATATGTTCATAGATATTTCTTCCTTGAACAAAGCCTTTTTGTTCTAAAGAGATTATTTTATGAAGGATGAGAATTAGTCTTTCATTTATTATTTTGGATATCAGTCTATTAAAGACAGTGTAAATACTAATTGGCTTACAGTCTTTCCACTGTCTAGGATTATATATTTTAGGAATGAGACAAATGACAGTAGAGTAGATACCTTTTGGGTCTTTTATACCAGTAAAATAATCTTTAATAGCAAGGCATATATCAAATTTTATGGTAGGCCAACACTTTTGGTAAAAACAATAGTGTTGAATCCATCTGGCCAGAAACACTATTGGGTTTGAGGCTCTTTACAACCTTCTTAATTTTAATTTCAAATGAAACATCTATAAGTAATTGATTTTCAGAGTTCGTGATAAGGTTTGGGATGATATTTAAGTCATTAAATTGATCAACATGATGAGGATTAGAAAGAGGGTCGTTGAATAAATTTATAGCAAATGAGCAATTTTATCCTTATCATCAATCTAGTTGTCATTTTTGAAATTTTATTCTTTTTGCCTTTTTAAACATAATTATGAAACATGGCTGTATTTGTGCCACAATTTTTTTAATCCAATCAGTGCAACTTTTTTTCTCCCAATAAGATTCTTCTCTTGCCAATAGAAGAATCAGATTGACATTGGCCTTATAAAGATTTTTCTTGTCATTATCATTTGGGAGTTTTGATAAGTATTTTCAAGAATGAAAATTTCATCCACGACCTTGGCAATAGTATTGAATACATTTCCAAAACTAGCATGATTTCAGACTGTTAATTTATCCTTGAGTCTTTTGAGTTTAAGCTAGAAAGCTTGGAGGGACTGACTAAACATTAGAGCCCCTCAAGGGTCTTTAATGATTTGGTTGAATTGGGGGTGGGGAGTCCACATGTTGAGGAATTTAAAAAAAAGATTTTGGATTAAAGAAGGAGTTTGATAAGGCAATGGTGATAAGGCAGTGGTCTGAACAAGTTATGGCCTAATGTCTAATTTTAATGTTATCAAAGAAGTCTCTCATTTGGTTTTTTATAAGGATTCTATCAATTCTTTTAAATTTTATTTTACTAGACCAAGTAAATGGGGAACCAATAAAACGAGGCTCTTCAAGATTACAATCAATGATTGTATTATTAAACTCATCAATACTTTTAGGGCATAAGATTTTATAAAAAAAAGTTGCTTTCGGGGCTTGGTTATACAATTGAAATCCCACATAACAATCCACTCAAGTGTATTGTTAGCAAAGGATCTCATTTATTCACAAAGGGGAAGCCTATTGGATCTAGAACATTTAGCGTAGACTACAGAAGTCATGAATTCTATATTGATGTTTATATGATGAAAATTAAGGTGGAGAAGTTGTTAATGGTTACAACAAACATCCACCTTGAAGTTTTCCTTCCAAATGACCCAAATTTGTTTGTTTAAGTTAATGATGCCATGGTGAAAGCCTAAATTTTTTAAGATTGAGGGTTATTTAATTTCAGAAACCATTGGTTACTATAAAGCTCAGAAATCTATGGATTCTTTATTTCAATCTTCTAATTATGTTTTTATTTTCTATACTTATACTAGTCCAGTTAAAATTTTATTAGTCATTATAACTAGTGATATTTAGATTCTTGGTTCTTTTTTAGGTGATTTTAGTGAATTCAATTTGGCTATCATTATAGAAGGATGAATGAGTAACTGGCAGGTTACTAGTTACAGTTGGTTTTGGGGATTCATTAGTTTGCTCTTCATTAGAAGAGTCAATTAAAGAGGTGAATCTGTTGTTAAGGTCTATAGAATGGATGGCTTCTATAATGTCTAAATTGGATTCATTTATGGGCTCATTGCTGTTGGGTAAATGATTTGTGTGATTTTGGATTTCAATGGGATCATGAGTTTAGGTTGAGGTTTATTATTAGAAATATTGATATTATCTTCAGTAGTATCAATATTGTTAGGTTGATCATTGTTGATTATGATTGATTTAACCTATGGTTTAGGGATCCAATTAGTTTTAAGAATTGTTTTGTCCTTATTATGGTATCTTGTTAGGTCAGGATTATTGTTCTCTTTAGGTTCAACAACATGATTTTTCGCTTTATTTTATTTTTCAACAATATGTCCAAGACTATGACATCTTGGAAAATAGTCAGATTTGCAGCCATAATTTACCTCAAGTTCTATAAAGATATGTCTCTGGTCCTAACTAGACATAGAAAAGGAACCAGAGAATTCAAATTTATACACGAATGATTCAGTGACATGCATGGGAAGTCTACACTGGGAGAACTTCTCAATTAATATTTGTTTTAGCATTATTGAAAAGAAAATTTTATCTGGTTTTGAGGAGTGTACTGCAGTGTATTCCTCTTTGGTTGAGTAGCTCGTTGATGACGCGGCGGAAACAGAAGAAGAAACAACGATAGATGAAACCCTAATCTAACGATAGATGAAACCCTAATCTAAGGGTAACATGATGAAACCCTAATCTGAGGGTAACAAAAATTGAAATTTTCAGAGATAAAAAATCTATTATTCCAAAAACTTAAAATAACTTAAGGCATAAGAGGCTTTATATAATAGCTTCTCAAAACCCTAAATTAGAAAAGATATAAAAAATAACATGGAGGAAATAGCTTTGGCCATATATGTTTTGTAAAACAGGCCATATAAATGTGTAACATTGAAGGTATTTCATGTAATAAGCAGAATATATGATGTAGCCGAATCCAAACACAAACTTATTTTATTTGATTCAAATATCTTATATTGTTTAAATCAAATCTAATCTAATTGTATTTAGATTTGATTTAGTTTTAATACATGATAGCGTGACGGAAGATTAGAAGGAAAAAACAACAATAAAACCCTAAATCTAGGTTAGAGAAATAGGAAGATTCAGAGAAATAATTCTCAAAATTCAATTAATCAAAGTCTGACTGCAAATATAGTATAAGATGCTTTATATAGCACTACCCAAAACCCTAATTCCAAATAAAGGAAATTACATAAATCTTTTAAAATAAAATAAATAAATAAAATTAACGCTAAAATATTAAAACTAGTTTTCGAAGGCTTTACAGGTCGAATTTGGGTATCAAACTATGTGATATAGTTTGATACCCATCCTTGAAGGATTTTCCTGGAATCAGTTGTGGATGGGTGCTCTTTTCTGAAGGAAGATGCGATGAGTTCTTGAGTGAAGGAAAATTTTCCTCCTGAAGATGTCTCTGCTCATCGCAATCTTGTTTCTTCATTCAGTTTTGGGTTGTCTCGATCTCAGATCATAAAACCCTAATTTGGGATAAAGGATTTTTGGTTTGAGAGAAGGGAGCGCTAACTGGAAAAAGTCTTGAATAAATTTGAAGGGTTGAGGGTTCGATGATGAGGAGCCATAACCCTTTACAAATTTTGCGATTTTCTGGCTTCTTGAGGATGATTTGTAACTGTAGGGATGATAAGACGAAGGTAAGTGCCAAAGAACCCAATTATTGCCGAAAAGTTTTAGCCACGATCGGGGAGAGATTTGATGGGTTGAAAAGCTAGAGAAAAAAGTCTAAAGAATAGACGGCGATGGAAAAAAAGCTAAAGAGACTCTACGTTCATGGAGCGCGCAACTTTCTCGGAGATAAGTCATTTTCATCTTTTTTTATTTTAATCAATTGATAATTCAAGTTCTCAAATATAATATAACAAAATAATAACAAGTTATTATAAAATTAAAATTAAAATTAAAATATAAAAAATTGGAGAAAGAAAAATAAATTAAAACAATATATTTTCTAAAAAACAATCGATAAAAAATAAAATCTAACAAAAATATATTTAAATATATTTAAAATATGATATATACACCTACTAAAATTTAAACTTATAAAAATATAAATAAAATTCTGACAAAAAATTAACTAGATTTATATACATGCAAACCTAAATGTATTGATTGAGAAAACAAAGAAAATTCATAAGCTTAGAGTACTTTCTTCTTTATCGGAACGTAATTAATGTGCGTTTTTTTAGTGTCCGGCGGTGATGACTATAGGACAATTTCTGTTAGCTCTGTTCAGAAGAAACAAAAAAGTCAGTATACAAATTAAATTATATTGTAGTTAGTCAATAACTCGTTTTTGCAGTTTTTTTGTTAATTTTTTAAAAAAGTGTTTGAATTTCCCCTTTGTGTGACAGGTTTGTCTTTATTATAGATATTTATATTTGATACTTGTAGTTTGAAATTATAAAAGATGAAAAATATAGGTATGAAAAGAATTATTGCATATAATTAGTAGCATAATATATTAATGAAATAGTAAAAAATGTATTATATCATATACATTATAGAATCATGGATTTTAAAAATGAAAATTCATCAGACACGTACTCTATCGTAATTATAAATTTTTTTTTTTCGAAAGGAACCCACAACCGTTACTCGGACTGCAATGAGTGCGCACAGAGTATACCTAACAGGTTCAGCCGAGAAAGCGTATGTAGAGGGACTCGAACTCACGATATTTGGTCACAAACATATCATACTCAACCAACTCGGTTATTCCTTTGGGGCCGTAATTATAAATTATTGTAAATATAAAACATTGATTTTTTTAAAATCGATGGTTTATAATATTATTAGGAATATATATGTTTTTTAAATGCATTATATTAAGAGTAAATTATAATAACATTTTAATTAATTTTATTCAAATTTAAATTGTAATCTTATATGTTAAACCGATAAAATTTATTGCTTCAATTTGTGAAATTATATATATAAAAGTTTTGTTAGCTTGGGATTTTAGTTATTTTCATAAACTAAAGATTATAATTTTATAGTTTCATATGGTTTTTATTTTGGTGGTAGAGTTTTGAAGTTTTCTTTTTTTATAAAAAGTTGTCAATTATCATGCAGATAAAAATAAAAATAAAAATACCAATAACCACCTAGATTTTTAAGTTTACCAAAAACCATTTGCAATAAAAGAAATTCAAAAAATATCTTTCAGATATGAAAACATAAAATTTACATCTTTACACTTTTTTCTTCAACTTGCGAATTTTCCCTCCTCTAAAATTGAAATCTCAAATTTCCCCAAGTACATATTCTGGTATCAATTTTCAGTGAATTTTGAAGCATTTCAACATAAATCAACTACTAAATCAGGTTTTCACGAAGAAATTATTCTATTTCGTCTTAAAATTTTCACTGACTGTGTTCGTAAATAACATGCATGACCAAAGAACTATTCATATTTGGTTTTGATGATTCATATGTCTTTTTACGCAAAAGTACAATTAGTAACTTAGGAACTAGGTGTGTACATGTTTAAAGGTTCCGATGACTATATTTCTTTTTTCATAACCAAATTAAACGTGTTTATGCACCCAACTTACAGTTGTTTTCATACCTACTTTATATTTTGTTTTCAACCGAAAAAAAATTTCGCACCTGACTTATACAGTTTCCAGACCTATTTTATATTATATTTTTCAAACCTAAAAGACATTTTCTTTCAACAAACTTAAACTTATTTACGCATCCAACTTACAATAGTTTTCATACCTAATTTCTATTTTGTTTTTAAACATGAAAGATATTTTTTATAACCAAATTGAACTTATTTATGCATCCAACTACAAGTTTTTTCAATACTAATCTACATATATTTTAACTTTGTAACGCATATATAAAATTTCAAAAGAATCAACATTCTCCACATCAGGAATTTCAAATACATTTCATCTCACATTAGAAATAAACAATCTTTAAGAAGAAGTCAAGAATTTGAAGCATCAATGTAAACAGGTAATTTTAATATTTTTCTGCAACAAAAAATAAATTAGCAACCAATGTACTCATAATTACGCAACAAATTAATACACAATTACGCAACCATGTTTTAGCACATCTAAAACTGTATTTTCTCAACACAATTACACGTAATTATGCAACCATCATTTGACAAAGCTTCTTTTATATAGTTAGAAGATATGGGTCTAGACTCTAGATGAAGACCTCAAATTATTTTTGAAAAACTAGAAACAAAAAATAGTGACCATAGGAAACAAATTAAAGAACTGCAAAAATAAAATGTTAGTCTTAAAGATCATGTTAAAAACTAGAAAAGAAAAATCAATCTACTTTCACAACCAATTGAAAGACATCTTCCGCCAACCATAAGTAGATCATACACGAAACAGAAGAGCATAAAACGTTTGGTTAATTTCTTAATTATGAACATACAATAAAATATTAGTAGATACTCTAGTATTAAAGTTACAACTATATTTTTTTGAAAGTTGTATTTCTCTAAACTACATTTTTTGGAGTATTAATTTTATTTTATCGTTTATTTATATATTGTTATTTCAGAAATGTAACCATTTGTAACGTAATAACGCTACCACTTAAAAAATAATTTTGTTACACTTGTATTTTCATAAACAACGGTTTTTTTATGCGATAAAAATGTTATGATGCAATCAATAATAAATAATTCCGCAACCGATTAAAACATAATTTCAAACTTGTATTTTTTTCACAACAACTCATTTTTTATGCAACTAAAATGCAGGTAATTTTGCACCAAACTGGTTACTTTTATAACTAAAATACATTCAACTCCAAATTGTTTAAGAATAAATAATAAAAATGGAATAAAAAGAACACATGCAAATAAAAAAAATTACTTCATATGTTTTCTTCAGAGGTTCTTCAGTTATAACCATATTTTCGAGACCGTCCACACTTAACTTTATGAACGAAGTCTTCACTTATGGATATAATATGTTTCTTTTTAGGTCTTCAAGCTGTCATTTTCAAGCTAGATAGAAGAACAACAAGAGATAAATTTGAACTAAAAGCTTCACTAGAAGTAGTTAAAGTTGGTATGCCTTGAGAATATTTTTTCTTATAAAAGTTGTATTATAGCATAACTCCACATATGTCGAAAGATTCCCATGAATACTAAATATAGTGGAACAAATATGTGAGCAATGGAACACTCATTCTTTAAATACCACAAGAACATCTGCAGTTCAAAAGATCAATAACCATAAACGGTTCCGACTGAAATTCAAACAATACTTTGGTATACGATTAAATAATCCACATACAATATTCTTCAATGTTTCTTTTAGTCTACTTATAAATATATGGACACAACTCATTATTCCAGCATGAACAATCAGAATAACAATTTGATATATGGATCATAAGCATATAATCTAATTTTATCCAATAATTTTAAAATAGGCATGTTATAAATTATTTAATTTGATTATTAAAATACTCGGTTGCACTAGAATCCATAACCCCATAACATTTACATATAAAGTATGTGCATGGATACGTTCAAGAGGGAGGTTTTCAAGGAATGTAACTGCTATTTGACCATATTATTTAAGAAATTCATGCAACTTTAAATTGAATAAACTCTCACTAGGTGCATAAGCATAATGTTTGAAAATCTTGACCATGTTTATTTTCAAATCCTTTTGTTTACGTTTCAACACATGTTTTCGATTCCTAATAAGATGATAAAAATAATATGCATGGTAACAATTAGAGAAAACAGTTGAAACAATATTGACTATACCAATGTGACGATCAAATATAAAAGTAATTTTCCAACCAAGTAAATGAGGCTTTAATGTCTCCAAAAACCATTGCCAATTATCGCCATATTCACTCCCAACAACAACAAACACTACATAAGATATAAAGGTACTAATATCTGGTGTGGATGATTTATAGTCGGAGGGTATTTTCAAGCAGTTTGTCAATTGAGTATTAATTTTTAAGTAGTAGGTAGAGAGATAAGAGATGTGTGTGCTTGTATTTTATATTTTTAGAAAAAGTCCAACCTATTAAAGGAGGTTGGTTGGGGTATTTATACTTGTTTTGTGACCCATGGGTCGTCTGGGTTGGACTTTGGATCCGGGTTGGACTTTGGATCCGGGTCAGGCTTTAAAGTCCAAAACTAAAAATGGGTCAGCATTCAGCATACAACTGAGTCATGCACTTAGGTTGACTATTCATGAAAAAGTCTAATGTAGATGATACCCGAATTACCCCTTCAGATTAGGTAGAAGGGCACTTCCAAATATATCTAACCCTATCGGTAGCCCCTTTAGGTCTTTCAAAAATATTTTGGAAGGGCTAAATTATCAATGAAAAAATCTGGATCACTTCCGAAGTGTTGTTCAAAGAGTTAGCGCACGAGGAGTAGATTCTGATCGGATCTGAAGTGTTTTTCTTTTCGCAAATGGATTAACCAAAGGTTAGTTTTTTTATAAAAGAACACGTGTCCCATACTTGATTCGACCTCTCAGACGTTTTTCCCTTGGTACGTGCACCTATTTTTTCAAAAAGTAATTAGGGTGTACTTAATAGCCCCTAATCATTACTTGAATGATTTATCTCCCCTAGGTAAATCAGTCAAGTGTTTTTCACCTCTATTTAACACTGTTTTACTATTTCTTTTTTATTCAAAAAAAAATCTAGAGAGAGAGAGAGGTTTGAAGCTGCAATTTCATTCTAAGTTTTGAGAGTTTTATATGTTCACAGCCAGAACCACTTTGATCAAAAGAGGTTGCTTAAATGTTTCTGATTTGGAAAAAGAAAGAAGAGAAGCAAAAGACGTTGCTCGAATTCCTGCCTCTTCTGGTGGAGTAATCAGTCACACAACACCAGAGCTGGACAAGAGTTCTTCCTTATCGACAATCTCAATAATTTGAAAAACTCCGTTCACCCCAACTTTACCCACATCGGACATCAGGACAAACGAAGAATACCACATCGGATTATATTGGTGGAGGAAAAGTGGGACTGGCAAATAGTGAGTCACTTCTAGAGTGCTTGTAAAAGAAATTCGGGCCCAAATTTCGTAAGGTTAATGTGAATTACTTATTGGCCTTTCAAAAAATCTCTTACGTATATACTCATACTGCCGAATTAGATAAGATAAGAACTAAATGGGGCTTTCCAGAGTCTGTTAAAATGAAGATTCCCATCACTCTAGAAACCCCTATGGACTGTAAAGCTAATGAGATGGTGGTATACATCGAGGTGCTAAACATGGGCCTTAGTTTCTCTTTATACACTGATATAGTTAGATATTTTAATCTAATCAAGCTCTGCCCAAGCCAATTGAGCCTGAATGCATGGTATACTCTGATAGCCAACATTATTGCTTCCAGATTGTCAGAAATTCCAATGCATATGGAGCAGTTTGTTTTTGTGGCTAGTTTGTGTAGAAACCATCAAATCTCTTTTTATCACGATAACTTGGGAAAGGACTACAAAGTAGTGAATGGTCTGTTGGAGGTTGAGAAACCATAAAGGACTCAGTTTTTTTCGTAAGTGGAGTTTGGGAGAATGGGAAAAAGATAAATTACGAGTCAAATCCAAGCCAACTGACTAGATACTGGAAGAGTTTAGGTAATTCTTGTTCGGATTTTTAGTATTTAGATTTTATGCTGATATACCGAACTGATTATTGTGCCTCTTTGCAATTTTTTAAAAAGTTTCTCGGAGTATTTGGAGGCTGCAAAGGCTACATTTGTCAAGTTAAAATGGGCATCGGATAATTGGGGGTTGGGCTTTCACAACTGTTTCACTTCTATAAACATGTTGAGGGATCACTTATGGAATTCCACTGGAAGCAGAGATATTTCTTGAGAACAACTGACTACTCCCTCTCTATCAGATGTCATCCTTAAAAGAACTCATGCAAATAATGGAAAACTATAATTACCCGCCCGAACCAAAACTTCTAGCCATCTAGACAAGTTGAAGAAAAATAACAAGAAGAAGAAAGCTGAAGTTGACCCATCTCAAGAGTTTCCCTAAGCAGCTAGTTCGAAGAATCCTGAAGGAATCAATACTATTTTGTTAGAAGAAGTTATTGCAATAGTTGGTGAGGTTGCGAGATCGGATCTATCACTTTAACTCAAGAAGAAGGGTCATAAAAGGCTCAATGAGAGAGGTGATCGAAGGGATAGGAAAAATAAAAAATAAACCATAGGGTCAGAAATCATACTCCGTCCTACAAAAGTTCCTCCCACTCTCCCAACTGATATTCTCCCTCAAGAAGAAATACACGCTGATCCTCCCTCTCCAGTGTTTACTACAGTCGATCCAAATCCTACTGAGGGTGACATTAACCTTGATGACTTAGGTAATATGTATTTTATTGAGTTTGACAAGGAGGACTTTGACCGAATTTCTCCCTAGACAACCACTATGACCAATGTTTTGATTTATGAAGGAGAGTCTTTTGCAGTATCGAGTGAGCATGATACTTTGGACCACAGAATCCTGGGCTATATCAGGCCAATTGTTGATCTAGAAAGACAAGTCAAGACTCAGGCTAATGACATGGTTTCTCTTAACACAGAAAATCAAAGTTTAAAGAACTCTCTTTCATCCTAACAACCAAAGGTGGAGACTTTAGGTAAAGAGAAAGTGAAACTGAAAACCGAGTTAAAAAAATCTAAGACTACCCAAGAAGATCTCCAGACTAGATATTCCGAACTGGAAACTACCACCTCTACGGAGATCAAGTCTTTGAAGGAACAACAAACCACCAATGCATGCACTATCAGCACCTTATCCGGAGAGAAAGAGAATTTAAAAAACTTCTTAAAGAGAAATAAGAAGACATTATTCTCCTAAAGAATAATCAAGCTCAAGAGATAACTGCACCAATAGAGAAGTATGATGATGGTGTTGTGGATTATTTGGAAAAAAGGTGAATGTATCAAATCAGATATGGTTCTGCTATTTCATGAGACCTTTCCAAAGAAGAACCTTAGACCTTTATGGAAGTTCGTACCATACGAGGAGATAAATTTTCATACCATGGAAGATGGTGATAAACACATTATTATTCACCAAGTGAGAGTGATTCTGATGAGGGAACCGATGAAAGCTCAACCACTGATGCCACGAGTCCCCAAAAAGATGAAGGTAAGGAAAAAATCGAAGGGAACAAGACTTAAGGTTATTGTGTTTACTTTTTATGTTTAAGACTAAAGTCCTTGGATGGCCAAAGAATTCTGTTATTTTCTTTCAAACTTAGTTTTGTGAACTGAAGTCCTTTGATGGCCAATGCATTTGTGTGATGGTAGATCGTGTATATTGCGATCAATGTTTAATGTTCATTTTCCCTTCGTACATATTTATTTCTCTTCTTATGTTTAGAATTTAATAATTATTTAATTTTTCTAATGTGTTTAATGAGCGTTTAATTCATTGAATCACTTCAAAGATATTTTATTTGAAGGATAAAAGTGTTTAATAGATCCAATCACTTCAAATATACTTTATTTGAAAGATTGAGGTGTTTAATAGATCTGATCACTTCAAAGATACTTCATTTGAATGATGAAAGTGTTTAATATATATTTAACTTATCTAATCTCATTGTGCTTGCCAAAACCTTCAGAAAGGGCATAAGATAACAGTGATTTAAAACTAGACACCTCATTAAAACCTCCTCGTGCCACCAAGGTAGGAAAAAGTATGCCCCCAAATATTTACATTAAATTATGATAAAGTAAATATTTACAAGTTAATTTTATTCTAAGTAGAACCTGAGATACTCAATGTTCCACGGGTGCTTTAACATGTTGCCTTCATTGTCTTGAAGTTTGTATGTTCCTCGTTTGATCATTTCTCACACCTTGTATGGGCCTTCCCAATCCGAAGCTAGTTTTTCGAATTATTTCTCTTTGGTATGCAAAAATACTTTCCTTAACACTTTGTCCCCTAACTAGAAATCTCTTATTCTTGCTGTGGATGCAAACCTACTTATCATTGAACCATGAAAGTGTGTTGTTCTTAAATATGCCTTCACTCTTCTGTTTTCAATCAGATCCAACTGATTTCTAACGATCATTTCATTAGCCTGTTCGGAGTAGTTTGGTATCATGAATGATGGCAGAGTAGCTTCCATAGGTGTGATTGTATCCATCCCATAAACAAGGGAAAATGGAGACTCTTGGGTGGCCATTTGTGGAGTGGTTTGGTAGGCCCACAATACTTCTTGCAAATAACTCAGTCATTTTTATGCAGCTCCTTTTAGATTCTTTTTCAACCCTGTTAAAATTGTTCGATTAGCAACTTCAACCTTCCCGTTAGCCTAAGGGTGAAAAGGAGAAGAAAATCAGTGTTGAATTCTTTTGGAAGTGCAAAACGTCTAATATCTTTATTCTCAAATTGTGGCCCATTTTCCGTGGTAATTCATCGGGGGATTCCAAATCGACAACGTGTATTGGCTATGATACATTTTATGACCACCTTGTAAGTGGTTCCAACCAATGGGGCAACTTCTATCCATTTAGAGAAATAGTATATTGCCACTATTATCGTTCGATAACGCCCGGACGTCACGAGAAGAGGTCCAACTAAGTCCAAACCTCAACTATCAAACGGTATGGGTTTGGATACTGACTCTATAGATACTGTTGGTGTATGGATTTCATTTTGCATATCTCTGTCAAGGATCACATCTCCTGACCATATCTTTGGCATCTTCCATTATAGTAGGCCAGTAGTATCCTGTTAGAAAAACTCTCATGGTTAAGGCCTTATAGCCACAATGTGCTGATCTTTCTCTATCATGCAATTCTGATTGAACAATTTGAGATTTCTAAAATCCTAAGCAACGGAGGAGAGGCCTGCTGAAAGAATTTTTATAAAGAATTTCCCTTAACACCAAGAAACCACGAGTCTTGTACTTGATCTTTCTAGCTCAGACTTTAGCTGAAGGTAAAACTCCATCGGAAATAAATTGATGTATCTCATACCTCTAATCTTTGGATTGTATCTAGATATATTCAAACTTTCTTCAGATTCACTCTCTTTCCTTTAAATTGAACTTATAGAGGGGCATTCTTGCATAAGAATCCATGGGTAGGCTTCAGAATATGTTATGGTCGCTAAAGAATCTGCCATAGTATTCTCTGATCTAGGGACATGCTCATATCGGATGCTTTTAAAACTTATGACGACTTCTCTTAGTACTTGCGGATACTTTATTAACTAGATCTTTTTTAGTTTTAGATAGCCCTTGAGCTTGATTAATAAGAAACTGGGAGTCACTTACTAAGCAGACCCTCTTTGCTCCACATATATGAGCTAGTCTTAACCAAGCAATGGCCGCTTCATATTTTGATTAGTTATTGGATGCCCTGAAACCAAAACATACAACCTGATACATGTTATCACCATAAGGGGAAGTTAAACAAAGTCCAACCTCACAACTCATCGTACTAGATCCACCGTCTATTAGGATTAACCACTCTTTCTTAGACTTGTTTCCTGCTCTTGTTCGCGAGGCCTTTTAGTATGAAATTCTACCAAGAAATCAACTATAGCTTGAACCTTGATCGCGGTTTGAGGCGCAAAATCAATATCATAATCTTCGAGCTCAACTGACCACTTAGTCATTCTTCCTGATATGTCAGTTTTTTGTAGAATATTCTTTAAGGAGAAAGATGTTCGAACCGTAATCGAATGTGCTTGAAAGTATGGCCTCATTTTTCAGGTTGCTATTACCAATGCCAAAGCTAATTTTTCTAACTTTAAATACCTATTTTATGGTTCCAGCAAACTCTTGCTTACGTAATATACCGGACGGGGGTAATTATCCACTTCCCTTACTATAACAGCACTCACAGCATACTCTGATACAGCCAAATACATATAAATTTTCTCCCTTTGGATAGGTTTGAATAACATCTTGGGTGAAGGATTTTTTTTATTATTGCAAGAAAGGCTTAATCACATTGCGGAGACCAATTGAAGTCTTTAACATTCCTCAAAAAATAAAAAAAATTGAGCACACTTGTATGATGATCTTGAAATAATCTTATTCAGCACAGCCAAGCGCCTGGTTAGTCTCTGGACTTCTATATTATTTCAAGGAGGATCCATAGCCAACAAAACGTTTAACTAATATAGGTTGACATGTATTCGTTTTTCACTTATGATATATCCTAGGAACTTTCCAGATCGGACCCCAAAAATGCTTTTCTCCGGGTTTAACTTCAGGTTGATGGCTTCCAAGTTAGAAAAAGTCTCTTGAAGACCGTAGATATGTTCTTCCTACTCGAGGCTCTTCACCATCATATCATCTATATATACTTCCATGTTTCTACTAATCTGGCTAGCAAAGGTTTTATTTACCAATCGTTGATAAGTAGCTCCAACATTTTTCAACCCAAATGATGTCACTTTATAACAATGAACCCCTCTGTCTGTGATAAATGTAGTATGATCTTAATCGTTCAGATCAACCTGTATCTGATTGTACCCTGAAAAGGCATCCATGAAGGATAACAACTTGTTCCCCGATGTAGAGTCTACCAACTGATCTATCCGAAGTAGTAGAAAATGATCTTTAGGACATGCTTTGTTAAGATCGGTGAAATCAATACACATGCGCCATTTCCCATTATTTTGCTTGACTAAAACGGGGTTAGCTGTCCACAATGGGTATTGAGATTCTTTAATATGACCCATCTTGGTTAACCGATCCACTTTTTGTACTATTACATCGGCTTTTTCTTTGGGAAAGATCCTCCTTCTCTGAACTACCGGCCCAACATCAAATCGGACTGACAATTTATGGCATATTACTTTGGCAGGTACCCTAGTTACATCATTATTGCACCATGTAAACATGTGTAGATTGTCAGATAAGAAAGATAATAATTTTTGCTTCAAACTCAAAGACAGTTTAGTGTCGATCTTAATACTTTTGTCTTCTACTAAGAAATGGGTTTCAACTTCTTCTATGGGTATTATGACACGATGAGCCTCTCTTGGATAATCTATTTCATTCTCATCAGTGGAAGGCTCCGGTAGTTTCTATTCTTTATTATCCTTGACTACTTCCAATCATTTTGAGGCAATAGCTGTTACATAGCATTCTCTCGCCACTTTTTGACTACTTCGGACAACACCCACCTGTGCACCCACGTCATATTTTAAACGTTGATGGACAGTAGAGGCCATAACATGCATTCTAGACAGCCAAGATCTTCCAAAGATAGCATTGTATGATGTTGGGCAGCCAACCACAACAAAAAATACCTTTACTAGTTTTCTTAAAAGGTCGTCTGTCGAGTAATACTTCCTCTTTAAACTCACCAACGACATCTGCCAAACTCCCAGTAATCCCCACAATAGTTATGTTCGAAAGTTGAATAACTTAGGGTATTTTTCATCTGCCTATAAGTATTTAGAAATAAAACGTTTGTTGAACTACGAGTGTCAATTTTCATTAAAGACTATGAAATGAGCTGGGGTTTGGTACAAATGTTTAGATATTTTCCATTCCAACTGAGTAGTCAAGTTGTTGAAATAACGTTTTTGAACAAATTGAGGGTGTTGTTACGTTGTTTACCCCAAAATATGGTTAATAATTCAAAAAAAATCACCAAATCGAAAGTTGTCGCAGATTTATCTACTATTACCCCACCTGATTCCGATAGGGGACACGATCAAGATATTCAGTGTCCGCATCAAATATTTCAACAATCATCACTGTATCTTCCTGTCTGGATGTTCCTGGGACTGTTAAAGAATCTGTTCAGAGAGCATTGGCATTGGATTGTGTATTATTTGGTCTGTTTCCCTTTGTTTTTTTAACAAAAACGCTTAACTTTCCTCTATCAATGAGATTTTGCACTTCTTTCTTCAATGTTATACAATCATGTGTGTCATGGCCTACATTATTATAATACTTACAGAAACGAGTACTTTGAGTTTCTCTAGGAGACTGCAATGCATCTGGCCTTCTAAAGTGCACATCATTTTTAGTCTTGTCGTTAATTGTAGCTACACTTTCTCCCAACTCAGCAAACCATTCAGGATGAACCCATTGACCTTTTTTACTTCTAACTTATTGGTTTTGATTGGACCGATTCCGCTTGGGCCGATGTGATCCATGTTTGGTTTCTTTTGATTTGTAACCGTATTGAGTTGTTGCTGGTGGAATTGACACGGTAGTGATGGATCTGTTCTGACGAGGCACTCTAGAGTTCTTAGTTTCTTCAACAGTAATTTAATTTGCAACTTGATTTAAAAGCCCCTCAAAAGTTATCGTTTTTTTTCGGGTTATTGAGTCAGCCAAATTTCCCGGACTCAAGCCTTGTCTTGAAGAGGTAATTGCTACTAGTTCAAAACAATCGGCTAACCCATTATTGGTATTCACAAACCTACTAATATATTCCTTCAAATATTCGTTTGGCTCGTGGGAACAATGAATAATTGTATCACCATTCCTTTTAAGCTCTTTGTTTCTTACAAATTGCCTCCGGAATACTACCCAGAATATGTCAAAAAAAAATAGATCCTTGGGAAAGAGTGTTGTACCACTTAGCACTTCTTTAAAAGTTTGTGAGAAGGCTCGGTATAAAAACTTGTCATCATCATCAAAATTCATCATAATTTCTTTAAATTGCTCAAGATGATTTTCCAGATCTTGGCTTTCATCATACTTCTCTAATTCGGAACTGTCAAATCGTTTGGGAAGATGCCCGGAGAGGATTTTCAAAGACAAGGGCGATTGTCTCTAATTTTGGTTACGACTAAATGCAGTATCTTCATTAGGAGTAACAAAAATACATGGTTCAGACTGAAAGGAAAATAAATTGATCAACAAACGGTCAATATGGTGATCGGCTGAACCTTTTATTTTTCCATGATACTTTTTCGTTCTGCCATGTCTATCTCTTTTTCTTGAATGTTTCTATGACAGACTTAATTTCTTATTTAGACGGCCTTCATTACTGCTGGATGAGAATGATTCTTCAAGGTCGGTATTATTGGATGAACTATTAAAAGACTCTGATGTCATGCTCATCACTCGTTTAGACCAATGTGTTTTTTTAGAACTGATGTGAGTCTTGATGGGCTACTCATTTTCACCAGGATTATCACTAGGGTGGAGCACGGATGCACCAGACTTCTCTTTTATCCCTTTTTAGCTTCTTTCTAAGCCCTTAGAGCCTCAATCTCAACCCTTAGCTTATCACGTTCATCCTGCAAGGACCGTCTTTCATCACCATCGTGATTGACATAAGACATAGTAGTGTTCTCATTATTTTCTCTCACATCTTCAACCTCTAAAGGTGGAATGTTTTGTACATTCAGATCCATCAGGACTGATTTATTCGCTGGTTTTGAATCTGGGATTCAGGCACCATCGCCTCTCACTATGGTCGCCAATTTGGCGTGGATGATTTATAGTCGGAGGGTATTTTAGGTAGTTTGTCAACTGAGTATTAATTTTTAAGTAGTATGTAGAGAGATAAGAGAGGCGTGTGATTGTATTTAATATCTTTAGAAAAAGTTCAACCTATTAAATGAGGTTGGTTGGAGTATTTATACTTGTTTTGTTACCAATGGACTGTCCAAGCCGGACTTTGGATCCGGGTCAGGCTTTAAAGTCCAAAACCAAAAATAGGTTAGTATTCAGCATACAGCTGAGTCATGGTTCACTTAGGTTTACTATTCATAAAAATCTCTAATGTAGATGATTCCTGAACTACCCCTCCAAATTAGGTAGAAGGGCACTTCCAAAAATATCTGACCCTGTCAGTCTTGAGGATGGATGGGGAGTAACCGAATGATGTGATTTCCTAGATATTGGTTTGGTTTTTAACACTACTTGATCTTATACTGGCACACTAAACCCAACATCCATTGGTGATGATGTTAGAGACCATGAGGCTACTGTTTCTATGAGATGCACGAGTAATGTTATACCCATAGTGGTTTACTAAGGAGGTAGACAAGAGTCACGAGTCATTCCAAAGGGAGGTAAAATCATAATTGCCCACAGTGATCTAGTTAATATTTATAAGACCTTAGTCAAAGTATTTTTATCTAAACCTAATAGGGAGAATAACCGATGGAGAGGTTCGAGAAGTTATTTTAATTTTTTCAATCCAAGCACACCAAATGAACAAACTATTACCACTAATAATGAACCATAAATCTTTGACGACGACCAAATGATTCCAAACCTTAAGGTCCAAAATCATATGACCGCCTTACGATGAGGTTAAAGTTACCATAATTCATGTTTCTTTGACACGTGAGGACCAATGGACTTGTCCAAAGAAGATGGATGATTTTATGAACTAAAGGTGACCTAAATAAGAAACGTTTTTGGAAGTCCAAAAAACAATACAGGCAAAAACTTTATCGATCAAATGTTTACCATCGTTAAAACAAATACCTAATAATTAGTAGGACACCAAAGTCGCAAACTGGGAAAAGAAAAAAAACAAACCCCAGGACATAAACAAAGAAGTTAAGCAAATATGAGCTGACAGCCGAAAGGAAAATACGGTTTGGGTTGAACTGAGGGTCCAATAGTAAAGATAATTCATACAATACATCCTTAATTAGGTTAAGATAATGAAAGTATACTCGGCATAACATCATGAGACCGTCGGTGACGCAGAATTTGATAATTTTCATCTTATGACACTTATAATGGAAAAACAGATACCTTTATAGCTCTTAACTTTAAGAATATTTGAAATGACTTACATTATCAAAAGCCTTCATTGTGACAATTTTAAGACCCGCATGCCTTTTTCTATTATTCTGGTATCACGAAGAAGCTTTTGTGAGAGCATGATACTGTCATAGATGCTGCGTGCATGCAAGTTTGTTTTTGCAAATTTCAACGAGAGAGGAAAATGAGTCTTTGATCGGAAGTAATTTTGTAAATGATGAGCCGAAGAAAAATGGGTAACAAACTTCAGAACTAGGAAAATATGGGTCTGTTCGAGGACATATTAAAGATGTTGGAGTTAAAGAAATGGTGAATCCGAAAATAATATTCATTGCTAATAGTGGACTAAAATGATGTAAAAAAATATTAGCGCTGAATCCATCAGGATACATGGTTTTGTTTTTGCTAATATTAAACATGATAATCTAGATCTCTCCATTCGTAATGAGATGTATCATATTAATCTTGTTTTCGACCTGACTTTTAAAATGATGAGTGACCGAATGCATTAGAGCCTAGCTGCAATTATATAAAATAATTAACGAAAATTGTTGAATTGTTTGTTATATTAGTAGTTAAGAGTACTTAGGATCTACTATATAAGAGACCTTCTACTAACAACAACAATATACAGAATTAATTAAGTTTCATTTATTTTCTCTCCTCTCTATCTTCTCTACATTTTCGTTTTTCAACATTCAAGAACTTCAACATGGTATCAGAGAAAGTTCTTGCTCAAAACCTTTTTTAATTCTTGAATGGAAAAGAAGTGGATAAAAGAATATAGAGAGGAGAAATATTATGTCTTTCTCTCTGTATCATTAAACACAAAATGGAGAAAATCGGTGAAGCACTACCATGCCTGATTCCATTTCTGGATGCTAAGTTTTACGAAGAATCTGCAGATAGGCTGGAATCAACTTATAGAACGTGGATTCACGTGAAAAAATATACTTTGAGTACGTGGATTCACATGAAGAAATGGTTACGAGTTTCGAAAGGTGGAAAACATATCATTTCTTTGTTGTCGTTGAGGAGGTTCAATAATATTGAGTACGTGGAATTATGCAAGTTTTTCCATGCATATAGGTCATATATGTTCTATTGGAATAGTTCAACCACTTTACAGTCTCGGAATAAGAAAGAACCTTTTTATGGTTAACTTGTTTCTTTTTTTTAAAACTTCAATTTCTTCCGCAATCTCATGACATAGCGTTTGTGATCTAAGAAAAGATAAATGAAACTTGGACGAAAATGGAGACGTCAATAATGCATCATGTAATTATTGTATTGTTCTTGGCACTACCAAATGGAAGTTTGACGAGTTTGCAAACGATGTCCGATCAAGTTACAACGATCGCTTAGTTAATGAATTAAGGGTCAGACAGTATGCCAAGTCTTTTTTTTTCAAAAAATCATGCGAGAAATTAGCTTGTGATGATTTTGGATCAGGTTTATTTTTAAATTTTTAATTTAATTGTTCCCTTAAGAATATATGGGAATAAGAATTGATACCGAATTATTGGTATTTTTTTACAATTTGCAATATGTGAATATCAAGAAACAGCTTGGATTTGATCGTTTTATAAATATAAGTGCTTTGAGGTGCTTTTTTACTTTGTTTCACATGATATATCTGGAATTGAACTATTACAAATGTTTGTAGTGATGGTGAGACGTGTATAAGTTACACATTTTTTTAGCAAGTGAAATTGCCACTTGTTTTGAGGTGATAATGGATTTCGCCTTGTTGATTAAGAAAATAAAGATGTTGTGGAATGCAAAGAACATTGTTCTTGAATTCAACAACTAGAATATTGGAACGAAAATAATTTCTTGTTTGACGAAAAATAAAAGTCTCGATTCTTCTCTTGTGTGTTGAAAATGATTATGACAAGAGTTGTTATTACATCTGTTGACCGACTTGGAAAGAGGCCTCTACAACGTGAGGTACGTAAAAACAGCTTACGAACACCTAAGCTTGGAAAAACCATGATCTCTTGTATGTTTGTTGCTTTATCATCTAAGATGAGCCTTCACGCTAGCTTTAGGTCACGTCTTGAAATGGAATTGTTGAATTGTTTGTTATATTAGTAATTAAGAGTATTTAGGATCTACTACATAAGAAACCTCCAACTCAAGACAACAATATACAAAATTAATAAAATTTCTTTTCTTTTCTCTCCCCTCAATCTTTTCTACATTTTAGTTATTCAACATTCAAAAACTTTAACAAAAATGTTAGCAATTATATAACAAAAATGATAGTAATTATATAAAAAGAGTTTAAGAATGTTCTATAGTTGTCCATACTAAAAATTATTTTTTTGTAAAAATAGGAATTTTAAAACTCTGAATAATTTTGTATTATGATCTCCACATTCAAGATATAATTCATGCGAATTAATTTTGGCGGTGAATTTTGGCTATACTCGAAATGGGGTGCCTTCTCTCTCAAGAAAGCATCAAGAATAGGAATTTTTCTTAACCTCTAAGATACATCATTCTTTCTCACTAGTTTCGTGCTCAGTTCTTCCGAGTTCGTAGGCTTCGTAGCTTGGTGATCTTGCCGAGTGATCATGGATTTAAAAGATAATGAAACCTTTCCACCGTTGAGAGGTATGGCTGCAGCATTACAAGAAGTTATGTCGAACAGATTGTACACTGATGTGGTAAGGTCTAAGGTAGCGATTGCGGAGTTCAAACCAATAAGCATTTCAACGTTTTCTGATCACAACAAGATTACGTTCTCAAGTCAGGTGATGTCTGATCTTCGTAATCAATCTAGAACAACTCTTATTGCTAAGTTTAATGATGGTATACCCAAGAGGCAAGCTTTTCAGTCGTTTCTTGAATCATTTAAGTTCAAGGGGCAGTATACGTACTTCACAATTGATTCTAGGCAGATACAGATAGAATTTTCGATTTTGGAGGACGCTGGTAGATTGTGGGTTACTCAATTTTGGAAGGTGGATGGCAAACTTATGAGAGTCATTAAATGGTGCCCACAAAGTTCAAGAAACTTTGAATGCCCACTAGCTCTCTTGTGGGTGCGATTTGAGAAACTAGAAGAGTTCATGTATAACTGTGCTGTAATTCATGCTCTGGCTTCATCTATTGGTGTTGTTCATCATGTTGTTGTTCCTGATGTAAACAGAGCAAATTGGAACGCTTGTTTTGCGTTGGTTGAAGTCGATGTTTCTTGCATACTTAAGAGAAAGCTGACTGTGGGGTTTGGAGATAGCAAGGAGTTCTTGATTAGTGTAAGTTACAAAAATGCGCCAAGTTATTGCAAGCAGTGCCATCATGTTGGTCACGATGGGGATAAATGTAAAAAGAACTTAGTACAAGAATCCAAGAAAGAGAAGGTAAGAGATGATATTATTGAAAGTACTGATGGTTTACATGAGTCTGTACAAGAAGTAAACAAGATTGATAAAGAGGCAAAGACCACTAAGGTCAGGTCCAAACTTTTACACAGGTATATAGAAGAAAGCTAAAGTCTATTGTTACAAAGAAAGATCGTTCTTTTGTTTCCTGTCCTTCAACTAGTGTTGCCAGCCCTGTGAAAGATAGATCGGTGTCCATAAATGAGCCTGATATAATCAGCGCTCTCCAGAATCTTGAGGTGGAGGAGAACTGTCTTGAAAACTCGCATCAAAACCTTGAGATAGAGGAGCAGCCTTCTCCTTGTATCAGAATGCTTGGAAGCCATAATCCTTCTCCAAGAGTTAGTTCAAATGGTGAGCAAGATTTTGAAACTGTCATATCCAGGAAAATAAAATCAGCACAAAAGAATAGTAGCTCAAGAAATCTGACAATAAACTCTCTTAGGAAGAGAGACAAGGTACAAAAAAGCTATGCATCAGATAATGATTAATTTCATAAGCTGGAATGCACGTGGGATACACAATAATCCTACAATAGCTAGGCTAAAGTACATTATTAAAAAGGAGAATGTGAAAATGGTGACTATTCAGGAACCTATGGCAAGGGTTGATAATGTGGAGCTGGTGGCAAGAAGGATTGGTCTTGAGAACTATGTTGCTAATACATCTAACAAAATATGGATATTCTGGTCTAGTGATGTTGGGGTTGATGTTATTGAGGATCATGAACAGTATTTACATGTTAATATCAATTATGCTTCTTTTAATTGTTGTTTCACTTCTGTAAATGCAAGTAACCTAAGCGCACAGAGAAGGTTGCTTTGGGGATATCTTAGTAACATTACCTGTAATGAGAATTGGTTGCTTGCTGGGGATTTCAATACTACTAGATGCCCTGATGACCAGCTCCACTGTATGAATTATGATGGGGCAAGTGCTGAGGACTTCAACGACTTCATAAGGCATTGTGACTTAGAGGTGCCTGCTCATTGTGGCTCACGCTATACCTGGAGCAACAACACCAACTGGAAAAGATTAGACTGGGTATTGACTAATCAATATATGCTTAACAACTTAAGCATACAGGTTTGTCACATGGTCAGAACTTGTTCTGACCATGCTCCTTTATTAATTTCTATTACTAAAGACCCTACTATGTTGTCTAATCAAAGGAAGGGTTCATTTAAATTTATAAATGCATGGTCAAATCATCCTGACTTCATGACTTGTGTGAGTCAGAACTGGTCAAAGCACGGTAATGGTGAGGACAGTACCATCTTTTGGTACAAACTGAAAAGACTAAAAAAGTATTTAAAAAACTGGAATTTTGAAACTTTTGGTAACATATTCAGTAGAGTTAAAGAAGCTATTACTGATGTAGAAAATTGTGAGATACTTCATCAAACTATGAAAGATGATGTTTCAAAAGCCAATCTGTCTAAAGCTAATAGCATCCTCATCCTTGCTTTGAAAGATGAGGAAAGCTATTGGAAACAGAAATGTTTTAACTCATGGTTAAGTGATAGTGATGGAAGTACCAAACTCTATCACAGTTATGTCACAAAGAAAAGAAAGAAAAATCTTATTGTAGGAATAAAAGATAGGGATGTCTGGATTACTAACCAGTGTGATATTGCCTCTTCTGCAGTGACACATTTCAAAGCAATCCTCTCTAATGTTCCTGATAATAGTAACATTTTTAATGAGAATGATTCAATATTAAATAATATCCCTAATATTGTTAGGGACTGTGATAATGCTGAGATTGTAAAGCCAGCATCTTATGAGGAAGTTAGAACTACATTAAATGGAATGAAGAAAGATAGTGCTCCAGGAATAGATGGTTTTAATACCTTTTTCCTAAAGCACTGTTGGGAAATAATAAAAGTAGATCTTTGCAAGTCTATAAATGCATACCTTTCAGGTGCTCCTTTCCCAAAGGGGATTTTTGCTACTGGGATTGTGCTGATCCCCAAAGTAGCCAATCCTATTACCTGGAATAATTTTAGACCTTTAAGTATGTGTACTATTGTTAATAGACTGTTTTCTGCTCTTATCAACAGGAGAATTTCCTATATACTACCTAAAATTGTATCTAGAGGACAGTCTGCCTTTGTAAAAGAAAGGCTTATACACGAGAACATTTTAGTGATTAAAGAAATGCTTCATAACATAGGTAGAAAGCCTTCAAAAGGCAACATCATATTACAACTGGATATGACAAAGGCGTTTGACAGGTTGTCTCACACCTTTGTCATAAGAACACTTAGGTGTTTTGGGTTCTCTGATGCAATTGTGACTATGATACATAAACTTATTTCTAATGTAATGTTATCAGTGCTTCTTAATGGGACAAGTTCAGGATACTTTCCTCAGAATGTAGGATTAAGACAAGGAGATCCCCTATCTCCCTGTCTATTTATCCTTGCTGAGGAAGCCCTTTTGAGAGGGCTGACAAATCTGTATGCTTCTAATAACTCTATGCAATTTCATATAAAGACAGGATACATCTTACCGTGTCTAGCATTTGCAGATGATGTGGTTATATTCTCCAACAGCTCACCTTTGTCAATCAAAAGCCTAAGTGACATGCTCACCAAATACCAGAATGAGTCTGGGCAATTGATAAACATTGATAAAACTAAAGTGATTACCTCCAAACGATGTGCTAGGGCTCATACTGCCAGGATTAAAGCAACAATGGGCTTCAAGATAGAAAATGCCCCTTTCAGCTATCTGGGAATCACAATTGCACCAAACAACAAAGGGAAGCATTACTCTCCTCTCTTAGCTAAGATACTAAATAAGATAAATGAATGGGACTTAAAGAACCTGTCTTATAGTGGCAGATTGTCACTTATAAGACATGTTCTTTATCCCATCATTTTCTTTTGGATGCAAAACTGTATAATACCAAAGAATGTTTTATGTAAAATTGAAACATATTTCAATAGATTTCTGTGGAGGCCAAAGGTAAATGAAGGTGCAATGCATTAGGAAAGCTGGAAATACCTTTGTAAGCCCTATGAAGAGGGTGGTTTGAATGTCAAACTGCTGTCTGACATGCAACTCTCTTTTGCTTACAAGCTGTGGTTTTGTTTTAGAAAAGGGGGTTCCCTTTGGTCTGAGTTAATCTCAAAAACATATTGTTTGGAGAGGCACCCTACTAATGCTAAGTGTGGAGTCAGTGACTCTATTGTGTGGAAAGGCTTATGCTCTGTTAGAGAAAGGGCAGACCAGTTTGTTCAATGGAAAATAGGCTGTGGAAATGTAGATTTTTGGAGAGACTCATGGCATGAGATGTCTCCAATAATCAATGCTGAAAAGTTATGGTATCTTCCAGCTCAAGTTAAAACATTTTGGAAAAATGAAAGTTGGGATCTTAGTTTACTGTCCTCTCTATCAAGTGAGAGACAGCAACACATACAAAGAGTTGAAATCTCTCCTGATAAGGAGGATAGTATAAATTGGAGTTTATCAAAAGATAAGTGTTTTAGTATAAATAAAACATGGGATAACATTAGAACAAAAAACAGTAGTTCATTTTTCTTTAAAAAGTTTTGGCACAGTTTTATACCAACAAAATTTTCATTTTTTAGCTGGAAGTTACTTAAGAATTTCATTCCTGTTGATAGTATACTCTTAAAAAAACATTTCATTATAGTTTCAAAATGCCAGTTTTGCTGCAATTGTGAAGATACTTCTCACCTCTTCATCAATTGCAGCTACGCTTGGCCTTTATGGAACTATTATGGATTGTTGTTCAGAATACCAGTAAGGAGATATATGAGTCTAAGGCATATGCTTTTGGTTTGGTTCAAGTCAACTCATAGTAAACTTCATATCACACATATTGTGCCACAGTTGATAACATGGACCATTTGGTATAATAGAAATCACTGTAAATTTGGAAAAACCATTGACTGTTTTCAAAACGCTGTTAATAGAATTAACAGATTTATCTTAGCCATTGACTTGAAACTAAGGGCTAAGCATTGGGCATGTGTTGAAGATGCAGGGCTTAAACTAGGTGCATTATCTATATGCAGGAGAAAGGTGGCTTACCGATGCTGGAGTGCTCCTGCTCTGGGACGACTTAAAATAAACTCCGATGGTTCCTGCGACTTCACTGGAGAGGCGACTGGTGGGATAATTGTTCGGGATCACACGGGAAGTTGTATAGAAAGGGCTGGCTACATCTTTGGAAAGCTCACTCCGTTTCAGGCAGAGAGGCGAGCTCTGATGGAAGCTCTATTGTTGTGCTACAGGAGAGGATGGACAAACGTCGACATTGATGTTGATTGTCTGTCCCTGGTTAGCCAGATTTCGTCAGGAGAATCTCTTTGCCAAGGAATAGCAATGTGCAAAGCTATGATGGCTCCATCCATGAAAATCAGCCATGTACCCAGAACGGAAAACACGGCGGCAGACTGGGTTTCAAAGCACGTGCTGAAAGTGAGAAGGAATTGGTTTTTCAAAAGCAATCAAGTACCAAACTCGCTATTAGCGATTTTGATGCTTGAAAGTTTGGGTGTTGGATACATTGATCCAGGTTAGGGTTCGTGTATGGAGGAGATTCAAGGAGATGAAAGAGAGAAGGTGCTGTGAACAGAATAATTAGGGTTTTCCTAATTTGGGATCGAACTCAGTACATTTGAGATTTTGGGTTTCTCTTTTCTAACCGGGTTGTCTTGTATTTGGGTCGAGTTTTCTTCCTACTAAGGCCTAATGTAGTTGTGCTCCTATGTACTGGATTTGGTTCTATATTAATACAATAATCATTTTTGCTAAAAAAAAAAAAAGCTATAATTCATGCGATTTTTGTTGGAAATAATATATAAGTTCGGTCGATTTTTTCTTTTTAACTTCAGTTTCAGTTACGTGAAGTTGGTCGTTTAAGAGATCCAATTTAAATTGGTTTGAGCATCAAAGATGGTTTTTCAAACCATATATACACTACCGCTAATATCATTTAACTTCCTACAGTTTAAAGGCTGAATGATTAGAGGCTGAAAATCATTCTGAAGACGAGATAATTTCAATGGAATTATTAACATACTGGTGCTCATGAATGTAATTTATTGGTAAGACATTTATATCAAAATGGGGATGTCATTGTCATATATTTTTATATTTTAAACTTATTAAAATAAAATTTAGTAATGTATATGTTATTTTTTTTCGGAGGGAACCCGCAGCCGCTGTTTAAAGTGTAATGCGTGCGCACGGGGTAAACTCTCAATCTGACGTGATAGCCTGCAAACCAACAAACCACACAAGGTGACAGGTTCAGCCGAGAAAGCGTATGTAGAGGGACTCGAACTCATGACCTTTGGGTCATGAGCTTGCATATATTATTATCTTTTCAAAACATGACTTGAGAGTTTTATTTTTATCACGAATATAATCTACAAAAAAAATGATTTTATTATTATTTTTAGGGAAATGACACACTAAGTACCCTTTTGACAAACCTATTACAACCTAGTGCCCTTTAATGGATTAATGCTTACTAAATACCCATCTCATTAAACATATCCACTTCTAATACCTTTTCTTTTTTTAATACCAAGATTACCCTCAACCTAGTATATAAGGTTGATTTGTGAAAAAAAGGACCCCTTTTAGCTCCAGCATCTTCTTAATCACTTTTGAATTTTGAATTTTGAATTTATTAGCCTCCTTTCTCTCTCCTCTCTCCTAAACTTTCAAACAACCCATTTTTCAAGAACGTTTCTTCGTATTCTAAAAACTACGGCTGATCATATCACCTCCGGCGACCTTACGTTACCACCGGCGACCTTACGTTACTACCGGCGACCCATCTAGTAGCCTTATCGGAGTGTTCCGATCACCGGCGACTTTCAGAAAACATTTTTAACGTCGTAAGCCTCCTGAGAACTGTTTTGCACCGTTATATCCTCCTAGCTCCGATCCTGCTCCTCCTAGCTCCGATCTCAGCCTCCTAGACCACCGTACACAGCCTCCTAGCTCCGGTTGATAGTTTCGAACTCTTAGCCTGTCGTTACATTTTACAGGTGAGTAACAGAGTCGAGTTTTCAGTTTCGAAAACGTTTTTCCTTTTCGAAATCGATTATAACCTCTAATATAACGTGCGTTAATGGTAGGAAACTTATTTCCATCTGCTTCTGCTCAATCCAAAGTATCCAAACCGGCTCCGATCACATTCCGGTGAGAATTTTCATTCCCACACCTCTGTTTGAACCCTGATATTTATATGGTTCCTCCTTGCGATTTTACGCCTGCAATTCTATGCTTCAGGTTGCTAGATTACTACATACACCCTGATATGTTAGATTTGTTTGTACATTAAACCTGACTGCATACACCAAGCTATCTTAGTTTTGTCAGGTTGCTATGTGTGCTGATAAATAAACCATGGCTCCATATACCCTTATAGTTTAGGTACTTGATATTGCTATATGTTTCCAACCATCTCCTCTTCCTGCTATCTTACATATAACATGTTCATATATGTGTTTGAAAACAGATTATTATTCCATATACCACGATAGCTTATATATGCCAGTTTGCTATTTGTGCTGAAAAGTGACCATGACCGACATACCCTGATAGTTTAGGTATTCCAGTTTGCTATTTGTCCTTAAAATTGACCACCACCGAGATTCCATGATATGTTAGGTATAGGATATTGCTATATCTGTTATACTATCAGTAACAGACTAACGAAAAGTCCTATAATTCAGGGTACACAATGTCTAGACCAAAAGTTTGCATTTTCAAACTTGGTACGGAGACAAGTATTGTTCCGCTGTCCGAATTTGTAGGCTTCGAGTCATTTCAACAGTACGTTGAGCAAACATGGCAAGGGCTTGTTAGAGGCAACTACAGCATAACGTACTCTTGCGGTGCTCAGAGTAATTGTATTTTTAATAAGGAGACCGATTTCATCGGGTTGGAATGTTACCTCGATGTTGAGCGTTTGAAGAGTGTGTCATTTCTTATCCAAGAACATGTTGCTGATAAAGGCTCCGCCGTTAAACGTAAACAACCCGTTCAACTGTTCGAAGAATCCGATCACATACAACGAACCAGCGGTGAAAGCAGTACCTGTTTGGCCATTACAACCCCGAAAAAAAGACATCTAGCTACAGCGGGATGGGCTGAAGCTATCATTGGTGTTGGACAGTCATTTCCAGACGGTGCTCAAGGTCTGAGGTTATCCTTATCACGTTATGCATTAGAGAACGGTTTTGCGTTTAAGTACATGCACAATACCTTTAACAAGATCACCGTTTATTGTGTAAACAAAGATTCGGATGGCTGCAAATGGAGGCTTTACGCTTCTGTCGATTGTAAGACCGGTATGATGACAATTAAAAGATTCTTCAGTACCCACACGTGCAGTCCCGTGTTCACTAAGAAGAAAAGCCGGCATCTGTCCTCCGATTTGATTGCTGATGAAATTCACGATTCTCTACGAAACAGCCATTCTTTAACAGCTAAGACTATACAGTCCACCATCAAGCAAGACTATGGTTTAGACGTTTCATATCGTCTATCTTGGAATGCGTTGGAGAAGGCCCGTCGCGCTGTGTTTGGAGATAGCAATACCTCTTTCGGATTGCTAAAACCATACTTCAAGAGGCTACATAGTCGTGACATCACTACGGACTGTCGCCTGGATTTATCTCCCGGCAATGTTTTCCGTCGCTGTTTTATAGCATTTGGGGCGTGTCTTCAGGGTTTCCATTCGTGCCGCCCTTTGCTGTACGTTGACGGAACCCACCTGACAGGGAAGCACGGGGGCGTGTTGCTTTCGGCAGTGGCAAAAGATGGAAACAACGGTCAGTAAAGATATGACTCAATATACATTTGATCTGATAAATAAGCATACGTAGTTTGCGATTTAATAACACTGTCTGATAGTTCGTATTATATGCTTTGATATTTTAGTTATTACTGATTGCTAGCTTGGTATGCTCTGTTTGCTAGATTTGGTTACACAGACTGCGATTTGTTAACTATTACACAAGCGAACAAAACATCGTTCTGTTAATGTAGTTCTGTTTTTAAACTTATTTTCCATCCCAGGTCTTTTCCCCGTTGCTTTTGGTATATGTGGTAGTGAAGACTCGGACAACTGGTTCTGGTTTCTGGAAACTTTAAAACCTCATCTGCTAGGGCGCCAGATAACTTTCATTTCAGACCGCCATGCTGGTATTATTAGCGCTGTCGCAATTCTTTATCCTACTGACTACCACGCTTATTGCATCTTTCATCTTGTTCAGAACTTGAATAAAGCTCTTGAACACACTAACAGAGTCTACAAACAAGACATGCTAGCGATGTTTAAGAACTGTGCTTATGCCCCTACGGTCGATCTTTTTAATGAACGTTATGGTCAGTGGTTGCGCCAAGGCGGTAATCGTATTGAAAACTTCGTCAGGAATCTTGCCCCAGAAAAATGGGCTCAGGCATATGTGAAAGGCAAACGGTATGGGGCTATGGCATCGACAGCTGTTGAATCGTTCAATGGCCAGATTAAGAAGTTGTGCCATCTGCCTATAGTCGAATTAATCGACCGGATTAGAGCTCTTCTGATGACTCAAATGTCTCGACGTTTAGGAGAAGGCCAAAGTTGGAACACCCAATTGTGCCCCGAGTTTGACAAGATGTTCAAAGATAATGTACAATCCGGTCGGACATGGTTAGTTCGCAAGTCTTCTGCGGCTTATTTTGAGGTTTTATCGGACCCAGTCGTGGTTGTCAACATACTGGATTTCAAATGCACATGCGGCTCTTGGCAGCAAGAATGTTTCCCTTGCGCTCATGCGTTGGCTGTAATTGCATCTATAAACGAAGATCCTATGACGTTGGTCGAGCCGTTTTTCACTACACAAAATTTCCTGTCCAGCTATTCATTTAACATACCCGCTATAACGGAGTTTGGTGAATCCAGTAGCGCAGATTGTGATGGAGAGCCCTTGGTGCTGCCCCCTAACGTTAAAAGACGACCCGGTCGTCCGAGGAAGAAGCGTATTCCATCAAGAGGCGAAATTTCCAGCAGCCAGTCCCGTTGTGGTCGCTGTTTCAAATCTGGCCATAATAGGAGGTCATGTGATGCTCCGTTCTAAACATTTTTAACCTACTTTTTCGTAACATTTTACATATCAAAGATAAGCACTCCTTATCTTTTAACGTCTGTTTTGTACAATTTTAACATTTACATGTTCCAGTTCTGTTTCTTATCCCCTATGATATCTATTCACATGTACATTGCTATCTTTGGTGATATACTACGATAGCGACTCTTAAAACCATTGATAGATTCTAGATATTGCATCTGACAGATACATCAAACCTATGTTTTTTGTTTCGGTTTACATCCATCTGATGCTATGCTCACATTAGTTATACTTGTACTTCAAATTATTCATGCCATGTTCATCTCAAATATAAGCACTTCTTCTATTTCCACTTATGTTTAGTCCCCTGAAAGAATTGCCATGTTCATCTCAAAGATAAATCCATCTAACATGCCTTTACATCTAACAGATACATCAAAGTATGTTACTTACATTTATTTCGATGTACATCCATCTAACAGTACCTTTCGAATTATGTTTTTTTACACTTTTAATATTGACATGTAACCTGTATGTTTGGTTCAGACTATGATATCTATTAACGGCTACATTGCTATACACGCTGTTGTACTATGATAGACAAAATATGAAGCATTGATAGCTCGTCGATTCTACATCTGACAGATACATAATTTTATGTTTTCATACCTCCGATATGTTACTAGTCATACATTGCGATTTTGTTATATAACTGCAGTTAAAACTGCTTTCCTCAACTGCAAGATATCTTATTATACCATACTGAGAAAAGCCATAGAACTGAAAATTCATTCAAACGCTAACATTAAAAACAGTGACTGGCTACATATAGTCCAAATACACCAGCCCCCCCAAAAAATAACACTTCTGCACAGGGTTGGTGCAAGTTACAGTCCACAAAAAAAAGATAAACATACGTTAAAAACACCAAAATAGAAACAAACAAGGAAATGAAACTACATCTAGAAACCTTATAACCTAATCGGAGTCGTCTCCATTAGAGCCCTCGTCCTCTTCTTCTTCTTCGTCTTCTCCTTCTTCTTCTTCATCTTCAACTTCATCATCATCGTCAGAGTCCTCATCGTCTGCCTCTTCATCTTCATCATCGTCTTCCTCATCCCAAAATGGGTTAATGCTCTTACACCTCTTCCTTTTTGGCACCTTCTCATCGTCAGAAAGATACCAGTCTTCCATGGACCAAGAGTCCCATGAACCATACGGGTCTTCCTGTTCGTCAGACCAGACAGACCATGCATCTTCTTCGTCGGAGGAGTACTCCGACGTCGTTGTGTGCTTGTAGGCCTTCTCGCATGAGTAGTAGTCAGAGGACCAGGCGTCGTCGCTGCTGTGGTGTGGGGAGAAGGGTGATGAAGGAGCCATGTTTGGAGGAGCAGGCGTTTCAACTTAGGGTATACTATACTTTCTGGGTTTTTTTTTTCCTTTACTTGTGAGTTTGTGAGTAATAGGTAGTCATATGCCCCTCTATTTATAGCAAAACCCAGCTTCCAATGCTGAGTCCCCTTAAGCAACCATATTTTCTTTCACAACTTTAATGGCACACGTTCATTAAATGAATGTAATCATTCTTCTTCATCTACCCAATGTCTTTTCAATTTCAAACTAACCAATGGTTTGAACACATTAATGTAGTACTGAGTAATGTGTGTGGTTAACAGTCCTTTCAACAAATTAATTGCATTTATCTACCAATAACCATGTTGTGCAGTCCATATATTTTAATTTTGTGCATCACCAACCTGTTATGTGATATTTGCGAGTAATTCTGAATGGTAGATAAATGATATTACAAATTTAAAACCTTAATGGTATATCTATTTTTCCTGAACGATATCTTAAACTATACTTTATGGTTCGTAACAAAAAATTTCATAAATTATGATATGTTTCGTACTGCGATATTTTATTGAACCACCCCAGATAGATTCTTCCTTAACCCCAGATAGACATTTTAGTCAACATTGATAGTTTATCTTATATTTGCAATATTGATATTTTAGAACAGTGGATCATTATTAATGTTGATTTTGTGTACAGATGCTTGCGTGGTGCTTTCTGGAGTGGCTATAGATTGAAGCAAGTGTCATTGCTAATACGTTTCAATATAAATATTGGCCTGACTAATATGTATACATATTTTGCGATCAAATCAGACTGTCTGATATTTTGTATTAAATACTATGGTATTTCAGGTATTCCTGATTGCTAGCTTTGGAGGCTATTTCAGATAGCTTAATTTAAACAGACTTTCCTTTGATAACTTTTTCCCAGCCTACTGCATCAAGTAAAAAGTGCTTTTACATGTAAATTTCAGTCTACAAACATAAATCATAGATGCTAATTTATGCGAAATATAGAAATTGGTACCAAAATGCCAGTTACATACTACCAACGTCTGTTTGTGTTACAATCGTTCAAAAAATGTTTGAATATTTTAGCTCTTGTTACTGCCGGCATTTCATCACCATATTGCCGTCCAACAAACCCGTTTGTAATTATATCTTCTACGTATTTGCAAACGAAAACACCACAGTCGTAGCTGCCGCTTTTTTGCTGTGGGATGTTTAACATGGTCTTAATTTTGTACCCACCTTTAACATGCGGTATATATTTCTTCTTCATGCAATAGGCCAACTGCATTGATAGATACAGTAGCAGTCATTGATATGCATTACTATACTGTTTGCTAGATATAATGTTCCAAATAGCTAGATCTGCAATCAACATAGTTTACTTGGAATTTAGATTCCTTACCAGACCATCGGCTGTGTTTCTTGTCTTATCGGGAATGAATTTGCTCCACGGCAGCATTGGGTTGTAGCTTCTTGCAGCCCCATTCTCCATGTCTATGACCAGGAGCGTCCAGTGGTTCACGCCGTCCGTGTTTACAGTACATAGGGGGACGAATGCAACATATGTGTCGCGGGGCATTGTCTCAAAAACATTGTCCACAATGGCAGACATATCTCCCTTTTTAGCCAGTGTCCCCTGTAAATTTAAGACATTAATACAGGAAGTAGATGTACCTAATATAAAACCAATAATCCCCTTGGAACTTACAGTTGCAATCCCAGTTATTTGAATGGCGTTGGTAGGAAATGAATACTTATTATCAAACCCTTTCAGAGGGACTTTGAAATCTGAATCCTTTAACAGCTTATATATCCAAGCATCTATTACCTATCAGAACACAATTACAATCCCAAGTCAGTTGAGCAAACAACAGCTTATTGGTTGACACAATGATAGTTTCTTCAATTACTAATGATAGATATATATAGACAAGTTGGTAGACGTAGAATTACACTACGATATATAGATCCTAATATATTTTTACCTTGAAGTCCAGTTGAGTTTCGTTAGGAAGTTCCATTAACTCTGTCACACTAACGGAAAGCCTGTAAGAGAACTCTGATGTTGGCAAGTACCACACTTCTGGATCTTCCTGGGTCTCTACCTGTTTCAGTTTCAGCACTTTCTCGTACTCACTTAGATCGATAAGTTCTGTTGTCTGTGTCTGGAACGGCCAAGCTACAACTTCAGTTTGCTGTTGTTGAACCTGCGTCGGAGTAAGTAAGTTGAACCCAGGCATGTCATCAATGGGTACCTAAAAAAAAAGCAGCATGGTGGTAAACTGTAAACAATACAGTTTTAAAGTTTATTGAGAATACCAAATATCTACTTACCTCAACGTCCGTTTGTTCTTCCTCGATGGAGTCCAGTGTACGTCTCTTTTCGTTTGAAGTTTCAACAGCCTTGTCAACTTCAGCGTAAAATGATTGGGTGCAGTCTATGAAACTATCGTCAACCAACGGTGTAACCGACTTGACAATAAGACCCTTCGATGCTGCTTTCTGTTGTTCAGGGGTTGCGTACGAAGATGGCTCAACCTGTGACACTTTCTCGATCTTCTCTGCGGAATGATCTACTCTGTTGGAAATTTCTATCACTTTTAATGGAGACAGAGCTTGCGATAGCTGTTCGCACTTTGCAGCTGTTCCGGTGCCAGTGAATATAACTAAGCTAGAGTTTCGTGTGTCTTCAGGTTCCGCTATTTCGACTTCCTAAAAACATATGATTTAAAACCATTCATTGCGAGATTAACTATCAATCATCTATGATATTCAAATATCAAGGTTAACATCCACTTACATTGTGTGAGACATGTTCCGAAACCACTGCTTCGGTTGCTGCTATCTCCAACAATGTAGTTGCTACTACTATGTCATCTTCTCCTTTGTCCTCACCGATTATCACTGCCTTCTTTCCTTCATCGACGGCTTTTGGCGACTCGTTCAACTGTCGTTCCATTGTTTTCGTTATATCGTTGGTTTCTTCGTCCATCAAATCATTTCTATCCACCACCAGCTGCTGTTGTTCAACCTCGTCGTTTCCGACTCCAGGTCCCTGTGCAGGTACCAACACTATATTCTGCGCACCGGCAGCATGAGTTAGGGGTGGTATTCCTTCGGCCACATCCCCTTCCCCATTACCAGCGTCACAAACACTTGTGGTAGTTCCTTTTGGCTTCCTAAACACATCGACAGCAACAGCATCATGCGTAGTACTCTCTTCCATTGGTTCAACACGGTTTTCGGATTGAACACCCCCTCCATCAACTTCTTCTTTGTCCTCCTCCGACAAATGTTTCCCTTTTTGCTTTGCTTTGTCAATCTCCTCTTGTTCTTCTGTTTTATCCTCCCCATCAACGCCGTCTTCTTCCGTTGCTTTGTCTGTTTCAGTTACTACATGCCTCCGAGTTCTTTTGTAAACCAGTGTTTCCTTAACCACCTTCTCAGCAGCCCGTGCATCTAAGGTTTCAGTACCATCCTCATCATAGCGGTAAAATTGCGATGATAAGGTCAACAGCAGTTGTTGATCCTCGCCATCCTCTCTTGAGTCGACCATCTCCAGCTTTTCTTTAAGGTGCTCCAAATCTTTCTTCAATCTTTCAACCTGATTCAAACGACCATACGAAATTGTTACATTATTTACAGCACTGATAGTTACAGAATACTTTATTGATAGACAAGTTCATTTCAACAACCATACAGATGTTAGTAGTACTTAGAAGGCATGGTAGCACTAACCTCTTCGTTTCTTTCATCAAGGCATGTTTTAAGCCTCTTGTTCTCAACTTTCAACCGCCGCAACCGGCTCCTTTTTTTCAGTTTTTTGCTGTCGCGCAGTACCGACTGCGACAGCACTCCAAAACTAGGAATCATACTAGACCTACGTTTTTTCCGGTTCCTCAACATCTCCCCTTTGTTTTTACCAACTCTTGCCTTCCTCTCCACAATGAACTCCCCCAACGTAACATCATCTTCAACCTCAATCATTGAATGTCTTGCCTTCTTACTACCAGCTCCGTCATCTTTCTTGCTTATCAAACTTCTGTTCGCAACAGATTTCTTTCTTTTCCTACTCCTCTCTTCGCTTTGTTCCCCAGCCCCTTCCCACCTTAACCGCGAATCATTTACTCCATAAACAAAACATTCTGATGCTGTAAACACCAACTCCCCGCCGACAACCTATGACATACATTATAATGTTCATTTAGCAGCAAAATATTATAATCATCACTGATATATGTATCATACTACTACGATATATCTACTATACCACAACATACCTCGTCGTCCCTGAGCTCACCGACCATCTGGATCATTTCGAATGTGGACTCCTTGCCCTCTAGCCCCCACCACTTGTAACATCTAGGTATTATGGAAGGCCTTGGTATGTCGACATTTATAGAAATATGCTCCATAAGAAACGGCTGCACAGAACATAACTAACTATTAAAAAAAAATTTCCTAACAGACAGGCTGATCATAACTAGCTATACTTACAAAAAGCAAAGCAACGCATCCAATAACTCTTGAAGGATGCCCGGCCTTAATACATTTGTCCAGCGATTTGTGAAGCTTATCCAAGATTGCTCCAGACCAGTCATAGTCGTTTATCTTGTCAAGATTCTCCACGTAGAAGATTGCTGTCCAACCGATTACATCGCCCGACACTGAAAAGAAAAGTGTCGAGCATATGAAAAGTATCAGTAGCCTAGCCACATCGCTCGCTTCATCCTCCCCTCCTTCTCTAACTGCTTTCTCGATTGCTTCCTACAAAAACATCCAAAATCATAACAACAATACAGACAGAACAATTAAAGGCATCCACAACTAATAAGACATTAGATATATGATTGCATACATACCATAGCTGTTTGTAAACATACTCTGATATCTATACACGTT
This sequence comes from Limnanthes douglasii subsp. nivea, assembly GCA_036936605.1. NCBI lineage: Eukaryota > Viridiplantae > Streptophyta > Magnoliopsida > Brassicales > Limnanthaceae > Limnanthes > Limnanthes douglasii. The sequence continues at coordinate 230,906,818 of JAUPFV010000001.1, forward strand.
TACATTGCTACCTATACTGCTACCCTCTGATATTTATTATAATCCAACTTGGTATGTATCTTAACATCATATAAATTAGGTCTAACTGGACAGTTCCTTTAACTGTTAACATATCTGTGATATGTTAGTGTTCATACTTTGCTATTAACAGCAATCTATTTATAGTTATGTGAAAATGTCCCTGGATTTCATGAACCAGAACACCCTGCAGTACGAACTACAAAACAACTACATTCAAACATACAGTATTTACCTTTATTAACGCGTTTGACACTGATTTGTCGTTCGTTGGCCCGCTTCTCCTCGTCCTTGGACTCAAGAAATATTTCTTCATCAGAGTCGAATCTAATTCTGCTCCCTCGGCGTAACGAGCGATAAATCCACCTGATTTGCTCATCGGCATCTCTTCGTTACCGTGTCTCAGGCCAAAGATTGCCTGAACGTCTTTCTTCGTTAGCCTTACACGCTTTTGTCCAATCTTGAAAGCCTTCCATCTGACGTCGTATAAACCACAAATCGCCTCTATAAGGTGGTGGAACTTTTTAAGCTTCAGAGTTTCGTTCCTCAAGTCGTACGAGGTTTTGAGGAATGTGTAAAAAGGTGTTCCGCGAGCAGCCTCGATGTGTTCGGCTTTGATGATATCTCGTCTGAGGACGTTGATTATCCCAACCAATCCAGAGCGGTAGAATACTCCTGTCATTTTAACCTGTCAACGTTGAGGCAATAACAGGTAGTTAGTACTTATCTCCTAGACCTGCTGTCTTACATGTAAACTACTACCACACCCTGATATCTAATACAATCTACATTGCTACCTGTATGACGATACCTGCATACACTAAAAACATTTGGAACAGCATCCCTAGAGCTGTTACACAAGATCTAAGACGTTAACGATCAGCCCCATAAACCTGATAGTTTTGCTGATAGATAATAGAGCCCATATTGCTAGTCATGGACCAACACTTCCCAATCTCACAGTGCTTAAAACATCAGCCTCAAAAGGCTAAAAACATCAGCGTGACAATGCTAAAAACCCCAGCCTCACAATGATTACAACAAACCATCCTCACTACCAATACAACTATCACGTAAGGTTGTCCAGTCCAGCAACAGCAACAAATGTTTTTACGATTCTACCGGAGTGTTACACATAATACAGCATGGACTATCCTTGAGTTCGAAAACCTCAACAGAAACGCATAAGAATCTTCAAACATACCTGATTTCGTTTGAAGGCGACTGTTTGGTTCGTCGGACACTTCGTCGCAGTTTGATTCTCGCCGGTTGTCTTACCAAATATAGAACCAGAAACAGAGACAGTTCTGGTGCGCCTGTAGGTGCCTGATACAAGGAACAGAGACAAAAAAAAACGCTTAGTTGTCGCCGGTTTTTTGCCGGTCGATGTCAGAGTTATCGGAGGAGGCATACCTATATGATGCTTACCAGTCGCCGGTGGTTCTCCAGTAGGGGGCAAGAAAATCGGAAGAGAAACAGTTTCAGTCTTCGTTCGCCGTTACGTTGTTTCAAAAAATGGCTTTTGGTTCCGCTCTCGTAAAACGTGTTTCTCTCTCCTCAAATTTGGAAATGTGAAAGTGGGGGGAAATTGGAACCTAAAAGTGAGATTAGAAGGTGAAAATAAGTGGGTTTCAAGGAAAAAACCTCTTTTATACCCTAGAGGGTATAATTGTCCAAAATGTGGCTTTAGGTAGTTTATGAAACTAGTCCAAAAACGGGTACCATCTTGGTATTTGATACTTGAGAAGGTATTTAGGGGTACTTTTCTCTTATTTTTATTATTAAAACAATATCAAAAAAATATGAAATCACAAAAATAAAATTATAAATTTTTCTTAAAGGATTTATCAAATCAAAAATTTATAAAGATATAATTAATAGTTAAAAAAAATATCTAAACAATGAGGATCGAGATAATAATAATAAAAAGATTTGTTTTCTGCCTTGCAATTGCGCAATACAACCTCATATCATTGCATTCAATATTACTTGCCATAATTATGAATCATACCATAAATAAAATAAAAAAGTAGTACCATAAACAAAACCAAAACCAAAACATTAAAGGAATTTGAAGAGTGGGTCCAGATGGTGACGTGGCAATGACTTAATGCAAGAAAATAATGAAAAAACTGGAAGATAACGGCTGTTCAGAACCTGGACATTTATAAAAAGAGAGAGAAAGAATTAACTTTAACAGAGTTCCTTTCCTTGATGCGTAAAGCTTTTGTGTTCTTATCGTAATTATCCCTCAATTCTTTTTTAATACTATACATCTAATCTTTCATCTTATTCAATTCATTTGGTCTTGTTCCTTTGTTTTCGCCTTTGAGATCGAAAGTCTTTCTTTTCTTTTTTTGGTGATTAAAATTTTATTCTTGATGTCTTAAACAAAAAACAACACTTTTGATTTACATCGTAAGATGAGAAACGTTAATAATAGCGTTGATACTATAAACGCCGCCGCAACCGCCATCGTCTCCGCCGAGTCTCGAGTCCAACCGACAACCGTTCAGGTGTGTCTCAATTTTTTTTCTATTGTTTTTTTGTTTTGGTCTCAGTTCTGTTTTCTAAGATTTGTAGTTTCTGTCTGGTTTCTGAGGATGATTAAAGTTTTGATTTTTATGTGGTTTATTGGATTGGATTTGTTCATACTTTGGTGTTCTGATCATGGCTTTCAGTGAATTCCAGCTTTAGTTCAGTGGTTTTTTATTTTAAGATTGAGAATTGGAGTGAATCTGAGTTGGATCTCGAGTTCAATTGTGTCTTTTTCCCATATAATTGAAATTTTCCTGTATATATATATATACTTATTTTATTTATTCTTATATGGATGGGTTCTGTTTCTGGGATTTTAATAGTTTCATACTGATGAATTTAGTGAATTTTGAACTGAATTGTGTTTGATTTGTATTGAAGTCTGCATCTTAGATTTGGGTTGAGCTGGATCTTAAGTGGTGTAGTGTTTTTGGTTTCAATGATAGTTCTTCTAAAGAGATATGAGTCTAATGAAAGCTTTTGTTTTAATGGTGAGAGAACTAAAATTGGATTATGTGCTTGCTTTTAATGGTGAATGTTACAGTTTTGTTGTCTCTCTCTTTTGGTTAATTATGGTTCCTGGGTTTTGAAAGCTTTTGCTTTTGTTTGGTTGCTAAGAAAATGAGTTTTAAGCTTCATGTAGTTTATGTACCTTCAAAATTCTTCTGTTTTTTACTTTAAAGAGGAGCAGTACTTGTTTGCTTTACTTCAGTCTAGAAGAACTTTGACCACTGTTTAGCTAGACAAGTTTTATCACAACAGTTTTGCTTTCGCAGAAACGAGGATGGGGAAGCCGATTGAGTTTAAATTGGTGTTTTGGATGCCAAAAAGGCAGTCGAATCGGCAATGCTGTTGTCCTTCCTGAGCAGGTTGTGTCACGAAGTGCACACCATGCAGCTGCAACCGTTCCGCGTCCAGACGCGATAGTGCTACCCTTTGTTGCCCCTCCTTCATCTCCAGCATCTTTTCTTCAGTCAGATCCGTCGTCTTCAATTCAGTCACCCGCTGGATTACTATCACTTTCCGCCAACGGCTACTCCCCTAATGAACCACCATCTATGTTTGCAGTAGGGCCTTACGCGAACGAAACACAGCTGGTCACTCCTCCTGTTTTCTCCGCCTTCACAACCGAACCGTCTACTGCTCCTTTAACCCCGCATTGCGAATCCGTTCAACGAACAAACCCGTCATCCCCTGAAGTACCTTTTGCTCAATTGCTGACATCTTCTTTAGAACGCGCTCGCAGTTCCAATCAGAAGTTTACATCGTCCCATTACGAATTCCAGTCTTATCAAGTTTATCCAGGAAGTCCAGGTGGTAATCTCATATCGCCAGGCTCGGTGGTTTCGAACTCGGGTACTTCTTCTCCTTACACCGATAAAAGACCGATTCTTGAGCTCCATATGGGAGAACCTCCTAAATTCCTAGGCTTTGAACTTTTCACTACTGGAAAATGGGCTTCACAGTTTGATTCGGGATCGTTGACGCCTACAGGGCAAGGTTCTGGATCTCCGACCCGGATTGATTCAAGGCTGGGGTCTGGATCTTTGACACCTGTTGAAACAAGCCGAGATGATCTTCTTATTGAAACTGAGGTAGGCATAGGCAGTTCGTATAAACAAGATGAACTTACAGTTGATCATCGAGTCTCCTTCGAGCTGACTGGCGAAGATGTCGCAAGATGTCTTGAAAGCAAATCACTGACAGCGTTAAACAGAAGCGTAATTGATGACCCGATTGAAAGCCAAAGGTACATCTCATCGAAAGATAGCCGAAATTACTCTGGAGAAACTGTTGGCCATGCGTCGGATAAATTTTTAGTCGAGACGGACCATCAAAAGCATCGTTCGGTTTCTCTCGGTTCAAGCAAAGAATTCAAGTTCGATAGTACAAAAGGAGAAATCTTGGATAAGCCTAGTTTGAGTACAGAGTGGTGGACTAATGAAAAAGTTGTTGGGGAGGAAGATAGGCCAAACAACAAATGGAGTTTCTTCCCAACCCTGAGGTCAGAAGTTAGCTGATACATAGATTTGAAGGTTGTAAATCCGAAACATGACAGAAACAGAGGAATTTCAGGACTTAAAAGGAAAATCCAGAAGCATTTTCAGATATATAGTTCTTAGGACTGGGTAGGGTGGGTATTGCTAAGACATTCTTTTATATATTTCATTAGCTTATCTTATACCCAAAAAATCATTTTGGTATATGTAGTGCAATATGACACCTTTTATTACTTTTTCATAAATGATATGGGAAACAAAAGCTTATTCTGTTTTCACTTGTAATGCTTATTTGCTTGCTTCTTTATTTTATGCATTGCATGTTTTGTTTATATATGTGAGATTATTACTGAAAAACAAGTTAAATTTCTTGGTTGTTTGAAATCTGCTCACTGTTGTATTGAAGAAGTACAGACGACAAGGTAGGTGAAGTTGTTGAATATGGATATGATTATTCATTATTAATAGTTCTATATGGGATTGGTGCATAAATTTATAGGGCATTCCATTTGGACTTTCGATATGGGTGCCTGCATTTGAATTGATTTATAGAGCGATATGGGTGTTTTTCTGTCAATATTTTTGTCGAACGTAAGAGTTTTTATCACAAACTCATCTATTTTTACTTACCAACTTGGGTATCCCTTTATTGTTGTTTTCTATTAAGGTCTTTGTATTAATTGCTACTTCATCAATCTTAGTTATTAGTGTACTTGTTGTATTTGATTTTCTTTATGGTTGGTCGAGTAAAAAAAATCTTGTATTTTCTGGTACATCATTATACATTGGATTAGTCTTTTTGGTGGGTATCTTTAATTCTCTTATTTATTGAAGTTATTCGTTCCAGATCTAAAACTGAAATGATCCTTCCCACAATTTTTTTGTGTTATAAGGCAAAAAATGCAAATAAAAAAAAAACAAAAAAAGATGAGGGATTCATTTTCAATTTTTGGTCATTGTTGATATTTGTCATAGACAATCATACTTTTATGGACAATGACTATAAATAAATCTTTTGTCATTTTCTAGCCTTTATTTTACTAATTAGAAAATAATAATAAAAAATTCAAACTTTATTTGTTTGCAAATTCAACTACACAGTTGAGTTTTCTTTTCAGAACACTTCATGTTTATATTTTTGAAATGGTTGCACCACTCTCAATCTCACTCATACTCATACTCATACTCATACTCATACTCATACTCATACTCATACTCATACTCATACTGTCACCGTCACTGTCACCGTCACTGTCACTGTCACTCATACTCATACTCTCACTCTCACCCACACCCACCTGAGGTCTTCTAGTCCAGCTACTTTTTTGAGGAGTCACCTGAAAGAAAGATGTCTTCCAGTCCTCTGTTTGCAAGAAATTCACAAGTATCTCCATCACTTGACCCACAGTAAGAATCTGTTTCTTAGAGCTGGACATATTCGAGCAATTCAAGTACTCTTCAATTGGAAGTTTTGCTGTCTGAATACCTTGCTCTTCTGCTTTTTTCTTAGTTATTTCTTTGCATCTCACTCCGCCTACCAACCCAAAAATTATGTAAATTTTATTGAGGTCAAGCTCCTCCAATACTGTCTCGTAAGATATATAAGATTTTGTTTCTGATCGTGCATCACTTATATATACGATCGACTATCCCTCTCTAGGATCCACTTATCAAATCCTGCGAACTTTCTAAGTTGAGTTTCCGTTACCCCATTAAACCAGTCACCCAAAGATGACAAAGCACAGCAGATCTTCCGTTCCCAGCATAGCAATTGTAAATCTGTCGAACAAGGTTTCGAATCTCACGGGAAGTCATAAGATGACTAAAGTCGAGATCAATCACAATATGTTGACCAATTTGTTTGGCTTGGGTCAATCGCAGCCTCCTTTCAGCTCTCTTATCCCATTCACCTCTCCTATCCTTTTTCTCTTTAATAGCCTCCATCAGCTTGTATCGACCTTCCTCCAACAAGTTGGCAAGTTATTCTACCCATTCCTTTTGCCTTCTCTCGTTTTCTCTCCGGCTGAGCTCTTTCTTTGCCGTTTTCCATGCCAGGACTCTTTGCTGTTTTAGAAGCTTCTTTTGCGCGTTTTTAGACAGGGTCGGCCGTTCAGCATCAGACTCCATTGGAGACGTCATTGGGGTTGTGGTAAGGGTGGTTTAACGGGTAAAAAAACTAGTCGTCCTCACGTTTGCTATTTGTAACAAGTTGGTCCCTTACCTTTGAGGCTGTAATAAAGGGGTCCTTAACGTTTTTGAAACCAGAATAAAACCATCCTTTTCGAGTCAAGCCCAACATTTGTTCCCATAATACCCTTTGACCAGCCACATCAGCGATCCACATAGGACGCTGATGTGGCAACAGTAAAAAAAAGTAAAAACAATTTTTACTTTAACCTATTTCTTTTACCTTTCTTTCAAACCTTAAATCCGGCCCATTTAGATATTACAACCCGGTTAGCCCTAAACCCATTTCTTATCCAACCCAGCCTCTAACCCTAGATCGACATCAAGAGCCTGTCCCGTTCTCTTTCCCACCTAAACCCCTTCTATCAATCCTAAATTTCATCTCCTTCTCTATCGTTCTTACCTAAACCAGAAGACTAACCCTAATCCCATTTCCTTCTCCTCTCTCATCTCTCATCGATATCCATACCCATAATGATGTGTCATAGTACATCCAAAGTTTCTATCAATTCGATGGGGGACGATCTCAGTTATTGTGGTATATACAGCGTGACTCGTACATCCTGGACTCCCACCAATCCGGGTAGGAGGTTTAAAGGCTGTATAAATTTGGGGTAAGTGTGTTTTTAGATTTGCATGTGTTTAAGTTAATATTTTGCTAATTTTTTTACAATACTCCTTTACGCAGAGAAATAGACACTGTGGGTATTTTAGTTGGGTTGATCCACCTCTTGATGATAACTCAAAGATGGTTATTAATTGCCTATTGAAGAAAATTGGGAGGTTGGAAGCCAAGTGTCGCTGGCAGAAGATTACAATTAGGGTTCTTTTGGTATACTTAATTGTAGTAGGGTTAGTGTTTATGTATTTGTAATTTTCAAATTTCAGTTGAGAGACTCACATGTAGAAGCTACTGTAATAGGTAATTGACCTGTTAATTTTGTAAGGTACTGTAAAGTGTTGTTGTCTTTTGTATTGGCTTCATAGGTAGAAGTCAAGAGAACAATATTTTGTAATCTTTGGCAAGTTAATTGGAATCGACCTGTTATTTCATTGTTTAATATTGCTAAATATTGTAATTTTAGGGAAGTTTATTTGGTGACTCAAGACCTATATTTTACATGCAATCGACCTGTAATTTTTGTTGTTAAATAGACCTGTTATAGACCTGTAATGTTGCTGTATTTATGTTGTTAAATAGACCTGTTATAGACCTGTAATTTACATGCAATTGAGACTACAACACCAATACATTACAACATGTAACACAAGATTAATCCATTTCCCAATATCATATTCCAATCACCAATACAAAAGATATCCAAGTGTTAATGTTAACACAAACACTAACCTTAAAAAGCAACTGCAACAACCCACTCTCATCCATCCACAACACAACACAGTTATCTACACATAAATACACTCAACCATAATCAACTTTACTCAACCAGATTCAATCAAATTCAACCAAAGTCAGCCAACTAAATAAGAAACGACTTTAAAAACACTCAACCACACTTATATCTTATTGAACTCCTGAATTGCCAATTCCTTCCCTCCTCAACTATTTTTAAAACAATAAACATAATTAAGAAGCGTTTCAAATAGTAAACTACATTTAAAAGTAGATGAGACTTACAGGTATTTGGGTATATGTTCCATCTGGTTGTCCTTGTACAGCTACTGCTGTTGTGGGAACATCGACCGTAGATGTGCCTCCAGCTTCACCTACGTGGCATATTTTATTGTGTCATGTGCCTTTACACTTGCTGCATTTCTGTGTGCTGTATGCTTTGGACAGTTTTGTAGCTGTTGACACTGTTGTAGGAGGTTGAAGAAGCTGAGACTTATCTTTCCTTCTTGTTGTTTGCCTTCGCCCCCAAACCTTGATCTCTGGTGGAGCTTCAACTGGTGGAAACGGATTTGAAGGCCACATTTTATACCTATTAATCGGGTTTATAATGTGAGAATATATACTATTTTGCGTTGCGACTAGGAAGCAATTGGCAACGTAATCAACTGGTTGTCTTCCCATTAAAAAAATAGTACTAACTGCAAGGCAACACGACACACCCGATAACTGCCATGCTCTACAAGCATACTCACGCTCTTCCACGTCGACAACATACTGGTTTTGGCTTTCGGTAACTTGAAACTTAGGTCCACCCGATTGTAGCACCCGACACTGCCCAACCTTACCAATAATCTTTGCTAATTTTTTTTGAATTGCGGGGCATATTCGTTTATCCCATTTCTCAACATCTTTTATCTTCTTAACAATCCTCCTAACAGTCTGCTCCCTTATCCCTTCCAGCAGACTTATAATTCCTTTCGAACGATAGTCTAATATAACTGCGTTGAAACATTCTGCTAGGTTACTCGTCTGCATAGAGCACTTACTTTTATTGGCGTAATATGCCCTAGACCATTGGGTAGGAGGTCTTTCTTGCAGCCAATCGTAAGCGACTCTGTTGCACTGTTTCATATGGTCCATATAGTAATTAAACTGTTCCACCCAGGTGGACCTTGTGCAAGCCCAATAGAGGTTGTGCTCTTCTCTACCAATGAAGGAATTCTTCATATTTGCGTAGAGATGTCGTGCACAAAATCTGTGCTCAGAGTTGGGGTAAAAGGAAAGCAAGGCAGGTACAAGGCCTTTCTGCTTGTCTGACATCCACGTAAATGCTCTCTGGTTCTGTATGTCGATATCGTTGCCCAATAGCTGCAGAAACCATGTCCAACTATCCTTTTTTTCAGACTCTACAACAGCCCACGCCAACGGATACATCTGGTCGTTCGCATCCACCGCAATAGCTACAAGCAACTGCCCTCAAAATAAGCAACCATCCATAACCAACACCGGTCTGCATTCTGACTTAAACCTTTCTTTCAAACCAGCCAAACAGACATAGACTCTTTTAAACACCTTCTCATCACACTGCAGAATCATTGTAGACCCCAGATTTGTCCTTAATATTTCATGGCAGTATTGCCTCAATCTTCTATACTAAATCCTATCATCCCCAAGTATCAAATTCATAGCCCTCGATCTTGCTCGATATGATTTCGGTCTTGTTATCTTCATCAGGTACTCCTTGTTGACGTCGACAATCAAACTTCTGATTGACCAGTCTGTATCAGCTTGCCACCGGTGGAGATACTGTTTGACAAGCCACCTACTACTGACACTGCTGTTCTTATTGGTAGGCACACACTGTGGTCATCCCTAAATATTTTAGTGGTCCAGATTGGTGCACTGCCAATGCAAGAAGCATAGATATACCAATTACAACTCTCTGAATGACACTTGAAGGAGCACCTTAGCTTGTCATTTTTAACGTAGTAGATATTGTGCTACTGTTTAATTCCATACTCCTTGACAGTCTCTTTAAACAGTGCTGACTGGTGTGGATTATTTTCAACTGAGGGTAATTTTGTCAGATGTTTTGTGGTGTTTCAAAGGTATTAAATGTTTAAGTTTTTATAGTTATAGATTTAAGATGCCTGGTTGTATTAAATGTTTATTACCCTCATTAATGAAAGTGGTTGGGTATTTATACCCTTGATTATGGGCCATATGAGCTTTCATGTCAAACTTATTAAACCGGGTCGAGTTCAAAAACTCATTAGTTTATTAAGCACATTAGCAATTAGCTTAGTCAAAAGGTAATTAGTTATTTAGTACTTTTGTCATGTTTGGATGATTCAGTGGGTGATTATTGTCCGGATTGCCTCTGTCTGGTTTCTACAGTGAGTGGCGAATATTTCTAGACTCATCAGTAGCCCATTTTTTTAGGTTTTGTCAAAGGCCTTTGGTAAGACCTAAAATATATACTTAGGCACTAGTAAAATTCTCCGGACTGCTTAAGTGTCTTCTCAGGATTTATCCGGACTGAATACTTCTCAGAAGTTCAAAAGTTCTGCTATGGATCGTGGGACACGTGTCATCTTTTGATTTGCCTCACCAGCCGTTTTTCTCATAGAACGGTGCTCCCACTAATCCCAAAAAACAACTTCTTCATTTAATACCTATGACATCAGCGCCGCCTTCAATCATTACTTTTGTCTTTTCGTATTCTCCTAGGTATTTGGCAACTCTTTTTGTCTTACTAGTATAAATTGTTTCTTTTCACTATTTTACCATCTTCATTACTCTCTCATTTCTTCATCACAAATTTTTCACTTCTCTTCTCAAAATTCTTTTGGTGTAGGTTTATGTTCACGACAAGAAACACATTCGTAAAAGGCTGGTGGCTTAATCTTTCGGAGTTAGAAAAAGCGCAAAGGGTTGAGCAAGAAAGGCGCATTGCTGCGGGTCTTCCAGTTTCTCCAAACGACAAGCCTGAAATACCATCTTTAGAGGGTGATCGAGGTTCATCTTCTGCTAGAAGTTCCAAACCCAGGAGGTTATTTTAACCAAGTCTTTCGTCCATTCTATCAGGCTCCTCGGTTCAGGAAACTGTTGAACAAGAAAAATATGTATCAAGCACAAGGAGACCCTCTCCATTTATAGCCATGGGGTCAGATGCTGAAAAATCCCCATAAAAGGTTACACTTCGCCGAACAGGCCACTTAGTTAAAGGCCAAGCTGTTGTTTCATAGTCTAAGTCTCCGAAATCAGGGCCTCCTAAATCTGGGGCCAAGGACAAAGCTACAAGATCAGGGGCATCTATCAGAGTCCCAAAGGATAAATCCTCCGGTCCGGAGGCCACTGGAACTAGCCTTCGAAATGAGCCCTCCGGACCCGAGCCCCAGCCGGACGCCAGACCCTTAGGAGAGAGTGATGCTCAACAGTCTGGACAACTTACAGAGCCTGCCACCATCACTCCTCCACCAAAACAAACTGACAAACCTTCCATGGTAATGGAAGAGGTGATGGAGGACAGCATAGAAGAAGCCCCATATGAGACCGACGTCTCTAGACAGACAGGGGAAGCTGCCACTAAGAAAAAAGGTAAGGGTAAAGAGAAGATGTGTTTGAAACATCCGGACCTTCCGGAGTCCCTGGAAGGCAAAGTGGGACCCTGCTTCCACAAGGTGAGCGTGAAGTATCTGGTGGCCATACAGAACATCAACTGCGTCTACACTCACACAGATGAGTTAGGCCGGATCCGGACGAAGTGAGGGATCCTTGAGTCTGTCAAAGTGAGGATACCGGTCACTCTGGAGACTCCAATCGACTGCAAGCTGAGTGAGATGGTTATCTACATGGAGATGTTCAACCGGGAGCTCAGATTTCCCTTGGACCCAGAGATTGTCAGATACTTTCATCTGATAAAGATTTGTCCAAGCCAATTGAGTCCCAATGTTTGGTACACCCTCATGGCCTGCATTATGGCCTCTAGGCTCTCCAGAATACCGCTTCCAATGGAGCAATTCGCTGCTGTGGCCAGCCTCTGTAAGAACCACGCCATCCCTTTCTACCACTACAGCATGAAAGATAACTTTGAGGTGGTGGATGATTTGCTTGAATCAGAGAAGAATTGGAAGACCCAATTCCTGTTCATTACTGAGACTTGGGAGAACGGGAGGAAAATCAAGGCTGGTGTCAACCCTAGCATGCTCACCAGCAGATGGAGAAGTTCAGGTAAACCTTTAACCATGTTTGTCTTTTTTTCCTTATAAAAACTCTGTTTCTAAACTGCTCTTCGTTTTCTTTGGGTAGTGCTGCCGAATGAGTTCTCCGACTATGTGGAGGAGGGACAAACTACGTGTGCCAAGCTGAATGCTTGGGCTGCGGATAAAAGGGGAAATCAATCCCACAGTTGCTTCACTGCCGGAATTTAGTGAGGTCCCATCTCTGAAACACAACCGGCCGGAGAGACCTTACTTGGGAGGAATTGACCACTCCACCTCCTCTGGGTGTCATCGTCCAGAGGAAAGAGGATAAGGATGGAAATGTGGCCTTTTCTGCTAGAGCAAAAGCCCCAAGTAAGATGAAGGGCAAGAAGAAACAAGATGCAACTAAGATTGCTTAAGGTGGTGTTGAAGAGATTGCTCCAGCAAACCGGGAAGTGCAGGCCCAAGGGGGAATCGATAATACTCTACTTCAAGTGGTTGAATATGAGAGTATCAAGGAGGCAGGCGGACCTCCAGATCTTTCAAAGGCCCCTAAGAAAAACCGCAAACGAGGAGCAGATGGTGAAGTTAGAGCTGCCAAGAAGAAGAAAATCTCCTTAGGAGATGAAGTCGCTCTCCGGACTTCGGAGTCTCTTCCTCCGGTTGACCCAACAGACCCCACATTGTCAGATCAAATCCCAAGTGATTTACACACCGGAGAGAGTACCGGAGGGGATATCAATATTGATGGGGTTGAAATCAGTGGCCTTCAAAACAATGGCCTTTACTTCGGAGACCTTGAAAAAGACGACTTTGGTTGTCCCTATTTTCCTCCAAGCTCCTCGAACATGGTTACCTTCAATGGTAAGTCTTTTTCTATTTCAGGGGAGAACGACATTGTGACCCACTCCTTGCTGAGAAACATTCAACCGGTGCTCAACCTGGAGAGGCAAGTGCGAAGCCAATCTACCCTTATCAACACACTCAACGCAGACAAATAGAGCTTATCTAATGACCTATTTAATTCCAATCAGAGTGTTGAGGCATTAAGGAGAGAGATCGAGGAGTTGAAAAAGGGGAAAGAAGACTTGGCTACCAAGTTGTCCACTTCGGATATGGTTAACACAGAACTCCAAACTAAGTGTTCTGGCTTAGAAAGGGATCTCTCCGCTTCGAATGAGGAGGTGAAGGCCAGGGACAATGTCATCCAAACCTTAAGCGTTGACAAAACCTCTCTTGAAGATGTTGTGTCTAAAGTCACCAAGAAGAAAGATGATTTGATAAAGGAGCAGGAGAAGACAATCCATGCCAAGATTGATGCATACACTACCAAGGTGATAGATTCTCAAGAAGAGATGTATGCCGAAGTCAAATCCGACATGGTCTTGCTTGTTCATCGAACATTCCCAAAGAGGACGCTTGGTTCTCTATGCCAGTATGTGGAATACGAAGATATCCCATTTCACACGATGGTGGATGGCGATAAGAGAAACTATTCTAATGGTATTGATGATACTATTGATGAGGAAGAAGGGACCGGAGAGAGTCCTAATGATGAACCCAAAGACCCCAAGAAGAAAGTAGATGAGGCAGGAACATCCAAGGGAATCCAGCCCTGAAGTTTTAACTATCTTTTTTTTTATCCTTATATCAAACTAAAGTCCTTGGATGGCCAAGGGATTTTTGTAATCGTGTCTGGCTCGTGTCAGACGAGCCTTTTCTTTTTAAACTTCAAAGTCCTTGGATGGCCAAAGCATTCTCACATGTTTTAATTTCATTCCTCGGTGCTATTCGGGCAGTTTTATTTTGCATAATTCTTGCCTTGTTTTATGTTTGCCCAATCTTGATGGCTGACGTTTAAATAGCCCTAGTTATTTCAAAAGTATTTTAAAGTGAGAGTGTTTAAGTTCTCTGATGACAAATGTTTAAATGGTCATCCTTCGACCAGATCAATCCAATCTGTCAATAACACTTAGAAGATTTTACAGAAAATATCAATCAAACCACTCCGAATTTTTTAAGAAGGCATCAAATTTTATTAAAAAGCTCGGTCACCTCATTAAAACCTCCCCGCCCCACCAGGGTAGGAAAGATTATGCCCTCTAATATTTACATGAACTTTAAACAAGTAAATATTTACATAACTTTCATTCTAGATACAACCGGAGGTGTTTAACGTTCCAGGGGTGATTCAAGATTATTCCATCTTTATCTTGAAGCATGTATGTCCCAGGCTTAAGCTTTTCAATGACCACATAGGGTCCTTCCCAATTTGGAGCTAGCTTGCCGAACTGCTTCTCTTTAGTATGTAGGAAGACTTTTCTCAACACTTTATCCCCTGGTTGAAAATCCCTTCTTCTGACTTTGGAAGCAAACCTGCTTCTCATCAATCCCTGATAATGGGTGGCTCTAAGGTGAGCCTTAACTCTTTTCTCTTCTATCAAGTCGAGTTGACTTCTGATTTCCACTTTATTAGTCTATTCGGAAAAATTGTGGACTCTGTATGACGGAAGAGTTGCCTCTATAGGAGCAATTGCATCCATACCATATACTAAGGAAAACGGGGATTCGTGTGTACCAGCACCAGGAGTAGTCCGGTAGGCCCATAACACTTCTTGTAGATAACTTGGCCACTTTCTAGCAGTCCCTTCTAAATTCTTTTTAAGACCGGACATGATGGTTCTGTTTGCCACTTCAACCTGACCATTCGCCTGTGTGTGAAAAGGAGAAGAGAAGCAATGTTGAATGCCTCTAGAGGCACATAAATTCTTCATATCCTTGTTATCAAATTGTGGCCCATTGTACGTGGTTATCTTCTGTGGAACCCCAAATCTGCAGCAAATATTAGATAAAATGAATTTTATAACAGCTTTTGAAGTAGTTCCTACCAAGGGGACAACTTCTATCCACTTTGAAAAATAATCAATGGCTACAATGATAGTTCTGCACCCTCCGGATGCCATAGGTAGAGGTCCCACCAGATCCAGCCCCCAACGAGCAAAAGGTATTGGCTCAGAAATTGACTCCAAAGGGACAGCTGGAATATGAATTTCAGTACCATATCTTTGGCATAGATCACACTTCTTCACTAATTCCTTGGCATCTTCCATTATGGAGGGCCAGTAGTATCCGACCAATAAGACTCTTCGGGTTAAAGCTCTATAATCATAGTGTGCTGACCCTTCACCATCATGCAGTTCAGACAGCACCATTTGGGACTCTTCAATCCCCAAACATCGCAATAGAGGTCTACTAAAAGACTTCTTATAAAGGACGTCTCTTATGATAAAAAATCCACGAGCCATATACTTCATTTTTATTGCTACTGCTTTTTATGGAGGTAAAATGCCATCTGAAATGTATTGAAGAAGAGGATACCTCTAGTCTTTAGGTTGACCCACTTGTATATTTAAACTTTCCTCCTCTTCCTTGCTCTGATTAAGTTTAATGGATGGGCACTCCTGCACATGAATCCATGGGTAGGACTCAGAGTATGCTATGGTTGCCAAGGATTCTGCTAGTATATTCTCTATTCTGGGTATGTGATCATAGCTGATTTCTTTGAAGTTAACTGCCACCTCTTTAAGAATGAATAAATATTTAATTAATTTCTCCTTCTTGACCTCGGATTGACCTTGTGCCTGATGGATAAGAAGCTGAGAATCACTCATTAACCTGACCCTTTTGGCTCTACAAATCAGGGCTAACTTCAAATCAGCTATAACAGCTTCATATTCGGACTCATTGTTAGAGGCCCTGAAAGC
Source organism: Limnanthes douglasii subsp. nivea (assembly GCA_036936605.1). Lineage (NCBI taxonomy): Eukaryota > Viridiplantae > Streptophyta > Magnoliopsida > Brassicales > Limnanthaceae > Limnanthes > Limnanthes douglasii. Next base: position 230,922,884 of record JAUPFV010000001.1, read on the forward strand.
AAAACATATAGCCTGATATAGCTTGTCGTCGTACGAAGAGGTTAAACATATCCCAGCACCACATCCCATGGTACTTGATCCACCATCAGTCTAGACAACCCATAACTTCTTAGTCGTTTCACCTGTAGCTTGTTTAGTACTCCTGTCCGAATGGAACTCAACTAAGAAATCAGCAACAGACTGAGCCTTGATTGCAGTTCTAGGGGCAAAATCAATGTCATAGTCTCCCAATTCTACTGACTATTTGGTCATTCTGCTTGATATGTCTTCCTTTTGAATAACATTTTTCAATGAAAAAGACGTTCGGACAACAATAGAATGAGATTGAAAGTAGGGCCTCATCTTTCTAGCAGCAATTACTAATGCAAGTGCTAGCTTTTCAAGTTTTGAATACCTTTTTTTCAGCATCCATCAGGCTTTTGCTGATGTAGTACACCGGAAGAGGATAATTGTCCACCTCTCTTACTAGCACCGCACTTATGACACATTCAGAGACTGCTAAATATATATACAACGTTTCTCCATCAACAGGTTTAAACAGAGTTTTGGGGGAGGATAAATGCTTTTATATTTCATCAAAGGCCTGATCACACTATGGAGACCAGTTGAATTCTTTGGCACCCTTTAGAGTTTGGAAAAACGGGGCACACGTATCCGAAGACCTTGAGATAAAACGGTTTAAAGCAGCTAACCTCCCTATCAATCTTTGTACTTCTTTAACATTCCGAGGAGGATCCATCTGCAATAAAGCATTAAGCTTGTCTGGATCAGGCTGTATCCCTTTCTCACTTATCACATACCCAAAAAACTTCCCGGACTGCACTCCCAATACACACTTTTCTGGATTCAACTTTAAATTAACTTTCTCCAAGTTGGCAAAAGTTTCTTACAAATCCTCCAAATGTAACTCTTTTTCCACACTCTTTACCATCATGTCATCAATGTAGACTTCCATGTTTCTTCCAATCTGATCAGCGAAATCTTTGTTCACCAACCTCTGATAAGTAGCCACAACATTCTGTAACCCAAAAGGCATCACCTTGTAACAATGAAGGGCTCTATCAGTAAAAAAGTAGTGTGTTCTTGGTCTTTCGGATATACTTGAATCTGATTATACCCGGAGAAGGCATCCATGAAGAAAAACAACTTGTTCCAGATGTGGAGTCCACTATTGATCGATCCGGGGGAATGGAAATTGGTCTTTTGGGCAAGCCTTATTAAGGTCTGTAAAGTCGATGCACCTACGCCACTTCCCATTTTTTATTTTTTACTAGCACCGGATTGGCTGTCCATAAAGGGTACTGAGATTCCTTTATGTGCCCCATCTTAGTAAGCCGGTCAACCTCTTGAACTATAACATCAGCTTTCTCCAAAATCTCTTCTCTTCTGCACAACGGGCGCTACATCTCTTCGGATGGATAGCTGGTGTGATATAACATCTGCTGGTACTCCGGTTACATCAGCATTGCACCAAGCAAAAACATGATGATGGTCTGTTAAAAAAGATAACATTTTTCTCTTTAATTCTGATGTCATCTTAGATCCGATCTTGACACTTCTTACTTCAGCCAGATAGTGAGTTTTCAACCTCTTCAATTGGTATTAAAACACCAGGGGTCTCTCTGGGGTCATCAATTTCACCCTCTCCCCCAGATGGCCCCTCCAACTGTTAATCTTCACCGATCCGAACTGCCCCCAAATTTCTATGGGCCAGTGTTGTTGCATAACATTCCCTTGCTATCTTTTGACTACTCCGGACAACTCCCACCCGTCCTTGCACAACATATTTTAAACATTCGTGAACTGTTGAAGCCACATCATGCATTCTGGAGAGCCAAGACCTTCTCAAAATGAAATTTTAGCATGTGGGGCAATCCACCACAACAAAAAGTACTCTGACCATCTTTTTAAAAGGGCCCTTTCCCAACAAAACCTCATCCTCGAACTCCCCAATTACGTCCGTAGAGCTTCCAGTGAAACCTACAATAGACATGTTCGAACGATGAATTACTGCTGGATTCTTCATTTGTTTGTAGGAAGTCTAGAAAAAGAATATTGGTTGAGCTGTCAGTGTCCACCAAAATTAATCTAATGGCATTGCCCCCAATGGATGCTCCTATCACCACAACATCTTCATGGGGACCAGCTATGTCTCTCAAATCATCTTCATCAAAAACAATGAAAGGAAAAGGAATTTGTGATTAATAGGAGGTCATGCCTCCTTCCAACTGAGTAGCCAGGGTGTGAACATGCCTCTTCCTTGAAGAAGTAGTTGGTGCAGTCATGGTGTACCCTCCAAATATGGTGAGTGACTCAATAAAGCTTATGAGCCCGGACACCGACTTGGTGTGTTCTGTGATAACGCCCACCTTATTCCGGGCTGTATCAGGATCCAAATATTCTGGCTCCACATTGAATCTTTCAATAATTACCATGGCCCCGTCCGAAGCCGACGTCCCTACATTGTTTGTTGGGTCGGTCCGATGAGCATTATCAGGCCTTCACACTTCTTCTTTTAACGTAAGCACCCAAATTTCCTCTTTCAATCAAATTTTGCACCTCTTGTTTCAAAGCAATGCAATCTCCTGTGTTGTGGCCAGTATCATGATGATATTGACAGAAACAAGTATTACGACTTTCCCTGGGAGATTGAAGCGCAGCCGGCTTCCTAAAATGTACTTCGTCTTTTGTTTTGTCATAGATGGTTGCCATGTTTTCTTTTAATTCGGCAAACCACTCCGGCCGGACCCAAGGCCCCCGCTTATTTCTGGATTGCTGGCTCTAAGTTGGTGCTGGGTGAGATTGAGCCTTTGCCCTGTTGGGACCCTGTCCGGTTTCCTTGGCCTTGTACCCGGACTGATTCTGGTTCTGGTTTGGTGCAGCTGAGGCCGATCCCACTTGCCTATGCACCCTAGTCTTCTTCATTTCATCCACATTAATTTTCTTTCCCACTTGATTTAGTAAACCTCCCCACGTCATGGCTTTCTTCCTGGTTACAGAATCGGTCAAATTTCCAGGGTTCAAACCCTCTCTTAGAGAAGCTATTGCTACTTGTTCAAAGCAATCAGCTAGTTGGGTGGGCGTGATACTTTTGAAATAGGTTGAAATTAGAAGGATGGCCCAAGAAAAGCTCCAAGAACTGAATTTGGGCTTCTTGATTTCACGGCCTTATCGAAGAGCCTTCTTCTAACCCTAAATCTATCTCTACCTTTAATCTATTGATGCTGCCGCCGATTTCTTCTCTTCATCTCGAAGAGCCACAAAGACAGAAAACAATCCCAAATCTAAAAACTCAGAAGACCTTCCCAATTCTTTCGTCAAATATTTCTCGAGATAATACGAACAATGCTTTGAGATTTCCAGTCGATCAAAGCAGGCTTTATGAAAACCCTGTTTTCGAAGGGGAAAATCAAAATCAGACTCAGTTCGGTGCTGATTCGAACAATGCTTTGAGTTCTGATTCGAAGGGCCAGAAGCAAGTCACAAGACCAACGTTTGCTGAGGTGTTGAAGATGAACTCAGAGGGAGCTACCCAAAAGGTAATGCAAGGAAAGATTCATTTATGCATGCAAACGTCTCTACAGGAGTGGAGGATGGATATACTTTCGTCAAATTTGACGAATCAGATAAGATCAAACTCTCTTCTCTTTCTAAGTTTACGTTAATTGCAAAATTTTCTTTCGGTTCCCCTTCTGTTTCTGACTTTAGGGTTTATTTAGAGTCTTTTAAATTTGTAGGCAATTTCAGTGTGTTTAAATGGGACTATAGGCATATTTTCGTTGAATTCAATGTAATGTCTTAGATGATGTTAAAAAAATTTGGAAACGTACTGTGAGAACTGTGGGTATTTTTTCTTTTAGAATTCTTAGATGGACAACAGATTTTAATCCCAAAAGGGAGTCTCCATTGACTCCAGTTTGGATCTCTTTCCCTAGAATTCCTGAACATATGTACAACTCTGATACTATAGAACAGATTGCCAAGGCGATAGGTTTGCCGTTGAAAACGTGGATACCATATAGAAATAGGGCTAGTTCTAATATGTGTAAGGCCTGGACTGTGATTGATACTTCTCGTATCCTTCCCCAAAGACTTTGGATAAGCTTTGGGGATCAAGATGGTTTCTGGCAGGATGTCATCTATAATGACATACCTGCTTACTGTAAAAAATGTAGGCATTTAGGTCATAGTGAACCGAGTTGTAAAATTGAGGAATTTAGTCATAGAAAACATTTGAATGTGCAAGATAGTAATATAAAACATAAAGAGAAATGGATTCCTAAACTTAAATCTGTGATAGTTCCTAATGAAATTGATACTTGTGTGCATGTTAAGGATAATCATAATATAATTAATAAAGCTGTTGTTAATTCTCCTTCTATGAAAACAGATGATAATTGTTTATCCTTTAATCAAAATTTGAACCAACCTGTGTTAAATGATAGTGACGTTATAGAGGCTTTACAGTCTATTGATCTTAGTAATACTTTTGATATATTGAATGAGGATAATAATAATGATAGGGATTTGTGTGATGTTTCTAGTGATAGACCAAATTTAAGTCTACCAAATTCTCCTAGGAATAGACATATAGAGATGCCTGATATAGAGATGCCTGATAAGATAAGTAATAAGAAATATTCCAAAGTTAAAGTTAAGGGACTGAAGAATAATCTAATTAACAAACCACTAGCTTTCAAAGGATCTGTAAGATCCTCAAAAATGCTTAAAAATGACAGTATCTTTTTTGAATTGGAATGCCAGAGGAGTTGGCAATGTTAACACAATTAGAAGAATTAAAAGTTTAACTAAAAGGTATTCTATAGATCTGGTAGTAATTCAGGAACCTATGTTGTCTATTGATAAACTAGTTAAAACTTCTAAGAAATTAGGCTTTGATCAATATTATGGTAATAAAAACAATAAAATCTGGCTATTTTGGAAAAATCTTTATAAAATAAATATTATATTAGATTCTGATCAATTAGTTCATACTATGGTAAACCATTCTGACTCTATGGAGGAGTTCATGGTTACCATAGTATATGCAAGATGTACTAGGCTTTTAAGGTTAAATCTGTGGAACCAATTGAGGGATATATCTAATAGTATTTCCAATGAACCTTGGCTTGTAGTAGGAGACTTTAACACTATCTCTAATCATAGTGAAAAGATTAATTGTGTTACTCTTTGTATGAATTCTATGGAGGATTTTAACAATATGATTTTGGAGTGTAGTCTTGAGGATCCTGGATTCTCAGGTACTAATTTTACCTGGACCAATAGCCATAACTGGAAAAGACTAGACCGAGCTTTGCATAATGATAAATGAAGAGATAAGTTCAATGTTACCAGGGTGAGGCATCTGACCAGAACTGGGTCAGATCACTCACCCTTATTAATCTCAGTTTCATCAGTGTTAAATGTTCATAAGCCTCCTTTTAGGTTTCAGAATATGTGGTTAAGTCATCCTGATTTCTTGTTGACAGTTGAAAATAACTGGTTACTTCCATTAGAACTACCTTCTCATCTAAATTCTGTTCATCTATTTTGGTTTAAATTAAAAAAACTCAAGAATCATTTAAAAAACTGGAATAAAAATATTTTTGGTAACATTTTTTACTGCATTGAAAAGACTGAGGAGGAAATTAGTATAGTTGAAAGTTTGTTAGAGGTGTCTTATTCTATAGAGAACAATAAGAGGCTTTCTGAGCTTAAGTCTAAACATATGGTCTTATTAGCTAGGGAAGAAACCTTCTGGATGCAAAAGAGTGCTTCTAAGTGGTTAAAGGATGGGGACAAAAACACTAGGACTTTTCATAACTATGTTAAGAAAAAAAGGTCTAGGAGTAGAATAGATGAGCTGTTAATTATTTTTCAGAACTACTCAATTCAAAAGATGTACCAGAATCAATGCCGGATTTTCCTCAAAATATTATTCCTAAGCTAGTTAGTGATCTAGATAATATATCCATATTAGCTAACCCAACTTTAGATGAGGTGCATAGGGTTGTTAAAGGTTTAAATAGTGCAAGTGTCTCTGGAGTTGATGGTTTTAACTCCAGATTCTATAGTGAGTGTTGGTCTATAATTAGGGAGGATCTTGTTAATGTTGTAACTGATTATTTTGTTAAAGATAGTTTCCCTTATGGTATGTTTGCAACTTCTATTTGCTTAATACCCAAGAAACCAAATGCTAAGTATTGGACTGAGTTTAGACCTATTGGTCTTTGTTCTGTATTCAATAGAATTATATCTAAGGTTATAAATAATAGACTAAGTAGTTTATTGCCTAAACTAATCTCTAGAGAACAGGGAGCATATGTGCCTATTAGAACCATTCAGGAGAACATACTTATAACACAAGAGCTGGTTAATGATTTGAACAAAAAGCAGAGGGGTAGTAATATTATTATTAACTTAGACATGAAGAAAGCCTTTGATAAACTTAGTTTTAAGTTCATTTGTCAGGTTTTGGAATCTTTTGGTTTTAGTTCTCGGGTTATTAGTATAATTAGAAAGAGTATAGAGCACATTAAGTATTTTGTGATTATAAATGGTTTAGCTTTTGGATATTTTAATTCTTCTAATGGTGTTAGGCAGGGGGATCCTTTATCCCCTTCTCTGTTTATATTAGCAGAAGAGTTCCTTATTAGAGGAGTCAATAAAAGTATTGCCTTAGATCCATCTCTGATTTATAAGACTAGGAGTTCTATTACAATAAACTGTCTGACCTTTGCTGATGATGTATTGCTGTTTTTAAATGGTTCTGTTAAAAATCTTGAAAAGATAGGCAGATTTTTATTAGTTTATCAAATACTATCAGGTCAACAAATAAACTTACAGAAAACATCATTTGTAGTGCCTACAATAATGTCTAGACCTAGAATAACAATGCTAGAACACTTACTGGGTTTCAATCATTGTAGTTTACCTTTTAAACACTTAGGAATACCTATTTTCATTAAGAATCAGAACTTTTATTATGATGAAATTATTAATAAGATTAGAATGAGTATAGACCATTGGAATTCTAAAGCTTTATCTTTTGGAGGTAGATTAGTTTTAATCAAATCTGTACTATTAGCTTATCCTTTATATTATATGCAATGTGTTGTTATACCTAAATCTATTATTAATAGGATTAATAAGTTACTTAATAAATTCTTATGGGGTTACTCAGAAAGTAATAAAACAATTATATGGAAGGACTGGCTTAGTTTGTGTAAACCCTTTGATGAAAATGGTTTGAATTTAAGAGACATTTCATTAGTTCAAGAAGCTCTTTCTTATAAATTGTGGTTCAACTTTAGATCAAATAATTCCTTATGGAAGATTTGTTGTATAGTAAGTATTGTTCTAAGCTACATCATTTACAAGTTATAGTTAAGCAAACTGATTCACTTATTTGGAAAAGAATGTTAAAAGTCAGAGTTAAAGCTGAAGAACATTTATATTGGGAAATAGGGATAGAGAATATTGACTTTTATTTGGATAGATGGTTTGATAGGAATCTGATCTTTAAATTCAACTATAATGAATCTAATACATGGTACTCTTATACTAAAGTTAATGAGTATTGGCTTAATCACGCTTGGAATCTGGCAAAACTTATGGATGATATTGATAATGATTTTGTGGTTAATAAAATAACTAGTATTAGAATTAATCAGCACAATGATGATTTGATTATCTGGAGACTTTCTTCAGATGGTAGTTTCAATCTTAAGCATACTGTTAACAGCATAAGAGATAAGCATGTTCAATATTCTTTTAAAAGGAAAATTTGGAATAATATAACACCTACAAAATGTTCTATAACACTTTGGAGAGTTTTAAACAATCTTATTTCTGTTGATACCAATATTCAAAGTGGAGGTATTAGTTTAGTGTCTAAGTGCCAATTTTGTTATGAGTATGAGTCCCTTAATCATTTGTTTGTTAATTGTCCAATGATATGGAATGTCTGGTTATATTTTGCTAATCTTTTCAGAATTCTAGTAGGTAGACACATGTCAATAAATCATTTAGTAAATAGATGGTTTTCTTCTTCTCAATCTAGAATGTATATTAGACACATTATTCCTGCTTTGATAGTGTGGTCCATCTGGATGGTTAGAAATAAAAGGAAGCATGAGGGTAGACCTTGTTCTGATATTATGATAATAAAGCAGGTTAAGTCTATGATGTTTTGTTTAGATAGATCTTCCTTATTAAAGAGAAAACATTGGAAACATGATATGTTTATAGCTAAAGAATTGGATTGTTTCAATCATGGTTCAGAGGTTAAAACTAGTTGTATATTAAATGGCATCCCCCTACTATTAATAGGTTTAAGCTTAACTGTGATGGTTCTTCATTATATAATGGGGAATCTAGCAGTGGTTTTGTTTTGAGAAATCATAAAGGTGAGTTAGTAGAGGGTCAGGGTTTCTTAATAGGGAAGAACTCCCCTATCTTTTGCCTTATTATATGGTTTACAATACTGGTGTAGGAACAACCTGACTGAAATTGATATTGAAATAGATCCGCTTCAACTATTTAACATGATAGCATATAATAAGTGCCCTTGGTATCTGTCTAAAACATTATCATGTTGTAGAAGTTTGATTTCGTCTAAAATGACCTTAAAACATGTGTTTAGGGAAGAAAATGCTGCATCTGACTGGATAGTTAAATATGTTATGGAAAAAGAACAGGACTGTTCTTTTAATGGTCTGAATTGTCCAAGCCCTTTCAATGCTATTCTATTATTAGAAAGCTTGAATTTGGGTTATTTTAGATTCTCGGACTAACTCTTTTGGCAGGTTTCTACCTGACCTTTGGTTTCTTTTTCTCTATGCAGGTGTATAATATGAAGGCTCAGGGAGTAAGATGAACCTTTTCAGGAATTGGAAGAAGAAGTTTGCTTGGTGATCTGCAAGATGGAGTTAAAGGCTAGAGAAGGAAGACTCAACAGTAGAAGAACTTTGAGGACTCAACAAGATTGTTATAGTAGAATCCAATGTAGGATCTAGGTTCAATTAATGTAAATTCTCTAATTGATTGTACATTCTTTCCAACATCAATAAAATATTTGTGTTTTGCCAAAAAAAAAAAGCAATCAGCTAGTCCATTCTTGGTGTTCACAAAGCGACTTATATATTTTTTCAGTGCAATAATCAACACAACAACGAATTCGAGCTTTTTGAAAACAGAAACAACCAACACAAATAGAAAACAGGACTTACCATCGCAATCTTCCTTCGTCATTGTTATGCTTGGATGTTCGAATAGGAAACAATGAGTTTGAGATTCTCATTGGCTGTTCGAAGACTGCTACAATAGGTTACTTGGATGTTTGATTCCTGGGTTATCGATGTGGGTGTTAAACAGGTGAGATTAAACTTGGATGTTTTATTGAACTAAAGATTTTGATTAAGGTAAGATAATTGGGGAATAAATTAGGGTTTCGTTAGGAGAATTGGGAAAATAGTGAATGGATTAGGGATTCTGGAGTGAAATGCGGTTTCGATTTGATTTCGGGTTAGTAGTTAGGGCTGGATTGGGTTATTGGGTCATGGGTTAGAAGCTGGGTTGGATAAGAGATGGGTCTTGCAACTAACCGGGTTATAATACTAAATGGCCCGAGTTTAAGGTTGCCATATCAGCGTCCTACGTGGATCGCTGATGTGGCTTATCAAAGGGTATTATAGAAACAATTGTTGGGCTGGACTCGAAAAGAATGGTTTTATTTTGGTTTCTTAAATGTTAAGGACCCTTTTATTATAGCCTCAAATGTAAGGGACCAACTTGATCAAATGACAAACGTGAAGAACGACTGGTGTTTTTTATCCGTTGTTTAACGGATATTTGTATAAGCCACAGAAGAAAGTTGCGGTAAGCAGAAGAGAACTCTGCTTTTAAAGATGATGGGGCTAGAGTTGTGTTGCGTTAGGTTTTCTTTAAGCCCCGTCCGATTTGTATTAATAAAAGGTAAACTACACAGTTGATGTCTGAATTTGATTTTCTTTTGTTATTTGATTTTGGGTTATGGTAACCGTGGGCACCGGTTAACGAGGTGATGACTATTTTTTTTTGTTTACTTTAGATATTTTTATTGAATAAAATATTTTTTTATATTTATTTCCAACCTTACCTTTTGTTTCCTATCATATACATGTAGACGTATTTTATTTTATGAAATATTACAAAACAAATAATTATGATAAGATATTAATAATTGTGATAATATATTATTTTTAAATATTGTTGGGTAGCGTTTTTAATTTACATCAAGTTTAAATATATATAAAAAATTAAATTAAATGATAAATTATAATTAATATTATTTTTTGTGAAACAAATTTTAAATTAATGGAAATAGTTCATACAAGAGACCTGGGGCATACTCCGAGGAGACATTTAATCGAAATAGAGTTTGATTAAGAAGTACAACATAGAACATAGGAATCATAAGATCTCTGTCTGCCGACGTGACATAATCGAGGCTCGGACTTCGGACTTGATCAGATCGACCGGAGGATTGCTAGATGTCTTGGAGAGAGGAAATCCTGCAAAGAAAAAGAGGAGTAAGCAGATGAAGCATAATGTTTTACTATGGCCAGCTAATCTTGGTACCCTCGAATCTGAATCGTAGATCGTCTACAATACGATGGAATGTTAAAGATTCCAGGGCTGGAGCGGAACCAAAAATTCTTGCATTCCGCTCCTTCCAAACGTGGTATGTGACCGCGCCAAAGCAAGTACGCCAGATAAAATGGTCACGAGAGTTAGACCATTTTGACGCCTCGATAATCCAAGATTCCCAGCACGAAGAAGAGAACGGAAATACTAGCTTAGAACTAGCATAGGACCAAATATTCTGAGTGAATCTACACTCATAGAGAATATGGGAGATAGATTCAGAATCAGAATTACAAAGGACACAGTCAGTGAGGGTGTTTAGTCCCCAACCGAGAATTTTGTCCCTGGTTACAAGCTTGCCTAAAATAGCAAGCCAAAGAATAAAGGAGTGGCGAGGAATGTTATATTTGTGCCATACTAACCCGACCCAACACACTTCGGGGCTGGGCGACCGAATTGCGTTATACGTGTCTTTAATAGTGAACGTAGAATTTCCTGCTTTTACCGTCCAGAACGGGACATCGATGGAGGCGATGTTAGGGGGGAGAAGAGTTTGGATGAGGTTGTTAATTTCAAGTAGATGAAGTCTACTTCGGGCTCTCGCTGGTCTGATATCAGCTGGCCAGTTCCAGTTTCCATTGTGAATGATTTCCGATACCTTAAGATTATCTCCCAAACGAGAGTCACTTATAATGCTTTCTCCATAATGAGAAGCCAGAGACTTTGAAAGAAGCCAAGGGTCATACCAGAAGGAAGTATTTTTACCATTGTCAATAGCCACCCTGTACAAATTACTTGCCAAAGGGCGCAAACGAAGAATTTTTCTCCATATCCACGATGGATTGGATCCATAATGGATAGTCCATAAATTTTTGTCGTTCATTTTTTCCACTTTTATCCACTCACACCAGATGAAGTGATTTTTATTACTAACAATAGACCAAAGATGCTTAAGGATGGCCGCCTGATTCCAAATTTTTAGATTCAAAATCCCAAGGCCACCCTCTTTTATGGGTTACGTTACAGAGTCCCAGGAAACTTTTGCCCCGTGAATCTTCGTGATCGTTCCCGGCCAGAGGAATCGACTAAGGTATTGGCTTAGCTCTTTGATTATTCTAGAGGGAAGAATAAAGATAGAAGACCAATAAACCTGACCAGCAAATAAGACAGACTTAATCAGCTGAAGCCTCCCTGCATAAGAGAGGTGTTTGGAGGTCCATGACTCAATGCGATTAGTGATCTTGTGAAGAAGCGGACGACAGTCCGAGTGGGTAAGTCTACTCGTTATAAGGGGGACTCCCAGATACTTTACTGGGAGAGTACCTTCCGGGAAGTCCAAAATGGGCAATATACTAGACTTGAGAGGCTCCTCAATACCCAAAAGAAAAATATGACTTTTTAAGGGGTTAACTTTAAGTTGAGAGAGCTTATAGAATTCATCCAGGGCCTCTTTTATAAAGTTTAGAGAGTTGGAGTCCACATGGCAGAAGATCATCAGGTCATCTGCGAAGCAGAGATTGATGATTTTAAGCTTTTGGCACTTCCAGTGAAATCTAAATTTTTTATCCTGGCTTTTTTCTTTGAGTAACCCAGAAAGAACTTGCATAATAAGTACAAAAAGAAAAGGTGATAAAGGATCACCTTGTCTCAGTCCTTTTTTCCCGGAAAAGTTCCTATAAGAGTCTCCATTAATATTAATGGAATAAGAGGTGGAGGAGATAAATTTTATTATCCAAGTAATCATTTTTTTCAGGAAATCGCATTGCTACCAAGATGTCTAGAGCTATGTGCCAATGGACATTATCAAATGCTTTCATAATATCTATTTTGAGAGCTATTTGTTTGCCTGCAGCATTGATATGATACCCTCGCAATAGTTCTTAGGACAATAAAATGTTTTCTGAGATATTCCTTCCCGCCATGAAGGCCGATTGTGAAGGGTCGATTAGATAAGGGAAGGAGTCCTTAATTCTATTAGCTAGAATTTTAGAGATAATTTTATAGACTACATTGCATAGTGCAATAGGTCTAAAGTCTCCAGGAACAGAGAGAGATACGGTTTTGGGAATAAGGGCAATGGAAGTTGAGTTCCAAGACTTATCCAAAGATCCCGAATTAAAGAATTCAAGAACACCATTACAAATATCAAGTTCAACTATACTCCAAGAAGATTTAAAAAAGGAAGAGTTATACCCATCTGGCCCAGACGACTTGTTACTGTCAATACTGAATAATGCAGATTTAATTTCATCGCAAGAGATTTCGCGCGTCATCAGAGAAGAGACTCTCTCCAGACCAGGGTAAGAAGTAGAGTGTTGAGTGCCCAACGAATTTTCGAAGTAATTAACAATGACTTTAGAGATGCCAGCTCGCGAAGAGATGGTAACTCCCGAGTCATTATTAATTGAAACGATTTTATTACGGAAGAGACTGGACTTAATACTATTATGGAAGAATTTAGTATTCTTGTCCCCGAGCTTATTCCAATTTTCTCGAGATTTTTGTTTTAGAAATGACTCCTCGGCTCGACTATAAAATATATAGTCTTTGGATGCCTCAATTTCTTCGCAAATGAGTCTCGGATTGAGGGGATCTAGCCCAAGTCTTGATTGGGTCTCGAACAGCTTGGATTGAGCCGTAGTAACTCTGTTACTTATATCACTAAATTTTCTACGGTTAAGTTTTGCGAGTTCAAGCTGGAGTCTTTTTAGCTTTTCAGTTACAAGCCTCATACTAGAGGAGGAAACTGGGCATTTCCAGCTTTTCAGGACTATTTCCTTAAAAGAATGATGAGATTGCCACATGTTGAAAAACCGGAAGGGCTTCTTACTTCTAGGTCTAGGCAGACCGAGATTGGGAGTTACAGTGGTATGGTCTGACGTTCTAAGGAAGCCATATCGGGCATAAGACATTGGAAAAAGGTCGTCCCAGTTGGGAATGACCATTACCCAATCAATTTTAGAGAGGATTGGATGAGCAGGCTGCTTGTTAATCCAAGTGAAGTGAAACCCGGTGGACCAGAGATCACTAAGCTCACTTAGGTAACAGCATTTGTTAAACTCGTCAATTGCTGAAGACCAGTTATCTGAAGCACCAATTCTCTCATCAGGGTGCCGAATAGCATTAAAGTCTCCTAGTGAGACCCAAGGGATATGTTTCTCCTGATTGGAAATGGCTATTAAGTCATTCCAAAGGGGAGAGCGATCAATTGCTTCGCTAAAAGCATAGATTGCTGTTAACCTAAACGTCGCATTATAATTATGGCATTTGACTCGGCAATGGATGTACTGGGGCGACTCGGATAGTTTGGAGATTGTGATCACACTTGGGTTCCAGGTGACCCAAATTCGACCGAGAGGATGGGAGGAATAATTATTTATGACATGCCAGAAGGGGACCATTTTACTTATGATAGAATCAACCTTAGCTATATTAACTTTAGTCTCGACTAGGATAAGCATAGAAATACTATTTCTAATAATAAAATCAGTTACGTCTTTTTGTCTAACAGGGTCATTCAGACCCCGAACATTCTAGGAAGCAATATTCATCAGAAGAGTGACTTACAGTGCATCAGACGATGGTCCTGTCGGAGGACATATCCATTTTACCCTTCCCCTTCGGATCTACAGTGCAAAGCCTTTTAGGAGGAGATTCCGCCTCTTCTCCGTTTTCTACTTCTTTCCCTTTATTTATGGATGAAAGGTGATGACTAAAGTCTGATTCAGGAATGTACTCGGAAGGATCTTCCTCCGAGGATGAAGTTGGAGCTAGGAATGGGGACAGCTTCAAGGGTCTTTTTTGCAGATACGAGTAGGATGACCAAAAACCTTATTGCAAAGGTAAATATATGATATAAAATTTATTACTATATTAAATTACATTTAATTTAATATAGTAATAAATTTTATATCATATATTTACCTTTGCAATCTTTTTCATCGACCAACCCATACCTCTCAAAAAGTTTCTATTACTCTTCATATTTTCAATTTTGCTTTTCGATTATGCTCTTCGATTACTGTCACTCTCTTTTCAATTTATATTTATCTCTCTCTCAATCATCGAACCTCGTAAATTATTTTTTACCGTTTTAGTGGCCGAACGTAAGAATGATCTACCCGACAAACTTCTATCTTCCGAATCGTTCGGTAATGCCATATAATACTACTTTGTTCATTTTTTTTATCCACTTTCAACTCTCATTTATCGTCTATTTTTTGGAATCTGATTTGTTTGAAGTTGATATTATCTTATGTCTATTGATCTAGATCACAAAATGTAATTTGGTTTAATTATATTTTTATAGTTCGAGTTTTATTTTAAACAATTTAACTATAGTTTCAGCTTGTGATGTTGTCGAAGAGTGACGAGTCAAGTGAATTTTTTTTAAAATTTATACTAACAATATTTATTTTTATCTTTTTCTATAATATTACTTAATTTAATTGTTTTTTCCTTTTTTATGAATTTCTTTTTGAGAGATTCAATTGTTTCCCCTCTTAATGGTACCCAACTTGTTTGATTTCTTCTATATTATGCTTGTATGATTTGTGAAGTAAACAAATATACAGATGATGGACACACTCCTAGATTTAAATAACAAGGGTTTGAATTTTGTTGTTTGATAATGTATTAGCTAATTATACTCTTTTATTTTATGCAGACCCAATACTAGCTGAGAGTAGTATTCGAGTGTGTTCACGGTGGTTCTATCCAAAGCCTAGTGAAGTTGAACTGGTGTGTATTAAGACTTTCTCGCTAGTATGATATAATTTTGTAATATATATTGTTAAAAACAAAGAGAGAAGTAGCCGTAGGAGGCGGCTAGGGTTTTGTGTTTAGTAGAAATGTTCCTTTCTGCATTGAACTGTTTTTTTATAATGCAAACCCAAGTAAGGCTCTCAATATATAGAGATATTAGAGGCCTATACAAGGAAACTTAATACACTGAATATTCTAACACTCCCCCTCAAGTTGTGTAGTGGGATCACCAATACCCAACTTGGATAAAACTGATTCGAATGTTCTTGCAGCAACCGCTTTTGTCAAGATGTCTGCCAGTTGGTCTTCAGATCTAACAAACGGAAGTTCGACTGTCCCATCTTCAATCTTTTCTTTTATGAACTGCCTATCTATTTCAACGTGCTTTGTTCTATCGTGATGTATCAGGTTCTCTGAAATCTTAATCGCAGTTTTATTATCGCACATTAACTGAGTTGGACACTTCAGAAGAGATCTGATTTCTTTCATTATCTTCTTTAACCAAAGTATCTCGGTAATCCCCTTAATGATTCCTCTAAATTCTGATTCAGCACTTGACGGTTATACTACTTTCTGTTTCTTACTCCTCCAAGTCACCAAGTTACCTCCAAAAAGAGTAAAGTAGCCAGCAGTTGATCGCTTGTCGTTAGGATTCCCTCCCCAATCAGCATCTGTGAATACTTCAACATCAAGGTGTTCATTTTTCTTAAAAATTATGCCTCTTCCTGGTGTGCCTTTGAGATATCAAATAATCCTCATTACTGCCTCTATATGGTGTTCCTGAGGATGATGCATGAACAGGCTAACTACTCCCACCGCATATGCAATGTCGGGTCGAGTGTGAGCCAGGTAAATCAATTTCCCACCAATCTTTGGTACCTTTCTGTACTCGCTGGTCTGGCCCCTTTAATTATCTTTAGTCTGTGATTCACAATCATAGGAGTGTCATTTGGTTTGCAATCCACCATGCCAACTTTAGCTAATAAATCCAATATATATTTCCGTTGGGAGATATAAATCCCTCCTCTTGACCTAAGAACCTCGATTCCTAGGAAATACTTCAATCCCCCAAGGTCTTTCATTTCAAACTCCTTGAAGAGGTTTTTCCTAAGAGAGCTAATTTCTTCTTCGTCATTCCCCGTTGTAATCATATCGTCGACATATATTATAAGACAAGTGACTAATTCTCCTCTCTTTTTGTAAAACAAGGTATGATCCCCATTACTCTATTTGTAGCTATACTGCTTCATTGTCATTGTAAATCTCCCAAACCAAGCACAAGGAGACTGTTTGAGCCCATATAATGCCTTTTTCAGTTTACATACCTCATTTTCTTGAAAACCATCAAAGAACCCTGGTGTGGGTTCCATATATACCTCTTCTTCCAAGTCTCCATGTAAGAAAGCATTCTTTACATCAAATCGATGAAGAGGCCAATAACTTTATTCGCGGCTATTGAAAGTAAAACTCTGATAGTATCAATCTTTTCAACCGGAGAGAACGTTTCAGAGTAGTCTATACCATATGTTTGTGTATATCCTTTGGCAACCAATCTTGCCTTGTGTCGTTCAATGGTGCCATCGGATTTATATTTTATATTAAACACCCATCTACACCCGACTGCTTTCTTCCCTTGTGGTAACACACAATTCTCCCATGTACCATTCCTTTTTAGAGCTTCCATTTCGGTATTCATTGCCTCATGCCATTCAGTCATCTTCTTAGCTTCTTGAGCTGTTTTAGGGATTTATTCAGAGAGAATAGTAGCTGAAAATGCCTTTGTAATCTTCGTCATTCCTTTCATGTCGTTTTTACCGGATATGTAGAAGCACGAGGAACGTGTTCTGGTGAATACCGGTCAGGAAGAACCCCTTTACTTTTTCTTGGGGGAAGAACCAGAGTTTGAGTTTCAACAAATGAACTTCCTGAAATGTCATGGTCAGTAGTATTTTGTGAATTATGATATTGTAAATTGTTTACCTCTTGATGGACATTTTCTTCGGCCGATTCGCTGGTAGTATCCATGGCATTTATTTCTTGTTAGACATTGTCTTCGGGAGAATCATTTATGGTAAAAACTGCTTAGTCAGTCTCCTTTATGTTGGAAGAGACGTGTTTGGTGGCACCATCTACGGACTCTGTCGGCACATCCTCAAAGTAACTTTCATATAGCAACCAGTCGAGTGATTCACTTACTTTCTCCCCCAGACCACGAGATTGGTGGTCAAAAAAATAATCGGATTCTAAGAAGTCACAGTCCATGGTGACATGGATTCGATGAGTAACCAGATTGTAACACCGATAGCCCATTTGATGGACACCATACCCAACGAATACACACTTTTCAGCACACGGATTAAGTTTGTTTCGACTAGTTTTAGGGATATGAACAAACACCTAATAACCAAAGACACGAGGTGGTAATGTCATAACAGATGGATATGTAACTTGGGTGGCAAGCACTTGTAATGGAGTTTTATTTCCTAGACATCAGGTTGGTAGACGATTTGCAAGATACGTGGCTGTAGCAAGAGCTTCTGGCCAAAGAGAATGAGGAACTCTAGATTCAATCATAATAGCACAAGTTTTTTCAAGTAAAGTGCGATTTTTTCGTCTGGAAGTACCGTTTTGTTGAGGTGTGTTTGGACAAGTGGTTTGATGGATAAGACCATTTGTTTTGAAAAAATTATGCATTGTTTGGTTGACAAACTCTGTTCCATTATCATAACGAAGAATCTGTATATTTTTTTTTAAATTGTGTCAAAATCATTTTGTAAAAACAAACAAATATTTCTGGTACTTCCGATTTATGTTTCATGAAGTATATCCAAGTCATTCTTGAGAAATCATCCACAAATAAAACAAAGTATCTGATTTGATTGTTAGTAGAATTTGGTGTTGGACCCCAAACATCAGAATGGATTAGCGAAAAAGCATAATCAACTCTAGTATTACTTTGATTAAATGAGACCCTACGATTTTTTGCAAGAATGCAGGTTTCACATTTCTCATGAATGGAATTATTCAAAAAAAGACTAGGAAATAAAATTTTAAGATAGCTAAAAGAAGGATGACCAAGTCGCCGGTGCCATAACCAAAGTTACCTTTCGGTTGTTCCGTGAGCAAGCATGACATGTCCCTTATGAACTACCTCATCAACATAATAGAGACCTCCTTGTTCAGTACTACGCCCAGTGATCTCCTTCGTACGAATGTCCTGTAAAATGCAAAAAAATGGATACATAAGAACCACACAGTTGAGTTGTTTTGTCACTTGACTAACAAATAATAACTTTAACGATAGTGAAGGAATGTAGAGGCAGTTTTTAGTTTCTATTTTTTCCAAAAAAATAATTGAACCTCCCCATTTGACTTCACAAATTTCTCCACTAGCAGTCTCAATATGGGACTTCTTTGGAGATGACATGTCACCAAAGTCTTTAGGATCATAAGACATGGTGTCCGTAGCCCCGTAATCAAAGATCCAATTCATTGATTTCTCAAATCCTTTACCTCCAAGTTTTTTATAGGAGTTCGCCGCCATTCCTCCAAAACCAGTGCCATTTCCTTGCTCATTTTTAGTCGGATCTTCAGCGCCACTTGTAGACGAAGCCCGTTTGACATTAGATCTGAAATGTTGGTTATTTTTCTCCTTATGACCGTCCTCCCACCATTCTGGATAGCCAACCAGTTGGAAACATGTCTCTTTAGTGTGTTTCTTCATCCCACAATGAATGCAATACAACTTGGATTTATCTTCTTTCTCTTTGGATCAGAATTTAAACCTCTGTGCAGAATCTTTAGCAGCCAAACCTATTCCAATTTCAATCGAGGCACTATCAGAAGAACTTGATTTTAGTATATTAAGCATGGTCACTTCCCTTCGTATTTAGCATATGCTGTTTCCATATAAGGAAGATGATCCTTTTTCAGGATATCTCTCTTGACTGGTTCCAGCTTGTCATTAATCGCCATTGGCAATTGATAGAGTCTTTGTTCTTGATTCTTCTTATTGTAGATCTGAATGTCTTCTGGGTATTTCATAGGGTTCGGATCTCGCCTATCTATAGACATCCAGATGTTCTGAAGTTTGTTCCACAAGTCTTCTAGTGTATCGGACCCTTGCCTTAATGAATTAGCCCGCTTATGACGGTCAAACACCTGTAACGAATCTGTACCAGAATCTTATGTGGTGGCTAACCCATCCCAAAGGACTTTTGCAGTGGGATATTGCGAGACATTATTTACCAAGCTGGATTCAAGATTCTGGATAATCCATGTGGAAACACATTGATCATCTTGTTCCCACCTTGTATATGTGTTGTCAGTTTTGGATGGAGGTGTCGGCTCCCCTGTAATGTGAGAACCTCTCCCCCTTCCCCCAATTGCTTTCTTCATTAGGTTTTCCCATATGGCATAGTTGTCACCACCGATTTTAATCCCTAGGGATAAATTCTCGGGGTTAGTTGTTTGTTGTTGTGTTCCGAGACCATTTCTCAGAATGGCAGCAATCTGCATTGTTAATTCATCAGGGATTTGACTGACCACGACTTCATTGCCAGCCATATTTATTGAGGATGTTCAGAATTCCTAGAATCACACGTGCTCTGATACCATGTTAAAAAAAAAGAAATAGCCGCATGAGTCGGATAGGGTTTTGTGTTTAGTAGAAAATGTTCCTTTTTGTATTGAACTGTTTTTTTATAATGCAACCCCAAGTAATACTCTCAATATATAGAGAACTTAGAGGCCTATACAAGGAAACTTAATACACTGAATATTCTAACATATATAATTTAATAAATCTTTTGTAATATGTAATTCTGTTAGTATTATATAGAATTTTTCATCGATGAATTTGTAATATTATTAATGATTATTTATATTATATCATCTATTATACGATATGCTTGTTCAATTCTATGTCCATTTTGGAAACTTCACTAATCTAACTTCATTATTATTTTTACCAATTAATCATTGAAGTATTTATATTCAAATAATTTAGCAACGACATTCAAAGAGTTTAGCAACCGAATTTAAAAAGCTCAATAATATTCAAATAAATTAGCATAGATCTTCAAACATTTTATAATAAAATTCATGAACGTTAACAACGATATTAAAATCGTGTCACATTGGTTGCAAACAATTTGGCGTTAGTAACAAATATATTGTAATGGTTATTGCGCATGCTAGCCCATTGCAAAGATGCCTTAGCTACAAATTTATGATGATTTTTCATTTTTTGGACCCTATTGCAAAATGCAATTTCTCTAGTAGTGAATCTTCATGATATTTTGCACTAATATGTGAAAACATTATATGTTGAGTGTATTGTTGTTTCTCGGTTTAACGTTTTATTGTTATATGATAGTTTGTATATTAGAATGGTTTGTATATTAGATTTGTGTTATTTTGAATGGATTACCTTCGAATGGCTTCCATATTAGATTTGTGTGCCTTTGAATGGATTACCTTCGAATGGATTATGTATTAACTTTGTATGCATTTGAATGGTTTATTCTTAAAGATTTATTACCTTTAAATAAAGTGGATCAAGGAATGGAAATGAAAAGATATAAGAAAATAAGATGAAGTCGTTAAGAGAATAACAACTACAAATCGTCTCGAGAAACCCGAAGACTTAATGAAATCCGAATCGAAAAACAAAAAAAATTCTTTGGCACCGCCAAAGATTTATACAAAACCTTATAACCCACTATCACAAAATGTTTTGTAGACAACAAAGACTTTCGCAATTCAAAAAATGAATTTATTGACCTTTGGGCTCGTTCCCATCAGTTTATTCTTCCTCGTCTTCTTCTGAACTCCCACTTCCAGAGTCTCTTTCATAACTATCATCAGAAACATCATTGGGTGAGTCCTTAGAAATACCTAGCTGATCAGCTATAGGCATATCAAAGGGAAACAATTTCTCTAGGACGAGTCCCCACAAAGACCCAACGACTACTGTATGGAATCTCTAATGGAATTCCAACATCATATCTAATTTAATTGAGGCGTCCCGCTTGTTTAGGAAATATATAACCATATCGACATATGCATCTATAGCATCATCCTCTTGTTTAGATGTGACCTTAAGAGAAGCCGATTCATATTCGTATTTTTTGACAATAACATCTTGACCATTTTTCTCACCCGACAAACGTTTGATGGTTTATTTGTCATCAATTTGTTTATTCTTCAGTGAAGTGATTTCCCCGGAGCTAGATGATTGAAATTTTTCATACTCATAATTTTCCTTGGCCTGTTCTTTTTTGATTTATTTCACCTCATCGGATAGATAGCCGACCTTAGCTTTATCATCGTGAATGGAGGCATTCTGGTTCTTGTTTTCCTCTTAAAGAGAAACAATGGTTTCACTTTAGGATCTTACTTCTCTCTCTATCTCGAAAATAAGCCTTATATAGCTCAGCACCGAATATGGCACTACTTCATTTTCCTTTGCCAATTCAAATAGTACACCTTCAAACACCACACTGGTGGCGTTACTTGCAGATCCCGTGAAATATTTCTCAAATGCGACAAAGTCAAATCCTCCAAATACCTTCCATAGAATTAACATTTCTGAATGTCTGCCTCTCAAGTTTGAGGAGCAATGGAGAAAGATGATCAGATACTGCGTTTGATGAAAGTTCAACAGTAAGGATCGTTGGAGAGATGACTTCCAAACGAAGGACAATCCCCGAACGGGTTAAGGTTTAATTTCTCTTCTTATATCTTTTATCAATAATTTGTTTGCATGTTTTGTGTGTCTTATTTTTTTAGATACATGAGGCTCTGGTGGCACATCACCTTCCTCAATAGTGGCAGCAATAACAACTAACAAGGCTTCATCAATTTCGTTTGGCTTCTCTTCAGTTCCAACTTCAGCAACACTTTTCGATGAGCCTTCATTGGTTTTCTTGTCATTATTTTTCTAATGGATGAGGGCTCTATTCTTAGTTGGGATATATAGCTCACCATCGGTAGCTTTAACTCTTTCTAGAATGACATAGGGTCGGGTAGGAGTGGAAAGCTACTGCCATGTTAATTCGCGTCCGGGGTTATTTCTCTAAAGATGATTTCGAGCAACGTTAGCAGGAGTGAAGCATTGATGGAAGTCGTTTGACCACTTTTCCTCTGCCACAAATTCGCCTTTTAAAAAGTGACATTTACATGTTCCAGATGATGCATATAGGGTATCAAAATGGCTGTTACAAGAAATAAGTTAGATATAGGTAATAAAATATTTTGAGGAAAGAATACGAGTTCGAAGAGGTCAAAGAGGTTTACCTGTACTCTTCCAGAATCTGGTAAGCTGACTCAGGTTATCTTGGGAGGAAAATTTATTATCATTCTCCCACCAGCCACTGATGAAGAAAAATTATATCTTTCATACTTTATTCACCTCCAGAAAATCAGCCACCACTTTGTATTTATATCCCATGTTGAAATAATAAAACAAAATTTGAGATTTGCGAGACAGACCCGCGATAGCAGCAAGTTGTTTTGTCGACATTAGAATTTTGGATAGCCTAGATGATATGATGTATGACATTAACATGAACCAGGTATTTGGACTAGCATGAATCGTACATAATCCCACAAAACTAAATTACTTTATAATCTCAGGGTCCAAAGGAAACCGGAAGCCCATTTAGCACATCTTTATAAATCACTAGCTCTCTAAAAGCATAGCTCATTGGAGTATCTTCGGGTTTATGAATCCTAACCTTCACCACTTCCAGGAACCCTCACTTAGAACGAACAACTTCTAGCTCTCTTTCATGGAAATAAGTGTAAGAAATAATGTCTAGATCGAAAAGGTATTTAACGATTACCTTTGCAAAGTTGGGCCCGACATGTCCGACCAAAGAGATTGGAAGCGCTTCGGACTTTTTTCGAAGGCTTTACCTTTTCCATTTCCATTATTAATATTTTTTTCTTTGAAGATTTCTTTTTAGCTATCCTTGAAGTCTTCCAAGTTTGACCATATGTCTCAAGGGAAGAATATTTACTAATGTCCTACATATATTCTTTCATGACCTTCGAACCAGATCCTGAATATTCAATTAGTTGAGCGCTAACATTCTCATCTTCATTTGGTGGTTGAGGAAGAGCTTGGTTAGATTGAGCGAGCTCAACTAATTGAGATGTATGGATCTTTTCTCTGTTTGGATTTTGTGGGGAGGGATAATTGGAAGTTTTTTGTTGCAATACTGACCTTGTCTCCTCGGATGGTTTAGCTTTGCTTTTTGATTGTCTAGTTAGTCTGCATGGATTGTTCTCTTTGGATTCCAAACCTATAGCTTTAAAAGTTGAAGGAATCTGATGACTAGTAGCCCATTGAGACTGATATGGCTTTGGTAAAAGGTTGTGTGAGGTGAATAAATGGGCAGTAGAAAAAGGCTTCAAAGGAATATTATGTTCATTCTAAGGATACACGCCCCCATAGTCAATTGATTGATTTACTACAAGTGTGTATATGGAGACATGTAACCCAACAACAACCCTTTCATTTTTCTTCTCTTTATCTAGTTTTAATAAGTCCAACCAATCGTGACGGTGAACATAAAAACATCGGAATACTACCGGAGTAAATATTCACGGTGGTTGAAACGGTGGAGGAAAATAAAAAATCACCGGCGGTAAACTAGATGTCAATAGAAAAGAATAGATTATATCTCTATGATATAAACTTTCTCTCTCCCTCTAAAAATATCTAGAATGGGAAAGTGAAAGAAGAGTTTATAAATAAGTTGTAAAAGACTTTTGAGTACCCTACTAGAGAAGCGGAAACACTACTAACAACTATAATCTCTAGAGAAGTATAAACTTATTCAATTGATTAGCTCACCGCACTTAAGGTAAAACAAGTTTGTGGCTCCAATCAAAGAATGTCACATGTCTTGAAGTACTAATGGTTAAAAATGTAACTTTTTGGCAATTACCATCTTCAAATTGCACCGTCAGATGTGGTTCAAATATGTTCACCACGAGAGTTAAAGAATACTATAAAGTTAGATTTTGAAAAATAAACAAGTGAAATTTGGATATATGTTAATTAAGCCTCCCAAAATGTCTTTGAGATGACTAGAGAAGCTAGTTGATAGGATCGAAAATATTCGGTGGGGGAGGGGGTGTTGCTTTGAGATGGTTGGATACCTTCTAGGGGCAATCCTGACCTAAGACAAATACAACACTTTTAGCTAATTATAGCAGTTTTATCAGAATTTTAAAAAAAATTCGTATACATCAATACTTTAATTTTATAAAACCATTCGTACCCATCAATATTTCATCATATCAGAGTCAATAAGACTAGCAATGCATAGGGTTGTTATCGGTCCGGTTTGGTTCGGGTTTTGACGGAATCAGACCGGATCGTTAAGCTTATCGGTTCCGACCGGACCAGATCGCTAAGCTTTCGGTTCTAATTTTTGGAACCGGACCGAACCGTTAAGTTTTCGGTTCTGTTCGGTCCGATTCAGTTTGGTTTCGGTTCGGCCCGAGTTCGGTTCGGTCCCGTTTCGGTCCGTTTCGATTTGGTCCGTTTTGATTTGGTCCGATTTCGGCTCGTTATCTGTCCGATTTCGGTCCGGTTCGGTCCATTTTAAAAAATTAAATTCAATTAAAATTTGATATAATTTATGATATAATTTTTTTTAACTTCCAAAATTAATGTTCCGAAAATTGTTTCGGAAATACTTTATAAAAAAAAACTTAAAACTTTTTGTTGTCCGAATCAAATAAATCAAGTCTCTATTTATAGATATCAAGAAATTATAAATCGTGATATAATTTTATTTTATTTTAACTTACAAACATATTCTGAAAATCATTTTGAAAATACTAAATAAATAAAAAATTCAAAAAAATTCGGTGTCGGAATCAAGCAAACCAAGTCTCTACTCGTAGATATCAAAAAATAAAAAATAATGGTATACTTTTTTTAATTTGTTGACCAACCATTTCTTTAAAAAAACTTTTAAAAAAATGCACCTACAGCATGCTAAATGGCATGCTGCAATTGGACGGTTGAAAGTTTTATGCCAGCAGTCTGCGTATAGTCTTAGAGCTATTCCATTATTGGTCTTTAATTTCTTTAGTACTATTTTAACGTCTCCTCCTATATAATTCACTAAAGGTAAAATAGTAAAGTCCATAAAGATAAATATAATCCTATATAAGTCCCTACTCCGTCCTATATAAGTCTCTAAAGGTAGAAAAGGGAAAATAGAAATCATAGAAAATACACATAGGGAGAGAAAAATACAGAGGGAGAGAAATCAGAGAAAATGGCAAAAGATGAGCCAAAAACCGAACCTAGATTCAAGTGTTTAAGGTGCCAAACGAACGAGTTTTACTGCAAAAGCGTGATGATTACACATCAAAATGATCATAATGCTCATCAAAGGATAAAAAATCCGAAAATTTGTAAAATTTGCCAAAACATGTTTGCAACCCAAGTTGACAAAGAAGCTCACAAATGTATTCGGGAAGAGGAAATGACTGGTGAGTCATCAAGATCTGGAGAGAGTAAAGCTGAATAAGGGGAGAAGAAAGAGGAAGCAGTAAATTTATTCATGTAAGTTTAGTCTTTTACCTTTCCTTAAAAGAAAGGAGAAGTCTGTCATGTTTTAAATTATGTTAAGTCTGTTTTAAATTATGTTTGGGAAGTTTTAACTTTCTGTTATGTTTTATAAGCAGTAAATTTAGTCCTGTAAGTTTAGTCTTTTACCTTTCCTTAAAAGAAAGGAGAAGTCTGTCATGTTTTAAATTATGTTAAGTCTGTTTTAAATTATGTTTGGTAAGTGTTAACTTTCTGTTATGTTTTATAAGCAGTAAATTTAGTCATGTAAGTTTAGTCTTTTACCTTTCCTTACAAGAAATGATAAGTTTGTCATGTTTTAAACAATGTTAAGTCTGTTTTAAATTATGTTTGGTAAGTTTTAACTTTTTGTTATGTTTTATAAGTTAAGACAAGTTAACTTTGGTTAAAGCAATTGCAGTTGTAAAATTACCCACGGCCAATAATCATCCATAATGGGCGGATTTCGACCTTCAAAACATACTGTTTGGAAAGGAAATAGAACCGAAAGGAAAGAGAACCTAAAGGAAAGAGAAAACGTGAGTGATTAGGGATTTCGAATGGGCTCTTAAAGTAATCACGCTTCAAATTTATTTATCATATGTATGAGTACATGGAGGATTATTTCATCTTTATATGTAGATTATATGATTATTACAAATGATGATTTTGATAGAATTGAGGTATGAAAACGTGATTTGGCTAATTGGTTTACAATGAAATACTTATGTTTCTATGTTATATTTTTGGTATTGAGGTGGGTGAGTCTCATATAAGGAGATATTATTTAATATATATATATATATAATATAATATATTTGAGAAAATGTAAATGTTTGATAATAAGATGAAATACAACCCTTTTGAAACCAATGCTCGATATTCGCATACTGAAGGTGTCCGTCTATCAAACCCGACTATGTATCATACTATTGTGGAATCTTGGTTTATTTTATAGTTACTTGACCATATATAGCTCATGACGTTTATATGGTTAGTCAGTTTGTTACAACTCCTACTTATGTCCAATAAGGAGTTGTTCTTTGTATCTTGAGATATCCTCGTGACACTTAGTTCCGGAGCCGTTTGTTTCTTTTAACATGTTCATTCGAGCTGTGTGCCTATAATTATGCTAATTGAAATAATGATTCTCATGATCGTAAATCCACCATTTGTTTTTTTCGGAGATTTGTTAATCTTATCGAAAATCAAGAAGTATGATGTTGATTAAGATCTGTTACACAGACTGAGTGTTGTGTTATTTACGGTGTTTTTTTTACAGATATTGGGGTATTACTAAGCCCACTTTCTTATATTGTGATAACAAAAGCTCCATGCATATTCTAATTTTTTTTATTTTACTCGAGATGGCATAACATATTAAACATGTTATGATAATAAAAGTGTCATGCATATACTTAGCTCACTCGCAATGCTTATTATTACTGCATTGTGATTGATGGGGTGTTTGCGTTATAACCAATTAGTTATTTAACTCACTAACCAATTATATTATTACTTTATATAGTATGACTTAAGTTTTTTGTAAGATATATAATTCTGATCAGTAAAACCATAACCGTCTTTTGTTTCTCTCACATTTTAATTACATATGTCTTTCATCTTTTACAAGGGATGTGTTTTTAAAAGAAAAAAAGTAATCTGTGTATTTATTTGTAAATTGTTTATAAAATGCATAAAAATGAAAATTTGAAAATTTCTCATATGTTGTGTTTATTGTTTTTTTATATTTTAAATTAAATTCTATATTATTTTAGAACTCATAATAAAAAACAAAAAGTCACGCTTCAACATAAAATATAAACGGTTGCATCTCTCATCTAAATATTCTCTTCTGTTGTATTGGTTAGAATTTTGTGTTTGTGGTGAACTTGTGGCATTCCACCTCAATCGGGACTTTAGTGACATCCTTAGTATTTTAGGCAAACATGTCCATGTTTTATCCTAAGAAGTCTAACAGTTAGTTTTGTAATGTTATGGGGATGCATTGCCTAACTTTAGTGTCTTAGTGCCTGATATATTGATGTTGATAACTTCCTTTCGTGATTCTATGATTGGACCGGGGCAAAGTGCTCTCTCGGATTATTTATGTTATCTAGGACAATTCGATCCCCCGATGATTGTTATTTGTTTAGGGATAAAGAAGTTGCATAGAATTTTTGGATTTCTTCTGAATTTATCGTATGCTCCTACTTTCCTGTTGATTGGATAATGAATGTATTGGTGCACTATGAAGATGATGACATACATTTGATCTTGAAATGATCGGCCAAAGATGATGTTATAGGATGATGAAGTATATATTATCATAAAGAGACAGTATAACTTTTTCATTAACTCCATCCTGCCAAGGATGACGTCTAACTAAGTTCTCGTAGTATATTAGCATCAACGATAATAGAACCTCTCATGACACTTTAAGAGAGAATCAACACTAGGGCGTCTCTCATTTTTTCCTATGTGGTTTTATAGAGGATGTTGGTTGAGATTCATGTGCCAATCACGAGGCGGTTAATTGCTACTCCTGCCAGTTTGATAGTAATTAGCACAACATTGTTGTGTGGTGTGGCGACACTTCTCAAGTCATCGTTCGTAAATTCCAACATAGGGTATGTATTATAGTAAATGCGTGAGATGTATGCCATGGTATTTTATTCTTAACTCGCTCACATATTGTTTCTTAGATTTTTACAAGACTCTTAAGAAAAGATCCTACCAACAATGACTATGATGACTTTTCGGTTAGGGTCTGGATTCAAATATTTGTAATCTATAATTTAAATGATTAAGTTATTGTCAAGCACTATTGGTTCCTCTATTGCAGGTTCACCTCTTTTATATTGGTAAAGATTATGGACTAAACAAAACACGTCATGGTTCATTGTCATTTATTTCCTTCACAAACTCTGAGAGTTTCCTTTATCCACCAAGCTTTGGATTTTGTATTGTAAAGCCTAAAAATATCTTTTATAGTTCTCAAAGTCGTCATGGAACTTATAATTCTTGATTTTGTTTGTGTGTTCTTTAGGTTATCGAAGTTTCTATAGTCTTTGGTACCGGAGCACATATTTGTTTATATCATAAATGGTCTCCAAGTTCTCGGTTAATTTAGTGAATGAACCTCATTCTGGGTGATTATGTATTTGGCTGTTTTCGTTGTTATTATGGCCGTCATATGGTCTCCTTCGGTAAATTTTGTGTGTAACACTTGGTTAACGTTAGTTATTGGGTGTGACGCTGGGGAAAATCCTACTATTTTTAGTGTTTACTTGTACCATGGTATGCAAATGGTTACCTATTTCCATAGTGTGGTAAGAAGGATAAACATTTGGAGTAAACTTGTTTTTATTCATTCTAGTTCTTACGATTTCTTCCACCTTGATCTGAATTTCCACCCGCTTGAATAGATACTTAAAAGGGTTTTTTTATCATTATAGTTTCTGATATTGGTCAAGGAAACACTCGATGTCTATAACCTGCAACTATTACTAGATCATGACAATCCTATAAAAAAAAAATTGTATCCATAGATCTTGTGGTGTATTCAATGAGTGTCTCATTTGGCCACTATGTGCAGTGAATGATCTAATCCTTATATCCCTTAATCAATTTGAATCTGATGAAGTTATTGTAGAATGTCATTCAAAAAATTTAAATTTTTTAATACTCTTAGGTGGTAGAGTGTTAGATAATGTCAACGCATTTCCCTAGGGTCACTAAAATTTTCATGCACTTCATCTCATCGTCTATTCAAAACGCGTTATGTTTGTTTTTTGAATTGATTGATGTAATGCTTATGATCTCCCTCATAATTATATTTGCCCATATTGTTGCTATTGTAGCTAAGCGGTAAGTATCCATACAAGATGTCTCGGGCCAATGGGGAATATTCATCTAGGTGGTTGTCATTATTTTCTTGTATGGTGCAGGTTCTGTAATAGTTTATTTGGCTCATTCAAGGGTATATTTAATGATGTCCTTGACTAAACCATATGCTGGCTAAATTTGTATTGTTCATGTTAACGACGTTTGTAGTCCTATTTGTAATGGCTAAAGTGCATATTTCACAAGATTCCTTGTTATGAAGAAGGTTAGCAAGGTGTTAGGAAGGCAATCTATAATGAACTAATGGAAAACTATGCAACTCATAACAAGATATATAACGGTAAAGAAGAGTACCTGAAGGTTGCAGAAAGTATAAACTACTATGAAACTACAACATCCACCAAATATTGGATGACAATATCGGAGATGTGCATTACGATTGCAACCAAGTTTCAATGCATTATTCATTTTGTGTCACTTGCGAGATCTCACAACTGCAGCCAAATACCTTTGTGCGATGAACCACCTATGATGTCCAAAAGACGTGAAATCGGGTTTGGATTCATTGATAGTAATCACTTCGTCAATGTAAGTTATTCGAATAATAGTTTTAATATTCAGTATGATTGTATTAAACAATATTTTGTTAAAATTCTTGTTTGATTTAACAGCTAGTAATCAAGCCTCGATGGCCTTGCACACGTATATATCCTACGTGGTATGCGTTGAAGAGTGAGGAGGCTTCAACTTGGGAGCTACCAATATTTAGTCGCTAAAAACATATGCGGAGCTCGAAGGTAGAAAACCAGTTTGTTCATTCCCATAAGTAACTGATCTTGATGAATTTGTTTAGTCGGTTTATGTTATTTGGTTGATTGTTGTTTACTTTTGTGTTACAATGTTTTGTACTTCATTTCTTAGTGGTTTGTGTTTTGGTACCTTGTTTTAATATTGATGATAAATCATCCGACCAAGTATTAAGTAACTTATCATTTCATAACTAAAAAATAAACATTAAATAAACAACAATAACTTGACAAGATAGGGATACATAACTTGAGATTAAACAAAGCTTTAGTCAAAATCGTATCCTCTATTGTCGCTGAGGATACGCAGTGTTTCCTCCTGAATATATTCCATCATTTCTTAAATAACTAGTCCGCAACTATTAAACCAAGGGATTCAAATGCCTCATTCTTAATGTCTTGTGGCTGGTTGAACACCAAAAACAATGATCCACTAGTTATATATCTGTACCTAGTGGCTACGTCCTCACGACTCCGAGTTGGAGGAATTTATGCATCATAGGTACAACCTACTGTGTACCTATGGTGCACATGTGGGTGTACCAATGGTGCCTAGTCGATGGCACCATCGGTTCTATACCCTGTGCATCAATGGTGCACTGCGACTTGTATTTTTTTTGTTTTCCTGTTGCCAATATTTTATTTAGTCATTGGTTTTTTTTTGGTTTTTAGTGAGCCGTTGTCAGTAATATTATTAGAACGTTTGATGTTACTTTTTTGTGACATAGCTCTTGTCTCGGTTTTAAGATTACATCTTTAATTTGTTATTGCAGTACTTATAATTTGTTATTTGAATTGGATGTTCATTTTTCAAGTATGTATAATTTGGGTGAGTTTATAGAGGATGCTAATAGTTGAATGGAACAAGTAAATATGAAGCTGAAAGGAAAAGACTAACATTCATACCGAAAGAAAAGACTAACAGCCAAAGCACAACATACAATAAATCGTCCAAAGCGATAACAAACATAAACATGAAGAAAAAATATAGATCAACCTAGCATAGCTAAAACAAGTCCAATAATGAGGAAACATAAACAAGGAGAGAAGAGATGCAACACTTGATCTCTCCACTGAAACGCACCCTATAAATCTCGACGTATAGGCAATGTAACAACTGATCGAACAACCTCCAACAATCGCGGGGGTGGGCTGATAGTACGCCAACCATACTCAGCTAAGTACCTCCAATACGTGTTCGTAAGCGAATGTCCATAAGTATCGACGGTAAGAGTCAACCGATCCTCTAGAAGTAAATGCTGACGCCAATCCATCCATGCACTCTCACGCCATGTGTATCTAGCCAAATCTCCATTCTTGTAACCCAGTCTGAGTGCAAGTGGGATTTTGGGTTCATCCTGAACCCGTCCAAACTGGCGCATAACACGATCGGGCATGTAACGCTCAACTGTGCTCATCATCGGCAAATAATAAGCGATGGTGCAGATCTCCTGTACCGGAAACTGAATCATGATACCCTTGTATGGCTCGAAAACAACTTGTTTGAAATATAGTAAAACTGTGAATACATAATAAAATATGACTTAGTATTAATATGTTACTTACTAATAAATATAAACACTTACATCTGTCTCCTTCTGATCCAAAAGGAGAGTACGCACAACCGATTTGGGGCGAACGTTGTGCCCAACAATCCTCTTTGGTAGCCACTTCACAATCCTCGGCTGCCTCACTACATGGTCCGCGTTCTCAGAGGCTCTAAATGCGGGGAAATGGTCGTAAATCTAGAAGTCTAGCATGACAAAAATCTGTAAAGTTTATGCTTCGATGCTTTCGAAGCATCACCTAAACCACAAAACAGAAATTCCAATGCATTCATACCTCATGCAATGTCCCATAAACCAGATGCCACATTCTCCAATCCATATAAGTAGTTAGCCTTGACACTTTTCTGACTAGTAGCCTAAAAAATAGTGCAACCAAGTAGAAACATCAAGTATGCTCGTGATACTTGGCGGATAGTGTTTGGATCAGTCTGCTCAATATGGCGACCCCTAGTGAACGTCTCTTGCAGCCACTTTATGTTGAAGCCAATGCCTCTAGTGGACTGAATCTCAGCACAGACCTCATCAACACTCAACCCCAACATACTAGCGTAGTAGCTGTATACCTCTTCAAGTGGAACCGTGACTACGTCCAAAGTCCGCCCAACTACAAGGAAACCTGTAATGCAGCTGACATCATCCAAAGTAATGATCATCTCCCCAAATGAGAAATAAAACATGTTGGTCTCCTGATGCAAACGCTCAATGAAAACCTTATCAAGTACAGAATGCGTGAAGTACTGAGGTAAGTGAGCAATTAGAGGACCGAAAGGAGTTTGTGCCAAGTGTCGCTCCCCCTCTGGGTGAGCACTAAGGTCCCGCGTACGAAGGACATTATAATGCGCATGGATGCCTAATGACATACGAGCCTGCGAATGAACAACTTAGTCAAACATAAATGAAATTAAAATATAGGATACCGTATAATAATTTGATACTTACCTGCCCGATGAAGACATGGTATGCCTCATGTTCCTTATAGTTAGGAAAAAGGGGTATCTTGTTGCATTTTAAAAATGCAAACATCTTCCGCTGCTCCTCAGTATGTATAGCATCGATATGCTCCTCGTCAATGAAATCCTGCTTGGTATCCCCAGTAGCATCCACCCTCTCATTAACAGGTGGTGGACATGAAATAGTATGCGTAGGGGTGGTGAACTAGTAGCGATGGACATGTGATGTATCTTGGTGTGATGAGCCTCCACCTTAGCGTCGTCAACTGTTTTTTCAACAAATTTCTCCTTCCGTTTCCCATGGTTTATTTGGTGCAAAGACCGATCAGATTTGTCCCTCTCCTTATCTTCTTCCCTCGGACGTCTAGTCTCTAGGTCCTCCGATGAGGCTCGTCTGTGTTTTGCTTCACAGACTCTTTCATTCTCGACGGCCCGTACTGTTTTCAAATTCTTTCCCGAGTGAATCACCTTTGATCCCGGGGGAACCGCCCTTGACCGAGGAAGGTCAGCTGGTCGTGGCTCGATGAAATCAGACCTAAAATAATAACAAAATACAAATAAAGTTAATATTATCATAAAACATACAATACAATCCATAAACTAAAAAATTCTACAAACTAAACATAAACCTCAAAATTCAATCCTAGATCCATAAACTCAAAATATCTTCATAGTTTTAAAAAATTTGAAAAACAATTGAAAAAAAATTGAAAAAATTTGAAAAAAAATTGAAAAAAAATTGAAAAAAAAATTGAAAAATTTTTGATTTTTTTAAAACGTTATTTTTTACCATGCGTACCAGTGGTACGCAGGACTGTACCACTCGATACAACCCCATACCATCGGTACAGACCCAGCGCACACCACCGGTGCGCTGCCGGCCATTTTCCAGCCGACAATCAGGATAGAAAATGGCCTCCCAATCCCATTATATTTCCTAAATTTAATCCTAAATATATCAAAATTATACCCTAAGTCTAACAAAATCCTAATAAATTCAATCCTAAATATATAACCTAGAAATTAAAAATAGGGGAACTTACTTTGTTGGTGGTGGATTTTTGTTCTTCACCATGACGGAGGAGGAAAATGTGGAGGTGTGGTGGTTGGCCAGAAAATTAAGAGAGAGGTGAAAGGTTCTGAGAGAAGTGAGGTTGAGAGAAGTGAGAGGTGTGAGGGAAGTGAGAGAGTGTTGTAGGAAAAAGTGATGGATAGATGTTAGTAAAAAAGGGCTTATATACCCCTAAAAAGGTATTTTTGTCAAAAAATGGGTATACTTATACCACCTTTGGGTAAACTCAATATTGGGTATACTTAAACCACATTTGGGTATATATAGCTTGACCTTATAGTATATTGTTCTTTTAGATGATATCACATATTGTATATCGTGTTTTTGTACAATTTGAAAGATTGCTTCTTCCTTTCTTGGATTATTGGAGTCAAAGATTCAGCCTAATGGGCTCTAAAAAATTTCGGGCCACAACAGATTTCATCTTTATCATACGTCACTATCAATTTTTAATTTTTTACTTTCGAGGACTCGACACACCCCGTTACTTCCCTCTTAGTTACAAGTTATATGTTGATAATTCCATAAATATCAGAGAGGTTGTTCATTCTAAGATATTGCGGGAGTCAGACTTAGAAAGAGAAATATGAGAATTCTATAGAGAGAAACTGCCAAAAGTAGTAATAAAAATGTTCACATTTTTCTAAAAAATAATACATTGATCTATATAGTAATGATAGTGGGCCTAAATGCCATACTGTTTGTCCATTTATGGCTATTAAGCCCTAGTAGTTTACATAGTAACACTTATATGTTCTTTATTACATAAAATACTCTCAATCTTACACATTTGTTGGACTTACAATACAAATTAAATACAGGCCTAATAAATAACCGGTTAGACAAGAGGGTTAGATATTTCCTACCCTTATCAGTAGTGCACAAAATATTTCAGAAAGAACCATCATATGCATTACTCTGGACTTCTATGTTCTTCACTTGGCCACAAGATCCAAAGTGAATTGGATTGGTCTAACGGATCTACTTCAACCTTTATATGATGATTGGCTTATCCTGTAAGTGTTACAACGACTAAAACATATTGATTCAAACGATGTTATCCTTGGTAGACTCTTACATAGAAATTACTAGCTTGGGGACTAGGCTCCACGGGTGGCTCCTTCTCGTACACGTATCACCTAATCGTTCGAGTTGTGCCAAAGATATTTAATGGTAAATCTTGGAGCATTTACTGGAAAACAACCATTACACGTTCATATGCGCAAACCAGTTGGAAAGTAAGATAATGGTTATGAGACCTTTCCACTTCCCTAGACCAATCGTTGAGTCTTCAGCAACCCTTCTAAAAATAGTTTTCCCCTTTCACAATCCTTATTTGTAATTATTTATAAATAGAAAAATAGATAGATAATTTGTTTTCTTGTAGAAAACGCCTTCCTAGTTAGGCAACCACCGCAAATTCTACTTTGGTGCACTTGCTAGGAAATCTTTTATTTTCCTTGGGTAGTAAAAATTCATAAAAAAGAATTTTACCTTATTGACTGGTTTTTAATATTTCAACGGGTCGAGCAAAAAAAAGTTGTTGGGATCATCGACGAGAAGTCTGAACCCTTAATAATTTATCAAACCATTCATTACAGACCTTGACCACCAACAAAAAAACAAACCGAATCTTCGTGTCCTTTGAATCCTGATACTTATTCCTCAACTCCCAACTCTCATCTCTTGGTTATACTTGCTCACAAAGAGCTGATGTTGATCTTAAGTCGATAGGAGAATCTACTCATCAGACCAGCTTTCTTCTGATGGGTCATTTTGGTGTTAAAAATACAAAGTCATATAAACAAACTGAAGTTGCACCCAAGAGAAAACGCTCCATTTGCCTAAAAGAGAAAACACAAGTAACCTACATCTCTTTTTCGAATAGTTTTTAACATAATTGGTGTCTTGAATCCTTTTATTTCATACATTTTCTTATGCAGTATTGATTGGATCTCACAAAGAGCACAAAAAGGAAGATAATGGGATCTTCATAAGACTGAGCGTTGGCTGAAAACTGCATGGTCAAACGAGTTCAACTAGTGCTTCACTCTGGTAAATTTATTTAGAAACCATTTGTGAATGGTAGATCTGATGGAGGCCATTTTACTAGATCAGCTCTTGACTCATTCTGAAGAAGTCGAGGTGATGCAAATACTAGAGGCTCCAGATGATCTGGTGTTTTTGTCCCTGTTAAATCCAGGGCTCCAAGACATCGAGTCCCTAAAGAAAATGCTAAGGATATGGGGAATAAAAAAAATATGACAAAGGCCCTCAAAGAAGAGCAAACAATTAACTAAGGCTCGTACTACTGACATGATAGTTGATAAATGGCAGAAGAAACATTCTTTAGAGAAGAAACATATGCAAAATAGGCAGCATAGAGATAATGACAGATAAGGGAAAGGTGAATATCCACCTAGAGTGGACCTTGAAGCCGGAGAGGGTAATTCATCTTCCTCAAACCAGATAGTGATTGTCGAGTCGGGCATCCTTCTAGGCTCCTCTATTATGTAGGTTCAATATCTTACCTCACTGGAATAAATATAAACCAAAGGTTAGATGACTAATTCTACGGAAACAAAACCAACTAGACGCTTCATTTGGAAATCAACAGGCATCACCCAATCCTGAGGACCAACATTTTCAACTCTCTAAAGACAATGTACTCGCCCTATGCCTCAACCAACTAATTACTCATGTTGTAAAACTTGAGAGGGATGTGTGTCGGGTTGCCAATCGAAATATTTTTTTTATAAAAAAGAGGCCCTTAATTTACAAGGTGAGGTCAATATGTTGGAGAAATAAATTGTCAGGCTAGAGAAAAGTGTCGCGGATTGGCTAAAATGAGGAGAAGTTTAGGAAAATAGTAGACCCCGAACAAGAGGAATTAAACAAAGATCGAACCAACTTCATTAATTTTTTGCTGAAAAATGATACTTTTATCTGTACTCTTAAGGAGAGGTACAAAAAGGCGAGAGCGACTCATGTGTAGGCTATCCAAAGTTTGGAATAATTAAAAAAAAACCTGAGGAGACTAATAAGGTTGTTATCTCCGCCTATGGTGTTGAGTTTACAAGTAAGATGAATGCCTGATACGCCAGGGTGAAGTCTACTATATTCCTCGATATACATGAACACTTTCCAGACTTTAATTTAGTTAGCTATTAGGGTTTTGTTCTTGAAAAGTATCACTCCACGATTATCTTCCTCGGAGAAAGCAAGGAATCGTCCAATATAAACTCATCCGGTGAACCCGAGAACTCTACAAATGAATATTCAAAGGGGAAAGTTCATCAGTTGACTCATTTGAAGAAGTTTCTGATGAGGCTCCTGAAAAATAAAAGGACTAACTTTATCCCACTATAACGGTTTTTTTTAATGGAATTTTCTCATTGTTGTGACTTTTTGGACAAGTCTATATACGACAAGGGCGTTTTATTACTCAGATAAATCTTTTTTATTCGATGGAGGTTTCAATTGATGAATATTTTTGTATCAGGCAAAAACAAGGTCAACAAAAGAAGAACATACCCATCAATATGTAAGATCATGTATTCCAAGATTTTTATATGTTCGGTCGGCAAGTAGTTGTAATAGACAATGGTGTACTTTGAGGAAGGGAAGTCAGCTACCATAAACAAAGTTTCAAGGAATAATGACTAGTTAAAGCAACAATATCCCAGATTAAATAGTTCAAGATTCAATCTTTATTTAATTCTTTTGCAATAGCTATGGAAGACTACTGATAATAAGATAAATTATCAAGTCTATAAGATATGGTCCATCAAGATCTTAAAGCTCATCCCATAATTTACTACAAGATAGTTCGATCAATCATTTGAAGAGTTCGTTCAGCTAACTCACTAGATGGTTATTATTAATTTTGCCACATGAATGAAGAAGTAAAGAACATATAAAATATATCAAGAATTACCAATATATTATTATATCTATAATGTTACAAATAAGATTATTTTTGTATAGACATTGATATAATATTCCTTGATTATATGTGATAAAAGTATAGTTAGTCGAGCCCGAACATATCATCCTATCAACTTAACAAGTATACAAATATCTAAAAGACTCAGTCAAAGACGAATCGAAATCGAATACCTAGCAGAAAGCATATCCAAACAACGAATTGAAATACCAATATGAAATTGAATATATATACCAATACAAAACCGAATAATCTAAACAATGAATTAAATTTGAATACCTAGCAGAAAGTAAAACTAAACAGTGAATCAAAATACCATGACCGAATTGAATAACAATAGAAATACAAAATCGAATACTAATATGCAATCCAAACAACGAATGAAAATCGAATACCTGGAAAAAATAGAAGGGATCGCTACACTTCTCCGATCATATTAGTCCAGGCTCTGATACCATGTTAACAAAAGAACAAATAAAGAGAAAATTTAAAAATGACTAGGGTTTTATTATTAGAAAGCATTAGAATAATATAGATCATATTTGCATATTTATAGATAAAATAAAGAGCTAACGGGCTTGGGCCTTATATCCTTAACAAATTCCTTATATATTATCTAGACTGTGAACTGAACTTCTTAGACCACCACCACTTAGACCCCTAGACTACCATGAACTTCTTTCGTATGCATCAGCGCTTTCTATAAGGAACAAAATAAGTGGTTATGAAACTAATGACAACGTTAAAGAATTCTTGCGATTATCGCGAGCCTCTATACAAAACATGTAGATTTTACAACACTTATAAATGCCAAGTGACTACTACAATTGTGAATATTATAGTAATAAATAGATTAAAGAAAAATATTACCAAGAACATAGTTACAAAAAAATGTTTATAAAACTAATGATAACCTTAAAGAAATCAATGATTATCGCGAGTCTACATACAAAACACTTAGATTTTACAACACCTAAAAATGTTGTTCATAACACATAAATTAGTTTATGGAGCCAAACATTACTAACTTCGACTTATCAACAATACTTTCCCAATACATATGTTTTGCCAACCACAAACTATACATGTAAATAAGTTACATAAAATACTTGAAAAAAAACTAATATGCACAATCTACTAACAAAAAAATACCAAACTTCTGATACAGACAGAATTGATACCGTATATTTTTTTTATGTTGCACATATCTCTATATAAGCAAGATAATAAATCTCCATTTTTTAATTTTTTTCCTTTTATTTCAAACATTTTGATACCATAAAAGCTCTCGTTTTCCATATCAGGTAGAAGTCACATTGTATAATACCTAGACAAATGTTAATATTTTTGCTTTCATACTACAATTATTACTAAATACGTAGGGAATAAGAAAACACTTGATGTTGATTGTAGAGGTTCAAAACCTTAGATAACCTTTTCATGACATACCAACTACCCATTGAACCATGGTACAAGAAATTTGAATTACTTAGATCATGACATAACATTTTGGCTAACACATGAAATGAAAAACAACAAATGTTTTTATGACTACACTAAAAAATGGAGGGTTCTTGATAAACTCGCTAGGTTCGGACAATTTATGTGATGAAACTCTCTATCTCTGAATGGGATATGTGATGAAAGTCGTTGGGTTGTAGAGAGTTTGTCACGATTCGTTGTTCCTAACTTTTAAGTTTGGAACCCCTTCAATCATAATTCTAATTGGTATACTTGGCTTTTTGAAGCCTCTAATTAGCCCCGTTCCAGCTCTCGCCATCTTTGGCAGGTCTGCTTTGGTGCTACTATTTACCATATATGGGGTGAAAGAAACAACATAGTCTTAAACGGTGGGGTGCGCTAGGCACCCATCGGTGCAGGTCTTTCCTACCGATAGTGCAGGCCAAAAGCACCATCGGTACGCAGGACCTGCACCGATGGTGCATGCCTGTTTTGTTTTTAAACTATTCTTAATATTTTTTTAGAATCAAGTCCTTAAAATTTTATTTTTTTAAAACTAACGTCCCAAAATTGTTAATCGTTTTCAAAAAAATTGTTATTTTAGTGTGTATGTATTTAATGGTTATAATAATTTTAATTTATGTGTTAATTGTTTATATAATTTTTATGACTAACCATAATTTTTTTTGTTTATTTTAGGTATTGGATCAAGTAGTCTCCTCCGCTCGAAGACCCTTTTTCATTTTTTAAAAAATATTTATATATATAATTTATATTTTTAATTTAATTATTTATTAACGCTTTATGTATTCGAAAATTAATTAATGTGATTTTTTAAAATTGAATTATAACTTAATTATTTATTTAGCATCATATAAATATCATAAAAATGAATAATCCCCTTAATAAATAATGGGATGAGTTTAAAAAAAATTAAACACTAATTAATAAATCTCATAATTTGTTTTTATGAATATATATGGTAACGTAACAAGATTTATATATATAAAAAGTATATAAGATATAACTATATTTCAACTTTAATAAATAAAATCTCATATAAATTTAATAAATATATATATAATAAGATACAAATTTAAATTTTGTATATATATAAAATTTAAAATATAATTATATCTAAACTTTAATTAATAAAATCTCATTTAAATTTAATAAATGTATATAGTAATTTACAAAGGTTTGTGTATATATAATATCTAAAATATAATTATATTTAAACTTTAATTAATAAAATCTTATCAAAATTCAATAAATATATATATAGTAACGTATACAATATCTAAAATATAATTATATTTAAACTTTATATATTGGTATATATATCATTATTTTATTAATAAAAACAACCATGTGAGTTTTTTTAATTAATTTTAATTTTTAAAATCGAATAAAAAATCAATGAATATAAACAATAAATATTGAGATCAATTAGTAAAATTTTATTATATTTCATATTCTAGCCATAAAAGAAATTATTAATTTATTCTTTTTTAAAATCTTATTCAAAAACTCATATTTATCTTATTTCCAAACAATCACCCAACGACCATATCTATCTTAATTTTTTTTCCAGTAACCTTCTACCCACCATATTTACTACCCATAAACTCTAATCCTATCAATATAAATACACAGCCATCCGTTTTTTAAACCAGAAAAAAACGGAAAAAAATATAGCCACCACTTTCGATTGAAGCAATCTATCAAAGGTAAAAATATTTCCTAAATCTTTTAAGGTAAATAGATTTCCTAATTTTTTTTTAACTGGAAAGAGTTCCAGGAAGTCAGGTGTACTCAGCATAATGAATTTGTTGTTCCCGGAACTCTTCCAGGAAAAGATTTTTGGTTTATTTAGTATCAAATTAATTTTATAAAACTTTGGAAATCTGTATTTGATTTTTTTATTTTTAAAAAAAATAACTTTAACTTATTTTTTATTCTAACTTCCTTATTTTTGTTTGTTTCCATCTTTACAAGATTAAGTTATCTTGTTGGTTGATTGGATGATGTTGTGGTTAGGGTGTCTTCCTTTTCTACTTTTCTATGATTAATTTTTAAAAAAAATTGAGTTTTTTTTTTTATTAAGGTTTAATTTTAGAAGTTAAATGATATATGAACTTAACGATGTGTTTGTTCGAATAAGGGTTAGATAGTGCACAATGACATCAAAATATAAATTAGAAAGTAAATTAAGGGTAAAATAGTAAAAGCAAGTGTTTAGTATTTTTTTTTTAAATTAAAATGGAGTAAATAATAAAAAGTAAATTAAGGGCAA
This sequence comes from Limnanthes douglasii subsp. nivea, assembly GCA_036936605.1. Lineage (NCBI taxonomy): Eukaryota > Viridiplantae > Streptophyta > Magnoliopsida > Brassicales > Limnanthaceae > Limnanthes > Limnanthes douglasii. The sequence goes on from JAUPFV010000001.1 coordinate 230,964,816, forward strand.
AAAAGTAAAAGCAAGTGTTTAGTATTTTTTTTAAAATTAAAATGGAGTAAATAATAAATTGTATGGAGGAAATAACTTCACCCAAATCAAATTTTTTATTTTATTTTATGTAAAGTGACTATTTTACCCATCATATAAAACAACTTTTCAACCTAAAATCTAACCCTTTTCTTCCTCTTTTCCAACCAAACTTTTCCATACTTTTTAATTATATTTTAATATTTACTTGTGAAACTTTACGGTTGGGTAAATCGGCTTGCTTGGATAGGTTCATTGTGCGGTTGTTTTCTTCCCGAAAGTTTTGTAATTGTTGGTTGAGATACACTACGAAAGTTGTATAATTTCTGTTTTTATCCTCGGTTGTTTTATTATAAAAAGGATAAAAAGAGATAAGGAGAATTAAGAATTTAAATCGAAATAATTTGTTCGTTTGATTGAATTTTAATAATTAAAATCCAATTGTGTTTTAATTGAATTATTTTTTTGCCTTTTGTGAATTTCTATGTGTTAGTTATACATGATCGACACTTTTCATCGGAATTAGAGAGAAGAGAAAAGAAAAGGGAGAGAGAAAAGAAACGATATAGTTTTATATTAAGGGTGTTTTAGTAAAATTTAAGATCTTATTATAATCAAAGTATAATGGGTCTCATTATAGCTAAACGGGTTTCGGGTTGGCGTTGTCCAAAAAATAAGAAGATTTTTTTTACTTAAACACCTTAAAATTAAAGGTTTGAGGATAAAAAAAATTCCCCTATCGTGGCTCTGAACCGGTGGAGCATGACCACTAGTACCACCGGTGCACCAGCCCAGAACCAGTGGTGCTGGACCTTAATACCGATGGTACTGAGGCCCAGCGTTTGCACCATCGGTTCTGGCCCTCAGAACCACCGATGGTACGAAGGTGCAGCAGAACGGGAAAAAAAATTAAGAACATTTTTTTTTATCTTAGTTTGGGTTGATTTATGTTTGATTTTGTGTTTTTATTAGAAAAAGTTTAAATTTGTTTGAAGAGAGTTTGAATGTTCTTGAAGCAACTTTGCATGTTATGAACACTTTGAAAAACTTCGCAAAATTGTAGTAATATGGGGTTTGATCTAGTTTATCAAAGTGTTTTTTGGGTAAAAATAGTAAAATATATTAATTTGTGATTTTGGTATATTTATGATATACTTAGCGTTTTTTTTACTTGTCCATTCCATAATTAAATTAATATTTGAGTATTTTTGTCATAAACTAAAGTCAACTGCCCTTTGGGTATACTTAAACTAGTTTTGGGTATATATAACCATTGTTATTTATACGTAGAGCTCTCAACGGTTCTAACCATGAACCGGAATCGAATCGACCGAAACTGGACTAGAACGGACCGAACCATAACAGTTTAGTTTGTGGTTTTATTTTAAAAACCGAAATTGATAAAGAACCGAAATAATAAAAATGGTTCAAAAGTGAACCCCATAAAATCAATAAACTGGAAGCCGATTAGGAACTGAATTGATAAAATCGGTAAAACGATTTCCGTTAAAATTAATTATTATTATTTTATTATTTATTTTTATTATATATTATATTTATCAAAATTAATAAATAATTTCTAATTTTTAATATAAAAAAAGTTTCTAAACTTTAATGTTTATGTTATTTTATTTAATTTAATTTTGTTTAAGTGGACCAGAGCAGACCAAACTAGATCGATAACGGACCGAATTGATACCAGACCGAACAAAAAAAATCCAAAAAAAATCTAAAACTCAATTTGATGAACGGGATCGAATCGGAAACTTAATGATCGGTCATATTCCAAAAAATAAAACCGAAAGCTTAGCGGTCCGGTCCGAACTGCTAAACTTAGCTGTCCTGTCCTATTTTGAGAAAACACGGACTGATATATGTAAAATTCAACTTTATACTCAAATGGTCTTTTTATCTTTATATATCGAATAAACAAGCTTGCGAGACAAAATTGTATCCTTCTAGGTTGAGCTGATGTTCTCAATGGAAGATGTTTTGCTATAAAGATAGCAATTACTTTGACCGACAGTATTAATTAAGGTAAGATCAAAATTAATTTAAAAAATATATGTATTCTTCCAGTTAGATCCAAGGTTTAGTTGTTATCGTAGAAAATAGGTACTGAGAAGAAGAAAAAACTGAAAACATTAATAATGGTGACTCTTCTAGTGTTTAAATATTATATACGCATATGCTAATAGTATTTTATCTTGTTTTAGATTTTTAAGAAAAAGGCAGATTGTATTGCTGAAATTTGTGTATAAACACTTATGTAGAGTGAGAGATGCGCAACATCAAGCACCACTCAATCCAACCATAAGAACTAAAGACGGACGCTAGAAACCAGACGCATAAACCCAAAAGTTTCTCAAAACAGAGAGAAGAACCCTAATTACAACAAAAAAAAGACACACTGGATACTCAAATATTAAAACGCTTAACAAAATCAAACAGGGTTTTCAAAATATCTAAAGATTCGTAACACCCCTTTTCATCTTCATCGTTATCTAACGACAACCGTTGCTGCACTCCCTTGCAAACCGACCAGATTCACCACAAAAGTAGCAGCCACGGCAGCCGCCACTACCTCCGCCATAAGACCTCCCACCACCTCCATCTCCTCCCGTAGGACACTCCCTACCCATGTGTCCGTGTTCACCACACTTAAAACAGCCACCTCCAGATCCACCCCCACCACCATAGCCTCCGCCTCGTGCACCTCCACCGTCACCGCGGTAACGGTGACCACCGCCATCGCAACCTCTTCCACGACCTCCATGTTGGAAATAAAAGAATATTTGAAGAAATAAAAACAAGAATTAAAAAGAAAAGAACTTTTAGTTTTTTTTCTTTTAACTTTTTCCTCCATGCATCTCCTATATAATTATTTTAGCGTATATCCCGTTCCAAATACAACCAGAATAATAATTATAATCGTTTCCTAATTTAATATATTTTCTAATTATCGTTACTTTCTCCGTTCCAAAATATTTGTCTAATCAGGAAATTGTTTTTTCCCAAAATACATGTGGTTTTAGAATTCAAATGTAAGGTTTATTATTTTTTATTGAATTCTACTAAGTTTTTTTTTTGTTTTTTTACAAAAAAAAGAGAAGTAATAATAATATTTCTTAATATTCGTACCTAACCTTAAAACGACAAATATAATGGGACGAGTAAGCAGTTCCATGCAGTGATTTTTTTTGGATGAATTTGATAAGTGACCCCAATTGTTTAGAATGGGAGCTAGCAGCAGCTCTATTCTTTTGGATTTTGTTGGGGCTCTTATCATCCTTAGCTAATTGTTCTCTATTGGATCTCCAATAGATTGTTGCTGTCCTTTGAGCTTCCTCTTGGATTTTCACGATTGTTTGAGGAAGACTCTTTCTAATGGAGGGCTTGCAAATGTTGTCATCATTGCTAAGTGCTTGCATTTTACTTTAATATTATATTTGAAGAAAACAATGTGTATTCCTATTTTATTAATAAATATTCTGGTGCTTAAAATAAAAGTTATATATTTTTCCTAATTAAAACATATTCTCTATCAATAATATTTTGTTCAAAAATTCTACCAATTAATTAAATTAATTTAGTAAATTAATCAACTAATATAAATAATTTAAACTTAATTAAGTTTGTCCTAACTAATTCACCGTATCCACCACCTCTCCTTTAGAAAAACCTGCTTGTAGTAGAACGCCACCAGGACCAGTGACAATAACGTCTTTGGGACGGCCGTTTTCAAAAGTAATGTCGATCAAGAACTCGACAAATTCACCTTCAGCCTCATTGGATCGAGGATGAAAGTGAAGTTGAGGAAGATAAAGTATAGAGAATCAAGAAAATATTTTTATTTAATGTAATGTTATTTACACATTTTATACTAGACTATAAGTGGTTGAACATTTTGTTATTTACAAAGTAACAAATTTAATAAATTAGTTGGGCTTCAACACTAACTATCCAAACATTTGTGACTACACTCAAGACTTTCATGGGCCGATAGCAGGTCTAAGACGCGACCCGAACCTAAACCACAACCCGATATATATGGGTTTGGTCTTAGCTTCCTTTTCCAATTTTTCTCAAATCCTAGTTCAGTCAGCTACACCTTCTTTCTCTGTGTCTCTCTCTCTCTCACTTCCCCCTTCGAACGGAGCGGAGGACTACTGATGCCGAGTTTGTCTCGTAGAAACAGAAAACGAGATTGAGAGAGAGGTTTAGTAAGAAGGTTAGCCACGTGATCATGTGTCGGTACATACCGAATATCAAGAGACCCTTGTACCACTTGGTCCCTAATGAAGTGCAAATCGATCTCGACGTGTTTAGTCCGAGCGTGAAACACGGGATTTGAAGCCAAGGAGCTTGCTCCAAGGTTATCACACCAGATAACCGGAGCTCGATGAAGAGGAAGTCCAATTTCATCCAAGACAGAATGAAGCCAAATCAATTCAGGAGAAAGATTTACAAGCGAGCGGTACTCAGATTCAGTGTTGGATCAAGCTACCACTCCTTGTTTTTTAGAAGACCACGAGACCAGCGAATCACCAAAAAACATACAATAACCCTCTATTGAGCGACGGTCATCCACAGAGCCACCCTAGTCTGCATCAGTAAATCCAGTGAGTTGATGAGCATCACTGGGTTTAATATGAAGACCTAGCGACATTGTCTCAGATAAGTACCTCAAAATTCGTCTTACAATTTCTAAATATGTAGTAGTAGGTGATTGTTGGAACTGACTTATTCTATTGACAACAAATGCAATATCGGGTCTAGTGTGAAGTAGATATTGTAGTGAACCTAACACGCTTCTGTAACGTGTAGGGCAGTGGAGACTTTCACCATGAAGTTTGGAGATAACACGACTCACTCCCATTGGAGTAGAACACGAGTTTGCACTGGACAACCCTTCCTTAACCAGTAAGTCACTAATTTATTTTGTTTGAGTCAAGTATAGTCCAGACTCGTCTCGATATGCCTCAATGCCCAAAAAGAGTTTGAGACAACCCATATCTTTGAGTCCAAACTCAGAGTGAAGTATCTGTATAAACTTAGTCAAGTAGATAGAGTTGTTACCAGTGACTATTATGTCGTCCACATAAACAAACAGAACAATAGACACCTCCTTAGTCATTAGATAGAACATAAAACAATCAGCCCTTGAGTTATGAAAACCCCATTTGATTAAAGTGTCCTTAAGTTTGGAGTACCAGGCTCTGTGTGCTTGTTTTAAGCCATATAAGGCTTTATGTAGTTTACAAACATGATTAGGTAGACCAACATCCACAAAACCTTGAGGATGTACCAGAAACACCTGTTCTTTCAAATCACCATTTAAAAAAACATTATTTATATCAAGTTGTCTAATAACCCAGTCCCTAGAGACAGCTAGTGTAAGTCAAGCCTGATTGTAGAAGCCTTGATAACAGGTCTAAAGGTTTCCGTAAATTTTATACCAAGCTGTTGATGAAACCCTTTAGCCACAAGTCTGGCTTTGTACCTTTGAGTGAAACCATTCGGGTTATATTTCAGCTTATAAACCCACTTGCAGCCCACAAGACTCATCCCATCTGTGTATGGAACCGGAGACCATGTATGATTTTCCATTAAGGCATCATACTCAACCTGTATTGCTTGAGATCATTGAGGAATAACAACAACCTCAAAGAATTTACCAGGTTCAATAACAATAGTAATGGGTATAGTAGTAAGACCAGTATAAACAACTTTAGGTTTGAAAATACCAGACTTAGCCCTTGTAACCATAGAGTGGGTATTGAGGTTAGATGAAAAAGAAGGTTCAGTATTGGACTTATCAAAAGGAAGTTCAACTACTAACCTAGGTGTATTGGATGATTGTGTAACAGGTTGTGAGGACAACAAGTCTGTATTTGGGTCAAAAGACAATGGTGGACTAACGGAATCTTTTTGTGGAAAATCAAAGTTATGAGGTTTGTTTGTTTTCTGTGACTGTGGATTAGGTAAACTAGAGAGGTTTTGTTATAGGACTAGTCACCAGAAAATTAGGCAAAGTTGTAAAAGGAGTATGTTGTAGAGTAGAAACCTCATCTAAAACCTTGACATTAGGAAAGGTAGGTAGCCATAAGGACACTGACTTAGACACAGAAACCTTTGAACCTCAAAACCCAGAAAAACAGATGATATTTCTAGATGCATACACTCTCCTAGTAGGACTTAAACACTTGTACCCTTTATGCACAAAACTGTAACCCAAGAAAACACATTTAGTAGAGTGGTACTGAAATTTATTTGACTAATAAGGCCTGAGACAGGGAAAACAGAAGCACCCAAAAACCTTTAGACATCTATAATCTAGCTGATAGTTGAACAATTTCTCAAAAGGAGATTCGTCCTGATGAACAAAAGTAGGAAGTCTGTTAATCAAATAGACTGTTGTATGGAATGCATTATGCCAGTAGTTAAAAGGAATATTGGACTGAGGAAGGAGAGTAAGACCAAATTGATTTTCCACTAGAACCTTAAACTCTCTGAATGCTTTTAGAGCCTCGCGTTTATGCTTTAGAGGATATAACCATGTATATCTAGAGAAATTTTCAACAAACCGAATGTAAAACCCGAACCCCTCTTTGGAAATAACAGGAGCAGCCCCCCCCCCCCCCCACAAATCAGAGTGTACTAAATCAAGAATATTTGTAGATTGAGACATAGACCTGGAATAGGGGAGAATGTGTGACTTTCCTAACTGACATTCATCACAAAAAACTTTTTCATTAGTAGAACCAACAGAAAGATTAGAGCATTTCATAACAAGACAGAGAATCCTAGTGGAAGGATGACATAACTTCCTATGTCACCCTTCCTTTAGAGATTTAGAAGAACTAGTTGAAACAGAAGCACTTAACACACTAGGAAAGCCCCTTATAACACCAGCCTTAGGATTGCAAGATTCAGATGAGTTTTCCAACCTATAGGGCCCATTCTCAACCTTCCCTGAAATAAGAATCCTCCGTGTGATCTTGTCCTTCACAAAACAGTTAGATGTGTGAAATTCAAGAAATATATTATTATGAGAGGTTAATTGAGAAACAGATAATAGGTTTTTCCTTATTTGAGAGACATGTAAGATGTTATTGAGCTTAATAGGTTGCTTTATTTTATTAGAAAGAGTAGTTTCACCTAAGTGTTTAATTTTGAGCTTACTATCATAGCCTACAACTACTGATTTAGTACCTGAATACTCTGTTTTTTTAGAGATCATCCTAGCAGAGTTAGTGACATGGTGGCTAGCACCACTGTCAACATACCAAGCCTCATCACTACCTCCAGACTCTTGAGACACAGTTAGAACATTCTGATCCTTGGCAACCTTGTTCTGATTTGCTGGTAGATGTCCCATGACATTAGGATCATCCCTGAAGTAGCAATAGGCACCACCATGGCCTTATTTACCACATATCTTACAAATAGGCTTATTGTTATTGTTGAACCCGCCTCCTCTACCCCTATAAGAGCTTCTCCCTTTGTTGAAGTGTAACCATTTTTGGTTACATTTCGTTATTTACAAAGTAACAGATTTATTCCCTTCAACACTAACTATCCAAACAGATGTGACTACACTCAAGACCTTCATGAACCGATAGCTGGTCCAAAACGCGACTTGAACCTAAACCACAACCCGACATATATAAGGATTTGGTCTTAGCTTCTTTTCTCAATTCTCTCAGACCCTAGTTCAGTCAGCCACACCTTCTTTTTATTTGTATTCCTTTTCCAATTCTTCTCGCACCCTAGTTCAGCCACACCTTCTTTTTATTTGTATTCCTTTTCCAATTCTTCTCGCACCCTAGTTCAGTCAGCTACACATTCTTTCTCTTTGTCTCTCTCTACGACTATGAGCAAAAAGATCATCGTCACTGTCATGGTTAGTTATGAATCCATAACCCTTCTGGATATCGAACCACTTGACCTTTCCGACCTGTTTCTGCTCACTATCAGTCATATTTTCACTCCAAATCTTAAAAAGGAAAGAAAACGATTAAAACCCTAGAAAGGGAAAATGAATCTCTCTCTAGTTGGTTTTAGGAAGACCTTATATATATAACTAATTTGCATGCAGATTAAATTTTGGTCGGTCGCATGTCATTTATATTATTTTGCATGCAATTTTCTTGATTAATAACTGAAGGCATTTGTTGGAATTTCGCATGCAATTTGTATCGGTCTGTATGGTTTAATAGCGAATTGATGTCAAGGGTTTGACAATTTTTCACGTATGGATTATTATGGTCTCATTTTAGATATATAATCAGAGATATATTACATTATAATAATTTAAAGTTTAAATTTAATTTGATTAATTTTAAAATGGATAAAAGAATCTTTTAGATCTAAAGTAAGTGTACAGTCATATGGTAATTTTAAAAGATGATTACTATTTTTAAACTTTTTAAATTTAAATAATAATAAAATCGATCCAACATATTTTTAAGAGGAGTTTATTGTTTGACTTTTAAATGCTAGTTGGGTCATATATCGTAGTAATTTTTAATGTTATGTATTATTTGTGTGTTGTTATTTAAGCAAATTCTGATCTCTATAATCGAGAAGGTAACAAAGCTCACATTTTTTATTAGACTAATTTTGACTTACGGAAGAAAGATATATTACTATATCTCACGTGTCACGTATGACTTACGGAAGAAAGATATATTACTATATCTCACGTGTCACGATTATGACTTGACATTAAGAATCAATGAATGTAAACCTCAAACTAATGAAAGTTCTCTAATAGAGAAGAGAGAATAAAATGTTTCAGAAAAGTCCAAGAGGATGAGTTCGGCAATCATGAAATAAGCGATTCTATTATAATTTTGTGGTACAGTAACACCCGATATAACAAATAATTTTCTCGATGAGGTCGAGAAATACTTTGCCATGAACGATATGGTGAAAATTATGATGTTGCTTATTAAGTTAGGTTTCATGAAGTATCGTGGTAAAAGGACCGGTGGGGAATAATTTTTAGAAATTTCAAACTGTGCTTCTAAATTAAAAACACTTAAAGTTGACCTTCCAAAGGATATTGTTGTAATTCCCATGTTTTACTTTTTCCCCCTCAGTACAAGAACTTTGAAACTTATTATAACTATCAGCGCGAGAAATTGAATCTTAATGAACTTATTTACCAGGCAACGCAAGAGGAGGAAAAGTTGAAACATAAGCGTCCAAAGGTGTTTATGGTGAATGCTCAGTTCAAAAAGTTTTAAAAAAGAAATAAAAAAGGTTCAAATGCATAGACATTCGATTCTGGGTCGAAGAAGCATAAGGGTTTGTCTGGTAAATGATCTTATTTCTATTGTAAGAAATCGGGGAATTATAAAAAAGAATGTGAAAAGCACAAAGTTATGATAATATCTAAATGTAATATCACTTCTTTAGTCTATTCAGATATTAATTTAGTATAAGTTTCGATAAATACTTTGTAGGTTTATATGAATGTAACCACTTAAGTTTGTATTTCTTTATAGAATATGGTCGAAAAACAAAGCATAAGTAATGGTAAAATATCTATCTATACAACTCATGATAATTATTATTTAGTTTATGATATTTGTGATGTTCGTTTATTACTATCTAGTGAACATTTTATATATTCAAAAGGTGCATTGTATGTGTCTTATTTCATACAGAATTTGATTTCGTTACCATTCTTGGATAAATTTAGATATTATTGTCTATTGAAATATGGTGGTTAATGTCTATAATTACATGATAATGTGGTTGGATCTGGAAAATTAATAACAAATTATAATTTATATTTGTTAAATAATATAAACGATCACAAAGAAGTAATGAATGTAAATACAACCCTAAAACTAAATTGTAAACTAAAAATTCAGTAAAACTTTGGTACGGGCGGTTAGGTCATATTTTTATAAATAACATTGAAAAGTTTATTACTAAAAATTTATTAAGTCCATTGCATTTTTCAAACTTCAGTATTTATATTAAATGTATGAAGGGAAAACATATTAAGATGAAAATATTTGATGTATATAAAGCGAAATGGGTTTTAGATTTGATACATAAAGACATTTGATGACCATGTCTTACAATATCATGAAGTGGCCAACGTTACTTTGTAGTGTTCATTCACAATTTTCTGTGTTATGGGCTTTTGTATCTTATTCATGAAAAATCATAGGTCAGAGATAAGTTCAAAGTATTTAATACCGATGTTAAATAAACATCTTGGTTGCGATATTAAGTGTGTTAGATTGGACCGTGGTAGTGAATATTATAGAAGATATAATAGTTTAGGTGGACAACATCATGGACCGTTTTCTAAGTTTCTAGAGGAATACGTGATAGTTCCTCAGTATGTGATGTCGGGTTCTTCTAACGTGAACGATGTATTAGAGAGATGAAACTGTATGTTGAAAGATATGGTAAGAAGTATGATTAGTCATTCAATATTACTCATATCACTCTATGGAGAAGTAATAATATATGTGGCCTACCTTCTTAATAGAAATCCGACGAAATCAACTATTAGAACACCTATGAATTTTAGAATCGGCATAATCCTACTCTAAAATATTTTGGGGATGTCTAGCTGAAGTGCAGCCTTATATGTTGAATGAAATCAATTAAAATCCAAAATAGTTAGTAGTTATTTCATTGGATATCCTGACCATAATATGGATTTTAAGTTTTATGATCCTTCTAACGTGAATATATTTTAGACGGGACAACTAAATTCTTTAAGGATAGTGAGTTTGTGAAGGATAAATTATTAACTAATACTGATCTTGAGGAATAATATGTAGAGATTCATGCAATTTCTAAAAATGATACTTCAGTGTTGAATGATTTCATATTTAGGCCAATCATCATTCATAATCGTTTGAACATATATATACTCAAGATGATACTCAAGATAATATAAATCTTATAACTGAGGATATTTTCTAAAATAACCAAAATAAAGTGATCCTAATTAACCAAAATGAAGTTGTTCAAGAAAATCAAACTCTATCTCCTCCACAAATACAATTGCAAACTGAAGTGGTGTAATTGTGAAAATCTACTAGAGAAAGCAATAATGTTATATCTTCAAGATCATGAGGAATTTTTTGGTACAATAGAAAACGATCTTTTAAATCTATGTGAAGACATGAATAGTTTTGATCCTCAATTATGGATTAACGCAATGAATGAAGAGTTTAATTCAATGTTGATGAGTTCGGATTATTCAGTCACAGCCTACTGTGTTATCCGGACAATGGCAAATACGGACATAAATGTGCCACTGAACTATCCGGACAGGACAAAAGTAAAGAAACACCTAAACACCTTTTGACTAAGTTATCTGCTAATCAGCTTAATAAGTAAATTTCTCATTAAAATCGACTCGGTTTCATAACTTGACCCGAAAGCCCATGGGTCCTTAATTAAGGGTATAAATACCCCAACTACTTTCATTAATAAGGGTAATGAACATTTAATACAACCAGGCTGCTCAAATCTCTCACTACTTAACACCAAAACATTTAATACTCAAAACACTTTACAAATTTACCCTCAGCCCAAAATAAACCACACCAAATGCAAGATAACACGGTGTCGGATCTTGTCTGATTACCTGAAAAGAATAAACCAATTGGTTGTAAATAGATTTTTAAAACCAAATTGAATTCTACGGTAATATGTAGAGGCATAAAGCATGACTTGTGTCTAAGGGTTTTACTCAACGTGAAAAGATGGGCTTTAAATAAACCTTCTCTCCAGTTTTATCAAATGAATATCTTTGGAAAACCATGACATTGGTGGTACGTATTGATATTGAGCTTCATCAAATTGATGTAAATATCTTTTTTAATGGAGACATTAAGGAAATAATTTACATAATGAAACTTGAAAACCTTATCTTTGATGATTTAAATTTGATGGTATGCAAACTAAATAAATTTAATTATGGACTTAAGCAATCGTCTCAACAATGGTAACATAAATTTCTTAAAGTTATTATCTGATTTGATTTTGAGATAAATCTAGTGGAATATTGTGTGTATGAAAATTTCAGTGGGAGAAAATTCATATTTTTGGTGTTGTATGTTGATGACATAATATTGGCCACAAACGATAATAATTTGTTGCATACAACCAAGAAATTTATTTTGAAAAAATGTGATATGAAAGATCTTGGTGATCCATGTTTTGTATTAGAAATCCAAAATATAACGAAATCGATCTCGTGAAATTTGGAGTTTATCACAAAAAGCATATATTTGGAATATCTTACAACGTTATGGGTTGACAAACAACAAAGAAAATGAAATTTATATATCAAAAGGTGAATATTCTAGTCTCAAATAATATCCAGAGGCAAAATTAGAGACTGAGTAAATCTAAAATATTTCTTGCGCTTTGGCTATTGGACGTCTAATGTATGCTCAAATTCACGGTCTAATATTGCATTTGTTTTCACATTATTAAAACGATATGTAAGTGTCCAAGTGATGGAACATTGGAAGACAATCAAAAGAGTTGCTCGATATTTGAAACAAATAGAACATGACAGTTTGACGTATCGAACGTCGGATAAACTAGGAATTATATGATATTTCGACTCAGATTTCATCGGATGTGAGGATTCTCATTGTTCAACTTCAAAGTGTATATATCTTTTAAGTGAGTCATCAAATTAATATAGATCCCATTGGGAAAAATTCAATGTTGATATATTTTTTATTTAAGGTATTGGTACCTAAATATTTGGTTGAATACACCATTAATATGAGTGTTGTGTATTTACAAGATTATTAGTTTAGTCGTAGTTTGTATAAACTTATAAGATATATTGTATAATGAAGTTCATTAATACAAACATATATATATATATATAAAGTGTTTTTTATTTTGACTACTCATATATATAGTGTATTTTCCATGTGTATTTGTCTAGGAAAAAGTAACAAAAAAATTTTGTTGAAAAACACGATTCGTTGTTTTAAAGAATATTAAAAATTAAAATTGATAGAGGCTCGGATTTTATTTACTCTTTCACAAGAAAATCATCAAATTAAGATCAGATTAAAAACTTTTAGATGCTCAAGAACCAAAATATCAAAATCATTATATTCAGAAATCGGAAAATCATGGCTTTATCATGTAAGTATTTTTTTTGCACTATATATGATGACTCGTTATTCGGACTCTTAACGTTGGTTTTCTGGAATCAAATACCAATAGTCTCTTATATTTACCTTCAGAAATATTTGGTGGAAATCAAAAATTGTGGAAATTTTAGATTTTTGTTTGCGAGTCTTTAGAGTATTAAGACAATTACTAGCACATATTTTCACAGTCGAGGTTATACCAACAAAAAAAATTCTTTATCGGCTTCAACTTTGTACTATTCTAAGTTTTGTATGGATTTATTTTTTTCCTCTTCACTTTCTTCATACAAAGTATTGATTGCTTCGAGATTAACATGATCTTGCTACAATTCTGCTTTGTGCTTTAAAGTCAGTTGATGCAATTCCTTTTGGTGCGTCTTAGTAACATGATCCTTCATTTTCATAGCCCTATTGTGCCATTTTGTTCTATCTATTTGAAAGACTTGGAATTGATCGATAGAATTCCTTATAACCAATTCAACCCACCGTTTGTTGTTCACGACTTCTTTTTTACAGTAGATAATATTCTTTGCTATAATTTTGAATAGATTCCGAACAGCTGTAGCTTCCTCGTGTATTTTTTTTTGCAGTGCTTTCAAAGGCCTCAAAAGGTTGGACTATATTGAGCAACTCCGCCAATGGTTCATTGGTAGGATATGCATGGAAGGTTTTTTATATCACAGATACTTGGGAATGATTCACTGAAGTACTTGGTGATTGATGTTCTTCAAGAATAATTAGTTGATACTATGAAGTATTATTTTCTAGATTGTCCGAAGGATTCTCCATAGTCTCATTCACAGTTTCAAGAACTTGAATTTTATTCTCTTAAAACTGTGGTTCGGAGTCGTCGAATTGATGATCTTGATTCTCTTCTTCATTACAATCAAAGCCAGGTGTCGGATTTGGGGATGAGGTATCAATCCCTGGTTCATGAGTAATTTCAGCAAAGGTTTCTGAAGCGTAGGTTTTCTTTTTCTTCGATGCAACCATTTTATTTATTTTAGAAGCGTACAAGATGGAATTTTCAGTGTCATGAGTGATAGTTTCTACAGTCTTTCTCTTCGTTTTATTTTTTGGGAAAACCTTGACCTTCTTCTTTGTTTTAGATGACTTAGCTTGAGAAGTCTTTTTTGCAATTTTCTTCGGTTTATGGCTTGGTGCTCTATTCTGAGTAGGAAGTACAACTTGATTGTCAATGGAAACTAGTATTTTCACTACATCACCTGCCAAATGAGGGAAACTAGAAGATTTAAATTTTAAAAAATAAGAATAAATTAGCATAAAAACTAGGTATGGGCATTTTAACCGGAACCGAAAGAACCGAACCGAACCGAACCAAAAAAACCGAACCAAAGTAGATTTGGTTCTTTCATGATACCCGAATGGTTCCAGTTTTCAATTACCCACGGTTCTCGGAACCGAACCATACCAAACCGAAGAACCGTGGGTACCCGTTAGGAACCGAACCTATGTATTAATCCTTAATTTTGAATTGTTTTAAAAATATATTTTCTATTTTAAAGTTAAATTCCCCTAAATTTGTCTTTTATTATTGATCCATAATTATGTTCTCTTGAATAAATGACATCATACTTTATTAAAGTGTCGATATACTTATAAACTATTATCTGTATAAACAAAATAACAAAATACCAACCTTTATATAATTTAAAAATCTTGATATCATCTCTCCATTTTTTTACATTACTAATATTATTCTTTAATATATTAATTTTGAATATTTCTTATATTTAATATTTTTTTTCTTACAATTTAACATAGTTTTATTGTTTTAAAGTGTAAAAAGAGTTTATATACGTTGATATTGCAAAGCATTTAAAGTATCCAAAATTACCCGATTGGAACCGAGTTAAGTACCCATACCGAACCGAATTAAGAAGAACCGAACCGAACCGAAATTTATTCGGTTCCTAAATGGGTACTAGTTTTGAAGAACCGAAAGAACCGAGAACCGAAAGAACCGAACCGAACCGAAGAACCGAATGCCCATGCCTAATAAAAACTGTTAAATAAGCATCTAGTTGGTATATGTTGATGCCACCTAAATTTATGTTCTACAAATATTTATTTAGAAATATTTATTCGGTACCAACATGACCATACAAAACATGTTACACAATTACTTAGTTGGTATATATATAAATGAGCTAAATTTTTGTACATATGCATATATCTTATTATATGTTTCAATTTTAACATGAGTTATTAGAATATTTTATTGTCATATTTATTATCCTTAAACATCATAATGAACATAACAACTAAATATAACATAACAGCTAAATAAACTAACAACTAAATTATGTTTAGAAGTCAAAAGTACGTAATCTGTATATACCTCAATAAAATTTAATATGATATGATATTTAAATGTTTCAAACAACTAAATAAATATGACATCTATATATTTTTAATAGTGAAGAAGGCACATAAAAATAAAACAAACATATTAAGTAAGTTCTAACAACCAAAATCACATAACAACTAAGTGTTTTGAACAATCATCTAATAACTAAACGAAGCTAACAGTTAGATCTTTCCAACAGTCAAAAATACCTAACAGCTATATTTGGATATAAATAGCTTAATATTTCAAACAATTGTTTTATAGCAAGCAACAACTCAGATCATCTTAAACCAAATGAACCTAAAAGCTAACAGTTTGTAACAACCATATATTTTTATTATTAATACGTTTCGAACAACCAAAAATAACCTTATACTTAAATGAATTTGAGAAATAAAGATGCTTAACAACCAAAAATATATACCAACTCAATATTTTTAATATTCAAATATATTTAGAATTTAAATATCTATTATCCTAAAAAATAAATATAACACGACAATACAGTGAACCTAACAGCTAAATAAGTTAACAAAAATAATAACCACTCAGCCAAATAAAATTATCATCTAAATATTTCTAATGAAAACAGATCTAACAACTAAATATGTATAACAATAATAATAATATCTAATAATTAAATACTTTAAATTTTAATACGCTATCTTTTAATTTTTATTTATAAAACTAACTTTTATTAAATATTAATTGAGTGATTGTTTGTGTCCAAGTATATATTGACCCATTAAGTCTTTGAGGGAACTGAAAAAATAAATGAAAACATTAACGTAATTTTCTTGCTTGAATATGTAGGAAAGCTTTTCTGTTTCTCATACATTTTTCAGGTTTTTGTAGATCATTATATCTTTTACATCTTATATTCCCCTTAGTTTACTTTAGTTTTCTTCTTGAATGCAATTTTTTTTTTCAGTGGGTTAAGACATAAATGATTAGGTCTACCAAGTTCATTCAATCTCTTCGAGAATCTAATCAATATTTTCATCTTTAAATTTGAATTACATGGTTGACCAATCCTAGCATCTTATTTCAAATTAGTCGAGCTTTTCAAAACAAGACAATAGAATATGTGCTTATTTGATGAATTCTTTGATAACATAGACTTTATTTCTTCATTTGATGGATATGGTATATTTTGAATTTTGAGAACCCATCAATTTCTTCAGTTGTTACAGATCTTCTTTAATTCTTAGTTTGAGTTTGAGATGAGTTCATGGGAGAGAGAAAGGTACTTGTTTCAATTGAAGAACTACAAACATTGAAAAGTCAGGTATTTCTATATGTTTGAAAATTGTTTGTGATCAACTTATTATTTTTACTGATTTGATGAAATCAATCCTTGAAAACTAGATTATAAATATCATTAATAATATATGTTAAATATTGAGCTTAGATATTCTGATTTTGTAGCAAAAATAAACTACATGAGCCTTAATTGATTAATTAGTATTCGAGTTTAATGTAACCCACGGCTAAGATTTCAAGTAAAGCTATAGCTCTTGATTGATCTGGAATTTGATTAGCATTGAAGTCTTGTTTCATTCTACATTTGTGAGTACATTTTGTCAACTTCCGCTGCTATATTTTGTTTCATGTAAATATGAACTAAAGAGATTCTATAAGAAATTAGTTTCCTATAACTATCTATAATAGAAGCTGGATACGAGGGTGATTTGCCTTTCATCAGCATTAAAATTAAAATGTTTGAGTCAGTCTCAATATTTACCTTGTAGATCTTTATTTTATT
This sequence comes from Limnanthes douglasii subsp. nivea, assembly GCA_036936605.1. Lineage (NCBI taxonomy): Eukaryota > Viridiplantae > Streptophyta > Magnoliopsida > Brassicales > Limnanthaceae > Limnanthes > Limnanthes douglasii. Next base: position 230,982,139 of record JAUPFV010000001.1, read on the forward strand.
ACAAAGAATGAGACTATCAAGAAGAGTCTTGCATTCAGCGATGATTGGGTCTGTTTACCCTAAGTTCTACCATATGCCGTAAGAATATCATTATTACTCTTTCTCCGAAGACCTTCACCACTAGCTTCTTGGTAGCGTGTCGGAATATGAAGAAGAACAAATGGATAAATCTTCACCATAATCTAAGGGAAAATAGATTCAACCCCTAATCTAAGGGAAATAATAACTAAAAAGTTCAGTACACAAATGTCTAATTTTTAATTTCAATAAAACAACTAACTCAAAAATTAGGGTATCAGATGCTTTATATAGCGACTACCCCAAACCCTAATTCTAAAATAGTGAAATTACACATATGTCTTAAAATAAAAATAATATTTAAATAATGATTAAACATAAAAATTTGGTTCTAAAAGTTTTATCGGTCGAATTTGGGTATCAAACTTTGTAAAAAGTCACAATTTTTAAATCTGGCGGCCTCGTCGAAAGCTTTAATTTTGAGTACCTAGTTGGCCCAATTCCAATACCTGAACGAGAAACCAATCTGTTTGCATTTTTATCTACATCACTTCTCTAGTAAATGAGCATGAAACATCAGTGTTCAACTTTATTCAATTTCTAGTGGGATGTTTCCACTTAATGGTTATATTTTTTATAGGTTTATTTAGATGATTGAAACATCCAAATTCAAAGGTTACGTTAAAGTCATTATTCCAGTGAATTTTCTTAAGTAAGTTAGCACGGTCTAGCCTTATGATAATATTCTTTGTACGCTTTATGATAACACTAGCAGTGATACTCTTTTTTATGTGTTTTATTTTGTTTACGGAGAACCAAATCATCTGATATATAATAAAAGGCAAAATGATACGAATAACTAAATGAAAATAACCCACCAAAATATTGTACATATTTACTATGAAACATTATATTAAGAGATTCAATACCTTTAAAAAAATTGTTGTTTATATCTTTAAGTAGTCTTAAATATATTTTTAATGTTTTCAGTTGAATTTTATAACAAAAAATATTATATGTTTTTTATTATATTGAATTGATCATTTTTTTATTAATTTTTAATAATAAAAAGAATTGTTTCGGTTTTATAAAATAAAAAAATTGTCAAATTAAAATTTAGTTATAAATAAAATGAAAATGAAAATCACATTAAAAATAGTACTTAGTGACATAACACAAATCGGTGTCTATGATACAAACGAAAATTGGAATGTCAAGCAAACCTATTGAAACTATAGTTTATAATTAATGTGTATCTATTCTTCTGGGTTATACCGAAATAAAGCAGACACAATTGTTAGAAACATGTCACCGTGTACATCCCACGTGATAGATTGTGACCGATGGCTATCATTATATATACATACATGCATGCATGCATGAATATCTAAAAAGAAAAAGCATTTTGTGGAGTGTTTGTTTGGTGTCTCGCAAATTATACTGCCCATTGCTTATTTTGTAATTTCGTAACCTTATAAAAGGAGCCGTATACGAAGGCTATCAAAATTATATAAATATGTCGTTGTATTAGTAGTTTATTTTCAATATTTATAAAAACAATTATTAGTATAGGCATTAGGATGAAACTCGACATGCTTGCAAAATATTTATTCGAAAATATAAATCAATTAAAAGAAATAACGAGTAGTTGAATATAATTGTTAGAAAAATTTGACCGAAATATATTTTCGATGCACGATTAAACGTGTATATATATAAAAAACGATTTAATTGTCAGGTAAAAAAGAGTAACAAATAAATAAAAAGGTACAGTAAAGTCAAACACTCAAAATATTATATAACGTGGTTCGGATTGTAAAGATGTCGTACAAGCACGGACGATAGACATTCTTTAATAAATAAGTATGCTACATAAAGACTTTCCAAACACAATGGATTCAATCACTATTTTTAAAGAAATGTGATGTGATTCACAAAATCATCTTTTTAGTGTTTATCTCTCACATCACTTATCTCTGAAAAGACCTAAAGTTATTTCATTCATTCGGAAAATATGATTATAACGGAACTTGTCGTCTCATCACTTTGCATATTGCATAACAATTTCTTCTTTTATTTATAGGTTTAGAAAAAATTCTAATTCTTCATTAGACTCTCTAGATTAAATATCATTAAGCAACAGTTGAAATAACTCATAATACATTAATATAGGAAACCACATAAATAACAAGTTCTAATTAACATAGAAGACTTAATTAATATAGAGAATATGAAAGATTAAAATATAATGATCCAATTTATATACGAGACCTAGCAAAATAGAAGACTATGTTTCGGTCCAGCTCGTGGTACTTTAGATCAGCTTGCTTCGTACCATCCTGCTTTGGACTAGTATGTTTTGGCTCAACACATATTTCATTTGACACAATGCTCGCCAGTCTTCGACAAGTTGTCTTAGCCCATAAGACCAGTAGACATCTCCACAACTAAATCATGTCTCAAACTTGAGAATGTTTCAACAGTTTTTGCCTTATATATGTCACGACAGATCCAATTATACCCATGTAGTCATACAACAATACTTTTATTGATGAGTAACTTCTAGTCTACACCGAATAATAATAATAATAATAATAATAATAATAATAATAATAATTATTATTGTTTACTATTACATTTAAAAAAAGTTGATAAATAGTTGAATACAATAATATTTTATTTTTATTATTTAGGTACTTATAAGTCTATTTATACATGGTTTGCGACACATGAGACACATTAGTACATAAATTTTTTATTGGAATAAATATAAACATTTTAATTATATAAGACCAAATATCGATCCAAAGCTTAGTGACGACCCGACAGATAATTTATTTATCGGTAACCGCTTAGTCTTTACGAGCTATTCAATGACAGACTAGATGACTGATTTGTCAATCGACCACTTGATTTAACATTGCATACCTGAATGCTGACTATTATGTATAGTACTTCAGCATGATATTATCTATATTTGCCTCAATTCAACTCTCGTCAGTCAAAAACTACATTAAGTAAAAAAAAACTTTATTTAGTTAGGGTAAAAAAAGTACAAGTAGGTAGACTCTTGCTTCGGAATTCTAGTTAGGCCAATTGTAGTTGAGTGGTAGTTTGAAACACTTAGGAGTTGCAAAATTGAAAATAGCCTACCTGTAAGTTCATGGGTCTCACAGAGTCATAGATTCAGAGCCGAATGTATCACTAGAAGTTGGAAACATGTTTGTCCAAATATAACGAGGTCTAGGCCCAAACACAGTCTTACCAGAAATTGCATAGTTTATAAGATAAATAAAGTTAAGACAGTCTCAAATTTTTTTGTCGAGGACTTAAACTTCATTAAATCCTCATTGATGAGGGTGAGTTTACACTTTTAAATATTGAGAAACCAACCAATTTCATAAGGTCTAAAACTTGACCTACTACCATTAGTATTACTATAGAATTCACACCCCTCAAGGATCTATTCCTAGAGAGAAAAAATCGTATAGGTCACACTTTTAAAGATTTTACTCCTTAAGGTAGACCTCATATATATGCCAAGAATAAGCAACATGTTTTAGTCAAGGTTTCCCACGTTGGATCATTAACACCTACCATTGAAGGTTAAAGGCTTTAAAAGAGAAAAAAGGGTTTCGGGAGCCGAGGCTGATAAAGCCAAATCATTCATCATCGCAACCATCAACATGAACTTTAGTCGAGATCTAATGGAAAACTTGAAGGATTCTCACTGCATGTATCCAGGTTCCTACTCTTTACCTAGACTTAGGCTAAAATATGCGATTTTTAACATTGTAAAAAAACATATGAAGATAGAGTTTTCTATACTAGCATTCTCGACTTTAAGTTAGGCTGCCTTTTCATATTGAACATGTAAAAATTATATTTGAAACCTATTACCAAGTCGGGCTACACCGAAAACCTAGTGAAAGTCACTGGCTCTTTGATAGTATTAGGCTTGGTTAATATCTTTTTTATATCTTCTTCAATATGGAAAAATCCATGGAAATATCCAAAGTCACTATAAAAAGAACATTTCCCTTGATTACATTGTCTTTTATAACCGATAAAATGGTAGATAATCTACAAATATTGTTAATAATTATAATAAGAATCTTATTTTTGTGAGCGGGGAATGAATTTGCATTCGTACATGATATTTATACAAAACCTGAAGTAGTTGAAAGGATGAAAGTAAGATGCTAGAGTCTATAGTAAAAAGCAACGCTACAACCTCGGGTTTGCTACTTTAGCCTCCTTATTTTATTATTCATTTAACCAAAAAATTAACTTTACATTGAAGGTAACCTTTCTTTATATTATAAAGTTAGAAAAGTTATATTTTATTGACAAATATCATAAAGACGAGGTCTTTACATAAATTGGGAAGTTCATATAAAATATGTAACTCATGATTTTATAAAATGGAGAAACAAACGCCAATCACAAAGAAGAACTTGGAGAATTTGATAGAAGAGGAAGGTAGCTCTCATATCCTTACATTCATAACAAAACCCTCAGCCAAGTTATCTTTCCTAATAACGACAAGATGTGCAAGCAAATAGTCGTGAAAGATCGGGGTCATTCATCTTCCAAAACGTGTTAAGGTGGAAGGATTTGTGAACTGAGGGGGTAAAAAGAAACTTCAAGATACAAATATTACCACCACGGTTGAGCACCCTACCAATAGAGTTGACAACATTAGGGGCTCAGCCCACTAGACAAAACTAATCTTGGGACCTCGGCAGAGATTAGAGGGTCATCACATGTTGGACCTCAATAAAACTAGACCACTAGTCAAGGAACTAGAGAAAGTTAAAAATCCAAGAGGTCTCTTAGCCGAGGTTTTGAGGGTGCAAGATTTAGGGCATGTTGTTTCCATATATGAGAAAACAACTAAGAGGCTTCTAATTACTCCAACATATAGATGCATGGATAATTCTTACCAGTAAAGCTAATAAGTGTTCATTTTTACTTCATTCATGATTCTAGATGTGAGCAACGTGTTTAGTGATATCTAATCTTTGGTAAAACATAATGGCGTAACCTTGACTAAATTTTTTGACCTGCTCAAAGGTCCTATAAAATTACCAAATATATGTCGTCAAAGTCAAGTCTGAGCTCACAAATTTAAAGACTTCTAGAATCTCATTCAATAAACATTTAGATAAATAAAAAAATTGTATGGGAGAAATGACTGCAAAGCTAATGAAGATGCATGGGTAAGCCAAACATGGGGATGATATCAGAGATGTGAAAAAAAGTTAGAAAATAATAATAAAGTCAATGAGAAGGCTATCGAGGATACCGTAAAGTAGACATTGGGTGTGTTTAGGGAGCAGATAGAGAATGTTAGAGCTTAGATGATCCTCGATTTCGATGATATATTCCTTGACTTATCTTTGGTAAAATTTTAGCTTATTGTGTCATAAAGTGATCGACTTTAGAGAGTCAATGTATACTACCTCGAGGATAAATAAAAAGAATACCAAGACGACCCTAAGGCACTTGTTGTTTTATTTTTGTAATTTTAATCTAAGTATTAGAGCTCTCGGCTTTTCTAAGTGTAATGATTTTTCATTTGAATGTTAACAATGTTTTTATTTTATTTTTTATAATATTGTTACCTTTTTTTACATCCATTATTCCGGCTACAAGGTCTCAACTCTTTCAATAGGTGACCAGTTTCAGTTAGGTTGGTTGGTCTTTATAAGGTAACTATTTATGGGACTTATTCTGTTTTAGCTAATGAGGCTGGCTTATCGGGTTTCCTGAGCTTAAATATAGGATTTGGTTCTAAGATTCCTTTTTGTGTTTGAAAATGAGAGTATCATTAGCTCACATGTCTTTACCGGCTAAATCAAATTATCGACTTCCATATCTTTCATAGTATGGCTTGACGACTCCTTTATTTTTGAAAGTTGGAGTATCAATAATTTTCCTATCTTTACCATTTAGATTCAGTATGCTGACTCCCCTATCTTTGATAAATGGAGTCAAATTTTTTACTTCCATATACTTGATAACTGGAGTTTACTTTTTTACTCTTGTATCTTTGATAGCTTGTAATATCATTAACTCACCTATTTTTGATAGCTTTGAATAATTTTGAGAATGATATATCGTCGACCTCCCATTCAATCATTCTCATATTTACTCAATTACTTAATACATAGATTATATGGTAAACTTTTTTAAAAATCACTTATATATTTATGTTGTTAAAACCTTAATAATTCACTAGGGTATGGAAGAGTACCCCACTATAAATTTAGATTAATTATAGTTATATACACGTATAATCAATTTATACTGAATATTTTTAAGATCAATAAAGATCAAATACTAGATTCTCTGAGTGTGTGGAGATGGTTGGTCTTTATCGCCATTAGCTTGTATGTTTCAACTTTGACCTTCTTAACAACCATATAATTCATCTTAGTTAGGGTCGAGCTTTTCTATATTTTGGATCTTTTGTGTCTTGAAGATCTTCTTCAGTACTCGGTCACTAATTTGCAAGTTTTGATGGTTTACTTTTGAGTTATAGTGACTTCTCACTAAGATCTGGTAATATTTAATACATAAGTGTGTCTTGATTTACATCTCTTCTATTACATCTAGAGTCGCTCAAATCATCTATATGTTACTATTACTGAATAACTTGCAATATAAAAGGAAATAAACATTATTTCCACTAAGAAAATTGCATATATGCCACAAACTAAAGCCAATGGTGTTTCTCTTGTTATTGTCCAGAATATAGTTTTGTATGCCAAAAAGACCTCCTGAAAGAAGTACCATATGAGCCCTATAAGATCTTACGTGACCCAAAAATCAAGTTGTGTTTTATAACTTCAACTTTTATGTTATCTTGTGGGTGGAAAAGGATTGAGAAGTGTTATTGGATGTCTCTTGTTCGACAAAAAAAAGAAAATTTGAACATTCTAAATTTTCAAGTCGTTATCTATGGTGGTCATCTTCAACTATCTAAACCTGGAATAAATTTTAACCTTTGTAATATTAGTTACCTTCTTTGCTTGATCCGTACCATTGGTTCTGCCTCTACCCACTAGAGAAATATTTCACTCGTAATAAAGAAATTCTCGAGCTCCTGATGCTTTAGAAAGGGTCCCAACTATATATAATCCCCGACGATCAAAGGGAAAAATCTTGGGTATCATCTCTAAGGACATTTATGGTATGTATAAATTATCTATGTATTGTTGGCAAGTGTTACATTTCTTACCTATCTTTTTGGCATCAACAACTAATATAAAATAATAAAAGCCGGCTAACATGACTATTTTTTAGAAACTTGTGTGTCATATTGAGCCTAGCCCACTTTAGCGTGAAGCTTATCCAACATAAAGTATGACTCATTAGAACCTAAGCACTGAAGGAGGGGTCTAGAATAATTTGATGATATATTGTCTCTCAAAGTATAATAAACCTATTATAATTTATCTTAAGGTTGCAAGATTCAGATTTGTCTCTTGGCAAGGTCTCTAATAACCAGGTAGTATCGCATACGTGTTCGCCACTCTACTTAGACCTTGATGGTGTTAACTTCAGCCACATTATCGATGTGAGGATCAACTGCTTTTATTATAGATTGATGATCTTTCAATATTACCCATGAGTTTGCATATGAGCAAGCTAGTGAATCTATAAAATCGGTTGGCCCAATGCACTTGTTGTTTTAAATTTATAATTTTAATCTAATTATTTAGGATCTTGGATTTCCGAGGTGAATATGTATTTCTTTTTAATACTAGAGATGCTTACTTTTTATCCTTTATGGTATTGTTACTTGTTTACATCTGTCGTTTTGGCTATAGGATCCCGGCTCTCTCAATAAGTTATCAGTCTCTACTAGGGCGATCGAGCCTTACTTGTTTATTAAAAAAGTCCACTAAGATTCTTTATATTTTAGATTAAAGGTCAATTTTTTGGGTTTCCTGAGCTTAAATATGAGATTCGGCTTTATGACTATTTTTTATCAAATACTAGAAGACGACTCACCAACTTTTTTGTTTGTTAATACGAGTATTATTTACTCATCTATATTTGATAGTTGGATCCGGCTTGTAACCTCCTCTATCATTAATAGTTGAAGTATCATTAACTTTATCTATTTTTACAAGCTAGAGTCTGCTTATTGACTCATTTATCCTTGATAGATGAATTCGATTTACCAACTACTCCATCTTTGATTTCTTATAATTGTACTAAACTTGTCGACTAGTCTATATTTGATAGCTTAGAATATTATGAGATTGACATATGGTCGATATCTTTTTCAATATTTTCCATATTTTTGCAATTACTTAACACTTAGATTATATGACAAAACTATTTAAAGTTTTGACTATATGAGTGCCTCGTTAAAACCTTCATGCATCACCATGGTAAGAAAGAGTACATCCCCATAAAGTTTGTTTAATAATCATCGATAAGATTTTATGTTCCAACATTGACCTTCTCAATAACCATAAAAATCCTTTCTGGTGAGGATCAACCTTTCTTTCTTTTGGATATTTAGTGTGCTGGAAGACCTTCCTTAATACTCGATTGACAACTTGGAAGTTATGACAATTCACCTTTGAGTTATAATGAATTCTTCTTAAAATCTGATAGTGTTGAACATACAAATTTTCCTTAATCTGCTTCTCTTCTATTACATATAAATTTGTTCTTCTTCTCTATGTATTATTGTCTTCTAAATTATATACAATCCAAAAGTAAGTAAGCACTATTTATATGGGTACAACCATATTTATAGAATAGACGGAGGAAAATGGTAGTTTGGTATGCCCAAAAGATCTCATGCAAGAATTCATGTCATTTGCCAGCCGAGCACGCTAAACCCGTCAATCAAACTTGGTTTATAACTTCAATGTGTTTGTTAGCTTGAGGGTGGAACAGGGTTGAGAAGCGTTGTGGGATGTATCTTTTCTGACAAAAAAAAACTTAAACATTATGAAATTGCATGTCAATATGTGTGGTGAACACCTTTAGCATTCCAAACCTACAACAAATATTATTCTTTATATAATTAATTACCTCATTTACCATGATACTTACCAGTGGTTCTCTCTCTATCCACGTAGATAAATAGTACACTCACACAAAAAGAATTATTAAAATATTTATGTTTTAGAAAGGGTCCCAACTATACCAAATCCCCTGTGGTTAAAATTAAACTTTAGATTTTTTATCTAACGGCACTACTGGTATGTGTATAACATCTTCAAGTTGTTGACAAGTGTCATACTTTTTAACCATATCTTTAACACGAAAGTTGGAGTAGGGAAATAGTAGTCTACTAAAATTACTCTTCTTAACAATGTTTTATTCCCATAATGACTTGAGCTCACTACATCGTGAAGCTCACCCAGTATAAAGTATGACTTATGAGGATCCAAGTACCACATGATGGGTCTGGAAATAATTTGGCAATAAATTTCCCCTCCAAGTAAAAGAAACCTACTAAATTTTATCTTAAGGGTGCAAGTCTTAATTTTATTGCTTGCAAAGTACCTAATAAGATATGGTAGTAAATATTTGTTCAACAGTCTACCTCAATCTCAATTGCGTTAAACTCGGTCACATTGTTGCTTGGAGGATAAATTACTTCTACTATCAATGGAAGCTTTTTAAAATAACCATGAGGGTGGGTTTAGGCAAACTAGTGAAGCCAAAGAGTCGGCCACAGAGTTTTCAACTTTGACCATTTATTCAAAATGAACCACTTCAAATTCATATGTTGTTTAAATACTCTTAAGTATTGTATGATATTTTTGTTACAAGCTTTCGCTTGACCGAGGGGTATGATTTATCATAAGTTTTAAATCACTAAGTAATATCATTTTATAACCATGCATACCCAAAACAGATGAAGTCCTGAAGTAGCCACTTCATACTCAGCGTCATTATTATAAGCTTGTAATCGAATGTGTATGGCCTACTACATAGTCTTTCATAAAGGAAAGATTGATCAGATACTACCTCGAAAACGTAACAAATTTATCTCGTTATTTGTTTAAATTATCCACTGTGAAGGTAGACTATCAAGAGTGGGATAAGATCTATACGCATGAAATTTGGTTAAGAAATACATTAAGGCTTGAGCCTTAATTATTATCATTGGCTCATGAGATATATCAAAATATCTGAGCTCCATCGAACAACTAGTAAGACGCCCAAAAATATTAGGCTTCTCTAAGTAAGAAATAAGTTTGAACAACATTGGAATAACCCTATAAAAAGTGCATGATATTTCTAATTACCACCGCTAAAACAAGAGATAACTTATTTAGTTGGAGATGCATTGTCTCTGCATCTATGAGGCATTTTCACATTATAAATCAACTTTGTATTCATGTCTAATTCATTTCCAATATAGCGCTAACATCATAATCCTAAACGAAAAGAATGACATAAAGTTTATCACATGGTAAGGGATTTAAGAGAATCTCTGGAGAAAAGAAGTATTATTTTATTTATTAAAATCTTGTTTGCACTCTTCCAAGCATTATAAATAACAATGCTTCTTTAAAACCTTGAAGAAATTAAATAATTTTTTGAAGATCGAGACGTGAATTTGCTCAAGGTTGTTAGTCTATCGACCAACACTTGTAACTATTTGTGTGATCAAGGATAGAGCATGGATGTTAAGGCTTTTAATTGTGACGGGCCTATCTGCATACCCTTTTCACTCAGCAGATAGATTATAAACTTACTTGATTAAACCTTAAAAGCCCACTTCTCTGGATTCAACTTCAATTTGATGACCTTTAAGTTTTTTATGTCTTTACCAATTCAGTGATATGGTCAACATTAAAGGGGATATTCACAAGTATATCATGACTTAATATATATAAAGACTTAGCTAGTGATGAATTTGGTGCTCTCCTGATCAGTCGGGCGTACTTGAATTTGGTTGTCGTCTGGGTAAGTGTCCTTGAAGGACAATAGCTTGTTGTCAAATTTTTTAAAATATGTCAAACAAGCAACCCTCATGATTAGAAAGGGATATTTTATATAATGTTTTTTCAAATAAATAAATCCCACACACATTCTCTACATCTCAACTTCTTCGCATAACAATCGAGTTTATAATCCATATAGGGTGATATCTAAATTTGCAGATATACCCTTGATAGCCAGTCAACCTCGGCCAAAATCACTTATTTCTTCTTAAGAGAGAAAACTTGCATCTTCTGTTTAATTGGTCGGACATTTGGGTTGACTGGTAGCTCGTGGAAAATTATATCAAATGATACTGATGTTATATATTTGGACTTCCAAGCATAAATATCTAAATTATTGGTAAAACATATAATAAGACAACTCGAAGGTACTTGATATAATTTTTCAAATTTCCATAGACTTGTATTGGAAAATCTCAAGTAGTTTGGTATTATCCCCGTGTACAACTAAGCTCGAGGTCTGGTGAGTGCCATCAATACCCTTAACTTTAAGTGAGACTTATTCTTACTGCTATTTTTTTCAAAGAGATAAGGGTTCCATAACACTCACAAACAATCTTCTTATTCCCCCTGATAACTCCTACTGTGTTCCCTAATATTTCCAAAGACATTGGTTCAGGGTGAAGGTGATAGCATGCATCATATCATCCATGACCGTCCTATAATATAATTATAAAATAAAGGGAAACAATCACCATAAACAAGACACCCATAATCTTCTTAAACACTTCATACCCAAGGTGACTTCAACCTCTCTCCACACAGAGGGGCATTAGTGCTTGCAAAACCAATCAATGTTCTTTCAAACTTCTGAAAAGTCAGGGGGTTTCTTATTCTATCAAGTGTTCTTTTAAACAAAATATTTTATGAGCTACCTAATCAACAAAAACTGTTCTAATTGCAACAATTGCAGTACAATAAATTATAAGAATGACTATATTTTAGAACCATTCCATCCTCAAGCTAACGAGTAGGTATAAGTGATAAATATAATCATCATGGATGGGATATGGTGCATTCCTAAATATTCTACAAGGAAGTTGGCAGATATAATTCAAGAAGTTCTATAGACATACTGAACAATCCCAATAAGCATAGCGATGGATATTTTATTAACTTCGGTCTATAATATATAAGTTATAGTCTCAGTAAAAACATGAATGCTCTTCTTTATAATCTCTAACTACAATAAAGGTATGAATGGAGACAATTATAGGACCGAAGTGGACTTGGTAGAGGAAAAACAAGTCAATGCCTACTTATGTATAAAGCACTACCAAACGCTGATGTTAAACATGTACAGATCTAAGATTTGTTTTTTGTAATTTCCAAATAAGGGATCAAGTGTTGATAAGGTCATTGCTTCACTTTAAAGAAAAATTTATTGGAAAACTAGGGCCAAACTTAGATGGACCTCACATAGTAACTACTAAATGCAAGTCGGGAACTTACAAATTAATAAATGCATATGGACATTATTTACTACACATGTAAAATAGGGAGCCCTTGAAACTTTACGTCTCCTCAAAAGTAAATGTTCTCAATATATTTTACATATGTGAAATTATTATTTATTTAACATTGCTACGTAACGGGGGTGTACTTTTTTCTCACTACAGTGGTGGGGTTAAGTTTTAATGAGGCACCTTATTATTTATAATATCTAATATCATCTCAACGTAAGTGTTCTTGTGATTTTAAAGTAGATAATTGGATTGTGCATTAGGCTAACCAAGCAGAGCACCCATGTACAAAAACGTTTTTGAGCCATAGCACTCATCTGCAAAGAGGCTTCCAAGATAGAGGACCAATGTACATTAGGCTTTCAAGCCATATGACCTATGTGCAAATAGTCTTATGAGGTAGAGAACCAACGTCCATATGCATCCATTAAATTATAAGTTCCCAAATTATTTTAATAGTTACTGCGTAAGCTTTTTCCCAATTCAGCCCTATCTTTCCAAGGACTTTTATCTTGTAAGAAAGAATACATTTTTCAATACTTGGTCCCATATTTGAAAATCATGAAAACAAATTTTATAATTGTACATGTTTCGCATCATTGTTCGATAGTGTTTTTACATAGGTGAGTCTTGACTCGTTTTTCCTATATGAAGTCTAGTTCGACCCTACGACTAACACTGATTGTGTTTTCATTATAGTTTATGATTATGAAACAGGGCATAAACGTTTTTGTTATGACTAACATTTTCATCCTTTGAAGTGTATACGCATATTTCCCTAAAGAACCCTCTATGAGGTATCGTATCACATCCACATGTATTTAAGTTTGTGGATTGAATGATGTTGAAAAGTCCTAGTTGATTCCTCTTGTTCAACAGAATAATGTGTTCTCTGAGTTTTTGGAACCATGATTCGTTATTATACATTATGAATTTCGGTACTCCATGCTTATAAAAAAATTATGAAGAAACAAATGATTTTCTTGGTCCTTATCTTTGCAGTAACTTTGTCTATACTTATTTGAAGAAGTAGTCTATTACTATTAGAAGGTATTCTCGACCTATTATGATTTTGAAAGTATTTCTAATATGTCGAGGTCTCATGTGTCCAAGGAGACTGCTTTGGAAATATAATCCATAGGTAGTATTGGTGCTTAAATGAAGATATTAAATCGTTGGTAATTATTTTAGCATTGCATGAGTTAGGGTCTACATATATTGTTGACCATTAGTACCATAGTAATAAGATTTTCCTGTAAAGAGTTTTATATCCACAATAAACTACTTCTTCTCCTTCACAGAGTATTTGAGAATGAAGGTTGATTATTTTGAGCTAAAACACTGAATAAGTAGTCTGATCATTCCTTGGTGATATAACATTTTGACAAGTAGTATATAGAAAATAATATGTATCTCGACACTTCTATCGTCAATTTTATTCTCTAAAAATGTTTCTTTGTAAGATATACCTTGAATGGGGCTCTCTAGTTTGGAGGTTCGTCAATAACCATGATCTTTGATGGTGTTTCACAGAGCTTGACATATGTATGATAGAAGATTGTTTATTTTTCTTGTAGGACCAAATCAAAGGGTGGATTGAGTACTTCCAAAAGCGATAAGAGCCTAACTACTGTATCCTCAACCAGGGGTACTTTCTCGTACTGGATATGTTTAAACTTTGAGACTTCGCGTAGCTTTGCTATATAGAGGACAAAGGTGTTTTTATTTAGCTTAGTTTGGTTCAAGGTATGGTTTACTACCAATTATAAATCAGTGAGGAATTATACATGTCATGTTACATAAATATGGGTGAGTCAAATCCCTATTATAGTTACTTCATATTCTACCTTGTTGTTTGAGGTGAGGAATTCAAATTTAGTTGAATGGTACATACGGTTCCATAAAGGAGATGTTAATTTTTAACTGCTCTATAGCCAATAATTTTTAAGACCTCATCGGTTCGAACTATTTACATATGTTCCGGATTATCTTATAAGGGAACTAACCTTTGAGCGTATAATTTAATGAGGAAGTTGAGTAGAGATTGGGACTTGATTGGCAGTTATTGGTTTGAATCTGATGTCAAAATATCCAAACCTCACAAACCATTATGTTACTCTACCGAATATATCGGGCCTCTAGAGACCATTTTGAAAATGGAAAGGGGTTCTGACAATGATTGTATGACCTCATCTTTCTAGTAGTCTCATGATATCTAATACTAGATTCTCCAATTTTAAGTACCAAGTTGTTTTGGCATCAATGAGGGATTTACTAACATAATAAATAACTCTACATATGGCTCATTATCTTTTTCAGGACTGTAATAACAATACGATCATATACCAATAAATATAGATAGAGATTATCATCTGAGTTTGTGTGTGTTAACATTTTTTAGAAAAGCAAAAAGATTTTTAATTTTCTCAATGCTTTATCACATACTACGCCAAATTGAATCACGCGACCCCTTTAAGATTGTAGAAAATATGTAAAACTTGTCAGACTATTTGGGGATGAATCAATTTAGTATAACTAACATTTTTATGGTGATCTGAACCTCACTGATGTTTAACATCAACTTCATAGCTACCATATTGGAAAACTGTTTATGTTTTGTTTTTATTCCTCTCTCGATGACTAAGTAGCCCAATAATTTTCATGAACGAACTCAAAATATACACTTTTATTGATTCAGATTCAAGTTGATTGTCGAAAGAGTTCTAATTTTGTTTTTTAAAGATTGGCCAGGTGGTTTTTGTCTTCTTGATTTGTTACCATCATATTTTTATACATTCTTGAAAAATTATTATGACTTGATTAGGAAATCATTTGTTTACCAATTACTAATAATTTGCACATGTATTTTTTTGACCAAATAGTATTATCTTATAGCACTGCCTCAGTAGTTTTATCATGAATATTGTGGGTTTGTCATCGTCCGGATACCCTGCAATCTAATTGTACTTCGAGTGGCTTATTTCCCAAAGTGGAATCCACCAATTTTTTAATAAATGGTACCGGGAATGGCTCATTGAAACTTGGGTGGTGGTAATAAGTGAAGTCTATGCACATTAGCCATTTGCAATTTTTACTTTTGACCAAAATTTGCATACCATACATGGTAAAAACAACTTCCCCGATATGGTCGATTCAGCTTAACTAATTGACTTTGACTATGGTGACTTCAATTTTATAATGGGATAAAGGTTTTGGGGGTTTTACTTTATCATCGTAAATTTTTATTGATAAACAACTTTTGTCATTTTAGAAAAGTGGGTACACTTGTTACATCATGCGCAGATCAAGAGAAAATATTCAAATTCTTGAATAAAAAGTTAGTGAATCAGTTAAGGGGACCCATGAAATTCATGTATCATGCAGACTATATGTCCTACTTCAAGTGTTACTTCTTATATCGTTTTCTCGGACTCTACTATACGGGGGGCTTAGGATTATGTATTTTGTCTAAGGTTATTGTGGTATTTATTAGGAACAAGGAAGTTAGTGTAGCATTATCTTATTATACGTTAACTGTCGCAATTACTTTGATCATTCAATTGATTACATGTTGTAGTAACTGATGTATTATAAACACAATAACACGACTCTAGTTGAACAATGGGATTCAAAGATAACATTGTACGATGAAACATCAAACACTACCATAAATAGGTCTTACACCCTCTTTTTGAAATTCGTATATCCCAAGATGACACCCATCTTGAGTTCACCAAGTACCAGGGTCTCGACTTTAGTGAAACTAGTCAAAATTATTTTGAAATGAGCTAGTACTGTTATGCTTCATATATGATCATAATTCTTATTGAAGAGGATAATGGTTCAGCTTTATGTATCAATCATTATTTATCTGACTTTTTCCCTAGTGATATCGATGATGGCCTACTACCCTCCTCGAGTCGTCATTGTTAAAGATGCTAGAAGGGTTAGTATTTCTCTAATATAGAAACGTATAGATCTAGATCCAAGTATTCCTTACGAACTTCATAAATGGTTAAAGTTTCTACCACGTTAGTCGTCCCGCTTGGGATTCTACGTGTAAGGGTTATGCCATATGAGTTGATGGTTGGGTTACTGAAGTCACTCTAGATTAAGTAGGATGAGGAGTGGTTCGACCTTTTATAATCAATAAACTTACTATAATTTATGAGACTATGTATTTTATCTTTCAGTGAGTTACATTCCCTTGTGATAATTATTATCATTGTTATACTTGCATAATTTATTTGGATTTTTACGTTCTATGGAGGGTCCAAATTATTTATATATTTTTCTGATTAGGTCATAGATTGTTGATATACTCTCAGTGAGTTTAGAATATTATGTGTCGAAATCCCTAGTGGGTTTAAATTATGCACCTTAGAGGGTAGTCCATTATCGTTTTGATTGTTTTTACTTTAATAGAATGATGATTGCGATTGATTAGGAATGTGTTGAGTTGTTTAGATTAGAGCAACGAATATCGGTTTGGTTGGTACATAGGTTTGATGGTATGAAGGTTATGCATTAGGTTATGCCCGACATCCTCGTATGTATTATTTTTCCATACTAATTTTTCATATAGCCTAGCGTAAGAGTTTGGTGAAGGTAAAATCTTACATTTCATAATATCTTTGGCCAAGAGGACGGGAATTATGCCTTGTCTATGAGAGATACACGATACAAGATCATAGGAGTGTTCCAAGTTTTGATTTGTTTTAACAAACCTTTTTGTGTGGTCTCGTAGGGTCACATTGGGATCCTAACTACAATGTAAGATGTAATCCTCATTTTTTTAGATGACATTTCTCCTTATATGCTTATATTTCAACGATGTCAATAGCATTTCAAAGTTATAAATTGAGTTTGTCAGTAACTGACTGAATCATTTTAACGTGATGGATCAAAAGATCCTCTAAATAGTTCGGCAAATAAGCATATCATCACCGTTGAACCCTAACATCTTGTTTTGAAATTGCTCGATATGGTGTTTGTCGCATGCCCCACTGTAATTATGAATTTTTTATTAATTAAACTTGTGAGGTAGATTTCCAAAATATATTTATGGCATTAATGGGGATGCGATGGAATTATAACTTGTGTTTTGCACTCCCTTCCCCCAGCCATCCAAGGATTCATAGTTCGATATAACTAAGATTTATGAGCTGATCGGGTAGATATGTTGTTGGTAGTAACCATGAAATTGTGGATCTATTAGGGGAATCTCAAAGCTGAACGAAGGGATTGGCAGGGATTTTTGGATAACTTGACAGGCTTTTTTTCTGCTCTATTACTGGATCAACCCTCATTGATGCATCAATGGGGTGATAATTAATAAGAGTTCAACTATAAAAATGAGAATAGTAGTGCATGCATTGATAACATTTGTTCCTCTCTACCGATCGTTGTTTTTAAATCGATCCCTAGAGTGTTTGACCCTTATAACATCGTCCTTGTGTTGATAATATTTTTAGTTTTTTTACCAAGCGATCGGATGGAATACAATATCGTCTTAGAGGCAGTTGAAGCATCATCAACTTTATTGGATTCGTTCTAACAATATGAATGATAGATTTATGAATGTAGTTTTGTTATATTCTTTTCTCGACAACTGAACCAGTTGGTGATATTGTTTTCAAGGCATCCACCATATTTCTAATAGCAATGAGTTATTCCTTGTAGTTTTATTGCATATTTTTCATATATTTTCTCATTTTAAGAACTATATTTACTTTATCCTTAGCGGTATCAATGTCGAATTCAATGGTTGCATGATTTGATATGGTAGGACTTTAGGTTTACCTTATTTAAACATGGCAAACTATTATTTTGAAGATATTTTGAATCTTTTGGGAACCTTCATTCTATAGTCGGTATCAATGAAGATGTTAACATTTCTCTGGTAGGAATATACAAGCTGAAATATTAGGTTAAGAGAGATTAAAATTCTTTTTTTTTAAAGTTAAGCTCATATTTAAAGATTTTGACTATGTGGCCTTTGATCCTTATATCATGAAAAATATTATATATATATATATATATATATATATATATATATTATTCTTAAACTAAATGCTATGAATATTACATTAAACATATTTTTTCAATAATTTTTGGAGACAACATTGTTTTCCTAATTACAACTCATAATTAATTGACTCATATGTACTATTAATTAAATTTTACTTTGATTGATTAATATTCACGTGATTTACATATTTGGCTCTTATCAAAATCAAAATTATATATGCTTTTAAATAAATTTGATAAAAAAATATCCAAAGAAAGGTTTTATATCTTTATAAGAGAGGTAAGGGTTTTTAATAAGAGTATGTTGTGGTAATGTGTATGAAAACAACTAGAATTTATTTGACATATATCATGGATGATAAGGTAGCCCTAATGATGTATCATTTGAAGAAGATATGACAATTTTAATGCATGTAATAATGATACATATCATATATGAAGGTACACCACAAGATATGTCTTAAATTAAGTTTGATGAGTTGAGAAACACGTACGATAACGAGATACTCCTTGAAGAGTAAATGTCGATGTTGATGCATATACACGACGAGAGATGTCGTAAATGTAAGTATATGATGAGACATATCTTGAATTAATTTTGATGAGATGTGCATCATATGATGGACGAGATAACAAAAATATGACAATAATAAGAGAAGGAATATCACACCATTTAAGACTTATTAGAAGATTCTACATCTAATGAAAATATTACAAGATTTTACTAAATAGTTAGAGGATCGATTAATATTTATCAATTATGATTATTTCTTCATATATTTCATATGTCGATACATTAGGATCAATTATAGTATAAATATGAAGCTTTAACCTTTATTTGAAGAGTAGATAAAATTATAAGTGAGATAATTTATCAAATAGATCTATTTTATTTCCATACTTGATTTGTTTAGTGTTTAAAATAATTGACATTTAAAATTAATGAAATATTCTCTCATCAAGGTGCCCTAGTTTAAAAAATGAAAACATATGCTAACCAATGATGATGACACTAAATATTGGAAAATGATCCATTAAAAAAATCAGATGATGCATAATACCCCAACAATTTCATCCAATAAGAATCATCTTGTTTGGCCATGGAAATGTGGTAGATCTGAGACTATCTCAGTATCTACCAATAAGAGGAAAAGATAATGTTCCAATTTTATTAACATTTCATTTAGTAGAATTTCAAATGGAAGATTTAAAACAAGAACACCATATATATAGTATGTTTAAAATATAAAGGGAAGAAGAATTACGAGTTCAATTGAAAAAAAATTATAAGATGTTGCAATATTTAACGAAAACAATTGCTATTAAGGATAATATACATTAGGATGATGTGTCCGTTAATAATGATATGATTCGTAGAAAGTTTAATGCTTAAAAATGCAAGTTTAAGTTTATGAGTGACCCAAGTTGCATCGAATGAGAGATCTAAGAAACAAAAAAAGGAAATGGTAGATATAAATTGAAAATAAATAAAAGAAGAAAATGTTGTATATATATATATAAATAGACTTGTCAGAGGTTTAAGATTGTTTCCATACGCTTTAGCTTAATCTTCAATTTCACATAAGATTCTTGAAAAAGAGTTACTTAGAAATTTGATTATTTATCGAATAGATCAAGTTGACAAATTAAATGATGAAAAACATCATTTAGAATAGTTTTGTAATACTATGCTTGGATTCAATCTGGACAATATTCTTTCATTCATTTTTTATGGATTCGATATGCAATGTTTTAAATTGGGAAAGATAATACATAATGCCAAGTGTAAATTAGTAAGTTTCATGGGTCATTCCACTGACTGTAATGGAGAAATTGAATTACCAGTTATTGTTAATATGATCAAACAAGTAAGATAATCAAAAAATATTTATGGTTCTTAACATTCCGAGTTTGTATAATGCAATTATGACGTCTATGGATATAAGATGGGGCCTATTGGATCATATTATCACTAGAGTCTGATATACACAGTAGAAGATATTATTGGAATCATTTAGAATAATCAGAAATCAGCGAGTAAATGTTATTTTTGTATATGTTCATCCCAAAATGTTCTTTTGTATAAATTAAATAGTTTGTTAGGGGATCATTTACAGGTGCATATTGATCCTCTGACATATCATAAATAAATGGAGATTTTTGGCACCATGGAAGCACATCGGGTTATTAAACCATTAAATGACACAGTTGAGTTAAAGGTAGATGATGAACATATGTTAAAAGTATGAGCTTAGTTGGATGAGAAGTTTAAATAAAAAATGTGTAAATGTTTGAATATGAATTCTGATTCTTTTACATGGAGCAGTTTTTATGTCACATAAGTTAATAAATAAATTATTAGTCACGACCTTGCTATTAATATAAGACATAGGTCGGTAAAACAAAAATCAAACGTTTTTAATGGATAAAGTTGAAGTTATTCTAAAAAAGAGGTATACATAATTCTTAAAGTTTGACATATAAGGGAATCTAAGTATCCAACTTGGATAGCTAACTCGATTATGATTAAGAACAATCGGCAATGGAGGATGTATGCTGATTTTAATAATTTAAATCATGTATGCCCAAAATATTTTTTTTGTTACCTCAGATTGATAAGTTGGTTGATGCAAAAGCTGAGTATGAGTTATTCTCATTCATGGATGCTTACATGTGATATAATCATAAATATGAATCCAAATGATATTCATGGATGCTTGCAAAGATATAATCATAAAGATGAACCCAAATGAAGAATAAAGTATGTTATTTATAACAAAACGAGGTATGTATAACTATAAGGTTATGCCATTTGGTTTAAAGAATGCATGGGCCACTACCCATGTTTAGTCAATCATATTTTTCTACATATGTGTAAAATAGTATAAAATCATATACTAACGACATAATTGTTAAATATAACAACAATTCATTACATATGTCAGCATTATTTGAGACCTTCATTAGTTTTAGAAAGTATAGTTTGAAGTTAAATCTAGTAAAGTGTTATTTTGGAGTCCGAGCATGAAAAAATTTGGTATGTAGTGATTAAACGAGGTATCAAACCATATCATGGGAAATTGAAACCATTGATGGTTATAACTCAACATAAATCTATTAAAAAATTACAGCAATTGACGATGATGTTTAATGACTTTATCAAGGTTTATATCTAGAGCTTCATATAATGCACGTTTTGTTGATATTTCAAAAGGAGAGAAGAAGTTTTGTTGAGACTAAAAATGTGCCAAAGTTTATGATGGTCTTAAGGAATATTTAACAGCAATTGATATACTATATAAGAAGAAATAAAGAAAAACCACGATTTTATAGCTATTTATTTCTAGCTATATAATTAGTGTTGTTCATGTTCGTGAAGAATTCGGTTGATGTAGAGATGATTCTTATTTTTAAAATATTAGCCCTTAGTTTGGTAATGGTATCATAAAAAATGACTTTATTTTCAAAGACATACTATTGTCTTATGTATTTTTTTCCTGTTTAAGAAGTGTTTTACAAAAACAATATGTATTCGGTTGGTTAACACAATCGTCTGTTAGGCTTGACGATTATGAAATTAAGTTGAAACCACGTACAATAATTAAAGGTCAAACAAATGTATATTACTGAATTTCAATAAGGCACGTATTTAATAAAACTTTAATGCATTCTTACTTAAAAACTAGTATATATAAATTATATGTGTCGAAAAAAGAACCAATAAACTAAGGCAAAATCGTTAGGCTAAACACACATAATTATACTTATACAACATCATTTTATAAAGCATAGGTTCTCATACCATAACATCATTACTTAATAACGCAATATAGCAGCATGAGTGTGTCATAAAAACACAACATGGTTTCAAAGAACGTAATAAAGTACCTAAATCTTCAAGCCCATCACTTTGTGGGAGATTTATCTCCACCATGATACAAAAGAAATTAGCGGAGAAGAGTAATCTGAACCATAAATAAAAGCTTTCGTGCTAAAAGACTTGTATAATATTAAATAATGAAACATAAGGCACGTACATGCATCCAACATATAAATTTATAACACAAGTAAATACATGTGTCGTCAAAAATAATAATGGTTTATTTCTAGGGTCAATTCCATGTAAAAACTAAGTAATTTGTTCATGCATCAAAATTTAAAGTAATTACAAACAAATGAATATTAAAAAAAAACATGACAAATTGTTTCGGCCATAAAAATGCCATAATAGTTAATGAAGTATTGTCTTTGAAATAGTACTTTGGTTCTTCGATAAATACATTATAATAAAGATTTAAAAAATACTAATTTATGTGGCATAAAGATTAACCTTCTTTTTCTTAATTTGGACGATTGGATACATTGATGCACTACTTGTAATCTTCTTTGCAAATATCATTTCATCTTAAGTAGTAAGGAACGAATCATGCTTAACTTTATCTATTACAATATTATCTTTGATCTAATTTAAAACCTTTGAAATCTGAGGTTGATGGATCTCATCATCATGTGCTAACCTTCAGGAGACGAATACTTTCCCACGTGTCTAAAGGTAAATGAAACATAGTACCATCAGAATTTTCAATAAATGAAGATTCATTACTTCCATAATTGGACATTAGTTCAAAAACTTATAATAAAAATGCATACCCGAAAAAATTTAACATCTGAAGGTACTCTGTTTTCAGGAACAAACTCCCAAAACTACCCAAATATATATCTGGCATTATGGTCATGGATCAACGAAACCACTTTAAACTCTAATTACTTTTCATATTCAACTACAACATCATAAAAATCTTCTTAATCTCAATTAAGTGGAATTTATATTGAGACTTCAGTTTATTTACTTAAGTATCACGATCGGTTTTTTCTTCCTAGTGATTAAGCCTTGTATTTCCCTTTTAAAGGCTAAACGAGCATCATTTTGATATAACAGTTAACCATTTAACTATTTCACCTTTCTCTGATATTTAGCCAATTGTAGCTCACAACCTTTTAAACTTAAAACTTTAGCTTCAGATGCATCATTGGATGACTTATCAATAAATACTTAAGATAAGTAGCGACCTTAGATTTCATCTCGCTCTTTAGTTGAAACTTGTACTTTTTCTCAAATCTTAATTGGTTTATTGTTACAGGTTGATGCAATTTTCAGCTTTAAATTTTATAAATTAAAAAGGTAAAATATCTTTCACTACGTGATAATAATCATATTTTTATTAAATATCATAATCAATGCTTAATTCTACATGTTGAAGCACTAACAACATAATATGATATGTTGATTTCATTGGTGGACTTCTTGTTGCTCAATAAATCGAACGTCATCATTCATCAGTTAGTAGAAGCTTTGCCATGATAACTAGTATTTCTATTGACAAGAACATTGGCATGATCATTAATATTCATGTTGGCCATGATTCCCGGAGGAAATTTGTTAGAAGCTCTTGGATTTGAACTCTTAAAGAACTATATTCTTTTACAACGGTTGTAGAGGACTCGACCAAAAAGGGGGTGTTATTTCATTTTTCAAAGGTCTCACATTGGATACATCACGCACCTCATCAATCTTCATAACCCCATCAAAACTTGAAACATCAGCCTTCAAAGTATTCAATTAATATTGGGGGGCTTCACTTCTATTTTCTTATTATTCTTCAAAATAACATCAACATAACTGACATAATGCATTTGTTTTTTACCAACCGACATTGTTCGAAAGTTTAAACTTGCAATTTGTTCTTTATAAACCTCATGAATTATACATTAAAAGCCTATTTTAATGGTAGCTGATTTACATTGACGATAAAAACAACACATTTACCTTTGTTTTCGACCTTAATAGACTCATAACTTCCTTTAGATTCTCAAATCATAACCTCATTTACATGGATAACACGAGTATTATTTTATATAGAGGGAACTCTTCGTAGGTTCATCTCTTGGGCCACCACGCGCCAACCATTGATACATTTTCTATGTCATCTTTTACAACCTCAAACATCATCACATTTCACCAGGAGGTTTAACCTGTGAAAGTCTCATCCTCATGGGGGTTAATACCCATAAAAACTTCGTAAATAAATTCCTTATGGTATGACCTTTGCCACATATTGCCAATCTCACATAAAAATACAAGCTTCATTTTATCTATTGTATTACAATATTTTTATATACCATTATACTTTTCTAATAAAAAATAAATATCAATTAAGCTAATTCCACATTGCATGAGTACACAAATCTTATTGTAAAGGCGAAATAGAAAACTACTTACTCACTAATCTTTTAGTCATTATTGACAAACACAAAGTTCTTTTTCTAGGTCCTACATGATTTTATAGAATAAATAGCAAACTTGTAGTAATAATGTAAGGAGAAGTAATAGTAAAAGCTGCATTTGAATCCCCCATTAGGGCCACACCTAAATCTTTTGCATTAAGATTGGATAATTGGCAAAATTAGAGGCCATTATACTAAAAATTAGCAATCTTCATCCATTAATCGATAAATGAGTATGACACATTTTGAATAACTGAAAAAAGTCTACAAATAGTGGATGAAGTGATAGTCGAACCCTTGCATTCAGCACAAAGTAAAAAATGGTCTCATAGGCTATGCAATCAGAATATGTTTCACAATTTCTTGTTAATTGAATTACCGTTAGCTTAAAAAAATCATTTTCTCCCGTAAGATAAACAAATAATCTTCAAAAAAATAAGAATAATACGCATACAAAGTTTTACTTATTACCTCATCATTCATGTTGATAAAATGTATTTTCCGTTTGGTTTTTCCAAGAGCACCAGAGTCTAGTATAGGATCAGACATCTGAACAATAACATACAGAGAATCTATAACTCATGAGGAAGATGATGGTGTTACAACAACAATAAAAATCACATCAAGAGATTTAGATTTGTCAATATACGACCTACAATTTAAACCCACATTGTTAGAGCTAAAAATTTAAAATATTTTTTTTAAGCCATTGATGAAATTGAAGTTGGAAAAAAATGAGCATACTTGGCAAGCCTATCGATCACAAGAGAACATCGTAAGCAGTAACTTTATAAAGTAATACATGTTCACGATATGAGCGTGTTAGCCGCCACTAAAACCTAACATTCCTCTTTTTCTCCACGTGCAATCATTATATTTTTGAATTATTCATCCTCCAAATATATATTCTTTGCTTCTAATGACCCTGAAACCTATCCAAATGCATTTGTTAGGTTTGGCATGATATATAATAACATGTACGACCCTCTTATGTTTTTAATTTGATTTTTTTTAAATAACAATAGAAAAATTTATCATCCAAAAAGTAATATGGGTTGGCTACTAACATAAATAAAATCAATAAAAATATATTTTCACTTTGGAAAAAGTATATCATTTACTATATTATCCAACTACTTACTCTTGTACTAATTTTATATTCGACAATATATAACGTTGTATCCTCAAGGGAGGTTTTGGCCGACAGAGGGATTTATAAGAAACATAAACTAAAAGAAAGTTAAGAACCAAAATCCTTGGTGCTCTCACAATTTGGTTAGATGAAAGGCAGCGGTAACAACACTTGAATATCAGTTCCAACCTAAAGCTCGTAGAGAATGACCATAAGATCCAAAAGGTTAGAAAAAGTTAAAAAATATGACTATCAAATTACAGAGAACCATTACAATTATGTCATACACATCAAGTAACCATAAAAGCAGAGGTTCAGTTGTTTGACAAAACCATAAACCAAACTTTTATTGGTTCGTTGAAGGAATGGAAGTACCTAACCTACTAAGGTGGATCATGATATCTCAACTTAAAGTATCAACTCGCCTGTAAGGGATTGATATATTTAGAATTACATTTTTCTCTTGCTTTGTTCGCAGGGACTAAAAGGTTATTGATAAGATAAAAATATATAAAAATTAGTCAAACCTTAATTATTAAAAGGTAAGGTTAATAAAGATCACATGCTCATATTATTATATACTAATTCATATAGATTAAAAATATCAAAAAATATTTCATTCTAAATGTGAAGAAAAAATAAACTAAACTTATATATATTAATAATTATTTAACAATAATATATAAGATATACATTTTTTTACTTGGATCCATATATTTTTACTTGGATCAATGAAATATTTTCAGCTTATAAATAAGAACTCCAAACAATGAATAAAAAATCATCATATTTAAAATGTTTATTTTTTTCAATTATTCTCACTAACTCTCATAACTTATTTAAGTTCACATAAATTGTGTTATAATATACTTATTTGAATCCCTCGAATAGTATATATCTTAATAAAATAATCAATTTTATGAATATGTATCGATTTACTACTAGGAAAATGAGAATAGAACTTACTTAATAAGTTTAACATTCTAGCATTAATGTGTTGTATAAACGATTTTTGTTGATCTAGTCCGTTATATTCCCGGGTGATTTTGGTTCCACTATATTGATATTATATTTATTTACTATAAAAGAGAAGATAATAAAATAAAATAACAAAAACATATTAATGGTTTTGTTTAAACTAAAAGTGCGGCATAATTTTAGGTTACGATAAGTGAATAAATATTTATTCGCATATATCTTTATATAGAATTATAATTAAGTTTATACTTTACCATAATTACTTTTATACCATTTAATCCATATTATGGCCACGAACCATAACCTAACTAAATATTTTATTCAATTTAGTGCATACACAATTTATTTAGTTTTAAGTTTTAATATTTAGGCTCAATTTTTCTTCACACAGTCAAAATTTGACTTGACATCTACATAATTACCTATGTAATGAATTTTCATCTATCTTTCCAATTCCCAATTACTTTAATTAAGAGAATACTTACTAATTGGACTATATACTAACAATTAGTTAAATACATCATTAATAATTTACCATCCTTAATTTCCAAAAACCTTCCACTTTGATCCTCATATGCTACCAAATAATGTAATTAATTAATGAAATTCCTAAAATCTATAGATGAAGTAAACAATCATGTACATGACAATGAACAATAAATGACTAAAATAATGAACAATAAATGACTAAAATATTTTTCTCTTTATATGGGATGTTGGACTAAATAGTAATCACATTATCATCATGTCAATTATATAAATCAATTATAGTGTGTAGTATAAGAATAATATGAAATATAACTGCACATATGTATTCTTAACTAGTCTTACTTAAGTGGAGATATACTTAATGAATTAGAGAATTCGAAGAACTTAATTGAGCAATATATTACAATAAACTACCGTGTATACAACGAAATAGCGAATATATTTAGATCATATTATAAAACTTACACTGAAACCAACATTCTTCTAAATCAACAATACTATCCTAATGGTTTGTTCCTATAAAACTAAAGGTAATAATACTTTAGTAAGATGATATGCTGCCATAAATTTTGTACTAGTGTGTTTTATACTAATTTAAGGACTTTGAACTCTCTCTTTAATATATACGTGAAGTTAATAATATTTAAGTGCGTAAATAGTTTTCTTAAGTTTGCGTACCATTGAGTTTGAATCACCAATTATAAAGCTCTCAGGTTGCACCATATATCACGTTTTCTCAATGTCACTATTATTAAATAGTCTTAACATCCATTTGATAAAATTTTATGCTAAAGTGTGCAACTAGTGTCAAATTTTTTACGAATGAATCCTTCATCAAACTGTAGAGAACATATATTTAAATTAATCTTTTTATGTTTTGTATAACATCTTGTCACAAGATATTTTATATCTCTCCACATTATCCTTCTAATCCTGTTTGGTTTGATAAATTCACATATGACCAATTGAATTCTTTCATTCATGTAATGGGATAAACTCCCAAATTAAGCTATCTTATGTTGACTTATGATTTTCCTTTATAATGTTGGACCATAAATGATAATGGTAAAATTTTATGACTAATGGGATAAACTCCCACATTACGCTATCTTATTTTATATCTCTCCACATTATCCTTCTAATGCTTTTTGTGTGGAAAGTATATTGAGATTGTATGCAATACATTTGATGACCTCTAACCGTAGTGATAATGGTAAAAATTTATGACTAATCATACTTCTCACAATATTCTGATGCATAAAGTTTAATCTTTCGTATACATCTTTCATGTTAGACAAACCCAAAATTATATTCCGAGAAACTAGACCATATTTTAGGTACTTTACAAATGATCCATGATATTGTTCATCCAAATCATCATATATGTCATAATAATCACTACCACGGTTAGATCTAACTTACTTAATATTCTTACCAAGATGTCTAAATTTGGTATTAAAAGCTATGAAATTGTCTTAGACTTATGATATCTCATGATTAAAGTATGGATAAAATACTTTTATCCATTCCATAATGCCTTTGGCAACGGTCTACATTCATCAATATGTATCAACTCCAAGACTTTTATCGCTCTGTATGCATCGAACCTTATTATTGGGGTATGTTTTCCTTTGATATAATTTATGCAAGCACCAAAGTCTAAATAATTAAGTAAACTTATAAAAAATTTAATAACAAAATTATCTACCATATTTTCTTAGAGATATTACCTAAGTGTATGTGTCAAATATTTCTTAGATTTTATCTTTACAATTTAGTTTGTCGGATACATGTATGTTCATTGCTTCTTTAGATGCTTAATGATATTTAATAAATAAAAGTTATCATTTATTATTAAATTTTTAGTACCGTTTACATCATCATGTAAATAAATAGTCCTTTGATTATTTCCATGAAAACTTGAATCTCCAAATGTGTCTTTTATAGGAAAATGATCAAATTCTTATTGATATTTTTCAAATACAGTAAATGTTCACTAGAAAGAAAAAACTTAGAAATCACAAATAAAATAAACCAAACATGAATCTCTTTATGGATGTATCTTTCATAATCATTGAGGCTCTGGCTCCTTATCGAATCATTCATTGAAAAAACAACATGGGTGGTCGCTATCATATCAACCCACAATGTGTTTTTTGTAACTAAAACTATATTGATATATATACCAGTGTTTTAAGATTATTGTTAGCTTTTATATAAGCTTGGTAATTTTCACACTCATTTTTTAGATTTCTTATTATTTTATAAAATAAGTATTAACATGCAACATGTGATTGATTAGGTTTATCTTCTCATGAACCATAAGCGTTATCAAATACACTATCATCCTCTATCTTCTATGATTTCCATATTGGAAACTCACCATATTCAACTTAAAACCTTTTGTTTTAGCGACTCCTTATTATAAGTAGCATGAAAAATTAGTTTATTAACTATCAATTTCTCACACTAAGGAAAAACCAAAACGCAACCCCATTATAACTTTATTATGATTGTGAATTTTAAGTGTCTTTAACTTTGAGGCAATAATTGACATTTACCTTATTGTTATTTTTCCATTAAACCTTGATATGGAGAGTTATAACAACAACAACATCTTAATCTTCACCTTATTAAACTTGGTTAAACTTTTCTCATCTGCTTTGAGATACTCAATTGCATGGGTAATCTCAATCGAGACAATCCTATGGAATACCAAATATATTCAATGTTTTATGATTTCCAAGCACAACCTATTTGACTCATCACATGTCTCAATTTTATTATTCTTATTATGAGAACTATCTTAAGTGGGAGAAGTATACTACATAATCCTTCAAGATAAGTCAAACTTATAATAGTTCGAATAAAATTCCATGACCTATTTTCATTGAAAAAATACCTAACTTATCAAACATATGAAGTCTATTTCCTAACGGGTAAAATGTATTTACTTGCATTTTGTACAATCTTATACATAACAAACATCACATAAATCACGCATTTATTTGACATATAGTCCTTAGAAAACAATGTTTAAACATGTCATATATATGAAACATAACATACGCTAATAAAATACACTCGGGGAAACATATTAACATGTATTTTTTTAGTTTGAGAAAATCACAATTAATTCTATTTTAATATCACCAACAACTTTCCATTGGACCGATATATTAGTTTCACGGATCACCTACCGTAGTCATGACAACCTTGATCATGCAATTTCACTTATAATTTACACCCCCCTAATAAACCACATAAAAACACATATCCAAATATATTGTATGGTCACATGTCCAAAGTAAGACCTTACAAAGCACCCACATAGGTGCACGCCTATAATGATGTATTTTTCGATACATCAGTATGAATTTTCCATATCAAGCAAGGCCATTTCCGCTGCAAAGCAGTCAATTGGCACGACAATAACATATATTATTGCATCGAACTTGTATTGTCATGAAAGTTTTACTCGATTTAGGGTTTATTAGCTCTAAAATAGCTATTTTAGATTAAAAAAGAACCCATAAATTGAGTGAAAACCCTAATTTTAAAACTATAATTAAAAATTACATAACAAAACATGAAACCATAAACATGTTTTCTATAAACAAATCAATCATTACATGCTTTAAATCCTAAATCGGTATCTTAACCAACTTAAACATGAAACAGTTTATAATGGTGTGGATTATTTGCTGAAATTTAAAACAATATACTAATAAATTGATTATGCATATAATCGAATCTAATAAATTTTTAAGGACCCGGATCTAATAAATTCTACGAATATGTATTGATTTATTACTAGAAAAGTGGAAATAGAGCTTACTTGATAAATTTTACATTATAGCAGTGATGTATTGTAGCAATGAACTTTGTTCTTTCAGTTATCTTCACTTTCTTGGTTCTTTTGATTCAACTTATTGTTAGTATATTGTTTAATGTAAAAAAATAAAAGAAAATAATAAGACAAAATATAATAATATTTTTGTTTACAAAAAAATCTAGCAAACTTTTAGGTCACAATGAGTGAAGAAATATTCATTCGTATGTCTCTTTGTATAAAAGTGCAATTAGGTTTACAAGTAATCCTAATTACACTCACACTAATTAATCCGCACTATAGTCAATAACTACAATAATACTTAATACTTTATTCGATTTATTCTCTAAATTTTTTGTTAAGTCCTAAGTATTACATTTGAGCTCAATATTTTACATGGCTAAATTTGACATGGTAGCCACGCAACTACCTCCATAGTGGGTTTTCATTTATCGGTATAATTTTTAATTATTATAATTAATTGGTTACTTATTAATTAGATTGTGATAGATAAAATCCTTATAGAGGGAGCTTATGCTTTTGAATAATCAACAATATATAAGCCCTAACAACAGCTAGAATTCAGAAATCGTTAGCCGAAGCCAAACCACTTGACCTAAAAACCATTCGGTGAAAGTATTGAATATGTAATAAGAACATACAGAGTCATATAAATTTGACTCGTACTCAAAGATTAAATACAAACCCTTAAAAATAAAGAAAGAACAAGAATATAAACATAAGTACACGCACACAAAACAGATTTAATATGGTTCGTATTGTGAAGAAATCTTACATCAACGAACAACATATACTCAATTTTATACGAGGTTACAAGAAGAATCTCAAACATTAAACACTCAACCACTCGTATTTATTATAAAACTCACTCATCTTACAAAGAAATTAGAGACCTCGGAATGTTTATTCAAGCGTTTATCTTCTATCTCAACTATAGTCGAAAGATTATTGCTTTATCTATTAAATTTTATACGTATTTATCTTATTATGTAATATAACAACAACCTTAATACAAATATCTCATTATTTATAGAGGATCAATGATGTGCACAAACCTCTCTATCTCATTTTAGTGCATGACAACCGATTCCCTCATTTGGCCAGAATGACTAACACATAAGACAAACGTTGTCGCTAACATATGTATGATGTATGCTTGCCTAGGGTACTTATACCTTATATACCTTATAACAAGCCTTAGTCTAATGTCTCTTAAATTAATGTCTGAGATAAAATATCAATCGAAACCTTTAGTGATCAAGGTTCATCTAGAAGCTTTTTGGTATCTTTAGAAGCCCTTCGGAAACCATAATTTTCCCTTTGGTACCGTATATGATCGCCATGCTCATTCAGAATTTGATAGTGGCATTACTTTTTTATCTTCAACAAAGATTTACCTTTAGTTAGAATAAGCTTCTTTGCACCTGAGTCTCGACACTAACATGTGCCTGAAAGATTCAAATAGTTTATGATTTTACGTGTCTTGGGGTGTCCATCATCAGCCACATGTAGCCTTTAGTAATACTTTTATTCTCGAGTTACTTTAAATCAATACCTAACAATTCTCTACCTAGGCTTATAGTAACTTCAACATCTATTGTACTTGATGTTCTACTCTTTAGAGACCAGTTCACCCGTATCCTAGACTTGTATAAGTCTCATGCAGTTTGTGAACTTTAAAACCGATAATACCTTGACTAAAGCATCGAAAGGATTTTCATTGCTACCAATGTTAAACACTTTCACTTACTATATATCCATCACGTCTGGGGTGAAGTGCAAATTGATATATATTGCTCATAAAACTTTAGATTATTCATTAAATGAAGAACATTAGTATTGTCACTAAGCAGTTTCACCTCTTACTCTATACCAATGATCTCATTGTACATCTTCAACCAAATAAATTCATTCAAGATTTTTATATCCATCATATATTTGACTTTTGTAGATGACAATGCAACAATATTTTGTATGCAAGACTTCCAAGTAACCACTCCTTTAAGCATATTAAACATATAACCCAAAGTAGACTCCCACGTGCAAACGCGTAATGCATAATCAGAGTCCACACATCCTCTAAACACTATATCACTCGCATCATTACGATTTTAACACAATTCAACTTCGATCGAACCCTTTAAGTATATCATGAGCCAGTTGAATACATATCAACATCACTTCCCTGAATTCTACGTGAATCTGCTTAAAACACTTACGACATAGGAAATATCAGGTCTCATACGAATTATAACATACATAAATGGTACCAACAAAATTGCCATAAAATATCTCTAGTGTATACTTTTTATTTGTTTCTTTGGCTGGTGCTTGATTGGCACTAAGTTTGAAATATGCACCAATAATATTTCTAACCTCTTTGGCTCCAAACATGTCGAACTTTCGAATGACTTTATATATGTATTCTTGTTGAAATAATAATATATATAACTTGTTCCTCTCGGTCTCAATACCAAGTATCTTCTTAGATTATATGATATCATTTATCTCTAACTCTGATTTCAGTTGAGTATTCATTGTTTCAACAATCTTCCTATCTCTTTGAGCTATACGGATATCATCCACACATAATAACAATAGGATTTTCCTTTTAATGTGTGTTTTCCCATTCGAATAAACATACAAAATAACTTCAGATATACTTAATTGATCTCATAACATAATTAAATTTTCTATTCCACCACCTTAACGGTTGTTTCACACCATAAAAAGGTGCCTTTAGCAAACATACATCATATTCTTTTCATTCTTAAAACTCTTCCGACTGACACATGTAAATTGTATATTACAATTCACCATGTAAAAAGAAAGTAATAAGATCTATTTGATATAACTCTAGATCAAATATAACAACATTTGGTATTATAACCCTTATGTAGGTTTGTTTCAGAACCCACAAGAATGTTTCACTGAACTCAACATCCTATTTTTATGTGAAGATTTTAGTCACAACCTGAATTCTTTGTCTTCTTTTGAAACAATTGCGCATATAGATAAATAATAATGAAACATCAACCTTCATATGATCTAATAAACTTGATATCATTCTCTCGTTTTTTATATTACTAATATTCTTTGCTAATATATTAATTTTGTATTTCTTTTATTTATAATATTTTTTTCTTACAATCTAACACAATTTATAGTTTTATTTTATAAAATGAGTTATATATTAGTTGATATTTTATAGCAACTTAAGCATCCAAAAAGATCTGATTGGAAACGAATTAAATACCTATACTGAACCGATCCAATGAGAACGGAACATAACCAAACTTTATTCGATTCTTAAATAGATACCAGTTTTGAAGAGTCGAAAGAACCGAAAAAAACTCAAACCCGAACGAAACCGAAAAATCAAATACTCGTGCTTAGTTTAAAATTTCTTTAATATTTTCATGGTATGACTCTCCATCAAAGTATTCAATTATTCAAAACATCAAATATATCATACTTGGTCTTAAAAATATATTCATATTTTGCTATTTTAATCCAAAATTAGGATTAAATTATTTATTTAATTTTAAATTCAAAAAATAATTAAAAATATATCTAACGATACTTTTTATCTATATGTAATAAACTTTTTTAATCAATTTTTTTTAAATTTGAGAGACATTTAAGCCAGCTCAAGGAAATTTATTAATTAGAAAACAGGGCCCATTTAAAGCCTTAAGTGACACATCTAAGTTTATTTGAGCGCCAATAAGAATGCACCAAATGAATTA
The DNA here is from genome assembly GCA_036936605.1 of Limnanthes douglasii subsp. nivea. Lineage (NCBI taxonomy): Eukaryota > Viridiplantae > Streptophyta > Magnoliopsida > Brassicales > Limnanthaceae > Limnanthes > Limnanthes douglasii. Next base: position 231,017,127 of record JAUPFV010000001.1, read on the forward strand.
AAATTACATGGATCACTCAAATTAATTTGAAGAAAAAAGCGAGGCTGAATTTGAAAAGGTTCAGAGAACTTGGAGATAATAGACCTCTTAAGAGAGAGAGAGAGAGAGAGAAGAATATTGTGAATAAGCTTGAGAACTGGGTATAGAGTTGCATCCAAGATCGAGCTTTATCGTTTCCAAAAATTCTGATAAAAAAACTTAATTACTTAAGATCTTGATGGAGCTAGCAGTAGATGTGGAACAAATTTAGAACAATGATGACCTACAAGATGATTAACTTATTAGGTATATAGTACTTATTTGAGTAGTTAACAGATAGAGTAATTGATAGATGACAAAAGTAGGAGATCATTGAATTGGGGTTCATAAAACTCTCTGATAAAGCTAGTCTTTAAATTATCAAGTAGAACAATATCTCTGAGCTGATTAAAGATTTGATATGCTATTAGATCAATCTTATATATGCATTTGTTGGTCCATTTTGCTAGTTAGTCGGTATTAGAGTTTTGTTATTTGTTGATGTAGGAGATGGTCATCTTTGGAGTGATTAGCTTCATGTAGCATTGTAGAACAGAAGTTAGAAACCATGGGGATTTGTTAGTAGAAATCACTGTTAAGAGTAATTTTGAATACGTCTTTATCTCAAACTCAATACTTTTTATTTTGTTGCATAAGATAAGACCATCGAGTCGTATAGAATCTCTGTTATGACAGGACTTTGCTTTCCATATATTCTTCCTATAACAGTTTTGATTTCACCCTTGTAATCCCTGATAAGAACACTGCCTGAAGCTTCACCATAGTGCAAACATGAAATATATGCGTTAAGTTTTATACTATAAGCATATGAGGGAGACCGGTGTATTGCCATCAACTTTCTTGCCCGATTAAGATGATTAAAGCATTCGAATTCATAGGTCATAGTACAGTCATTTGTCCAAAAGTTCCTTTTGAGGAGGTTAGCCATGTCTAGCTTGAGAATTACATGCTTAATATGATTGATGACAGTTTTATGAGAAACCTCTTGAAGGTTAAATTTTTTGTTGTTTATATGATGCCAAAAAGTCTAGCAGATAACAAAGGGCATAATGTTTCTGATGTGGACTTTGTTGGAAGCATATCATAACCATAACCAGATAACGTGAGAGAGTGACATATGTTTGCCAATGATTACTTTAAACATGCTGCTGAAACGAATCCATACAGACCATGCTAAATTGCATATAACAAATGAGTGTTGAGTTGTTTTTATTTTTCTATAGTGTTGACACTTGGAAACTAATGTGATATTTTTGCTTTGTAGAACGGAATCAATAAATTCTCAATTATGGAGAAGTCTCCATAAAAATAAAGAGAAGTTTTTAAGGGTGACTTTGTTCCATAAGCTTGAGTATAATAACGATGTAGTTCATTTGACTTATAGAGTATTCCAAGTCTCCTTAAAACTGAAGTATCCCGAAACATTAGTGGTCCATTGAATCTTGTTTATGAGATGATGATTGGTAGATAATTTAAAGATTCTATTGATATCGGTTGAGGTAACAAAAGATAGTAGTCTGTCCAAGTTTCATCCGTTGTTGGTCCAGAAACTATTGACTTTAGTTTGGATGTACCAAGAAGTATTATTGGTGTTAGTAAGATCAGTTAGAGGCTTGGTATGACACCAACGATAAAGCCATAAGTCACATTTGCCTTGATTTAGAAACTAGAAGATGAGTCCATCAATAATGTTTCTTATATTATGAAGCCTTTTCCATATTTGTGATCTTTTATAAGTTAGTTGCACTTGCATATGATGAGTTGTAGAGCTGTAGATGTTATGCATGGCATTAGACCATAAACTTGAGTTTTCTCTGAAATCCTCCAAAGTTTGCACGAATAAGTAAGCTTGATATCTTCAATTTTTCTGATGTTTAATCCTCATTCTTTGTAAGAAAGGCAAAACTTGTTCCAGCTTGCCCACTATACGACTCTATGATTATTTGATGTGCCCCACACATATTTGCTGCAGATGACTTCGATTATTTTGATAATAGATCCAAAAAGAAGAGTGTGTTGTAGGTGATAGTTGGGAATGGCTAGCAGAACAGATTGGATAAGAGTAAGCCTTCCACCAAATGATAACAATGTATATCCCATTCTTGAGCTTTCTTCCTTAGCTTTGTGATAAGATCTTCATAATGGATAACAGTAGTTCTGTTATGGATAATGTCTCCCAAATAGGTCATAGGAAAACTACCTTTTTTCGCTAGTGATTAGATGAATATAATTTGATCTATTTGTCGGAGATGTATAAAAAAAATGTAGATTGATTTCTATTTGTTGATTAATATACTAGTTTGTTTCCGAAATTTGATTAGGAATTTGTTAAGAACATAGACACTGGATTTTAAACCAGAAATAATAATAGTCTCGTCAGCAAAGGATATGCAAGGTATAATATCATTGTTAGAAATTTTCTATCTTAAGCTGATTATTAAATAATTGTTTGAGACCTCTTATCAGAAATTCTTGGGCTAAGGGGAGAAGGAATCCCTTGTCTAATGTTATTATTTGATTTAAAAAATTCTTTAGCTTATTCATTTAGAATAATTGAGAATCTGATATGGTTGATGGATTTCATAATCAGATCGATGAACAGGCAAGTAAATCCCTCAGTCTGAACGCCAGAAGGTAAACCACACAAGGTGACAGGCTCAGCCGAGAAAGCGTATGTAGAGGGACTCGAACTCATGACCTTTTGGTTATAAGAATGCCATACTCAACCAACTCGGCTACCCCCTTGGGAGCTTTTTTTTGTTTTTTTATTATTTTGTTTGCCACAGCATCAATAGTAATAATACAAATTAATAAAAACGCAACCTTTATTTAAGCTATTAAAATGACAAAACAATCTTATTATATAAAATTTAACTTAATCGGATACGATTTTTTCTTAATAATAAAAAACAAGCATTTATATCATGTATAATATTTTAATATCAGTTTTAAATACGACGGTAGTTTCTTAATAAATTTGAAACTCCTTACGGTGTATTTTATTTAAAATACTTCTAAAAATCAACTCACACTTATATAAAACCCTTGCATCTTCATAATCACCCAAACTTCCCTTTTCGTATCTTAATTATAATTCACAATAAATTAATTTTCAGTATTATATCTTAGTTTTTTTGGTAAAACAATTATTATATCTTAGTTGTTTGGTTAGAAATTAAAATAATAATAATATAGTCAATAACCATAATAATACTTAATACTTTATTCAATTTATTCTTTATTTTTTTTTTTACTCCTAAGTATTGCATTTGAGCTCAATCTTTTACATGACTAAATTTGACATGGTAGTCGCACAACTATCTCCATAATGGGTTTTCATTTGTCGGTCTAATTTTTAATTAGTATCATTAATTGGTTACTTATTAATTAGATTATGCTAGATAAAATCCTTATATAGGGAACTTATGCTATTGAATAATCAACAATCTATAAGCCCCAACAGCAGCTAGCCTTCAGAAATTGTTAGCCGAAGCCCAACCACTTGACCTAAAAACCGTTTCGTGAAAGTATTGAATATGTAATAAGAACATACAGAGTCATATAAATTTGACTCATACTCAAAGCTTAAATATTAACCCTTAAAAATAAAGAAAGAACAAGAATATAAACATAAGTACACACACAAAAAACATATTTAATATGGTTCATACTATGAAGAAATCTTACATCAACGAACAACATATACTCTATTTTATACGAGGTTACAAGAAGACTCTCAAACATTAAACACTCAACCACTCGTATTTATTACAAAACTGACTCATCTTATAAAGAAACTAGAGATCTCAGAATGTTTATTCAAGCGTTTATCTTCTATCTCAACTATAGTCGAAAACTTTTTGCTTTATCTATTAAATTTTACACGCACTTCTCTCATTATCTAATATAACAAAACCTTAATACAAATATCTCATTATTTATAGAGAATCAATGATGTGCACAAACCTCTCTATCTCATTTTAGTGCATGACAACCGATTACCTCATATGGCCAGAATGACCAACACATAAGATAAACGTTGTCGCTAACATATGTACGATGTATGCTTGCCTAGGGTACTTATACCTTATCTACCTTATAACAAGTCTTAGTATAATGTCTCTTAAATTACGTCTGAGATTAAACATCAATCGAAACCTTTAGCGATCAAGGTTCATCTAGAAGCTTTTTGGTATATTTAGAAGCCCTTCGGAAACCTTAATTTCCCCTTCGGCACCGTAGATGATCGCTATGCTCCTTAGACTTTGATAGTTGTATTACTTTTTTGTCTTCAACAAAGATTTACCTTTAGTTAGAATAAGATTTTTTGCACCTGAGTCTCGACCCTAACATATGCCTGAGAGATTCAAACAGTTCATGCTTTTACGTGTCTTGGGGTGTCCATCCTCAACGACATATAGCCTTTAGTAATACTTTTATTCTCGAGTTACTTTAAATCAATACCTAACAATTATCCACCTAGGCTTATGGTAACTCCAACATCTGTTGTACTTGATGTTCTACTCTTAAGAGACCAGTTCACCCGTATCCTAGATTTGCATAACTCTCACGCAGCTCGTGAACTTTAAAACCGATAATACCTTGACTATAGCATCCAAAGGATTTTCATTGCTATCGATGTTAAACACTTTCACTTACTCTATCTCCATCATGTCTTGGGTGAAGTGGAACTTGATATATACATGCTTAGTTTGCTCATAAAACTTTAGATTCTTCATTAAATGAAGAATATTAGTATTATTACTAAACAGTTTCACCTCTTACTCTATACCAATGATCTCATTGTACATCTTCAGCCAAATAAATTCATTCATGATTTTTATATCCATCATATATTTGAATTTTGTAGATGACAATGCAACGATCTTTTGTATGCAAGACTTCCAAGTAACCACGACTTTAAGCATATTAAACATATGACCCAAAGTATACTCCCTCGTGCAAACGCATAATGCACAATCAGAGTCCACACATCCTCTAAATAATATAACAGTCGTATTATTACGATTTTAACACAACCCAACTTCGATCGAACCCTTTAAGTATATCATGAGCCAGTTGAATGCATATCAATATCATTTCCCTGAATTATACATGAATCTGCTTAAAACACTTACGACATAAGAAATATCAGGTCTCATACAAATCATAACATACATAAATGGTACCAGCAAAATTTCCATAAAATATCTTTAGTGTATACTTTTTACTTGTTTCTTTGACTGGTGCTTGAGTGAGACTAAGTTTGTAATATGCACCAATAATATTTCTAACCTCTTTGGCTCCAAATATGTCGAACTTTCGAATGACTTTATGTATGTATTCTTGTTGAGATACGAATATATATCCCTTTGACTTGTTCCTCTCGGTCTCAATACCAAGTATCCTCTTAGCTTCTCTGACATCCTTTATCTCAAATTCTCATTTTAGTTGAGTATACATTGTTTCAACTATCTTCCTATCTCTTTGAGCTATAATGATATCATCCACACATAATAACAATATGATTTTTCTTTTAATGTGTGTTTCCACATTCAAATAAACATACAAAATAGCTTCAAATATACTTAATTGATCTCATAACATAATTAATTTTTCTATTCCACTACCTTAATAGTTGTTTCATACCATAAAGAGGTACCTTTAGCAAACATATATTGTATTCTTTTCATTCTTAAAACCCTTTCGACTGACACAAGTAAATTGTATATTACAATTCACCATGTAAGAATGAAATAATAAGATCCATTTGATATACCTCTAGATCAAATCTAACAATATTTGGTATCATAACCCTTATGTAGGTCTGTTCCAGAACACAGAAGAATATTTCACTGATCTCAACATCCTATTTTTATGTAAAGATTTTTAGCCACAACCTGAATTTCTTATCTTCTTTTGAAATAATTGCGCGTATAAACAAATAATAATAAAACATCAACCTTGATATGATCTAATAAACTTGATATCATTCTCTCGTTTTTATATTACTAACATTATTTGCTAATATATTAATTTTTTATTTATTTTATTTATAATATTTTGTTTCATACAAACTAACACAATTTATAGTTTTGTTTTGTAAAATGAGTTCTATATCGGTTGATTTTTTTATAGCAACTTAAGCATCCAAAAAGATCTGATTGTAAACAAATTAAATACCTACACTGAACCGATCCAATGAGAACGGAACAGAACCAAACTTTATTCGGTTCTTAAATAGATACCAGTTTTGAAGAACCGAACGAACCGAAAAAAATTCAGACCCGAACGAAACCGAAAAATCAAATACTCGTGCTTAGTTTGAAATTTCTTTAATATTTTCATGGTATGACTCTCCATCAAAGTCTTCAATTATTCAAAACATCAAATATATCATACTTGGTCTTGAAAAATATATCCATATTTTACTACTTTAATTCAAAATTAGGAATATATTATTTATTTAATTTTAAATTCAAAAAATAATTAAAAATACATCTAACGATACTTTTTATCTATATGTAATAAACTTTTTTTAATCAATTCTTTTTAATTTGAGAGACATTTAAGTCATCTCAAGGAAATTTATTAATTAGAAGACAAGGCCCATTTAGAGCCTTAAATGATACATCTAAGTTGATTTGAGCGCCAATGAGAATGCACCAAAGGAATTAAAATTACATGGATCACTCAAATTAATTTGAAGATAAAAAGTGAGGCTATATTTGAATAGGTTTAGAGAACTTGGAGATGATAGACCTCTTAAAAGAGAGAGAAGACTGTTGTGAATAAGCTTGAGAATTGGGTATAGAGTTGCATCCAAGATCAAGCTTTATCGTTTCCAAAATTTTTGATAGAAAAATTTAAGTGCTTAAGATATTGATAGAGCTAACAATAGATATAGAATAAATTTGGAACAATGATACCCTGCAATAAGATTAAATTTTTAGGTATGTAGTGCTTATTTCAGTAGTTAACAGATAGAGTAATTGATAGATGACGAAAGTAGGAGATCATTGAATTATGGCTCATAAAACTCTCTGAGAAAGCTAGTCTTTAAATTATCAAGTAGGACAATATCTCTGAGCTGATTAAAGATTTGATATGCTATTAGATCAATCTTATATTTGCATTTGTTGGTCCATTTTGTTAGTCAGTTGGCAGCAGAGCTTTGTTCTCTGTTGATGTAAGAGATGGTCATCTTTGAAGTGATTAGCTTCCTATAGCATTGTAGAATAGAAATTCGAAACCATAGGGATTTGTTTATAGAAATCATTGTTAAGAGTAATTTAGAATATATCTTTATCTCCAACTCAATAATTTTCATTTTGTTGCATAAGATAAGACCATCAAGTAGTATCGAATCTCTGCTATGACAGGACTTTGCTTTCCATAGATTCTTCCTATAACAGTCTTGATTTCACCCTTGTAATCCATGATAATAACACTTCCTGAAGCTTTACCATAGTGCGAACAAGAAGTATATGTGTTAAGTTTTATACTATGAGCATATGGGGGAGACCGGTGTATTGCCATTAACTTTCTTGCCCGCTTCAGATGATTAAAGCATTCGAAATCATAGGCCATAGTACAGTCATTTGTCCAGAAGTTCCTTTTGAGGAAATTAGCCATGTCTAGCTTGAGAATTGCATGCTTGATGTGATTGATGACAACTTTATGAGAAATCTTTTGAAGGTTTTTTTTATGTGATGCCAAAAAGTATAGCAGATAACAAAGGGCATAGTGTTTCTGATGTGGAATTTGTTAGGAGAAGACCATAACCATAACCCGATAATGTGAGAGAGTGACATATGTTTGCCAATGATTACTTTAAATATACTGCTGAAATGAATCCATACAGACCATGCTAAATTGCATATAACAAAGGAGTGTTGAGTTTTTTTTATTTTTCTACAGTGTTGACACTTGGAAACTAATTTGATGTTTTTGTTTTGTAGAACAGAATCAACAATTTCTCAATTATGGAGAAGTCTCCATAAAAAGAAAGAGAAGTTTTTAAGGGTGACTTTGTTCCATAAGCTTGAGTATAATAATGATGCAGTTCCTTTGACTTTTAAAGTATTATAAGTCTCCTTAAAACTAAAGTATCCCAAAACACCAGCGGTCCATTGAATCTTGTCTATGAAATGATGATTGGTAGATAGTTTAAAGATTATATTGATATCGGTTGAGGTAACAAAAGATAGTAGTTTGTCCAAATTTCATCCGTTGTTGGTCTATAAACTATTGAATTTAGTTTGAATGTACCAAAAAGTGTTATTGATGTTAGTAAGATCAATCAGAGGCTTGGTATGACACCAACGATAAAGCCATAATTCACATTTGCCTTGATTCAGAGACCAGAAGATGAGTCCATCAATAATGTTTCTTATATCATGAAGCCTCTTCCATATTTGTGATCTTTTATAAGTTAGTTGCACTTGCATATGATGAGCTGTAGAGCTGTAGATGTTATGCATGTCAATAAACCATAAACTTGAGTTTTCTCTGAATTCCTTCAAAGTTTGCAGGAATAAGTGAGCTTAATATCTTCAATTTTTCTGATGTTTAATCCTAATTATTTGTAGGGAAGGAAAATTTTGTTCAAGCTTGCCCAATAGACGACTCTATGATTGTTTGATGTGCCCCACACATATTTGCTGCAGATGACTTCGATTATTTTGATAATAAATCCAAGAAGAAGAGTGTGCTGTAGGTGATAATTGAGAATGGCTAACAGAACGGATTGGATAAGAGTAAGCCTTCGACCAAATGATAGAAATGTATATCCCATTCCTGAACTTTAACCTTAGCTTTGTGATAAGATCTTCTCTTATGGATAATTTATCCCAAATAGGTCGGAAAACTACCTTTTTTGTCACTAGTGATTAGATGAATATAATTTGATCTATTTTTCGGAGATGTATAAGGAAGAATGTAGAATGATTTCTCTTTGTTGATGACTAGTTTGTTTCCGAAATTTGATTAGAAATCTGCTAAGAATATAGACACTCGATTTTAAACCAGAAATAATATTAGTCTCGTGAGCAAAGATTATGCAAGGTATAGTATCATTGTTAGAAATTTTCTATCTTAAGCTAGGATGATTATGAAATGATTGTTTGAGACCTCTTTTCATGAATTCTTGGGCTAAGATGAATAGACTAGGGGAAAGGGAATCCATTGTCTAATGTCATCATTTGATTTAATTTTTTTTAGCTTATCCATTTAGAATAATTAAGAACCTGATATGGTTGATGAATTTCATGATCCAATAGTTTGCAGGCAAGTAAATCCAGAAAAAATTAAAATTTGCTTACTAAAAGAGAAAGAAACTCTATCAAATATCTTAGATAAGCTCATTAAACATTTTTTATCATAAAATATAACCTTTAAAAATACAATAATTTTATTTTATAATTAACAAAAATGCAAATAACCTTTTTTTTCATTATTTTGTTTGGCACATCATCAATAGTAATAAATTAATAATACAAACTAATAAAAACGCAACCTTTATTTAAGCTATTAAAATAACAAAACAATCTTATTATATAAAATTTAACTTAATCGGATACGATTTTTTCTTAATAATAAAAAACAAGCATTTATATCATGTATAATATTTTAATATCAGTTTTAAACACGACGGCAGTTTCTTAATAAATTTGAAACTCCTTACGGTGTATTTTATTTAAAATACTTCTAAAAATCAACTCACACTTACATAAAACCCTTGGATCTTCATAATCACCCAAACTTTCCTTTTCGTATCTTAATTATAATTCACAATAAATTAATTTTCAGTATTATATCTTAGTTTTTTTGGTAAAACAATTATTATATCTTAGTTGTTTGGTTAGAAATTAAAATAATAATAACCATATCTCTAAAACAATTACAAAAAGATACCAAACAATCCAAATAGATAAAACTAATTAATATTATTTATAAGTTGTATACAATAATTCACATCTTAAATTAAATTTAACGTTATTTCCGGAACTTTCGGTTTAACTTGAAGTAAACAAATTCCAATAATAATACAAATATTTTACATTATCCTATTTACAGACCATATTTTCACCAAATGTATACATAATAAATTGGTTATTTTAGGTAATTTACTTTTAGAATCTTTAATTTTATTAATTTATATCCAAGTTTTATTAATTGATTGAGATTACCTAGCGAGATCCTAAATAAGCCCGACAGTAATCCAAAAAAACGTATGTTTTAAATTATGAAATGACGGTTTTATCCTTACACATGTAAAAATAAATAAAAACATGTGCGGTGTTTAGCACCACTAATCTGAAGTTAAATATAAAATGAAAAAGAAAACGAATCAGTTTTATATAAAAAAGGTAAGCAGCACTATTGTTTTCTCTATATAAGTAAATAAGAATATAAATAAAACACAATCATAATCATAGGATACAGACTTTAGAGAAATTATAGAATTAAAAGAGTATGATTCTCTAGTATGGTATGGCATAGCATAAATTTAATTTAATCTTATCATCATGAATTCATGATAATTTACAAAATAAGAATAGTAATTAAATTAAGCTATACTTTTATTATTTTATATATCTTTCAATTTTGTTATAATTATTTTTGAGACCACCCGATCTCATACGAGCTATAGCTCTTTTCTCTTTCTCTCTCTAGTCTCTATCGCTCTCTCTCGCACTCTACGCGATCTATTCACACACTCGCAATTCAAAAGAAGCTCGTTATCGAAATCCTTTTTTTTTCTCTTCATTTCTTGATATCTAGGGTTTTGCTTTTGTATCGATTGTTGGATGATTGGGAGCTGTGAATCTTGCGATTCTTGTTTGGTTCACCAATGCTAAGCTTCTTAAGCTCAGATGCGAATCTTCAAGTATGTGAAGTAAGTTACGTTTCTTTGTTTGCTCTTCAATCTTGGATAGCGTAACTAGTTCGTAGTTCGTTGTTCTAGTTTGGTGGTTGCTTAGAGCTTTTCTTATGTTTTGCTATTTACTCGTAGATCTGCTTGATTTTGCTTTGCTTATGTGATACTTGAGATTGTAGTTGTTTCATTGATTCCCTAAAAGATTGGTGAAAATTGAAGTATAGACTAACTCGTTGAGACGTACTTTTGTTAGTTTCAGTGGAATGGTTTGCTAGATAACTTCGAAATTGGTTTTCTTGTGGATTTTTTAGCTAATGAACTTTAGCTGTGTCGTACTTGAGGATGCGTTTCTTTAGCTGAAACTTTTGTAGCAAGGAGAATTGTTTGTCTTCGTGCTTTATGCTTGTAGAGTTAGTGAAGTTTTTTGAGTTAGATTCGTTGGACTATGCAGTGACCTAAAAAAGACCCAGCTGGATATGTTGTGAATTTTTATTTCTCCTGTGAATCAAATTCTTTGGATACGGATATCTTTCCTAAGTAGAAATAGCTATTTATGTAACTTGAGTGCCATCAAAGTTTGATTCGCCTTGTGGTTGTATTGTTTGCTTGTAGTTTCTATATCTCGTGTGATCTTAGAAAATCGTGGTTCTTTATTGTCCTCTTAATGACTACATATAAAGGTGTAGTGCTTTCGTCTTCTGCAGAGTTGACATTTGAGCAGGTTCTAGATTTCTCTTATCCGCTAGCGACAAGCTCGTAGTTGGTCGAACATCTAAGCAATCGGATTTTGTGTTTGCTCTCGAGTGATTAGAGTTGATAAACGAATTGGTAGCTTCATTCGCTAGTTCTACAGCTGAAGTTTTGACATTAGATAGCGAGCTCGCTAAGGGGTAGCCGTTTGATATCACCAAACATGCCTTCATGGTGGGGGAAGCCATCTTCCAAAGGGGCAAAAAAGAAACCTAATAAAGAAAGTTTCATTGATACATTACACCGTAAATTTAAGATCCCATCTGAAGTTAAACAAAACAATCGATCAGGCAACCTGCGGCGACATTGTAGCGACACAGTTTCCGAAAGGGGATCTCAATCACGTGCGGTTTCAAGATCACCCTCACCTTCCAAAAAAGTGTCCAAGTGTCAAAGTTTTGCGGAAAGATCTCATGCTCAACCGCTTCCACTTCCTGGTTCACACCTTGCAAGTGTTGGACGAACAGAGTCTGGAATCACTACATCCCCGAGACCAAAGCCGGAGAAAGGATCGAAGTCCTTGTTTTTACCTCTCCCTAGACCGTCTTGTATCCGTAGCCGATCGAATCCTACTGATTTAGATGGAGATTTAAATACTGCTTCAGTATCGAGTGAGAGTTCTATTGATGTGGATGATCCTGCTGGTTCATGCAATCGCAGTCCAAGAGCAACCGACTATGAGAATGGAACGAGAACAGCTGCAAGTAGTCCATCAAGGTAAGAATAATCTCATAAACCACTACGTATCAATGTAAAAGATTATTATAATTTGGGTATTTCTCGCACTAATTTAATTCATATTTCTATCTGAAGAGTAATGCCAAAGGACCAAAATACCACTGTTGCCCAGACGAACGCAAAAGAAACAAGAAAGCCGGCTAGTATTTCTTTCAGTAATCATGTCTCCCCTGCATCGCCCAAAAGAAGACCCCTGCGCAATCACGTGCCTAATCTACAGGTTCCATATTACGGAGTTTTGAACAGTGCTCCAGATAGCTCCATGTCAAGTCCTTCCAGGAGTCCAATGAGACTGTTTGGCACTGATCAGGTTATAAACTCTGCTTTTTGGGCCGGTAAGGCCTATCCAGATGTCACATTACTCGGATCTGGTCACTGCTCCAGTCCTGGTTCAGGCCACAACTCTGGTCATAATTCAATGGGAGGGGATATGTCAGGACAGTTGTTTTGGCAACAGAGCAGGGGCAGCCCCGAATGTTCTCCACTGCCTAGTCCAAGGATGACTAGCCCTGGACCCAGCTCCAGAGTTCAGAGTGGGGCTGTCACACCTGTTCATCCTAGAGCAGGTGGAAGTGCAGGCGAGTCGCAGATGACATGGCCTGATGATGGAAGACAACAAAGCCATCGTTTGCCACTTCCGCCTATAACAGTTTCTAGTTCTCCTTTCTCCCTCTCGAATTCGGCAGCAACGTCTCCCTCTGTACCGCGGAGTCCAAGCAGACAGGAGAATTCTGTAGGCCCCGGATCACGCTGGAAAAAGGGGAAGCTTCTTGGTAGGGGTACCTTTGGACATGTTTATGTTGGCTTTAACAGGTATATATCCCAGTTCTAAGATAATATAGATTTATATGTTACACCTGTGTCTATAGTAACATTGTCTGATTATATAAAACTGCTGCAAGGTGGTTCATTATAAATTGACAGATTTAAATTCACCAAGAGGGAAAATCATACCGTCATTAGTTAGTTAATAAGTCTGATTCTTTCTTACTTACTGGTGTAGTGAAAGTGGTGAGATGTGTGCAATGAAGGAGGTCACGTTGTTTTCCGATGATGCCAAATCGAAGGAGAGTGCTAAGCAGCTGATGCAGGTGGATTAATTGTTTATTGGATTTGGCAGTTACTATTGTTTGCTCGGGGATTATGTACTCCCTTCATTAGCTTCTGTGCTTATCTGATTCGGATCTTCTTACAGGAAATTGCCTTATTAAGCCGGCTACGACACCCAAATATTGTCCAATACTATGGTTCTGAAGCAGTAAGTCTCGGCTGCTACCAATAAACATGCTTTTTTACTATCACTTCCCTAGATACGAATCTCTTACCTCTTCTCTCTTTATGATTGCAAATTTTAAACATTCAAACCACTAGAATCAAAATATCTAGTTTATAATAATCCAATTCAGATTTGCTACTCGTGTTTACTATGGAGAGCAAGTTGATGCATTCAATTATTTGAAATATTAAAGAATATATTTAGTTTCATTACATATAGCTAAAACGTTAGTGGATTAGCATAGTAGATTGCATGTTTTATGACTATTTTATGGCCTTATGATTCGGTATTTTGATATTTAAATTTAGATCATGTTTTTTGTAATATTTTGTGTGGAAAATGAATGAGAGTGGTTGAGTAATATTTTAAACTATCTTTTTATACATTATAAATACTTTATAAAATATTTTTACAACGGGTCACCGTATCTTATGATATTACACAATGCAGAAAAATCTAAGACATTATTATGCTTTCTTTTTGCGACAATCGGCTTTTCTTGTGTTTACTTATGGTAATCTTCTGAACAGGTTAGCGACAGACTTTACATTTATCTCGAGTATGTATCTGGTGGGTCTATTTATAAACTCCTCCAGGATTATGGGCAATTAGGCGAACATGCTATACGGAGCTATACTCAGCAAATCTTGTCAGGGCTTGCCTTCTTGCATTCTAAATCTACTGTGCACAGGTGAATAAATGATCTTATTTTTATGATAATTTGTTATACGAGTTTCAAATATAATGTCCTGATTTACTAAATATCCACTTGTGCAGAGATATCAAAGGAGCAAATATACTCGTTGACCCCAATGGAAGGGTTAAGTTGGCAGACTTTGGGATGGCAAAGCATGTAAGTTTATCCAATGCACAATCATCCTTCAGTATTGATTCTTGGATTCAACCTAAGTCATTGCTATTTCAAAAATCAATGGTGTAGATATCAGGAAGTATTATTTTTTTATTAAATAATTAATCAAATATTCACATACCACATATGAATGAGAATGAATCTGGTCCATTAATTTTTAAATCAATGGAGAATGTCGCCTATGTTGTGCGCTGCAATCTAAGTCGCATTCTAGATTAATCCCATCCTTCCGGTCGCGCAATGAAGTCAAATTAAATAGGACCAAGTCATTGATTCCAAAATTAAAATGTAGAATAACGCAGAAGTAGAATCGCCTGAAAGTAATTTATGAGTTTTTCACAAAAAAGGAGTTCAAATTCGCGTATTCTATTGCCTTGCAGATTACTGGACAGTCATGTCCACTCTCATTTAAAGGAAGCCCTTACTGGATGGCTCCTGAGGTCAGTGAACTTTCTCTACTTCATCTTGTAAGTTGTGTGACCCTAATGTATTTTTTTCTGGCATCTTTTAATTGTTTTTTGTGCCTAGGTCATTAAAAACTCAAATGGATGCAACCTTGCGGTGGATGTATGGAGTCTTGGATGCACGGTTCTGGAGATGGCTACAACGAAACCACCTTGGAGCCAGTATGAAGGGGTCAGTGTTTCATGTAACAAATTAATGTAGCAAAAAGTTGGATTAGAAAACTACTTTTGGCATTGAAGAATTTTCCAGTTTCTTCCACTCTTTACTTTTACTCCGTTATGTAAATTGTTTCTGAATATAGCACTAATAGTTTTACCTTTCCTATTCTTTTATTGACTCAGCCCGTGTCAACCTAGTTAAAATTTCTTTTTGCCTTTGCAACAACCTAGTTGGTTGGAATTTTAAAAGATGACCTAGTTGTTTTTGAGTTCTATACAATCTTACAAATTTTAGTGAGTTTTATTATCTGTGATGTTCAAGCTTCATACACTTATCTTGAGTATCTTCACAGAAATCCTGAATCTACGACTCTAGGTTGTGTACTAAATCAATCTGTTGTATGTCATGACCTACAGGTTGCAGCTATGTTTAAGATAGGCAATAGTAAGGAAGTACCAGCAATTCCAGATCACCTTTCAGAAGATGGAAAGGATTTTGTGAGGAAATGCTTGCAACGTAACCCGCTGCATCGTCCTACAGCTGCTCAGCTATTGGATCATCCCTTTGTGAAATATGCTGCTCCATTAGAACGACCTGTCATGGGCCCCGAACCTTCCGACCTAGCTCCTGATGTTACAAATGGCGTGAAATCTCTGGTAAATATCTTTGTTTTAAATGGTGTTGAAGTTGATAACT
Organism: Limnanthes douglasii subsp. nivea; assembly: GCA_036936605.1. Taxonomy (NCBI): domain Eukaryota; kingdom Viridiplantae; phylum Streptophyta; class Magnoliopsida; order Brassicales; family Limnanthaceae; genus Limnanthes; species Limnanthes douglasii. Next base: position 231,033,003 of record JAUPFV010000001.1, read on the forward strand.
ACAGTTCTCCGATAGGAAGTATATATGGAGAAGTTATGGAACGGATGTTGTACTCGTATCGTCAATATTTTTACCAACAGAGATGATAGTTTGCTATTGATAGACATCGTATCTGTCGTATTGCATATGGACTCTACATGGCTCTCAGAAATTTGGGTAATAAAAGTAGTAAAGTCTTTTTGTTTGGTAGCAATGAATAAGAAGAAAAGAAGTTAAAAAGAAATTTCCTCACTACATCAAGGAAAAAGTTATTCATCCTTTTGACTGAGTCCCCTAACCTAAATTTTTTCAAGGTCCAACCAAAGACTTGATCAATTGTTTTTCTTTCCTTGACTAGGTTATATAATTTAATATTTATTGGTTGTGCGGTTATAGACATAGCCAATTTCACTATTTTTATATTTTTCTAGGGGATTGGGAAACCGAGAAACTTTACATCAGAGTCAGATAGACTTGCAGTTCATTCTTCAAGAATTTCGAAAACTGCGCCCCATATCAGGTCTTCCTTGCGCTCTCACTCTCTATGTGTATATATATATATATATGTATATGTGTGTTTGCTTTTGCGATGATGTTAATGTATGATCGCCATAATATGCAGTGATATCCTTGTTCCAAGAAACATATCTTGCCCTGTTTCACCTATCGGAAGCCCTCTCTTGCATGCAAGATCACCACAACATTTAAATGGGAGAATGTCTCCGTCTCCTATATCTAGCCCGCGGACTACTTCAGGCTCATCAACACCTCTTACAGGTGGCACTGGCGCAATACCCTTCAATCACCTCAAACACTCTGTTTATCTGCAGGAGGGTTTGAGAAGCTTGCCAAAACCCTCGAAAAGCCCCTATACCAGTGTCCCTGCGTTTCATGAATCAAGTTCTGATATGTTTCGAGGAATGCAGTCAGGCCCTTATGATGGACAATCAGTTCCAGGTGACTCTGTTTCCCGTCAGATGTCGAGGGATCAGGTGAAGATGAACCCATTGCTCGATCTCAGCCCTACTTCTCCTTTACCCAGTAGGACCAGCGGTAACTAAGTGAACTAAAAACTTTTGAGGCTGTCAATCATCAAAACATTCCCAAGTGTAGTATATGCTGGCTGGCCCACAGATTCAATCCGCCCATTGTCAATTGTGGAGGGTAGGGTGTAGAATATACTTTTAGTACTAATATAGAGCAAGTAAACCCGTAAATGTTTTGTTTGTTCGTGCCTTGGCTATGCAAGCTCATTCTCATGGCATGCTCAAGAGCTGAGATTAACCTGATCTAGTCAGTTGTGACTGATGCTGATTTTGAGAACGTGGCGGGATTAGCTGGAATGGTAAGAGGCAGCATCAAAAGTGTATATTATTTTTAGAAAACTATATATATAATATAACAGGAAAAACAAAGTGTAACTTGGGGCGCAAATATTGGCCATGGGACTAATATTCTTTGGGGCTCTGATAGTGCTGTACAGATAAATGGAGAAGTGAATTAGTGTTGCAAGTTTGTGAATCGAGGCAGGAACTGCACAACTCAACAGATTCAACATCATTGCCTGATTTTATATGCTTCTGGTAGTTGAAATCTATTATGTACCAAAAACTTACATCACCAGTTAAATTTATATAAAGTAGACCATTTTGACAATGTGAAGTAGTGTTCAATTTATCATATGCTACAATTTGAAAATAAACATTGATTCAGTAGGGGATCAAGATTACAAAACTACACATACATTGGGAATACAAGAAATCTGAAAATTCCGAAAAGGTAGAACAGAGCTTTTACTTTTCCTTTTTTTCAATAACATAGTACTTCTTAAAAGCCCTAGGAAGACAAACAGGAAGCAAGAAACCAAAGAGATTGAAACTCCAAAGAAGCATATTAACAGCAGCAAGAACCCTTCCGACATAAATCCTCCTGGCCGTTAAATCTGTAAACTGCTCCTCCGGTTTCATAAACTCAGTTTGCAACCACTCTACGAGTGTCAACACCCTTCTTGCGTTGTAAAAAACCGGCACCAGAACCTTAATCGGAGTCGAAAACTTATCAGAAAAAACCACTCCTTCCATGAACACCTGACATGCTAATAAAAACACATGAGGCGCGGCCGATTGAATCCCATCTTTATCCCCTTCGAATAATCCTTCGAAGATGTAACAAATGGGTAAAAACAAACCGACGATCCCGGCGATTATGATGTAAAGTCGGAGGATCTTGCTGTTGGGATCGGCGATCCTACCATCGTTTTTTTGGTGCGGAAGTGGAGGAAACGCGATTTTTGACAAACCAATCATGTAAACGAAACAGAAAGCGAAGAAAGCGAAATCATCGAGACTAACCAGACCACTAGCAGCGAAAACGATGATGATGGCGAGCGAGTTGAGTTGGCGGAGACTGAAGAAACCGGATTTATGATGCGGTTCTTTGGCGGAAGTGACACCGGCGGTGGTGTCTTTAAGGATTTGTGAGACGTCGTGTTGATGTTCATCGTGTGGAAGAGTTATGTCGTTGTATGTTGGGCCAACACCACCTGACATCGTCGTCGATAATTTGTTGAGAGAAAAGGTTTAGGCTTGAATGTTTTGGGTAGAAGAAGAACAGAAGTTAATGGTATGGGGTGGTGGTAGAGGAGAGTGGACACGTGTTAATGCTGAGAGTGAGTTTAGGTGAAAGATAGAGAAGCGTGGCAGCTAATGGTGAAAGGTCTTATCTTCGTACGTTGAAGCGAGAGACCAGGACTAAACAATTGGTTTATTTGGACATTAGTAGTAGGGCCATGGTCGGTTTCTCCTGTCTTGTTTAGTATTTCGTCTTGCTCGCACAACAACCATATAAATTTTACTCTCTTTTCGTAAGTTTCTACATAATTATAAATCGAGCTGCTTATCTATAACATGATATTACACAATTTGAGTGTTGATCGATATAATTATAAATTTGGTTACATACATGATTGTATTATTTTAGTGTTAGCAGCTTATTAAATTTACAAAAAAACAGTTGCAGTTTTTTTTTCTTCTAATTACTCTTTTAACACAATAAACACTAAATCAACATCTGACCAAACAAATAAAACCAGCGAATATTCATAATTTATTTTACTACAAATTAAATCTATCAAAAACATTAAAAATACGTGAAGTTAAAAAAAAATAGCATGAAGATATAAATCATATTTTTAGCATAAATTTAATATTTATTTGAATATTTAAGATAAAAAAATACAAACTACTATAGTTTTTGATAAAGTTTTCGATCAGTTAAAATTAAATGATGATATCGCGTACTTTTCAATTATCAAAGAAAGAAAAAAGTCATAAATATTATTTTTTGTTTGCGAGAGGTCCGATAAATATAAACAAAAACTTGGTGTTAAGAAAAAATCAACAGAAAAAAATGTGACTCGTAATAAAAAGAATTATACATAAAGCTTCCATAAACCTTTTTTAATGATGTCCCCCACCTGAGTGATATAGTTGAAAAAAAACTACCGTCAAAGAATTGTAATTTGTTGGTGTCCATCCTCATAAAATTTTAGTTTGAAAAACGCTAAACCCGGAAACATATCCAACGTACATAATTTTTATAATGTGAAACATTAATATCATATGTCGGAGATGAAAGAAAACAATTATATCGAATGACATAAGATGAATCTAATAGATCTCAAACTATCATAGAACTAATGTATTACACATATTTTGGCATGTTGTATTGACCTTGTAGTTAGCATGACTCGATGTCGTGAATAAATGTGCATTGTTTCTGGATTTTGTTTTTGTATCTAGCTTTTTATGGTAAAATATGCTACTTACAACACACTAAGAAGATTACTGGTGCTTGTCGCGGTGAGCACATACCACATTTTTCGCAACATGTAACACATTGTGTAATTTTGGTTGGCTGTGATTTGATTTATTTTTTAATATTTTTTAAGCCTTAGTTTCATTACAGATTTTTTTTTTTTTATGTTTTTACTCAAAATTTATTTTTAGATTATATTTCTGATTATTTAATTTAATCAAACTTTTAACAATCATGTACTTGATTAAATTATATGTCATGTTCTGTTTCTTGAGATGATGTTTGATGAGTCCTGAATTTGTTGTCACTCTTTAAGAGAACCGGACAAGGGCAATTCGGACAACATCCACCCACTAAACCGTCAGAACTGAACTAATGTACTAAAAACTTAATCACTTCATGACAAAGCTAATTATCTACATGCTTAAAACTAATGGGTCTTTGAACTCGACCTGAATCCATAAGTCAACCCGAAAGCCCATGTGGCCCACAATTAAGGGTATAAATACCCAACCACTTTCATTAAATGAAGGTAATGAAAATTAAATACAATCAGACAGCTCAATTCTCCCTCTACACTCTATCCAAACATTAAATACCTTTGAAATACCACAAAACTCTGGACAAAATTACCATCAAATGAAAATAAACCTCACCAATGTTTATGTAAAAAATAAAATAAATAATAGTTTGAATTTTACCATATAGTGAAAGTAAAAAAACTTTGATGGATAGTTTGGTATTCATAACTTTAAATTATTACTTTTCATGACAAAACTAGTGACTTGACATACACAACTGTTTTCACTAACTTTTTATCTATGGTTGTCTCTTAACAACATTATATTCGTCTGCCTATCAATTCAAGAATTATTTTGAGAGAAGCCAAAAACTGTTACTATCGTCTCTAAATTCTTATAGATTTTTTTAGAAACACGTGGCACTTAGCGAGTTATATCAGATTTTTTATAAACTTAACCCTTTTCCATTAACGACCAAACTATTTTCATCTCATATTATATCGTCATTCATTGAGGATTTCATTTTGAAATGTTTACTACCTGTCATCATTTATGAAGCTCTTATTTTAAAAGTTTAAGTCTCATGCCTCTAGATGTTGTGGGTGCTAAGTTTTGAGACAATAGTTTTATAAGTGGATTCAGTAAGTTTTCATTAAAACGTAAATATGAGACCGATATGATTTCATACTTGAACTAATTATTTTATACGTTGTGTCTTGACTAAAATAACTAAACTTGATTATGGATACCGTTATAGACTATATTCAATATTATTTAATTATCAAAATGTATTTGAATTTTTATTTTTATTTTATAAATGAATGATTTTAAAGCAGTAGATCACTTTGATGCTCTGTTTCTTTTTTTGTTAGGGTTAAGGCTACGATATCGGATTTCATAGTCGAATTAGATACACATTTCATGTTTTATAGTCGAACGAGATAAAGTTTATATAAAATATGGTTATTAAAAACAATAATCAAATTATACTTCTTAAAAGATCTTGCTAGTTGCAATAGTTATTACATGCTAAAGAAATATGAAAAAAAATGATGGCATTAATAATTAATTCAATTTTTTTTATAGAAAATATAAAATTTATGGTTCTATTTTCGAGAAATATGTATTATATTGACAAATTCACGTAACCCAAAAGATACTAGCTCAGTTTGCGTTGAAGTCCTCTAACAATGGCTCAGGTGGATCTTTGAAAGAGCTTACATGAAAAATAAAGGTTTTATGGCTGTAACGGTTTGAAATCTTAACCAATAGACAACACCAACTTTGGTGGTTATTTAAAAGAATCTGTAACATGTAGCTCGTGACTGATGCTTCAAGACATTTAACATACGACAAGAAGACAAGCGAATTGACACATTTAGATATTCTACATATAGCTCTTCTGAGTGCAAAGCTAATAGAAATAATAATAATATAGAAACGAACTCACATCTAGAGTAAGAAAGACAAATTCCAATAATACAATATTTTGATCATATACCCCCCCTGCTTGATAACCTTATAAGTTTTTCTTTTATTCTGACGATATCCTCGTGTGTGAGGGTAAATATTTATATTAGTTTGCTTGTTTTACACTCTTACTGAAGTATTTGGACGATATAAAGTACAATTGTGATGTTATTCATATTTTATATTTGATTATATTTTAAGTTAAGATTTCTATAGAATATTCCTTATTGCGCGGTGTTACTGTGAGTAATTGGTTCACGATGAATATATTATGATTGCAAACATGTAAGGTTTCTCATCGCGTGGACCTATTCTGAAACTTGCCAACAAATATTTTGGGGTCCGCTCAAAACGACCCCACTGATTAGGTGAGCTCTTGACGAGTCAACCTAAATCACTTGTGTTTTGTTTTCGCGCCTAATGGGTTTGTAGACTAATCATACTAGTTGTAGGGAAAAATTAAAAATGGGTTGGTGCATCATATTTGGTACCTTAGCATGATTCTAAGTTTTAAGAATTATTATTGGTCGGTCCGTAAACGGTGGTATCACATCGATGCCGTGTCTTGAAGAGTATAATTTTTAATGGATCAGCCAAAAATTATATTACATTTTGATCTCATGTTCTAAGGATTTTGGTAGTGGATCTGCTAGAGCTAGTATCACACTCCGATTACATGTTTTAGGGTTGTCTGAAATTGGGTATGTAAGAGCTAGTATTACACCTTAATGTCGAGTTTCATGATACATAAAGAGTAGTAGATCTGTTAAAGCCGGTACCATACCTTGATACCATATTTTATGGGTTTTTGGTAATGAGTGTCATATCTAATACCGCATCCCAATGCTATGGTTCATGTACTTATTTTGGTTTTATTGGAGATGAGATGATTAGTCTTTTTTTTCATACGATGCATAATGTGCTCAGATCTGCTGCCATTAGGATCGATCAGTCCGATGTGAGTTTTTCTTTTTTCTTTTAATGAACATCATATATATATATATATATATATATATATATGCAATCATAGGGATTAGTCAGGCTAAACCCTTTTATTTTATAGCTTTATGTATGCTCGGGTTCGCTGTCATAAAAATTGGTCATTCAATTTTTCTTTATATATATCATTGGGTTTACTCATGTCTACCGTCATAAAGATCAGTCAATTTAGTTTTTTTTTTTCATTTTTTTAAAACCATGAGTGATTGGTGTGTCATTATCATTTCAAATTTCAATACTTTATTTTATCATGTATTTGTATGCACATTGTTGTTGTCTGCACGTAACTTCGTAACGCTTATTGTATTTAATTTTTTTTAAATGACAACATTTATGTCGGGGACGAAGAATCGTACCCGATTAAAACCTTTTCATACAACCAAGGTACGAAAGAATACATTGCACAAATGATAGAACAATACAAAATACACTTCAATAATTTTTTATGGAAGTTCATAATATATTATGTTAACAAAATTATAATTTGAGGTGTTCAACGTTCCATGCATTTTTAACTATCTTCCCTTTGAATCTACTATGCGATAGGTTTATATCTTTGTTCTTCCCAATACTAAAGATGGCTATTCCCGACTGGGGCTCAACTTTTCCAATTTTAGGTATTTATTAACAAAAGAAATACATCTCATTACTTGGTCTTCTACTTTGAGTCTCTTGTTCGGAATAGTCTTTTATCATATATAATGACATTCTTATATCAGTTTTACCATCGTGTACATATCTCAAACCAGAGCGAATGACGGTTTTACTGTGGTTGCATGATGAGTTGTTCAAAAATAGTATAAAATTTCTCAAAAAATGTTCGACCATTTCAATGTTCGTATTAGACCGTACAATATCATTAGGTTTGTCACTTCCACGATTAAAAACCTTGGTTAGTCACCAGAACTGATCACTTGTTGAGAAACAAGCACTTAGATTATTTTATGCTCAAAATCGGTACTTTTGTTAACAAATGTTGTATATGTGGTCACTAGCGCATGCCAGTTAATCAGAGTGTGAGATGTAACATCTAAACTTACCATTTTTTTGTTGCAAATACGGTCATTCCATATTTTATACTCAAAATACCATATACTTAATTTTTTTTATCATTTTACTATTTAAGTGAAATATTTAATTTTTACTAACTTACTATTTACTTTTACTAAATTACTATTTATTTTTATATTTTTTCTCTTTACCCAAGTTATTAAACCTAATTAATTAAATAAATCACGTCGGTCAATTAATTTTAACCGGATCGACCCATTTATCATTTAATTAATTAAATATAACCAAATATTTTATTATTCACGCCTAAGGTCTTCCTTAGAGAGAAATAAGAGAGACATACCAATCTTATATTTTCAAGATCTTGCATTTCCTCAATCGAGCAAATTTCGAATTTTTGTTCTCGTGTAGCCCTACAAACTCAATTTTGATATGGATTTTGGTTAAATGACCTTGAATCTTTATCAATAAATTAATTCCACTATCTTTTAAATCTATATTCTTGATTAAATCTTTGAAAATATTTTTAAGATGAACTCAAAATTCAAAAATGGGTTATTGTTTTTTTTTGTTGAAAAATGCATTAAATTAAAATAAAAATGTTTTTACAAATACATAAGGCATACCCTGAGGAGAGGCAATAAGAACCGAGATAGTAAGATGTATGAACATGCAGAGCCAAAGCCCTAAGACCGCAATGATCAGCCATAACTTGGTCAAACAAGGAGAACAAAGCAAAGAAAAGATGCTAAGACCGAAATGATCACATAGACTATGCAATAGTGATGTAGGCGGGCATAAACAACAATCCAGATGGAAGAGAAAGTTGTTTCAAACAAACACAAAACAAAATCAAGTTAGATATTTAAAAGGACTGGATAGGCCAGAAAACCTTGGTACCAAAGAATCTGTACCGAAGATCAGATAGCATGCGATAAGAGACCGCAGAGGCGAGAGTCGAGGAGGATCTAAAAATTCTAGCATTTCTCTGACAACATACGTGGTAGACAATAGCGTCAAAGCAGGCATGCCAAACAAATCGGGATCTAGATGGAGGCTAGTTGGATGCCTCATGGATCTAAGAGACCCAATTGTTATTATGACTAAAAGAAAAACCAGGTTTGGAGCTTGCGAAACCCCATATAATCTGAATGTAACTATAGTCATAGAGGATATGATTAATAGATTGGAGGGCCGGAATTGCATAAAACATAATTTGGGGAGGTGTTTAGACCCCAACACAAAAGCTTATCCCTCGTGGATAGTTTACATTGAATAGCAATCCAAATGATGAAAAATGTCGGAGAATATTAAATTTATGCGAAACAAGCACCGCCCACCCTACAAGGGGAATGGACGTGCGAATGGCATTGTAGGTATATTTAATCACGAACTTGGTAATTCCTCGCTTAGCATTCCAATAGTGGAAGTCACTGTATATATATTTAGGGGGAAAGAGAGAGAGAGAGGATGAGATGATTAATCTCTTGGAAGGTTCGATGGTTTCTAGCACTGAATGACTTTAAATGAGTCACCCAATTCCAGATACAATCTCTTAGAAGGTTTGATGGTTTCTAGCACTAGTAAGCTAGTAAAAGGTAAATATTTAAATTAAATAGTAAAAATGTTAAAGTAAAAGAAATATGGTAAAAAGTTAAACAAATGAGTATTTTGGATCTAAAAAATATGGAGTGACCGTATTCATAACAAAAAATGGTAAGTTTGGGTGCCACGTGTCACAATTTGATTAACTGCTACGTGCCAGTAACTACATATGCAACATTTGTTAACAAAAGTGACCAGTTGTCAGCATGAATGAACATCAGTGGCTATTTCGCAACATGCGACCAATTATGATGACTAACCAAGGTTTTTAGTTTCACCTCTACCTATCCATTTGTTTGTGGGTGGTAAGACGCGTAAAAGTAATGTCATATATCATGCATTCGACAAAAATATGTTATTTGTCCATTCTAAAAATGTAAGCCGTTATTCGTCGTTATCACGTGCAGGGTACCCTATGTATAACAAATATTATTTTTATGAAGTTTATCACATCCATATATAATATTTGGACCACGGGTTCTGCCTTAGCCCAGTTAGAAACATAGTCCACTATTACAGCAAATTTTTCCACCCTCTAGAGGAATTTAGGAAAGTTTAACCCTCATCTGTCGAATGATATTGTTTAGAGATATTTTCTAAGAGACCAGAAAATTTGTAGATCGTATTTAAAAACCATTGGCAAGTATTGCAGTTGGATACAAAATATTTTATGACTATCAAGAGGGTCTACCAATAATAGCCTGTCAAAAGCACTTATCTTTGCAAAGACATATAGCCTATGAAACTTCTTGATAGAGATTTTTAGATATAAAATACAACTCTTCCGGTCCCAAAAAAGAAGCAAAACTCGAGCAATTTAATGAATGTAAAGAATGTTTATCAAAATGACAAATCAAGTGGATCAAAACTAAGGCTTTATGCTATATTTGTGTCCTCCGGTAATGTCTCATATGTTAAATATCATATAATCGGGGTGCTAAAATTATATACTTCTAAAACCATGAGTTGATATTATATTTCTCTTGGGGTTGACTCAGTGGAAGGGTATTTCTACTACATGATCCATGATGTATCTTCGTAAAATCAATTGTCCTAAGAGCGCATGCGGTCATATTTTTAGCTTTAGGGACCTACTCAAAATGGTTGTTGTCAAACTGGCAAGCATGGTATCTTAGAACCAAACATTATTAGGATAAGATTTATTTCCTTACCTTGACGTGACCCAACGCATGATTTATCACCGAATGAGAGTCACTTAACAAACAGACTCGTTGTGCACCATACATCTTAACTAGTTGAGAAAAAATCTTGTTTACCAACCGTTGATGGGTAGTCTGTACGTTCTTGAGTTCAAAGAGATTTACATTGTAACAATGTAGACCGTATTTCTGTTATGAAACTCATTATTTTTTATCATCCGTATAAAATTTAATTTGGTTATAACCCAAGTAAGCACCCATGAAGGAGAGGAGACAGTTCCATGAAGTAGCATCCACAGGTTAATCTATTCAAGGAACAAGAACAAATCCTTAAGTTAGGCCTTGTTCAGTTTGGTAAAGCGATCGCACATGCGTCATTCACCTGATTGTTTCCAAACCATGAATGGGTTTACGGTCCAAACAGGACAAGGGGCCTTGAAAATATGCAAGAATCTTCTCAATCTACCTACTTACGCAACGATAACCTTGATATCTTATAAGAAGAATCAACGATTTTTTGCTTGATCAAACATAAGTGTGAGTTGATAGATAGAAGATAGAAAATATTATCTTCCGACACTCTAATTTCGTCTTATGACTTCCATATTCAAATTACATCTGCAAATCACACTCAAACTCTCAGATTTTTCTCAGGGCGTAGCTCTATTTATTCATAATATATTCCAGGTTCATCCAACTGAGGGGACTACACCTCTACTATTCGATCCCCATGTTAGTGTTGTGACTGCTCTTGGTAAAGCGGGATTGGGGGCCTTTTACATATTGTATTCTTTCATCATATCAGTATAGACATCATTTAATTTTTACGTCTTCCTCAAGAGTGAGGTTGAATAACACTCTCATGTGTCTTGCTGGCTGATGCGCAATGTACCATTCATGTCATTCACATAATATCGTACATATTGATGGATTAAACGACTCCATGCATCGAAGTCAACCAATATTTGTCCTAAGTTTCCTGATATGATGAGGGTACATTGACAACCATAAAGATACATATGAGCTTTCGTATTTGTCTTCTCCACTTGAAAGCTACCTCAAAATCATCCTCAACCATCTTCATTTATTGGTCGGTGAAACTTGAATAAGACATTAGCAGAGCTACTTGTGTTGAACAAAATCCATCTCACTTCGACCCCAATTATTTTAGCAATAATTATATCAATATCTTCATGTGAGTCAGCTACTCTGTGCCAGTCATCATCATAAAAGATATGAGCAGGAGTATGGCCTTGAAGTTGAATTTCTAAGTCAGAAACATGTTTTTTTTTCTAGAAGAGTTTAAATTTCTAGAGTAAATCTCCTCCTGACATAGTCCTAAATCTTTGATGATTAAAATTTAGGCTTGAACAATCATAAAAATAGTTTAGGCTTAGAGAATATACATTATTAGAGATCTAATATTTCCTTGAAACGGTCATTAGTACATTTTGGTTACTATCATGATCTAAATAATCATAAAAATGTATTGCGAGAAACAATTTGGTCTTAGGAGGAGATGTAGTTATACAAAAAATATATTCTCATGTAATAGTCATACAAAATCTTGGTTAGCATTAGGGTTTAAGAAATCATCAAAATTTATGATCTTTATGCTCAATTGTTGTTGCTCGTTGCATTGCCGTAAAAAAAAGAATCTCAAAGGTGTTATACCTCTCATAGTTGGTCGTAGTACATCAACCAGGAGACACCCTACCATGTTGTCCAAACATTACTGCTTGAGGTTGAGTTATTACATAAAAACTACCAACTTCACATCATCAATTAAAAATTGAGTTTCTTTGTTTTAGTGGAATTTTAGGTGGAATGATCGTACTCATTATGATATTTACGATACCGATTGAGATTTATCTGGTCTTTTTCTTCCTTAATTGTAAATAGTAGTTTGCATAAATGAACAAAAACCTTAGCCATTTCATAATTAATCGCCATAATATGGTTGAACTCTGTGTTTTTCATGTTACCGTAGCTCGAATTTGGTATACAATTGGGTCTGTAAACCTCGACCTGTGCTCCTCACCCTAATGGTCTCTTTGATCCACTATGTATTATGTCTAGTTGTAATAAGCAGTCGCGTGTGGTCGCACTCTTGAAGCGCAGACGGATACTGATGCAGCCAAAATTGTTGCATCGTGACTGAGAAGTCCTACATTTATAAAAAAACATTTATATTTATTGGTGAATATATCTATACTAATAAATCACCAAAACGCAATGCCTTTTTTTTATTAGTTTTTTCATATAAACGGCATGATGTAAAGGCTTGTTTGAACACTGCTAACGCTAGGCATGGGCATTCACTTCTTCGGTTTGGTGCGTTTCGGTTAATTTGGTTCTCGGTTCTTTTGGTTCTTAGAAAGTGGTACCCATTATGGAACCGATTAAAATTTGGTTCGGTTCTGTTCTTCTCGTTTCCATTCTTTATGGGTATTTAATTTAAGAACTGAAGAGAACCATGAAAATTCGGTTCCACAATTGCTTCAATTCCATTTGGGTTCGGTTCCAACTGGTTACTTTGTACCCAATCAATCCCATATGGAACCGAATTATCCGAATAAAAAACACAATTACTATAAATATATATATAAAATTCATCCAACAAGCAATAAAAGTTATATATTTTATATAAACAACAACATTACACACCTTAGTTTCAACAAAACTAGTACAAAAGTTATAAATTTCAACAAAACCTGTAAAAAAGTTATATATTTTAAAATTTTAGCAAAACTTGTACAAGAGTTCAACTTGTACAAGTTTTGCTCATATATTCGGGTTTCAGTCCATCTGCATAAATAAAACTAGTCTAAATCGCATAATCTAAACACTACTCCTAAGAATTAATATTATCATTATCACAGATTCACAGCAGTTAGCAAAAGAGCAAACCTGACATACCAAAAGTAAAAATAAAATCACGAAGAATAATAAACTGAAGATCAAACCTGACACGATAGTTTTAAGCGACCTGCGAGCCCCGCGACCACGAGGGGTCGAAAAATTGTAGCGACGCGACGAAAGTTGCAGCGAGAGTTATTCCGTTTACCATTATTAATAATTAGATAATATATAATATAATAAAAAATAAGAAATTAAGTCCAAAACTCAATAAAATATAATAAAATCTTAACCTCAAATATTTTAAGACATTCAAATGCGATTAAACATAAAAAATACTCAAACTAAACATATAAAAAACTCAAATATCAATATAAATAAATTGATAGCCTTTATCAATATAAATAAATTTTGCGTATAAAATGTGTGACAATTCAATATTAAGTGAATAACCTTTTATCAATATAAATAAATTGATTAGAATTTAGACATTTAATAAATCATTAATTCAGTATTTAGTCTATATTTGTTTAGAATAGCTTAATTATAGCAGTTTAAGTAATTAAAATTAGTTTATATATAATAAAAACAAAATTAGTTGTAGCGAGTAGAATAACGCTCGCGACGCAACGTGATACTACGCCTCCGTAACGCCGCTGCAACGGGCGTTTTTACGTTTGGACTGTTACGTGGCTCGCTGTAACAATTTTTGAGTGTTATACGCCGCCGCGGCGCGCTGCAGCAGTGCTGCGACGACGTTTTTTAAAACTATTTGTGACACACCAAAACCACAATTAAACTCGGTTATATCGACTATATACCAAATTACTAGTATAACCAACATTTAGTAAAGACTACTCCTAAGATAAATGCAACATCAACATAGTATTTTTCACGCTTTGAACCACACACAAATACAACATATCAAGTACATGCTCAAAGCCTCAAGCCCTTCAATAGACCAGTAAACAATTACCAAATTTAACCAAATCAATCAAATTATATTAAATATAAAGAGAAGATACCTTTTGCATTGACAGAGCCATAAAATAGAAGACCAAAAACTTGTTTAACTGTGGAAAAAGATTGCTAAACTCTGAAATATAAAAAATAAAATAAATTTAAAGACTTAAAAAGTTAAAGTATAAAATTATAATCTAAGATATAATCAGAAATGAAATACTAATACATATTTTTAAGTTAATCTAGTAGTACAACATTCGAGAAGATTTCTTGAGTATTTTTATATGTATGTCCACCATTATCTCTTAACTTTAAAGAATTCTTCACCCATTGGTTGGTGCAAGTGAGAGATTTCATCATGTAATGAGTTAGACAACCTCTATACAGGTCAAGAATACGACCACTTGTGTTGAATACTGATTCCGAAGCAACATATGAAACTTGCATAATAATTACATCTTTAGCGATTCAAACACAATAAGATACTTCAGAGCATTAACCTTCCACAATGACAAGATGTCTTATTCTGTTCCAAGTACCATATTTGGATTTTCTATATTTTTTTTTCAAATAAAGCTCCTACTCCGTAGTTTTTGTTTGGATTTTTCTTAGTGAACTAACTTCTTGTAGATAAACTACATTATATCATACCCACTAGTATTATCTTCCAATTCGTTTTGTCCACTCAAATATGATCTTATCCACTATTTGATTTAAGTGTAAAATATGAATCTGAAAAACCATTGCTTGCCCTTGATATTCTGAAATCCATAGATAATCTTTGAAACAATCGTTTATTACTTGATTCACCGAATGATCCATCTCAATTGAATCTCTACTACCTTTTCCATAAAATTCCTCAAAGCATAGAGTAGAAAAACACATCTTATCTGTCGGGCTTACAAGTTTGTTGATCTCTTTTACTCTTTCCCAATACTATCATAGCTTTAGCTTTCTAGATAATGTCTTGATCAAGATCTTTAGAAAGGGTAATAAGGTTTCTCTCAACGATGATAATCTCAACATAGCACTTGGATGAGTTAAAAATTGAGATACTGAAAGAACCAACGTAAAATGGTAAAATATTTTACCATTTTATCAATTGCTTCTTAATTATCCTTTGTTGGTGGTCTACCTCTTTTTGTCCCATCCACTCTCTCATCAAACCAATCGTTATACACCTTATTATATGTTTTCATCTTATTAAAATCCACTATATACTTCACAACTCGATTTAGCATCAAATAAGTAAAATTTCATCGTGTCTTAACTTCTAATAGTAGACTACCTTTACTCATTTTACCACTATCAACCCGTAATTCGAAGGACTTCAATGTTTCAAAGGATGATCTAACATATGTGATTTCATTGAAAATGACTATAATACTTGAATCAACCTCTTTTAACTCATCTTTAATGACAAAGTTGATGATATCAGCCACATGTTTCATGTACAAAAATTAATCACCTAAAACCATAGAATCATAACCTACAACTTTAAATTGTTCTTTGAACCTTTTGAGAGCTGCAATGTTGGTTGTATCATTATACACTATGATGGTGAAGACTTTCTTTATTCCCCATTCAACTAGACACTATGACATTTTTTAATCCAATGATTACCTTCCTTAAGCGCTAACTATCATCAATCCAATGTGTTGTAATAACCGTGTAGCTTGAACTAGTTTTTGGAGCGACCAATATGTCTGTTGTTAGTGAAATCATTTATACGATATCTCGGGGTGCGGTTCTTCGAGAATGTGGCTTGGGAAGTTTCACTTTTTTGTAAAAATTTATC
The DNA here is from genome assembly GCA_036936605.1 of Limnanthes douglasii subsp. nivea. NCBI lineage: Eukaryota > Viridiplantae > Streptophyta > Magnoliopsida > Brassicales > Limnanthaceae > Limnanthes > Limnanthes douglasii. Next base: position 231,049,184 of record JAUPFV010000001.1, read on the forward strand.
CATGCTAAACTCCCAATAAAACATAATGGAAGCTCACCTAACACAAGTAGCTCATTACATGCATCCTTGAATACAGCTTCAGATACTTTTTCATACTTAATTGAACCATCACCTTCTATAGTTAGAGTAGTATGAATTTGAGATTTTTCGAATGCCTGATACTTATTGCATATTCTCAAATGTTTCACTAGGTTGGGGGTACCTAAAGTTTTAAGAGAAGCCATTTATTTCCCGCGGTAGTTACTAATTGTATTTATTTGGATTATTTATCGTCTTCATATTATGCTTCCAAACCCATGATCTTTCTTGGAATTATTTCTTTGATTCAGATCATCCTTCACATTCTTCCCGATACTCTTTTCTTTTATTTTGGTTAATAATATCACCCTCAGGTTCAAAGTTAACGTATTCATTCATAGGATCAGTAGACTCGTTTGCAAAATATGCGGAAGAATCTATCTGCAAAGATTAAAAAGAGAATAACATTTAACTTTAATATGATACAAAGTTATATGCAGATCCTCTTCCACAAGTATTAAATAACTAAATAAACCTATAGTTAAATATACATAAACTTATTTTATTTAAACGGTCCAAATAAATCCACAATAATTAAACAACTACAATTAGTTTCTTCAAAAAGTTCTCTCTCTAAGATTTTCTTTATTTCACATTAAGGAATACACCTTATATAACAAATACTATATTAATGGCTACTCAACACATCACTAAGTAGACACATTTCATTTGTACGAGAAGATATAAATAAGGTAATACTTATTTATCAATATACAATAAATAAGGTATTAAGGTCTATATGAGGTATTTTATATTAGTACCTTCTAAGAGTTTTCTCCATAAGATTATTAATATAGAATACCTTAAAATAAGAGTTACAAATATAGAAGTAATGTACTAAAGTCTACCGTCTAAATAATGTATCTTGTGTAATAGTTACTATTAGTAACTTACTAATATAGAATACTTATATATAATAGTTACTAATTATTTATACTTTTTATGATGGTTTAGTTGTTTTGGCTCTAGTTATGTGCAGAAATCTAATCCATAAAACTTATTCTAGAAGATAGATAGTTAGTAGTTAATACAATTCATACCCTACTTGTCCATACAATGCCACTCATTATACTGAGTTTTTCAGATAAAATCATAGCAAGATTCTTTAAAGAAGCACTCATTAGATTCTAGGGGTACTAGTTTCTAATTGTTATATAATCTAATAATAAAGTATATTTGGTTGAACTTTTGGTAAGGCTTGTTTTATTTAAATGACTACTTCTGCTCTTAGATTATTTCTAGCAATTGTTGAGTTCTATGACAGCTAAATTCTTTGCATTTTACATCTCATTCCCATATTAGGGAAGCTTATATCTCAGAGTTTATGTAGGATAGTTTTACAGATTGTAGTATAACCTTTTCATATTATCTAAATTTCTCTATGAATACATGCATATTGTGTCCATTTTATCATTTTTTATTTGGGCATTGTATTATTACTTATGTGCCTTATATATTTTCTGCAGATGACCCAGCTAAACCCTTGAGTCGTAGACTTTCTGAAGAGAATATACTAGAGGTAGATGTTTTGCCTGAGCAGACTACTTTGGATACTTATGGGATTCTCATTAGTCTAAATCTGGTTGCTCTCAATATCATGTAATCTTCGTACTTTAAGTATATTTAGAGAATATAATATGATTCATTTTGTCAACATGTTCACATAAGCTCCTATATATCTAAACATTTTCAAAGTTGTCTTGCTTCGAGAACGACTCTGATATTTTGAATGTCTTACTTGTGACAGCAGCAAAATGGACACACAATCTGGTTTTTATATTCATTCATATATTCATAAGGAATTGACTCAATTACACCTAGGGACGCACTTAAAGAAAAAAAAATGCTTTGAAGGTTAAAAGAAGCTGGTATAGTCTTTGTTTTGGGTATTCATGGTTAGACAACAAATTATCAAACCAGAAATCAGTTTTTGTGGGATTAACTAAGTATATACTATTTTATCTATAAGATTAAAATGAAAATAATGTGCATAATAGGCTTAAAGTAGCTAAAATTTTATATAGTTAGGGAGACAAAATACAGTTATAGTCAAATTAATTTATATACTATAAAAACCCAATTGACAAATTTTATGATGTAAATCAGAGCAAGATTAGTCTATAGACAGACATATGCTTCTTATGTTCTTCATATTAAGGTTTGAAATCACTTTTAATATTTTGTAGAGATTATTAAACCAAATTAAATAAACTGATAGATTTATAAATGTACCTTAGACGGTAATAACTTTGACGTCTCCATAAGCTCCATTATAGCTTATTTTAAAAGAAATTCCTCAACAAGAAATGATCTAGGAATAGGAAAAATCAAGGTTTTGTTTGAATTTAAACTAGAAAGAAGAAATACCTCAGCTGATTAAAGTTCCTTCAAAGAACTCAAAATGTGAGTTTGAGGGGGGAAATGAAAAAAACAGCATGCAGGTCTGAAGAAAATTGAAAAGATTAGGTTTTGTTTGCATTTTGAAGTAGTTACTAGTTATTAATACTAACATGTGTCTCACTTATTTTTTGCTACCATATGGTTCTCGGTTCTGAACGGAGACCCGTGGATATTTTAGTTATGGAACCATTTAAGTACTTATTATTATCCGGAGCCAAACCGAATCTTTTATTCTGGTTCGGTTCGATTTAGTTCTTCGTTTCCGTATCCATATGCCCATATTTGACTAACGCAACTTGCTCGTTACAACCCTTCAACCAATAATGTGCCTATTAAGTGGTGGTCATGCTCTTCTATCTTTTTTTCTATAATGCATTATATAGTTTTCATCCTCTTTGATTATCTTGATGTCGATCAGTTAGTCTGTAAAACGTGACCATCTTGTTAAAAAATGTGGATATATATATTTGACACTTAGTTAAACAACGTTAATGAATTTCATTTGAGGTTCATTGAGAAAGTGCGTTAAAACAAACAGTCGCCCCCCCATAAATTAACATATTGTTCTTAAATTTCTCAATATAGTGCTCAAGGTCTCTTGAGCCGTCAAACTTATCCATTTTAGATGAATTCAACTTTGGAAAAGCTCATAATAAAGAACCTTCAGTGCCAAAAAGTAATTTGACATAATAAATATGTGTTTATGGTCGGTACAGCTGCAGGACGAACCGAAACTCATCGGGGTCGGTCAAATATGTATGGCTAAAAGAATGCAAACCACTATGGTTGGAAAACCATGAGCCAAACTAGTAAAGGCCTCTCCAATATATATTGATATGATATTGGTTTCTTGGTTGTAAGGGTCCTGTCTGGTATGACCTAGGGATGGCAATGGGTCGGGATGGGTGCGGGTATAGCTAAACCCTTAACCCATCCCGTCTATATTTTTCCAAACCCATACCCTAACCCGTACCCGTCGGGTAGTAATATTTTTTTCCCACACCCGAACCCGCCGGGTTCGGGTACCCATCCGCGGGTACCCATTGAAGTTAAAGTTTCTTTTTAAAAAAAACTACGCAATGTTCTCTAGATTTAAACCAATTCTATAAAGAAAAAAATACTCCAACCCAATGCTAATTGTTATCTGTTATAATTAATGCATAGTTTTGGTATATTTTAGTAAATCATTTTCTTATAATTTAATTAGTTATATTATTAGTTTGTCTTGAGTTTGATACCAATTGCAGAAAAAAAAAGATGTTTAAAAAATATAAATCATCAAATATAATATTAAAATCTAGAATAGTGTTTTGTGATCTATTAATAATTGATATATGATTTTGAAATATGTTAGTAATTTTTTTATTTCATAAATAATAATATTATTAGACCAAAAAGAAAAAATATATTTTAAAATGAAAAAATGAAAAATCAAATTTAATATCTAAATGTAGAATAATATTTTTCAAAATATACAGTATCTAGTGATAATTAACAAATATTTTATATTTTTATAATGTTATTAATAATTAATATATGGTTTTGGTATATGTTAGTATTTTTTTTTAATTTAATTAATAATACTAATAATATTAGTATTGCAAAGAAAAATAAAAAATATTTAAAGAAAAGATTTTAAAAATTTAATTTAATGTTAATATTTTTCAAAAGTATATTCTATATATTAGCAGATAATATATGGTTTGATTATTTCAGAATACAGATACTAATATTAATAACTTTATTTTAAAGCTTAATAACTAATATTAGATGATATAATATTTTATATAATATTAATTTAACGGGTACCCATCGGGTATTATCCAGTGGGTCGGGTTCGGGTTGGGTACCCGTGGGAAATTATTTAAACCCATAACCCATCCCATGCCCGGCGGGTAGTAAATTTTCAAACCCACAACCCATCCGTGGGAAATTTTTAAAACCCATAACCCATCCCATCGGGTCGGCTCGGGTCGGGTACCCGCGGGTTCGGAAACAATTGCCATCCCTAGTATGACCTCCATGTTGATTAGAAATATTTTGATAAGAGACATTCTAAAAATTCTATAGACGTGCAGACTAGAATGGGACGTTTCTAAAAAATATTTATATTTGTGCATCTTAAAATTAGCTCGGGTTAGATTGATTATAGTTTTTACATTGATGATATTAGCTTGTGCCTTGGGGTAATACGGCACACCCGCCATATAGGTTGGACAAGTGGTTACCTGGTTGGTATGCTAGGCCTATCACTTTGAGGATGACTTTATATATTAGAAGGCCATGTTATAGATGTTCAATCGAATGACAGGGCCAAAAGATCTCACATTGTTGCGTGGTATGATGACTTTTCAACCGACACTCTTGATCATGTTGTCTAGTGGTGGAGCGAGAACAAATCCTAATCAGGGATCGATTTTTGTGGTGCTTCATTTTCCTAACCATGATGTCAGATTAAGAGTCTAAATGAAGTAGTTTGTGCAACATGAGATGAGAGATCCATTACGGGGGGAGAGGTACGAGAAACTGGTGGTGTGCAATTGCATTGAGAGAAACAAAAGTATGAGGTATTGTCACTATCATTGGAATCAAACACTACTGAAAATGATGCCTGTCTGACCTTAGATTTCTGAGTGCATGCAATGTAGTATCAACGAAAACCGCTCAACTCACACACTCTTTAAGGCCAGTAACCTCCAGCAAATGTTCATATATTAATTTCTCTAACTCTCGTTGTAACAACTATATATGATCTTAATGGTATTACACGAGATCCACCTATTTATGGTGCTCGGACATACCAATGTCTTCTCCTTAGATATTCCATCAATTGTTATTGGTAAAACATGTGACTTTCTAGGTACTAGAATAATAGTTTTTCTTGGGAATCGACTGATACCATATACCCGTCAATTGGTGAGGTAGATTTGGACTTGGTAAATTTTTATATTAATTTAAGATTTAGTAAGAAGTTAGGGATTCATGTTGATATAAAATAAGATATAAATAAAAAAAATTATAAGAGAAAAATTGACCTTCAAAACATAATTGATTATATATTTATAATAGTTAAAGATGAGCTTTATATAGGTCGGATATTCATATCCGTAATAATATTTATTGTATCAATAAACTATCTAAAATATCTTAAATTTTAAATTCTTTTACTTATTATGTTAAATGTTTAAATTTTACTAACATAATTTTTAAATTTTGTTTTCACTATTTGGTCAAATGCTGAAAATATAACCAATTTTATAATATAAGTAACACAAATTAAAAAAAACTTTTATTTTTTTATTATTTCAATTTTGTTTGAGATATTAAATTGTTTTATAAATTCGATATAAGTGACATAACTAAAATATTTTCGCTACATTTTTAATAAAAAAAAAAATTAGATGATGAAATTCTTAAAGGATAAAAATATTTTGGATGTTTATAATTTTTAATTTTTTGGCAAGCTTATTGTCGCTGGAGTGAGTATGACTCGTTGTCACAACAACTTGTACACCATTTTCAGAAAATACTTATATGTCTAGTTTTAAATCACGAGCTATGTTCTTTATCACAACACTTGGACCATAACACACTAAGATATGATTAGTGCTTGTTGCGGTGAGCACGTATCACATTTCTTGCAACATATAATGCGCGGTGTTTTGGTTGACCGTGTTTTTTTTCTTGATTTTTCAATGTTTAAAGTCTTGGTTTCATTACAAGTTTTTTTATGTTTTCATTTATGAAATCATTTTTGGATTATATTCTCTAATTATTTAATTTTAAGGAACTTACATACAAAATAAAAAAATTAAAGCTACAACGGCTTGAGATCTTATCTAATGGGCAACACCAATTTTGATGGTTATTTAAGAGAATCCGTAACATTTAGCTCGTGTCTGAAGCACAATCAATAAAAAATGGAAAAATCTAGAGCTAAACACACATCTCTCGTATTAAAGCAAGACATCTTTAACCACTAGACAATAATGGATTTGGCGCTTATTCCATATATTCAACATATAGTTCTTCATCGGTGTAAAACTAATAGAAAAAATAAAATTAGGATGACCAAGAAATGAAACGAACCTCACATCTAGAGTAAAGAAAGGAAACTTCCTTATTATTAGGCAAAAGGAGTTGTTGTTGTATGTATCGGGGAACTATAACACATATGACATCTGCTTCTACAAAGCTAAGTCTTTTATCTTTTACATACTTATTTATATAATATAGAATTTAATACACATTATTAGGCTTACGAACGAAATACCATTGTCCAGTATGCTTACGAGCCAAGAAGAAATATTAACAAAGATTAAGAGCCAAACTTTACTAAAAATTAGGCTTCTGAAGTCAGATAACAAAATTATACATTCGAACTTCATTTATATTTATTTACCATAAGTCCATTGTCTGTCGAACTTCTGAGGTCAAATAAACATAAATTACTTAATATTTTTATAGTGACGACATTTATATCTCATGAGGCGGGGATAGGTCATTTCCTCATAACATTGTACTAAGTCTAAAATCTTTCAGCACTCGTTTAAAATTCTCCGACATTCACTTATCTGACATTCCCTTCTCTGTGCGGCGGTGTAAGTCATTTTTCTATGATACTAGGCTAAACTTAAAATATTTCGATACCACTTTATATTACTTTGACATTCATTTATTCATACTACAACATTCAAAAATGATTCTCAAGACTCCAAATTGATAGCTTCATCAACAACAATAAAAAAATTTATCTTAATCTCTTACATCGTTAAAGGCATTGAAGCAAAAATATTGGAACCATCAAACAAATAATATGCGGATAATAGTTTGAATATATATTGCATAAGAGAAATACATCTTTCATTATTATTTGATATTACAACATTTATTTTAGCTTCAGAGATAAAAAAAAATTAAAGAGTACAACTTCGAACCACCAATACTATCAAACATCATAACTTTGATCGAGAAAAAAAACACAAATAACTCAAAACATTTAAAAATAAAAAGGATGACATTTTCTAATCCTTTCTCATACTTCAAAAATAACTAGAGGGGCTATTGCGTTATATCCGAAGTAAAATTAAAAAAATCTAGAGCACCTTTTAGGTAACGTCTGAAATTCTAACAATCTACTACTTATTTCTGTACTCTTTTGTTTTCGGCGAGATTGAGCTTTACTCCACAAATGAGTTTGTGGTCGGCGAAAGGTTTTTAACATAGACATTGATAAGGAAAGATATTCTTCAGGGGCCTAAGTGCAATTGATAGGGACTAAATTGATAAGTTCTGTAAATATAGAGTTAAATTAGGCTTTAGGAGAAATGTAAGGGCTGAACTGTAAATATTCCATTATGTAACCATTTCTCTAACTAACTCACTCAGTCTATTTAAAGAGGCTGAAGAAGTTAGTTATGCCTATGAAATAATCAGAAGCGAAATACAACTTTCACTACCTAGAATTCTCTCTGTGAAATCTAGTATTCTCTACTCAACATTTACTCTTACCAAATTGGCGCTAGAAGGAGGGGACGAAGATACCTTGATCAACAGATCAAAAATCGAGTCTTGAGTTTTCGTTTTCTAAAGTTTTTCGTTTCTGAAGTATTTTTGTTTAGTTCTTCGCTGATTGAAGATGGATCCAGCAGAAGGTGACAATCCATCCGGTCGAAAGGCTATGGAAACATTGAAATCCGATCTGCAAGAGGCAGGTAAATCGATTCCAACTCAATCAAACCAATTTGATTTCGAAGGAAAAATGAATGAGATGATAAGGAAGGTGGCAGAGCTTGAAGAATTGGTGAAAAAGAAGGAAAGTAATGACAGCACTAGACTTAGGTCTAAAATAGCCAGAGGCGATCAAGATAATCAGTCGGATCAGTCGATGGACGATGGCGACGTTCAGTATGAACAGCGTAAAGCACGTTTTGAGCGAAAAAAGGAGTACAGTGGGATAAAAAGGAAAGGAAAACTGCAGAAGCGACAGTATTTGAATTCTAGTGATGAAGAGGATTCCGAAAATTCGGAGTCAGATGAAACACCGAGGTATGAATATTCTCGAGGCCATTCAAGAGGAGCAGAACGTGAACTCCGGGCAGCTAAGGTGTATAAGGAAGGGAGGAAAAAGAAAGATAGGCGAGTATATTCACCTCGGAAATATTCGCCTCGAAAGTATGAAGGTGAGTCAAGTTTATATGCTACTGTGGGGATGAGAAACGAAGACCAATATGTTCAAAGAGTCGACTGGAGGGACTCACCATTGATCAGGGAGATCAGATCTGTGCCGCTTCCGAGGCGGTTTGATATTTCCAAAGTTGATAAGTTTGATGGGACTCAAGATCCCGATGACCATATAGAACAATTCAAAAACTATATGACTAATTTCGAAGACGACGATAAATTGGTGTGTAGAGCATTCTCTCAGACATTCAAGGGAACTGCACTGAAATGGTTCAACAAGATTCCTAAGGAGTCAATTGCAAATTTTAGAGGCTTCTATACAGCTTTCCGAAGACAGTTTGTGGGAAGCAGAGAAATGAGAGCTAATGGGGATACAATAATACAATGCAAGCAGGCTGTGGGAGAGAAGCTGAAGGATTATACTAAGAGATTTGTATCAACCAAAGCTGAACTAGATGATTGTGAAGAAAGTGTGGCTATGGCGGCATTTAGACAAGGACTGTTGCCAGGAGATTTAGCCGATGAAACTACGAGGCGTAGGGCGTTAACATTTGGAGCTCTCATGGCTCAGGTTGAGGATCAGATTAAGGTCGAAGAATCGACGCGGGTTCGAGGAGGAGGCAGTACTATTCAGAAAGGGAATGGTCAAGCTAACACTTCGAATAACAACTCATCGCGTCCGAGGAATAATCAAAATGTTTCTAACAGAGGAGCTTCGAACTCGTATCAAGGGGGAGTTAATCAACACAATTCTAATAATCAGCAACAGTTTAGATCCAGATCGAATGTGTGGGTAAGACCAGATTATTATGCAGATTTGACTGAAAGTGTGGCTTCGATATATGAGAAAACCAGGGGAACAGTAAATTTCAGAAAGCCACCAGCGATTAATAGGCCAAGAGAGGAGCGCAATAACAAGTCTGCAGGTATCATGAAGATATTGGGCATGATACAAACGATTGCATTGCCTTGAAGAAAGAGATGCAGATCCTGATAGAAAATGGAAAGTTGCTGGAATATGTTAGGAAGAATGCTAAAACTGAAGCTCCGAAAATTGGTAATCCTAATTCTAAGCAGGAAACTGCACTGATGATTTTAGATGCTGCAGTTGACGAGTTTGATGTGGCTTCGGAATATGTCGACCCAGACCCTAGTCGACTATTGTTAATGTCAATAGATGAGCCGATGCGTCAAGGACGTGTTCGAGATTTGTGTGCCTTTTTTGAATCACTGACAATATTTGGGGGAGATTCACTGACTAACAATACTAATAATTTGAGGAAGAGGCATATAGTGAATTTAACGCGTCAAATTGAAGGAGGAGCATCGGCACACCTAAGCAACAAGAAGGATGTGCCCTTTATAATTTTTGATGGGGATGATTTGAGGGGGATTACTGGGCCACATGAAGATGCAGTGGTCATAGGAGCAGAGGTGTGTGGGGTGGAGATTCGACGAGTATTGATTGATACCGGGAGCTCTGCCAATGTACTTTTCAAGTCAACTTATGATAGATTAACCGCTCCACCTCGAATAGAAAGCTCAGAGAGAACTATCATTGGGTTTACTGGCGCAACAGCAAATGTGATAGGGGAGTTCGAGGGACAGATTTCTTTGGGAAGGGGGCCTTTCAAAAAGAAAGTACAAGTGCTTTTTGTGGTGGTGGATTGCCCATCGAGCTACAACGCTATTTTTGGAAGGTCGTGGCTGGCTAAAATGTATGCTGTAGTCTCTACGGTTCACCAATGTTTGAAGTATGTGATCGAGGATCGAGTCGGTGTAGTTCGAAGTGATCAAAAGGTGGCAAGAGAGTGTTACGCTGCTGCGTTTAGATTACGAGGCAAAAATACTGATGATCCGATGGAGAATTAGCAGTTTGGGGGGTTGTCTTCTGGTGGCACAGATGAGGGAATTGATGATCCGAGGTCAACCCCGAGTTCTGTGGTGGTAAATGAAGAAATAGAAGAACATGTTTTCAGTAATGGCAGGGTACTTCGAATCGGGACTCTGTTATCTTTATCAATGCGAGAAAAATTGTTGAAATTTTTGTCTGAGAATTTGGATGTATTTTCTTGGAGGTCCGAAGACGTAGTGGGGGTCCCAAGTGATATCATATGTCATAGCTTGGCGGTAGATCCAAAGATCAAACCGATAATTCAAAAAAGAAGAGCTTTTTCGTTGGAAAAGTCCGAGGCCATAGTTGCTGAGGTGGATCGACTATATAAGATGGGGCATATCAGGGAAGCCAATTATCCGAGGTGGACGGCTAATCCTGTGGTGGTGAAAAAGAAGAACGGAAAATGGCGAATGTGCGTGGACTTCACAGATCTGAATAGAGCTTGTCCAAAAGATCCTTTTCCAGTGCCTCGAATCGATCAGTTAGTGGATTCCACTTCGAGAAATAAAATCTTGACATTTATGGATGCATTTTCAGGGTATAATCAGATTCGAATGAATCCAGATGATGAATAAAGCACAACTTTTATCACTGACAGAGGTTTACACTGCTATAGAGTGATGTCGTTCGGATTAAAAAATGCTAGGTCAACATATCAGAGGCTGATGAATAAGGCGTTTGCTTCACAAATAGGGAGAAATATCGAAGTATACATTGATGATATGCTTGTTAAAAGCAAAAGTGATGATGAACACATTGATGATTTAGAAGAGACGTTTTTGAATCTCAGAGCCATACAATTGAAGTTGAACCCAGAAAAATGTACATTTGGAGTCCGATCTGGTAAGTTTCTGGGGTACATGATTAGTGAAAGAGGAATCAAAGTGGATCCAGAACAATTGAGGGCTCTGATATCGATGTCTTCACCTCGGAATATCAAAGAAGTGCAAATGTTAACGGGCAGGTTAGCAGCTTTGAACAGATTCATTTCTCGTTTTTCAGATAAGTGCTTGCCTTTTTTCCAGGTGCTGCGTAGACCTAATAATTCTGAGTGGACTTCGGATTGTGAAGAAGCTTTTATGAAGATCAAAAATCTTTTGTCCTCTCCTGAAATATTGTCAAAGCCTCGAAAGGGTGAGCAGTTATTTTTGTATATAGCGGTATCGGATTATGCAGTGAGTGCAGTTCTGGTCAGTGAAGATACGAAAATTTCGAAGCCTGTCTACTATGTCAGCAAAAGTTTGGTTGATGCTGAGAAACGCTATTTGAAGCTCGAAAAATTGGCACTGTGTATAGTAGTGGCAGCGAGAAAAATGCGCTTGGAACAATGAAGCTGAATATGAAGCTGTGCTAGCAGGATTACGGTTAGCAAAGATTTGTGGAGCAATATTTGTGCGCTTGGAAACAGATTCGCAGTTGGTAGTTAACCATGTTAAGGGAGTATCAGAAGCTAAAAAGGAACGTTTGGTTTTGTACTTACAAGAGCTACGAGGAATGATGGCACAGTTTGAAAATGTCGAAGTGGAGCATATTCGAAGAGGTAGCAACACAATGGCTGATTCTTTGGCAACAATGGCTTACTCTGAAGAATATCCATGGATCATGACACAACCATCGCCCTCGATCATATCGAATTCTGAGCAGTGTGAAGTTGTTAATGAGGTAGTAAATGATCCGATGTGCACTCGAGGAGATTGGAGGTTTGACTTGTTAAACTTTATTTCGAAGGGAATACTACCTCCTGATAAACACTTGCTCAAGAAAATAAAGTATAAAGCTCTTGGCTATGTGGTATTGGATGGAGTATTGTACAAAAGGTCTGCGTCGAAACCTTTGCTACGATGTTTAAGCAAACAAGAGTCTCAGAACATTCTATCCGAACTGCATGACGGGGATGGATCAGCTCATTGTGGATTCAAAGCTTTAACGCGTAGGGTATTGTTGGCAGGGTATTATTGGCCTACCATTTTGCAGGACGCCAAGTTGTTAGTTCGAAGTTGTGATACTTGCCAAAGGTATGCAAATTTAATACATAAACCAGCAGTACCCCTAATGACAATCTCAGAGGCGGTTCCTTTCGATAGGTGGGGGATTGATTTAGTAGGACCATTACCTATGGCTTCTGGTGGAAGACAGATGATTATTGTTGCGGTTGATTATTTTTCGAAGTGGGCAGAAGCAGAAACTTTAGCTGGGACAAAAGCTAAGGATGTAATCAAGTTTACTCAGAGTAACATCTGATACCGTTTTGGAGTTCCTCGAAAAATAACGACGGACAACGGTCCTCAATTTAATAACAAGGAAATGGACTCTTTTTGCTCCTCGAAAGGAATACAGCAGTGTTTTTCTACTCCTTTCCACCCCCAAGCAAATGGGCAGGTGGAAGTTACGAATAGATCTATTTTGGATGGTTTGAAGAAAAATTTGGCAGGAGCAGCAGGGAAATGGCCAAATTATCTTCAAGAAGTGTTGTGGGCATATCGAACAACCCCTAGAGAGGCTACAAAAGAGACTCCTTTTTCTTTGGTATATGGAATGGACGCTGTGTGCCCTGCTGAATCTACATTGCCTTCTTACAGACTACTACGATATTTCGATGTGGATAACGATGAAGCTAGAAGGGTTGAGCTTGATTTGTTAGAGGAAAAAAGGGTCAAAGCGCATTTGAATGTGGTCCATTATCAAACGTTAATGAGAAGCAGGTACGATGCTAAAGTTAAGAGGAGAGAATTCAAAATTGGCGATCGAGTGTTACGAAAAGTATTTCTTCATACTAGGGACAAGCACCTCGGAAAATTGGCTCCGAATTGGGAAGGTTCTTACGAAGTTAAAATGAAGGTCAAGCCAGGTTCCTACAGGTTGTCTGATCGAGAGGGGAAGATGCTCAAACATCCTTGGAATATAGAGCACTTGAAATTGTACTGTGAGTAAAACTGAACTTCGAATCTTTGTAAAACAGACATACTCTTTCCTTATCTGTTGGCCCAGAAAGGTTTTAACGAGGTGTCTGGTTAATATTGAATATTTTAATAAAATTTCTTTTGGCCATTGGTTGTTTACTATGATGAGTGATTTATTATTTTGGTGACTTGGCAAAGATTGATCATCTTTGAAAGTTGACCAAGAATAATTTTCCGAAGCAATAGCTTTGAAGAAACAACCAAATTTTCGAGGTGCCACGTCTTATGAGTGCATCTGATTTTCGAGGTGCCACATCTTATGAGTGCATCTAATTTTCGAGGTGCCACGTCTTATGAGTGCATCTAATTTTCGAGGTGCCACGTCTTATGAGTGCATCTGATTTTCGAGGTGCCACGTCTTATGAGTGCATCTAATTTTCGAGGTGCCACATCTTATGAGTGCATCTAATTTTCGAGGGGCCTCGATTTATAAATACATATAATTTTAGAAACGACAAGTTTAAATAAGTACACCAGAAGTTTAAAATGTTTAAAAAAAAGGGTGTTGTTCGTCGGATAAAACACAAAGTCTACAAAAAGGGGGAGAATTACTTAACAAAATACACAAAAACAAAGCATGACATGCTTAATCCATTAGGCATCTTCTTCTTCTGATGACCCGTCAGTAGCATCGCTTTCTTCCGAAGAGCTTGAAGGTACTTCGAATGCCTCTTTTGGACGATCTTTCTCGGGGACTTGTTTCCAAAATTCTGTTAAGTTTAGCCTTGGATAGGCAGCATGGATTTCTCGAAGAAGATTGTTAGCTGTATCAATTTCAGCCTTTCTGATTCCATTAAGCATCACAGAACCAACAGCAGCTTCGGCTTTTTTAACAACAGCTTTCTTTTCTTCTTCGAATTCTGTTCGAAGAGTCGTCATTTGATTTTGACAGTTATTTAATTTTTCCTGGAATTCTTTAACAAGTTTATCAGCATCAGTAGATTTTTTCTTTGCCTCTGAGATAGCAGTGGAGTGTTGAGAATTTAGATCTTCAATAGCTTGTCGATGAGAAGTCTCCAGAGCTTCGACTTTTTCTTTGTGTTCCTTAAGAAGCTTGTCTTTCTCAGCTTCGAATTTCTGAAGTGCCTCATTTTTCGAAGTCTTTACAGACTCTGTTTCTTTTTTGCTCTTGATCAATTCTTGTGCAAGAAGCTCCAATTGTGTGTGTGAATTTTTTACTTCTTCACATAATTTATTGGCTGCAGCACTTAAATTATCAAAAGGACGAAGGATTGAAGCTACCTCATCGGATTTGTCTGAATTAGGAAAGATTGATGGGTGGTGATGAACAGGAACGATGGCGTTAGATGTCGAAGCCACAGCAGCCCCAGTAGAAGTTGATGGAATAATATTGGTAGGTTGGGAGCCATTACCAGTAAATGCAAAGTCCCCGCTTGAATTGAAATCTTCGAGGTTAAGGTAATCGTCTACTTGATTATCTCCTAGTGTCAGTCCTCCTTCAGGGTTTTCTTCAATAAAAGTTTTCCCGTGCACTTTGGAAGCCAGTACCTCCTCGAGTATGTCAGCCTCGTTCTTTTTCTTTGGCGTGCTGGACTTGCTCTTTTTCTTCTTTGGAGAATTGTCCTTTTTCTTTTTCAGAACAGGTTCATCCTCCTCGGATATTGGGGGAAGTTGAGAGGCGGGCACTTTTCTTTTCACTGCACGCTTCGAAGTCTTGGAAGGGTTAGCCTTGCTTGTACTGGCCTTCTTGTGGGTCAACTTTCCTTTCTTCTTTAATGGAAGATGGCTGTCACTTCGGTTCCTGGTGGGAAGATAGGTTTTCCCATCTGGTGCAAGTATTCTTTGAACTGCTATAATGGGATCTGGAGGGGTCATCGGATCTTCAGGGAAGTCAGCTCCCAGAGTGATGCGCCACAGATGGCTGTTGACGAAGTTGATTGGTAAAAAGGCTGAGTGAAAGCCATTTCCCCAGGCCTTATCTGCCCATTCAGCCATTTTTTGGAAGATGTCCTTTGCAGCTTCTCGACGACCTTTGAACCGCCTCGGAATTTCTGAAAAGAGAACAAGCAGTTAGACAAGAGAACTTCATTAATCTGGCTAGGTTTAATAACTTAGAAATGTTAACAATACAGTAATAATTCACTTACTACTGTCTCTCCAGGTGAGAGTTAGCTTTGAGGGGTTCTCATCGGAAATCTCTTTCCCATTTTCCCAAGCGCCTGATAGAAAGACAAACCTTTGTTTCCAAAGTTTGTCAGCTTCGAGGAGGTCATCGATAATCTTCAGATCATCCTCCAGTGTTTGGTAGTAGAATGGTAAGACTGGCCCGTTTGAGACCTTGGTCAGTGAGATGAAGCCCTTAATTTCGAGGGGGATGCCTCCTAGCCTTGACACCATGATGGCGGAGAATAAAGTGAATAGTTGGTTTGGGGTAACTTGTGTTGGGCACAACTTGAGAATTTCGAAGTACCGTACAATCATGGGATCGAGGGGAAATCGAAGTCCCCAGTTGAAGAGCTCAGGATAGACTACCAGTTCGTCCTTTTGACAGCTCAGGGGTGTCTCTCCTTCCACTGGTAGTCGAAGAATCATCTTATCTGTTAATCCCCATAGCTTTCTGAGTTCCTCTTTCTCTGATTCGAGGTAGTAAGTATAGGGTACATTCTTTAGGGCAAGAATGTACCGAGGAGAAAGTGATTGAAGATTTTCTTGAACCAAACCAGCAACATCCTCGGGGAGTGTAATGAGAGGTTTCTTTCCTCGAACTTTCTTCGGAGGGATCACCCCGTCAGCCTCGGATTCCTCTTCGGCATCAGATTCAATAGCTTCAGAATCATTCTCTTTGTTGTTGTCCTCATCGGTGGCTTCATCGATACGACTTCGGATTTGAGTTTCAGCTTGAGTCACAAGAATTGGTTGACTACTTTCTGGTGTAGTGTCAACCACTTCCTGTGGGGGAGGAGGAGAAGAGGTTTCTGCTTCTTCACCCATTGCTAGAAATGTTGATTTTTTGGCACGTTTAACTTTGACAGCTTCGAATTGAGGATGAAGTAAGTTGGGTTGAAGATTTTTAGGTGCTTCGAATGTGAGGACAGGTGATTTGGTTTGTGGTTTTTTGTCAGTTGATGGTTTGTCTAAGGTAACTCCTTTAGATTTTCGATGAGGTCTTAGCAGTGGAGAAGTAGGTTGATTTCGAGAAGGAAAAGTTTCTTGATTGGTTTCTGGGTTTGAAGCTAAGGATGAAGACGAAGTGGCAAGATTGGGGTCGAAGTTACCGTATTTAAAAGTGGTAAGAGAAGAATGAGGACCGTTGTAGATCAACCCAGCAGCCTTGTATTCTTTGGCTCTTTGTGAAATACAAAGATAATCGTAGGCACCAAATACTTGATTGCTAGAACCAGGGAAGAGAGGTTTTTTTGATTTTACTGGTTTTCTGGGTTTAGATCTTTTGTATTTAGGATATCTTCTCATACAATGGGTATTGATCTGAGAGGTTGCTTTGGTGGATGAAAAGGATGAAGTAATTTAAAGGTTTATGAAGAACAGGTTGAAGATGGCTTGAAGAACAGGATGAAGATGAAGAACAGGTTGAAGATGGTTTAGAAGTGATTTCTCTAAAAAGTTATTAATGAAGGAAGAGTTGGCTATTTATAGTTTAAAGGAAAGACGTTAAGAATTTGAAGAGGCAAAACCAGTGAGTTGCTCTCATTGGGTGGAATGTGAAACGTAAAGGAAATGTGCAGTGTCATAAATCTATCAAGTAGGGTCTAATCAGTTTATCAGGAAGTGTCAGAAAATTCGAAGCTACAACAAAATTACGTTTCTAGTAACAAAATTCGAAGTGAAAGAATAGTTATATCTCAAGTTGAGAGATTCGAAGTGAATAGGAAAGTTTATTTACACTTATTCTTTGCTTCGAAGAAAGATTGCAAGTCATCAAGCCTGATCGTAATGAAGAGGATGGATTCAAATGAAGAGTAATCTTCGAAGAGTGGATAGTTCTTATAAATGTCTGTATAAGAACTAGGGGGGCTACTGATAAGGAAAGATATTCTTCAGGGGCCTAAGTGCAATTGATAGGGACTAAATTGATAAGTTCTGTAAATATAGAGTTAAATTAGGCTTTAGGAGAAATGTAAGGGCTGAACTGTAAATATTCCATTATGTAACCATTTCTCTAACTAACTCACTCAGTCTATTTAAAGAGGCTGAAGAAGTTAGTTATGCCTATGAAATAATCAGAAGCGAAATACAACTTTCACTACCTAGAATTCTCTCTGTGAAATCTAGTATTCTCTACTCAACATTTACTCTTACCAGACATGAACATAGTGTTGATATCTTGAAGATTAGTTCGGCTAGAGTGGGAACCCTCCGTCATCGTATTTAAAGACTCATAGAAGTCAAACCAAAATTGGTTGCAATAGAGTTTGGTATACTTTGAGAATTGTCATTCAACTTCAGTATAGAAACAAGCAATCAAGTTTTGACAAACGTGAATAAATAAAATAATAATATCATTGTAATTTAGTTAGTCATTCTTCAATTCATCCCAAAAACTAAAAAAACCGTTGAAAATGATGAAAATTATACCATGTGTAAAATCCCATTCACTAAATAATCAAAATTCGTTCAACCAAATCATTTGAAACCCAACAAATTATTCCGTAAAAGACAAAAATATATAAAAATAATCAGTTATAAAATATTAATATTCAAACAAATTACCATTCAAATCCATTAAGACGTAATTATTCAGAAGTTACAAATATTAGTCATTCAGGAGTTGCAGATATTAATTTTGCGGTTCTTAAAATATTATGAAAAGAAAATATAATTAACTACAATGTCATTTAAATTCAGTTTTTCATCTTTTAGAACGCAACATTATTATGACAGTTAGTGGGTTCTGAAAATCAGGAACCGGACCCTGAACGGAACTGATAAAAACAAGATCGAAAACCGGATCGAATTTTAATATTTCGTTTTACAATTCCATTCTAAAAACCGAAACCGAAACAATGTATCAAAATTATAAAACCAATTTAGAATAAAATTGATAAAATAGTAGAACCGATTTGGAACCGAACCGATAAAATTAATAAACTGATAGAATGGATATGAAACCGAATTTGGATAAGAATCAGGTCAAAAAAATAAAAAATTAACTTGTAAATTTTAGTTTTTATATCAGATAAAAAAAAATAATTTAAATTAATTTTTTTAATAATAGACTAAACTAGACCAATAACGAATCCTTCCAAAATCATACCAAACCGAAATAAACCATAACAAAATCGAAACAGATTTGACCGAACTCAAACATAATCAAAATCGGACCTAACCAAACAGACTGGACTAGACCCAACCAGAAATTTAACCGTCCCAAACAGATAACAGCTCTACACACTACCATCAAAATATTTATGTTAATACAATTTATTCTTTATTTTCATCTAATATCATTTACGTGTTTATCCACATACATCTAATTGAACTTAAAACTTGAGTTAATTTAACGGATTCTCAAATATAATCCAATATTATTAAATGTGTTACATCATTTATATCCTTTTATCTCTTGTACTAAACAATAATATATGTCTCTTAAATTTGCTATGTGAATAGTTTTGCGTAGTTTACATATAAGTTCCCCCGGTTGGAAAATTGTATATCGAATTCTAAAAAGGGTTTTATATTTTTATAATATTTTATTATTAATATAAATTTTAAATAATATTGAATCATTTTTATAATATTTTTATCTACAATTATCTATTTAGTATTTTTGACATCTTATAGTTTTTTTTTCGAAATTGAAATTTAAAAATTAGAATTTAAATTTTAAACTTTAATACATAATAAATATTTGAGATAGGTTATATTTTTTGTTTGGTTTTATTGATCTTTCACCGATGGATCTCATCAAAATTTGTAAAATTTTATATCCGATTTGTTTTTATCCTTTTATGATAAAATAACTATATAAACTTTATTTGTTAAATCTCTAACAACAAATTATTTTGCTCTTTATTATTCAAATACTATATCATATTTAGATTTTGATTTAGTTCTTTAAATTATTATATATTTAGGTTTTGTTTTTTGAATATTGAACTTTTAATTTTTATGTACTAAGTTGTTGGCTGATGTTTGGTTAGTTGTATAGTGTATGGTTGATGTTTATATATATTTTGGATATTTTTTCGTTGAATTTGTGGCAGAATTGAAACAGTTATGCTTTAGATTTCAGGTTGTTGTCGCGAGCGATTTTCGCTACATTTGAGCGAATGTGTAGATATATGTTGCTCGACATTAGTGATACTCATTTAGGTAGTACCTACTTTCTAGATCTTAGCAACAAATATTATTAGATCTTAGCAAATATGGTGATGAAAATTTGCTAGGTCTTAGCAAATATGGTGACAAAAATTGTTAAGTCTTAGCAAATATGGTGACGAAAATTACTAGGTTTTACCAAATGATTGATATAATTACGTTAAGATCTAGCGAATATTTGTAATGAAAAAAATATAAATCATGATAGATATATGAGTGATGAACACTAGGCCACCAAAACACACGATTGAAAACATACAAGTGAAAAAAAACGAAAAATGTCAAAACCAGAAACCGATAAATTACTACTATCGTAGAAATACAACCAAACGTGAATCTCGTGCGTATGATGCAGAGATATAAAATATAATTACTATGGAAAAGAGAAACCTAAATGTTTGATAATCAAAACACATATGCATCATTGCCTTAATATGTTTTTGTATATACAAAAATTTCGTTAGGTAGAAAATTAGTTTTCGATCTTGATCTTTCTTAAGTTAATAATATGGAACATAATTCATATTGAATCTAAAAATGAATAATTAGGTTATAGATATGGGTGGCAAACGGTTTGAACCGCGAACCATCGGAACCGTTTAACAGAGAACCGCGGTATGCGGTCCTAACAGTTTGCGGTTGCGGTCCTGGCGGTTTGTGGTCCTGCCGGTTTACTCCTTATGCGGTCCTGGCGGTTTGCAAGCCTGGTGGTTTGCGGTCCTTGCGGTTCGCAGTCCTAATGGGCCAGTTTTGCAGTTCAAACCACCAGACAAACCATTTAGGAACCGTTTATCAAAATATTTTATAATGTTATTTAAAATTAATTTGTAAGTGTTAATTGAATCTAACTTCAATAATTGAGATATGTAGCATATAAACGAGTTAATTATGCTATTTAATGTATTTTAATTTAAATATGTTATCATTTTAATCGAAATTTTATAATCAAGCAATTACATTCTAAAAAAATAATTGTAATTTTATTTTGATATGTTTGATTATATTTATGTATTTAAGATATTTTATTTAATATTAGGTAGATATTAAATAAAATATATACATCCAATTGTATTTTGATTACAACTTTCAATATTTGTAAAAATATAAAAATAAAAATTTGATTGTCTTAAACAAGATATCGTAAACAATATAATTGTAAAATGATTTGTGTATTGTTTGAACATACTAGATATTTAAGATGTTATATTTAATATTAGGTACATATTAAATAATATATACCTATTAGACATATAATTATATTATGATTTTAAATTATTAGGTGATTCTTTAGATTCTTTCGAGCTTGAAGTGTTTATGGTTAGATGAATTATATAGTTTATTGTATTTTCGAACTATTCAATATTAGAAATTTAAGTTTAAAAAATTTAGAATTGTATAATTATATGCATAAACTTAAATTACTTGTAAATAACAAAATAAAAATTAAAAGCGAAAGTGATTTAAATAACATTTAATAAAAAATAGAAGCAAAACAAACAATTCATTAAAAATAAAAACCAAACAAGTAACATAGTTGTTCAATCAAATATAAAAGAAAAACATTACAACGATAATGCTTAAGACAATCAAATGCAAAAAACTAAGGAGCTTCATCGTTGTTGTTGTTAGGTGGTGGACCTTGCAATTGCATGTTCTCCATCATCTGTCGCATATACTCCGACTGTTCGGCTTGAGAGTTTGCAAATCACTCATTCCATTGATCTTGTCCATGATGCCACTGCTCGTATTAACCATGCCATTGCTGGAGGTGACCCAGTTGATCATTCACCCCTACTTGCCACTGCTGTATCTGGCTAAGCTGGTCATTTACCCCCCCCCCTACCAATTCTGAAATTCAGTTTGCCAATTTGTAAATTCACGATGCCATTCTGTTTGTTGAGTATGCGCAAAGTGTATATAATCCATATGCTGCTCATGCGAATACTCAACAAATTCGCGATCGGTTCGTCTTTCTTGTCACGGTACTCCAGAAGAACCACCAATAGTATTTGGATCGAAAGGCGCCTGAGCCTGAAGTTGATGCTGAGTAGGTGGATTTGGCGGTTTTGTAAGACCGTTCGCAGTCCATATCTGATTCAACTCGGGCCTATGGTGGATCCATGCCTCCAATTTCGACATCAACTCTCCATCACAAGAGTATATCTCCTGCAAACGTAAAGAGTTTCTACCTATAGCACTAGTTGGCCTCACCTTCATCGGAGTGTACATACACGCATCAACTCCCTTCGAAACAAGCAAGTAACTCATTATCATCCCATAAGGTAGTTTATCCGTACCACACCTCATAGCCATATTTCGAATCATCAAGCTAGGTAAACTAATTCTTCCCTGATTTCTGACGATAAAAACAGTTGCAAATGTTTGAATAAATGAAAGTTGCGAATCATTGTTACTAGGGGGAAGAAATATACTATTTACCAATTTCAAAGCTAATTTCCCATTAGCATCCAAATTACTTCGCATGGCTCGAAATCTACCGCTAATTCTCGGAGCATCCACACCAGGACAAGTAAGAAGCTCTACTGCTTCTTCGTAAGACATAGGACAATCAGCACCCCAGCCCGAAGAAGGATAAGTGATGGAAGGTAATTTATCACCGGTATATATATCACGGGTTGGAACAAAAAAAAGATCTTCGAAATCAGTTTCAAAAAAACTATAGGGTTTACCATCAATCAAACAATTCATTCCTAAACCTCTACCATCTGGATTATTCTCAATTAATTGTGCGGTGGCATAAAACTTGCGTACTAGTTCTATATACCAATCATAATTGAATCTAGCTAGTGTCATCCAACCTAGGCCATTAGTAGGTTCAATAAGTTTGAAATTTTTTTGCATACCCTCTACTTCGATCAGTTCATCGTAGTCAAAATACATACCCGCCCAAATTTTGTTTACACCTCGTCGTGTTTCCGGATTACGGACGCGAACCTCCCCTTCGCCGTGATGTTCGTAAATCGCGCTCTCCGTTACCTCCATCTCTTCATACCCCAAATCTCTTTCGGCATCTCTCCTTCGTCTCGAGGATGATTCAACTCCACCAAGACGGGCCTTCTTTGATCTTCTCGAAGACATTTAGCGAAACCTGAAATTTAAAATGGTGTTTGAAAATTATAAAAATAGTTTAGAGAAGTGTAGTGTAGGTTAGAATAGATAGATTTGTAGTGGAGAAGAGATAGATTTGTAGTGGTGGTGTGAAAAATAGAATATGAAATAGGTAGTATTTATAGGAATTGTTTTTTTCAATTACTCGTTTGATGACGTCATCCTTGGCGTCATCGTGCGGACCATCCGGCCAGTAAACGGCTAGTTCGAATAGTAAACGGCTAGTTGAATTCAACTAGTCGTTTATTTCATCCGGGGAATCCGGACGAATCTCCGGATGCCTCGGATGAATTAAACGGCTAGTTGAATTCAACTAGCCGTAGAGGTCCGGATTTTTTTTTTTTTAATTTTCGATTTTCTTTTGGGTCTCCCCTATAAATAGAGGAGACCCCAACTCAATACTCACACCTCACAAACAACTCTCTACTTCTCTATAAATCTCTCTAGTTGTTCGAAATATTCTAGAAAACTATAATTACTTATTTTACATATTCTACTTCTACTTTCAAAATTGTATGATTTTTTTTTCTTTCCGCAAATTGTTTCTACTTGATAAAAACACTTAAATAACGTTGGGATAACATTATAATAGCTCAATTAAGAGCTTCGTATAATTTATCAAGTTATTGACTTGTTTTAGTTATTTAAATTAGTTAGTTTTAATTTTAATTTTATTAGTAGTTCTTAGTTGTTATTAGTCTAAATTTAGTTGTTCTTAGTTGTTATTAGTCTAAATTTAGATTTTATTATTTGCAATATTAATTAGTTTCCATTAGTATTTTATTGCATATTTTAAAAAAAATGTTATTAGTTTTAAAATGAATTCAAAACGTAGAAATACTAATGTTCACCCACCCGCTAATGTGGATCTCAATACCATAGATGAATTTTCTACATACTTCCCTCACGTTGACACGCTCTCCTCCCACGAAAGTGGTGGTGGAAGTACTAGTGGTGGGTCAAGATCTCGTAAGAAAACATCTTGGATTTGGAAATACTATACTCCATCAGAATATGGTTTATCTAGTATTTGTAACGAGTGCAAAAAATATTATCTTCACGTAAGTGGAAATATAAATATGGGCACTAGCACTATGGTAAAACATTTACTGAAACATGAAGTATATGATCCTACAAAGCCTAACCCATATATTATGTTTGCATGAACCCTCAAACAGGTCTTCCTTTTGAGTTTAACCACGATACGTATAGGGAAGAAACAATGATTTATGCATTCGGTAGTTTACAACCATTTAGTTTTAGGGATTCTTGGAGATACGAAAATTGGATGCAAGCTGGGGTAAACCCACAGGCAAAACGCATTCCACGTAGCTATTTGCGATCGCTAGCCTTTAAATATTATTTAAAAAGAAAAAAAAAGCATTATTCAAATTATGCTAACTTTGCCATGGAATGTTTCGATTACTAGTGACATAGCTACTTTTACTGATTTTGATATGGTATGTGATACCCTTCATTGGATGGATGCCGAATGGGTACTCCAAAGGAGAATTATATGGTTTGAATCTATTGGGAAGCATAACGCACAATTAATTAGGGAGAGTATGGTTGAATGCATGAATATTTATGGCATTAAAAATAAGATTATGTCTATTTCGTTGGATAATGCATCTTCTAATATTAATGATATAAAATTGCTTATACAAGATTGCAATCCTGCTTTTCCAAAATTGTTTCACACCAAATGTTTATGCCATGTACTTCAATTAATTGCGAAAGACAGAATACTTGAGGTTATGGCTGATTATATTGCCCCTATTAAAAATAGGATCCTATTTTGCACGACATCCGCTGCTAAAAAAAGAGCTTTTAAAACCCTTGTTACTTCAAATGGGAAACAATATAAGAAACTTATATTAGATATCGAAACTAGATGGAATTCAACTTATTCAATGCTTGCACGTGCGCATGTTTTTAAAGAAGAGATTATGACGCTTTATAATACATCTTATCCTGAAACACCAATTGACAAAGAACATTGGAAATATTGTGCACACATGTTAAGATTTTTAAAACTTTTTAAAGATAACACTCAAAACCTTTTCTTCACAAAATCAACCTAATGCTCATTTGGCCCTTTTCACGATTACTAATCTTGCCATGCATATGAATAAATTTAGATCAAATTTTGTATGCGTAGACATGGTGCCCGAAATGGAATTGAAGTTCACAAAGTATTTTCATCCAATCCCTGATAGTTATTCATTTGCTTGCCTTTTAGATCTTTTTTCACGAAAAGATAAATTTGAATGGCTAATTAGATGGTTTTATCAATCTGTACAGTTTTCTACAACTAAACCACCGAAGGAACCAATTGACCCTGAAGGGTATATTACCGGTATATATGAATGTTTGTATAATATCTATGATAAGTATGCTAAAAAATATAGATCAAATACAACTACAAATGTAAGGAGTAGTAATAATAGGGGTAGATGGAGATTTTCTACTAACTATGTTCAAATGGCAATGTTACGAAGCAATGAATTTACAGAAACCCCTCAATCTGATAATGAGCTGTCTAGATATTTGAGCACTAGGTTTGATTTTACGAATATTCCCGACCAAGGTATTGAAGATATCATAAGATGGTGGGGTACCAAAACTGAAGAGTTTCCTATTCTTTGCAGGATTGTTAAAGAGATTTATGCAATACCTATGTCTACAGCTGCAAGTGAGTGTGCTTTCAGCCAAGCGAGGTTGCAATACACGACTAAGAGAACAAGGCAAAGCACTTGGAGTGCTTGTGGCAGTTAAGGATTGGACAGCGGCGGATAAAAGGATGCAAGACAGAGAGTTTAGAGACGAAGTGAACGTAGACGACATCTTCGAAGATTATCCGGAAGATTACGAAGATACACTTGAACAAGAAATTATGGAAGAAAACGAAGTTGAAGGTGAATCAAGTGAGGACGAAGATTTTACTTAAGAAGAAGACGAAACTGAAGATGAATGACGTTTGTAATAGTTATTTACTATTTTGTATTGTAATTTGAAAACATTTGTACAACTTCTGGCCCGCAAGAGTATAAATTGTGAACGACTAAATTAACCAAAATAAACTTTACCTTTTATTATAATAACAACAAATGTATTTTGAAATACTTATAACCTCATAAGATCTGATTTTGGTTTAAAAAATATTAACAAACACTTGTAATATTTAAAACCAAATCACAATAGTAATCAAAATGTAATATTAAAATTATAACCATAGAATTTGTAATATTTTAACATGATAAGATATAGTTTTGGTTTGTAATATTAAAATCAACACTACTAATATTAGATCTAAAAACATAATAATAATAATATTCAAAATGTGATAATAACATAAGTAATATTTAAAATTTTGGACTATATAATAATTGCAACACTTAAAATATTAATAACCAAAACAAATTAATACTAACCAAAATGTAATAATAATTTTATAATCATATGCAATATCTCAATATTTTTTAAATATAACTTAACATATGATTTTGGCTATAAAATAATTAAAACATTTATAATATTTACAAATAAACCGCGGTTTTGCAGTCCTGTCGGTTTGTAGTCCTAACGGTTTACTCTTTATGCGGTTCTGACGGTTTGTGGTCCTGGCGCTTTGCAGTTAAACCACCAGTCCAAAAACAGTTCTCCAGTTTTGAACCGCGGTTCCTGAACCATTTGCCACCTCTAGTTATAGACATAGAAAAATGCAAGAAAACACATTACAAGATTACAATTGGTTTAACATTCAATAACTTTATTTCTCTGTATCCAAAAATTGTTTATTACGTAAACAATCAAAAATCAAAATATTGACAAAACTAAAAAAATGATAAAAAATGGTTGAGTTGAATTCAAACCCGCTTTCGTTTTATGTGGACTTCGTTATTTATTGTACAACTTTTAAAAGATAGTTGTAAAAATTGAAATACATGTCATATTTATTGTTGTACATATTGTATTTTTGATGTCAAACAATACGTATCTTAATATGTATCGTTGGGTTTCATTATTGGCAGATACACATGCTAAATCGTACGATAAATTTGTATTTACTATACAAATCAAATCGAACGATAATAAAAATTCTTTTCTTTTTGTTAAAAAATAAACCGATAAAAAGAATTTAAATGCAGAAAACATGCTTTTAAATTGAAAGTTTAGGATTATTAAACTAAAATAGAAAACTTTAGTTATTAAATAACAATAAACTCACAATAACATTTCGAAAACTATAGAATATATTAGGTTAGAAGCCATTTCAAAATTCGAAAACATGATGTTAAAATGGAGAAAATCATAATGACCAGATACTGTAATAGAAAACATATATTTTTCTACCAGGAGTGGATCGTCGGATAACTGCTGGAACTTCAAAGAAAAATTGAACACCGAAGTTGCTGCTGTTCAGATTTGAAATATAGAGTTTGAATCTCTTTTGCAGCTTTAGAAAGTATGCAAAGAAGCAAAAGAAAAGCATAAAACGTAATGCATTACGATCTCCATAAACTTTGGAGAGGAATAATACTCATGATCCAATTAAATTGATAAAAGTCAAACTTATTACAAAAAGTTCAACAATAAGGACCTCTCACTAACAGAAAAAATAATAATAATAAAGCATCACTTTATCCCTCCTATTGACTCATTTAAATCCGAGTTTCTCAAAATCTCTTTTTCGGCAAAATCGCCACTCAAATTCTTCCGACTCCACTGGTGAAACTGAAACCTTTGCTAAATAACAATGTGACTGGAAGTTGGCTAAACTGTGCATCTCTTGTATCAAGAAAAAAAATTATGGCTTCTCCCTCTTTAGGAGACTGTTCGGTTTTTGGGAATATACTTGACACCCTTTTCAGGCTTCGTCCTAAACTTGGATTTAGAAGAGCTCCTACGAGATCCAGCACTTGCCAATCGGTTTTCAGCGTTGCCAAGAATGCTACGCTGATGGGTGGAATCTGAAGAGTGGGGTTGACAATCATCACGAGCCTCAGTGGACCTTAGGTGTTCATTTTCTGCCGAGAGGACCAATGTCACATGTTCAGAACCAATGACTCGTTTCCATCCTGTACAAATCGGCAGATCAGATCAATATGTCAATCTAGCT
This sequence comes from Limnanthes douglasii subsp. nivea, assembly GCA_036936605.1. NCBI lineage: Eukaryota > Viridiplantae > Streptophyta > Magnoliopsida > Brassicales > Limnanthaceae > Limnanthes > Limnanthes douglasii. The sequence goes on from JAUPFV010000001.1 coordinate 231,077,253, forward strand.
ACTCAAAGGCTCAGGATAGCTCTCATTTTAACAATTGAGATAAATTGTTCAGTATGATACTTATTGTTCTAAAATTTCCAAATCGTCTAAGAACCGCTAAATCACTACAGTAATTAAACCCTCGAATAATATGATGGCTGGAAATACATTAGAAAACTATATATTTCCTAGGTTTCTTGACTTTATTTTACTCCCCCACTGAATTTAATTTATATATCGAGACTTTTAATTATTCTAGAAATTTTTGATTGAGCTAGAAACCCAGCTCAATAGTCTCAACCAAAAACAAACTCCTGAACTACATTCAGGCATAAAGAGCAATGCTCCGCTTTCTACAGATGTATGTATATGAGAGCAATTACTTACTTTCCCCAAGAAATGATTTTGCATCATGGCTGTTAATCTGCAAGCTTCCTGGATGCACATTTTCAGCAGGGAACGAAGTGCTCCCACTATTATCAGCGGCATATGCTAAGCTTGATCTTTGACAACTACCTTCGGACAAGGTTCCGTTTGCATCTTCGCTTCTTCCTGCAGCAACGTCCATTCCCATTTCCCTTCTACTATTTTCGGCATGCGCTGGACCTTTGCTCCCATGCCTGCTTACTGGCCTCCATAATTTAACTGTGGCCCGGTTTGGGCCACTGTGGAGACATTCAGGTTTGCTGAAATTCTCTTGAATGTTGCTCTTCTTTGGTATATCATGCTCTAAAATATTACCATTTTGGACATCGGCCAGATTCTCGCTTTCACGGGAACTAAATGTGCCAAGAGTTACAGAAATAGAACCAATTAAAACTTCATGACCTTTACTTTGATCTGTTTGGTTAAGTGCTTCATCCTGTGCCCTAGTCTCTGCTTTTTTTCCTTCGCTTTCCAGTCTGCTTTTTCGACTCCAAACTCTATTGCTATAAACTAAAGGCGGTGCCCTTGAGTCCCTGTTGAGCGCATGCTTTGGCATGCCTCCAGGTTTCAACGTCTGGGAGCTCTGGTTAGCATGATGACCATTGACCATGCCCCGCTGCAATTTTGGGGTAGTCTGCCTACGAGAAACAACGACATCTCGGCGACCACCTCGTTGTTCAGCATTCGGCTTACTGGCTGGATCATTATAAGGATAATTATGGATCCCCGTCTGAATTTCAAAGTCCAGCACTTCATCAGTGCTCAAAGCTTTGACAGGTTCAAGAGGTGATGACTCATTATCATCAGCGGGCACAGCATCTGGTATCTCTGTGTAGGGCTCAGATATATCCAAAAGGTTAGCTGTATCCGCTACAGGATGAACCTCAGATGCATAGCTATCATTCTCCTTTAAGTCTGCCTTGTCTCCCTGCCTTTGATCCTTTGCTTTTTGCCTTAGTTTTTTCAGCCTTTTCCTTTCCAAAAGCTCAGCCTGTCTGTTCATGATGTACAAATTTAGTACTACATATAAAAATTAGTGTAAACAAACAGAATTTCCAGATAAAGAAACCAACGGATACGTTTCCTGCTAAGATGAAAACTCAATCAATTGGTACCCTGTTGCAAACTCAATTAATTTATGGATTAATATAGTATTTCAAGGGTTCACTGAATTTTTAGCCTACGTACTTTCTTCGGGCAGTTTCTTCTTCCTCCACTAGCATTTTCTGGTGCCTCAAAGCTTCAGCATCCATGTCAGCAATCCATGCTTTAACCTGTGTTAGATTTATATAGCAGGGTAAGGATTCACTTTTGGCTGACTAAAATCAACACTACTTTTGACTTTTTTTCAAGTAACAAAATTAAAAGACTGGAAGTCTAACCAGCTTCAGTTCTATAAGGAAGCTGGTGCAAGCAACCAAGTTCTTTGTCTCGAGTCCAATTTTCCCAGCTTCACCGTCAAAAATATATTTTTGCATGGACACGGCTGTTCCGCATAGGAATGTCTTTTCACTTGCATCATCGAGAATACTGAATAATTCTTGGGATGAAATTGGAAACCTGGATGGCCTAGCCTGGACAATATCCTGCAAACATGGTCAATACAGCATTAGCAGAAAGAATATGAATTAAGTGAATAACTGTACCCAGAATAAGCTAACTGTACCAAGAGCACAGAACCAGCTCTTAAACAAACTTGAGGCAGAGCCAAAATTCCAGGTTTCCGGATAAGTGTAGTCAATGCCTTCACAAATGAGGATGCTTGGACGTCCTGACAAGTTTCACGTAAAAGAAGACATTGTTTATAATAAAAAAGAAAAATCAGAACAGGTTCTAGAAGTTGGAAAGTGCTGCACAACAACCCAAGACTAATGAAGACCCACCCAACATCCACTCACATTCATAATCAAGTACACGACTATTGCGTCAAAAATTAATAACCAATTAAGGTGTGCTAAAGAAAGATTTAAAATTTTAATCAAACAAGAGGTCATCCCTTGTCATATGCTTGCCTCCATTTCTTGGTTTTATGATTATAGGGTAAAAAAACGATGCACATAGCACAAAAATTATATCAAGTACACCAAAACCACCAGAAATTTTCTGAGAAGATAACTACACAATTGTCAAGAATACATATAAATGATAATAGTAATGAAGTTACCTCCAAATCCACAGTGTTGAATGAAACAATATCCTTCTCTTCATCTTCAGAGAGCTGAAGCAGCAAAAAAAGACTTAGGCGAATTTAATATATATAAAAATGAACCGGATAGTACAAACCCAAACTAAAAACAAAAAGCACTAACTGTTACCTTGTCCCAAAAGATCCCCAGAAGATCCCTATTTTTGGCAGAATCCTGCAACATATATAACAACGCAAATGAATCCAAGAAAAGGCAAACAAATTTCCTAAGCGATCAACTAATAAGCTACTTGAAGAGAGTGAAGGTCCCTATGTTAGCATACATTTGAATCTAATAAACTACCGACGATACCTAGGAAAAGGCGATCACAAAATCATAAATGTTATAAGAACGCAAATGACCTTATCAAGCTTCTTGAACCGGTGATGCACACGTAGATGCCTCCTATAGTTAATTGGTGAACAAAACTCGCGGGAACACTTTTCGCACTTCTGCATTTGTAACTTCAAAGGAGTCAGCAATGGCCAGCCTGGGAGTTCTGCCAGATGCGACGAACAAAAAACAAAATGAAAATTAAGCATTTGGTCAGATATAGTCAGGGCAGCCCAATGATTCCAGTGGTCCAACTCATTTGATAACGAAGCCATAAATTTACATTAATAAACAAAACTTCAATAACTGTATTTTCTTTTTATACCTAAAATAGGTGTAGGCTTGTAGCATATACAGAAATAATAAATAGATTCCAAAACTAATGTATCATATTTGTAAACCTATGCAGCGTTCTACAACCATTCTTGTAGGAAACTTGATGTCGAGGGGACCAATATCGTTGTTTCCATGGTTTACCCTCAGGGAGATCTCTGAATATAGTCTAACGAATACAGGTTCGTTTTTAAGCACTTGAATAAAGGTTACAATCGAAGGGTTTAAGTGGCAGTAAGCAAGTACCGGCAATTTTTCATCCTCAAGGGAAAGATATGGCTTCTAATAGCATCAATATATTCCTAAGACGCATGTGAACTGATCCAATTTATTACACTTTATATCAATTCAACTTAAGAAAGAATGCCAACTACCTTGCTGATCTAAAGCGTGAAGAAGTTGAATCCAATGGACCGGGCTCTCTCCAACCCTCGAGAAGGTTAAAGAAGGCTCTTTCCCAATTGCTTGCCTGATGATGGTGTCTAGAGAATCGTTTCCATCATCTGGCTTCACCACCTCTATAGTGTTAGAGGGCTTTGGTTTTGCTACAGGCATCTATGCAGACAGAAAACTCAAGTCTAGAAACTTCGGAGGACCACTGTAGCAGATGCGAGTAATAATAAAGATATTTTAAAACAAGTGAAACCGCCGCAACGCAAGCATTAAATTAAAGTACATGATCTAGAAGCAAAGGTTATACATTCACTAAACATATACATTCTTTAAAACAATGTTATTTAAGGCCAGCAGATTTCATATGTGAAAGACCTTCCACCCTGGCTACAACAAACAGAACAAACAGTACCACATTCGAACATACAAAATAGATCTGTCTCTACAACGGAAAATAAATGAAGTGCAACATAAATATTACATATATTAGAAGTGCATTTCGCGCAAAACAACACCGAATCATGGTAAGAAATCGGCCTGTGTAACAAGAAATCTAATGTATCTAGTTTCATTCGTTCTTATATACCTTATCTTTTGATTGAAGCAAGTGCTAGCCAATCTATAGAGAACAGAAATATTAAGCCACCAAACCCATATTCAGTACTTCTACCACCAAATAGTATCAGAGAAAATGCAGGGTTTCCAGATGATAAGTATCTACTCAAACACCTCAGCATTCAATTTTTCAAACTAACCCATAGACAGAACACTATCACTGGCCAAACCAAAAAAGCTACCCCAAGAAAAAACAACCAATAAGGTTTTAGCAATCAAATCAAGTTAAACCATAACAGCGTAGGAATTCATACAAACAAAATTCAATATAAGAATCTATTACTACATCTACCTCGTCAAATCAACAGCTATAGCTCCCAATAAACTAAAAAAGCATAGCTCCACCCACGTCTTTACTATAAACAACAACGTAGATTCAATTTATTTCGAGTCTCTATCGGAAAGATCTTCTTTGCCACAAAACAAAACCTACGATTTGCATTTCTCCTAATACAAAACCACTAAGAAAAAGTACATAACAAAACAAGACATAGCTGGATATTCCTGTCGCGTGATCTGCGATCAATTCATCACATTGAACATACATACAAGCGAAAAGACATGAGAGAAGGTTGAGTAGGGTGATCGGTTCACGTACCAGCTTCGGGAGAGGGCGGAGGAAGAAATTGATATGGCGGTGAACTGAATCTCTGGCGATTGTAAATCGGTAGCCGAGAGATTAAAAGTACTCGATGGAGGAGAAGATCGCCGCCGAAATGCGAGAGAGTGATCGGCCACGAAGTTGTGTGTGTGAGAGAGAGAGAGTTGGGAGAGAGGGAGAGAGAAATATAGAAGAAGAGAAATATAAAGGCCTGAGACAAACACTAAATTTCGTAACCCTTTGGTAAGAACAAGCAAGATTTGGGAAAAAAAACAAATATGAGGGTCAATAACATAACTAAATAAGATTAAAATAAACTATTCTTTGTTAAACTTTTTTTTATTAATAAGAGTTTTCATTTTTACTAATATTTTCTAATTATCTCCTAACTCAAGTTTAACTCAAAATCGCTTCAGATGGCCAATTTTATAAAAATAATTATTCTAAATTCGTTTTTAAAAAACTTAATAAAAGACAATAATTCTATAAACCTGTTCAATTGAAACTTAAAATTGAAAAATGATTCTATAAGAGGTAAAGTGCTTACAAAACTGATTTTTTGTTATTGTCTCTAACCAAAGTCATTTTCGGCAGAAAAAAAAAAATTAGTTTCCTCTTTTAGTAAATAATTATAAATATTATTTTACTAAAAGAGTTCTTATTCTTTATTAATTTTAAAAAGTCAAAGTCTGTGTTTATATTTTAAAATATCATTTTATTTTTATAATATAATTTTTAATTATACTAAATTAATTATTTAATTATATATATATATATATATTTATTGTACATGAATTAATTGTTGCGTACTTTTTAAATAATTATTATGGCAAAAAAAATTATTGTATTGTTAGGTATTATTTTGTTTATATTATGATAAAAACACTCTAAGTTAATATAGTATTTAGGTTATTAGTGAAAAATATTTATTTAGTTTTGTTATGTCAATCGTACGAGATGATGAATATCATCTCATAAATCATACAAAATATATCAGGCATATTGTCGTGTTTCGTGTAAAGACAATGAACATATTTGAACAGATTAGATAGAAATGATGATTATTTTCGTATATATTAGTTAAAAGATATTGAATATTTCAAAAGAAAATCAAATCATTGATACATGTGTTATTCTATATAAAAAAAGTGTTTGTTTATACGTTTGATGTGAAAATATTTTTAACATTCGCATGTAACATGCGATGATACTTCATAGTTTTGTATGCATAAATAAATGTTATATTTAGTTCGTATTAGTTGTCAAACTATCCTCTATTATCAAACATATAGGTTTTAAATTCATGTTTTAAAGCTTATATTGGGATTTATAAATGCAGGATTAGATAGATGTAAAGTTAACAAGGTCTTATTATTAGAACTAGAGTTGGTTTTGGATAAAAGTAGTAGTTTGTAAATATAGTTGAATTAGGAAGACAATTTAGATATTTCAAATGATGAAAAAAAATTGATGACGAGAATGATAACAAACGAGACTCGTAATAGAAATTACTAATTTAAAATCAAGCAACATTAGAAAATAAAATCATTACCGTAAAAACTACTAGCTCATTAAAATGAATAGCCATAGAGAAAAATTATTTTACTCACACAAAAAATATCTATTTTATTATTGTTATTTTTAATTGTGCTTTTTATTCAAATTATTCCACCCTTATGTACAACTCATTAACTCTCGTATTCGGGTTTTTTAGTCGTTTCTCACATTCCTCCTTAATTTATTTTAACTTTTTTTACATATATTATTCTTTGTTTATGAGTTTATTCTTTTGCGGTTTCTATTACGATGTTGTACGACTCAACCCACATTATTAAAAAGTTGTTTTTTAGGCAACTCTCGCTCATCTCTCGAATACTATATAACTAATTTTAACTATGATATGTCTCTTATTTGTCATCGTAAATCTGTATATGGTGGTCTAAGTCTTGATGTTATTCTGAAACGTTCTCTAGACATCCATGATGGTGTAGACGATAAATGTAACTTATATTCATTTAAAATCATATTAAATGTTGATCATCACTTTTCCATTTGGGGGATCAATGGCATGTGGCAAATCTACCGTGATTGATTTGTCTCTTTTAAATCAAATCTCAAATCATTGTACTTTGCTATTATATTTATGGGTCGACTTAAATCCTATTTAATTTTGAAAAAAAATGTAGTTCAATTATTATCATATTTACATTCTTTATCGAATCATACTCTAATTATAATGTTTTTTGTTTCTTATTTATTGATGAATATTTTAAAGCTACCGATAACCATTTTTTAACATTTTGATGGCTAAATTCACTATAAATTACCCTCTGATATCGTGAATCACAAAAGTTGATTATCATCAAAATATTAAATTATGTTTTGATGCGTAGCTGTATTGTTTCTTCTTCAAGAACTGCAAAGAGTTAAGAATAGAAATGAGTGACACATATGCTCGTGAGTTATTAAACTCATTAAAAAGGTCGTCTCATCTAAATAAATTGCGGTTACATATAAGTTTGTAATAATAATAAAACAATCATCATAGTCACTAATTTTGTTGTTTATTACTCATAAATTATTAACACTAAACCCGACGGGAGGACAAATGAATAAGTTTCTGAACAAGAAATATTATGTTGTTTGGATTCATTATATTCATGTCAACTACCTAACATATTGTATTTTAGAGCATACAACACGTTTATATGCTTTATTAAGATTTATGCTTTGACATGTTTTAGTCCTCAAAATAATACTCTTAAGTGAGTTAAAAAATGGATTCATGATTGTGTTTGAAGTTGTCAGAAAGATTCTCTAAATTTTAAGATTAAGGTTTAAAATGGTGTTAAAAAAGATCATGGGTATTCATAACATATCTTTCTAAATTGTTTTTAATGAAACTATCGAAGAAACGCGAATAGTTATATACGGTTTTGATACGTAAAATGTAGTTATATTTGAATTTGTAAATTAAAATCAATTTTTTAATGTTTGGAATTACAAATTCAATTTATAAAACTAATGTTATTTAAATTTTTGAAAATGGTGTAAATTTTATGAGTATTTTTTGTTATGATTTTGTATGTCTGCATTCTTTTCTATTAGTTTTTCTTATTTATAATCGAATAACGGTACGTTCATTAAGTGATTTTTACATTGTTGAAGCTTTAAATTTAACTGAATCTCGTTCTCTTATTCCACTTGATTTGAAAAAAAAATGTTGGAACATAAAAAAAATTATATCTATGAGCGAAACGATCATATTGAACACAAATTATGAATATTTCGAATTATTGATCTTGTGTTGAACTAATAAAAAATATAATATATTGTTTATGAATATTGATTTTATTTTTGTTTATGGTTTAATTTATATTTTCATTATTATTTTATAAATACAACTATTTCTTAAAATAATCGGTGCTAATAGAGTTTATTAATGAAAATAAAACAAAACTACAAACAAATGGGAAACCATGTACATAATCAAATAAAACCAATGCGAACTTAACCTTATAAAATAGAAATTATTCAAACTAATTTCTTTTTTAATTTGTATACTTTTGTTGTGTCATTTTGTCTACTTTTGTTGTGAAACATGATTATAAAAAAATGTTTATTTTTATATGAGATGTAAATATAATTGAATTTATTAAAATTTGACATATATAAAAAGTGTGTAATTTTATATGTGAAAACATTAAAATAATACTTATAAAAAGTAATTTGTAACTTCGGTGGAACATAAAATAAAGTGATACAATATATTTCTAGTCTAAAACTTTTTATAAAAAGATTAGTGAAAATAGTACAATACATGAACTTTACCAATTTAAATAATAAAACAAATGTAATATAATTAAAATTTAAAAAATTACTTAAATAAATCTCGAAACCACAATGAAAACATTATAAATTTTTACATTAGTTAATACGAAAAAATTAAGAAAAATCATAAAACAACAACAAAACATATAAAAATATAAAGTTTATTTAAAAAAAACTTTTTCATTTGAGGTGTTTTGATTAGTTAATATTTAACGCAAAAATATTATTAGTTCATATTAAATTTGAAAGATTTTACATGGGTTGAAGTCCGACTTTTTCAGTCTATTAACTCGGCCAAATTAGCCTACCATTTAGAACTAATAATTTTTTAAAAGATATAAAATTAAGCATAAGAAAATGTTTGGTCACTTGTCTCAAGGCATATATCAAGCATATTTATAGGAATACAAATGAACTTATTTAACATGAGACTCACTAATAGACAATGCACTTATTGAAAACCTTATATATTCTATATGTTCATGATTAATTGTCGATCAAAATCTGGGTGACGACCTGACTAATATTTTCATTATAAATCTAGTCTTTGCGACCTGGTAGAAAAATAACTATACGACCACTTGACTTAATATTACATGCATGTGTACAGACTAGCTTGCATAACTCATTTATAGGATAATGTCCCTAACTTGTTTAATTAAACACCAACCAAAACCTCATTTGAGGAAAATATTATATTTTACCGAGGGAAAAAGATTACAAATATGTAGTATTACACGTATTTTAGTTGTAGTTAGATCGATTGTAGTTGATTAGTATCATGGATGACTTAAGGGTTGGAATAACGTAAGGATGTATATATGGAGACGTCATGTTATTGGTCGAGTTAAGGATTCTTAGGTTGGAAATGTTGAACTAGAAGGTAAAATACAGCCTCTTTGAGAGTGTTGAAGTCTTGGTCGAATTAATGACCTCAACTTTTTGTCTTTTTGTATGTTATATTATATAAATATAGAGAATTTAAAGGTAAAAAATCATTTTATAAATAGGTGTCTTAATCATGACTTCTCATTGGTTCAAAAATTATTAAAGAGAAAAATATAGATTTGGATTCCCAACGATTAAAATCACCAAACAAATATTTTTTATCATCGTCGACCTACTCTTCACAACCAACGAGCTCAGTGTTAACCTTGTTACTAACATCCAACTAGATTTGAGCTCCGAGATTTGGGCAAAGTTTTCGTTATTTTTTTAAAGTCAGTTATCAAGCTTTTACGCTCGAGCCCTTTCTGTCATTATGTTAGTCCAAACAAACTTATAACCTTTTATTTGATTTGCATTTATGGGGCTAGATAATAGGTAAATAAAATGAAAAGGTTTTATAGGAAATGAGAAATTGAAGAGTTCTAAAACTCTTCATATGATGACTTAAACTCCATCAAAAAACCCTAGATGATAAGGGTGGTATACCTTACAGTATATTAAAAAACCAACCGACATCATCAGATCTAGTTTAAGACCAATTATCATTATGGTCTAATCTAAGATTCAGATCTCTCAAGGGCCGCTCGCGAAGACATCCAATCTGAGGGTCAAAGTTTAAAAGATCCATCATCTGAAGGTAACTATTGCCTACATTTAAAGCATGAGCAAATATACTTAATTGTGGTATCTTTGGACGAATCATCCACACATGCCACTAGACTCCAAAGACTCTAACTGGTTAAAAGGGTTTGGAGAGTCGATGCTAGTAAAAATAAGCCTAATATTATTATTGTCATCATTATGAATATTAGTTAATCTATCATAAATAAATTAATGGACATCTTAATCCAAAGTCCATTTCCATACTTTGGCGCAAGTACGATATTTCTTACACTATCAGTGTTTGACTACATATTCTCTGGGACATCCTAGCTTTGACTACGAAGGACGAGCTTGTGTTATACATTTTTATTCTTGACTAGGGAGTCTGAATGTTGTTTCATCCTAAGTTAGTAAAATTATTTAAACTGTTGGACCTCTACCCAAATTAGGCTACCCAAAAAACTTGGAACCTATTATAAGATATTTGATAGTTTCATGCATAGCTGACATTATTTTAATGCTGGAAGGTTCATGATGGTATCTCGAGTCTTTATAAGCAACACGTTTCCCTTATTTTGTTGTTCAAACCCCTAATAAAATGGTATATTATCTACTTCATTCAGATAAGTCATGGGAGAAAATATTCATTTTATATTGGAGAGGAGGAATTCGTTCACAAATAAGGTCAACGAAGAAACAAAAGTAGTTTCCAAGATTAAAGTAAGGGTTAGTTACTCTAGGCGCAAGAAAATACTACCACAAATTACTACTTCGGCCTCTTTTGTGTTTTCTTTTTTATCAAATTTTAATTTTGTGTTGAAATAGCTAACGTTTCTCTATGATACAAAGTTTTGTAAGGTTTTAATTCTAGATAATTTCTCAAGAGACAAAGTATTTACTACCTTTGGTATATATGCGATCATAAACTGGTTTGAGCGATTACACTTGTTATTTATCCTAGATAGTATGTTCTTATCCGGATTCCGGCCAATGCTAACTAATGGCTGAAATTGGGAGCTCGAAGCATTCTCTAAGAGAAAATGAATCTCGCTCAAGTCATTATGGTTATGTATAAACCTTCAGTCCAACTATACCATCTTCAAAAATAATAAATTCTAGTAAGCATCTGAATGGGATGGGGTCATGCCTTTACCTAAATACGTTAAGGTGGAAAGTTCTTTAAAAAATGACAAAGAGAATAAAAACAAGGAGATATATGTCGGGGTTGAGCATTCTGCCAACATGGCTGATACTGCCGAGGTTTTGGTTCATTCGACCAAATTTTATGATCTCAGGACCTCGACAAGGGTTGGAGGGTCATCCCAAGTTGGAGCCTATACATGCTCAGTGGCTAGTCAAGAAACTCGGATAGTGCAAAAGCAAAAAAAAACCTTCTTAAAACTAGAAATTTTAAGAGTACAAGACCTTAAATATAGAAAACTGAAAAACTTTATATTGCTCTAACGAAAAACGAATTGGTTAATTCTCGTGGGTGACAGGTGGACGTAGACATGGAATAATATGGATGATATTGGTTCATATTACCAAATTTTACTGCATCATATTGCTTCAAATTGATAAAATAAGTAATCATCATTACTTTACTTATTATTGTGGATGATGAGTAATGTGGATCCATCCAAAGTGTAGTCAAGCATAATAACACGGTATTACTTGATTTTTAAACCATACCCAAATCTCATCTTACAAATACCATATCCATAATCAAGATGGAAAATACTGATAAAGTTATAAATAATAACCATTATGAGGTAAAGAAACAGACCTGAAGAGGCGAGTGAAAAGTTGACTAAGATACACAAATAATCCAAGCTTATATGAGTGAAGGACAAAAAAGATCTTGAATATATGAACTATGGTCTCGGGAATAAGTTAAGATAAAATGAGGAAATTAAGTTTAAGGTTATCAAGGATATTAAGCATAGTATGTTATGAGTGACTATGAAGTAGGTTGGAAAACTTCGATTCAAAATAGTCCTTGACTTTTATGAGATTTTCCTTGATTTATCTTTAAAGAATTTATGGATCAATGTTCCAGAGAAGGCTTGGTCATCGGAATTTAAGCTAGACTATCTCGAGGATGAATAGATGAATGACCAAGAATATCTCACCATGAATGAATCTAGTAGTCTCTTAGATGTCATGGTCTCGGTAATCCGTATCTATGATTGTCGAGCTTAATCTTGTGGACCTTAAACGTCATACCTCCCAAGTAAGATGTTGTTACCAAATTTGATAAAAGATAAAATGTGGCCAAAATCACCAAAATAAAGAGAGCTACCAAGTCAAGTACGAAAAATGATGAAGCCGAAATGACGTGGGCTTGTTCGTGTTTGCTTGTTTTTATTTAACTTTTCCGAACCGAGTTCTTTGGAAGGTCAATGCATTATATGTATTTTTTAAATAAAAAAGGTCTGTGGAAGGCCAATATATTGTAGATTTTATGTTTTGAACCTAAATATTTTGGAAGACCTACGATTTACTGTTTATTTCTTAATATTTTATCTACGCACTAGAGCGTTTAAATTGCCCACATACACACCTTGTTCCTTTTAATGTTAGAAAAAAATTCTATATTATAGTAATTTTACTTTTTTTCATGTCTCATTCAGCTACGAATTTTCAACTCTCCTATGAGGTGATCAGTCTGTTCTAAAGAGGTTGAACCCATATGTTTGGTTATTTTTTGTTATGGGTTTGGCGGGGCGACACTTAAACATTTGATTGTTTTAGTCCATTGGGACTTTTTAATGTTATTTTTCATGGAGGTCGATTGGGTGCACTTTATAGGCTCAATGATGAAACTCAGTTCTTAACTAGCTTGTCAACTCTTTGAGTGAGTTTGTCAACTTCTCTACCTTAGATAGTTCATGAAAGTGGAATCTTGATGACCTCTCATCTAATTATTCCAGTTGTAGTTGGCTTACCGACTCCACTATATTTGATAGTTAAAATATCTTGAAAGGAACATCTTGTCGACTGCTCCTTTATTTCTGCCATGTGAAGTTGTCTTGCCGACTCCATTATCTTTGATAGATAACATATCTTGGGAGTGACATATCTCTAACCTCTATTAAGAAATTTACCTTACTTGCCCAATTTTATAACATATATATTATATGGGAAAAACTCTTTGAAAATTCGACTATACTAATGTCTTGTCAAAACTTTCATGCGCCACTATAGTAAGAAAGTATACCACCATAAAGTTTATTTAATTACAAAAAATTATATTTTAAAGATAAATATTTCATCATTAATTTTCTAAGTTATGTAGAATTTCAAATTCTAGAGTTTTCAAGGGTGTGGAAGTGGTTGGCCTTCACAAACAGAATGTATGTTCTAGTCATACTTTGTCAACCACTGTTTAAGGGTCTTCCAATTATGGAAAAGCATGTCATGCTTAGGATCTTTAGTGAGTTAGAAGACCTTTCTCAGTACTTGGTCACTAGCTTGGAATTTTGAATGGTACAAATTTGAGTTATACTAACTTCTCATTAAGGTTTCATAATGTTGAACATGAAAGTGTGCTTTAGTCTATTTATTTTATATTACATCTCCGACGGATTTCATTCCCTTAAAGTTAGTATATTCAACATAATATGCAACCTAAAAAAACTCTGTTAGGAAGACTGCATCCACATCATAGACTAAGGAAACTGGTGTTTCTCTTGTGGGTGTCAAAGAAGTAATTCAATATTCTCAAAATACCTCGTACAAGAAGTCATATCATTTAATAGTCGAGCCTTTTAAAATTTTACGTAACCCATCGGTCAAGGTTTATAACTTTGCCTTATATGTTAGCTTGAGGATAAAAAAGGTTTGAGAATTGTTGTTGGATTTCCTCTTGTTGGGTAAAAATAAGTTACTTGAAAATTTTGAAATTTCAAGTTGTTATATGTGCTAATCATATGTGCTATTACAAACCTACAACAAATGTTATTATCTTTAAACTTGGTTAACTACTTTTTTCTTTAATCATTAGAGAGCCATACCTCAACCTACGAGAAACGTAGTCTACTCTCACCTAGACATATTGTTGGCCTCCGCATACTTTAGGAATAATCCCAACCAAGTATAGTCCCTAGAAATAAAAAATAAAATATTCAAATATAATCTTAAGTTATATTGTTGGTTTATTTATTATAATAGCAAACTGCTAACAACTAACAAGTATCACACGTTTTAACCATGTTTTGACTATGTTGCTAAAGTAAGCCACTAGTAGTTTGTTTAGAGGACTTTACTTATATAACATCCCATAATAAGCAAAATCATTCCATTATGAAGTTAATTTAGTAGAAAATATGATTCATCCGGTTCTAAAAACCGAAAGAAGGGCTTGGAATATAATCAATAAAATTTCACCTCTTACAACAAAACAATTTTGTTATACATTATCCTTAAGTTACAAGCTTCAGCTTTATCTCTTGTAAGGTTGAACAAAAGATAGTACCGAATTAGTGTTCACTTGTTTACTTTGGTACCCATAACATTAACATCGGTCGTTCTGTCTCTTGGGGGATCGTCTACTTCTGTTATTGATGGATGTTATTATAATATTAGATTACTAATGAGGTTGCATGTTAGCAAGCTAGGGAAGCCAATGAGTCGGCTAAAGATTTCTTGGACCTTGAAACTTGTTCAAAATATATTATCTCAAATTCATTTGCTAGTTGCGTCAATACCTTTAAGTATTGCATGGAATGTATGTGTGTGCCTTTGTTTATCTAAGAGCATTATTTATCACAAGTTGAGAATTATTAGGTAACTTTAATATTTTGGCCTCACAGACCCCAGCTAGCCAAATAACAGAGATTACTTCTTCAAATTTAACCTTATTATTATAAGCATGGAAGCCTAAGCATATAGATTGGTGCATAACTTTGCTAGTACGAGTAGTCAGATAATTATAACTTCTGAGGTATATATAACTTAGCTCATCTAGTAAGGGTTTTGAGAGACCTTTTGAAGAGTTGTTAAAAGCTTGGCCACATCTTTCTGACCATTGGAAACGAGCAAATTTCTTCACCAATTGGAAGAAATGGAAATATTTGTTTGAGAACTAATATATGAACTCATTCAAGAATACTAACCTCTTGGAAATACTTGGACTTATTTGGTTGATCTAGGAGGTAACATGGATGTTAAGGCTGCCAAATGAGATGGGACACCATATACACCTCTTTTATTGACTATATAACCTAAACACTTACATGGTTGAACCTCAAAAGCACACTTTTTAAAATTCGACTTCAAGTTTAGCCTTAAATCATTGAATAATCTACCAAGTTATTAATATGATCAACATCATTGGGACTCTTTAGTATCATATCATCAATATACACCTTTATACTTCGAATTGTCGGGCTGAAAAAATCTTTATTCTAAAGACTTTAATATGTTTCCCTATACGTTTAATCTGAATAACATGGATTGGTAGAAATGAAAACATCAGTCAGTGATAATATAATGCAATTCTAATCGGTTGGGAACATATAAATTTGGTTATATCGTGAATATATACCCATTGAATACAATATCTTATTACCCGTAGTTGAATATACCAACTGATCAATCTTTGGCACTATGAAAGGTTCTTTGATGAAAACCTTGTTCAATTAGTAGATTCCACACACATTTACCATCGTTTATTCTTATTCTAAATATGAAAAGGTTTTGTAGTCCATATAGGATCGTTAGATTCACATATATGCCCTACACTTGATGGCATGTCAACATCGGCCATAGTTGCTTCCGACTTTTCAAGACGGAAAGTGCATCCCTGTTATTTGATTGGTCGTACTTTTGGATTGACTAATAAATTTTGGTAAATTATATTTGACGGTACTCACGCACATCTTCAAAAATCTAAGCAAAAACATATAATTTGTTGGTAAAAATGATAACAAGGCATCAAGAAGACTGCATGAAATAGTTATTCCAATCTTCAAACACTTGCCTTTGGCAAGCTTAAGTATTTATCTGTCTTCCTCATTTACTACTAAGGTTGAAGCCTTGCGAGGGTCATCAGGTCCCTCGATTTCATGTGAGGCCCATTCTAAATTTTATTTTTTCACACACAGAATGCCACATAGTTTGCATGAATTTTATCAAATGATAAACATCCCATAATAACATTGTAAGAAGAGAGAAAATAAACCACTATGAACAAGATACTCTCAATTTTCTTAAAATCTTCTTTGCTCATTGTTACATATGCATCAAACTTGTACACATAGGGACATTGGCAAAAGTGAACCCAATAACTGTCATTTTGGGATTCTAAATAATATAAGATTTCTTGACATTATCAAGTTTTCTTTTAAATATAATATTCACCAAGATATATATAAACGAGAACTCTTATGACTTCATCACATGTAATACAAGAAATTTTGAGAATGATATCTTCATGGGAGTCGGTTACCCCAGTAGGTCGCTACCAACAAATATCATTTAAAGGTAAACAATTCGGTACAAATGAGTAGAGTGTTTTCTTTGATATTGGAACTTGAGATCATAAACATACATATTTCTTGAAATTTTAGTGACTCTTGACAACGAATCTCCTCAAGTTATAGTTTTGACTATGTATTGGTTAAGCTTGGGTTCCAAATAGTCTTTGGTTTGGTCCACAAAATTATCTAGAATAACCATGACATGCTTCCTCTTTAACTGAGCTATGGGGGATTCAATTCTCATAGACTTTGGTCTCGGCTCAAACCATTTAGTTAAAACTTTATTTTGCCCTCAGAATATTGGAGATGAACTCAATCAGGTTCTTATTTTTAATAAGTATTTGAATATATTCTCTCATAATATTGAAACCGTTTTTAGAATAAGCGACATCGTTATGATACTTACGAACAATATTTTGATTTATATTTTTTATGGTTGGGTTTTATGTAAAGGATTTCAGAAATGCATAAAATCTTTGGCTTTATCATAGAAAATTATTATATTTTTGGTTAACTCAATGTAGGTACTTCCTTTATTATCAGAACGTATAATTTCCTGATTCCACCTACCTTTATGATTTATTCAACATATTCCTCAAAAGTCTCCCGGTTGGGACTTGAGGTCTTTATATTGGTATGGGCCTAAGTTGAATTCACATATGTGATAGCCTGAGGATAATAGGGTGTTGAACGAGATTAGAATGTGGATGATAAAATATTGTTATTGATATTAAAGTAAGGTTATGATGAGTATGAGGTTGACGATAATCAAATATATTGTCTTGCCTATCTTGATATGTTATTCAAACTGAGCTAGTAAGGCCCCAAAGGTCAGATCTTTCGTCTTCATTATATCTTCCGCTAATAATTCTGGTAGAATTCTTTGTCAATAAGAAGCATGTATAACGACTTCATGACAATCTTTAATATTTTTTTTACTTTTCATAAATCGTTGAGTATAACCTTTCAGATTTTCATTCCACTATGTATGATATAACCCCTAATTCTTTTGATTATCTTACTTCTAATAAACTAGTGCTTGAACAATGATGATAACGATTTGTAGATATGAGATTCTTGTGACAATTGGTTAAACCAATTTTGGACAATTCATCTAAAAATTATAGACAAAACAAGACAAAGTAGTCGGTCATCCATGTCAAATATGAGAACTACATTTATGAATTGGTCAATGTGATGGTCTAGATCTCCCGACGCTTCATATTTGTCCATCTTAGATTTATCAAATTTAATATGCAAGTACCGTGTTATAATATCATGTACTAGAGAATACATTGATGGTTTATATCTTTGAAGGTATGAAAAACCATCAATGACGTCATTCCATACATGATAGTGATTGGAACCTTCGAAGATCTCATGATGAGGTTGATAAGAATTTGAAAAGTATATGGAATTAGGGAAACTGGCCATATATATGTGGTTGTAACTTCCTAGCTCCTAAGTTTTCTCCAAAAGCTGGATTTGGGATCGAGATAGGAAATCACATATGCATTTTCTTTGGTATAAGAGGTGGCTGCAAAGATTGTTATTCTGGTTTAGGAAAGGTTTGCTGAACTACTTTTATAGTTGGGTCTTAGGGTGTCTCTTATGATGTTTAGGTTCGGTGTTACTCTATTTTGGACCTCCAGGTAAGAGCCATGTTTTGATGGTCCCGACTTCTAGCTCAATCATTGTGTTAAGAACGGGATCACTGGTGGCGTCTTATATTAAAGGATTATGATTCTCATCCAAGATAAATAGACTTATCACTTGATAAATAAAAATAGTATCGCATGTATCAGGATAAATGTCATTTTCTAATAAGTATCCCCAATCCGATAAACTCGGAACCTCCATAATGACACTAAGACTCAGAGTCAGATTGTACATACTTCTAGCTCAACCATGGTGTCGAGAACAGGATCACTGGTGGCGTTTCCATTAAAGAATTACGGTTCTTATCCAAGATAAATAGATTTATCACTTGATAAATAAATAAAATCATAGCTTGTGTCGAGATCAATGTCCTTTTTTATACGCATCCTGAGTCTGATCAAATCGGAACCTCCACAGTGACTTTGAGACTCCAACTTTGAGACTCCGACTTTGAGACTCCGACTTTGAGACTCCGTTTTGAGCCTCCATAGACTTCTTCTCAATGTTGACTTGCCAAACCTCTGACCTAAACCCCGAATGTCTCAAACCGATGTTCTCGAATAAACCCTGAAGTATTTTATTGCTCGAGAGCATGAGCACAGTGTACTTCGTCGAGTTGTGCTTGAAGGGAGATCAAATTAAGTAGGATGTTAGTCATTGTTGAACTTCGGCTTTTGCTGAATATTTTGCGTCATTGGAGCCTTCCGTACTTTAAATAATGAGATATAAATAGCTCGCAAATTATGCTAATGATTCTGAAAAATAATTTCGGATATCGGTTTCTTCCCACAAACGATGCCACTGATGAAACACGATTTTGCCAACTTATTGACTCAACCAAGCCAAATTAGCAGTTATAAAAAAATTGAAGATAAAAAAATTACAAAATCAAGACTATAAAAATGATAATTCATCATTGACTCGTTAATACACATACCTATATTGGATTTAGCTTATTCTTTGTGGGTCAAAATCAAATGACGATCCAACCGATAATTCTCTCATCAATATATATATATATATATATAATACTTATTTAATACTTTTAACTTAAAAATATATATTTAATTTAATTTAAAAGATATATTTAACAACAAATTAAAAAATTAAAAGGTTCATATAGAACAACAATAAAAATTAAATAAGATTTAACTCGCAATAATACTATCAAATTGCTAAAAAAATTATTAACCTTGTAAAATGCATTGAAGAACAGACACACAACTAACAAAATTCACTATACTAAAAGTACTTCCAAATTTTATAGGAGAAGTTGAAAATTTGCGAAAATTATATATATAACAAATTCCAATTTAGTGTGCGAAAACATCTAACTTATATTCAAGTCAAATTCAACATAAACTCTCAATTTTTCAAACAAACACTTGAATTCGAATTTGTGAAACATTTGTAAATTCTTATGAAACTTATAAACATTGCGTAGAAAATAATAATTCTACAATACGCCGAAATGACTTAGATTTTTCGATTAGTTGAGATTTCATATATTTTTATATTATTAAACATATAAACTTGGAAATAAAATCTTAAAACCTAAAAATATTTCAAATTACCATACATAGTTTTATGTCTAATTTGAAATTTAAAATATAAATACAAATATAATAAATAATATAGAAACTGATTAAAATTACGAAGAAAACTAAAAAAACA
Organism: Limnanthes douglasii subsp. nivea; assembly: GCA_036936605.1. NCBI lineage: Eukaryota > Viridiplantae > Streptophyta > Magnoliopsida > Brassicales > Limnanthaceae > Limnanthes > Limnanthes douglasii. The sequence continues at coordinate 231,097,316 of JAUPFV010000001.1, forward strand.
ATGTCTAAAACGAAAAAGCTAAAAGAAAAGAAACATAAAACCCTCAATAGAGAAAGAAAAACATATAATAATTTAAAATAGGAAACAACAAGAAAACTCATATTTAAATTTTTTTTAAAGTAAGATATATTTTTTTTGGTTGAAGCAATAAAGGAAAGTAGAATATTAGACGTAACTATATTTTTGTTCTACAAAAAGATTAATACTATTTCCATATTATATATTTTTCTTTAACTTTTAATATGCGTCTTTACTATGTAAAAATTATTTGTGTAAACTAAAATTAATTTTCTAGGACCAAAACTGATAATTCGCTTTTTCTTAATTTTTGTAACAAAAACTTACAAAATCATGCATCAAAAAAGTGGAGGTAATTATTTTGTACAATTCGCATCCAGAGATATTGTACTATTATTGCTCCCTTACTTTTGGGTAAGACAGGCATACATTTAAATGAGAAAGAAATGTTTCTTGTCATTATGAAAGCTGGTTTCAGGACTTTCTGTTTGTCAGACCCACATGCGTTCATCTTAGGAAAAGAAATGAGCTTTTCTTGCTGTTTTATGTGCTTGGTTTGGTTGGTTGCATTTCCAATATGTATCTAAGAACTAAGATAGTACTTCAGATATTTCATATGCAGGTTACAAAACAAGAAAAAATTGTAGAACAAACGTCAAGTACTCACTTGTATTAATGGCATAGATAGATAGTTTCGTGTCGGGTTTATTCGGGTCGGATCAAACAAAATACATGCTTTTATCCATTTTCGTGACAGATGGTTCGTCCACTAAATATATATCCGGTTTTAATTATTTGACTATCCATTTTGGTTACGATCCGGTTTCAGTAACTGGACTACTGTTTTAGATAAAATTAGTCATCGACGCATACTTATTTAAGAGTCTAATTTTATAAAAAAAAAATGGATATTTAATGAACTATAATCAAGAAAATGAATAGTTAGCACACATCGCGACTAATTTTTTACAAAATGGATAGTCGACTAATCAGTAGAGACTCTGTCACGAAATTAAAACTAATTACTGTTAAAGATCCTTTTAGAAACTTACAAGATACAATATGGATAACACTGGCCTTTTCTTTCTGTTATTCACATTTCTGAGTTATTTTCCCATATAAGCTTAACATTGGACTAAATCACTTATAAAGTCAAATAAGTACAAATAAAGAGTAGATTCATGTCACCGTTGTTGTTGCCATTCTTCAATTGCTTGGAGAAGAGCATAATTGGGAAGTAAGTTGCAGTGATCGAGTTTAAGATTCGTCATAGGTGAAGTGTTGTGACCACTATTTATCCACCCCCCTATAGCATCTGCTTCGTATGTGAACCCATCTGCTGCTATCCGCGGATCATCCATGACTTCCTACAAACACAAGTCTCCGTAAAATGGTACCGTTTGACATATATGTAAATGCTGCAAATATTACCTGAAAAATAGGGCAGACAAAATGAGGAGGTGTCCGGCGTGGCTCTCTAGAACTCAAGTCTGATGCTAAGTTATTACAAGAATCCCTCATCCACTCAAGCAGACGCAGCATCTTCGATAGGACAGGTCGATTCGACTGATTTTTATCACAGCAGCGCAGTGCGTAACATGCCAGCTCTTTCACTTGAGCAAATGGCCAATTTCCAGCCGAAGAATCCAACACTGTATTTAACTTATCGTTTTCTAAAGCACATTTTACGTCTCTCACTACTCCAGAAACCGGTCTCCGTGTCAGAAGCTGTAGGAGAATGATCCCAAACGAGTACACGTCCGATTCAGGATCAACCATTCCAGTATCACAGTAATTTATATCCGTGTGTAAAGCAATAACTTCTGGTTTGGATTCTATAAATAAGGTGGTATAATTGTAGATTCCAAAATCTATGATTTTACTTGTAAGACAAGAATCGAGGAGGATCTTCGACGACTTCAAATTTCCGTGAGTGATACATGGTCTACTAGAGTGAAGAAATAAAAGAGCGGAGCATATCTCACACGCAATTTGGATCCTCGTTTCTAGTGGAAGTGGAGGTGATTTGCCTTCGAGGGAAAGATAGTCGTCAAGGCTACCATTCCTAAGGTACTCGTAAACAAGGGATCTTGATTCAGGGCATGTTCCGATCAAAGTTACTAGATTTGGATGCCTCACTCTACTCAGAAACTCGACCTGAAGATCAGACAAAGAAAAACGCACGAAATCTAGATAAACTTCAGCTAGGAAAATAAAGGAGAACGTGATTAACCAATTGCAGCATTTGATATAAAAGAGTAGTCTTTTTTTACATTATTATAAATTTATGATAAGTAGGATATATTTCTAACTTAGTCTTTGAAGTTTGAGTCATCTACTTATATATCCCTTGTCTTTCCTGATCAGAATCTTTAACAAGTTCAATGCATATATTCGCTGTTTTCTAAGAGTTAAAAGACAAGCAGAACTCTTAAGAATCAAAGTATCTTTTAACTATTTTAAGTTAGAACATATAAGACTATGACCGAGTTCACGCACAATTCGTATCTTTACAGATTTTCTAACACCATGATTCAGATAGAATCTGAATCACCACAGATCTCAAAATGACTTCATCATCAAGGATCAAAATAAAAACTTGGACAGAGATTTAGAATATATCATGTAAGAGACAACAGCAACAAACCAAGATAACTATCAGAAGTCCTACATTCAAACAATATACACATTAATTTTTCCTTTAAATGCAAAATCAATTAATTACTTGATTTCACCTCATTTTGGGAGATTTTTATTTTTACTCAACCCAATGATAGACAAATTTTTCCGCTTAGTAACAAATATTATATGAAAAAATCTTAATTTTTGTTTCCCTGATATTAGTTATTTTTTATTTCATTTATAATAACTTATTATCAATTTTATCAACTAAATTTGTTAGTAGCAACCCTCTACGTTACGACGTTAAGACTTGAATTTTGTTGACCACTTATTTCAGTATACTTTGGTACTTTAGAAAGGCCTCAAAGCAAAAAAACAATTGTTACAATTACCTGATCCCGAAACTCTGCGAGGCTTTGAGAACCATAGGAGGGTAACATCCTGATCGCAACATCAACATGGCGAAGAAACCCTCTATAAACACTTCCATACTTTCCTTCTCCTATCTTCCAAGATGGATCAAACTCGTTTGTAGCCTCGTTAATCTCCACGAAAGAGAATTCAAGAAGTTCACTGCAAAAACTAGGACCTTCACCATCAACCAACCTCGTCACCTTTTTAACCTGTGCATTTCTGTTCTCTATCCGCATCTCGTCCCGCTGTTTCTTAAAGCTGATCAAGAGACCAACAGCCGAGATGATTTTCTCCTCCAACTCCCTGGCTGAGCACCGAGACTCGGCTATTTGGCGCTCAGCTCTCTCATTATGGTCTTGGATTGCTTGGAGTTCTTTTGTGAGCTTGTCCCGTTGAAATTCTATTCTTTCTTGTTCTTTCTTTACCCTTTCCAGCAATACCTTCAGCTCTTTTCTTTGGGCTAGTTCCTTGATGCACAAGCTTTCTAATGCTTTAGCCTGCAACAGCTATAGATGTACTTATCTTGCTATTAATTATGGTTGCATTATTAACGCTATTATATTTCAAACTTCTCTCACCTGAGCTTTTGGTGTAGTCGTTTTTATAATGGAAATTGCTTCCGCCGAGGACAAACTTGAAGTCGGTGAATATAGACAGTCAGACTCGCCCAACCTCCCTTCCAAGTCGCTGGAATCTTCCTCCATGTCTGAACAACTCTGGAAAGAGTTTATCTCTAGAGAAAGACAACTAATTTGTGATCATGGTTTGCGTCTCAAAACTATACACACTTTTTTAGCCATGCAAGATTCACTGATCTACCTGGAGAACTAAGACTGTTTGTCGTTGCTGCTGATTGCAACAGTGTTAATTGCCCGATTTCTACATCTGTATCCAGAAGTTGTATTGGCGCTGTAACTTTGATGTCGACTCTATCATCATTACCAACCCTGCTTTCACATTGTCACTCTTATAAGTTGCAGTAGGAGCAATATGCTGAAGATAACTAACTGGCTTTAGAAATGTCACGAATAGCAATGAACTTTCTCTAAGGGGATTTTGATTGTTAGAAAGTGAAATTTTTCCAGAGATATATATTTGTGACAACAAAATGAAGAAATCATGTTAGTTGTTCAAATTTATCAGAAATGACATAATTCAATGTCACATTCACCTTGTGTATATGAGGAAACCCTTGCATGTAAACCAAATATGACATCGATCTGGTGCTTTTTGGCATACAAAACTTGCTTTCTTGGACTTCAAGCCTGAAAGATTCCTGCACACTCAACTTTGTAAGAGTAAATTTCTCAGGGTGTTTCATGTCTAGTGCAAGTGAACAATGGAATTGCAAATCACTACTTCATTATAATGAATTAGAAGTTTAACTAACAAAAGAGGTACGACAAAATATGATTCAAAAAACAAACGTGCAGATTAGAAGTTGAACTAACAAAAGAGTTACGACCAAAAATGTGATCTCGAAAAACAAACGTGCAGAACGGTAATCCAGGTGCCTTTGTATTATATACAACAACCGGCTAAGAAACGGATGGTCACAAAATTTGTGCATACCTTGAGTACCATTTATCATCAGCGGCTCCCATAACAAGCCACTTGATATTGTGCTGAGCAATAAGTTCTAGTATCCCATTTTCAACACTATCCATCTCGATCCATACTTTATAACCTTCCACCTTTTAGAAAATACATAACAAAAAAATTAAAAAATGCTCCAACATCTCAAGAGGATAATTAAATCTACAGCGCATAAATACAATCTATGGGTTTGACTGCACACAATTCATTAACAGATTACATAATTACAGCCATGTAGGAACAAATCCACGACCGGCCATCGTCAATGATCATATCCATGGGGACTAAAAATGCTAAAGTTATACGAAAATTATACAAACATAATGCGGAAAGAAGTCTTAAGTTTGATCACATCCACAAGGAATCAAATTCTATAGTAGCTTTTTCCTTTCTCAACTTTCCTGATATATACTATAAATCATTGTAATATCTAAACATTAGCTCATAGATTTAGAATTTTTAATATATATATAATAAACTTATCAAAGAAGAAAAAGTAAATGAAGACTACCCCAGCTTCAGAAAGAAGTAGAAGGTACTCATTCAAATTTTCTTGCATTTTTCGCTTGTCTGCTTCAACAAAATGTTTCATTCTACTACCAACAAGCTTCATATCTGGAAAAACTCAAATTAATTTAAAACCAACCATCTGATAAACATAAACAAGCCAAACAAAAAAAAGTCTACTTTCCTATAACTTTATAAGATTGTATTAGCAATAATATGTTTAGAGATTCGAAAAAGGAAAAAGACTAAACATTGAACGAACGAACTCACTAAATGCAGAAGCACGAGCAGGCTGGTGAACATGAAGTAAACATATGTTCTTCATAGGGAAATTCTGCAGCGCCCAATATAGACTTGCTTTGTTTCTCTCCACATGTTTACCCACCGCAACAAATATAGTCTCGGCTAAATCGAATACCGTATCTTTCTCAATCTCTCTCGCAGGAGTACTCCCCATCCGTATCTTCCTAAATCGGTGTGGTGATTGAGTCACCGAGTTGAATCGAAAATGGTAGCTTGTTTTTACCTTTTTAAGTCTCTCCTACCTTTCCTGGTGGGTGCGAGTTCTTGTAAGAAAGTGAACTTTTTCTTGTCGAGATGTCTTAAAAGAGAAGCTTTAGTTTAAGTGTTTGTAAGTCTCGAAGATGATTATCTACGTGGTAAGAAAATAATGGAGAATAGGATTGGACGCCTTGGATTCTGCCACGTCTGTTACTCTTTTTATAAAATGGAGCATATTTATTGTTTTAGTCGACCATCCATAAAATAACTATTCTTTTATGTTTTTCTTATAGTACTGGTTATATTTTTCAACATATATATGAATTCCATTATTAAATTTGATTCATCTATAAACCTTGGTTGCTTATCCAAAAAGTTAGATGGGGTATAATTAGTTGATTTTATGGAGTTGAGTTTTTTATTTTTATTTTTATTTTTTTAAATAAAATCTAGTTCATAAACAAACTACATGATTAGAAAAAAAAAAGGAAAAACTCCAATTTATTAATGATAGGGTCAGTGCACTACTGCTCCCAAAGGAGTAGTCGAGTTGATTAAGTAAGGTATATTTTGGAAGGATTTAAAATTTAGATTAAAACAGAATGACGTCAATATCATTAGCTCCAAATCTTTTGCGATTCTAACTCCATCTCACATGCTTTCACGAAGACTCGTGATAATTGAAGGAAGACAAAAATCAAATCTTGAAGAAATAATGGAGAAGAGCTTTCTAATAATATCAAATATTCTTACCAAACCCAAAGAAGCATATGAAGGATCCTGGAGAACAGAGTAACGTGATTTCACCCTCTTAGCTTCTAATGTTAGCTCTTCATCTTGAATAATCTTCAAAGGAATAGTTATTCCTTGTTTTCTATTCTTATATACCGAGTCCCCAAACTTTCCAATAATATAATCGCTCTGAGCTTGTTTGGTATTTGGTATGGATTGTAGTATTTGTTTTCTCCGTTTTCCAAAGAATGCTTTAAAATCAAATTTGTTGCGACATTTTGTTCACGAAAGATGGGAACAAGAGTCATAGACGATATTATTAAGACCTTGCAACACCTTATTATAGGCTCTACATTCAACCACAAAAGGATATTGTTTTCCATAAGTTCTGCCACAAAGTGCAACCATATCACCTTTAAGGTCCTTGATTAGACCTCATCCACTTGCTTCACCAGAGAAATTGTAAGCTCTGTCTGAATTAAGCTTTTATCTTCTGTTTGTAGGATGATCCACTTGAGAGATAGAGCGATTCTGGGCTTTTCAAGTTGATAAACACAACCCACCTGAAATACAATATTAGTATATTTACCCCAGTGAATTCTTTTGAATAGCTTCCCTTGATCGAGGCCAGATAAGATATGAATGATGTAGTCAACCATTGAGTTAGCGTTAATAGAGAGATCACTGTGTTTCTTCTTGTTTCTCATATACCAGATAACCCATGTAATAATCACTGGCAATATAGTTCTTATATGAATGTCCTTGTTGGTTGACCAAAACCAGGTCCTTAACATGTGAAAGTAGGACATGTTTATGCTAATAAGAATCTTGAACATTGAAGCAAAGAAAACCCAGGTCTCTCATGCTTTAGAGAATTGAATAAAGACATGATTTGTTGTTTTATAATCCCCACAATGCTGCCATTTGGATGTCATTTGGAACCCTTTCTTTTGAATAATTGAATCTATATGAAGCCCATTGTGCATAATTATCCACACAAAAATGAGCATTTTTTGGGTACCATAGGGTTTCAGATTTTTTTGAACATGTAGGACTTGTTATGTTTAATTCTTATAACATTTTATGTGTCTTTTGTATTGAATTTACATGATTGAGAAGGAGCCCATTAGATGGAGTCTTTGTTTATATTCAAGGAAAACTTTCTGATTGCATGAATAGTTGCAGAAGAGAAGAATTTATCCAAGTTAGCCATATTTCATTGCACATTATCTCACAAGGTTCCGACTAATCTAGGTTGGTACCAAGTTATGTCTACTTTTGAGTCTAAGAACACCAGCAATCTAACCAAAAATACATTATCCCTTCTCTCACACTCCAATATATTAATTTATATCCCTTGTCTCTGACTTTAATTAACATGTCCCACACCTTCGAACATTTGCAAGGGTTTGGGGTTGTTATAGGATGATAATTGTTGCATTAAATTGAATCCATGAACCTTGTCCAAAGAGAACTTTATTCTCTGAACTTCAACCATAACTTATAGGAGAAAGATTCTTGAATGTCCTCAAGATTCTTGATGTTTAGCGCTCTTTCATCATATTATGGATTACATAACTTAGGCCAAACTGACCAGGAGCTTGTTTTGCGGATTTTCTTGGAACCCCACGAGAACTTATTACAAATGGTATTAGTTCTCTGAATGATAGTCTTGGGTGTGAAGGAATTTGAATTGTGAATATATGAATTGTGTTGAGCCCGAATTGAACTAGAATAAGTCTTCCTCCAAAGGAAATGAATATATTGTCTCATTCCAATATATTTTATCTGAATTTGATGACCAAATGTTCATAGTTTACAAGACTATTATTAGTATTGATGTCAACTCCCAAGTATTTCATAGGTTATCTGCTATGATTGAAACCCGTGATTTGTTCCATGTTTTTTATCCTCGTGTTAGTTATTTTAGGAGGCGCAATAAATTTAAATTTCTCATTATTTGTAGCTTGCCCTGATCTCTCATGGTAATGTTCCAGGAATTTATCTATCTTGCTAACAAGTGAGGAAAAATTATTACAGAAAACAATGAAGTCGTCTTCACAGGCTAAGCAAGGTATGTGCCAATTCCATATGTTCTTATATCTAGTTGAGTAGTTTTGATTGGTTAGATCCTTCACCCCCATGATCATATACTCTTCTACAATTATAAATAGGCTAGAAGACATGGGGTTTACTTTCCTAAGCCTTTTGGTAGATTTAAAATAACCCTTCAACTCTCCATTCACTATAATAGAGGAGTAGATGTTGTTGATGCTCTTGTTTATAAGATTCAGAAAAAGGACTTTCAAATCCAAAACCAGCCAGAATCCTTAAGATAAACCTGTGAGAAAGTTTATCAAATGCTTTAGTTATATCCACCTTTATCATTATATTACCTCCTATAGTCTTGTAATTCAGATAACAACATATTTCTTGAGTAATTAAGATGTTCTCATGAATGTTCTTTTGCTGAACAAAGGCTTTTTGCTCTTCTGAAATTATTTTAGGAAAAAGAGAAGACAGCCTGTTGTTAATTACTTTGGAAACAATCCTGCTGAACATTGTTGTCAAACTAATATGTCTGAAGTCCTTCCACATCTTTAGAGAGTCTATCTTTGGGATTAAATAGACTATAATTGCATGAATCTCAGTAGGAATTAAATTGCCCTTAAAGATGTCACTTACTATTTCATATAGGTCATTTCTTATAATTTTCCAACATGTTTTTTAAAAAATCCATTGAATTCATCTGGACCTGCAGAACCATTAGAGTTAATAGAGTTAATAATATTGAGAATCACATCCTCCTAAAGGTTAGTCATTAGCATCGAGTTGTCTTCATTAGTATTCAACTTATTGATTAGGCTTAGTAGATCATCATCTTCCTTCAAATTATGAATTTCTGCCATTATGTTTTTGAAATAATTCTCAGCAGAATTCCCAATCAAGGTTTGATCTTCAATCCAATTCATCCATCCCAGATTCTGTGGATCTTGTTATTTTTCCTCCTTTTTGACAAAATTGTGAAAAGGTGTTGTGTTTCAATCATTGTCCCTTAACCAGTTGGAATGAGCTTTATAACTCCAGTAATTCTCTAGCTATGAGCTTTATATGGTTTAGCTTAGCATTTTTCAAGTATTAATTTATCATCAGGTGAGTTGGAATTCTGATAGTTGTTTTTTCTGAATTTAATTTCATCATACACCTACTTCAAAGAGTACAAAACATTCCCAAAAATCTTTTTGTTCCAAATTTTCATCTCAGCTTTGAGTCTTTTTAGTTTTCCTCATATTTTTTGGAGAGGGTTCCCAATCATCTCTTCAGCTAATTTTTTCAACCATGCCCGTGAATACCTGGTGCTTGTTCCACATGTTCAGAAATTTAAAAGTTGGCTTGATCTGACCTTGATTGTCATGTAGAGATATGTTGATAGGGGAGTGGTCTGAGCAAGTCTTTGAAATATATTTTGTAGAGGTGTTATCAAATTAATTGATCCATGTTGTATTGTATAACACTCTATTTAACCTTTTCCACTTCCTTCTATTTGTCCAGGTAAACTTTGATCCACTAGTCCATTCATCACCCAAATGACACTCAAACAATAAGTTATTAAAGTTATACATACTTGATGCTTCTAACATATGTAGATGTACAAGATAATTATTCATTTGGATTTAGTATGGCATTGAAGTCTCCAAGAATGATCTAATCTTTAGACTCATCTTTAAAAGCTCTAATGTTTTCCTACATGTAAGTTCTCTGCTCTCTTTTACAATTTCGATAGATCATTGTGACTCTAATTTTTACAATTTCGATAGATCATTGCGACTCTGATTTATAGTTCTTAAGTTTTTCGAATTTATCGTTGTTTATATATTGACATAAAATTAATAGGTAATCTAGTAAGAAATATAATAAGATAATTTTGTGTTACTTGTTTGTGTCTCAAATTTAATAAAATGTCACATCAAATCGGTACTTACAATTTAAATATAAGAAAAATATAAAAAATTGGGATTTGTTTACAATTCAAAAGATTTATGATATACATATAACAATGTCGGGTTTGTTTGTTTTTATGATATAATAGTATTCTGTATAAACTTATACATATCAATTTAAAACGTTTTATGATACGGATAAAAATAAATTTGCATATCACATTTTCAATGACAGTTGTCCCAAACTAGATTTTTATCTTTACTTTAAGATGTTAACATTATATTATAGATTAAAATTCAAATAAAGTTTTAATTACTAATCATAATAAATTATTGTATATTTAATATTTAATTTATCATTATGTTCTCCTATACAAATTATTTATGTAATGACTTTAATCATCTATAGTCTTAAGAGTATAATAAGGTGACATATTTGTTTTCAATTTTAATTTGTATCATACAAATCTTCAACAATAAAAAATATTATATGTTTTGAATTAGTTTTAAATTTTTTGAGATTTTTAAACAAAACAATTATAACATATAAAGGAATTTGATATAAAAAACCATATGAAATAAGCATTACATATTTTAAAGTTTTATTACGAAAAACAAAACACATAAGAGAATTTGATATAAAAACATATTTTAGAATTTAATGTCATAATTAAAAATAATATATTTTAAACAAAGCATATATTTTATGTAGTTTAAATTTTTTAATCATGTGAAAAACATACATGAAAGTATTTTTATAAATAAATAAATTTATTTACTAATAAATAAATAACTATTTAATTTAATTTATTTTATTGTATTACTTACCAGCAAACCTATTCATTTTGTCTAATTATTTGGTTTAAATATTATGGTATATAGAATTATAACTCCTAATATTACAAAATATTGCCTTTATACCTCAATTTTTTTGTAGTGTACAAAATATTGTCTAAATTGTCCTTTAGACAGATTGTCATTGTTATGCCCTTTATCTCATAACGAAAGTTGAGGCTAAAGATTTTTACTCATACTAAAATCATGAAAATGCATACAACTGGAATCTTTTATTCAAAAGAAAAAGCCTAATCCGAAGAAAAATCATGAGGCGTATATATGAAATTGTTCTGATTTTGACCAATCAAATAAAGAGATTTCAAGCAAATAACAAATTTGAAGTTTGGTATTCATAGTTTATTTCAATATGAATAAGTAAAAAAATATTCATTATTTTAAGATTGTTTAAATTTATGATGCACATGTGAAAAAAGTTTAGAAACTTGAAAAAATAAAATAAAAATTAACGAAAAGGTTTATAGATCAAAACTTTAAATTGTGTTATTTAAATTGTTCAATTTGTTAATATAGCTTTATGTCATAAAACTAAAATAAATAATAAAATGATGAAGATGTATTTTTAGGATATTGTATACAGTAGGTTTATAGAATAATTATTCGTATTTAATAATTATATAATAAAATAATATTATGAAATACTTTTATTTTTTTCACATGATATTTTTATTATTATTTGAAACCGTATTGGTTAGCATTTTAATGCTTTAGCAAAATCTATATTATCGTTCCCTTCATTCAATATCGAAAAGTTAGTTTATTTGGCTCATGATCATTTTACTTTGACTATATTATCATTCATTCGATAAGAACATCAAATATATGTTCAAGATTTGCGAGAATATGCACGACTCAATGATATTTACAATTTGAAAAATCTAGGAAAGAAAATGGTAGAAACTATGAAGCAAACAACAATTCATTGGTGTATGGTCTGCTTGAGTTAGTCTTAATTCTTTTGGTTGTGTCAACATATGTTGAGCATGTTTTCTAGAAATGAATTGTGAATTCCGGATTGTACAACAAAGTAGGAGACGAGTGGATAAATGATTGTTTAGTTGTTTAAATTGAGAAATAAATTTTTGTGACTTTACATGATGAATCTATTTTGCAGCACTTTTAAAATATGGATAATCGACGTTGACAATTATCACATTTTAGTTCTTGGTTTTACATGTATTATTGTATCGAATATTGAATATGTTATTATATAAATCATTTTTATTATGTGTAATACGATATAAAAAATCTAAAATAACACCTTGTTATTAATATTACAGATCTGTCATTAGTTGTATTTATAACTGAAATTATATATTGATCATAAATGAATATATATATATATATATATTATATCTTTATGTGTAATTTAAATATACATCAAATAAGAAGCACAAACATTGAATAAAATAATACTTAAAATGTTTCACTTTTTTCTCAAAACTAAAGATATGCATACAATTGTTTTGTCTGCAGGAGACTTTATGCACCAAATATTTTGTATGAGAAAATGAGATAGATAAAATATTAAATTTTAATACCAAAACTAAATTATAGACTTTGTTAGGATATTTTTGAACTTTTGATTTGACCATTTTATAATATTCTATTAAAAAATATGAGATTTAACATATTTATATTATTTTGTTTTTAAGTATGTTATAAATTTTAGTTCCATATAATATATAATCTTTAATAAGATCATTGCTTTTTTATAAGAATCAAGCTAATATATAAATTTTGAAATTCACTTTCTTATTATTATATTAGTAAAATAGTGTAATAAAGGTGTTGGACTTAGGTTTTAGAAAATTGTGAATGTGTCTAATAGAATGAATAAGCCAATTAAATATTAAACCGACCCACTCTATGCTATTCTGAATTGGATGAGTCAATTATTATGGTTTGCTCTCCAAGATCAGATATTTAGAGATCGGTGTTGGGAGAAATCTTGAAGCGATAAAGTGAAGTAAGGCAAAAGAAGACGTGTGTCATTTGTCAAGAACACGATATTCCCAAACATTTACATGTATGTTAAGTAGGTTATCCATCTTCAGTTATGTTGGAATTTTGAAGCAGTATTTAACACTTCGATTTAACCTTTTTTATTCTTGGTGTTGCTCTACTTTGTGCAATATTGGTTAGCTAAGGCCAACTTTGATTTAGTAACTTCCTAATACGTCATCTTCTTCTGATTGAACCCGCGCTCTATCGGTGGTTTATAACAACCTGAATCAAATGAAAAATTCAGTTAGCAATTGGAGCATGCACAGAGCAATGATTGGGATTTTGAATTAATTTGATAGAAGAAGACTCCAAATTAGTGTTCGAGTTGTATCCTTGTTCGTTATCTTTGTGCTCTGAGTTTATTAGGTTTTCTAGTTCAAGCAGAAACACTATTTTAGACTTTGGAGCTTCTTGTATTCGAGAGAGGTAAGTATTCTCTATTTTGTAGCTAATGTAGATTGAACTTCGATTGATGAAACACCGGTGAAATTTGGGTTTTAATTCATGGAGTAATCCTTAAGATTACTGTGAGACTTGTTTCTACTTTTAATAGTTCTCTTCTTCTCCATGGTTCCGATTACAAAAGGATGACACTTTTAGAATATTTCCAAGGTGGTTTGTGTGTATTGTTTAAAGAGTTGTCTAGCAAAACCTGCATAAAACAAAAACCTATATGAGCTAATGGAAGTTAGGTACTTAGACGTGCTTAAGGATATTGTTAGTGTCTTAAGAATAATTTTTATATCTTAGTCTATTCATACCATTGGTTCATAAAGTGCAATGAATTCAACATTTTTTTAAAGATATTTAACTCTTGTTTTAGAACCTTTATTGTTAATACCTCTAATATTCCAATTTAATATTGAAACTGTCATTTATGTTTATGATTAGATGATTTAGATGACCCATTAAAGTGAATAATTTTTATGGTATGTAATCCTTTAATTGGTTTGATTTTTTTTAATAATTCGTTTTTTTACTATCTTTTTCATTATTGGTTTTGAATATGGATATAGAGAGACTATCAATTCTAGTTTTTAGGAGAATTTGAGTATATATAAAGGTAGTTAAAATAATTATGGGAAGAAAAAAGATTACCTAATTTTATAGTTTGAAGTGCTGCTATGATTTCAGAATTCGTAACTTCTAATGTATTATTATCATAGTTTATATTATTCTGGTGAAATAAAAAACTATCAAAACTAGATATTTCAATCTTATTGATACAAGGCATATTCTTTCTTGAGTGTTATACTCTAAAGGGTGAATAGAATGAACAAATTTTTTAAAGAGAAGTTCATCCTCTAACATTGAACTTGAGTTAATCTTTTTGATATTATGATTATCATCATTACTTAGTGTGGTTGTTACAGATTTGAATTGTCTATTTTCTCTTGATTTTTATCAGTTATAATTAGAGATTTCATTTTGAGAACCCATGTTCCATTTTGGTTATTATTGTTCTTGATATAGTAAGTATGTTTAATGTTAACGTCTAACCTAATATTACTTAATAGTTGAATATCTGATTCTGGGGTTTTAAGTGTTTCTTAAAGGATGATGATTTATGACCTAGATGCTTACAATCTTGACAATATAAGGGTCTATCACCATAAATTATATTAATCTATAGACCATCTTCAGCACCAAACCCAATCCATGTCTTATGAGTTAATAATTTAGAGACATTTAATTCAACTCATGCTTTACAGTAATTGAACTTAATCTTGTTTCTATTAGGGGCCCATATAGATAAAGGTGTACTTAAATACTTATTAATATTGTGTATTGTTTATGTATAACCTTCTTTGATTTCATTCTTATGATATCAACAAATAACTTTTCTTGGTTGGATCTTTGCAGTGGATAATAATTTGGCCATATTGGTGTATTGAAATCATGGATTAGGTTACTTCTTATGGTTGGAAAGTATTATTTGTAACCATGCTTATGAGATGTTAAATAAAGGTTTTGAATCAACGATGTAGATTGGACTCTTTTTATGGATCTGTTTTTGCTAGCATTATCATGGTTTTCTTGATTGTGATGTTAATTGAATGCCTTATCTGTTGTTGTATTGATAGATTATGGTTGATTTTGTTGTTCAGGTAAAACATGAGTAGGAAGATTACAGTCATCCAAAATAAAGATAATCGGGGATTAGTCCGATGAAGAAGACAGTCGATGAAGAGAATGAGGCAATTTGTTCTCTTTATTTTGAATAAATCAGTTAAGATCATCAAGTATCCTTATATATACTAAAACAATAAATCCAAATATATTCACATTATCTTTTAAATTATGAAATCGTATATCTTAACGCCCGATGTTTTATTATTTATATATGCTATAAGATATTTATGGTTTTATTATATATGGTTCATCTCGAAATTGCTTTAAGATTTATCTGAGATTCATATTATAAATGTTGTACATAGATTTAAGGAAATTCAATCATATATTAAACATACAATAACCAAAACATATGGAGTTTTTGTATCTTATAAACTGTTAGTCTGTTAGTCTTATTTAAATATGTTGATTAAGACTGAATATCTTTTATTTTCCGTTGAATTTACGTGTAGATTTTTTAACATAACATGAAGCTCTAACGTGATTTCACTATCATATAAAACATGATGTATGATTTATAACCTAAATAATGATTGAGTTATAATCCTTCAAGTTCTAAGATGATCAATAAATAAAGATGAATACTTATTAATTTGCATTTTGTATTTGTTATACCGACATAAGACTTGTTCGAATATGATAATCTAGTGAAGGGTATGCTATAGAGTTTTATGAAGTTTTCTAGTTGTGAGTAATGTTATCCACGAAGGATAAGAGATAACGACATTTATGAATATGCAGCTCAAGAAGAGCTAAACTAGCTTTTAAGATAAAGATAAATAAAGGACAACTGTATTTTTATTATTAGAATTGTTTATTTCTCTACATATTGGATTAGGTTAATTATAATGCTATTTATATTTGGGGAATTGAATTCTCTAAATAACTCAGTAGTATTTAGATTGAACAATTCTTTCTTAATTAAGTTCATATTGTTATCTCTTATTAATGCAACATTTTATTTAATTCTTAAGTTGTTACTAATAAGGGAGAATAAAAGATGAGGGAGTTAATTGCAAAGAAAAAAGTTAATTTATGAAATATTGTAAAGTACGTATTATAATAGGACTAGTTTGGAACAAACAATAACATTAAGGTCTAATTATGCAATTACCAAGTTGTTAGACTTGTGGGACCTACTGTTGTACTATAAAAGCAGCACCCTATTTTGGAAAAAGGTGATTAACATTAAAATATATTTTCTCTCTCTAAAAGGGTAGCGATTCTCTCTAAAACAAGTAACTAAGTAGTCATTGATACGAAATACTTCATCTCAACTTTGTTTGACTCTGAAAACCCCTCCAAAGACTTCCTACCTTTTCATTGGCGCCGTCTGTGGGAAAAATTGGTATCTGGAATTATTTTTCGAAACCAGATTTGATTTGAGCAAGGTGATGGAAGAACATGGGGAGTTAGATACGAATAATTGCGAGGAAAATCTCGTAGGAAACAACTATCAGAGTAATATGGATTTTGGAAGACATGATGATCAGTGTGCCGGGGAAATATTTGATGAATCGGTTTTAGTGGCTTGAAGAAATGAATTGATGGAGAAAATTGAGAAACTAAGAGCAGAAAAAGAATCGGCACAAGAAAATCTTCGTTCCGAAATCTGAAGGAAAAATGACAATGAAAAGGATAAGTGTGAAACTTATCATCGACCTAGGGGCAAGGATGATAGGTATAGGGGGCACGGTCGTTATTCTCCGAGGAGAAGGGGAAAATATCACCAAGAATCCTCTGACTCAATTGTTAGAATCGTCCCCTGAAAGGAGTCATCGAAAGAAAAATCATGATAGAAAGCATGTAGCGCATCATCGAACTAGAAGTTCGTAAAAGAAAAATCTGAAGGAAAATAGTCAGCATGTTGATGGGCAAGATTTTAACAGGAGGAATTTTCCATCTGGGAACCAAATGTTCGAGCAGCAGAATTTTGAGTGAAAACAGCAGTATACTTTGCCTTCCGAGGAAGGACTTTATGCTCTGAACCATGAAAGTTCGAGGGCTAATATGTACAGGGCGGGCCACAATTGGAGATCTTCTCATTTTTCCTCAAAAATTCTTTCAGGCAACCTCCCAAAGCATTTTGATATCTCAAAGCTGGAAAATTTCGATGGAACACAAGATCCTGACAACCATATCGAACAAATTAAAAATTTCATGATCAACTTTGATGATGATGATAAGTTGCTATGTAGGGCGTTTTCCCATACCTTCAAGGGAGTGGCTTCCAAGTAGTACAGTAGGCTTCCACAGGGTTACATAATTTTTTTTTGACATGTTATGAAACATTTCCAGACAACATTTTGTGGGCAACAAGAATTATAGATCTAATGAAGATACGATAATATAGTGCAGGCAAAGGAATGGGGAGAGTTTGAAACATTATACCAATTGTTTTGTGAAAAAAAACGGATATTGAATATTGCAAAGATTCGGTGGCATTGGCAGCGTTTAGAATGAGACTTCTCCCCGAACTTTTAAAAGATACAGTGGCTGAGAGTCAGGCGATGAATTTTGGAGGTCTTCTTGATCAAGTCTAAAAGAGGATTCTAGTAAAAGAAACTCACGCGTTGGAAAAAGGGTCAAGTCACCAGTTGGAGCAGAATCAGTTCTAGAGATCTGAATCTAGCAATCAAGCAGCCCGTGTGAATGTACATCCAAAAGTGGTTAGTCAATATCCTCTGAGGCCAAGAACGAATCAGCAGACTTACAACACGCAACAAGG
Organism: Limnanthes douglasii subsp. nivea; assembly: GCA_036936605.1. Taxonomy (NCBI): domain Eukaryota; kingdom Viridiplantae; phylum Streptophyta; class Magnoliopsida; order Brassicales; family Limnanthaceae; genus Limnanthes; species Limnanthes douglasii. The sequence goes on from JAUPFV010000001.1 coordinate 231,115,370, forward strand.
AACAAGACCTATATCCAATAAGTGGATCCGTCCGACTTATTTCGCAGATTTAACAGAAAATATGGCGACAATATTTGACAAGGCCAAGGCAACAGTACAATTCCGAAATCCCTTTCCTATTCAAACTCTAAGGGAAAGTAGAAGTGCTAACAGGTTCCGTAAATATCACGATGATATTGGATACGATACCAAGGAGTGCATTGCCCTAAAAAATAAGTTCAGGCGTTGAGTGGGAATGGTATGTTATTGGATTTTGTGAAAAAAACACTCCAAAAAAATTCAACGGCAAAGGTTGTTCCAAAGAATGTTGACACAACGATGGTGATTATCGAAGACGTATATGCTTTCGATATGCCATAAAATATTTGGACCCAAATTAGGGGAGGAATGATATAAATGTTGTAGAATAAGTTGCTATGAGGGGAAAAGTTAGTGATCTATGTGCATTTTTCCAATCGTTGGCTATTTTTAGAGGTGACACTATTGCTGGGAATTCCAACAGCTCCCGGAAGAGACACATGATTAATTTGACTACCCAATTTGAAGTAAGAGCTTCGGCGCAAATGCATCGTTTGCTCTCCCCGATTATTTGCTTTGATAACGATGACATGAGAAATACGGCAGTTCCGCATGAAGACGCAGTAGTAATTGTCACAGGGATAATTGGTGATCATGTGCAGAAGATCTTGATTGACATTGGCAGTTCAACCAATATTCTGTTCATGAATACTTACAGGAGAATTTCTGGTCCCCCCGTAATTCAGCAATCGGATAGAACTATTGTAGGTTTCACGGGGGCAACGACAGAAGTCATCAGAGAATTTGAGAGTGTAGTGGAGCTTGACCGGGGACCATTCAAAAAATAAGTTGAGATTTTATTTATAGTGGACGACGCTCCAACATCTACAACCCAATTTTAGGAAGGTCATAGTTGTCAAAGATGCACGGTGTGATTTCTACGGTTCATCAATGTTTAAAATACGTAGTGGGGAATAATATTGGAACGATAAACAGTAGCCAGAAGATGGCCAGAGAATGCTACCGGATTGCTTTGTCTTCAAAGTAAGTTCGGGGGAACGAGACAAAGAAAGCATAGAAGCTAAATGGGACTCTCCCAAGAATAATGCATTGTGATGACCCGAGAGAGTCCCCCGGACTTTTGGTGCCAGATGATGATTATGAAGATTATGAATATCCTGATGGGAAAGTTTTAAAGATTGGGATAAATCTTCCTTTAGAGTTAAGGGAAAAATTAATTATGTTTTTATCTATAAAGCTACACATGTTTGCTTGGTGTGCAGAAAATGTAACAGGGGTGCCCCCATAGATAGATTGTCATAAGTTGTCGCTCCGGAATAATGTTAGGCCTATTATACAAAAAAGAAAACCCTTCTCTCAGGAGAAATCTGAGACCATACTTGTAGAAATTGAGCGGTTGTTAAGCATATTCCATATTCGATTTTCGCAATATCATTTGTGGGCTTCAAATCCAGTGTTGGTGAAGAAGAAAAATGGCAAGTGGCAGATGTGCGTGGATTTCACGGATTTGAATAAAGCTTGCCTGAAGGGCCTTTTCCCAGTGCCTCGAATTATTCAGCTAGTGGATTCTACGTCAGGAAACCGGTTGGTATCTTTTATGGATGCTTATGTTGGGTATAATCAGATCAGGTCGGATCCAAAGGATGAAGAAAATACTTCGTTTATTATTGGGAGAGGTTTGTATTGTTACAATGTGATGCTATTTGGTCTAAAGAATGCGGAAGCAACTTATCAGCGCTTGGTAAATAAAACTTTTGCGGATCAAATCGGACGAAACGTGGAAGTTTACATTGATGATATGTTGGTTAAGAGTTTGAAAGATGAAGATCATTTTGTTGATTTGGAAGATAATTTTAACAACTTAAGAAAGGTCAATTTAAATTTAAATCCGGAAAAATGTACGTTTGGTGTTAGATCCGGAAAGTTTCTTGGGTATGTGGTGATTGAAAAGGGAATCAAGGTTGACCCTGTATAGATAAAAGTTTTAACAATAATGACTCATCCTTGAAATATCAAGGAATTTCATATATTGACAGGAAGGTTGGCGGGATTGAATAGATTTATTTCTCGTTCCTCGGATAAGGGTGCACCTTTCTTTCAAGTACTGAGGAATACAAACAAGTTTAGTTGGACTAAAGAATATTCTGAAGCGTTTCACCAGATTCATGAATATCTCTCGTCCCCGAAAATTCTTTCTAAACCATTGTTGGGGGAGAAATTGTTTATCTATATATCAGTTTTAGATTGTGCAGTCAGCGTTGTGTTAGTTTGAGAGGAAGAAAATGTTTTAAATTTGGTATATTACATCAGCAAGAGTTTATTAGACGCAGATAGCGATATTTGAAGTTGGAAAAATTGGCTATGGCCTTAGTAATAGCTGCTCGAAAAATGAGACCGTACTTTCAAGCGCATTCCATAGTAGTTCGAACATCATTCCCTCTTAAAAGCTTGTTGCAGAGGCCGGATATCTCGGGGAGAATGACGAAATGGTCGGTCAAGTTGGAAGATTTCGATATAGAATTTGAGCCTTGAACAACTATTAAAGTTCAAGCTTTGGCAGATTTCTTAGTCGAATTTCACTCGTAACGATCAGATATGGAGATTGATGACCAGCAAGGTAAGTCTGAATGGTTAGTTCGAACAGATGGAGGGTCGAACATATCTGGAAGTGGTGCTGGAGTACAGTTATTTTCCCCGGATGGTGTAGCAATGTTTCAAGCTATTCGCTTTGGTTTTAAAGCGACAAATAATAAGGCAGAATATGAAGCGGCTTTAGCAGGTTTGAGGCTGGCTCAGATATGTAGGGCAAAGAGGGTTAGATTGTTGAATGGTTCACAACTCATGATTAATCATGCATTGGGAGAGACAGAGGCACGAAAGAATATTTAGTAAAATATTTGAAGGCGTTGAAGGATTTAGCCATTGTTTTTTACGGAATTTGATATGAACATGTTCAACGGGAAGAAAATTCGGTGCCCGATTCTTTAGCAGTTGCTCCGTGTTTAGAGGATTATCTGTGGGTGCTAACTCAGGAGTGTCATTATATTACAAAAGATATACAGTAATTGTTAATAATAGATGAAGAAAACAATGTGGTGGTAGATGATTGGAGGATGAAAATTGTTGAATTCTTGGAAAAGGATGTGTTACCTGCGGATAAGTCGGTGTCAAGGAAAATAAGTTTCAAATCTCGCGGTTATATTGTCTTAGGAGGAGTCTTATATAAGAAATTGTTGAGTAGACCTTTTCTCAGGTGTTTGGCAAAGGATGAGTCCCAAATTGTTTTGTCAGAATTGCATGACGGAGAAGGGTCAGCGCACTGTGGGTATAAAGCGTTGATACGAAGGGTTTAGCTGGGTATTATTGGCCAGCTGTATCCAAGGATGCAAAATAGTTGGTGAAAAAATGTAATACATGTCAGAGGTATGCTAATATAATTCATAAACTGGGGGTCCTTCTTGAAAGTATTTCTGAAGCATTGGCGTTCGATCGTTGGGGTATTGATTTGGTATGTCCTTTACCAATGACAACTGGGGAAGGCAGGCAATTATAGTGGCGGTTGATTATTTTTCAAAATGGGTGGAAGCAGAGCCTTTAGCGGGAACAAAGGCGAATGATGTCATCAATTTTGTTGTTTCGAACATTTGATGTCGTTTTGGAGTACCAATGAAGGTTAAAACATATAATGGTCCCCATGATAATAAAAAGTTCAATTTTTTTTTGCGCTACTAAGGGCACACAACAATGTTTTTCTTCTCCGTTTCATCCGCAAGCTAATGGGAAGGTGGAGGTTACTAATAGGACGATCTTTGATGGTTTAAAGAAAAATTTAGGGAAAAGCTAGGAGGTGGCCAGACTATTTACAGGAAGTGCTTTGGGCCTACAGAACAAATTCATGAACAGCGACTTCAGAATCTCCGTTTGCTTTGGTCTATGGAATGGACGTGGTGGTTCTTTCAGAAATTATTTTCCCATCGTATCGTGTGGCCGCATACACAGATGAGCAAAATGATCAAGGTATAGCAATAGAGCTTGATTTGGTGGAAGAAAAAAGAAGGTGTGCGCAGTTAAAATCCTTACATTACCAAACACTAATGAGAAGTATATATGCTTCACGAGTAAAGCAAAAGGAATTTAAGGTGGGGGATAAAGTGCTACGAAATATTTTTCTTCATACCAAGGAAAAAAGCCTCGAAAAATTAGGTCCTAACTGGGAAGACCCTTATGAAGTAACACAGAAAGTAAAACAGGGGGCATACCGATTGAAGGATAAAGAAGGAAGAAGCCTCAAGCATCCTTGGAATATAGAACATCTAAAGTTTTATCTCGAATAAGGACGATTTTTTTTGTTATTTTTTCTTTTTTTATTTTTCTTTGTAAAACAACGACGACACACTCTTTCCTACCCTGATAGGCACATGAAGTTTTTAATGATGTGCCATTTTAGCTGATGAATGCATATGAATTTTTTGCCTCGAAATGTTGTGTCTGAGTTTAAGATACCATGCTGAGCGAAAAAATTAACATATAATTATTATCATGTCTAACTAAAGTTAGCATACAACTATTATCATATCCAACTAAAGTTAGTACACAACTATTACCATGTCCAACAAATGTTGGCATACAAATATTGGTATATCCCACAAAATGCATACAAATATTATTATACCCAACAAAAGTTTGCGTAACAAATATTTTCATACCCAGCGAGAATTTCATATTGAAGGATAATAATGGGTTATAAAAGACAAAACTAGAAAGTTGAACAATGTTCGTTATATATAGATAACGTTCTTCGAAAAACATTGGTGGGTCTACAAAAAATACCTCGGATTATGAGAGGACTTACATGAAAAGCCCTCGAAAATAATGAGGCCTTGTACAAAAAGTGGGAAAAGTAGTAGTTACTTAGAAATCTTGGAGGAATCGTTGTCCTCAGAATCCGAGGATTCACTGTCACTGACAATAATACCAGGTGGGCGATTTTCTGGAGGGATAAGTTTCTAAAAACTACCCAAGTCATAATCAGGGTAGTATTCATGGATTTTTGTGATTAGTCCTGATCGGATGGTAGCGTCTCTCGCATTTAGCTTCCACGCATTTTACGACATACGCTTCGACCACCGCAGTCTTTTCTTGCTCAAGATTCTTTAAAATATATTTTTTCTCCTCTACTATACTCTCAAAATATTTGAGGAAGTCTTTAAATCCTTTGGTTGAAAGCTCATTTGTGTGTTTAAGAGCTGCAATAAATCTTTCTTGTGTGTTACTTTTATTGCTATAAAGGTCCTTTTCTTTTTTACAACATTTCTCCAGAAGCAGGACATAAATTTCTGAGGCAACCAATTTTTCGAAGATAGCGTCAGATTATTTTTCCAAAATAGAATGTTGGTGTTTGATCTCTTGGAATTTAGAAGAAGCAAGTGAAGCTTTAAATTTGTAGTGATTTTTTTTTTATCTTCGAGATGCTTCATTTTCTTCCCCATTGTGACCGAGGTGTGAAGTAGCCTACGAATAATGTGGGAAAATACATCTCCTTGAGGAACTTCGAAAGAACTGCTCGGAGAGCCTATTTCACCAGAGTTAAAACTTGAGGATTCCCTTGTCAGAATAATTGTATCAACAACTTGAGATGGTTGACTTTGGAGAATAGGAAGATGGGTTAACTCCGGGGAAGGATTGTTAATTGGAGGTAGAGTTGGTGAAAGATTCAGTGGGGAATTTTGTGCTTGCCCAGAGTTGTTTCCATCTTGGTCTCCAGTGTTTTTGGATATTTCTTGGATAGGCTCTAGAATGACTTGTTTTTTCTTCGGCTCTTTTTTCTTGACCGGATGAATAAGAGATTTTTGAGGAGAGGAAGTTGAAGTTCTGGCTGGGATGACTTTTTTCAAGGAAGGGGTTGCTTTTGGAAGAGCATTTACTCCTTTGGAGTTAGAATTTTGATCTTTTACTGATACTTTTTCCTCAGAATTATCGTCTAAATGACTATTTTCCTGAGAACGCTTTGGGAGATAGATGACAATGTCTTTAGCTTCAAGACGTTCGAGGACTTCCTGTTGCGAGGGAGGAGTCATTAGTTCTTTCAAAGATAGCCTCTCTTAGGGGTTCAATATCTATAATAGACTTTTGGCTAGGTTGGTACTCATGAAGCAGAGCCAAAATTTGTTTTCTCAAGCTTCTTTGGCTCATTCATTTAGTTTGGTGAAGACGATTGTTGCACTCAAGACAAATTCAGTATAAGGTTTAGAGATGCCAGTCATAGCTGCAAAAAAGTCCGAAGAATTAATATTTGAGATAGTTAAAGTTATATGAAAAGAATTAAAATTTGAGATAGCTAAAAATTGTATCTTTGTTAGTCCATAGAAGGGAAAGCTTGTGTGGATTTAAAAGGGATGATTCAGAACATGTCTCCCAATATCTTGAGAAGAAAAGAAATTGCTGCTTCCATTTTTTATCAGCTTCAAATAGGTCTTTCACTACCTTTTGTCCTCGGCCAAATGTTAGTAAGTAGAACGATAAAATTGGGTTTTAGCCAAACTAGACAGCCCAATAAGCTCTTCCAAAGAAAATTCATAGTCGGAAATTCTCGAGGCCATGATACACGCCATAAGTGCGTACCACATGTTGGGACCTACTTGGGTGGGGCAGAGGTTAATTTTAGCAAAGTATTCAATGAAAAATGGGTTTAAGGGACACCTTAAACCCCAGTTCATGACCTCTGTATATAGGACCAGCTCGTCGTCTTTTACGGTCATAGGAGTTTCATCTTCGGTCGGAAATCTAATGGATATGTATGAAGGCAGAAAATATTTGTACTTGATATTATGAAAAATTACCAAGTGTTTGTTTTCAATGCCTCGGATATTGTTGCCAACAATAGCGTCGAGTTCTAGAAGGAGTGTGATGTTACCTTTTGATTTAGGAGCAATTCTTGAAGATAACTCCTCGGAAGTCTCAAAGGGGTTGGTAGTAACTTGGCTCGATGAGTCCAAGGAAGGCTCACCGGCTTTTCTCCCATCTGACTTGGGTATTTCTGCTTGATCTGAGTTAGAAGTTTCAGCCAATGTCATTTTTCCTTTCAGTTTGAGGGAATCAGATTTGTCTGATTGAACTTCTCCATCAGTTACTGTGACTCTGGATGGATGTATTGCGTTTTCTTGTATAAAGCTTCGAGGAGGAATGTCCGGGGTGAATCTAGGACTTCCTTGAGTTGTGATTGAAGGAGTAGCTGGTAAATGTGACCCAGATCCCTCGGCTTTTTGTAGTGGAGGTTGAGCATCAATCTAAGTTTGGACAGGACTTTGAAGTTCTGAGAGAGACCTTTTAGAGCGTTTATGCTCTCTGGAAAGTCTCATATCCTTATGATGTTTTTTTATTTTGGCAGAAGAGATTTTGTGATGTTTGTCTTTCCTCATAACTTCGAGGCTGGAGTTAAGGGTCGAACAGCTGGGATTGAATGGTTGAGAACAAATATTGAAGGGAATGACAGCATAAGAATTTTCTGAGGGAGGCCAGGTGCCGTAAAAAGTGGTCATAAGTGGCTCAGATTCACTCATACGAACAATATATATAAGATAGACTAAATGTGGTAACATTTTGGATTCATTCATTCGTAATTAAGAACTTAATGTTTATATGTTTAGACTTGTTGAAGTTTTTGTTTTTGTTCGAGAACATGCCAACTAAATTGTTCTCACAATAAAGCTAGATATATATTTCAATATCTTTGTTGTACACAAAAATCCCCTCAACTAGAATGTATATGTAGATGGTGTAAAACATGCCACATATTCAATTTTCAAAGTAGAGTTCGTGATGAGTTTTTGATTCACACTCTTTCACTATATGACGTCTCCTACCATAATAAATATATAGTCGATAACATAATTTATAATCTTTCGACACCCAACAAAATCTGTATCGAAATAGTTTACAATCTATAAGTTATCTGATATAATATATGTTAATCTGTAGTGTTTGGTATTCTGTAAGTCTTGGAGCACACTATTCATGACATTCCACTAAGAACTCTTATATTGTTATAGTACTTTCCCAAAATTTCAACTATAAATGATATGTATGGTCTGGTATATACATGATCATACATGAGACTTTCAATTGTCAAAACATACGGATGTGTCTTCATGATCTAAATTTATAATTCTATCTTAGGGCACTCATAAAGTAAAAACTGATAATATTTCATTATATGGGTATCCATCTGTTTTCAAACAATAAAGACGTGATATGTTTTCAATTTAATCCTTTTATAAGATACCCAAGATGTCACGAGGGTGATTACTAACTACTTGGATCCCCCAACACATAAGACATTTACCTAAGATCTTTTATGTTATTTTTTTAACAAAAAACATGTGGTAGCATGTCATAAACCTATATCATTTGTGGAAATAAGTATTACATCGACATACAACACTTGATGAGTCATTTTACTCATAGTGAACTTGTGATATACATAATCTTCCACAAGTTTCATCTCAAAACCCAATGATGTGATTATATCATGGAATTTTTTGTACCGCTAACGATATGTATGTTTACCAATCTTCGAATTTGGGTTTCAAGACACAAAATATGCAAGTTGTTGCATGTAAATAAATTCCATAATATCTTTATTGAGAAACAGTGTCTTAACATCCATCTGAAGAAACCCTAAATAAAAATGAAAAATTATAGCCATGATTTTCCTAAGTTACTAAATAAAAAATCTCAAAATATTTGAGCTATTCATGTTGATTGTATCTTTTCATTACAAGACATACTCTATATATTTCCACTCTTCCTAAAGCAACACGTTTGGTTTTAAACAACCATTTGCAACCAAGTGCTTTCTTCAATTGAGGTAAGGTGGTAAAATCTCATATTGAATTGTTTTGCATTGATTTTTACTCCTCATTAATTTCTTTAATTCATAATTTGGAGTTTTAACTCATCATAGCATTTTGAAAGGTGATTGGATCCTCTTCAAGAATATATGAAATCGCATCATGTTCATTAAAGAATGCCACATAATCTGAAGGTAAATAATTTCCTCTATATCTAATAGATCTACACAATGTATGTGCATCGTGTTGCTTAATTTATTGAGTTTTATGGATTTTCTCATCAACAATGATATCATCGTTCTCTTCTTGAGGTGGAAGTACAACATTATTCTAAAGAACTGGTTTACATGACATATTTCAAATATCCAGTATGCTAATTGTAGTCAAAGCATCAATACTAGAGACTAAATGAATTGGTTTAAATTATTCTTCAAAATGGATGTTGTTATCTGAATTATTCCCTACTAAACTTTCATCCTCAAAAAAATATATTATATTTCCTATCTCAGATATTGAACTTTTAATACAAGATTAAAGTTTGTAATCCTTAGAGTGATTAAGGTAGATTTTAAAATAACAACTAACTATTTTGGATTCTCCAGGTTCTGTTTGCTTGGCTTGTAAGGATTTGCTTCAGCTGGACATCCTCATACATGAAAGCGTCTAAAGTTGGGTTTTCATCCTTTTAATAATTCATCAGTTTTTTTAGATGTTGTATATGTATGTATCGTGTTAAGGATATAAGTTACACATTTAAGAGCTTTACTTATAGGAAAATGGATAGTGGTGTAATAATCATGCTCATAACCATATCCATTAATGTGCATTTATATTGTTCAGATTCCTCATTTAAAATGGGCAAACCTGACATGATGTATTGAGGGACAACCTCACATTCCTAGAGGTGGAAAATAAATGAGCATGATGTTGTTTTCCCGAACCATCATACCTTTCATCGTGTTCAACACAATGGTCGGATTTGACATCCTTAATATGTTTGCTATAGTATAGTTCAACATTGGCCTTAAATAATTTGAATATGTCAATGGCTACGTATTTTGCATGAAGAAAATAAATACACTAATGTGGTTAAATTTTATATATAAATGATATAAAATATTTATAGTTGTTCCATGATGTTGAAGGAATGGACCACATATATATTTGTTTGAATTAACTCCAAGATATTTCATGAGAGGCCTCAAATATTTCATGTTTGTTATGTTTAGTTTTTGATATAACCTACACATTTATCAAAATTGGTTTAGTAAATGGGACCTAAATAACCTTATGCAACAAGCTTATCGATTATCTTTCAAGAGATATGACATAAACGCATGTGTCATAAATATATTGAATTTTCAGAAACCTTTGTATATGTTACATTGATTATGATTGGATAATTAATAATATTAATTAATTCATATAAATTATCAACACAATGAAGCGCACATGTACTAACCATTTTATTATAAAAAGAGAGTTTAATTACTTTATTACCAAACGAACAAATGTATCCACTTTTTTCCAACAAATAAAAATAGTAAATTTTTACTAAAAACTGTTTATCCAGTACGAACGTTATCCCTTCATCGTCTCTTGTACATGTGATCCTCCAAAATATAGATATGATCTTAAATGGTATATAAACTAGTACAAACAAACATCATGCTCACAATATCAAACTAATACTTTTATAATAACTTATATTATATGTGTGACTAATCTACCAATAATCACTCACCATCAAACTTATTTACCAAAAATCACCCAATGTTTGATAAAGTAAGGATAATCACGTGGTGATAAATGAGTATTTACAGATAACTATCTGACAGCCTCGAATACTCATTGACCATTTTTTCATATTTTTTTTATTTATTAAATGTCATATCTTTCAAACTATAAGTTAAAAAAAGTCTGAAAATACGACTGTTTTTTTTAAGATGAACAAAGTTAGATCCATGAAATATATTTTTTGAATATACTTTTAACTTTTTTAATTACGTAATTATGTGTAATTAGATTCCCAAATAAGTCTGGAAAAAACAAATATGTTCTAGTTGTAGAGTTATCTGTAATTCGGTTGCAAAAAAAGAATTGTGTTTTGGTTGCTCAATTAAATGTAATTTAGTTGTTAAAAGTAATTGTTCTCTAGTTTCATAATTATGTGCAAATATATCGAATAAATAAGAAGAAAATCGTTAATTTGGTGTGAAACAACTAACCTTTAGTAGTTACAAAAATATGAGCATTTTTATGTTGATTTTTTCTCCAAATGATTGTATTCAAATTGTGAAATTATGTGTAATTTGGTTGCTAAAAAATAATTGTGTATGACTCGTAATTACATGCAAATGAGTTACATGAATAAGAATAAAATAGTTGCGGAAATATGACTTTGGTTGCTAGATAAGTCTGATTGTGTGAAAAACAATATACAACTTTTTTGTGAAAATAAATGTTTTTTTGGTGTGAAATAATGTTTTTTTTTTGTAGTTGCAAAAAAAACTTAAAAAATGGATTGTGTTCTAGTTGCGGAAATATGTGGAATTTGGTTGTAAAATTAGTCTATTAAAACAATTATGTTCCAACTATAGAATTACGTTTAATTTGGTTGTTAAACAATAATGTTATATGGTTGCAATAATAATAATAATAATAATAATAATAATAAATCTTTAAAAATATCACTCGTGAATGTTGTTTTGATTGTCTCTAAAAAATTGAAATATATATGTTCTGGAATATACTTTTGAGTTAAGGTTGGAAAGATATGAAGTTTTGAAGGTTAAAAATAATTAATTATTAATTGTACGTGTTTGTGTGTTCTGTAGGTATTGTTATAAGAATTTATATTGCATGTGTTTTTTGGCGAACTTCAAAACTTAGTTGTTTATTGATAATTTAATTTACCATATACATATATAAATTATTGTGATCAAATTAACCACAAAACAATTATAATAAAGCTGTATATTTTTTATAAATAAATCATTCTCTATTTGAATTCAAACCAATATATCAAATCCAATTTCGAACTAGTTTCCACAATCTTATTGAAACTTGAAGTTATCCAAAATCGAACCTCTCATACCAAGACTTAACTCATATTGAGACCGGAAATCCTGTATCGACTTAACTCATACAAATCATGTCAAACCCATGTTCCACCTTCCAATAACTTATAGCCTACATTCAATAATAATCTTATTAAATACTTTATAAGGATATATTTTATGGACGGATGTTTAGTTTATGTCATACTTTTAGATTGGATCTTATCCACATCATTATATGTTGTATTCTCCATTAACTATCATGTCACACTTTTAGATTGGATCTTATCCACATCATTATATGTTGTATTCTCCACTAACTATTCAGAGTAACACAAAGAATTATTTTGTTTGATGTTACGATCTGATTGATATTTTTCTATTTCAAATGAATTTTCTATTTTAAATGAATAAACATAATATATTTATATTCAACTGATTAAGTATTATTTTAGTTTATACTTTGTTTTTTAAAAGGTATAACTAAACTTTAAATTGTGAAAAAACATATAATCAAATATGTTTTAATTTTAAAACTTATTATTCCAACTATATTAACGTAATAAACTAAATTATTTATTTTAGAATATCATAGTAAACCCTGAGTCTGGCGCAATAGCCTGCAAACCAACGCCAGAAGGTAAACCAAACAAGGTGCCAGAAGGTAAACCACACAAGGTGGCAGGCTCAGCCGAGAAAGCGTATGTAGAGGGACTCAAACTCATGACTTTTGGTCACAAACATGTCTTACTCAACTAACTCGGCTACCCCCATAGGGGCAATCAAACTATACATTATTTATATATGTGATGTTTTAAGATATTTTAAGTTAGTTTGTTATCAACTAAGAGAATAAAATATATTTTTAGTTGATTTCTCTACTGCATGAAACTAAAAACCAAAGTTATCATTTCACACTAAAATGTCACTTGTTCATGACCATTTTGATTTTTCTTAAGCTCAAAGAGAAAAGTTTAGATCGCGAGAAATAAATGAAATGATGAGAGAAATAACATAAAGTATAGAATAATAAAATAAAAAGAGCGAATAAAAGTTAAAGAATATATAATGAGTAGTGTACAGAATAATATTTTATTTTTAAAAGAGAAAAGTTATATGCGTTCTATTTATATGACTTTTTTTTACGAAAAGTAGTACATTATATCTTGTAGAATTTGATACACGTGATACTTAAGTGATCTGCATAATCTGTCCTTAAGTACTACATTTAGATAACTTTAAATTGATAGTTAGAAGTTCATTATAACAAATCAACTTGATCTGGGAGACGAGACAGACCCATTACTAATTTGGATGAGTCTTCATTGAGTTTGCTTGTTTAATCTTTCGTCGATCCTAAACAATGAGTTTGATCATTTACTACTGTTGGTACGAGGTCACCCATCCTTAAGTGCAACTGCATTATAAAAGGTTAAATGGTTAGGTAAACCTCGTTCACTCATAGTAACCTAACCACCATTATTATTTTTGATTTATATGCTCTTAACTTATCATACATCAAATATTTATGCAATTCCAAATATATAATTAGTCAATAAGGATAACGTAGTGATATATTTAGTTTGTTAAATAACTGGAAAATTTCACCTCTTACGTATACAAACGCAATTTTTCTTTTGGCGTTAATTATTATTTTCATCTTGTCACACGAAAAATGTATAAAAAACATCTAAAATTATAATACTCAAGCATGAATCATTATAAGGTTGCATAAAGGCTGTTAAATCAAACTTCTGTTTGTATATTTGAAGAGTTTATATCCTTATAAGAGTTCATAAACAAGAACATCTAAAAAACTAAACACACATTTTTTAAAATTTTATTAGAATCTCGTTAATGTTTCAAAAATACACGAGATAACATACAAAGTAAATTAAAACCCAAGAACAATCATCTTAGTGACATCTATTACAAATTTGTAGTGTTTAAACAAAATATTTAATCATCGTCATAAGCATCGTAGTTCTTATGACAGTTCGTGGTTTTGATCGTTGTAGTTTGCTTGTGACAATGTTTGTTGAGGTAAGTCATAAAGACGAGTTTGAATACCACAACATAACATTATGAAATATAAATTTTGATATACTTTTTTGTACTTTAAAAAAACCACTCTCATATGATTTACATTCAAACACATAAAACATAATATTCTATATCTAACAATCATCGAAAATATATAAATTTTACTACAAAAATGATCAAAATTCTCAATTCACGACCATAATAAAACATGTTTCGATGAAAACTTAAATTCATAACACTTTGTTTTGTATCCAAAATTATCATTACATACTAACACAATTTTATGCAAAAGTACTACTTAAAATATTAACTCAAAATTAATAAAAAAAATTATTTTAAATCAAAATACTAACAAATACAAATGAATTTAATACTCAAAATACTAACTTAAAATATAATTGTTTTATATTAGATTGTTTTGTATGTCATCGCAGTTTAGTAAACCAGTGATTAAATACTAACAGAATATACCATAGCCAATTTAATATAAAATTTTGAGTATAAAAAAAAATAGGAGTTAAAACAATTTGTTATTAATTTTGAGTATTAAATATTCTTGCACCAAATAACCATGACATACGAAACAATTTGATAAAAAATTATTAGTTAAAAAGCTAAACTTATTTAAAAAGCTATTTTTTTCAAGGGGGTAGCTGAGTTGGTTGAGTAAGGTATGCTTGTGATCAAAGGTCATGAGTTCGAGTTCCTCTACATACGTTTTCTCGGCTAAGCCTGTCACCTTGTGTGGTTTACCTTCCGGCATTGGTTTGCAGGATATCGTGTCAGACTGAGGGTTTACCTTGTGCGCACTCATTGCACTCTGAGTAGCGACTGCGGGTTCCCTCGAAAAAAAAGTATATATATATATATATATATATATATATAATTTATAGGTTTTTTTATTATTTAAATAAAACTATATACAAATTTATTAATAATAATAAATAAAGTATTAATTATTTTTGAATTTTGTTAGTTTTAGGTTAAAAATCATCATCAGTCCATCATGTTTCTCGTTTGTATCAAACAAATTCTCTGTGTTTATTTGTGTATTTCATTGGACCCTTATATTTTAAAAAAAATTGCATTATAAGTCTCCTGCACATGTAAGCGCTGTGGAGTTGATGTGTGGCCGCCCAAACATCAATATTTTGTATCACTGTTGATCCCAAAAATCTAAAATTATAATCCTAAAAACACAAAGTCTTACTTCTAAATCTCTAATTCTGGAACCACATTCTTCACATCTTTTGAAACCATTAGTGAGAGACAAAATATTGATGTTTGACTGTCACCCGCCAACTTCTCAATAACCATTTGTGCGAAAGAATTAATAATAATAGATTTCTAAAATATAAAAAATTAACGAGAGATAAAAAAAAATATAGATAGATAGTTAGTTTGATACTCATACAAACACAACATGTAAGAGTTAATAGTGATTTTTATCCACAGTTTCAATATATAGAAACGAATATTTAAAATATTAATTTTAACTTGTTTGAAGTGACCGTATACACACTTTTGGTGTCCATGATATAAATGATTAAATTTTTAATACAAATGAAAATCAAACAATTATATTTATATAATGATTATAATCAAAGACTAATTGGCGTGTAAACCCTTAAATATTTCGCTATAGTCATATACTACTCCCTCCTCTCATAATATTAGTCGTTTAAGGTTTCTTCACCAATATTAAAAAAAGTTATAATGACTTTGAAAGAATAAAAAAAAATTAATTGGTGAAGTTAATAACTTAAGTTATGAAGTTAACTATTTTATTGGTTGAAAATGGAATACATGTAATAATGCTGCATTGGAAAACGAAAACGACATATATATGAGACAAAAAATCTCTTCTAGAAACACATATATTATGAGACAAAAGGAGTATAATTCTATAATATTGTCGAAATAGCCTTCATGTCTTTGATTTTGTTTTGAAATGTCAACCATATTGCATTGACAAAATTGAGATTATTCTATACAAATGCCATAAAATATAATTTGACTTGGGTTAATTAAACAAATGCATTGTCAGGGTCACCCTTGATTCCCTCCCACGTTTCTCTCACTAATTAATAAAGTGGAATCTAAAAATGAATTACTTAATACTATGATAAAGATTCAAACTTTAAGAATAACAGATCGAAAAATTACAAGTGGAAACTTTTAAAATGGGCCTGTTGCGTCATACATGGGCCCTTTCTCAATCAAACCCAAATGAATTCAGTACGCATCTATTTACTTTTGTTTTGCTAAGTCTACGAAATTTAATCGGCAACCAAACAAGACAAAGACAATGGAGGGGAAAACAGAGACGAAGAAGATCGCGCCGTCGTGTGATGTGGAGGCACTGAAGAAATGTCTGGAAGAAAACAAAGGTGATTACGTCAAATGTCAGTCGCAAATACAAGCTTTCAAAACCTCTTGTTCTGTGAACAAGCCTAACTCTGGTTCTGAAAAGGCTTAAAACAATCTCTGTCATAAACACAATACTAATGATGTTCGATGTTTTTGTTCACTGATATGTAGCTCGTTAGATTGATTGAATGTCAATGTCATCATAAACTTTCATTTTCATTTTTCAATTGAATTTTGTATTTTGTATTTGCTGAGTTAATCCTAGTTCTTGTGGTATAATGATATATATATATGAAAAAATGGTATTACCGTTCTAGCATGAATTGCAGCTCTTCCTACATGTCCCGTAGTAATCCGGTGAACCAATCATGTACACCGGATTTCTTTCGCATTCACCCTTAGCAGCCCACTGCGGACAATTTTCGTCTTCGTCAGTGCATCCGATGCTATCCGAAGATCCATCCGGAACTGACTGTCTATTAGAAGCTGTTAAGCGGATGAGTTTTGTGGCAGACCACATGTCGCCTTTAAGCACGGGGCATCGAGCATGAGAGCTAGTTTTGTCCTGGGTGGTGTTAAAGTGTCTAGTGAAGAAGAGAATTGCGTTCCCTTTAGTAGGTTTTAGGATCTTGCTGGCCTTCTTGCAGTCAGAGTCGGACCACCTTTTGCTTTTCACCTGAATCAGTTGAAATTCTAAAGTTTTCTATATATTATAATCGTATAATGTTTAGTCTGAATAAACAAAGGTTAAACTTCTAGTAGTTTCTCTCTTACCCCTGAGTTTGGAAAGAGAATCTCACCGCCTTGAGTGACATCTGAAAGATACATAATTACCACTGCCATCAAAGACTCACTTCGTTCTGGTCCGGATTTGTTGTCAAAGTAGTTCAGATTATTTTCAGCCTCTTCAACTCCATAGTGCACTACCTGTAGAGGCTCGCTGTTTTCTGAAGGAAAGTGAACACCAAGCACAACCCGAAAAGACAAAATTATAGTTTTCAGAAGAAAGCAACCAAGAGATATAAATTATCTTGGAAACTGTTCTTACCATGTTTCAGTTTGCAGGATTATAAGAGGAAGAAGAAACGTGAAAAGTTCTACATCCAAATAGCAGAATTTCATATAATCTCTTTAATCTTTTCAAAGATTGTTTACCCTTAAGTTTCCCAGATCCAAAGCGAACCTAAAGAGATTTATTTACCTTTCGGAAGAAAAGACCAAGCTGAAATTCTTTCCTCAATTCTTGCCACAATGTCATCCTATAATTTTGGAAATTAGCATGCTTTCAGAAATCATATCACTACTACTACCGCACAAAGTTGTATTTTTTATTGCAACATAAATACGATCTTGAACAAATATGTGAATCTACAAACTTCCGACGAGTATAAATTCAACGGATTCACTTTCACGTGCTATTCGTTCAGATTACAATTGGATGTAGTGGTAGATCATGAAACAACTTTTTCACAATGTCAGTAGCAACTCTCTAATTTTTAGGCAGCCATGGAAGATCATGGACAAGATTTTGAAATATTTAGAACTATAGATATAAATAGAAATCAAGTATTAACCGCTTACCTTTAACTGGTCTCCCAAACTCGCTAGCTGCCTACTTTTGCTATCACTCCATGAATAATCATCAAGCCCTAGTATTTTTCCTTGTGCATTCTGTACCAAGTCCAAAACAAAGCGTTCACTACTCTCCTCTCTCATTAAAATTTGCACATTGAATGTAAGAGGACAAGAACATACCAAAGATATAAGGTGGTCACACTCCTCGTGTGACAGGAAATCGCGGTATAAAAAGACCCTAATGCACGAAAGTAAATTCAGAATGTATCGTAACTGAGCCGGTAAAAGAAGACACAGCTATACTTGCTCAACCACACTTGGGCTGCAACTCATTTAGGTTTGGTTCTAGAAAATTTTCGGATCAAAATCAACTAATAATCTAAATTAGGCTGAGCTGGGCTGGTTTGGTCGTGTCTCAAATCCCATACCCTAATAGTACCGAACCAAGGTTTAGAAACATAATTTGGGACTATCCTTTACAGAACCATGATTTGAAACCATGGTCCGCTTTCGGTCTTCAAAATATAAAGAACATGTTGCTTCTCGTAAAGAAGTCATCCCATGTCTTTTACTACTCCAAAAAGACCTAGGTTGAAACAATGCATCAAACTTGTAGTTGGGAACCAATGGGCTAATTAGGGATCTTTTCTAGTTCAAGTGCCTAGACCAAGAACTAAATCATACATTTTGTTTCTCAATATCTGACGCAAGAGTAAACCTGCCTTTTACAGACCATTACCGAACCAACCCAAAGATTATTGTTGATTCTTGGTTTTACCCAGCTTATCACATAGCTGATATCAGATAAAGTAAAACCTAAATACACTTGAACAAAATTCTTATAGAGTTTATCCATTTCTACTTTTCCTTTGGGACAATAAAGTTCTCCAAACCTTCCCCGTCTGTATATAGTACAGTTGGTCATGCCATAAAATCGAATCAAAACCAACTTGAAGTCGTTTCTACTACGAGATGCAGCTACTCAAAAGAGTAAACATAGCTCGTTTATCAATACGTGACTACCTTATATAATAATCGACATTCCACAAAACTATAATCACTGGAATCATTCGGACTCAACAACTTAGAAAATTAAGGATGAAGTTTCCACCTAAAGATTAAACAAGACCAGTAAATAAGTTGGTGGAAGTACCTGACCTTGGTTCCCAAGAAAGTTGAAGAACTTGTGCTGGATTAACCCTGTTATCTTGAGAGTGTTGAGAAATTTCCTTAGGAACACCTCTGCCCTTCAATTCCTTCCGACTATTGTAGTAAGACAAGGCAACACAAAAACAATTTTCAGAATCAGAATAAACAATCAAACAAGCTAAGTGAGTCTAATCATCAATTCCAAATGTGGTATCCTTGCAGCAAATGCTGCTTAGCATCAATTCTGCAGTAAACTGATAAACTACTACAGCACTGGAAATTTAGGTCTCGTGCTAGGTGCCTAACTGGTTTTTTTCTTCGAAAATTGTCATGCCACAGATTCGATATAGAGGTATATCTATCTATCTATATGCCTGAGAGCACGCGGATGGATTGGTGTCTTGATTTGGAATAACATAAATAATGAACCCAAATTTGATAGGATGAATTGATAGAATCTTTGTACGGATTTACAACAAATTTGGTCTTCCTGAAATGGAGATTACAATTTACAAGGTGGAATTAAAAGGAAGAGGTTATAGATTTGGATTTTACCTTTCACGGGAAGAGTAGGAGACAGAGGAAGCAAGCAGCAGAAGGAGTGAAATGGAAAGAAGGGAAGCCATTAATGAAGAAGGAACGAAGAATGAATCGAAATCAAATGGCCGATGATATCTGTTCTGTTGTTTCGAGGCATGGGTTACCTTTTTCAGTGAACGTACTACTGGATCGTCTATTCTATTGCTTACTATTTTCTCTAAGTATTGTAATCAACCAACTATTTTGTCCACCTAAGATAGAAATATATAAAAATATCAAAACAATTATAACTGATTTGAATTTGGTTCGGCTAATGCAGAACATAAAGGAAATTATTAATTTATCCTTTTTTAAAATATTATGCAAAAAGTCATATTTATCTTCTTCTCAAACACCATATCTACCTTTAATTTTGCCCTGCAACCTTATAGACGTCATATTTACTTCTAACCCATAAACTCTAATCCTAACAATATAAATACATAGCCATCAGTTTTTAAACCAAAAAAAAAAACAGAGAAAAATAAACATAGCCACCACTTTCGATTGAAGCAATATATCAAAGGTAAAAATATTTCCTAAATCTTTTTTTTAATTTATCGGTTGGAAAGAGTTTCAGGAAGTCAAGTGTACTCAGTTTCCGGAATTCTCTTGTTATGGATTTTTTTTAAAAAACATTTCATGTATATTGAATTCCACGAAAAGATTCTGGTTTTTCTAGTATCGAATTAATTTTATAAAACTTTGGAAATCTGTTTTTGATTTGTTTGTTTTAAAAAAACAACTTTAACTTGTTTTTTATTCTAACTTTCTTATTTTTGTTTGTTTCCATTTTTACAAGATTAAGTTATCTTATTGGTTGATATGATGTTGTGAAGTGTTGAATTTTTGGTTTGGGTGTTTTCCTTTTCTAATTTTCTATGATTAATTTTTTAGAAATTTGAGTTTTTTTTTATTAAGGTTTAATTTTAGAAGTCAAATGATATATCTTGGATGTAATTTAACTTAATGATGTGTTTATTCGAATAAGGGTTGGATAGTGCATAGTGGCATCAAAATATAAATTAGAAAGTAAATTAAGGAAAAAAAAGTAAAAGCAAATGTTTAGTATTTTTTTAAAAGTTAAAATGGAGTAAATAATAAATCCTATGGAGGAAATAGCTTCACCCAAATTGTTTTTATCGCGCTGGTTAGCGGGGAAGATTCCACCACCGAATTAAAGACAAAATAGTAAAAGTTTAAAACGCTTTTTTTAGATTGGTTAATATTTTTTAGACCAACTCTTTAAAAAAAATTGTATATTAATTAATAGTATTTACTTCCCTAAAAAAACTACAAGATAAATAATATGTAACGAATATGCTTTATTCGACCAAGTTACGAGATGGATTCGACTATTTTTTTTTGGGTTTTTTTGGTACTAAAACTCCTATCAAATAACAAGGGTCTATGAGCTAATTATTAGCTATATAATTTTTAGGTCTTCGTTCTCTCTAATTTTTTGAACACCCATGTTTTTATTATTCACCTTGTGTTTGTATACATATGTATAGGGATGGCAGTGGGTTGTATGAGGGTCGGGTTCGGGTTTTGTGTTTTAGACATTTGAATCGGAATATCGTTCGATCCGTTTCAAGTTTAATATTGTAAACCCGAATTCGTCTGTCCATGTCCATCGGTTAACCCGTTGCGAACTTCAATTTTAATATATTTTAAATATATTTTATTTTTATATTTTATATTTATTTATTTTATATATAATATATTATTATTTTATGTAATTTATAATTTTCAGACCGGGACGGACCAGACAAATTTGAACATGAACCCGATTCGGCTCGCTTGCGTGTTATAATTTTAAAATTTGTACCATACCCATTTTATGTTCGTCCTTGATAAAACTCAGCCAGACCCGATCAGATCGGGTGGGTTAGACAAGTCATGGATCATCATCCTTGTATATGGACGAGCAATCTTAATTTTATTATATTTAATTATTTGTTTTTATTAAATTTGTCTAATTTGAAGATTTTTTTTTAAAATTTAGTTATTTCGTAGACTGGTTTGATTTGAAAGGTAACGATTTAAGTATTCAAATATTTTATTATTATTTGATTATTTGACGATTTTAATGACTAAAAAGTTATCCACATTTGAGTTATGTTATGAATAAAAAAATCGTGAAGAATTTATGTCAAACTATATTGCAGATGTGACTTAAACATACATATGATAAAGTAGCCGACTATGTGGTCTTGTTTGAAAATTTTGAAAAGCTCGTAAGTCATAGATTATTATATTGAATAATATTATATTACCAACTTCGTTGGTATATAGTTGGCTAAGTATGAGACAACTAAAAACGTTTGAGATCATTTTTCTATATTGTATGCACATTAACTTTCGCCAAACAATGTAAAATCGAAAAAATATGATGTACTTCACATAATGGGACGAGTATTTAAGAGTTGTATTTTTTCATTATAATCTTTGAAATCATAGTTTATCGTTTTTTCCACATTTTCGTTAGAGCTACGTGTTTATTATGATACAAATTGAGACGATTATCCTACATGCCACAAGTCTACCATTATATTTTGTACTTTATGTGGTGACTCGTTTATTTTATGGAATAACAATAAATAAGTTGTAATTTCTCGATTTTTTACAGAAATTGGGTACCATATGATAGTCTCGATTACTTGTAAAATTGTTTGGTTACATTAGTTTTTTTTATATGAACATTTCTTTGTGTCGTCATGTTTTTCTACATTGTAATAATCCAAGTGTTATATATATTTCACAAATTTCATTTTTCATGAGCAAACCAAACACATCGAGATTGATTATTATGTCACTCGCCACCACTTACTGTTAGGATGGCGACCAAAGTCACACATCCCACATCGGTTAAACATAGCGACCAAATTCTCTATTATTATGAGGCTTTTTGGAAGTGGACCAAAAGTAAAGTTGTGTGGGCCTTCGGGTGCCAAAGCGAACAATATTATACTAGTGTGGAGATCTGTTGTTCTTACTTATATACGGAAATGAAATATGGGATATCCATTTGCATATCCATATTCCCAACAAATGGTATCAGAGCTCCAGGCTCAGGCAAAATGCGATGGTGGTGAAATTCTCGGAAGTCGAACATGATGAACCAGTGGCCATACTCAAGGTGAATGATCTGCTCTAGAGATCTTAGTTCGGAATTCTCGTGGCTCATCATGTTATACTTGATTGGAGTGTGACGCTAATGAACAATACAGTACGGTCTAAGAGAAGGTGAGCAATTACATTAGTAGTGTCTTTATGGTTCAGGTAGTCCCAACCCGATTAGATTGGGACAGTGTAGTCTAAGAGAAGGTGGACAGTTACATCTGTAGTGTTTTTATGGTTCAGGTAGTCCCAACCCGATTAGATTGGGTGGATGTAGTCTAAGAGAAGGTGGACAGTTACATCTGTAGTGTTTTTATGGTTCAGGTAGTCCCAACCCGATTAGATTGGGTGGATGAATGTCAATTGAAAAAAGGCTAAGGCTAAGGTGATACTTTGTTCGAGAGGATGATTTGTTAGGATGATGAGCAAATTCCCACATCCCACATCGGTTAAACATGGTAAGGATCAGTGGTATATAAGTAAGAACATATCTCAACTAGTATGGGGCCTTTTAGAAGTGGACCAAAAGCAAATCCATGAGAACAAAAATGACAGTATAAAAGTACTTTTAAAAACTAAACTACAATCAAAACAAAACTCTCAAATATCATATGCGGACATTGTGTTTGTGGAAGATTGATGTGTTCAACCAATTTATATCTTCCAATTCTTTCCACTTTATACAATCCCGTTATAAAAAAAAGTAAGTGATAATTTATGGTTTGATGCCTCAAAACATGACACACACTCAACTATCATTATAGACAATAGTATGTTTCATAATATTTCACAAAATATCGCCTTTATGCATAATGAAAAATAGTACGATCTCCAAGTTGTATGGTATGTTGTGTGTCAAACTGTAATGCTTGATCTTCATCAAATACTAAAAGACCATTTTGATTGATTTCCTTTGTTAATTCCTAGATTTCTCAAATATCTTCTCGTCACTATTATTATAAATGATACATTCGACATGATGTACACTTCAGCATACATGAGAATACGACTGATTGAAGCATATAGACATGTATTCATTAACTGAATGTCGAAATATATCTTAAAGCATAGACTTAATGAGTACTTATTATTTTTTACACCCAATATTTTCTATTCAATATGATATTGTCCTAAAACAATACATTAACATTATAATGAATTAATTTTCGTGCACAAAAATATGAAATACTTACAATATTATAATAATATAACTCTATTATACAAAGTAAAAATAATATTTTAAAAAAGAAAATATTACATTAGATATTGAGATTTCCATTATATCGGATGGCTATTTCACGGCTTCCAATAACCTTAAGAATCGCTTCCAATGACTAACACAGTTGAATAAGTTTTTTTATGTCCATTCCATCACATCCCGCCATAGATTGGTTGTAAGAGTCATAGTAGAAAAACTACCGAATCCACTAATGTGCGAAATTTTTACGGATATAACTGATGACTTTTATCAAACTTGTTTAAAACTAACTTTAAACATGAAATGTCAACAACATTAAGTCAGACATATATAAACATATTTAAAATCAAATGTTAGGTTAATCGAAGTTGATCAAACATTTGGTTATCAATTTTCACTATTTTTAGTTATTAGTATACAAAATAATATTTTTAATTTAAAGTACACATAGTTGTTAGGTAATACACAATAATAATTCAAATAGACATATAATTTTTTTTCTAATTATTTTTTAAAACAAAATCTTAAATAATTAAAACAACATAGTAACTAAATGCAGGCGTTTGACAAATACTTGGCAGAGTAACTAAATGCAAACCATTGACAAATACTTGGTAGAGTAACTGAAAAATTATTTTTATATGAATATAAACATAATAAATACACTAACTAAAAAATAATTAAGGACGCGAATAGTTTTATTTTCGATATATAGATAAAATTATATATATATATATATATAAACTTTTCAAAAATAAAAATATAATTGTATTTTTTAAAACCAAACAACATTTATAATTATTTTATGTGTTTTATATTCTTTTGAATGTGAAAAACTGAACTCAAAATTTTATTTTTATTAAACAATTAATAAATTTACAGTTTCTGTATTACTTATTACATTAAGTATTAGTTTTACTTAAATGCAAAAAAGTCAGAAAACTAGAAAATATAAAATATAAATTTTTCATTTAATTAATTATCTTACTAATTTGATTTTGTGATTTAGTTACATATTTGAATTATAATATATTTTTTGGTTATATTGGAATTAAAAATATCTGGATAAATATCAACTACTAAAAAGTTCAAAGCTTAATTCTATATCAAATACACGAAAAATAATCAGCACCAACTTTTATCTATTCTAAGAAGTAAAAAACTAAATTCGTTTGATTTAAATGATGTATCATATCACTCTTTTTATAATTTTGATAGTTAATTTTATTTTTATTTTTTTATATCTAGAGTACCTACTTACAAATAGTTTCATCTAATAGCCAAACTATCATTTCTGTTTATTTAAAATCAATTTCAACAAAATATCTCCCACTCAATATCCAATAGTTTTAATACCCTAAATACCATCTGCCAACTCTATAAAAAAATTTGCGAGTGACTAGTTTTTTCTTAATTAGATATTTTAAACATTTGAATTTGTAAGCAGTCACATGCCTCTATCTCTTTATACCATAAACCAAAACCTTATTTTCAAAAACTATATTCTGGTGATCGAAGTACTACGACACCGAGTCTATCTACTAAGATAGTAGGAGTTCAACTTCGATAGCAGACCACCGTGAACCACCTACGAATAATCAGAGTTTTTCAGTGGCTATTTATCTAAGTTCTTGATTTCAGCTTCTTTCATCATTGTTGTTTTGTGATTTCGACTTGTTTGATCGTGGTTTAATCGAAAAATTTATATATTAAGGTGGTTTATTAGTCAAATAAGGATTTATCGTACGTTGACACTCTGCTTCTGCCCTGTTTTTCTTTTTTCGAAATTGAATTTTTAACAGTACGATTTCATGTTTTTTTGTTGATTGCTAAGTTATAAACATATTGTATTACGTATTTAATTCAGTTAGTATAGCTATTTATGGTGTGGTTGATTGTATAAAAACGAGTATATATTTTTCAGGTATGTCACGTTGAGGATGCGAGTTAGGTGTAGATGATGCAATTTTAGACATTTTCAACATTAATTATTGGTGTGGATGATTTATGGTTGTATGGTATTTTAGGTAATTTTTCAATAGGATATTAGATTTTAAATAAAGGGTAGAGAGATGATAGAGGTGTGTCCTAGTATTTAATTTTCTAGAGAAAGTCCAACCACATTAATGTGGGTGGTGGGGGGGGGGGGGGTATTTATACTTTGTTTTAGGATTTGTGGGTTGTCTGGTTCAGATCTTGGATGTTGGTCAGTTTTAAAATTTCCAGGCCCAAAACCAAAAAAGATTTAGCATACAACTGAGTCATAATCCACTCAAATCTATTGTTTATTGAAATTATGATGTAGAAGGGGTCTGAATTACCTATTTGGATTTTGTCACAATTCTCTTCTAACAATATCCGACACTATCAGTAGCCCCTTTAGGTCTTCCAAACAATATGTTTTGGAAGCGCTAATTTTACAAAATAAGACTCGTATCAGATTTTTTTAGAATAACTTAGTAGTTGAGAGAAAACTTGGATCGGATCTGAAGGGCTTCCCTCTTGGCAAGGAAAAATCCAAAGGTCGGAGTTTTAATGAACAGTTTTTATTACATGTTTCGGTTCCTTGTTCGACCTCCCAACCGTTTTGTTTTAGGAACTTGTACCTACATTTGAGAAAGTAATCAGACTAGATTATTAGCCCCTAATCATTGTTTAGATTTTTCACATCCCCTATGTAAAGTACTCAAGTGTTTTCTCACCTATATATATGATTGTTTTACTATTTCTATTTTTAGAGTGAGAAATATTTTATATCTAAGCTTTTAGAGAGATAAAACCTTAAACTTCAAGCTATTCTTAGTTAATTTTTTTTTTATGTTTACAGCCAGAACTGCTTTGATCAAAGAAGGCTGGTTGAACTTGTCTGAATTGGACAAAGAGAAGAAAAAGGCAAGGATAGTCGTTGGACTCCCTGCTTCTTCAGGTAGAATGATTAGCCAGATAGTACCAGAGCCAGACAAAATCTTGTCGTCGTCCAAAACATCAGTAATAAAAAAGATTCATTTCATCCTAACTTTACTTACACTAGATTCTATATACGTCAATAGGTGAGAACTTGAGATCTCTTTATGGAATTACATAGTGGCTCTGAAAAATGTTCTTTATACATATTACAAAGAGAGCCAGGCAGTTGATCTAAAATGTAATAGGGGATAGGAGACAATATTACGCTTCGTCTTCCCAAAGAAGTAGGGAAACATCTTTAAATTGTAAAACAAACAAACTAGTGGTCTACCAAGAGATCATCAGTTGGGGTCTTCGATTTCCATTGGACCCTATGATAGTTGACTACTTTAAACTTCTAAATATGTGTCCAACTTAAGTAACACTAAACCAATGGTTTACCCTGCTCTTTGTAATCACGGCCTCTCGCTTGTCCAAAGTTCCAATCTGCATTGAGGATTTCATTTCTCTGACCAAACTGTCAAAGAGACCGGTGCTTCTATTCTACCATCTTACCCTGGATGATGATTTGAATATTATCGATGACCTACTGGAAGCAAATAAATTTTGGAAACAGAAATTCGTTTTCATCTCAGGGGCTTGGTCGAATGACAAAGAAATATCTGATGCCAACCCATCTAGATTGAACCTCATTTGGAGGACTAATCGTAAGCTCTTTTATTTCTTTGAATTATATTTTCAACTAACATTATCCTTATTTCTTATCAAATTTTATATTTTGATCAGAAATTTCGAGGTACTATGCACTTCACCGAGAGAAAGCAAAAGAGACCTTCATCAAGCTTGCTGCCTGGGCTAAAAATGAATGGAATAACGCCTTTCACACTACTTCCGAACTATTAATTTTCTTAAGAGCCACCTATTTTTTAACACGTTTGGAGCTCTGCCTACTGAGAATTTGATGGAGCCACCCAATCCCCAACATATTGTCAAAAGGTTAGTCCATCATGACTATAATGTATTCTTACCAATTCGCAATAGATCAAAATGCCATCTACCTCAGCAGAAGAAAGGAAAAAAGAATAAAAAGACAGCTAGCACATCTGGTGCTAGCCCTTTATTAGATCCGAAGCCAAGAGGTTCGAAAAGGAAAACAAAAGAAAGAAATATTTCCACTATCGAGGAAGGAGTAGAAGATGAACCTTCTTTGAAAAAGAAGAAAATAACTTCCCTTATAAAAAAGAAAGGCGCCACTAAAACAACTCCCCAAAAGAAAGGGAAAAAGAAAAGTGTGAAGATTATCAAAGATGTATTGTCCGATGGCGACAATGTTGCAGAGAATCAACAAAGTCAACAAAAATAAAATGAAGCTCTTGTTGAAAACATTTCCAATCCTTAAGGTGTAATTGTGGTTGTACAAGATGATCAATGCGATGACTACTTCGATCCTGATAACTTTATCAACTTCAACGAATCCCAAAATCTTGCTGGAGATGAAGACCCCATCGTTCAAAAAAATCAAGATCAACTGCATAATTTTGGTAGAAGATCTGCACCTGCTACTTTTGAAGCCACATCTCTTGAGGTTATTATTCCTACAACCTCCTTAGCTCTTATTTCTCAACCTAGCCCAGTCGTTTTTCCTCCCATGGAACCATCCGAAGACGTTATTGCCGCTCATCAACCTTTTACTGATCTCGATGATGCAGCGCAAAAGCTAACTCAAGAAATTGAATCGTCTCGAAGTCATTTTAATTCACATGGTTAAAAAAATGGTTCACTATAAATATGTTGTTGTAGCTAAGAAAAGGATGAAGGGGATTTTTCGGGACCTTGTAAATATCAGTTTCATCAACTCAAAATTACTAGATTTGAATTTCTCAGAGGGCTTATCCATGTCAAGAAATACCTTAGAGAAGTGTATCAAAAAGAAAAAGAAGATCTCAACACTTCATGTCATAATAAAATAGATCAACTCAAGGCTCAACATTCTAAAGAGTTAGCTACTAGAAAAGAAAATTTTCGATGACCTTCAAGTTTCTCTTGGAAATAGTGAGGCATCAAATAAAAAATTGACACATGACATGACCATCGTCAAAGCCCAATTTGATAATGAGAAGCAACTTGTTTTCACTGCCGATGAGGATGAGTGTGCAAAATACATGTTGACAGCTTTAATAACGACAAAGAACAAAAAAATCACACTCCTTCGTGAAATCCATGCCACATATCTTAAAATCGATTTTTTTCCACCTCTTGGAGTGAAATCCCCATCGAACGGCGCCCTAGTGAGGCTTTCAATCCTGTTCCAAGCTTATCATCTGAAGAGGAATATTCAAATGAGGATTTCGAAGAGAGTTCTGTGGACGAATAATTTTAGTATCTTTTTTTATGTACCTGTTATATCATCATTGTAACATTTTGTTTTAATAGATGCCTTTTCACTTGGTATCTAAGAATTACATTGTGCTCATCGAAATAATTTGAATGACAAATATCTTTGTGTATGCTTTAATTTCTTCAAATTATATTCACATTTCACTGTTATTTATATTAGTTATTCAGAGTGAAAACATAACATGATACTTTAAATAATCATTACAATGTGTAACACTTCGAATATTATAGTATGTTTAATGAACGTAACACTTTGAACATTATAGTGCGCTTAATGAATGTAGCACTTTTAATATTATAGTGCGTTAAATGAACATAGCACTTCGAATATTATAGTGTGTTGAATAAACGTAGCACTTCAAATATGGTTTCTTCTTCGAAAAGTGTATTCAACACTTCTAAACATTCTAATCTTTGTCAACCTCAAAGATGATCAGTCTTTAATCAGTTGCCAAAATAGTTTAAACAAGCACTTGTAAGCAACCATTGGACAAAAAATTCATTTTATTGATAGATTTGAATATGTACATAACGCCTTATTAAAACCTTCCTGGGCCAACATGGTAGGAAATAATGCGCTAATCAATCAAATAAAATAATTTCGAAATACAACACCCATTACTCCCAATATATTTTTAGATGTTGTATGTTCCATAGATGTTGAAGTATCTTCCCCTGATTATCACAAAAGAGATAAGAACTTGGCTTTATTCTTTCAACAACCATATAAGGTCCTTCCTAATTCAGAGTCATTTTACCGAAGATTTTTTCCTTCATATGGAAGAATACTTTCCTCAATACTTTATCACTTACCTTGAACTCCCTCATTTTCACCCTCGAGTTATATCTATTCCTCATAAGAGTTTGATTATGAATTACATTTAAATATGCCCGAACTCTTTTCTCTTCAATAAAATCTAAACTTGTTCTTTTAGCTTCATCATTCAAGTCCTCATAATATTGGGATATCCTAAAACAAGGCAAGGTAGATTCCACGGGACTAACAGCATCCATTCCATATGCCAAAACAAAGGAGGTTTCTTTTGTAGCTTCCCTAGGGGTTGTTCGATAAGGCCATAATACCTTCTGTAAGTAATTAGGCCATGTTGTTGGTGCTCATATAAAATTATTCTTCAGACCTTCTAAAATAGATCTGTTTGTCACCTCTACTTGTTCATTTTCTTGGGGATGAAAAGGTGTAGAAAAACATTGTTTGATCCTCTTCGAAGCACATAACAAATCCATTTTTTATTATTGAATTGAGGACCATTTTCTGTAGTAATTATTTGAGATACTCCAAACAACAACAAATACTATTTACAATGAATTTAATCACATCCTTAGCTTTTGTTCCGAACAGTGGTTCTGATTCTGCCTATTCGTAAAATAATCCACTGCTACAATTATCATTTGCCGTCCTCGAGAATCCATCGTTAAAGGTCCCACTAAATCAATTCCTCATATATCAAACATAATAGCTTCGGTAATGGACATAAGTGGAACTGTTGGTTTATGAATAGAGTTAGCAAACCTTTGACAAGTATCACAGGTTCGAACCAAATTCTTTGAATCGTTCATAATCGAAGGTCAATAAAATCCTGCAAGCAAAACTCGACGATTCAACACCTTTAACCCACAATGCAATGATCGTTCTCTATCATGTAATTCTGATAAAACCACTTGTGATTCTTGTCTGCTCAAACATCTTAATAATGGCTTAATAAATGATTTATTATACAAAATTCCATATAATACTATATAGTCAAAAGTTTTTCCTCGCAATTTTTTGACCAATTTTGCATCTTCAGACAGCTCTCCTCTAATAAAAAAATTCAAAATATCAGTTCTCCAGTCGCCTCGGACTGTATATGAGGTGACAAACAGTTCCTCAATATGTTCACACTAATCTGAATGGGTTAAAATCGATAGAATTTCTTGTAATAAAATCCAAGAATACTCTTCATTGTATGCAACACTTGCTAAGGAATCAACCACCATGTTACTCCCTCGATTTATATGGTCCACAACAACATGATCAAATAAAAGAATCAGATTTTGAAGCTCTAAAAGATACAAAATTAAATGATTTTTTTTGCTTTGGAAACTCCAAACACTTGATAAACTACTTATTGAGAATCTATCTTTAATTGTACTGAAGTTACACCACAAATCTTTGCTAGTCGCAATCCAGCTAATACAGCTTCGTATTTAGCTTCATTATTCGACGCATGGAAACCAAATTTAATAAATTGAAGCATTGTTTCTCCAAACAGAGCAACCGGTTGAACTCCAATGATGTATCCCAAAATACTAGAACCTCTACCGGTTCGAACAATCCACATCGAATTAACTAGAAAGACATTCTTGCTAACTTCTTCATCTGATATGCTTGAATGAAATTCAACAAGGAAATCTGCCAAAGCTTGTGCTTTAATTGTCGTTTGAGACGAAAATATAATGTCAAAATCCTCTAATTTCAATGACCACTTAGTCATTCTCCATGAAATATCAGGACGTTGTAGAACATTTTTAATAGAAATGAGGTTTGAACTTCGATAGCACGAGCTTGAAAAATAAGGATGCATTTTTCTAGCAGCCACCACCAATGCCAATGCTAATTTTTCGAGCTTCAAATACCTCTTTTCTGCTGCCACTAAACTTTTGCTGACATAATACACTGATTTCAGAATTCTTGAATTTTCGTTTATCAACACTGTACTTACTACAAAATCTGATACCGCGATATATAAATAAATCCGTTCTTCACTTCAAGGCTTAGATAATATTTATGGTGCTGATAACGAATCCTTGATGCTTGTAAAAGCTGCTTCATAATCTGAAGTCTATTTAAACTTCTTTGGTCTTCGTAACACTTGAAAGAAAGGGAAACATTTGTCAAAAAATCTAGAAATAAAATTGTTAAGTGATGCTAACCTTCATGTTAAAATTTGCATTTCTTTGATAGTTCAAGGCAATTTCATAGACACTACAACTTTTAACTGATCTAGGCCAGCTTCTATCATTTTTTCACTGATAACATAACCCATAAATTTCCCTGATCGAACTCCAAAATTACATTTTTCTGGATTCAACTTCAGTCTTATTGCCCTTAAATTCAGAAATATCTGCTCTAAATCCTCTAAGTGTGCATCGTCTGCTAAGTTTTTTTACCATCATATCATTGATATATACCTCTATATTTTTCCGATCTGAGTAGCAAATGCCTTGTTCATTAATCTCTGATACGTGGCCCCGTCATTTTTAATCTAAAAAGCATAACTGTATAACAATGCAAGCTTTTGTCTATGATGAAAGTGGTAAATTCTTGATCCGTTGGGATCCATTTGAATTTAATTATAACTTGCAAAAACATCTATAAAGGTCAATATTTTATTTCCCAAAGTGGAATCAATCAATTGGTCTATTTGTGGAACGAGAAACAAATCTTTAGGACAGACTCGATTTAAGTCTGTAAAATCAACACATATTCTCCACTTCTTATTCTTTTTCTTTACCACCATTGAGTTTTTCGTCCATTCATGATAATGTGACTCCCTTATATGTTTGACCTTTGACACGCGATCCACTTCGGAAATAATAGCCTATGCTTTCTCAAAATAAAATACCCGCCTTTTTGTTTAATATGTTTCACATTTGGATTAATTGGTAGGTTGTCGCAAATTACTTCAATTGGTATTCCTATCACATCCTTTGTTTTCCAAGCGAAAACATCCAGATTGTAGGATAAAAATTGTAAGAGTTGTTGACGTAGAATTGGGGTCAGTAAGGTTCCTATTCGAAGTACTCTGCCCTCAAGAAAAGTATATTCCTCTATTTCTTCACTTACTGTCAATGACCTTGGGCTATCCCTCGGATCGTCAACCCTTTCTTCAGAATCCGAGGTTAACCCCCTTACTGCTATTCATTCATCATATCAACACTGTTAGAGCCTCGAATCTGAAGCACAGTGGCGTAATATTCCCTAGCAACCTTTTGGTAACTCCTGAAGATCCCTACACAGTCTCCGACAGTATACTTGAAACATTGATGGACTGTTAATACAATTCCATACATTCTTGACAACCAAGATACTCCAAAGATGACATTTAGCTTGTTGGACATTCCACCATCATAAAAAGCACTTGAACCTTATTCTTAAAAGGTCCATTTCCTAGACTTACCTCCCCTTCAAATTCCCTTATTAATCGTGCGGTTACTCCAGTAAAACCGATCATGGTGCGCTCTGATTTAAAAATCCGAAGAGGATTCTGCATCCTGTCATAAGTAGCTTTAAAAAGGACATTTGCAGAACACCCAAAAACCATCAATACACATCGAATCTCAACGCCAACATTTTTTCCCTAATGACCACTGCATCCTCATGTGGCCTTGTAGTACTCCGTAAATCGTGTTCATCCAAAATGATAAAGGGAATATCTTTTTTACCGTACAAATGGGTAGACATTTTTCTCTCTATCTAAGTAGCTAAACTTATTATGTGCCTTTTCTTTGAACTATCGTTGCTACCAGTCATAGAATCACCCCCAAACATGGCCAAGGACTCAATATACTCGCACAAGCTTCGAATGTGGCCTTGCTTTATTGGTTCTTCCACTATCATCAAAATTAATTGATATGTATTCATGTCCAAATATTTTGATGCAACATCAAAATCGTTAAGCTTCAAATCGAGAATCATCAAATTTTTAGCTTGTGCATTTGGATTGGTTGGTTGTGAAGTTGATGCTATGATATTTTTCGATGCATTGCTCTATGGTTTCACATAAGTCAGTAATTTCCCATTTTCAATTCAAGTTTGAACTTTTTTTTCAAGGCAATGCAATCCGTAGTATCATGACCAATGTCATTATGATACCTACAAAACTTGTTGTTTCGCTTCTCCTTAGGCCTATTGACTGAAGCGGGATTCCTGAAATTTATATACTCTTTAGTTTTATTGAAAATTGCAGCCACACTCTTAGTCAGATCTGCATAGTACTCACGCCTTATCCATTGATTGGGCCTCGACCTATTAAATTGGTATGATGGAGCTTGGTTCGAATATCCTCCAGTTCGAGGTGGTAGGTTGTTGTTTCTCGGACGTTCTTGTTGGGAAAAAAATCGAAGACTAACCCTGGTTATGTGGCACCTGTCCAGAATTCTTTTGACATGTAGCCGTTACCCCTCAAACCCGGGTTGATTCTTCAACCTTGATTTGATCCTCAACTTGAGCCATCAAAGCTCCAAAAGTTAAGACTCTTCTTTTTGTTTTTTAATTAGGCAAAACTCTTGGTAGCAGTCTCTGGCGAAAAGCTGCAATTGCCACCAGTTCTTGCTTGCATTGGATGATTGTATCTCCATTTTCCCTTATCTTCTTACTCCCCACGAACTATCTTCGAAAAGAAGTGTAAAAGTCTCTGAAATTTGAAATGGACCCCCTCGAAATTCGGTTGCACCATTTCAAAGTTGTTACCTTGAAAGTTTAGGAAAAAGCTCGACACATTAGTGTGTCATCATCCTCAAAATTCATCATGTAATTCTTAAACTGTTCGATGTGATCGTCTAGGTCTTGCATCCCATCGAACTTCTCTACGTTTGAAATATTAAATCGCTTCAGAAGCGTGATTGATCATATCTCATTTGTCAATGAAGAATTCCTTCAATCAACACATTGAACATATTGATCCTCAGTTCCCTTTCACTGCATAAAAATTCTAATCATCCTTATTATACTGGTTTGATGTATTTCCTTCACACCAGTTTGATTCCCTCAAATATCGAGTTACACTTTCTCTTTTAGCTTATATTACTTATTATATTTGCGAGGTTGATATTTCTCTTCTTTCAAAGAGCCTCGATATCTTTTAAAACTAGATCTTGAGCTTTTATCTTCCTCGTCACTATATGTGACATACCTCTGTTTATCTTTCTTTTCCTTTCGAGAAGAATAACACTCTTTTAGTTCTTCAAACCACGTCTTTTTATGCTCGCTTCTGATTTGACAACTAGTACAAGATCGATCAGATTGACCATCAACATCATTTTGGTCATTCACTTGTCTTACCTCGGATTTCAGCCTAGCTGACTAAATCTCATGCTCTATCTGGTCGTACTTCTCGTTCATAACATTTATCTTATCCAGAAGCTGATTCATTCGTAAATCTATCTCAGATTGAGTCTGATGAATCGGAGTAGATCCTTATTGTCTATCATTTGTCCTTTGTAAATCTTTTTTCAGTGTTTCGATAACTAATCGAACTAGCGGGTTGTTTTCTTAATTCATTGTAAAGTTTTAAGATTGTTCATAAAGGTTTGGAAAATTCGAACTAGTAAACTAGGCCCCAATCTTTGATCAGGTCCCCAGTGGAGTCGCCAATTCGGTGATTTTGATTACTTGGATTGCCTTAGTAAATTGAGAGAAGTCAGATTATAGATAAATAAATAGGTTTTAGAGAGAGAAAATAAAATTTCAAAATGATCTATCTCAAAAAGCCAACCCATTTATTAATTCAGCCATTGCCTTTATATATAGGCACACAGACTTAGCTCTCAACTGAAAACAGTTACATAAAAGAGATAATTACACACTAGTCACTGACTAATATATATTTTTAAATTCCTCCTTTAACTTTGTAATATTTTATAAGAAGTTTTATTCTTTACATGTCATTCCTCAAAGTTCTGTTTCCTTATTAGGCATTACATCCGCAACTTCGGGTACCTCTCCATCGACATAACAGAAAGGCAGAGAATGTATGTTCTCAAGGTCTTGATTTTCAACTACAATTATTTTATATTGTTGTCCAAACCTTGTATTCAAATCAATTAACTCGTTCTGCGGCTCTTGAATTTGTAACAACGATACGACATATATTATTACAACTTGTTTACCATATTTGTACTTACTAAAACAGGTACAATAAAATATAATGAATGCTAAAACATATCAAACAGACCATACATCATAGGCATGTAATTACTTGTCTCTATTTTCGGGTGAGTGAACGCTTCAAGCATTTATTTTCAACGAATTTCTTGTACGTATTGGTATTTCTTTATTCTTCCACTCTTTGTTGTAAAAACGAACGTGTACGATCTTTGAAAACTTTTGTCTTTTTAGTACGGATATTGGTCATATGTTTTGATGTGGTTGCATCACTCTTTGATGTCTTTCTTTTTTTCTTCAATTTTTTAGAGTCATGATGTGTTGTACTATCAGATCATTAAGCGGTAATTTAAATTCATCTCCAGCATCCCCTGTGTCCGGTGGGGATGATTGTGTTGGTGTTGTAGGAAAGTTTGAGGTGTCGTTAGATCGGGGTTCCGTTTTAAGTAGGGATGTTGGTGTTGCTGTTGTAGGAAGGGTTGAAGGGTTGCTTGATCGGGGTTCTGTTTCAGGTGTGGATATTGGTGTTGCTGTTGTCGGAAGGGTTGAGAGGTTGCTTGATGAGGGTTTGGTGGTGGTAGGTTGGTTTGTTTTCTTGAGAATTTTAGTTATTTTTGGTCCAAAGCTTTCTTCTATTTTCTAGGCTTTTCCTCATGTACAACCGGTACACCGTCTGAGGTCCCGCACCTTGATAGTATCCAAAGGTTGTTCTTTCAGTATGGGTTAACGATAGCTTAACCTCTAAAACCTATATAGTGAATATCAAACAATTAAAACAGTTGCAGTACCCTGCTAGTTGTTTTTCTTATAAGTATGCAATTTGTTTGGTTTACAATCATTGCGATTGCAATTATAGCATATATGCCATTTACGTTAATCACTTTAACATGTTTTTTCCTTGTAAAATACTAATTGCGTGCTATATTTTACTAAACCATGCGTGTTATGCCACATTTCGTACATGCGTGTTATATTATGTAACATATTGTGTGAGTTATTCACTAAATAAAATAACTACTTACAACATTTATTTGTTACCTGACCGTCTCATAGCTCGTCCAACATCATAATCATGTCCATGGTTACCGGCTTACACTACAACTCTCACCATTTATAGCATATCGGTATCATGTTGGTCATGACTAGATCATCTCATATGGTAGTCTGCTCCATGATGAAGGGATGCATCAAATAAATTTATTACATTTACCATAACTTTTATAAACTAACATATAATTACAGGTCATCATACTTACAAATAAAAGTGTAACATAACCGATAACTCTATTAAGATTTCTTACAATAATACAATTTTTAATCGACCGTATGAACCTCTTTACTATTGCTCATGACCAATCGTAGTCATTCATTTTGCACATATATCGACGTAAAACACAACTTTCCAACCTATTATATCGCCTGAAACCGAGTAGAACATGGTTGAGCAAATGAACAATATCAACACTCGATCAACGTACTCTACAAACATGCTCCGCTCATTCCCTTATGTCTTTATCTATACCTTCATGCAAGATAGCAGACACTATGCTAGATTAGTGAAATTGTACATCACCTATATAAATGACATAGATGTACAGTTACCTTTATACCGATTTTATATTTACCGTTCCGTTTTTTCTTACTCGGGGACTCAAGAATTATTTTTGCATTAACGTCGAATTATTTTTAGCACCATCTACAAATCGACCTATAAAGACTCCGACTTTGGTGAAAGATATTTCCTCTGTCCTATGTTTAAACCCGAATATAACATTCATATATTTTGTAGTTAGCTTGACCAATTTAGAGCCTCTTCATAAAGTCTTGTCCTCCATTGAATACGTCATCACAATCTCTTCGATCAACTTATAATAGTTTTTTATCGATAAATCTTTGTTGTGAAAGTCAAACAGGACTTTAAAAAATGTATAAAAAGAGTGTTTTTCGCAGTTTCTTTGTGTTTGGTTGTAATAATATTTATTTTCAGTAGGTTTATGGTGCTTGCTAACCCTGATCTATAAAAGTAACCTTTGTCAGTCATATTGCCTACATAAATACATATGCAAGTTATTTTACAAGCCAACAACAACAATACTTTATAGCTCGCAATTGCGATTTATTTAATAAACTAAATACCAAAGTTATGCATTTTATACAATTAACAATCACTCATGTGATTCATTTGAAAGCAATGATGCATGTTGCTAAACAAACCTATCATACCCAGTCCCGTCTTGCGATTGATTCGACCATACACATACAACCCCACTCCCCCAACCTAATCGTGCGTGTTTTTTATTAACCATACGAACATGATGCGATTTACATCTAACAACATACTTATATGATGCAATTTATCACTTAATTACACATGCACGTCCATCGAAATCAAAATCCAGAATCCAGTCCAAAACCAAATAACTAAGCTTTAACCTACATCATATATTGAGTACACACACAATAAAAATGGACACATTAAGAGCACATATCAAACCTAAAAACTAGCTCGAAACGTAAAATCCACCAAAACCATAAATGGACACTGATCGACGATATACCTACCAACCTTAAAAAGAAAAAAAAAAAAAACATGAATATATTTATTTCATATTTATTTATTTATTTCCATAATCTTTTGACCTTTATTGAGAAATTTTGAAAGTTGGGGGGTATTACAAAATTAAATTTTCATATAAGGGGAAATTAAATAACGCGCGAGTATCAGCCCTTCTTTATCTTCACAACTTCATCTTCTCCACTATGCCCTACACCCAAAATTTGCGAGCGAAATTCCATTACCTTCTCATCCAGAATTCATCTTCTAAAATCTATGGCAAAAGACCCAAATTTCCTTAAAAATCAATTCCATTCTAAAAACTTAATGTAACCTAAACCGATGCTCTATAGGAAAGCGATTGATCTTAAGTGATTTAGAGCAGAATCATGATTGAATATGAAATTTCTTCTCTCATGTGGAGCTTGCTTACCTACCCACTCTGCGACCTCATTCGCTCCCTAAAGATATGCTTTATCGTCATTTCATATCTTATAAGCTTCTTGCAACAGCTTAACATAGGATCCAAAAACCAAACAGATTTTCCACTCCCAATCAAGTTTACCAGCATTGTTGAGTCGACTTCGATATCCAGCTACGTAATCTTCAGAGCTTTACACAATAACAATCCATCAAAGAGTGTTATAGTCTCTGCTACCATTGCAGAGTTCTTTCCATAAATCCTATAGATCATGTTTAGTAAATTTGTTAAACTGATTGGACGATAGTCTTTCCAGTATTTGGTAGACATGGTTTTAGGGATTAGACAGATCACTGAGGCTTGAACACCAGTAGGAATAATGCTTCCTTTAAAAATATCTTTAATAGCAGCATAAAGGTCTTCCTAAATAATGGACCAATACTCCTTGTAAAACTCTTCATTAAATCCATCAGGCCCCACAACTTTATTAGGGTTAAGATCACATATAACCCTGTAAATTTCATCATTAGTAAGAACCTCAAACAACTTCCAATTATCTTTATCTGATACCAGTTTGGGAATAACATCAGAGAGGTCAATACAGTCATTAATATTTGAAGAGGTTAATAGATTTTGAAAGTATAAGATGACTGAGTTGTTAATAGCATCCTGCTCCTCTAACCATTGATTTTCCTCCCAGATTCTGTGTATTTTATTTCTTTTAGCCCTCTTTTTAACCAAATTGTGAAAAAAGCTGATGAGTATATTACACTAATTTATACATACACTAATCAACCGAATACTTTTATTACCTATAAAAATCCTATAAACGAAAAACCATATATGTAACTTGATTATTAACGAATGAATTACGCTGACTTTACTTTAAAACTTCAAAACAATATTAAAAATCCTAATATATATAGACAACTCGATTCGTTAGATCACTTTGTTTGCGATATATAGATTTCAGTTGTCATCTTTACAAAAGACCTGATCAAGACCTTAATATTATGATTTTTTAACCCATTATGAGCTATAAAAAATATAAACATTAAGACATATGCTCGATTAATAATTTTAGAAGCGAAAATTTAATAATTCTTTATAATTTTTTTAAAATAAAATAAATTAGTTTTATTTTATTTAAATTGATTTTTTTTACAATTAGGGAAGATGGAGACTAAAATTATATACGCATAAATTCAAGCAGGAGAGCAAAACTTTCAAATTAAATAATATGAAATTAGAATAAAAATAAAAATAAAAATTTGGGTTACATAAAGTAATATAAAAAAGTAGTACTTTATCAGTTTATTTTCTCTTTTCTAAGTTTTATTTTCCCGCTCTTGCACCAAGTTTCTTGTTTTGATTGCTTCTCTAAGAAGTAGAATAGCAGAATCTATAAATACCCAACCATCTTCACTCGATTACTTCTTTCTCATTTTATCTTTTTTGTTTTTTGGTAATAAAATACTTTCTCGAATTATAGGGTTTCCGTTATTTCAAGACGTATTACCATCAGGGTTCCTCTGTTTGTTCGTTCGTGTTCGTGTCCGTATAGACAATCCTGCTTGAATTTATT
This sequence comes from Limnanthes douglasii subsp. nivea, assembly GCA_036936605.1. Taxonomy (NCBI): domain Eukaryota; kingdom Viridiplantae; phylum Streptophyta; class Magnoliopsida; order Brassicales; family Limnanthaceae; genus Limnanthes; species Limnanthes douglasii. Next base: position 231,156,104 of record JAUPFV010000001.1, read on the forward strand.
CGTATATAATTTTAGTCTCCAACTTCCCTAATTATAAAAAAAAATCAATTTAAATAAAATAAAAATAATTTATTATTTTTAAAAAATTAAGAAGAATTATTAAGTTTTCGCTTTTAAAATTATTAATCGAGCATATGTCTTAATGTTTATATTTTTTATATCTCATAATGGGTTAAAAAAATCATAATATTAAGGTCCTGATCAGGTCTTTTTGTAAAGATGACAATTTAAATCTATATATTGCAAACGAAGTGATCTAGCGAATCGAGTTGTCTATACATATTAGGATTTTTTATATATCTATTATATTATATATATATATATTTATTATTATTAAAAACTAAACAATAATAACTATAATTTTTACATTATAATGGAAATTCGTTGTAACGATAAATAAGCAACTTATAACTTATTTTTTTTGATTGAAATTGTGATTATAATTTATGCAATAGCACAAACTAGTTGCAATATTTTTCTAAAACAAATTATGAATAGTAGTTTTTGCTTTAGCATCTTAACAAACACACTACAATTCTCGCCTAAAAACATCCACACTTTTACATCAAGGGAAACTCCAAACCAAAAACCATAATTCAACATAATTAGATTTTACGATTCTCAATATAATTTAAAACATAAATCGCAGTTGAGAATGTAACTGATTTTAACGAGTTGTTGAAACCAACAGGATTGTCTATACGAACACTAACACGAACACGAACGAACAAACAGAGGAACCCTGATGGTAATACGTCTTGAAATAACGGAAAACCTAGAATTCGAAAAAGTATTTTATTACCAGAAAACAGAAAAGATAAAGTGAAAAAAGAAAGGAATCAAGGGAAAATGGTTGGGTATTTATAGATTCTGCTATTCTACTTCTTCAAGCAATCAAAATACAAACTTGGTGCAAAAGCGGGAAAATATAACTTAGAAAAGAGAAGATAAACTGATAAAGTGCTACTTTTTTATATTACTTGTAACCCTAGTTTTTTTTTTTTTTAAATTCTAATTTATATTATTTGATTTGAAAGTTTTGCTCTCTTGTTTGAATTTATGCGTATATAAGTTTAGTCTCCAACTTCTCTAATTGTTAAATAAAATCAATTTAAATGGGTGAGTTCTTAAGAGGTACATCAAATATATCAAAATTCTTGTTACATACAAAATATTTTCATAATTCGAAATAAGTGTATAATATTTTTTAAAATAACACTATATCTAATATTCTAGTTACACTTATTAGAATTAACCAAACTAAGGCCCACTAAACAAGAATTTTTAATTATTCTATATATCTTATTGGAAATAACCCTTAAATAAAATAAAAATAATTTAATTTATTTTAAAAAATTTAAGAAGAATTATTAAATTTTCGCTTCTAAAATTATTAATCAAGCATATGTCTTAATGTTTATATTTTTTATAGCTCATAATGGATTAAAAAAATCATAATATTAAGGTCTAGATAAGTTCTTTTGTAAATATGACAATTTAAATTTATATATCACAAACGAAATGATCTAGCGAATCAAATTGCTTATATATATATTAGGATTTTTTTATAAATCTATTATATTAATATTAAAAAGCATATATATATATATATATAATTTTATTAAAAACCAAACAATAATAACTATAATTTTTACATTATAATAGAAATACGTTGTAACGATAAATAAGCAATTTATGACTTATTTTCATAATTTTGATTGAAATTGTGATTATAGTTTATGCAATAGCCCAAACTAGTTGCAATATTTTTTAAAAACAAATTATAAACCGTAGTTGTTGGTTTTAAAATATTTAGAAATAAATATATATAATCTCCTGTCAGAAGGAACCGTATCAGGATTGTTTTCATAATTTATAGATTCAATCTTTTTTATGTGAAATAATAAAATAAAAAACCGGAAGTTTAAAAATATATAAATTTTTAGAATCAAACCTGTATAAATGGAAAGAGTCAATAATCACACTAAGACTGAAGAACTATGTTAGGTTTGTAGAAAAGAAAAGAGAATCAAACCTGTATAAATATAATTAAAAGACCCATCCAGAAAAAACAATATTTCATAAAAATAATGCGTAAATAGGAAGCGTAGGCCCCCTACCTAAAATATATGTTTTATAATTTTTTAAGGTAATAATTATTTAAATAATATTAAAATAAAAATTCTACGTCCCCTTACCTAAAATATATATTTTGTAATTTTTTAAGGCAATAATTATTTAAATAATATTAAAGTAAAAATTCTACGCCCCTTACCTAAAATATATATTTTATAAAAATTTTAAGGTAATAATTATTTAAATAATATTAAAGTAAAAATTTAAGATAATAATTGTTTTTTAGGAATGTTTTAAATTTAAAGTCCGAAATGGTAGAAAATTTTTAATTTAAAAATTAGTATGTTGACTATTTTTAAGAAACTTTTTAGATTAAAAGTCTCAAAATTTTTTAATTTATGAATATTTTAAAAGAAAATTTTAAGTTGGTTTTGCCATAATTTGTTTTGATTTTACATTCGTTTAATCTTACTAATTAATTGTGTTTTATCTCTTACTTTGATTTAGATAAAGATAATGAGTTGCTGCTTATGAACGAGTCAATATTTAAATCAAAGAAATTAAAAAAAGAGGGAAAAGAAAGATTTGAAGGAGTTTCACCAATTTTTTTTCTCTCAAGGTTTTTAAGGTATGTATATTTTTTTTGTTTTCTTTTGAAATTTTATTATTATTTTGATCTTAAAACACTTGATAATCAATATTTTGTTATGATATGATTTGTGGTCACTTAGGAAAGGAAAATACATTTACTTAGTTTTAGATAGCAAAATTTTATTTACTCAAATCATATTTTTTAATTATTTTCTAAAGTATATTTTAAATAATCATTTTCATTTTATTTGTTTATATTTTTAAAAATAATTTTTAATTACTAATATATTAAATTCATTTTTATAAAATACTTGATTTTTTTAAGGCAATATATATGGATATATTTGTTAGTTTTTTTATAAAATTATATATTTATATTATAAATTATGTTTAATACAAATTTGATTTTAATTTTATATATGTATTTAAAAATATTTTTATACAAAAAATGGAATGTATTTCCATCCCTTTTTCAAAAATATATTTTATAAATTTTATTTTCATTTATCTTTTGAAATATCTTTTTATATATTAAATGATTTTGTCATATTTTATTTTTTTAAAATATCTTTTAAAAATAATATATTAATATTTTCATCTATGTGTTAAAAATATCTTTAATATAAAAAAATTATATATTTTTTTATAACAAATTTTATTTACTTTTATCTAAATTTTAAAATATCTTTTTAAGATATTAAATTTGGGTTTGTTATATTTTATTTTATTTTATATATCTTTTAAAAATAATATATTAAGAATACATTAAGATTTATTGTTAAATATATATTTATATGTAATAATATCATATTATAATAAAATATTGTTGGTTCTTCAAGTAGCTCGAGTAATAATAATATGATATATGATATTTGAATGAATATATAGTGAGTGATCTGGGACTACGCCAACTTATTGAAAATAATCCTCCCATTGCCTCTATATCAAGACCTAATGATGATAGTGTAGAATTTCATTTGAATGAATATATAGTGAGTGATCTGGGACTACGCCAACTTATTGAAAATTTTGATAGCAACGTTAGAGATAAAATTCGACGAAAATTTTAGCCCCCCCTTACTTCAATTCCTAGATCCGCCACTGGGGCTGATGGTAATACGTCTTTAAAGAACGGAAAACCTAGAATTCGAGAAAGTATTTTATTACCAGAAAACAGAAAAGATAAAGTGAAAAAGAAGGAATCGAGTGAAAATGGTTGGGTATTTATAGATTCTGCTATTCTACTTCTTCTATAAGCAATCAAAATAAGAAACTTGGTGCAAGAGCGAGAAAATATATAAGCAATCAAAATAAGAAGCTTGGTGCAAGAGCGAGAAAATATAACTTAGAAAATATAACTTAGAAAAGAGAAGATAAACTGATAAAGTGCTACTTTTTTATATTACTTGTAACCCTAATTTTTTTTAATTCTAATTTTATATTATTTGATTTGAAAGTTTTGCTATCGTGCTTGAATTTATGCGTATATAAGTTTAGTCTCCAACTTCTCTAATTGTTAAAAAAAATCAATTTAAATAAAATAAAAATAATTTAATTTATTTTAAAAAAATTAAGAAGAATTATTAAATTTTCGTTTCTAAAATTATTAATCGAGCATTAAAGTCTAGATCAGATCTTTTCTAAATATGACAATTTAAATTTATATATCACAAACAAAGTGATCTAGCGAATGGAGTTGTTTATATATAAATTAGGATTTTTTATATATCTATTATATTAATATTAAAAAGTATATATATATATATATATAATTTTATTAAAAACCAAACAATAATAACTATAATTTTTACATTATAATTTTATATAAATTTTATTTTCATAATTTTGATTGAAATTATGATTATAATTTATGCAATAGCCCAAACTAGTTGCAATATTTATATTTAGAAGTAAATATATATAATCTTCTGTTAGAAGGAACAGTACTAGGATTGTTTTCATAATTTATAGATTCAATTTTTTTTGTGTGAAATAATAAAATAAAAAATCGAAAGTTTAAAAATAATATAAATTTTTAGAATCAAACCTCTATAAATATAATTAAAAGACCCAGAAAAAACAATATTTCATAAAAATAATGCGTAAATAGGATAACAACCGGGCCCAAGATACATAGACGGTAGACGACGAATGGAGAATTTCAACCTACTATATAAGCAAATTTAAGAGCCGAAACGCAGTGTTTTGGAGTAAGACAGCTTGAACTGACAATATCACCCCTAATATTTACGTGTATTCACCCGTTAAGATCCTATATATACCCAATAACAACACGTAACCCTAGCTCACAATCGCGGCGGCCCCGAATCTGCTTAACCTTGACTCATCAGGTAATCAGCTACGCCTCTGTCTCCGATTTTGCTTAGAAGCTTCAATCTGTAGTATCGCAGTTGCAAATTATAGGAATTTTCTGTTTGATTCAGGTTCTCGACCTGATCTTTCTTCTTTTCTTCATCGTGTTTTGTTGAAAGTAATCGGATTAAAGATTCATATTATATAGTTTATCTTTTCGTTTATCCTCTTCAGTTTATCGAATCGATTTAAGTTTATAAAGTTACGTTTGGAGTCAGATAGTGAACTTTTTAGTTCAATGGGTTCATTGTATGTATATTGCTATTAGCGCAGTCTTATATAATGTTCTGCGTATACTAATTTTTCTCAACTTTAATCGGTAGGTAAGGACAATGGCTTCAAAGCAGCCAAACACCGGCATCTCTGTTGGACTTAACAAAGGGCATATTGTTACCAAGAAGGAATTAGCCCCAAAGCCTTCGGATCGCCTAGGAGTAAGTTCTAGTTTTGTATAACTAAATACTAACTTAAGCATTGTTTTTCTTTTTGTGAAAATTGAAATCTGTGTGATGTATGTTTAGTTTGGTTAAACCTTGACCCACACGATTCTCTTCGTGCACACACTCACTAGTAGTTCCTTTATTGATTTTAGAAAACCAGCAAAAGGACCATCTTTGTGAGGAATTTGATCCGTGAAGTTGCTGGGTATGCCCCATACGAGAAGAGAATCACTGAGCTTCTCAAAGTTGGCAAAGACAAAAGAGCTCTTAAGGTAGCCAAAAGAAAGTTGGGTACTCACAAGAGAGCTAAGAGGAAGAGAGAGGAGATGTCAAACGTTCTTCGCAAGACCAGGTACTCTTTTTGTTGTCTGAGTACACAATTGGCTGTCAATTTGCTCATAGACCGGAACTATAATAGTTTTGTTAATCTAGTAGTTATGTACTGAAACATAAATAAGTGTTGTGAAGTCTCATCAATTGGTTTGTGAACACTAGTTCCCGATTGTCCATCCTCAACATGCAACATATCTTGGAAGACACCTTGTTAAATACCTTGGATGTCAGTACATGCATATTTCTATATTCCTTTTTGTTGCTAAGCTTAAAAGAAATGGTTTCTCTAGTTTTGGATTTGGTTCAATGATACTGTAAAATGCTTCTTTAGGTATATTTCTTTGGTTTTGAGATTTTGTGTGCCTATAGGTTATATAATGGTGTTGTTTATATTCTTAATATTTGGGATTTTGGTTCCTTATATTCTGCAATCATCACTTGTGCAGGGCTGCTGGAGGTGGAGAGAAAAAGAAGTGAAGCATAGTTTGATAGCTTGTTTGGTCTATCAAGTACTTAGAAATATGTTACTCTTTGCTTATGCTTAAGTTTTGTTACTCTTGTTAAGCTTTTTGAATTTTGTTAGCAACCTGTGTCGTTTTAACTTTCAGACTTCAAATTTATTATGATTTTCTCTTTTGAGTCTCGCACTCTCTGCATTCTAAATTCATTTGTTAAAAAATTCGGTTTAGAGTCAGTTGTTTCAAAATGGCGATGTCACTGGACCAAAAATATGTCACTGTAGTTGTTTGATCATAGTCCTTTACTTGCAGGGCTATAGTTGTTTTAATTACTACTAAATCCAAGAATTTAGCATGGGCTATAATCCCAGAATTCTTATTTTTTCTAAAGGTGTTTTGGAAAAACAATTTAAATAAATATAATATTAGATGTTATATAAATAAATGTTTGTTTCTTACCAGAATATAAATGAAAATAATTAAAAAATTAATCATTTACAACGATCTAGATATCATATATATAAAATAAATAATGTTTGCTAAATTGGGCCGCTAAGTGTCCTAAATTAAAACTTGTAGGTTAAAAAAAATAAAAAAACGTCAACGTGTTTGTTAAATTCATATGTTCGTCTTCATCAACAAGCACGTTTCACCCGAGAGTGCTTGGTCAGTGCTTGTTGATGATGAAGAACGTTCATAGGCAATTTTTCTCAAATCCGTGGGTACGCGATCCGGATGGGTCGTGGCGGGTTTGAGATGAGTTATGGGTTTAAGAAATTTTCCAGGTACCCAACCGACGGGTACCTGCTAAATTAATATTATATAAAAAAATAAATTATCTTATATTATTTAACAAACTTTAAAATAAAATTACTGATATTAGTATTTATATTATGTAGTGCTAAAAATAATTTGTTATTTGTTAATATATATAATATATTTTGAAAGTATTATTTTACATTTAAACATTTAATTTAATTTTTTAGTCTATTTTTTTCAAATATTTTTTTTCTCTGAGAATAATAAGTATATTTTTAAAAATATACTCCTAAATTTGTTAATTAAACAAAATATCATTCTACATTTAAACCAAATATTTGATACTTATAATGATTATAGTATATTTTGACAAATATCATTCTACATTTAAATATTGAATTTGATTTTTCAATATCTCTTTTTAAAATATTTTCATTTTTATGTCCAATAATAATATTATTAATTATATTAAAAAAATATTTACTAACATATTTAAATTTGATATTTTTAAACACGTTTCCTTTAATTTTTGGAATTAATATCAAATTCTAGAAGATCTAATAATATTTCTAATCAAATTAAAAGAAAAATATTTACTACCAAAATTATATATAAATTATGAATAGATAACAAAATATTTGCTTATTAACATATGGTATATTTTCAAAAATAATTTTTTTCGATGTAAATATTAAAATTTTTTTTTTAATTTATTTTTAATTCAAATTCAAGATATCGTTATAAATTTGATTAAAATAAAAAAACTTCCATGGGTACCCGCGGATGGGTACCCGAACCCGGCGGGTTGGGTGTGGGAAAAAAATATTACTACCCGACGGGTACGAGTTAGGGTATGGGTTTGGAAAAACATAGATGGGATGGGTTACGGGTTTAAATATACCCGCACCCATCCCGACCCATTGCCATCCCTATCTAAAATATATCTATGTACCGGTGTTTGTTAAGCTAATTAGATACTACAATTTGTTGAGTTAGATTGTTAAACACTGTTAAATTAATTAGATACTTTCTGGCGCCAAAGAATAAATTTTGATATTTTGAAGGATCCATAATGATTATTTTAAAGTCGTCAAAAATGAAAAAAAAATAGTGGATGGCAGCGATTTAAGTTTAACGAAGATATTAGAATGTTTTTTCTGTATTATTTTTTATTTTTAAAAACTCTTTGAAGAGATAAAAACAGAAAGTAGTATGTGTTACTACTTTTACTGAAAACGGAGAAACATCCTAGATGACACACTAAGTTTTACTTGAATGAGAGACGGTTAGGAAATGAAAAAACTGATCAAGTTGTTATAAAGTTAAGTTGATTGGTGTTATCTTTTAGAGAAAACATATATCCCAACTTCATAACAAGATGCTTTAGATTTTAGTCAAACATTCTCAATCCAAAATTAAGGGGAGTAATTCATCTATAATATGAACTTACTTAACCTTTACGTTCACTTCAACATATACACAAGAACCGCCAACGAAATATCTAAGAAAAATTCTAAAATAACTAATAAATCAAGGCTAAAGCTATTTCCTCCATGGAAATTATTATTTCCTCCATAATTTGAAATCTTTAAAACTAGTAAAACATGATTTTACTATTTTACCCTTGTTTTGTATTCAAATTTAATGTTAGATGCCATTAGTTCTTCCCCTTAATCAGTTTAATCAATCTATCATTAAATATTTAAATTCATATTATTTAATATAAAAAGTTTCTGAAGAGCACCGGTGAATATTTTTCTTTTTAAAATTTGTATTAATGAAGGCAACGGAAAAGAGAGAAAGAAATCCCGTTTCTGTCAATTTCTTGAATGTATCACACTTTCCCAAATTATTTCCGTTCTATTAGCGGAAGAATAGTGATAGGTCCTCATAAAAACTCCTACTTTCCTTCACTTTCTTGTTCTTTCATCCATTTATTGCTTTAAGTTCTTTCTCTTAATCAGTTTAATGAAGTGAGAGTTCTTCTTAACTTTCGAAACCTGTTAAGGCAAAATCAAAGTACAGAAAGATGATCAGTTCTTGGTTCTGTTTGCCGAAGAGCCGCGCAAAAATCTCTTGAGTAGTTTTTTTCCCATACTACTGACATAAAACAATATCATATCACATAAACAATAAAAAATTCAGAACAGTGATTTATCCCAAGTCGAAACCCTAATCGATTATAACAAAGAAATCGAACCCCAATCAAAACCCTAATCGAATCTAACATAGAAATCTAACAACTATCGAAACCATAATCGAATCCAACAAAGAAATCTAACAACATGAAGAAGCAAAGAAAATAAAGAAAGCATACCTTCTCCAAGGCTTCTCTCTTCGAATCTGTTTTGTAAGGTAGTGATAATGGTGAAGAATGAGTTTTCTTCTCCAAGGTTTCTCTCTCTTCCAATCTGTTTTGTAAGGCAGTGATAATGGTGAAAATGGGTTTTCTTCTTACAGTGATAATGGTGAAAATGGGTTTTGTTGTACTAATGGTATGTTAGGCTAATAGGTAAAAGGGCAAATTTGTAACTTCCTTTATGGAGGAAATAACATCATGGAGGTTTTTTCAAATTATGGAGGAAATAATAATTTCCATGGAGGAAATAGCTTTAGCCATAAATCAAAGCCCAAAGGAGACAAAAACATCGTAAATAGATATTAAACCATCTTCTTTGGCTTTAAACCATAAAAAACCATTTGTGACCAGCAAAACACTTCTTATACAATAGAAGGAGAGATGAAATACTGACGACGCCATTAAAGTTGGCTAGTCACCCGAACAAGGGATTAAAACCCAGAAGGCCCAGGAAAAACCTCTCAAACGTAAGGACGTAAAGCCAAGATGAGCGAAACCGAGTATCTGAGAATGATTAGCGATATAAACAACGAGAGATATTGGAAGAGGCTTCAATACTGCGAATCAACTAGGTTTAAATTTAGCAGACTACTCTGCCTCCGTTAGATCGTACCAAGTTAGACCATAAGGAGCTAAAGAAAGGGGAATGAGACAACCCATGATGCAACACCATTTGGAAAGAAGGATGCCTCCGTTAGATCGTACCAAGTTAGACCATAAGGAGCTAAAGAAAGGGGAATGAGACAACCCATGATGCAACACCACTTGGAAAGAAGGACTAGCAAGACGGGGAAAAGTGAAGGGGGACTGCAACGCTTAGTATGAAAGAACGAGGGACAACAAAGAACAATCGTGCAAACACAAAGAGAATAATAATGATGAATTTCAAAAGTTAATCATTCCACAGAAAGATAACCAGGTTTGTAACAACCATATTGAGATCTAATAGAATTAACCAGTATGTAACAACTAACAATTTATATATGATATTAACTTTAACTATCTCATTATTTGTATCATAATCTATCAAAGTTAAAATCTTTTTTGGTTTTGAGATTAACTCAGTAGATTATTATGAATTTTATTATTTTACTATAGTAAATTCAAATCTAGAGTTGATTGTCGTATTTGATGAGTCTGGATTCTGTTACCTCTTCGGACATGGACAGTTCGGACAAAAACCATCTAACCGGACAGAGCAGTTCGAACACCTTATCCATTGGGCTGTTCGAACAAGGACTAAAGTACTTAAAAACCTAATCACTTCTTGACTAAGCTACCTGCTCTCCTACTAAGAGTTCATGGGTCCTTAAACTTGACTCAGGTCCATTAAACATGACCCGAAAGCCCATAAGGCCCAAATATAAAGGTATAAATACCCAACCACCGACATTAAATGAGGGTAATGAAAATTAAATACAACCAGGCTGCCTAATTCTCCCTCTACTCTCTACTCAAACATTAAATACTTACAAACTTCCACAAAACACCAAACAAAAGTTACGATCTTACCCTCAAACGAAAATAAACCACACCAAATTGGCGACCACACTGGGAGAAGAAGGTGCCTGAATCGAGCATTCAAAACCAACAAGAACAATCAGTCCGAATGAATCCGGACGCCCCAGAAGTACCACTAGCTTTGCTTGAAGTGGTGGGTGAAAACGATGAATACACTATCGAGGAGCGTGATAGATTAAAGGGCGATATAGAAGCTCTGAGGGCAGAAAATGCTAAGATGGGCATGAAAGAAAAGTCAAAAGCATCAGTTGCTCATCATACCGATAACCTTAGAGAGCATGAGCCTTCAAAGACTCATGTGAGTACGAAAAAGACTCATGCCAGCTCCAAAAAGTCTTACCGGTCTAAGCCAGTGGAGAGTTCTGACTCAGACTCAGAGTCTTCTGATAGCTCCTCGGATGAGGAAGGAGTTGAAAAGTCCTTGTTCTCCAGCAGTGACGAGGGCCGATCTGCAAAGAAACAAAAGCTAGTAAAGAAATACTCAAGAAAAAGAGATAGACATGGAAAGTTGAAGAGGAATATAGGCAAAGGATCATCTCACAGCCGGAGGCATGTAGACCGGATGCTGATGGATCCCTTTGCCTTCCACGATGAACCAGGTATCTTTGCAACTCCCAATGAGGATACTGTGTTCAGTCGTGGCCGGAATTGGAGACAATCTCCATTGTCTTCCAAGATTCTGTCCGGAAACCTCCCTAAGAGGTTTGATAGCACTAAAATGGAAAAGTATGATGGCAGTACTGATCCAGACAACCACTTGGAGCAATTTAAAAACTTCATGATGAATTTTGACGATGACGACAAGTTGCTGTGTAGAGCATTCTCCCAATCCTTTACGAGGAGTGCTTTAAAGTGGCATAACAGTCGTCCTCAAGGATGCATCAAGAATTTTGATACCTTTTGGGTGGCCTTTCGAAGGCAGTTTGTTGGAAGTAAAGAATTGAAAGGCAATAAGGACACAATAATCCATTGTGCCCAAGAACCAAACGAATCATTAAAGGAATACATAAGTCGTTTTGTAAACACCAAAAATGGATTGGCTGATTGCTTCGAGCAAGTAGCAATAGCATCCTTGAGACAGGGCTTAAACCCTGGAAATTTGGCTGATTCAGTGACCAGAAAGAAAGCCATGACTTGGGGAGGTTTGCTAAATCAGGTCGGAAAGTAGATCAATGTTGATGAAACAAAGAAAACTAGGGTGCACAGGCAAGTGAGGTCTGCCCCGGTTGCACCAAACCCCAACCAAAATCAGTCTAGGAACAAAGCGAGAGAGACCGGACATGGGCATAACAGGGCCAAAGCTCAATCTCAGCCAGCTGCACCTGCCCAGAGTCAACAATCCATAAATAAGAGGGGGCCTTGGGTTCAACCGGAGTGGTTTGCAGAATTGAAAGAAAATGTGGCCACCATCTATGATAAAACAAAGGAAGAAGTGCACTATAGAAGACCGGCCGCACTGCAATCTTCTAGGGAACATCATAACAACTCTTTCTGCCAGTACCATAATGACACAGGCCATACCACTGACGACTGCATAGCCTTGAAACAAGAAGTTCAGAACTTGATTGAAAGAGGAAAGCTGGGGGCATATGTCAAAAGAAGAGGAGGTAATAGGCCTGATAATACTCACCGGGTTGGTCCGAGCAATGCTGCTCCGGAGGGGGCTATGGTGATAATCGAAAGATTTGGTGTAGAATCCGAATACTTGGATCCTAATCCAACTCGAAATAGAGTGGGTGCCATTGAAGAACGTTGTAAAACGGTCTCCGGGCTGATTAAATTTTTTGAGTCACTTACAATTTTCGGAGGGGATACTATGACAGCTCCTATTGCTTCTTCAAAGAAGAGGCACGTTCATACTTTAGCCACCCAGCTAGAAGGAGGCATGACTTCCTATCAATCGCAAATTCCATTTCCCTTCATTGTTTTCGATGAGGATGACTTGAGGGATATAGCAGGTCCTCATGAAGATGCTGTTGTCATAGGAGCATCCATTGGGGGCAATGACATAAGACGAATCTTGGTGAATACTGGAAGCTCAGCCAATATCCTCTTCTTAACCACTTACAAAAAGATGAAAAATCCAGCCATAATTCAGCGTTCGGACAGATCAATTGTGGGTTTCACTGGAAGCTCAGCAGATGTGATCGGGGAGTTCGAAGAGGAAGTTTGGTTGCGCAAGAGCCCTTTCAAGAAGATGGTCAGGATTCTTTTTATCGTGGTGGATTGTCCCACTTGCTATAATGCTATTTTGGGGAGGTCTTGGCTCTTTAGGATGCATGCAGTGGCCTCGACAGTCCACCAATGTTTGAAATATGCTGTTCAAGGACAAGTGGGAGTTGTCCGGAGCAGCCAAAAGATTGCCAGAGAGTGTTATGCTACGACGCTGTCGCCACGGACATTGGGGGCAGTTCGTATAAACGAAGAATAGTAGTTTGAGGGGCTTCCTGGGGGTGAGGGTGAAATTGATGACCCCAGGAAGACCCCTGGAGTATTGATACCAGTTGAAGAAGTAGAAACACATTCTTTGGAAGAGGGAAAACGTGTTAAGATAGGGTCTAAAATGCCACCCGACCTGAAGAATAAGATGTTAAAGTTTTTGAAAGACCATCAGCATGTTTTTGCTTGGTGCAATGCTGATGTTACTGGGGTTCCAGCAGATATTATATCACATCACCTATCTGTCCGGAGAGACATAACACTAGTGGTACAAAAGAGAAGGGCTTTTTCCAAGGAAAAGGCTGATGTTATTGTTCAAGAAGTTGACAGGCTCACAAAAATGGGGCATCTCAATATCCTTTGTGGACTGCCAATCCGGTCTTGGTGAAAAAGAAAAATGGCAAGTGGCGTATGTGCATTGACTTCACAGATCTCAATAGGGCTTGCCCAAAATATTTATATCCAGTCCCCCGGATTGATCAGCTAGTAGATTCCACTTCCGGGAATAAGCTACTCTCCTTTATGGATGCTTTCTCCGGGTACAATCAGATTCAAGTAGACCCGAAGGATCAGGAGCATACCATGTTTGTCACTGACAGGGGTCTTCATTGCTACAAGGTGATGCCATTCGGTTTGAAAAACGCTGGGGCTACTTATCAAAGATTGGTGAACAAAGTCTTTGCTGATCAAATTGGAAGAAATATGGAAGTATAAATTGATGATATGATGGTGAAAAGTGTGGATGAGCAACTCCACTTGGCAGACCTCAAAGAAACTTTTGCCAACTTGGTAAAAGTGAATTTAAAGCTAAATCCAGAAAAATGTGTGTTCGGAGTGCAATCCGGGAAGTTCCTAGGTTATATAATAAGTGAGCAAGGGATACAGCCCGATCCGGACCAGCTTAATGCTCTATTCCAAATGGAGCCTCCTCGGAATGTTAAAGAAGTACAACGATTGACGGGGAGGTTAGCTACTTTAAACCGATTTATCTCAAGGTCTTCAGACATATGTTCCCTGTTTTTTCAAACTTTGAAGGGTGCGAAGGTATTTGAATGGACTTCACAGTGTAATGAGGCTTTCAATGAGATTAAGAAACATCTATCCTCCCCCAAAACCTTATTTAAACCAGTTGATGGAGAGACACTCTTCGTATATTTGGCAGTTTCAAGTTATGCCATCAGTGTCGTGTTGGTAAGAGAGGTGGATAACTACCCCCATCCGGTGTAATACATCAGCAAGAGCTTGATAGATGCAGATAAACGCTATTTAAAGCTCGAAAAGTTACCATTAGCCTTGGTAATTGCTGCAAGAAAGATGAGGCCCTATTTTCAGGCTTATCCTATTGTAGTCCGGACATCGTTTCCCTTGAAGAATGTCCTTCAAAAAGCAGACATTTCAAGTAGAATGACTAAATGGTCAGTGGAATTGGGCGACTTCGATATTGATTTTGCTCCTCGAACAGCAGTCAAAGCCCAAGCTGTGGCTGATTTTTTAGTCGAATTCCACTCTGATAGGGATTTGGAGCAGACTACTGAAATGAAAGACAAAAAATTTTGGGTTGTCCGAACGGATGGTGGATCCGGTACTATGGGATGTGGTGCAGGGGTGTGCTTGACTTCTCCATATGGTGACAAAATGTACCAGGCCATATGTTTTGCTTTCAGGGCTTCCAACAATGAGTCCGAATACGAAGCAACTATAGCTGGTTTAAAGTTAGCTTATATTTGTGGGACCAAAAGGGTCAAGCTGATGAGTGATTCCCAACCTCTTATCCATCACGCACAAGGTCAATCTGAGGCAAAAAAGGAGCAACTAGTGAAATACTTACTTCTTCTTAAAAATGAGGCTCTTAAGTTTAAAAGCGTTGTTTATGAGCATATACCCCGGGCAGAGAATGAACTAGCAGATTCATTGGCAACCATAGCCTACACTGAGTCATATCCTTGGATCCATGTACTGGAAGCCCTTCCATTCAACTTAATGTGTGCAAAGAGGAAGAGATTTTCGAAGTGCAGATAAAACAACCTCAAGATTGGAGATTTCCTCTCCTGCAGTACCTCTCCGATGGTGTTTTGCCTCCGGATAAATCACAAGCAAGAAAAGTGAAGCACAAGGCTCGTGGATTTATCATACTAAGAGACGTTTTGTATAAAAAGTCTTACAACAAACCTCTTCTGCGGTGTTTGGGAGATGATGAGTCTCAAGTAGTCCTCTCTCAATTGCATGATGGTGAGGGATCAGCTTACTGTGGATTCAGGGGTCTAACAAGGAGAGTTTTACTGGCCGGCTACTATTAGCCATCTATAATGCAAGATGCTAAAGAGCTGGTGAGAAGGTGTGATCCATGCCAGAGATATAGCAATGAAATTTATGTCCCAGCTATCCCTTTAGAGTCAATTTCTGAGCCAATACCTTTTGCTCGATGGGGGTTGGATTTAGTAGGCCCTCTTCTTATGGCGTCTGGAGGGCGCAAAACTATAATTGTTGCTATAGATTACTTTTCGAAGTGGATTGAAGCATCCCCTCTGGCAGTCACAACATCAAAAGCTGTCATAAAATTTATTTTATCCAACATATGTTGCAGATTTGGTGTTCCACAAAAGATAACGACAGACAATGGGCCACAGTTCGACAACAGGGAAATGGAGAGTTTCTGTACCTCAAGGGGTATACAACATTGTTTCTCTTCACCTTTCCACCCACAAGAAAATGGTCAGGTTGAAGTGGCCAACAAAACTATACTGTCCGGTTTAAAGAAGAATTTGGAAGGGGCTGCTGGGAAGTGGCCTAGCTATTTACAAGAGGTTTTGTGGGCTTACCGGACTACACCTGGGGATGCAACACAAGTGTCACCTTTTGCCTTGGTCTATGGGATGGATGCAATAGCTCCCATAGAAGCAAATCTCCCTTCGTTTCGAGTTCACAACTTCTCCGAACGCGCCAACGAAGTGGAAATCAGAGGTCAGCTTGACCTAATAGACGAAAGACGAGTTAAGGCTCACCTTAGAGCTGCACACTATCAGGGCCTGATGAGAAGCAGGTTTGCTTCTAGAATTAAAAGAAGAGATTTCCAAACGGGGGACAAGGTTTTGAGAAAAGTCTTCCTACACACTAAAGACAAGCTGCTCGGCAAGTTGGCCCCAACTTTGGAATGACCTTATATGGTCATTGAAAGACTTAAACCTGGAACGTATTGGCTAGAAGACAAAGATGGAAGGGTTTTGAACCACCCTTGGAATATTGAGCATCTCCGGATGTACTTGGAGTAACAGATATGTAAATATTTACTTGTTTCAAAATCCATGTAAATATTTGGGGGCATACTCTTTCCTACCCTGGTGGCGCGGGGAGGTTTTAATGAGGTGTCTGGGTTTTTTTATAAAATATGATGCCTTCTTAAAAATTCGAAGTGTGCTTACTTTGTTTCTTGTCATACCATCCGGATTGAATTAAAGGAATGATGACTACTTAAACATTTGTCATCGAAGAATTTAAACACTCTCACTTTAAAAATGCTTGTGAAATAAATAAGGGCTATTTAAACACTAGCCACCAAAATGGAAACAAACTATGAAAGGATGCAAGAATTATGCAGAACAAAGATGTACATTGAAATATCCGGAGTGCCTTGGCCTTCCAAGGACTTTTAAAAATAGTCAAACAAAACAAACAAAATACCTTTCCGGTCAAATACCAGACACCATTACAAAAATGCCTTGGCCTTCCAAGGACTTTAGTTCAGATAAATAACATAAAAGATGGAAAGATAATTCGTAATTTAAGACTGAGCCTTTGAAGATGGCTCAGCCTCATCTGTCTTCTTCTTCTTGGGATCGTCCTCCTCCTCGTTTGGACTCTCCCCGGTATTCTCTTCGTCATCAGACGAGGATGCGCTAGAGAAGCCAAGTCTGTCACCTTCGGCCATTGTATGAAAAGGAAGGTCTGGATACTCTACATAAGTCCACAAGTCTCCCAGATTCCTCTTTGGAAACTTCTCATGAAAAATCAAGACCATGTCCGAATTTACCTTAGCATACATTTCTTCTTGAGTATCTATTACGTTGTTGGCATAGGCATCGATCTTGGCCTGAATCTTGGCCTCTTGCTCCCTTAGCAGAGCTGCTTTCTCTTCTGCAGCCTTGGACACTGTGTTCTCGAGCGTGATCTTGTCATTTTTCAAGTTATGGATGACTTGATCCTTGGCTTTCGCCTCCTCTTTCGAAGAGGTGAGGTCTTTCTCCAATCCGGACAGTTTCTCCAGGAGCTCTTTGATGGTGTCTTCTGAAGTAGCAACCTTGGTGACCCACCCCTCTTGGCTCTTCTTTAGCTCCTTGTTTTCTCCCTTTAGAATGTTAGCGTGTTGAGTGGCAGTAAGAAGATCATCAGACAATCTTTCTTTGTCAGATTTGAGATCTTTGATAATATCTGCCTGACTTCGAACTTGTTTCTCCAAAACAAGCACTGGCTGAACACTGCTTAAGATGGAGTGAGCTATAATATCCCTTTCACTTGAAACAGTAAAATTCTTACCATTAAAAGTGACGGTGTTCGAAGCACTCGGAGGGAGGTAAGGCCCAACAAAATCATCTATGGGGAGGTTGGAAAAGTAGTCACCAAGTCAATCAAGCCCGGTGATGTCAACCCCATCGATGCTAAGGTCTCCTCCTCCAACCTCGTCGGTTTAAAAATCACTAGGGATCTCCTCTTCTTGTGTTGGATCAGTAGGATCTACAGAGGGGAGAGGCTCCGGAGGCCGGAGAGAAAGCTCATCACCCCTAGAGGTCTTTTTCTTCTTAGTCTCCCTGTCCTTGCTTTCTCCTCCCCGCTTTCGGTCTCTTTTGGGAGCCCTTGGGGGTTTAGGGGATTGAAACTCTTCCCTAACACTCTCCTGCTCTACCACTTCTAAGAGAGCAGCATCGATCTGGCTTGGGGCTGGCCCCTCTGGGTTTGTTGGAACAGCCACCTCCACTTCAGTAGGGTCAGCTTCACCTACAACCTTCTTGCCTTTCTTTTTCTTGCCTTTCATTTTGCTTGGGGCCTTGGCCCGACATGGCAAATAAAGTGACCCGTCCGGCTTGTGTGTTCTCTTGAGGACCACATCCGAGGGGGGTGGAGTGGTGAGTTCTTCCCAGGTCAGATCCCTCCGGCCAGTAGTGTTCCAAAGGTGAGATCTTGCAAGGTTGCCTCATGTGAAAGCATCGTGAAATCGGTTCCCCCATTTCTCAGCAGCCCAAGTGTTGATCTTGGTACAGGTGGTCTGCCCAAACTTTAGGTAGTCTTTGAAGTCTTTGGGCAGTTCTGCTAAGGAAAAAGACAAGACCAGTTAGTTTAAGCTAATTTAATAAAAGTAGAAATGAGAATATAAAGTAGAAGCCTTACGATCACTCCTCCATCTGCTGGTGAGGAGACTTGGATTGACTCCGGCCTTGATTTTCTTCCCGTTCTTACAAGCACCACTTACGAACAGGAATTGAGTCCTCCAATTTCTCTCCGACTCTAGCCTATCGTCCATTGCTGTATAATTATCACCCATGTGGAAGTGATAGAAGGGAATGTGGTGGTTTATGCAGAGACTGGCCACAGCTGCAAACTCCTCCATAGGTAGAGGAATCCCAGAGAGCCTAAAGGCCATAATACAGGCCATGAGGGTGTACCAAGCATTGGGACTCAGCTGGCTTGGACAGAGCCTTATCAGATGAAAGTATATTACGATCTCTGGGTCTAAGGGAAATCTGAGCCCCCAGTTAAACAGCTCCGTGTAGATAACTATCTCGCTCAGCTTGCAGTCTATTGGGGTTTTGGGGTCTATGGGGATTCTTATCTTCACATTCTCCGGAATTCCCCACTTCGTACGCATCCGACCCAACTCAGCTGTGTGAATGAAAGCGTAATTGATCTTTTGCAAGGCAAGAAGATATTTAACATTGACCTTGTGGAAACAAGGTCCCACTCTTCCTTCAAGACACTCTGGCAGATCCGGATGCCTTAAGCATAGCTTCTCCTTGCCTTTATCCTTCTGAGAAGCAACAGCACCATTGGCCTGTCCGGAGGGTTCAGACTCAAATGGAGCCTTTTCAATAGAGTCCTCTATTATCTCTTCCATTATTGAGGAATGGTTTTCAGTTGTATTAATGAAGGGGGAGCTTGGGGTTGGTTCAGTCTGATTACCAGACTGGTGAGCTTCAGTGCTCTCCTGTACTCTGGCCTCCGGCTGGGGCTCTGATGTGGAAGTTTCTTTTTGAGGGTTTAAGTCAGTGGCCTCCGGGCCGGACAGCCTGTCCTTGGGTGCTTTTATGGGTGCCTCTGACCCTGTACTGCTATCCTTGGCACCTGATTTCGAAGGGGTGCCCTTAGAAGCCTGCCCTTTGACCATCCGGCCTTTTCTTCGATCAACCAGCTTGTGAGGAGAAGTATCAGCATCTGACCCCATGGCTAAGAACGGGGAAGGTCTTTTAAAACTGGTGACTGTTAAGCCTGGCTCGACTGTGGATTCTGACTCTTGAACCGAAATACCTGAAATGATAGGGGAAAGACTGGGTTAAAACAATCTCTTCGGTTTGACACACTTTGCGGAGGAAGAACCCTGGTCAGACTCTGTAGCAGAGAATGCTGGTTTGTCGATGGGGGAAGTGGGTAAGCCTGCTGCTATGCGCCTTTCCCTTTCGACTTTTTGCGCTTTTTCTAATTCAGAAAGATTGAGCCACCCGCCTTTGATCAGAGCGTTCCTAGCCGTGAACATAAACAACCTAAGTAATAATTTGTGTTTGAGAGAGAAAGCTTTGAAGATTAGCAGAGTGAAAATGAAAGTGATAGCAAAACAGTAGAAAAGTATCTTACTTTATAATAAACCTAAAAAAGAAGTCTTGATTCCTAGGAGAATTCGAAAAGATTAACAATGATTAAAGAGACGACGATGATGTCACCTTCATTAATGAAGAGGTTACTTTTCAGGAAAGGTGGGTGCGAAATTCAAGGTGAAAAAATGGCTAAAACAACGAACCAAAGAGCGACACGTGTCCCATGAATTTTGGCAAAAAACCGTTTAGATTCACATAGCTTTTTCAGTCCGGATGAAACCACAACTCGATTCGAAAGATCTGTCCGGATAAAACTGCCACTGACAACGGACTGTTTTTCAGGTTTTGACAAAGGTATTTGAACAAACACCTAAAAAAGGGGCTACTGATGAGTCCGAATTCTGTTACCTCTTCGGACAGGGACAGTTCAGACAAATACCATCTAACCGGACAGAGCAGTTCGAACACCTTATCCATTGGACTGTTCGAACAAGGACTAAAGTACTTAAAAACCTAATCACTTCTTGACTAAGCTACCTGCTCTCCTACTAAGAGCTCATGGGTCCTTAAACTTGACCCGGGTCCATTAAACAAGACCCGAAAGCCCATAAGGCCCAAATGTAAAGGTATAAATACCCAACCACCAACATTAAATGAGGGTAATGAAAATTAAATACAACCAGGCTGCTTAATTCTCCCTCTACTCTCTACTCAAACATTAAATACTTACAAACTTCCACAAAACACCAAACAAAAGTTACGATCTTACCCTTAGACGAAAATAAACCACACCAGTATTGATTACCATAAGTTACAATGACCTGTTGCATGCCATCAATACATTTCGACTAATTTTATAATTTATAGGTGATGTGTATTATGTATTAAGAAGCCAAGAATAACCAGGATTACTCTTGATGATTCAGTAGGTTTATTATATAAAATAATCATTAAAAACATGCTAAATGTTATGGTATGAAAACGACAAAGCT
The DNA here is from genome assembly GCA_036936605.1 of Limnanthes douglasii subsp. nivea. Taxonomy (NCBI): domain Eukaryota; kingdom Viridiplantae; phylum Streptophyta; class Magnoliopsida; order Brassicales; family Limnanthaceae; genus Limnanthes; species Limnanthes douglasii. Next base: position 231,177,242 of record JAUPFV010000001.1, read on the forward strand.
CCAGTTTGCTTGAGTTGATTTAAAATAATTCGCGTCAAATATCTCAAGGCCTATTTGGAAGTTTAAGAGGTGAAAAAAAGTTAATATGTTTTGACAATTTAACACTTGTTGTACACTGATGGTTAATTTATGATCATGTATAAAATCATCTTAAGTGTATACCTAAGTGATCTTAAGGATGAACCATTGTACATACATTATAAGTCATGCAATATTAAGTTTCTAGCATCGCATGGTGACATAAATAAAATCATATAATTAAATCGATCATTTAAAATGCATGAATTTATAAGGTAAATGGATATTACAGTGTGATTCAGACGTGCATATTATATGGAGATACAATTCGTAGCACCCTTATAGAATTCAATATTGTAAAAGCATCATGTTCCTTATATAAAAAAATAAATACATAACATATAAACACAAACTCCTTTAATTCAGTTGGGATTACATTAAAGTAGGAACATTTATCTTTCTCGTTCCCATATATTTCTGCTAGGATTTCAAAACCCCAAAGTCTTTCGTGAATACAACATTTATGTAGGGGTTATTAGTCTAAAAGATATTCAGATTAAATGAGAGTGTTGTTTTTACTAGAGTAGACACTTTCAAGGTGACTTATAATTTTACACATTCTTGTCTTTCCAATTTGTTCAACATGTCATATGTTTTTTTGCCTCTACTTCTTAATCTTGGTCTTTCAAATTAATTCTCATTTGGGTCATGAAGAGATATTTATGGAAAATCAGAGATTATCAGGTACTTTCTTGTTGATTTTCATTATGTAGCTCTTCAAATCCTTATTTTTGTGCATAATAATTTTATCATCTTTTTTTACATATTCCAGTGTATTAGACCATAAATTTAGAAAAATTGAGCTTTATTATTTAAGTCTGAGGTAACATGTTCCTAGACTTTATAGGAAAATTATTGCTCTGAGTTTGGCAATAATCGAATTCTTGCAGAAATCTAGCCTACTGACAAGTATGAGTGATTCGTTAGCTAGCCAGTCTGTAGCTTGATTCTTCTCTCTGAAGATATGTGTGCTAACATTGTCAATTACAGAAATCATGTACCAACGAGCTTGTCCATTAACAGTTATTTTCATAAAGATCATCGAGTCAGTCTCAATATCAACATTAGTTAAGTTCATATCGAGCAGATTGTTTGCCATATGTTCTTCCACATGCTAAAATAATACTTCTTTGATTATCTATTAAGATTTCCTTTCCACTTTATTCTCCAGACGATGAACTATACACATCTATATTAATTTGAATCTATTGCCTTGAGGTGGGTACCATTTAACTAAAGAAAAATGGTTGGATTCTTCGATTGTAAGAAGAAATAAATATCTAATGAAATGTTTCTATCTTCTTTCAAATGATAAGATTTGAAGAGGTAAGCACTATCTATCTTGAATATTTGGTTGATGATATAGTTTATGATAGCTTAAGGAGTTGTATGAATATCTTCATGTTTTGCTTTAAATGGATCAACATATGATAGCGGGTAATATGGTTATGATATGTACATTTTGGTGAGTTGACGAAAATCGTGTTCTTATAAGATGGATAAGAGTCATGTGTTTAGAGATGTATATGACAAATAACCCTACAAAATATTTCCAAATGTCCCATCCTAATTTACATTGAACGAATAGATGTTTACGGTTTCACATTCCGAACAAGAATTGATATTTAGAGGCTAGAAAGGTGTGGTTGTTTTGCATTATGAAATCAACTGGTAGCCATCATTTTAGAAGTCTCCATAATATAAATGAACAATTATTAGGTGTAATATTATTTCTTATCCTTTTGAATAGCTTAGAAGGTGCTCATTTATCTCTGATTTCTAGCCATGTATCCTTGGTGTTAAAGTCACCGTTTTTAGAAATAGACCATTTGATAATATCTTTTTTTTTATTGAAAAGTAATATTGGATATCCTTTATATGTCTGATGGTAGAACCAAGGCTCTTAGTTTAGCTAGATCCCAATTTCCATTTATCCAAAATTGATCTATATATTATTCAAAGTTTGGTTTCGATGCATATAATGGAATAAAGGGTTGTTTGTCACACCAACGCTCAATACAAAAGTCTTATACTTCATCTACCAACTTTCGAGTATGTGTAATTTGGAACAAGTGATCATTGGTTGAGCTAATACATGATGAACATTAGAGCACTAAAAAGATGATATAAATTTGGCCCAAATGAAGGTATTATATTTGAACTTAAACTAAACTTTACACGAAATACATTATGTAACTCTTTAACATTTATAATGTTGATACACCTTCATTATATAGTTTGCATAATGTATTCCATTTAGCCCAATTCATAGTTGTCTTATCCTCAGTAGAGCCCATAAATATCCATTGAACATTCTTTCTAATATGATTATAACTGTATTATGTAACATGCATCTTTGTAGGTAATATATTAGAATTTTCATAAGCATTAATTGAATTAAGATAAGTCACCCCCAAATGAAAATGTCTTGCTACTTCAACCTTGAATATTTAATCTAACCTTATCCAAAAGTTGATCATATATATGAGATTTGTTGTTAGAATGGATTGGAACCTCGAGATATTTAAATGAGAGGTTTTTTTTTTCTAAATCCATTCAGTCTAGTCAGGATATTGACTATAGTCTGGGACATTTTCTATGTAGTGATAATAAATGATTTTTCTTTTTTGAGGATCTGTCATGAACATGATTTATATTGTCTCGAAAATTTACTGATTTTGCTGAGTTTATTTGTTGAGCCATTAGTGAAGATAATGAAGTCATCGGCATATACAATACAACATACCACCAATTTTCTTCTAGTTATGTATTCCAAACCTTTGTCATTTTCAAACATATTTTTGATCCCTCTAATTAATTATTCTTTAGCAATAATGAAAATGCTAATTGATATAAGATCTCATTGTCTTACACCGGATTTAAAGTAACCATGTACTTACACATTTACAATGATAGAGAACATTGTTGAATTGATGTTATTTTTAATCCAGATTATCCATCTGTAGTCAAATCTAAAAGCCTACAAGATTTGAAATATGAATTCAAAATAAATTCGGTCAAAAGCCTTGGCCATGTCTAGTTTAAGCATTACATTTTCTTCTCTGACTTTTCTATTGATCTTGGGAGCCAGTTCTTGTGTTAATAGGATGTTATCTTGGATCTTTCTTTCTTTTACAAAACTTCATTATTTTTATGAAATTAGTTTAGGAAGGATAGTAAATAATTTATCAATGGGTATTTTTAGATGATTCTGTTGAATACAATACAAAGGCTTATTGGTATTTTTCTCCCAATATTTTAGGTGATTCTGTTTTAAGGATTAAACAAAAAATTATGGTATAGACTTCATGATAGGCTTGTGATTCTTGGAAGAAGGGTGTTATTACAGAACATAGGTCTTTGTTGATGATGTGTCTGCAGGAATAATATAATTTTGAGTTAAAACCATCAACACATGTACCACTATTGGCATGCAGTCCTTAAAAGAGAAAATGATTTCATCTTGTGATGGAGGGGATAACAATTTAATGTTGTCATGCTCAGACACCAGTTTGGGAATGATCTCTTGTAAGTTTTCTATAATCATAGGATGATGTTGGGCATGTATGAGGTTGTTAAAATGATGTTCAACAGATTTTCCAATGACATTTTGATTAGTTATCCACTAGTCCACGATCCCATGAATTTTATTTTTGTGTCTTCTCTTTATAACATAGTTATAAAAACATTTAGAGTTTATGTCACCACTTTTCATCCAAGACATTGCACTTTTTTGTTCCTAGTCGGTTTGTTCTCTTGCCAACAGTTGTAGATGTAAAGATTTGGCTTTGGTTAGGTTGATTTTGTTCTCTGTGTTTTGACTAACTTCAAAGCAATGTTTAAAAAATCGCACTTCATCTTCAAATTTAGCTATATTTTCTATTTTCTAAAAGTGGTCAAATTCCATTCTTTAAGTCTGAGTTTAGTCTTTTCAGTGTGTTCCAAAAAGCAAACATGAGAGAGTCATATAATTCTTATTTCCAACTTTTTGCAACAATATTTAGAAAATCTAGGTGTTGTATCAACATATTTTAAAACTTAAATGAGGTTTTATTTTGAATATTTTCAACTGAGATGTTGATACTTAATGGGGAATGGTCTAAACGAGTCTTGGCTAAATTTTTAATCTTGTGGTTTCATAATAACTTAACCAGGCCAAGTTATATAAAACTCTATCCAATCTCTTGCATTTTTTTATTGTCTTACGATGTCAATCTAGAGCTTGTGAATCCATCATTAACTAGAGAACAATCATGTATAATATTGTTGAAGTCTTTCACACTTCTCATACATAGAGTAGAGAAAAATAATTTTTACTATGAGTTTGTGATAACGTTAAAGTCCCCCATAAGTACCCAAGGTTTAGTATCTTCTGCAATAGCCCTAAGCCCATCCCAAATTTCTGCTTATAATTCGTTAGTGTGTATAGCATAAACAATTGTGACTATGGAGGAATTGTCAAATTAGGACTAGTTGACATTTAGATGTAGAAATTGATCATGATTAGTGGTGATTTCAACTTTAAAAACTTTTTCCCAAAAGATCTAGATTTTGTTGGTTAGGTTAGCTTGGTTGTATTTGAATCCAAGTTTTATGGTAGTATATTCAATCTTATGTTAGGTTCATGTATATCAATAAAATATGACTTATAAGTTTTTTTAGAGTTTGGGGTTTTCTAACAGTTCCTTTGTTTCCGAATCCTCTCACATTCTAATTAAGGATTGTGTGAGTAATGTTTATAACCTTGAAAGGGTTTTAAAGACCATTGTATATTGCGAGCTTGGATTGGTTTTTGATCTTAAGCTAGGGTAGAACTATCTTTTTTTCTTTTTTCATGATGACCTCTCTGAATTATTGAGAGTGTGCTGAGTTATTAAGAGAAAGAGAGGTTGGAAGGTTTCGAGGTTGTGTTTTTATGTAGAGAGAATATATTTGTTTCGGGGGGGGGGGGTTAAATCTCCAGTACCTATCAAAATGAGAGTTCCTATAATTTCTTCTCCTGGTACTTCATCATGTATCATGATAAAACCTAGTTTTGAATTGTGACTTTTAAGACTAAATAGGCTTGATTCGATTGGTGTTAGGTGGTTTCGAGTTGTTTCTTTGTGGTTTGATTCTTTGATAATGATAGGCTTAATTTTTAGTACTCAAACTTTCTGTTTAGAAAAGAGGGGGGGGGACCAAGGATGTTTGACTGAGTTACTTCCTGATTATATTTGCTAGAACTGGAGTTATTCTTTGGTATTAGCTAGATTTTTTTGCAGTGTATTGGGTTATAACCTAAGTGTTGACAATTTGTGCAGTAGTAATGCATGTCACCATACTAAATTAGGTACTAGCAACCTTATTCATTCAGCGTATCTATGTTATTTCCAAAATCAATCCAGATTTGAGAAATAAGCTTTTTAGAAACATTTAACTCAACCAAAGCCTTGCATGCATTAAATCTAGCTTTATTTTTCTGTGAAACTCGAACTTTTATTGGTTCATCGATGACATTTGCAATTGATTTTATAGCCTCTTCATTGTACATAAATTCTAGCAAGTTTGGTAGAGAGATCAAACGGGATATATAGGTGATTCAATGCTTGAGTCAAAGAATGAATTCCATTCGAGGAGTATCATCTGGAACTAATCAATAGACTAGCTTGATATTATTCAGATTTAATTGTAGTTTTCTAAACTGTCGAATTCTACCAGGATGTGTCTAAAGTCCCAAAATGATAGGTTATAGTCACCAACAAAGCTAGAGTTGGATAAAAATTTCTGAATTGATTTCATCTGAGGTCTGTCATGTGAAGACTTACCTACCAAGGTGTGTTTTGACTTGGATAATAAGCTTTCTTTGACATGCAAAGAGAAAGTGAGTGTTGATTGGTCATTCTTATGGTGAATCAGTGGATTTGTTCATATCGGTGTTGTTGCATGAAATATGGGAAGGAATTAAGATTGAGGTGTTTATCATGTAGAGGCGAGGACTGACCAGTCATATCAGTTGAGGAGTTATGGTGATTATATAAGTTGAGGCTGGATCTGGCCAGGGATGAGAAAATTTCATTGGACAGTCTGTGAGAGGTTGCTTGTTTTGTGAGGGTGAGTTTGGCGCTTGAAAAAGTTTGGACGAAGGATGGAGGCTGAGGAAGGTGAAGATAAGATGTGAAGGGCTTCCTACGTTCATGTCCGCCAGGTTACGGTGGGAAAGAGTGGTGGTTGGATAGATATGAGAGTAGGATTAGGGTGATGCTCAAAATATCTTCAGTCTGATAGTGTTATAAATAAAATGTGGATACTGGTGAACTACATTGTACCCAAAAAGAGTCTTTTAATTCCACAATTAAGTATTGAGCGTAATGTCCAAGAGAGGTTATGACCCACATTAAAAGAGGGTCTTTCATGAACTTTGAGAGAATTATTTGATTTAAAAAAATATTATCTTTTTTATACGTTTAAGAGTGAATAAATTAACTTTTCTTTTAAAAGGATAGGAATTTTTTTTGGTTAAAAGGATAGGAATCTATAAAAGAAAACATAAATAAAAGTCCATAATCCTTTTTAGGACCAATGTTTTTATTATTCTACCATTAAAAAAAATCTCTTGATTTTGTTTTCTCAAATATTGGTTTTTCAGTTTTTTTTTTAAATTTCCATTCAGAGATGTATATGAGTGATATGAAAAATACATAAAAGAATTAATTTCATATCATTAAATCAAAGCTATGAATACCTCGAACGAATCATAAATTCTTACAGATTTTTATTAAAATACAACACTAAAGCTGGGCAATAAAAGTCACTTTATTAGAGGAAAGCAGTAATTTTCATTAGCGCTCCTGTTACACTATATGCCGGTCACAGAAAGAGACGGTATAAATAGAAATACAATTCTTTGAATGTTATGTGGCCAGCTTCCAAGCATCAATGCCTGCATCAATTATTGTTGATGTGATACACATTCAAAAAATTTGAAAGAAAGAAAAGTTTCTTCTATGCTTTAAACTTTTGAGTGAGTTTCTCAACTCCTTCCCTACAATCCCCTGCAACTCGCATTACACTTTCCTTTGCTGCCGAGCTGAATTGTGTCGCACCTAGTCGTAACTCTTCTACTGGCCCCTCCATCTTTGAGATGGTAGCTTGTCTCAGTTCTTCAACCCTCGAGCCCGTCCTGTCTTTTAGTTCTCCCGCTTTTCTACCAGCTCTTGAAGCCCAATCCTTTAGAGCCAAAATCAAAACAAGCATCTTTTGGATGATACTATTAATTACATCTCTTGATTTTCCTCTTACATCCTCTGCCATTAGTTTTAGTTTGTCAACCAAAGTTTCAGCTCGATTTGTTGTTTCTTCAACAGAGATTTGAGTTGCGGCATTAATCCATGTATCTGCTGCAGCGCTCTCTTCTTGTAGATCGCTGTCAACAACTACCTTGAGGCCGCGCCTCCCCCAACGTTCCCTAACCTCTTCCAGGGATTTCGCTTGTTCCCTTGCTCTTTTCGCCTCGTCTTCGGCCCAAGCCCTATATGAAAAAGTTACACTTGAATTTTCTCTAGTCGAAAGGAAAATCTGTTAAAAGAGACGTTTGATGTAGTTAACATGACATAATCACTTAGATCTCTGGTGATACTTTCAAAGTAAACCTGTGCATAGTCTAAACACGATTCAAATTTTAATTTGCAACCGAGAAATCCATAGCATCTTTTTGCTGACTGATAGACTAATACAAGAACTCCATGTCTGTAACTTATATATAGGTAGGTCATGCCGCCATAAAAGTAGCTGAGGATGGGTATGTTATTACACAATGACCCTCGATATAACTTTTTAAGCCTCGCCTATTGTTTTTCACCTTTTTCTGCATATGTCTCACCGCCGAGTTGTTTTCATCGTGAGATCATGATCAGCTGCGACCATCATTTTAATAGAGAGTTTCCAAAACATATAGATTCCATATAATTCTAAGACTCTATCAAACAACGCAAGCATAGTAGTATTCTATAGTTTTCCTAAATTACTCACTAGACATTTATTATCCTTACCTGGCCATAGACAAGGCTTTACGCTCAACCTCCAGCTCATACTGTAACCTGGAGATCTGCTGGTTTTCATCTTCCGCTTCTTTTCTCAGTTTACTAATTCTCTCCTTATCATATGAAATTTCTGCCTTATTACTCATAACATTTTGTAACTGTTCCTCCATTTCACGCCGGAGTCTTGAAAGAACCTCCATCTCTGATTCAACTGCAACACGTTCTCGACTCAGAGCAAGATTTTCCTCCTCTCTCTCAGCTCTTAACTTCTCCAGCTCAGACCTTGCTTGTCTAGCCATTTGCTCCAAAGCATCAATTTTCTCTCTTTCCAGTGAAAGCTGCTTCTCGAAACTTGCATTTATATCTTTCTCAACTTGGGCTACAAGAGCATTATGCGCACAAACAACATTTTCAGCCACTGATTCTGCTTCAATACGTGCTAGTTCTTCACTAACTATGTCAGAAGCTTCGCCAGTAGCAAGAGCTACAGCAGCTTGGGATTTTGTGACAGGTTTACTGGGCTGAAATAGTCTTGTACATCCTACATATATATTATATATATGTAAGGAGAATATGCAAGGGGAAAATGGAAAAGGAATTTGAAACACTCAATTTTATTAAACGCATAAAACAAACTAACCAAAAGTAAGTGCTATTATGCCCTGTTCGCCGGCCGATAAGTCAGCTAAGAGGGAAGGCCATGCATCTCGGTTTATTTTATCAATGTCTATAAAACCAGAAAGTTGGTACAGTGCCTGGAAGGGAAACTAAATATAAGGTATACAGAAGAAGAAAAGAATCAAGTAGATGTAAACAAATTCTGAAAATAATGCACACAAGTAACCTCTGCATCAGCCTCTGGGAGTTTGCGTTTCTCCAAGACCATTTTCCAACTAACAAGCTCCTGACGCGAGAGAGGGCTGCAGATTGAAGATTTATAAGAAGCATGCATCAAATCACATTATCGTAGATTCTTGATCTTGCGCACTAAGCTAACATAAAGGAACATTCTGATACGAGCTTTGTCATTTCATGTACCGAAATACCCCTTCCCTTCTTCTTTGGCAATAGATGATGTTGTGTGATTGAGCTAGCATTGGTTTTAAACATAAGAAGCAAGGCACCTTAAGGCCTTAGTTATGCAGCCCTCTTATAAACACAAGTGCAAAAGAAAAAGGCAAGGTGCAACTGCTACACTGAATGTGAAGTTGCAAAGGTCCAGAGACTTGCCTAGTCCAGAACATTAAGGCAATATCCACAACCATGGTAGAGTTATTTTCCGGTTTTAGGTTTATTTTCCAGACAACGCATCAGAAAGAAGCAGAGTAACCAATTGAGTAATAGATAATGCACTAACCTGTCAGGGAAAAAGAAAAAAGGGCCTTGATCATCAGTTAGCAAATCATGATTTGAAAGCTTGCTTGAGATAAGTCCTGCTTCTGCCAAGCCTGTAAGATCCAACACAACAAATTAAGGCCCAGCACATAAAAAACTTTCTACTTAGGAATTAGCTCAAGACCTCAAATCGGCTCCTCACCTTGAATGGATGGAAAATCAGGGTCATCGGGTGTGATATCATCGAAGGCAAGTTCAGTAAAATTCTCTATATACATGGCAGGATAAACTTTTGACATCGTGTTCCTATAATCAATTATCAAGGAATTGAATATATCATATGCACCCCATAATGCTAGTCCGAAGTTTCAATTCCAATGTCTAGAACAACATGGTAACTAGAAATATCAAAGTACCTGGAGAGAACACTACTTGCAGACACCAACCATCGAGCATACTCACGTCGTGTACATAGATCGCCAGGTTGAGCATCCTCATCTATAACCTGAAATTCGATACGTCATTTGAGAAAAGTTTAAGCTTGACATATTGCCGCACAAAACACTTAAGTTTAGATAATCACAGACTTGCCCATCATTAATTTAGATGCAATACCTTTAAAACTTGCAACGCTGCAAGTGCTTGACCTTGAACCTGATCAACAGCTGCAGGTATAAGAACCTTCCCTGGATACAACTCCAGAGTCGTAGAAGGTGCAGGTATACCAGAAGCCAAGAAGGAACCCCAATGCGTGGGTAACTGGAGAATAGATGTACTCCTCTCATGACCGTTCGTATCTTGTTGATTTGCATATGGCTGGACTGATGCTGATACAGATGTCTCCACAGCCTCCAGTACATTTATACTTTGTGCTTCCATGGATGAAATCTTTATGTCAGCAGAAACTTGAGGTGTCTGGTTCAAGTGAGTATTTTCTTCACTTGAAGGAGAGTGTATAGAGGGCACTGTCATAGAATTTGAAGTTGCATCGAACTGTGAAGTGAGGGAAGTATTCAGACTCCCATGCTCAGTAGCATCGTATGAAATGGGAGCAGAGGAAGAAATCACTGGAGTATCAGAACTCTCTTCTGAATTCAAAACCGCAAACTGCTCATGCTGGATAGTGTTAAGATTTTCACTATCAGACAAGTTGTTATATTCTTCACTGAATAAGCTCTCTTGAAAATCAGGAGTTGGCTCAGGCAAGACAGAAAATGGACTATCATCTGAATCAATAAGCTCAGGGGCAGTAGAGCCTATAGATAGATCGGCTTCAGGTAGCTCCATTGACATAGGAATTGATTCAGGAGCAGTTGACATGTCAACCAAAGTCGACTCATACTTCTCATCGTTATAATCAACTGACTGGGTGAAAACTGCTGCATGTTTGATATCATCCAATGGTGAGCTTTCATTACTATTACTAACTTGATCTTTGATAGGATTCTCATTAAAGGAAGGACTATCCTCATCTATGTCTTCCTTGTATTCCACATTCCTAACTACGAGCTCTGCCTTGTCTCCCTCATTTTGTTCAGCCTGTACTTTATCACTCAGAGATTCATCAAAAGAGGCTGGTTGAAGTTCTTGCTGAGCTGTCAAAGGTTCCATTTGCAGAGTTGGTCCTGGATTCACAATACAGTGACTATTAACTCGATATAGGATACCAAACTGATACTAATATATAGTATAAGTTATCTAGACATTAGCAGCCATATAAGTAAATCCATATATAGTACTTACTGGAAACACTGCGCTTGCTAAGAGAAAATGCTGCAAAGGTGAGCCCGGTGACCAGAATGACTCCTGCCACTCCAGCTCCAACTACACCTGAAAGCAAACTACTTCACAAATGTTATTAGCCTAATTGAAAAACTCAACTAGCTCCATAGAACTATTGAAGAGAAAGTCAGATAGCAAAAGTATTTCTTTGTCCATCTATATGCATTTTAGGTATAAGAGAAAAACCAGAACTTCTTTGATGATTGATCTTAACTATAGTTACGAATTCTCAATGACATGGTCTTGTGATTCAGTATTCAATTTGAGTCAGAATTCTGGTGCTTGCCTACAAGTAAACCATTTTTCATCAAGAGTTCCGAGTTAAACATAGCCCTACTTAGTTTATTCTTCAAACCTTAATCGTTATCAATTATCATACTGAATTTGATTTTACGTGCAAAAACCATCATCTGTAGCTAACACAATCAAAAATGCACTTTTGTTCAGAGATAGCTAGACATACAAACTACGATTTCAACGAAATAGCTAACATTTCATTCCTTCTTCCTTACAGAATGTAATTGAGAGAAACTGCTACCTTTAAGCGAATTCTTTTTCAATGATTCTTTTGATTTGTCGTCATTATCCCAATCAGACCAGCCGGAGAAAGCATCAGCAGCGTACTCCGCCCCTTTACCGTCAGGAACACGCTCTTCCCCGTTCTGCGAAACGCACCGCACACGAACCTCACGGTGCAGCTTCTTGGATTGCATCCGCACAACAACCGAATGCGAGTTCCGGTAGCTCCGGCAGTTGAGAGCTAGCCGGAGCTGAAGGGAGTTCGGCGAACACGTGGTGCTTGCGAAAGCCATCGCGATATAATTTGGATATCGGTAGTGAAGATAAAGCTCGAGCTTGAAGGAATTGATAGAATTTGAGTAGCAAAGAAGTGACAGCTTGTAAATCGATTATTTCTAGGGTTTTTAGCTCCCTCTAGGATCTATCTATCCAGTTAGTTGAAGTTTTAACACCTTTTCTCACCGTGTAAGAAAGAACATTTTGTGTCCAAAAGGAGAAATTGATATCCTCTTGGACGAAACTCAGATAGCGAAGGGTAAAAATTAAATCTCTCGTTTATTGCGGTCCCAATACATTTTATATTTGATAAATTGAATCTTCGGCTATTTTTTCAATGATATCTATTATTTATTATATTTTAAAATTTCATAAAAATAATTTATTTTTTTTATTTTTTTATTTAATTTATAATTTAATGTCTTAGAATTTGGTAACCTCAACTCCGTTAACAACCACTTATAATTTTTTTTTCGGGATTACACCCATTGTCTTTTGGATCGAACCAATCCATTGACACAAATAGTTCAAGGGTAAAAATTGAGTTATTTGGGTTCTGAAAGATTAACCGGTCGAACTGCTAATTTTCGGATACGAGATATTCATCCTAGTCATCATGGGTGAATTTGTCCCACGTTGGAAGGTATAAATGTTGCATTCATCGGATCTTTAGCGATTCATGCTCGGATTGGTCACTGTGGGTTTCTAAAAAGCCTTTTTTATGAAATCTTTGAAAGAAAAAAAAAACCACAGACACTTTATTTATCTCCAAACAGAGATGAATATTTTATGGTAGCAACGGGAAATTCTTTGGCTTTGAATTGGGGTCGTTATCGAACTCTTATTCCTGCTGTCCTAATACATTTTATATTTGAAAATTCATATATTTGATAAATTGAATTTTCAGTTATTTTTCCAATGAAATATATTATTTACTCTATTTATTTTTTTTTATAAAAATAATTCAAATATTTTTATTTTTATATTTAATTTTAATTTTATGATTTAATGTCACTATGCGTTATCAAACTCTTATTCAAACAAACGCATCATTAAGACAAATTATAACCAACATATATGATTTAATTTCTAAAATTAAACCCGAAAACAAAATAAAAAAACTCAATTTTTTTAAAGATTACTCGGGGAAGAGAATGAGACTCAAATTAAAGATTCAATACCAGAAAACATCACCCAATCAACCAACATGCTAATTCAATCTTGTATTTTAGTTTTACATTCATCTAACATAAAAATTCATTTTAGAAAAAACTTATTTCCAAAATTCCAATTTTGCACGTTAAATTCCCACACCTAATTCCGAGCCAACTCCACATAATTATGTGTTTTTATAAAAAAAACATTTAATTCCTAGCCAACACCTCAAAAATAGGTTTTTTTTAAAATGCATCTACTTCATAGCCAGCATCTCAGAATTAGGTGCTTTAAAAAATGCATCTAATTTCGAGCCAACATCACAAAATTAGATGCGTTTTTGTTAAAAACATCTAATTCCGAGATGCTGGCTCCAAATTGATGAATTCAGATCTTTCTTGGTTGTTAATCCTGTTAAAACTATGTTCGTATGAGAGTATATATCAAAGAAATATTCGTATGAGGTGTTTTTAGAGAGAGAAACTGAACCAGTAGAGAGAGAAAGAGAACAATGGAATAAATGTAGCAATCATTGACTAATCATTTGACCATTTTCCCAAAAAGGGAATGTCCTTTATATAGTACACGGGGTAGGTTCTGAATTTACATGTTTACACTCTCATAAATGGATCTTCTTACCTTACTCTTTTACTATTTGTAAACAAGTTTACTAGTTATTACATATGACTTCATCAATCCTTATGTTTACTTTAGTTTAGTCATTGACATTTAATCAGATCAATTTAAACCTTTTGTTCATTACATTAAAGCTTATTCTTCATCATATTTTCTCCCTTTATCAGTAACCCCCTAGTCCTTGTGAAAGTACTTGAATAAGGACTGATTTGCAAAGTGAAACCTTTATTCTTCTTGACCCCCCTCACATTTTTCTTCCTCCGCGTCTCCTGGTCAGATTACTCTCCCAGCGTTGCCTTTGGTTGTATTATTTCTCTGTTAGTTTAAGTTGTTCTCCTGGTGTCATCGGATTATTGCTAACGGTAGCGTTCCTAACATGACATATTTACAACCTTCCCCCGATTACTCTTATTTTACACATTTATCGGACAACTTTGTCACTCGTATTTCCTAGTGGGTCTCTTTACGAAGCTTCCTCTGATTATCCTTTATCATGGGTATTTCTGCTGATTCATGACTTCAGCTTTAGAAATGATGACCTCATTCTCCCCATCATTCACTTTAATCGGCGTGCGCCCTTCTATATGTGTTAGAATTTTTTTTAAAACTGATGACATTACTACTTACAATGTGCCAGTTACTTTCTGTCACACGCTAACGTGCCTTCTAGATTTTTTTGTGAGGTAAAAGACGCGTCGAAGAGATTTTCACGCTCCCCAAAACGTATACGTGTTGCAAAATACACTCTTCATCTTTTCAAAAAAAACTCTTCAGCTTACTCGGGCCCTCACATCTTTAGAAGCTCATAATTCTCTATATACACCTGCCTTCACTCATAGTTTCATATTTGCACATATTTTCTCAGCTCAACAAAGCCAAGAAGATATTTTTTTAGAGAGATAAATATTTTCTACCACTAAATTTCTCGCATGACCTTTCATGCTTAGAGAGTTTATAAAACTTGACAAATACAAACTCTGGAGGTGGTTCCATATCTCAAATAGGGCTGGAGAACGGAGAGTTGCGGTATTAGAGAGCATTCAACTCCTTTTGAGATCTATCAAACAATAATTCACGATAATTGGTCTCCTCTCCGGACGTGATTTGACAAATCAGAAGCTTCATATAGTCTCTCTTTATCTGCTCTTCTTACTACTCAACCCCCCGATCAATCTTGTTTTGAACATAAAAATGCTGACCTTTCAATTTCTAAAGACACTCACAAATCTTCTCTGTTTCTTTCGATGGGTGGTGATAAAGAGAAGCTTTCTGAAGCGAGTGAAAGAGATCGTTATAAAGGAAAGAAGTCTCCAGAGCCAGCTAAATGGTCCACTAAAATTAATATCTCCCTTTCTGTTACGATCCCCTAAGTAATTCCACAAGGAACCCCTTAAACTACCACTGAGATTAGTCCTCAGAAGCCCACTTTGAATAATGTTCGACTAGGTAAAGTCTTAAAGTCTATTCTAAAGATACAAGAGAAAACGTGGTTGACTAATCAGATACGTGATCAAGGGGTAAATAACATGATTCCAGTAGAAGCTTAACCAATTCTCCTACTCACCAAGGGGAAACTTCCATGGTAAGAAGAAGAAAAAGGCTTCAAATTTTCCTTCGAACATAGAAGATATCTTATGAGATAATCTTCATGAAGTTGAAGCCAAACATTTTCTCGTGCTCTATATGATGAAGTACAAATATTTTCACCTATCAGAGGAGGTGAAAATAAGGGACCAGTGGGGATTCTGAACAACGTTACGATTCGGTTCCCTACTGTCGCAGAAACACCGTTGTTTGTTCACGATCACGAATTGATCCTCTACACGGAACTCATGAACTGGGGTATTCGAATGCCTCTTGACCCTGCCCGAGTCCAGTGAAATATCTGAAGAAATTTATAGTACCCCCACCAAAGATGTAATACTTAATCGTCTGGAAGGCTTGGACAACCTAGTTTACCTTCCCACCGGAGCTAGGGCTCCCAGTCATCAAGATGATGAAAATTTGATGATGAAGAGAATGATACTGAAGGCGAAACTGATTCAGAGGCTGATGTCCGATAAGGTTAAAAAACTAAAGTTCGAGAAGAACAATAAGTTGAAGTCCGAGAAGAAAAACAAATTGATGTCAACCCTGAAGTGATGGTCGAAGTGAGACTAATTGGGAGGAAAGGTGATAGAAGGCCAATAAGGAGATATTCTTTCCAAGAATATAAGAATAAGATAATTGATAGTGAAGATGAAGATGATAGCACCAACGGTCCAAGTTTATCTCTTATCAAAAGGGTTGTTGTTGTCGACTCAGATTCTTCAGGGGATTTTGTTCCCCAAAGAAGGCAAGTTGCTAACCAAGGAAACTAGGAAGAGATTCCAAACGAAAGAGAGAATGTTTCCCCTGCTTTGGCTTATTTCGACGTTTACGAGAATGACTTTGTTGCGAATGATTTTAATAGGTTGCTTTGCGCTGCTGCTCTCCTCGAAAGGAAGGCCAATCGCAAAGATCGCTATAAAAGCAAAGTCATTCAAAGAAGAGCCAAGGTGAAAATGTTAGAAGAAGAGCTCATCCGTTAGAATGATACATTTCCTGAGCATTTGAAAAAGATTAGTGCATTAGAGACCAAACTTTCTGAAGATAAAGAGAAATTTGATGATGAAAAGGAATGATTCATCACTAAAGACGTCGAACGTAATACTCTCATTGACGGTATCTTTGATTCCAATGATAAGACCAAAAAATATTTTGAGAGCGCTGTTAAAGAGATTGAAAAGATCTCCGTAGAGAATGACTCCTTGAAAAAAAACTTCGAGGATGATAAGAAGAAATGTCTTGAGAAATACACTGCTGACTGCGTCTCTCGCCTCGAAAAAAAGAATGCCAACATATAGTCATCTTTAGCTTAAGAGATGCATGGTCGCTTTCCTGATTTAAATCTAGGAAACCTTTAGGGAGCGTTATAGAAAGACATCACCCAATAGGAGTTTCTTTGGAGGATGAAGTGACTTCCAGTTGATGAGTCCGAATTCCGCTTGCTCCCCGGACAGGGACAGATTGGTCCAAGGCCTCCGGACCGGACAGACCACTTCGAACACTTAGCCTATTGGACTGTTCGAACTATGACAAAAGTACTAAAAAACCTAAACACTTCTTGACTAAGCTACTTGCTCCCCTACTAAAAGCTCATGGGTCTGTAAACATGACCCTGGTCCATTAAACATATAACCCGAAAACCCATAAAGCCCAAATGTAAGGGTATAAATACCCAACCACCTGCATTAAATGTGGGTAATGAAAATTAAATACAACCAGGCTGCTTAATTCTCCCTCTACTTTCTACTCTAAACATTAAACACCCATATACTTCTATAAAACTTCGAACAAGTTACCAATTTACCCTCAGACGATAATTAACCTCACCAAATTGGCGACCACAGTGGGAGAAAGAAGGTGCCTGAATCAAGCATTCAAAACCAGCAAGAAAAGTCAGTCTGAATGAATCCGAACGCCCCAGAAGTACCACCAGCTCTGCTCGAAGTGGTGGGTGAGAACAATGAATACACTATCGAAGAACGCGATAGTCTGAAGGGTGAAATAGAAGCTCTGAGGGTAGAAAAGGCTAAGATGGGCATGAAAGAAAAGTCCAAAGCATCAGTTTCTCATTACACCGATAACCCCAGAGAGCATGAGCCTTCAAAGACTCATGTGAGTACCAAAAAGACTCATGCCAACTCCAAAAAGTCTCACCGGTCTAAGCCAGTGGAGAGTTCTGACTCAGGCTCAGAATCTTCTGATAGCTCTTCGGACGATGAGGGAGTTGAAGAATTCTTATCCTCTAGCAGCGATAAGGGTCGAACTAAAAAGAAGCAAAAGCAGATTAAAAAATATTCAAGAAAAAGAGATAGACATGGAAAGATGAAGAAGAATATCGGTAAAGGGTCATCTCATAGCCGGAGGCATGTGGACCGGATGCTGAGGGATCCTTTCGCTTTTCACGATGAACCAGGTATCTTTGCAACTCCTAATGAGGATACTGTGTTCAGTCGTGGCAGAAATTGGAGGCAATCTCCATTATCTTCCAAAATTCTGTCCGGCAACCTCCCTAAGAGGTTTGACAGCACCAAAATGGAAAAGTACGATGGCAGTACTGATCCGGACAACCATTTGGAACAATTTAAAAACTTCATGATGAACTTTGATGACGATGATAAGCTACTTTTCAGAGCATTCTCCCAATCATTTACGGGGAGTACTTTAAAATGGTATAACAGCCTACCACAGGTTTGTATCAAGAATTTCGATACTTTTTGGGTGGCCTTTCGAAGGCAGTTCGTTGGGAGTAAAGAATTAAAGGGCAATGGGGACACAATAATCCATTGTGCCCAGGAGCCAAATGAGTCCTTAAAATAATATATAAGTCGTTTTGTGAACACCAAGAATGGGTTGGCTGATTGCTTCGAACAAGTGGCAATAGCATCCCTGAGACAGGGCTTGAATCCTGGCAATTTGGCTGATTCAGTGACCAGAAAGAAGGCCATGACTTGGGGAGGGTTGCTGAATCAGGTTGGAAAACAGATTAACGTTGATGAAACGAAGAAAACCAGGGTGCACATGCAGGTAAGGTCTACCCCGGTGGCACCAAATCCCAATCAGAATCAGTCCGGGAACAAGGCAAAAGAAACCGGACAGGGGCATGGTAGGGCTAAAGCTTAGTCTCAGCCAGCTACTCCTGCTCAGAGTCAGCAATCCAGAAACAAGAGAGGCCCTTGGGTTCAACCGGAGTGGTTCACGGAATTGAAAGAAAGTATGGCCACTATTTATGATAAAACAAAGGAAGAAGTGCACTATAGAAGACCGGCCACACTGCAATCTCCTAGAGAACATCGCAATAACTCTTTCTACCAATATCACAATGATATTGGCCATACCACTGATGATTGTATAGCTTTGAAGCAAGAAGTTCAGAACTTGATTGAAAGGGGAAAGTTGGGGGATTATGTCAAAAGAAGAGGAGGTAACAGGCCTGACAATACTCACCGGGTTGGTCCAAGTAATGCTGCTCCGGAGGGAGCCATGGTTATAATCGAGAGGTTTGATGTGGAATCTGAATACTTGGATTCTGATCCAACTCGAAATAGAGTGGGAGCAATTGAGGAGTGTTCTAGGATGGTCTCCGGGCTCATTAAGGTTTTTGAGTCACTTACAATTTTCGGAGGGGATACTATGACAGCTCCTACTGCTTCTTCGAGGAAGAGGCACGTTCATACTTTAGCCACCCAGCTAGAATGAGGCATGACTTCCTACCAGTCACAAAATCCATTCCCCTTCATTGTTTTTGATGAAGATGATTTAAGAGATATAGCTGACCCTCATGAGGATGCTGTTGTCAAAGGAGCATCTATTGGGGGCAATGACATAAGACGAATTTTGGTGGATACTGGAAGCTCAGACAATATCCTTTTCTTAACTACATACAAGAGAATGAAAAATCCAGCTCTAATTCAGAGTTTGGACAGATCGATTATGGGCTTTACTGGCAGCTCACCAGATGTGATCGGAGAGTTCAAAGAGGAAGTTCTATTGGGAAAGGGTCCTTTCAAGAAAATGGTCAGGATACTTTTTATCGTGGTGGATTGTCCCACTTGCTATAATGCTATTCTAGGGAGTCTTTGGCTCTCTAGGATGCATGCAGTGGCTTCGACAGTCCACCAGTGCTTGAAATATGCTGTTCAGGGACATGTGGGAGTTGTCCGGAGCAGTCAAAAGGTTGCAAGAGAATGTTATGCTACAGCCCAGGCTCCTCGGACGTTGGGGGCAGTTCGTATCAATGAGCAATAGCAATTTGAGGGGCTTTCTGGGGGTGAGGGTGAAATTGATGACCCTAGAGAGACCCATGGAGTGTTAATACCGGTCGAAGAGGTAGAGACACATTGTTTAGAAAAAGGAAAAAATGTCAAGATAGGGTCTAAAATGCCACCCGGTCTGAAAAGCGAAATGTTAAAGTTTTTGAAGAACCATCAGCATGTTTTTGCTTGGTGCAATGCTGATGTTACTGGGGTTCCAGCAGATGTGATATCACATCACCTATCCGTCCGGAAAGACGTAACACTAGTGGTTCAAAAGAGAAGGGCTTTTTCCAAGGAAAAGGCTGACGTCATTGTACAAGAGGTTGACAGGCTCACAAAGATGGGGCATATAAAGGAGTCTCAATATCCTTTGTGGACTGCCCATCCGGTCCTGGTAAAAAAGAAAAATGGCAAATGGCGCATGTTCATTGACTTCACGGATCTCAATAGAGCTTGCCCAAAAGATTTGTATCCAGTCCCCCAGATTGATCAGCTAGTAGACTCCACCTCTGGGAACAAGCTGCTATCCTTTATGGATGCCTTCTCCGGATACAATCAGATCCAAGTAGATCCAAAGGATCAAGAGCATACCACATTTTTCATTGACAGGGGTCTTCATTGCTACAAGGTAATGCCATTTGGATTGAAAAATGCTGGGGCTACTTATCAGAGATTGGTGAATAAAGCCTTTGCTGATCAAATTGGAAGAAATATGGAAGTATACATTGATGACATGATGGTGAAGAGTGCGGATGAGCAATTGCACTTGACAGACCTCCAAGAAACTTTTGCCAACTTGGTAAAATTAAATTTGAAGTTAAACCCAGAAAAATGTGTGTTTGGAGTGCAGTCCGGGAAATTTCTAGGCTATATTATAAGTGAGCATGGGATACAGCCCGATCCGGACCAGCTTAATGCTCTATTCCGAATGGAGCCTCCTCGAAATATTAAGGAAGTACAACGACTTACAGGGAGATTAGCTGCTTTAAACAGATTTATCTCAAGGGCATCGGACAAATGCGACCCATTCTTTCAAACCTTGAAGGGTGCAAAAGGATTCGATTGGACCTCACAGTGTGATGAGGCTTTTAATGAGATCAAGAAGCACCTGTCCTCCCCCAAAACTTTGTTTAAACCAGTTGATGGGGAGACACTCTTCGTATATTTGGCGGTTTCAAGTTGTGCCATCAGTGCTGTGTTGGTAAGAGAGGTGGACAGTTATCCCCATCCAGTGTACTACATCAGCAAAAGTTTGATAGATGCAGAAAGGCGCTACCTGAAACTCTAAAATTTAGCATTAGCCCTGGTAATAGCTGCAAGAAAAATGAGGCCTTATTTCTAGGCTCATCCTATCATCGTCCGAACTTCTTTTCCCTTGAAGAACGTCCTCCAAAAGGCAGACATTTCAAGCAAGATGACTAAATGGTCAGTAGAATTGGGGGATTTTGACATAGATTTTGCTCCTCGAACGGCAGTCAAGGCCCAAGCCGTAGCTGATTTTTTGGTTGAATTTCACTCCCACAGAGATTCGGAGCAAACTACTGACATAAAAGATAAAAAGGTTTGGGTCGTCCGGACAGATGGTGGATCTAGCACCATGGGATGTGGTGCAGGGGTGTGTTTGACTTCTCCATATGGTGACAAAATGTACCAAGCTATATGTTTTGCTTTCAGGGCTTCCAATAATGAGTCTGAGTACGAAGCGACTATAGCTGGATTAAAGTTAGCCTACATCTGTGGGGCTAAGAGGGTCAAGCTACTGAGTGACTCTCAGCTTCTTATTCACCATGCCCAAGGTCAATCTGAGGCTAAAAAGGAGCAGCTTGTGAAATATTTACTCCTTCTTAAAAAGGAGGCACTCAAATTTAAAAGTATTATTTATGAGCATATACCCCGGACAGAAAATGAGTTAGCAGACTCATTGGCAACCATAGCGTACACGGAGTCATATCCATGGATCCATGTGCTGGAAAGCCCCTCCATTCAACTTAATATGGGTAAAGAAGAGGAAATTTTTGAAGCACAGGTGAAACAACCTCAGGATTGGAGGTTTCCTCTCCTGCAATACCTCTCCGATGGTATCGTACCTCCGGATAAATCACTGGCAAGAACATTGAAACACAAGGCTCGTGGTTTTTTCATATTGAGAGACGTGTTGTATAAAAAGTCTTACAGTAAACCTCTTCTGCGCTGTTTGGGGGATGATGAGTCTCAAGTAGTCCTTTCTGAATTTCATGATGGTGAGGGATCAGCTCATTGTGGATTCAGGGCTTTAACAATGAGAGTTTTACTTGCCGGTTACTATTGGCCATCCATCATGAAAGATGCTAAGGAACTGGTAAGAAGGTGTGACCCATGCCAGAGGTACAACAATGAAATTCATGTCCCAGCCATTCCTTTAGAGTCAATTTCTGAGGCTATACCTTTTGCTCGATGGGGGTTGGATTTGGTAGGGCCTCTCCCTATGGCATCCGGAGGGCGCAGAACTATAATTGTTGCTATAGATTACTTTTCGAAGTGGATTGAAACAGCCCCTCCAGCAGGAACAACGTCAAAAGCTGTCATAAAATTCATTCTATCCAACATCTGTTGCAGATTTGGTGTCCCACGAAAGATAACAACAGACAATGGGCCACAGTTCGACAATAAGGAAATGGAAAGCTTCTGTGCCTCAAGGGGTATACAACATTGTTTCTCTTCACCTTTCCACCCACAAGCAAATGGGCAAGTTGAAGTGGCTAACAGAACTATACTGTCCGGTTTGAAGAAGAATTTGGAAGGGGCTGCTGGGAAGTGGCCTAGTTATTTACAAGAGGTCTTGTGGGCCTACCGGACAACACCTGGGGCTGCAACACAAGAGTCACCCTTTGCTTTGGTCTATGGGATGGATGCAGTAGCTCCCATAGAAGCAACTCTTCCATCATTTCGTGTTCACAACTTCTCCGAATGCACTAACGAAGTGGCAATCAGAGGTAAGCTCGATCTGGTAGAAGAAAGACGAGTTAAAGCTCACCTTAGAGTTGCACACTATCAGGGTTTGATGAGAATCAGATTTGCTTCCAGAGTTAAAAGAAGAGATTTCCAACCGGGGGATAAGGTATTGAGGAAAGTCTTCTTACACACTAAAGAAAAACTGTTCGGAAAATTAGCTCCGACTTGGGAAGAACCTTATATGGTTGTTGAAAGGCTTAAACCTGGAGCATATTGGCTAGAAGACAAGGATGGAAGAGTTTTGACCCACCCTTGGAATATCGAACATCTCCGGATGTACTTGGAGTAGTATTTGTGTAAATATTTACTTGTTTAAACATCCATGTAAATATTTGGGGGCATACTCTTTCCTCCCTGGTGGCACGGGGAGGTTTTAATGAGGTGTCCGGGTTCTAAATAAAATTTGATGCCTTCTTAAAAAATTTCTGAAGTGTTTTAAGTTTGTCCCTTGTCACACCATCCAGATTGAAATTAAAGAGTGATGACCACTTAAACATTCGTCATCGGAGAATTTAAACACTCTCACTATGAAACAACTAAGGGCTATTTAAACACCAGCCAACAAAATTGGAACAGACTATGAAAGAATGCGAGAATGGTGCAAAACAAAGATATTCATTAGAATAACTTAAGTGCCTTGGCCTTCCAAGGACTTTCAAATTGTCAAAACAGAATAAAAGACCTATTCGGTTAAATACCGGACATGCTTACAAAAAAAGTGCCTTGGCCTTCCAAGGACTTTAGTTTGGATAAAAAGTAAAAAGTAATTCATAAGTTAAGGCTGAGCCTTTGAAGAGGGCTCAGCTTTATCTACCTTTTTCTTTCCCTTAGGATCATCTTTCTCTTCGTTTGGGCTCTCCCCGGTATGTTCTTCGTCATCAGATGAGGATGCACTGGAGAAGTCAAACCGATCGCCTTCGGCCATTGTGTGATATGGGAGGTCGTCAACCTCTACGTGAAGCCATAAATCCCCTAGGTTCCTCTTCGGAAACTTCTCATGGAAAAGCAGGACCATGTCTGACCTCACCTTGGTATACTTCTCCTCTTGGGTGTCGATCACGCTGTTGGCATAAGCATCGATCTTGGCTTGGATTTTGGCCTCCTGCTCCCTTAGCAAAGTAGCTTTCTCCTCGGCAGCCTTGGACACTGAATTCTCAAGAGCAATCTTGTCACTGGTTAAGTTGGTGATGATTTGGTCCTTGGCCTTGGTCTCTCCTCTTGAAGTGGCAAGATCTTTCTCCAATCCGGACAGCTTCTCCCGGAGCTCTGTGATAGTGTTCTCCAGCGTGGTGGCTTTTGTGGTACTCTCCTCCTGGTTTCTCTTCAGCTCTTCGTTTTCTTCCTTTAAAATGGCAGTATTCGAGGTAGTAGTAAGAAGATCGTCGGACAGCTTCTCTTTGCTAGACTTGAGGTCTTTGATGATGTCTGCCTGATTTCGAACTTGCTTTTCCAACGCTAGCACCGGTTGAACATTGATTAACAAAGAGTAAGCTATAGCATCCTTATCACTTGAAACAGTAAAGGTCTTACCATTAAAAGTGACTGAGTTTGAAGTGCTCGGAGGGAGATAAGGCCCGGCGAAATCGTCTCTGGGAAGATTCATGAAGTACTCACCAAGCCCACGAAGACCAGTGATGTACACACCATCAATGCTGAGATCTCCCCCTTCGACCTCATCGGTTTGGAAGTCACCAGGTATCTCTTCTGCTTGTGTTGGGTCAGAGGGGTCAACTTGGGGAGGAGGCTCCGAAGTTCGGAGAGAAATCTTGTCACCTTTAGAGGTCTTCTTCTTCTTGGCCTCCCTGTCTTTGCTTTCACCTCCTCGTTTACGATCTCTTTTGGAAGCCCTTGGAGGGTTTGGGGAGTGCACTTCTTGCCTTTCAGTCTCCTGCTCCACTACTTCCAAGAGAGCAGCATCAATTTGACTGGGGACTGGCCCCTCCGGATGTATTGGAGCATCCTCCTCCACCTCTCCAGGGTTAGCTTCACCAACCACTTTCTTGCCCTTCTTTTTGCCTTTCAACTTGCTCGGGGCTTTGGCCCGGCCTGTCAAGTAGAGTGTCCCATCTGGTTCATGCGTCCTTTTAAGCACAACATCCGGAGGAGGCTGAGTGGTGAGCTCCTCCCAAGTTAAGTCTCTCCGACCTGTGGTGTTCCACAAGTGAGACCTTGCCAAGTTGTCTCCAGTAAAAGCAGCATGGAACCGGTTCCCCCACCTCTCAGCAGCCCAAGCATTGATCTTGGTGCAAGTAGCCTGCCCGGTTTTCAGGTGGTCGCTGAAGTCCTTGGGCAGTTCTGCTAAGGCAAAAATAAAACAAATTAATTTAAACTAACTTTTAAAAAAAAGAGATAAGAGTGTAAAGCAGGAGACTTACAATCGCTCCTCCATCTGCTTGTGAGAAGGTTTGGGTTGACACCAGACTTAATTTTCAGCCCATTCTCCCATGCACCAGTTACGAACAGGAACTGGGTCTTCCAATTCCTCTCCGACTCCAGCAAGTCGTCCACAACTTTGAACTTATCCCCCATGTTGAAATGGTAGAAGGGGATGTGATGGTTTCTGCAGAGGCTGGCCACAGCAGCAAACTCCTCCATTGATAGAGGAATCCCGGAGAGCCTTGAAGCCATGATACTGGCCATGAGGGTGTACCAGGCATTGGGGCTCAGTTGGCTCGGACATAGCTTTATTAGATGGAAGTATCTGACAATTTCAGGGTCCAGAGGGAATCTAAGCCCCCAATTGAACAGCTCCATGAAGATTACAATTTCGCTCAACTTGCAGTCCATGAGAGTCTCCGGGTTTATGGGGATCCTTATCTTTACGTTCTCCGGAATTCCCCACTTTGTGCGCATCCGACCCAGTTCAGCTGTGTGGATGAATGCGTAGTTAATTTTTTGCAGGGCGAGGAGGTACTTGACACTGAACTTGTGAAAACAAGGTCCCACCCTTCCTTCAAGACTCTCCGGCAGATCCGGGTGCCTCAAGCACAACTTCTCATTGCCTTTGTCTTTTTTGGCAACAACATCACTACTGGTCTGACCGGAGGGCTCAGACTCAAATGGAGCCTCTTCGACAGAGTCCTCCATTACTTCCTCCATAATTGATGAAGGATTTTCAGTAGCAGTAGTAGGAGGAGGGTTCAAATCTGGCTCAGCCTGGTCTCCGGACTGTTGGGCTTCAATGTTCCTTTGGTTTCTGGCCTCCGATTGGGGCTCTGATGCAGATGCTTCTCTTCGAAGACTTGGACTAGTGCCCTCCGGACCAGAAAGTCTGTCCTTAGGAGCTCTGATGGGCACTTCTGACCCAGTGCTGCTATCTTTAGCACCCGATTTTGAAGGAGTGCTCTTAGAAGCCTGACCCTTAACCAGCCGGCCTTTCCTCCGGTCGACTAACTTTTGAGGGGAGTGCTCAGTGTCTAACCCCATAGCTATGAAGGGGGAGGGTTTTTTGAAACTAGTAACGGTTACCCCTGGCTCAACAACAGGTTCTGATTCTTGAACCGAAGAACCAGAGATAATGGGGGAGAGATTAGTGTGAAATAACTTTTTCGGCTTGATGCCTTTTGAGGAAGAAGAACCTTGATCTGATTCTGTGGCTGAAGTCACTGGCTTGTCGACGAGTGAAACGGGTAATCCAGCTGCAATGTATCTTTCCCTTTCGACCTTTTGAGCCTTTTCTAGTTCAGAGAGGTTGAGCCACCCACCTTTGATCAGAGCGTTCCTCGCTGTAAACATAAACTATTTGGGTAAATTTTTGCTTTATAGAGAGAAAGCTTTAAGAAGTTGCAGAGTAAATATGAGAGTGATGGTAAAACAGTAGAAAGTGTTTTAATTTATAGTGAATCTGAAAAATGAGTTTGATTCCAAGGAGAATTCGAAAAGATTGGTAATGATTAAAGACGGCGCTGATGTCACCATCTTTAATTAAGAGGTTGCTTTTCGAAGAAGGTGGGTTCGAAATTCAAGGTGAAAAAACGGCTGAAGCAACCAATCGGAAAGCGACACGTGTCCCATGAACTCTGGCAAAAAACCGTTTGGATTCATGAAGCTTTATCAGTCCGGATAAAACCATAAGGCAAACAGACCTGTCCGGATTAAAACTACCCTTGACGTCGGACTATTTTTCAGGTTTTTGACAAAAGTATTTGAACAAACACCTAAAAAAAGGGCTCCTGATGAGTCCGAATTCTGCTTGCTCCCCGGATAGGGACAGATCGGTCCAAGGCCTCCGGACAGGACAGACCACTTCGAACACTTAGCCTATTGGACTGTTCGAACTATAACAAAAGTACTAAAAAACCTAAACACTTCTTGACTAAGCTACTTGCTCCCCTACTAAAAGCTCATGGGTCTTTAAACATGACCCGGGTCCATTAAACATGACCCGAAAACCCATAAAGCCCAAATATAAGGGTATAAATACCCAACCACCTGCATTAAATGTGGGTAATGAAAATTAAATACAACCAGGCTGCTTAATTCTCCCTCTACTTTCTACT
The DNA here is from genome assembly GCA_036936605.1 of Limnanthes douglasii subsp. nivea. Classification (NCBI taxonomy): domain Eukaryota; kingdom Viridiplantae; phylum Streptophyta; class Magnoliopsida; order Brassicales; family Limnanthaceae; genus Limnanthes; species Limnanthes douglasii. The sequence continues at coordinate 231,204,374 of JAUPFV010000001.1, forward strand.
CTTAACATTAAACACCCATATACTTTTATAAAACTTCGAACAAGTTACCAATTTACCCTCAGACGATAATTAACCTCACCACCAGTGACTCAAAAAGTTCTTCACCCATCTCTGGTTCCTTAGAAGACAGTAAAGAAGACGAAACTGCTGAATAACTTTGGTGTTTATTATTGTTCGTGTTAAATTTCATTTTTTTGTGTAACTTCTGCTTACTATTTATCTTTTTGTGCCCCTTATCAAACTTTTGTTGAACTTTTATATTTGGATAATATGCTTTGTATTGTGAAAGATTTTAACGAGTAAGGTTTTTTGTTACATACTATCCCTTGAAGCTTGATTTTACTCCAAATTTTTTCATGCGAATTTTTTTTAATTAGAAATTCCTTAACAAATACTCATATTCTTTTTCCATAGTTTTTTATATGAAAAAGTTTTACCCTTATCTTTTTTTGAAAACACTCACATTCTTTTTCTAAAGTTTTTCACATGAGAAATTATAGTGTTGATCAACATTCGTTGGGGGATCTTTCTAGTTCAAAAAGATGAACGTTGTAGTCCAACATTCGTTGGATGGTCTCTTTATTTTAAAAAGATGAACATTATCATCCAACATTTGTTGGAAGGTCTCTTTAGTTCAAAACGATGAACATTGTCATCCAACATTCGTTGGAAGGTATCTTTAGTTCAAAAAGAGGAAAATTGTCATCCAACATTCATTGGAAGGCCTCTTTAGTTCAAAAATATGAACATTGTCATCCAACATTCGTTGGAATGTTTTTAGTTCGAAAAAATGAACATTGTCATCCAACATTTGTTGGAAGACCTCTTTAGTTCAAAAAGATGAACATTGTCATCCAACATTCGTTGGAAGGTCTCTTTAGTTCAAAAAGTTGAATATTGTAGACGTTACTCTAAGATGGCAAATAAGTATTATATATAAGTTAGCTATTAGGACACCTCGTTAAAACCTTCATGCGCCACCAGGCTAGGAAATAGTATGCCACCCATACTTACATAAATTCAAAAAGAAAATATTTACAACTTTACATATTCATTCCAAATAAATCTTGAGATGTTCAATATTCAAAGGGTGAAGAAGATCCCTTCCTCCTTACCTTTGAGTCGATATGTCCCCGGCTTAACTTTCTTCGTTATCGTGTATGAGCCTTCCAAGTTATGAGCTAACTTACCAAGCCGTTTTTTGTTCGTATGAAGGAACACCTTCCTCAAAACTTTGTCCCTTGTTTTAAATTCTCTTCCTAACTTTTGAAGCATATCGACCTCTCATCAAAGTCTAATAGTGTAGAGAATTCAATTGTGCCTTTTTTTCTTCTTCAACCAAATCTATCTCTGTACACTTTCTTTTATTATTTGTCTTCTCAGAGTATTCACTAAGACTATACAAAGGGAAGATCTTCTCGGATGGAACCACTGCATCCATTCCATAAACCAGCACGCACGGTAATTCTTGTGTTGCAGTCCAATGAGTGGTTCTTTAAGCCCATAAAACTTCTTGTAGATAATCCGGTCAATTTTCAGCCTTACCTTCCAAGTTCTTTTTAAGACCATCCAAAACTGTCCGATTGGTAACCTCGACTAGACCATTCACTTGGGGATGGAAATGTGTCGAGAAGCACAATTGTATCACTTTAGAAGCACAACAAGATTTCATTTATTTGTTATCGAATTGTGGTCCATTACCCATCGTTATTTTCATCAAAACCCCAAAACGAAAACAGATGGTAGAAATAATAAATCTGATCACGTTCTTAGCTTTTGTTTGTGCCAACGGTTTAGATTCCACCCATTTAGAAAAATAATCAACTGCGACAATTATCATCTGTCGTCCTCCAGATGCCAATTGGTATTGGTTCGACCACGTCAATACCCCATATGTCAAATAGTAAAGATTCAGATATTGACTCGAGAGGCACACCTGGTACATGGATTGTATTGGAAAATCTCTGGCAGGTGTCACATTTCTGAACTAATTCCTTGGCATCCGAGAAGAGTGTAGGCCAATAATATCCTATAAGAATAACTCTTCGTATCAACATTTTGTACCCGCAGTGCGTTAATCCTTCCCCATCGTGTAATTCTGGCAGTATCATATGTGATTCATTCTCTCCTAAGCATCAAAGTATAGGCCAACTAAAATATTTTTTATACAGTATATCTCCAAGGACAACAGAACCGTATACCTTAAACCGTATTATTTTAACCATCACCTTATCAACTGGTAACACACCATTTACAAAAAATTCTTTAATCTCACTCGTCCAATCTTTTGCCATATGCTTGTCGAAATTTGAAAGACTCCAGTAGACCCATCAACTGCTTCGGACCCCCTTACTATCAAAGGATTTTCTTGTATAATAATCCAAGGGTACTCCTCTGAATAAGAAGCTTTAGCCAAAGAATCAGGAACTGAATTTCCAGCCTTATGAACATGTTTGTACCTTTTGACTTCAAAAGTCAATGTTAAAGCCTTCAAATCCCTCAAATACTTTATTAAGTGATATTTTTTTGCCTCAGATAGGCCAGATGCGTGGCTTATAAGAAGTTGTGAGTCACTCACCAGCCTTACTTTTTTTGCCCCACAAATTTTAGCGAGTCTCGAACCTACCAAGACAGCTTCGTACTCAGCCTTATTATTTGATACTTTAAATTTGAAACAAATAGCTTGATACATGACAATTCCCTCTGGAGAAACCAACTGCACTCTTGTTCCACATCTTGATGAGTTGGAACCCCCATCTGTTCGAACTGTCCACTCTACTACAAAGTTTTTCTCATCAACTTCCATATCCGTCCGTTTAGAATGAAATTCAACTAAAAAATTCGCTAAAGCTTGTGCTTTGATGGCAGTTCTTGGCTCAAACTCGATATCAAAATCTCCCAACTCAACCGACCATTAGTTCATTCTTCCTGACACATCAGGATTTTGTAGCATATTTTTCAATGGAAAGACGTTTGTACGATGATAGAGTGGGCCTGGAAATAAGGTCTCATTTTTTATACAGCGACGACTAATGCAAAGGCTAATTTTTCTAACTTTAAATATAGCTTCTTAGCATCTAGAAGACTTTTACTCACATAATACACTAGTTTTGGAAAGTTATCTTCTTCTCGGATCAAAACAATACTTACAACATAATTTGACACTGCCAAGTAGATATACAGCTTCTCCCCTAGATTTGACTTTGTCAAGATTTCTGGCGAAGAAAGATACTCTTTGATTTGATGAAAAGCCTATGAGCATTCTTGGTTCCAGTCAAAACAATTTGTTCTTATTAGCACTTGAAAAAAAAGAGTGCACTTATCCGACGATCGAGATATGAATCTGTTTAATGCTTCAATCTTCATGTTAGGATTTGTACCTCTTTGATCATTCTGGGTGGTGCCATAATGCTCAAAGCCTTTAGCTGTATCGGTTCGGCTTCTATACCATGCTCACTGACTATATACCCTAAGAACGTTCCGGATCTTACCCCGAATGTAAACTTTTCTGGATTCAACTTCAAATTTATCTTTGTCAAGTTAACAAAAGTTTCTTCTACGTCTGCCAAATGGTTTTCATCTCTCGCACTCTTGACTAATATGTCATCGATATACACTTCGACGTTTCTCCGATTTGAGCCTCAAAAGCTTTGTTTACTAAGCGCTGGTAAGTTGCTCCAACATTCTTTGACCCAAATGAAATTACCTTATAGCAATGTTTACCTCTTCCGGTGATAAAAGTAGTACTCTCCTGATCTTTTGGGTCCATTTGAATTTGATTATTATCCGGCTTAAGCATCTATGAAAGGGAGTAGCTAATTTCCAGAGGTTGAATCAACTAACTGATCTATTCAAGGCACAAGGAAATGATCTTTGGGGCAAGCTCTGTTTACATCAGTGAAGTCCACACACATTCACCATTTGTTATTCTTCTTCTTTACTAGGACTGGATTAGTAGTCCATAATGGATATTGTGACTTGCGTATGTGACCCACTTTAGTCAAATGGTCCATCTCTAACATAATAGTTTTGAACTTTTCTTGAGATAATGATCTTCTCTTTTGATTATAGGACGAACATTACTTTGTATTGCAAGCTTATGCTAAATAATATATGCAGGGAATCCTGTGACATCCTCTGTACACCACGCAAACAAATGTAATTTCTTTGATAAAAATTTGATAAAACTTTATTTTACCTCCAAAGATAGCTTTGTGCCAATTTTAAAGCTTTTACCCGGAGAAAAGAAATGGTCCTCGAAGCTGTCATCTGGGACCATAAACCCGGGGGCTTCCCTCAGATCATCTACGGGATCAGAGCATGAGGAAAGCCCCACTGACTGCTATTATTTCTTTGATTCAACCCCCTTATATGTTAAGGGGCCAAAGCTGTTTGATAACATTATCTTGCCATATTATGAATGCTTCTAATTGTTCCCACATTGTTTCCCACAACATATTTTAAACATTGATGAACGGTTGATGGTACAACGTGCATTTTAGACAACCAAGACCTTCCGAAGATAGTATTATAAGATGTTGGAGCATCTACCACAATAAACAAGACTGTGACTACCTTCTTGAACGGTCCCTGACCCAACTCGATTATTCCCTCGAATTCTCCGATGAACTCGGCTGTAGCCCCGGTAAATCCTACTATTGTTCGATCTAATCGTAGAATCGTCGGTGGATTTTTGATTTTACTATAAGTAGTCATAAATATAATGTTGGTCGAGCTGCTAATGTTGATAAAAAAAAATCATATCTCGTTCCCAACTATCTTCGCCACGATAACTACCGTATCCTCATGTGGACTATCTACATCTCTCATATCATCATCTTCAAAACATAGTATTGGAGACAGACTTCTATACAAATATGGTGAAGCGTCTGTTTCTAATTGTGTTGCTAGACTAACAATATGTCTCTTCCGAGAATAATTTTATGTTCCCGCAACGGTATCTCCTCCAAAAAATATCAATGATTCAAAGAAAGCACACAATTTACTAGCCTTTCCTCTCAATATCGGCTATTCCATTATATTTATGTTGTTTCTACCCGCTTTTGGATCTAAGTACTCAGTGGAAATGTCGAACGCATTAATAGATTATTTATCGACTGTTTCCAATATCATTAAAACATCTTCTTATTTTGGAGCAATTGAAGAATTCTTCTTCACAAATGCACTTAACTTCATATTTTTGATCAAGTATTGTATCTCTTTTTTCAATGCCATGCAGTCTTTCGTATCGTGCCCAATATCCTCGTGATATTGATAATATTTATTTTTTATGTTCTCCCTTGGAGTCTGCATCGGAAATGGTTTACGAAAATGTACATGCGGACGTGCTTTCTCAAAGATAGTCTCTATATACTCAGTCAATTCGAAAAAATGAGTGGGTCAGATCTATTTGTTTGATATGGGTCGGACATATTGATGAACGTTGACCGCTGGTGCATATTCTTTCTCTTTTGGAGGTACCTGAGTTATAACTTGAACGGGTGGTCGTGGTCGAACTACACTTGCTGGTTGCGATACCTGCTGTCAGATATTTACTGCTGGTGCATTGCTTCTTATTATTATTGGATCTTGGTAAAATGAATTCAGATTGAACTGTGACATGGACTCTAACTCTGATTCCCTGGTATCTTCTACCAAAATTTATTTTTCTATTTGATCCAACAGTGCTCCAAACGTCACAACGTGTGTTTCTGCAATATTATCCTTTATTACCCCAGGGAGTAGACCCATTCGAAAGGCAACCATAGTCACTTTATCCTCGCAGAATTCCATGTCTGTTTTGACTTGGATAAAGTGGTTCGTATATTTTTTTGATACTTTCCCCCACCTTTTGCTTGTAATAGATTATCGTATCCCCATTCACATGCAACTTTTTGGTTCCCACAAAATACTAGCAAAACATGCTCCAGAACATGTCAAAATTCTTGATACAACCTTGAGGCAAAATATTATACCATTTTGATGCGGCATTCTTGAAAGTTTGAGTAAAAGCCCTACACAACAGTTTATCATCATCGTCATAATTAATCATGAAAGTTTTGAATTGTTCGATGTGGCTATCCGAGTCTTGTGTTCCGTCGAACTTTTCCGGCTTAGAGATATCAAACCACTTCCGAAGATGACCAAATAAAATTTTCGGGGAGCGTGAAGATGATCTCCAATCATGAATGACCTTATACGTTTTTCTTTCCGAACCTTCATTCACTACCGCATATAAACCTTCCTCAGATGGAAACATAAATTGATTACTCACAAGGTATTTATGGTTATGGCTACGAGACTGAATTTTTATACGAGGAGTTATATGTTCTCTTCGAGTTATATTCACCACTTTATCGAGCTCTTCGGATAAAACTTTATCTTTCCATGATCATACTTTCCCTTCATCGAACCCTTTTCTCTCCCAGCAACTCAATGAGCATCTTTATATCCCCTCGAATTTATTTTCATGTACTTTGTTTCATGTCAAGTATCTTTTTCCAAGGACAAATATTCATCTGAGCTATAAGATGAATATTTACTGGATTCTGTTGATTCATAGTGTTGTCCAGATCTTGCTCGTCTTTTAGAAGAACAATAATTTTTTCTCTAATGCTTCTCATTGGACTGAGAAACGTTTTGCACTTGGTCTGTTACTATTGTCCGTTCTCGTCGGACCTCAGACTTAATTCTTTGTGAACTAATTATCGCTTCCTTAACTGCATTAAACCTCACAATATCTTCCAAAAATTCTTTCCGTCGGGCTACCAAGACAGATTCTTTGAGTAACTCTTCAGCATATCGATCATTATTGTTCTCTTTGTTTATTACTTGTTCCTCGATCATGAGATCTCCAGATGTATCTCCGGTCGCATGGTTTTTCGGATCAGCCTCTAGTTTTACACGGAATTCAGTCTCCATTATCCTTGTAATGTTTTAAGATATTATGGTTTTAGAACATCAATTCCGGGTACCAATCACATTCCCATAGATGATGCAAATGATGAATTCAGATATTTTTTGGTTGTTAATCCTGTTAAAACTATGTTCGTATGAGAGTATCTATCAAATAATTATTCGTATGAGGTATTTTTAGAGAGAGAAACCGAATCAGCAAAGAGAGAAAAAGAACAAAGGAATAAATGTAGCAATCATTGACTAATCATTGGACCTTTTCCCAAAAAGGGAATGTCCTTTATATTGTACATGGGGTAGGTTCTGAATTTACATGTTTACCCTCTCATTAATGGATCTTTGTACCTTACTCTTTTACTATTTGTAAATAAGTTTACTAGTTATTACATCTAACCCCATTAATCCTTATGTTTGCTTTAGTTTAGTCTTTGATATTTAATCATATCAATTTAAACATTTTGTTCATTACATTAGAGTTTATTCTTCACTCTATTTTTCTCCCCTTATCAAGAACTAAATGTATTTCTCATGTAACTTGATTTTTTTTAAAAAATTGACCTCATAGTTATCAATTTCCAAACCCATAATTTTTTTTTAAAAAAACAAGATTAATTTCATATTTTTATCTTTGGAATTCGAGAGACTGCTTCAAGTGGTGGCTAAGGTTTTTTTAGGTTAGAAATAAGAGCTGAGTAGAATTTTAACTTGAAGGTGTCTACTTATATCAGATTTATGGTGGCTAGGGTTTATGGGTAGATTGATAAAATGCATAAATTAGTTAGATGGATTGCTGGAAAACGTTAAGGTGGATATAATGTCTGAGTGGTTCTTGGAGAAATAAGATAAGGAAGATAAATATGGTGTTTGGTGTAAAATTAAAAAAAGAAGGTTAAATTAGGTATTTCTTCTATGGAAAAAATAATAAATTGAAGTTTTTGAAATATGAGGGAAATATTAAATCTTATGGAGGAAATAGCTTCACCCACTATATAGTCATGGATGAATGAATTGAAGAGAAAATGAACTTGTTTGCCATTGTTTAAAAATTTGAAGATTATTTTATTAAGATTTAAGTTACTTCGATAATGCTTAGGAAAATATCACTTAAGCTCATGATATTGGATGAATTTGAAACAATATTGCAAATAAAATTTATATAATATCTTTATATGGATTACAAAGTAATATTGTTTAGTGTTATTATTATTTTATATAATTTTCACCTATTTCACAAATACAACATTATATTTTTGTATAATGGTTTTTATTTGGAAATGTTTTAGGTTGCTGCTTTTTTGTTGATGTAACTTTTTTTTGGATTATCAAACACTTTTCTAGACGGAGGTATATCTGTGAGACTGTCTTATGTACAATGTCAGGTCATGCGTCCGTACGTTGTCAGACATAATTTATGTACACTTCGGCGACACTTGAGAGAGGTGAGACCGACGGAGGCTAAGTGTTTATTGACTACTGATCGTCGGAGCGCCAATCAAATACTCGTTGTGAGCTTATTGTGTAGATTCACGAGCCTCTCCTTTTGGATTGCACCGAAAGTCCAGATGATGCTTGGCTAAATCAGTTAGGCTTTGTGAGGATGATTTCTCCAAATTGGCCAAGTTGTCCAGCTAGGCCTTAAGCGACCATCTGGTCGCGTAAAACCATCGAACTAAGTTGACAAGCTAGGCCATTTTAGCCGTAAATGACCAGTTGATCGCATAAGGTCATGCAACGAGCGTGCTCGGTTGCGTCTCGCAGTAAAGCCGAGTTTTTTGGGTTTGGGTTTGGTTAGTTTACCTCAAATTTATTTGTATCGTATCTAGTAACTTCTCCCACTCTATTGCTTGGTGTTGAGCTAATAAAGTGTTCCCAATCACGATTGTATTTTCTTTGATGTGATATCGCATGATGGATTTTTATTTTTCTACTTTCTTTCTCTCGTATTTTGCTTGTTACTTTAAGTATACCCACCATATGTCGCTCTCTTTATTCTTTAAATACTTTCTAATTTTACTGTTTCACTTCTCATTTTCATATACAGCACCACTCTCTAAGTTTTCGCTTTCTCTCTCTAGAAATTATGTCAGAAAAAGAAGATACAAGAGGATTTGATTCGTGTGTGGTAAATGGTACTTGTAGTTTTGATTCTCTTGAGGATCCTTCCAGAGAAGAACTAAATATTCCCGATGATTACTATAAATATGTCCGTATTAGTGAAGGTATTCTTTTGTGCAATAATGATTGGCGCCAATTTTGAGGCACCGACGGTCTTTCCTTTTATACCTTTAATGCTGCTAAGGAATTAAAGATCCGTTGAGATGACGATATTCTAGATGATATAATCATTCGAGTCAACTGTCCCGATAAAACTCAACGTGATATTTATCCTCACGAGACCATCATTTTCAGTCCATTTTCCACTATGGCCTTCGACTTCCACTGGACCCATTTACGTTAGGGAACTTATCATCGACTAAATTTTCTTCGACCCAAATTAACCCAAACGGGTGACTTCTTTTAATAGCTTTTCAGGTGATATGCAGTACTCGGGGTATTATTCCTATGATATCGTTATTTACCTATTGTTGTTCTCTCAAACAAACAAAGATGGCTCATTTCTATCACTTCGAGCAACACCCCATTGTGCTAAAGGTTTGGTTAAGTCCGTGGGATAAGAAAGCCCGATTTATTTTTATGAGTGGAAATTGATTTTCTTTCTCTGGTAGTCGTGTTTCATCCGCATTTTCCATGCCTGACATGTGTCAAGACATGGGTTTTTGTCCTTGGTTTATTTCTTTTTTACTTGTTTACTAATGTTGTGCCCTCACTCTTTTAAGCTAAACGTACCAAAGTTCTCTGCTAAGGAGACTTCCATGTACGTTTCCTCCTCTATTCGCTTACTACTCCCAATAATTACAACTTTGATACCGCATTTTCTCGATGCTATTTGATAGATATTTGTCAGACTGAAAACTTCATTAAATCTGGCGTTTGGAGTTTTCTACCTCCCAAGACGATTCCTTAATGCCAACTTAGACGGATGGCCCCGATCTCTTCCCGAGTATCAGCCATAACTGAGTGACCATTTGTGTCAATCATACTTCTATGTTTTCCTCATCATCCAAATTCATTGAGTCCAAACTTACTTGTCATGGCATCAAAGGGTTTTATCCACCACTTCCTCAAGCCGTCGATTTAGTCTTCCAATTGATGCTTCTTAACAAATTAGAAAGAGAGGTAAGTTATACAACGCAAGGGGCGTCAAGAGGGAAAAAATTATGTTTAGAAATCAGAACGTCACATACAATTTTAGGTGGGTCAACAAGGATTTTTCCATTGGTTGTAGTTGTTATAGAGGAGTACTTTGCCGCTCACAACGATTTGTTTTAGTGCAGGAGGGACCGGTTCCCAATAATGTCCCATGCTTTGTTGGTCCCGAATTTGTCTAACTTAAAGAAAACATAAATGCCTCGAAGAGGTCCAATAAATCTTATTGAGGGAGGGTTAAAAAACTCAAAGATGAGCTAGTAAATGAGAAGGTTGCGCATATGGCTAGTATCGAGAGCTTGAACCAGCTTAAGGGGCTAATGAAACCTCATACCGATGAGGTTGAGATGTGGTGTTTGCATGATATTCAGCTTGCCAGAAAGCAATAAGAGAAAGTGATGCTTTCTTTCATAGATATTTTCTTTAAACAAGGTGAGGCTATAACTGTTCAAGCGATGCGCAAACTTTATTCAGTGTGACATTTGAATCTTATTATGAAAAGCTTTTATGCTATAATACATCATTTCCCCAATGTCTTGTTCATTTTGCGGCTAAGACCTCAATATTATCCGATAGTGATGCTGGTTTTGATTTCGATACCGAGGCCTGTCACCGTGCTGCATATTTTACCCCATACTATTTCCCTAGCCGACTTTTAGACGAGCAAATCGCAAGAATATTAGAGGGGTTAAATTTAAACCCCAAACCTTTATTTTAGGATGTCATATGTCGAACAATAACTAAATTAGCTCGAAGCTCAAGTTATTAGAGCGTGGGAGGCTCATGTTGATTCTAACTCTTCCTACTTCGTTTCTCCTAAGACATTTCGAGATAAGGGTAAGTCACACTAGCACCTCTCGGGTTGAGGGTCGGGGTATCTGATTGTCGGCCATCGTTTCTATTTGTTCCTTTCGTCTAATGCTTGTAAACTTCTTTCTCATTATACAATATTTGAATTTTAGGGATTTCATTATAACATAAATAACCTTCTTTTGTTGTAAATAAGCATCATTTTACATTTATAATCGAGCTATATTCAATAAACTCTTGTTAGTAAGTAAAATAATTGAGATATGTTATACATTTACTTGCATTCCTCACGCCTCGTTGCTTAGTGTGCACATACTCTCCCTACTTTCTAGTAAGAGTTAGGTCCGCATAAATGGGCTCACATGCTTTGAGGTTATTCCATGTGTATTTTTAGCGTATAATTATTTTCTCATTTCTTCCTTCTTTTGTATAAGATTTACCATACTCTATCGATTTTCCGATTTATGTATCATGCAAGTTATCAATTTAGCTTATGCTCGATGTTGTCCAACCAATGGGTTAGGGCATGAAATTGTATAAAAGATGATACTTCCATCATTTAATTTGATGAATTATGCTAAGGTTTCCGTACGTGGTCAAAGGGACGTTCAATTATAAGTAACAGAAATAAGTGATAAAATTTAACTAATAAAATTAAGGTCAATACAATAATTTTTACAATTGGTTGGAGAAGAACACAATATAAAATATATGGTATAACAAGTTTTGTTTTAAGTTTTGGGGACTTTACCCTCTTGATTGGATTCATGGTTTGGTGGATTCTTTAGAGTCTCGACTATTCATTCCCGAGCTGTCTTTTGATTGCCCCGCACAATCCTTACTTCACCACCAACCATGTACTTTAGAAATTGATGGTGGGTGGAAGAGACTGATTTGAAGTCATGTAACCATAGTATTCTAATGATCAGGTTATAGGATATTGGAGTATCGAACATGACGAACTCAATCACCTCGATATTGGACCATTGGCCCGATCTGGATTAATACTTCCAATAATGTTTTCCTCAAGTGCACGGTACCAGTTGTTTTATAGCCGCACTAAAGATTATATTAATCGTTGCTCCCGTATCTACCAAGATTCGTTGTGCATCACACCCTACAATTTCGGTTATGATTAAGAGAACTTTGTGGTGCAGATGAATGACGTCCTTGAGATTTTTATATGTGAAGAATATTATGGGTGTAGAGACCCCATGTGTGTGCTCTAATCAGGTCGACCCTTGGTATGCCAATTGCCAATATAAACTCTCGGATGTAGCACTTACGAGAACTGTGTGTATAGCCCGTTCAGATGGTACCCCCATGGAGGGTGATGATGTATGTCTTAAGTTTCTTGCCATGTCCTGATTTCTCTCAATACGATATTTTTGTTGATCTAACTTATCTCCCACCTGCTTTCCTTGGTCTTGGAGGCCACATGACCTGTTTTAAGGGCTTCAGGGCCATTGTTGCTGATGTCCGCTAGGTGGCATGATGATATCTCTCAAATGCCCCAATTCGATGAGCTTTTGGGTCTCTTTTTTCATTACTAGACATTCTTCCGTGGTGTGGCTATTATTCATGTGGTATTAACATTTCTTATTATGATTTCTTCTAGCTGTATATGAAGATATCTTTCCTGGAGGTGCCAAGAGGTCGATGTCCTTGATTTAATCATAGAGGTAGGCGTTTGACATTGTTAATGGCGGGTGGTTATCTTGCTCATCCACCCAAAATTATTACCACGACGGTTTAGGCATTGAGCGTCATCGTTTTTATCTTTTGTAGGGTGTCTTTCCCTTCGTGCCAATTTTGCGCGTCAGCCTGTTCAAGGTTGATGTATTTTTACCCTCGTGCAATACAGTCGAACATGGTCAAAGGCTCCACTTTTTTTACCAAGTTGGCAAATGAAGAATTCAAGAGCAATGCTTGAAAAACGGATGCTTTCAACTGGTTGTGTCAATAAAACATTTTGGTGCTAACACTAACATACCGTGAGATGATATCCCTCAATGTTTCACATCGCTTTTGCTTGAGCATCCACAAATAACTGACTTCTCTTTTCATTTCCTCGTTGAAAGAAATTGGGCCATGAACAACTTGCCAAATTGAGGGAAGATGTGGACGAATCATTAATGAATCTGGTGGAACCACCAGGGTGTCTCTTTGGAGGCTGATGGGGAACAAAAGACATATTACCGCATCCTCGTATTAAGGGTACTCCATAATCTTCATAAATTACATCATGTGGTGTTCGAGATTACTGGTGTTTGTGAAGTGTTGTAACTTCATTATGTCCAAGCCGAAACTGTTTACTATGTGAGGATCCTTACATAGAGATGTGAACTTTGCACACTCTTCATGCTTACGAAGGCCGGAATGGCTGCCAAATGTTAGAAATGGCCGACCGTTCTTCTCTAAATGGGGCATCACCTTTCAGAATGACTTCTCTTGATCCGTATGATGATCATGAGCTCCAATTAAGCTATATTTGGTTTCTTACTATCTATCATGACCATCATATTATGACCTGGGCCTGCAAGTCAAAGTTGTCTGTTTGCTCGCCGATGGGTGTCCGTCATTCCTAGATTCATTCTTCAGTGGTCGAAATATGATTGGTTAAAGGGGTGCATGCTTAGTGTTAGATGATCAGTCATTATGAATTGGTTTCGTTATTCCTCTCAGGACATGTCATTCGGGGTCTGAACTTGACAAGTCGCTCTTAAACATGTAGGTAAGGGACATGATCATCCCGTCACCTCTTGGACCAATTGGATAATTTAAACAAATAATGATCAACAATAAAAGATTGGATGAAATTGAAACGATTGTGTGAAAAACAATTGTATAATATTTCAGATATGGATTACAAAATAATATCTGTTGTTGTTGCTATTGTTTTATCAATCTTTCACATACTTCAAGAATACAACATTAACTCCTTATATAGTGGCCTTGATTTGGAAACGTTTTAGGTTGCCACCTCCTTAGTGATGTAGCCTTTTCTGGAATTCAAGACGCTTTTCAAAATGAAAGTACGTCATTGGGGGCTACTTTATCGTACAATGTTAGGCAAGAGTTTCGTACGTTGTCAGACACAGTTTCCTAACACTTTGGTGGCACTTGAGAGAGAGGAGACTAAAAAGGGTAAGTGTTTGTTGACTAATGATCGTAGGACGCCAAACGCATGCTCGTTGTGATCTTATTACACAGATTCGTGAGCCACATATTTTGGACCGCACCGAAGGACCAGATGAGGCTTGGCTAGATCAGTTAGGATTTGGAAGCATGGTTCCTCCAAATTAGCCATATTGGCCAAGTAGGTTTTAAGTGACCAAGTAACCGCTTAAGACCGTCGAGCCAAGTTGACCAGCTTGACCACTCTGGCCTTAAGTGACCACCAGCTGAGCCATTTTGTCCTTAAACAATGAGGTGGTTGCTTAAGGCCGTGTAATCGTCGTGCTCGGTCGCGTCTCACGTCGAGGCTGAATTTTTTGGTTTTGGGTTCGGTTAGTTTACCTCATACTTATTTGTGTCGTATCATATAAGATTTAAGATTATTTAATGATATTATTAACTATTTGATTCAAAATTACATTTTATATTTCATACCGATTTTGTAATTTATTTTGTGCTTGTTTTCTTTAAATTATCAAAATTCAACACCTGAAAAATAAACTGAAATCATAAAATTATCTGTAAAAAAATTGATCAATTCAATATAATTTAATAATTTTTAAAATCGATATAAACATATACAATTTATTTATAAAAGTTTTAAAAATAATATAAAACTATCAACACAATTATCTTCGCAATACGAATCAAATAGCTGAAGGTTTTAACTTCTAACTAGTTTAGCTAAACAACTAAGTACATGTTATAGGCCATGAAAATTAAATTTTCAAACATAATAATTAAATGTTTTATTGAAATGTCTAACATGACAACATTAACAACCAATTTTACAAATTGATAACTAAATCTATAACATCAGATATATGTAAGATGACATCTTCATTGACCAATATTTTTAACCTAACATCTAAACGTTTAGCTACGAAAGATAAATTAATGACCGAACAGTTAGATATCTATCCTAACAACTAAATGTTTAACGTTAAGAGCTAAAATTTATAATCAAACAACTAAATTTATAATAAAACATCTAAATGTCTAACCTATGATTTAATTTTTTTTGACTAACTAATTTAATCAAATAGTTAAACAGTTTCCAAACAATATAATTTTTGACGAACTAAATATTTTTACAAACTAATTTAACCAAATAATTAAAAGAAAAATTGTTACAAAGATCTTCTAACAATAGTAACTACGTCAATTTGATGGATTGCCAATAATTTAATATTTTGTAGATTATCTTGACAACTAAGTGTTTATCTTGACAGTTAAATGTATAATGTAATAGCTAAATGTCTAATTTAATAACTAAATATCAACATTGAGAACTAAATGTTTACTTTAACAACTAAACATCTATCATGATAGGTAATTATTTACCTTGACAACTAAATTCTTATGTTGAAAGCAAAATGTGTACATGGACTATAAAATATTTATACTGACACCTTTTTTAATCTTGAAAACGAAATTTATAACTCGATAACTAAATATCGAAATATAACAACTAAATATTTATATTGACAACTTAATTTTTAGTTTGACGACTAAATATCTAACATGACATTTAAATGTTTACATCGACGACTTAATATTTACCTTAAGAGCTAAATATTTAGATGTTTAAACTGTTAGTTAATTGTTTGACTTTGAAAACTGAATTTCCAACGTAAAAACTAAATGTCTAACTTCATAGCTAAGTATTTAAATTTAAAATGTATAACATAACAACCAAAATTCTAACCTAACAGCTAAATGTTTTTAAGAACTAATTTAGCCAAATAATTTAATGGTTATTAAAAAAATTTAACCATAAGAATTAAATTAATCAAACAACTAAATGTTTCTAAGAACTACTTTAATCAAACATATGAATGTTTATTTTGTTCCTCAAATAAGTCTTTGAAAAGAAAAGAAATTTTTACTTTTATCTTAAGATTTACAAGTTGAAAACATAATATGAGATAATAATAATAATTATTTTTTCAAGACGAATAAATGAGTTGTTTCAAATAATTTTTAGCATTTTTTATGATTTTTTTAAAATGTAATAAAAAATTGTTGGAGAGATAAATGTCATACAAATATTTTTTAGCTATTTGGATATAACGTGTTGGAATAGATTTATTTAATATATTTTTGGACCGATAACAATTTGGACTGACATGCTAAATAAACATATTCTGTAATTGTATTAAGGAAGTCCAAATTAAAAGTAATCGAGTTAATAATTTAATTAACTAAATTGGACCTATGGGTGAAACGACGTTAAAGGCTCAAGTGTGGTAACCTGGTTGAATTTCGGCACTGTGATGAAGAAAATCCCATTCTTAATACTTAAGCATGAATTAATAAATCAGGGATATAAATTGAATTATCAATTTATCTAGTTATGGTTCTCGTACAAAAAAGTAATAAAGGATGAGCTTTACAATGTTGGGCTTTACATTGTAAAGACTATAAGTAAGGGGTTGTGTTTAGAAATTTCATCATCCTAATCCTAATCAAACAGACAACCGCTTCCTTTAGTGTCTGGAAAACCTTTCCTCTCTACTAACTCGTTTTGTATGTTTCTCAAGGCAATATACATAATCGCTAAAGAACGACATGGAACAAAATAGAAAACTAGATGGAAAGCAACACTCAAACCCGTAAGAATTCTTCTTTTGTTTATTCATTAGGTGAATTCACAAAATGGTTTTTATTTAAAATTTCGAAATTTGTTATATATTATTTAATGCGATTTCGAATAATATATAACATTTGGTATCAGAGCCAAGTTAACCCTTTTTTGATTTGGTTAAATAATCGAATTGTGTATTGATAGATAAAGATGCATGTTTTTTCTTCATCATAAAGAATCCATGCCATTGGGATTATGTGTTAATTGAGCTGGTTAGGGCATGGATTTAGGAATTATATGAAAATCATGTTATATGATTTATTCGTATTGAAAAGAATATATATATTTTTTCCATGTTTTATATGAATAAATTGTAATTTTGATAGTTTGAGGATTTTGTTTTTGGTTAAAATAGGGTTGATTAATGTCTGGAATTTCTTCTCCCGAAATTAGCATCAAATCAACCATAATATAACGAATAAAATCAAAACTATTAGGACAGTGGCTTATCGACGGCTTAATCCCTGATGTTAACGTTGATCGAAATCTGTCCAACGATGTTCATCATGGGCAGTGAAATGCTAACGTTATGGTAAACACCGTGACCTGCAAAGATTCACAAAACCGATGTTATCGCGATGATAACAGTGAGAGGCTACTGACTCGGCATAAACCCAGTCACGATAGCGCTACTGCGGGCTGGACGATGCCCAGGAATTGCAGCAACAACTGCTGCAAATAGGCTGGCCGCACGCCTAGGATTTACAACAGGTCGGAAGGAAAATACAAAAAAAATTCCGATTTAACTTATTATTATTATTATTATTATTATAATTTAAAATATTTGAATTAATTTATTTCACAAATATGATGTGTTTGACATGCTATTTTTTGTATGTTTATTTGTGGTTTAAATTGTTTATGCTTTAATATTTAAATGATGATGCATGACTAAGGTTTCGTAGACTGGTAGGTGAAACTAATGAATTAATTTAATCGGCCCTCCGGAAGGTTAAAATTAATTTTTTTATGGATCCCAGGTTTCGAAAGGTTTGAACTTTAATTTAAATTCAAATATTACCGGCCTCGGAAGGTTCATGTTTAGGTTTAAATTAATCATGAACGAGAGAAAATAATTAAAAATGGTCATGGTGTTGATTTTAATTTTAAGTAGATTAAATCGGTCCTCTGGAAGGTTTCATCGGTACTTAGGTAAATTAAATTAATCCTTGCAATTTTTTTATATTAAGTAGGTGAAATCAGTCATCCGGAAGGTTTCATCGGTACTTAAGGTAATCAAATTAGGGTTATTTTAATCTAAGTAAATGACATCGGCCCTCCGGAAGGTCTCATTGATAGTTATGAAATTAAAATAATGATTATCGTATTTTTCTCAAACTCATAAAATTGCATGTTAGTATGATTTTCCATATGGTATCTATTATCAGAGAATTTTATGTTTTACATGTATTTGTTATGTTCATGCATATGTTTTCAGTTATATGTCAAGATGCTAAATGTGATTTGTCTGTTGTTTGTCCTTATTATAGTATCCACTGCTACAATCTACTGGGGAACCGTCCACCCATGTTAGATTGTTCAGATTTCCAATTCTGGAATGAAGATTGTTGTTATTTTTTTTCTGTACATGATTATGACCATGCATTGCCAACTCCCAAACCATCCCCTTTAGTCGGAAAAGTACACCGGAGGAAACTAAGGCCGATGAAAGGTGGGAGAAGTCAAATAATTTATGCATGACTCTTTTGTTACAAAGGATACCGGTAGCATTGTATGGAGCTGTCCTTAAAGGTGTTACTACTGTCTCAGTCTTTCTCGTAAAGGTCGAGAAAGCCTTTACCAAGAATGAGAAGGTAGAGATGCAACATTTACTCATCGATTTAGCTACCAAAAAAGTATACCGGAAAAGTTAAAATCCAGGAGCACATTATGGGAATGTCGATGATTGGCCAAAATTTAAAGGCAATCGGTTTAGAATTACCTGAGGAATGCATAGTGGGGTTCACATTTCATTAACTGCCAAACCGGTTTAAGTATTTCCAGTCCACCTATAACTGCATGCGGGAAAAGTGGAATATCAATGAGTTAATTTCCCACGCTGTACAGGAGGAGGAAAAACTTAAAGGTGCATGGAGTTAATGTGATTACATCTGCAAAAAAGGTATGGCCTAAGCGGAAGGCAAATGACAAAGGACTAGGTTAAGGTCCGGTAAAGAATAAAAAGCTTGAGAAATCGATTGTAGGTCGATTATTTTTCTACAAAGAGAAAGTACATCTGAAGTATGATTGTAAGAAATGCCGAGATTATTTGTTAAGCAAAGGCATTCCCACATATTTCGTTGTTTCAGAAATTAATATAGTTTATGTGAAAAGAAATACTTGGTGGGTTGATTTGGCTGCAACAACTCATGTCTGTGTTTCTTTGTAGGGTACTTCAAAGAGCAAGATGCTAAGCGAGGATGAAAGATCCATTTTCACGGCAGACGGGAGCTCGTGTGATGTTTTAGCTATTTGTGATTTTTCTTTCAAACTTTCCAATGGACATGCATTATTTTTAGAGAATTTAATGTATGTTCCCACTTTTCAAAGGAACTAAATTTATTTTCCAGTTTTAGACTTGCAAGGTTACTATTATCTGATGGGAAACAATTGTTTTGCACTCTCTCTAAATAATGTGATTGTTAGAAATTGAAATTTGATTAATGAGGATAATTTGTATTTGTTGAATACTATTAATAATCACAACATTGCTATGAATACACAACATACACCAAACAACATTACTAAATCTGAAAGATCTTCTAAACTGTGGCACAATTGGATAAGTCACATATCCAAATTTAGGATGGACAAGCTTGTTGTTGGAGGTTAATTAGGTCTCCTTGATTACTCTGGCTTCAGTATATGTGTCAAGTGTATCAAATGTAAACAAACCAAAGTTAAAAAGTTAGGGGACTTTAGAGTGAAGGAAGTCCTAAAATTGATATATACTGACATATGTGGACCATTTCCACAAGAATCGTAGAACATGCAGTGGTACTTTATATCATTCATCAACGAATAATCTCATTTCGGTCACCTCTATCTTCTTCGTGAAACGTATGAGGCCTTGGACAAGTTCATAACTTTTAATACCGAGGTTGAGAAACAACTTGGTAAAAGCATTAAGACCGTTAGATCTCACCGTGGTGGTGAATACTATGGTAATTATGACGGATCGGGTGAACAACGTCCATGACTCTTTTCAAGTTACCTAGAGAAGTGTGGAATAATCCCTCAATACACTATGCATGGTTCACCTCGTATGAATGATGTATTTGAGAGACGGACCCGAACACCAAAAGATATGGTTAAAAATATGATAAGCCATTAATCTTTACCATTATCTCTCTGGGGGAAGCCATCAAATGTGCTGCTTATATACTCAATCGAGTACCCACCAAGGCTACTATTAGGACCCTATATGAGCTTTGGAACGGGCGTAAACCCCATTTAAAGCATCTGCATGTGTGTGGTTGTCCAGCTGAGGCGAGGCCTTAAAAATATCAAGAAAAGAAACTGGACCCAAAACAGTTAGTTGTTTCTTCATAGGTTATTCCGAACATTTCAGAGGATTTAAGTTTTGTGATTCTTTCACTGGTACAATATTTAAGACAAGAACGACCAAGTTTCTAGAGGATGTTGAGTTTATGGGGAAAGATAAAGGAAAATATATTGATTTTGAGGAAGAATCCATAAATATTCATGGAGGTTTTAATGGAGATACTCAACTATGAGAAGATTGGGTTGTAATGCCAATCAATACGGTCCCATTAGAACAAGGTAATTCTCAAATCAATAGTGATGCTCCACTTGAGGGTTCTAACAAGGATATATATATGGTCCATGTAGAACAAGAAGAACCTCATAATATTTTTCCGAAAGGATCAAAATGACATCATTCATAATAATCAAACTTTACCTCCTTAAGAAGTGAAACAAGAGGAAATAATGCCCTTAAGAAGGTCCACGAGAGAAAGAAAGAGTAATATAGGTCCAGAATTTACAATATATCTTCAAGAGCATGATGAGTTATGTGCTGGAACTATAGATGATCCGTCATCATACAAACATGCCATGGCTAGCTCTGACTCTCAGAAGTAGATTAACGCCGAATGAAGAGTATATATCAATGCAGAATAATAGGGTATGAGATCTTGTCCCATTACCTGAAGGGAAAAAGACAATTGGTTATAAATGGGTTTACAAAACCAAACATGATTCACTGAGTAATGTGGAAAGACATAAAGCACGTCTTGTAGCGAAATGTTATACTCATCGTGAAGGAATTGAGTTTAAAGAAACCTTCACTCCAGTATTAACGAATGATTCCTTTAGAACAATCATGACATTAGTTGCACATTTTGACCTTGAGCTTCATCATATGGGCGTTAAAACCGTTTTTATCAATGGTAATATTAAGGAAACGATCTATATGGTGTAACCAGAACACTTTGTGGAAAGTAACTCAAAATATCTAGTTTGCAGGGTTAAGAAATCCATCTACGGGCTTAAACAAGCCTCTCGTCAATGGTATTACAAATTTCTTGAGGTGATAGTAGGTTACGAGTTTGAGATCAACTCGGTTGAGGATTGTGTGTACCACAAGTTCAGTGTGATTAATTTCATATTTTTTATATTTTATATAGATGACATATTGCTTGCCTCGAACAATAAGTAATTGTTACACACTACAAAAATATTTCTATCAGACAAGTTTGATATGAAGGATTTTGGTGATGCTAGTTTTGTGTTAGGAATCCAGATACATCGACATTGCTCTCGTGGTATTCTTGGATTATTACAAAAGGCATACATTGTAAGTGTGATACAACGTTACAGATTGGCAGATTACAAACCCTAAGTACCCCTATAACAAATGATGACAAACTTAGTCTGGGTCAATGTCATAAGATAAAACTTGAGATTAAAAAAATAAAAACGGTCCCTTATACTTATGCAGTTGGGAGTTTAATATATGCTCAAGTTTGTACTAGGCCGTACATTGCCTTTGCTATAAATATGTTGGGGAAATATTTTAGTAATCCAGGAATGAATCACTGGAAAAGCAGTTAAAAGGGTACTCCGATATCTGCAAGGAACAAAGAGGCACATGTTGACATATGAGAAGTCGGATAAACTGGAGATCATTGGGTATTCTGGCTTAGATTTTGGTGGGTGAGCAGACACGCTAAAAAGCACGTTAGGCAATATATTTTTATTGGCTGGAGGTGCAATATCCTGGAAAAGTGTAAAGAAAACACTTATTGCATCATCCACCATGGCAACATAATTTGTTGCGTGCTTTGAGGCATCAAACTAGACATTGTGGCTGCGAAATTTTTATTCTGGATTACGCATTGTACAAGGGATAGAGCGTCTCATAAGGTTATATTGCGATAACAATCCCGCAGTGCAGTACTCTAACAATAACAAGAGCTCATCTAAATCCAAACACATAGACATAAAATTTCGATGTGTTAAAGAAAGAGTACAAATGAGTCAAATAAGTATAGAGCACATCGACACAAACTCCATGATACAAGATCCGCTAACAAAGGCGGTTTTGCCTAAGGTTTTCTAAGAACACACCATCAGTATGGGTGTAGTTGATTTAGATGATTGTTTGTTTCAGTGGGAGAGTTTGTAATAGGTATTGATGTTATATTTTGCAGTATTGCACATATTAAAGTTTATTGCAATATATATATATATGCTTGGAGATATTTATTGATATCTGTAAGTATTGGATCTCCAAAATCAGAAATCATTTAAGAGTATATATGTACAATTACAAGCCATATTACTCGTAGGCGACGCTTCATAATTGACCAAAGTAATTGATTGATAATGGTAGTGTGATTATTGTTGTATCTTATTGTTTACATTACGAGAAAGAGGTATTTTGTCCTTTATTGTTTTCAGTCATGTACGAGGTTGTTTGACAATGAATATATGGATACCATTAAAGTTGAATATGTAATATTGAGTAGCATGTGACGGTCCAAGTGAGAGATTGTTGAAATATTTTTGTTTAATATATGTTTGGATTGACAATAATTTGGATTGACATACTAAATATATATATTCGGTCATTGTCTTAAGGAAGTCCAAATTAAAATTAATCAAGTTAATTATTTGATTAACTAAACTGGACCTATGGGTGGAAAGGCGTTACGGGCTCAAGTGTGGTAATCAGGTTGGATTTGGGAAATGTGATAAAGATGACCCAAATCACAATACTTAAACCTGAATTAATAAATCATGGATATAAATTGAATTATCAATTTATCGGGTTATGGTCCCCGGACACAAGGAAGTAATAAATAATGAGCTTTACAATGTTGGGCTTCACATTGTAAAGACTATAAGTAAGGGGCTAGGTTTAGAAATTTCATAATCTTAAACCTTAGTACAAAAGACGACCGCTTCCTTCAGTGTCTGGAAACCTTTCTTTTCTACTAACTCTTTTTGCAGGTTTCTTAAGGCAATATACAGAATCGCTAAATAGCGAAAATGAACAAAATAGAATAGTAGATGGAAAACAGCAGGCAAACCCGAAAACATTATTCTTTCGTTTATTCATTAGGTGAATCCACAAAAGGGTCTATTTAAAATTCCGCGATTTGTTATATATTATTTGATGCGATTTCGAATATTATATAACATAGCGGTCTAAAAATTATATGTTTAAAATATAATAGTTAAATGATATATATATATATATATATGTATGTATATATATTTTGACCAATCACAGCTACATGTTCAAGTTTATAACAGAATAATTTGGCCAATGGCTAAATATGTGAATACACAATTTAACAATTAAATGTTTAATTTAATACCCTATCAACTAAATGTTTAATTTAAAATTCTGACAATGAATGTTAATTATTATAGTTGGATTGTTTTTACCAAGATATAAATATTGAAACTAGTCTTATATGTAGTTTTTGTACTTGTCAAACAACTAAATAACATATACTTTAACTATTAGAGCTAAATACATTAACCCAACTACTAAATATATAAATAGATAGCTAAATATGAAAATACATAACTTGAAAAGTAAATGGTGAACTTAATAACATGACTAATAAGGATATAATACCCATATAGTGATAAAACATTAGAGACAGTTATAGATCTCGTCTTTAGTTAAGGACCTCGTCATGCTCAGTTTAAGACCTTGTCTAAGAACCTTGTCTGAGGACCTTATCATGCTTAACCTTGTCTAAGTACCTCATCATGCTCTGGTTAAAGACCTCATCTAAGGACCTCACCATGCCCAACCTCGTTGATTTAGCGAAGACTGCGAACAAACTGGTTTCTCTCTCAGGTATCAGAATTGGGTCAAACAGTTACTCAAATCGAATATTTCGACGAGCCCGTCAGATTTCAAAATCTGTGACTATGTCATAAAGTTTGATACCCAAATTTGACTTGTAAAGCCTTCGAAAACCAGTTTTAATATGTTAGCGTTAATTTTATTTATTGATTTAATTTTAAAATATTTATGTAATTTCCCTTATTTGGAATTAGGGTTTTGGGTAGTGCTATATAAAGCATCCTATACCTTATTTTGGCGTCAAAATTTGATTTATAGAATTTTGAGATCATTTCACCGAGTCTCCTTTATTCTCTAACCTAGGGTTATGGTAATATATACTGTTTTCTTCTTCTAATCTTCCGCCACGCCATCAGTTGATATCAAAGACCAGCAATTCCTGCTACGCAAATTCAGGAATCATGTTCAGGGTACCTCTTGATTTGAAGGCTAGAATAGAGAACGACATCTTCCAGTCTACCAACACAATTGGAGGAAGAATCTGCAAGTTTGTAATTGATTCAAATATCTATGAGAATCTGATTTCAGAGGAGGATGTTCAGAAACTGGCGCTGAAGAATGAAGCTCTTCCATACCGTACATACTGTCAGGACTGATAGAGTACACTGAGGTAACAATTTCTAAACGCTGTCAAATTGCATTTTCAGTTGGTAATTAAAAAGATACAACATGGTGTGACGTAATTCCTATGGACGTTCGCCATCTAGTTTTAGGACGTCCATGGCGATTTAAGTAGGAATTCTACTTATGATGGTAGAACAAATCGATACAGTTTTGTGAAAGATGCTATCAAGTTTATATTAGTGCCATCTAGAGTAGTGTCTCCAAAACCACCACCAATTAAGAAGTTTCATGCTCAAATTGCACCAGCTGCCGATCTTAGCTGTGATGTTAAAACTGTGTATGAGTCCGTGTTTGACAATCCAGTATATAATAAAAATATTTTTGAAGATGTATCTGGGCCGGTTTTTGAGAAACCAGTGTACGATGAGTATGATGATAACTGGGATGATGATGATCTAATTAATATTGAAGAGAAACTTGTAGATCGAGATATTGTCTCAGGCTTCAATACATTAGACTGCATCACTTCAGAAGTCTTATTGAAGAAAGACTGCAAAGTAGCAGCTTTTATTGTAGAGATGCATCTTCCAAATATTTTATGTTATCCTAAAATCAAACCTTTGATTTGGTTTTCGGTGGATACATGTTGTCGTATTGGAAAAATGGAAGAGATGGTATTTTTGTGTTTGAGATTATGAATAAATTGATAGAAGAAAAGAATAATATTTTAATGGATAAAAAATTAGGTTTTGTAATAGAACCTGAAGGAGTTTGGGGTGATGGTTAGGGAAATAAAAGAAAGAATAACAAGTTAAAAGTAGAAGATTGCAGTGTTTTGAATCTGCTGGCAGAAATATACTCTGAAGAACTTGAGAAACCATCTAATATTCAACAAAGAGGAATTGTTCCTTTCTGCAAGGGTCTTGATGTGATACAATAAGCACAATATAGAATTTGAAAGACAACAACTTTTTACACGCGCAAGGGTGCTGTTGTGCTTAGTAAGTGGGTTGATAAAGCTGTCATAGATCAACTTATGATTGTTGATCACAGTAGTGCCGATGACATGGTGAAAATGGACAAAGCTAGGAAACCACTTCTTGACAAGAGCGACAACATTCAGATTATCACCTCTCACACACTTATGCCAATATCGGTTGCAGTCGGAGGTGAAAACGTCAATGTTTTTGCAGTTCTTTCAATGTTTCAACGTTTTGAATTTGAGGTCGAATTCTTCCCAACCTAGGAAGGATGATGTAGCGAAGACTGCAGACAGACTGGTTTTTCTCTCAAGTATCGAAATTGGGTCAAACAGCTACTCAAATCGAAGATTTCGACGAGCCCGTCAGATTTCAAATCTGTGACTTTGTCAGAAAGTTTGATACCCAAATTCGACCCGTAAAGCCTTCGAAAACCACTTTTAATATTTTAGCGATAATTTTATTTATTTATTTAATTTTAAAACATTTATGTAATTTCTCTTATTTGGAATTAAAATTTTGGGTAGTGCTATACAGTAGAAACTCGATAAATTAATACTCGATTATTTAATAAACTCTCTAAGATAATATTTTTGGTCAGTTCCGACTCGGGGATATGGTGCTAAATTAATAATTCGCTAAAGTTATAAGATAATACATTTTTGATAATTTCTTTAGACCCCATATAAAATACAAATTAATAATTTCTTATATATATGATATTATATGAATGATTAATGAAGGTTTCTTGAAAATGACTCAATTGTCTTTTGTTTTTTTGTAATTTCTTTTATTTGGAATTATGTTTTTGGGTAGTGCTATATAAAGCATCTTATACCTTATTTTGACGTTAGACTTTGATTAATAGAATTTTGAGATTATTTCTCCGAGTCTCCTTTATTCTCTAACATAGGGTTAGTGACCAAAAGCCTCATTTGAAAAAGGATTGAGAGTTGACGGTAATTTTTTTTATCTCTCTCTAAGTTAATTTTCCTAAAAGCTATATTATCTCTTTAAAAACCTCTTTTAGTTCTTGATTAGAATTTAGGCCTCATCAAGTTGGCACTGCTTGGAAAATGACTTATTTCTCATTTTTCTATAAACCAAAATCGTTCTATCTTTTGTGAGGAGAAAGGTTTTAAAAAAGAAATTTTTATATTGCAATAAAATGCTTGTAAATAATTGAATCGTCTCTCTGTCGTAGTCCAAGACGTCGCGTTCGTCGTCTTCAAAGAGTAATGTAGATTTTTTAGATGTTATTTCAAGATTTGGTGTATTCGTAGAATCGATTGAATGACTGAGTATTTTATACTTCAATTCATCGGCATTCTGTCAAAATCAGTGCTGACTGAGTAAGAGTGTGATCTCTTAAATAAAGCTTTTTTGGTTAATTGTTTTAACATCAAATTCTAAAAGTTGGTGGTTTCTAATTATTTTTGGAACGAGTCCCAAAATTCTTCGGCATTTGGTTTACCAAATATTTAATCCATATTTCTAGGAAATCAAGAATCATAAGATATCAAATGCGACTGCTTTACTTAAAATGATTAGCGACTGTAGGCTATAAATACCAGTTCATGGATCAGACTACATGTGTATGCTTCTACATAAAGCAAACAAAAATGGAGACCAAATTATATATCGGGTTTATTTTAGAACTCTTTCTCCGTCGTCTTGTTCATAGGACGAGAACTATTGGCCAGACAGTTAGTCTCATCTTCAATCAAGGGCTTGTCTTCAGTCAAGGGCGTTTGCAATTTCATTAAGAACTGAATATGAATGTGTGACAAATCGGGTTTGTTTGAGAACTCTTTCTCCTTGGTTTTGTTCACTGGATTTGAACTACTGCTCATGCAGTTGGACTCATCTTCAGGGTCCCATCAAATTAGGTCTCGTCTACATATTCCAGTAACTCCAGTCAGGGCTTATCTTTATATTCCAGTAACTTGGATTAGGGATCGCCTTCGAGGTTTCGTCTTCAAAGACTTGTCTTCAAAGGCTCTTCTTTAGTTAGGGATCATCTTCAAAGAATTGTCTTCAAAAACTCGTCAAATCCGAATAAGATTAAAAAATAAACTTACAAGATCTGCATAAAATTCGGTTCAAAAAAAGTTTACAAATACCAAAGAGAAATACGAAGAAGCATTCAGAATAAAACCAAATTTCTATAGTCTTCTACTGCATAGGTCTTATAACTTTCTAACAATGTCAAAAAACATGAAATAACATTGAATTCGAAACTTTCACCTGGCTGCTACTACTCTTGGCGTTACTTCTTCCAAAATCAGCCCTAGCAGAACAAAGGATCTTGAGAAAACTCGTAGAGAAAGCCTGAATCGAGGAAAATAAACATGAAGAATCAATTGTGGTGTATCTTTTATATATAAAATGATTCACAGGGTTCGGCCCTTGTTCACTCATTGTTCAGAGTTACAGTGATGGAAGAAGTTCATGTTTTTGCCGACAAGTTATTAAAATAATAGTTCCCCCCTTCAGAGCAAGAGGAGGACATGCAAGGAACTAATAAAGAACTTGAAGTTACAAATTGACGAGGCTTATTGCCTGCAATACTTCATTCATTCAGCAGATCCTCGCTCAGAATGATAAGAAAAATGAAACGTAGAGACCGCGTCAATTTGACAGATGAAAAGGCTTGTTAGCCTGATGGAGGAAGGCCTAAGGATAAGAAAGTAAAAAAAAATTGTAAGTCATAAAACAAATGAAGAACCAGGAATAAAAGCAGAGGAGGCTGCTTCATCAGATAAAGAGTTCGTCAAAGTCGAAAGGGAATCAATAGATGTGAAGGATGTGTCTCGTAAATCCGAGAAGGAACCGAGTGAGGAGACCAAGTCATCTACAATTGAAATAAGCTCAAGAGATTCGCACATACAATTACTTGAAGCACAAGAAAAGACAAAAGAACTTGAGCTCAAATTGGAAAGGTTAGTCGTGCTGTCAAAGAATAACGAATCTCAGAACAGCCATCTCAAGGACGAAGAGCTTCAGCCTCCTATACTTACGAAGCTGGTGTGGTTCTATAAATCTGAGGTTTAAGTAATTTTATTATACATACTATTATTTTGAAATTTTCTTATGATTTGCGAGGAATTCTCTTGTGATTCCGTATGGTGCTATCGCCACGCTTTGGCATCTAATATCATTCTAAAATCAGTTGAATTGCAGCAAGCTAGAGCATATGATGACCAATTCAGAGCTCAGGGATTTTTATGATGATGGTTTTGAGGGTGACAGGGGTCTCATGAGGCACCCTGTATTTTCAGGGAAATGATCCTTGTAACACAGGCAAACATTGTCTTGTTACCAAAGTAATTAACTATTCAAATAACTCAACTACGACCAACAATGATACCTTTTTAGGTTCCAAAACTGATACCAACCAGTTGCTGGCTACAATACAAATTTTTATGGAGTGGAGTGGCCAGATATCTTCAAATAGGGACACCTCAGTCGATAATTTATATTCTACCACTTCCATGAAGAACTTAGTCCTAAAAGATAACCACCAGCAACTTAACTTTTAACTAAGCCTTGTATGCATATAATAACCTCTTTAAACTTGAGTGGGTCGGCTGTCCGGGACCATATGCCCTTTGGTAGATGGTGACAGCCTTCTAGCCACTGAACTTCCTCCTGCTGCTAAGAGTTCATAGCTTGCACGTATTTATTATAAATGTAGTAGGAGTCGGGTTGTCTAGCATAGGTGAAGAAGCCAAAACAACTATACTAGTGTGATTGCTTTTTCGTGGTTTCCGAAAATATAGGTAAAATAAGTGTGATATGCAGCAAGATCATCACCTCCCAGCCTACAGAATTTTTTTACCTGTAGCCCGTGAATAATAAATAGTTCCATCTTTTGTGAATCAACAAAGTTGACCAGTCACTGTTAAAACAACCACTATCTGATCATCTGGCCATGCTACACCTACGACTGTACTATCAAAGACCAATTCCCATATAATTTCAGCTCAAATTTCACCAGTTCTGCTACCTGAACTTTCGGATCCCAAGCAAGTGCCAGCAGTGTAATTCTCTGTGTTACTTCGCCAGAGGAATTATCAGTAGAATAACCATGAACCATTACAGATACAATTTTGACTTTGACTACGGTTTTGCACTCCAAATTTAGCGTCGGATCCAACTTGAGGGCTAAACAAAAACTTTACAAAACTCATTCTACATAATTCTTTGGTAATAAAATGGTTTCATTATCTTTTAAAAAAAATTCTACTACTTTAAGGTATTTTTAATATATCTAAATATATGATTTATTACCTATAAAATAATATTTTCCAATAAATTTTAGTATTTTTTAATATATTATTTTAAAAATAAAATATAACAAAATCAAATTTATTATATAAAAGATATTTTTAGAAATAGATGAACTAAAAATAAATTTGTTAGGTAAAATATAATTTTTAAAAATATATGAAAATAAACTCATTCTATATTTTTATATGTGTAACTTTGAATTTGGGTTATAAATATTATTTATTTATTTAAGCTCTTGTTCTTCCTTTTCTTCATCTTGTTTAATTTATTTAAATAAAATCTTCATCTTCTTTAATCTATCTAATTAAAATTTTCATCTTTCTTTCATGTTTTTTTTCTCCATCTTTTTTAATTTATTTAATCAAAGTCTCTCATAAAGAATAATCTATTAACTTTTAAATCAAATTAGTAATGTAGAACAATAGAGGAAGACAAAGATAAAGAAAAATTAAATTTCAGGAGAGAAAGATTAAACTAAATAAAATCCAACTTATTGGAAAAAAAATTGAATAAAAAAGTAAGAATACTTATAAAATCAACGGAGTTTTATCTATGGTTAAATTGCGATGTAGATGCGGACTATATTTTCCAATTTATAAATATTTAAACTTAAAATTTGTCTTAAAAAACCCTATTATCCAAGATTTTAATTTAGAATTTTCCTTTAAAATAGCCATTATTTCATATTTTTAAAATAAAATTTTCATTCAAATAATAATTATTTTAGATTTTTAAATTAAAATTTTACTTAAAAATACGTAATATCCTCAAATAAACTATATAAATTAATCTATATTTTATGGTAAGCGGGGCCAGCGCTCCTCCGGACCCTATGTACATCCGCCAGTCTCCAATACAACTTCACCTTCGGCAACAGAGCATCATTTTTCACTACTTCACCCACAAGTTCAGCACCGTTATAGTTGCAAATTCGGGTGCAGTTTTACATATAACAATCGAGAAGATACAAGATGCAACTAATCAGAGACATGTAGAAGAAAACACTAATCCTACAGTTGTTGCTGGCGAAACATCGAAGAGCCAACATAACAATTAATTCAAGGAGGAAACTAAGCAAAACGTGGCTTAAGCTAACCATTTGGATAATATCGTACTTAAGCATGTCGAACAATATGGAAGCTTTCGAGATTCGATTGGCACCAATACAAATTTGGCCTCACGTTGGTTCTGAGTAAAACTCAAACCTACCTCATCGCCAAAACTCAATCCCCCCAACCACGAAATATGGACACCCAGAGATCAACCACAGACCTGTTAGTGCGGTCAACATATAATGCTGATGAGAACTTACGAAGAGAATCGCCCAACGATAACGATTGCACTGGAAAATGGAAATCTAAAATCCTAGTGTTTATTAGGCAATGAGATTTACCAGAGCTAAAAAGGTTGGAATTTCTCAATTGAGTTGGACTATGGACTAGTAGATAAAATATGTATGATTGAGGCAATTGCATATATATTAGGTTTAATTCTGAATACTACGAAAGATTAGATTCGAAATAAACAACTTAAACAAATTTTAAAGTTTTAGGATTATTTTGTAAGACAAAATAATATCGGATTATGGTTTTAAGAGTGACAATTTAATAACTGTGTGGAAGGTAAGTTTCACTTTTAGAAACCAAATCAAAGAATGTCTATATTATGTAAGTTTTCTTTCCGCATCTTTAGAGGATTAATTAATTTCATGGGTAAGTTAGATTAGAAATTTGAAATTTCTAACAATCAGCAAAAAACTGGAAAAAAAAAATTAATGCTTAAAAAAAAGTTATATCTTTTTATTTTTCCATTGATTGATTACGATTGAGTTTGTTGTTTGAAGATAAAATGATAGATTTTTTGTGAGAGTTGAAGTTTCAGATTTCTTCACAAAGTTGAGTGTTCTTGAGAGAGTTTGAAGATAATGTATAAGTGAGAAGTAGAAGATCAATTTAAAGGCTTTGGCTAAACTATGACCCAAATTTTGTTAACTATTCCAAAATTGTAGGGAATCTTTTTTAATAAATAGTCAAAGACGGTTTTTCCTTTTGACCAAGAATCTTTTATTTTGTCTTGTAGTGAATTTTGGATATAGTGAACCAAATATTGAAGAACACAAAATTATTCCTCCCAACAACCCTCAACACTTAACAAAAAATTCAAAAACTTAATTTTTTCAAAAACTCCAAAAATCACAAATAAACTCCCAAACCCTCAAAAAACCAACATTTTTTAAAAAATTCTAAATCATTGAAGGATGGATTCAGAGCGTGAGAAGCTTGATGAGGAGCGTGGAACTCCAAACATGGTAGTTGTTCTAACCAATCTTTTGAAAAAAGTATCTTTTTTAGTAGTTGTTCTAATTTTAAAAAGTTGGACCCAAACTACCTATCGGTTGAAGCCCCATCAACCGGCGGGGCTGAAGAACCTTCACATTTTTTGATGAAGGTCCACCGCTGGGGATGGTCAGTGTAGGTGGCTCTCACCCGCCGATGCAAATAGATGATAAGAGTCGGGGTGGAATTGCTATACCGGCGATTGATACCACTTGGTTTTATTTACACATGTAGAAGGATGTTGTGATCCACCCTCGCTGGTTGGGATATTATCAGCCGGCGGATGAAAATATCCCCGGTAGTTTTAGTATTTTACACCGCCGATGTAAGAATGTCCCAGCCAGTGTAAGTATCTTCAACCACCCGGTCGGTAGGGCATAACCTCCGGTTGGACTATTATCAACCGGCGGTTGATAACTTCCCCGACGATTGAAAACGTCCCCGGCGGTGTGAGTATTTTCAACCGCCGGTATAAGTCAACAATTTTGTTTTGTGTCAAGCTAATATAATTTAAGGTTTTTTATGTAGGATGAAGAGTTAAAGGCTGAATAGTTAAATGATGAAGAGTTAAAAGATGATTTGTATAGTTCGTGCATGGTGAAGGAGGAGGAAATGCAGGTGCCTTGCTCAGTTGATTATAGCCACTTGTTCAACACCAAATCTCAATAATCTCAAGTGGAGACGATTGAATGAGTTAAGAAAACAGTAACAGATAACCGGTTTGTGGTAATATTACGACGATGCGATAGAATTGATAAAAAAACTCAGAGAATTGAGTTTGTGTGTGAAAGATCTGGATTTTACACAAAATTGGTAGAATCGAAGCATCTAAATAGGAAGTCTACCGGCACAAAAAATGCGAATACCCTTTCACCCTTAAAGGAAAGAAGTTGGGTGATGATTTGTGGGGTTTAGAGGTCGAATGCGACGTTCACGGTCACGATACTACATCGTACAATGAAGGTCATTCGTACTTGAGACGATTGAACAAAGAAGAGATGGCTTTCGTACTTAGTTCTATGAAAATGGGATCCCGTCCTTGGGACATTCTCGGTGCGGTAAAGAAATTGAACCCTAAGAATTCTTCTTCAATGCGCACCGTCTACAACACTCAACTAAAAGACCGCAAGCTCGAGAAAGGCGGTCGGTCACAATTCCAATACTTGTTGGGTGAACTAAAGCAGCTAAACTACTACGAATTCCATAGAAAGTCCGAAGACGGAAGCGATGCCATAAACGATATTTTCTTTGCGCACCCGGTTAGTTTGGATTTGTTACGCACATTTCCGAACGTCATTGAAATGGATAACACGTACAAGGTGATCAAATACGAGATGCGATTGTATGAGGTCATCGGAGCCACTTGTACAGGAAAGACTTTCAACATTGGATTTGTGCTTATGTGGGGAGAAAAATTTGAGAGCTACGTAAGGGTGTTAGAGTGCTTACATTCGTTGATGGTAACTCACTCCATCGAATTACCATCCATCGTTTTGACGGATATAGACTTGGCGCTTGTGAAGGCGGTGGAGGAAGTGTTCCCCAATGTAACACTCATGTTGTATCGATGACACATCAACATGAACGTCCTAAGGAAAACGAAAAAAAATCATAAAGGAGAAGAAAGTGTCCAACAACTTCTTGAAAGTGTGAAATTTAATGATGTTGGCGGAAACGAAAGTAGCCTTCAACGACTATCGAGCCAAATTGCACCGTGACTTCAAAGAGTATCCGCAAGCAATTGAGTATACCGAAATTTTATTAGGGCCGTATGGTGTTAAGTTTGTCACGTGGAGAACCAACAAGTGGATGCATTTTGGTAACCAAACCACAAACTGCGTGGAGAGCGCTCATTCGAGCCTCAAACATTTCATCGGTACGAGAAAAGGTAACTTTGAATCTTTTTGGTTGAAGTTGCATACTTTGATATAATTGAAACATGGAGACATCAAGGGTTCTTTCGAAAGGAGCCGTTTGTTAGCCCTACACAAATCCGCGAACATTATGTACGGTAAACTAAAAAGCAACGTCTCTGACTATGATTTGGAACTTTTGTATGGAGAAGTAGATTGTGCTTGCAACATGACAATCGCCATATGCATGCCCTGCGGTTGTGCAATACGAACTACGCACGGTATCCCCTGCACGCACGAAATCTACGAGTTTGTTGCCAAAGGCTTAGAGGTGCCTCTAGAGTTATTTAACAAACATTGGAAGATGTTGGACATTCTAGTTCATACCAACCTCACGACGATCGAGCAACTAACAGCCAAACTTGATAAACTAGTATATGATATCATGGAATGGAATCCAATGAGGAAGCACGAATAGAGCACGTTTATAAAAAAATGGTTTGCAGTCGTCCATCCCGAAACAACTACCATTTTGGAGCCATTGGTGAAGCAAAAAGCGTGCGGTAGTCCACCTAACAAACGTAAGTTGTCTATTGCCGCTGATGATACATCCACTAAGCGTGAAAAAAGTTCGCACGAGTATGTGCTCGAATCAGAAAATGTTAGTTCTCCATCACTTGCTGCAGAGTTCAAAGCTCTGCCCGCAACATCAAGTAAAGGGAAAGAAATGTCGGGGCCGAAACTTGGTTCCGAAAGCGCCACCGCTCGTAAGAAAGGTAGCGTGATTCCAACGCAAGCAAGTGGGACGATGCTTTATAGTGGAACGGTATGTTGTAAGGTCAACCTCTACGATGCCGGTAAAAGCAAGTTTTATAGACTCCAAAGGATACTTAAAACAATTCCCCATCTACTTCAGACCTTTTGTAGAGTCCATTAGCGACGTTAAATCCGATGGCCATTACGGGTACCGCTCGATAGCGTTTGCCTTAAACGAGAAACAAGATGGGTGAAGGTTGATAATAAATGTCTTTTACAACGAGCTAATGAATTATGCATTCGTGTATATTAAGATATTTACAAGCATAGAGGATTTGATTGATGTTGCAGAGCGTGTGAAATGCTCTAGTGATGTGGGTACTAAAGATCATTGGATGTCCATGCCCGAGATGGGAGTGGCAATTGCATCTGCGTTCAACTGCATACTTAATTTTGTTGGACAGTTCCGAAATATGGATGTTGGCTTCACTTTTCTTCCGCTAAGAGATGCACCGCCTCAGATGACAAACCGGTTGGAAATCGGATTGGGTTGGGTCAACTCCAACCATTTCGTGAACGTAAGTATTTTTTTACCTTAACGATTAGTTTAAATATTAAAACATTCATTTTATCGTCTTTTCATTTTGTAGCTTGGGATTAGGGCGGAGGCCCCACTTGCGAGGATATATCCTTGTTGCTTAAAGTTGCGTTCACCGGAAGCAGAAGGTTGGGACTTTCCGATTGTCTCTCGTTGCAAGAGATACAAAGAACTTAAAAATGGTTGCCGCGATGTAACAGATTTATCCGCTTTTGCTTGATGACTAGGTGATTGTAACGAATGTAAAATTTGGATGATTTTTTTGTGTGGATGTTTATCT
This sequence comes from Limnanthes douglasii subsp. nivea, assembly GCA_036936605.1. Lineage (NCBI taxonomy): Eukaryota > Viridiplantae > Streptophyta > Magnoliopsida > Brassicales > Limnanthaceae > Limnanthes > Limnanthes douglasii. Next base: position 231,240,201 of record JAUPFV010000001.1, read on the forward strand.
TAAAAACATTAACACTTTAACTTTTTAATTCGTGGATTGTATTAAAGCATTACACTTTAATCAAAAGGATTGCATAATTAGAAATACATAAGCAAATAACTTAAATTGAAAGATAGATAATAGCCCTCAGTTAGCATAGCATACTCAGGTTCATGGGACTGATAGTTCCATCCATGCTCATAGCGTTTCTCGAAAGGATATTCCTCTTCCTTGCTACTTCCTTCAGGAGTTGGGTTTATCAACGACACTGGCTATTACGTCCGCTCTCTCTTCCATTTGCTGCATCGCATATAACACCATCTCCTGTGTATTCGTACTTTGAAATCCCATGCTGAATACATTGCGGGTTTCGCTTCGGACTTCTGTAAAGAAGTGACTCAATTGGTAAAGTCACTGTTTTCAGATAAGCTAACCTATCAGCTACTTCTTCGCGTCCTCGTAGTCGGGGCATTAAACATCATGGACACGATGCTTCTCTACCATGGTTGAAGAACATGATGCACAAAACTGCATGAACGAACTAGGAGTCTCCTTTTGCATCGTGCCTTTGACGAAGTCAAATGCATTAAGAAGATTTGCATCTTCATGCACGTTCCAGCAAGAATCACCCATTTTTATAACTTCAATGTTTTATTTCATAGTTAGCTTCTAGTATTTATATATTGGAAGTTTATGGTATACGGGCCTAATAATAAGCGGGAACGAAAGTTTGGTTTCCCAGGTAAACTTTATTTTGGCGGTAAGACTAAAATAATTGTGAACGGCCGGTTGAACAATTGTTAACCGGCGGGGGTGACATTGCACCCCCGCCGGTTCTTTCTTTTCAAACCGTCGGGGCGTAGAGCCCACTTACATATATCCATGGAGTTTAGAATTTTATTCTCCAACCGCCGGTTGAGATAGTACCCCGGCGGGGGTAAAACGAACCCGACGGTCTAAAATTTTCAAACCCGGGGGCATAGAGACCACTTCCAAAGGTGGGGGGACTTTTTATTTTTGGTCCCTCAACCGTCGGGGTACCTATTTTCACCCGACGGTCTAGAATTTTCAAACCCGGGGGCATAGAGACCACTTCCAAAGGTGGGGGGACTTTTTATTTTTGGTCCTCCGACCGTCGAGGTACCTATTTTCACCCGACGGTTGAGATAGTACCCCGGTGGGGGTAAAACTTCCACGACGGTATTAAATTTTCAAACCGTCGGGGGGACATCCTCTATTTCCCTTTAACATTGGAGTATAATCTAATCTAGATTCCCACTAGGTGAACAATTGTCACCCGACAGTTGACAATGACCCCGACGGTTGAGCAATTTTCAACTGTCGGGGTGTTTAATCTAAAATCAATGTAAGTTCCACTCGCCTTTACGAACATGTTAACATCAAGTTTAGATTTTGAGTACTCCATAATATCGGATTGAAGGATAAAACTTATAATCTATGAAACATAAAAGGTAGAACAAACAACAAACACCGGGAAATAAAACAAACTTATATTAAACGGTTTATTAGCGTCAAAATCAAAATCCAAAACATAAAAATGGTGACCAATCCATAATCCAAAATACTTAGTTCGCAAACTACAACAACATACATAGGAAGAAGGCGACTAGCATAATCATAAGCCAATAACCAGTGATCTCGAGAACCTTCATTGCAAAGGACACGAGCTCGCCAGGGGAATCGTCTAACGGTCGAACACAATTTATCGTGTTCACCACATCAACCGTGGAGCTCTCGATAAGAATATGAGACGTGATGTTAAACCAACCGTACCTCTTCACGTATTCCTTATACTGGGGAGATGATGTCTGACTAATCCCTTGTAAAGGTCTCGAGTACCTATCAATCACGTACAAGTGCTCCCTCTAGTGTATCCAATGCCTACCATGCAGCGAATAACGAAGATGGTCTCCTTTGAGAGACCAGTTCTAGCCACAAGGGGCGACATCGACTTCTCCTAGATCCAAACAAACTGCCACATCACTCGGTCTAGGTGATATGCCTCGCTTACCATCATAAGGTGAATAGGGTTTCGACACAACCTTATTGCCTGCTCCGGCCACACTTCACGAACATCCTCTTAAGGTATGAAAATAACCTACAAACATATAATTAATAGACAAATATTAATAAACGTAAACAAGATAACTTACATCCGTCTCTCCTTGCCCGACGAGGATGTCACAGTAGTACGGCTTCATGTGAGCTAGTGATCCCGGGACCCTTTTAGGCAACCACGACAGCATTTTTGGATCGGTCGGGCTGTATTTCTATTCACCGCCGCCCGGAAGATAGGAAAGTGGTCATAGACCCAACACTCCATTAAGGCTGAAAACCCAACCAAGCTTTTCAATGAGTGCTTTGAAATGCCTCCCAAGCTCTTGTACAACCACACGAGTGCACAAGTACCCCATGCGTACTCACCAAGCTTCGACAAATCCTCAAGGTGATAGAGAAAATCGCACTAGATGTTCTTCTGGCTCGTGTTGGTGAAGATAGTACACCCCAGGAAGAACATGATGTATACCATAACAGCTGCCTTCTTCATCTCCATAGTCAGGGCGATATTGGAAGCCAAATACTCCTTCGCGAAAAACGTCGTCCTTAGCCATCGGAGCCAGAATCCACTCCCGTCATGCGCCTCTATATCCTCTCACACAACATCCATTGAAACTCCCAAAAAATATTCATAGCATACATATGTCGCATCTATCGACTCCAGCCTAAAGACGTCGATAATTCTCCCCTCGACCGGGAGGCCAGTAATCACATACACATCATCCAACGTCATGGTCATCTCCTCCAACCAAAACTGGAATGTGTTAGTCTCTTAGTGCCACCTCTCAATGAACATCTCGGCTAACTGTACGTGCGTGTTGAACTTCGATAGATGACGCATTAGTGGCCAGAACGATGTCTCTTCCAATAAATCATTCACCCCAAATTATTTGCTAAGGTCTCACTGACCGAGCATACCGTACTTAGACTGGACAGTGATACCAGACCACGACTGAAAAAAAAATCAAACATAGATATAATGTTAAAAAACAGTTTAAGTAATAAAAAAAATAATTAAGTCTGAAATTCAAAACTTACGTCGATAAATGTGAAGTACGCCTCATGTTGCGTATAGTCCGGGAATGGAAGGATATTATTTTGGGATAAAAATAGGTTTTCCATCCTTCCGGATCAGTTGGACGTCCTTCTGCACAGACCTCTCTTCGAGGTGATGACATGGGGACCTCAGTTTCCTCTTCCGTCTCCTCCTCGTTAATAAGCGCACATCATTGACTAGAGACCTCTCATGGAGGAGAGATTTGTACTCCACGCTCCCTTGTGGTATCATGTTTCCTATGCCGCAAGGAGCGTTCCGTCTGGACCGTGTGCACGCCACGTTCGGTCCGATCCCCATGTTCGGTCCGATCACCCTTTCAACGACCACTACCTTCACCTTTTTTGGGCGGACAGACTTCCTCCCATTCACACTTTGCAATTTTCTTCGCCTTCTATCTCTCCGGTCTAGGTGCTTTGTGTCTGCGGGAAGAAATAAAACCAAAATAGTTAGAAGCAAAGTGAAATGTACTAGGTCCCCGCCGGGTGAACAATTTTCATCCGACGGGGAGTTAATATTAATTTCAAAAACTAATTTCAACCCCGCCGGGTGACCAATTTTCATCCCGCGGGGATTTAATATTATTTTCAAAAAGTAATTTCAACCCCGCTGGGTCAATCCAGCCAAACCCGACAATCACGAAAAAAAGCAATTCCAGGTTGGCTACCCCACCGGGTCATCCCATTTACACCCGGCGGGGATGAAGAAAAATCTAGAAAAAAACCCAACTCCGCCGGTATGACTAGTTCTCACTCGGCGGGGGGAACACGAACAGACCAAATCCACCATTGAAGGACCTCAAAACGAAACTTCAAATCTACCCCTAAAACACCCAATCAGTCACAACTGAACACTCCTAACATCAATATACAACTACAAACACCACAATACACATGTTTTCCCTGTTCTAACAACCAATGTAGTACAAAATCTAGAAAAATAAACAAAAACTAAATATAAGAAAAACAAGATTTAAAAGTAGAAACTCACTATTTTCCTTTTCCAATTGTTGTTGTTAAGTTAGTATGAATCTACTGGAGTTGTTGAAGTTTAATTTGGAGCTGATTTTGGAGGTTTGAAGAAGGAGAGGAATGAGAGGGAAAGTTGGGGCTGATTTTGGTTTGTTTTTGTTTTGGGGATGGTTAGTCTTTAGGGTTAGGAGTTAGTAAAAGTGAAGGGGCGTTTTGGATATAAACATGGGGCTACTTAAAATATGTGTGGGTATGGTTAAAATTGGGGTTGTTTATCGAAAAGGGCCATAATTTATCTAAAGCCAAATTTAAAGTTGAGATGATTTAAAACATTTTTTGGGTAAACGTAGAGTTTTCAAGTGAGAGTATTTTTGTAAGAAATTGGGTTAACTTATAAAGTTTTTTGAGTATATTTAATTTAGAACCATTTAGACTTTTGATTGCAATGGTTTTGACAAACACTCTTCAAAATCAGTTAACTACCAATAGCTATCTCGACCAAGGTAAAAAAACCATAAATAAACCTCTTCTCATTCTTTGAACCAAACATTCTCGTTCTTATATTTTTTTAAACTTTGTATATTTCAAATTGTAGTTCAGGAAAAAAAATCCACAATACCATCGGTTTTGTTTTTTTAAGATGAACAAAACTATATCCATTAATGATTTTCTTTTAAATTTTTTTTCCCGAGAAACCCTATAATTCCGGTCTCGTATTTTTATCATTAAGTAGTATATATCTCACATCTCTCCGCTTCATTATGCATGGTCTCTCATCTATCCACTTTCATCATGCCTCGTCTCGCATAATTTAATAATGTCTGGTCTCTCAACTTTATCATGCACGGTCTCACGTGATTTAAGAATGTCTAGTCTCTCAACTTTATCATGCATGATCGCACATAATTTAATAATGTCTTGTCTATCAATTTAATCATATCTGGTTTGGCATGATTTAATAATATATGGTCTTTCAATTTTATCACGCATGGTCTCTCAACTTTATCATGACTAGTTTCGCATCTCTATTATCAAATTGTACATGTCTCGTATCTTTCAACTTTAATAGGACTCGTATCACATCTCTCCACTTCATCATGACGGTTCTCAAATCTATCTACTTCGTAATATTTGGTCTCACATTTTGCCACTTCACAATGCGAGACCATGACAAAACAAAGTACAAGATGCGAGATCAGTAACGCGACACCAAAGTTATCAGGTGTGGCAAAAACAATTCAAAAAATATCATTCATCTTAAAAATAAAAAACCTATCATATTTTTTTTGATTCTCTTAACTCGATTTAAAAATACAAATTTTAAAAATAATTATAAAAACAAAACTTTGATTAACAAAAAAACAGATCAAACATGGATAGTCGTACTATTATATATGTTTTTTTCCCTTTTTATTAGATGTAGTTCTTTATAAAAATTAATTACCCTATTTTAGTTGTCGTTTTCAAAACTCAAAACCGTATTAGTAAACGATTTTCCATTTACCCCTCTACCATTTAATTATTTCCTTAAATTTTTGTTTAAAATATATATTATATTAAAATTATTTATAAAAAATATTCTACCATTCAAAACTAATAATTACACTTCTTTACACCAAAACTTTAGACGTCATTTATGTTGCGCTCGAGAGAGTACCTATTCTCGAAAATGTTCCCAACTATCTTAGGCGGACATTTCGACATAATTAGAGTTTTTTTTAACTCATGAAAATAATAATTTTGGTGTGGCTGGTCCGACATGTCTCCCACCACTATAAATACGTTGAGATGGAAGAATCACATACCGATCACAAACCAAAACAAAACTTTAAGATTAGAGTAAGGGGAATGGATTTAAAGGTTGCTGCTACCAGCATCCGTAGCAAACCATCACTAGTAAGTAGTAACAATCTCTATAGAAGTTAATTTTATCACTGCTGTGAACCTCCTTAAGATCCGACGCTATGGCGGTACCTCCCTTCATTTTGCTATGGCTCCAATTCAGAGAATCAATTGTTACTTTCCTGACTTTCCTAGTCTTTTTGCTACGAGGCCTTTCTCAAAACTTCATGGATTCCAGACATCTTCAATATCTTCCATTATGGATGAATATTTCTTGAGGTGTCAAGAGCTCCCTTTAGCAGTAACCTTGTCTCAATCTCATTGAACCATGCTGTCCTCAGTAAACCAATTCGTGATGTCCTTCACGAGCTGACTCTGCCGGTTTAAAAATGAAAATAAGCACTGTTTGGAAAGTTGTGAAGTAACAGGAGTTGCTTGAGCTGCATCTGTAATTCCCACACTGGATCTTTCTGGATTACTCTCTCAATGAAGGTGCCCTTTTTTAACAAAGAATCAGAGTTTCTTGCTATCGGGAGAATCTGTTAGAATATTCAGTGTATTAATGTTAGAATATTCAGTGTATTAAGTTTCCTTGTATAGGCCTCTAAGTTCTCTATATATTGAGAGCCTTACTTGGGTTTGCATCATAAAAAATAAAAATACAAAAAGGATTGATGTTTCTTAGTAACTGATTATGCCCCCACTGTGTCTCTGTCTCTTTAAGCCGCTTCCTGCGGCTACTTCTCTCTTTGTTTTTTAACATGGTATCAGAGCACGTGTGATTCTGAGAATTTTGAACATCCTCAACCAAGATGGCTGGCAATGAAGTCGTGGTCAGTCAAATTCCTGATGAATTAACAATGCAGATTGCTGCCATTCTTAGAAATGGTCTTGGAACACAACAACAAACAACTAACCCCGAGAATTTATCCCTAGGGATTAAACTCGGGGGTGACAACTATGCCTTATGGGAAAACCTGATGAATAAAGCAATTGGGAGAAGGGGGAGAGGTTCTCACAATATAGGGGAGCCGACACCTCCATCCAAAACTGACAACACATATACAAGGTGGGAACAAGATGATCAATGTGTTTTCACATGGATTATCCAGAATCTTGAATCCACCTTGGTCAATAATGTCTCGTAATATTCCACTACAAAATCCCTCTGGGATGGGTTAGCCACCACATACGGTTCTTGTACAGATTTGTTACAGGTGTTTGACCTTCATAAGAGGGCTAATTCATTAAGGCAAGGGTCCGATACACTAGAAGACTTGTGAAACAAACTGCAGAACATCTGGATGTCTATAGATAGCCGAGATCCGAACCCTATGAAAGACCCAGAAGACATTCAGATCTACAATAAGAAGACTCAAGAACAAAGACTCTATCAATTGCTAATGGTGATTAATGACAAGCTAGAACCAGTCAAGAGAGATATCCTGAAAAAGGATCATCTTCCTTCCGTGGAAACAGCATATGCTACAATACGAAGGGAAGTGGCCAGGCTTAATATACTAAAATCAAGTTCTTCTGATAGTGACTCGATTGAAATTGGAATGGGTTTGGCTGCTACTACCAGCATCCGTAGCAAACCATCACTAGTAAGTAGTAACAATCTCTGTAGAAGTTAATTTTATCACTGCTGTGAACCTCCTTAAGATCCGACGCTATGGCGGTACCTCCCTTCATTTTGTTGTGGCAACGAAGGATACGGTCTCAAGTGGAGTGAAGATGGACGAAGCTACGGTTGGGATCCGATACGGCCCTAACTACCATACCATGAAGGTTCTTACTATCTGATATGATACCGTTTTGGTCCTGGAATTAGTCAATGATGATAACGAGAAAGTTCTGGCATCGCTTCGAGCTCCTCTGTGTTCGCTAGTCATCGGAGATGGTGAGGAATCAGACCGAACTCTCGTTCTTGAAAACCTTTCTGGTGAAGCTCACGTGACAGTGCAAGTGAATGTGACTGCGCATTACCTTGGACCACCAGGTAGGCTGCAGCTTGAGGTTGTGCCGAAAAGGTCTGTACGATGAAATAAAGAAAATAGCTTCTTTTCTTGGCAAGGCGATGAAAGCTCTTGGTTTAGCGGTTATTGTCTCGTGTTCGCAAGGCTTTTTAGACTGAACGAAGGAGGGTACCTACGGTTGGAAGTGGACTGCTTATATTTTTAATTGTGTTTGGTTTGTCCTTCTTTCTCTTTCCGATTATATTAATATTAGTTCCTGTTAAAATCGTAGTATTTATCGATTGTATCGTCTTGAGTTGTTGTGTTTTACGAGGTATTTCTGTTTTGGTGTTCACACAAGTTTTTTAAATTTTTGAAGCAATGATGCAAGAGGAGTGTAAATCATAAATTGGAATTCGCCTGGCCCAGACATAAATCAACTCAACGATGATCGAATCTAAAGATAACCGAATACCATAATTCAAGATCTTTCGGTAAACAACCAACTTATTGGCACAACATGAAGCGCAGGTGCATCCGATTCATCAAAGTATTCATATTGTATTTTTCTAAGTGCAATAAGATACTTGGGAGCATGTCTTTGGAATTTTCCCCAAAATTGGCCGCCAACTCTCTAGGCAGCATTCTTTTGTTTTCTTTTCTTGCATTTGATTTCATTTTTTTAAGTTTTGTCCTTAGATTAGGTGTTGGAATATCATCAATTATTTGAATGTCCGAATCACCAGTTGTGCTACAGATTCAAATATGTTTAGTTTCTCAGACGGTTCATCTTGAAAGTTGAGGAAGGGCCTTTAGTGCATTTATTATCTCTTTAACCAATCACATGTGATTGTTTTTATCACAAATGTTCCATTAAAAATCTAATTTTAGATGTCGAAACTAGATGAAACTTTACCTATTATATTCTTAGACGTGTTTTTTTTCAGAGGGAACCCGCGGCCGCTACTCAACGAGTGCGCACAAGGTAAACCCTCAGTTTGAGGCAATAGCCTGCAAACCAACACCAGAAGGTAAACCACATAAGGTAACAGACTCAAACCAAGAAAACATTTGTAAAGGGGTCGAACGCATGACCTTTATGTCACGAGCTCATCTACTCCACCAACTTGGCTACCCTTTCGGGGTATTCTTAAAGGTGCATATACAGATTATATTATTATACTTTATAATAGATATTATCCTAATAAACCTATTGAAAATCAAAGTTGGTTTTATTGTGCTACAATGTTAAGGTACTTGAGACTGCTAAAGTTGCAACTAAATTATTTATACGCAATATACTCCTAACATTCACTTGGCCTTTTATGAAATTACTAATCTTTTCATGCATAAATAGAAAATAGATATAAGAATGTATCTCGCGAAACAATGCCCAATATGTATGCAAAATTTATAAAGTATTCTCATCCAATATGCTTATGCTAGTGGGTGCCTTTTTAACATTTTAAAAGATAAAATGATTTTATATTTTTAGTTAATTATTTTTATAAAGCCTTAAGACTTTCGGAAAATGAAACCTATAACCCCGAAGTATATATTCAAGAAGTTGACGCTTATCTTTATACATTGTATAATATGTATGTTAATAGATACGAGGTTAATATAAATATTAGATATTCAAATATAACGGGTAATAATAGTATTCAATGGGGTAGAGACAGAAATTGTTATAACTATGTGGAAATGACAGTGTTAGATAGAGAGGACACAAGAGAAACCCCTCAAGCTGACAATAAAGTGGCTAGATATTCGAAAACTCGATTTGAGTTACATCAATATGAATCCCAAAACCCTCTTGATATCTTAAAGTGGTAGAGTACCAAAGAAGACGAGTTTCTTATTCTTTGCTTGATAGCCAAATATAATTTTTCAATAATGTGATTTAATCAGGTCATGTTGCAATACACGACTAAACGAACAAGATTGAAAGGTCGTGCACTTTGAGTTCTTGTTGTAATCAATGACTAAACCACAACAAATCAAATGATGCAAAACAAATAATATGAAAAAGAATAGAATCCAAAAGACATCTTCGATGAATTTCCAGAAGACGTTGAAGGCGAACAAAATCTTATGGATGAAACTGAAGCTGAAGCTTTGAAAAGTGAGTATGAAGATCGTGGATGAGAAGACGAAATTTCGTCATATCAAAATGAATGACATTTGTAATAGAGTTTATAATAGAGATAGTTCAGTTTGAGAACATTTGTACAACTCCTGGTCCGCAAGAGTAAACTGTAAAATGTTTAAACCAGTAAAAAAAAATTCTTACTATCCCATAATGTAACAACATTTCACAATTTTTTTTATCATTTAATAAAATAAATAAACTATAAAAAATTATAATAAAAAATAACAACACTTGTAATATTTATAATCAAACCATAATAATAATCAAAGTATGATAATAAAACTATAACCCTTTATCTTACTTTAAAATTTTCAAATTATATAACAATTTTAATCACTTGTACTAACAAACGATATCGAAAGATACACGATCATTTGTTTATTATGCTAATTTACGCTACGCTAATTTTACCGCTTTTCGTCATTTGTGCGATAAGAGTATATTGTTGTTACTGTTTTGTGTAACGACGGTGTACGTAACATCCTTATTCTGTTACCGTACGTACAACCTGTGCCACATCACGCTACGTCCATGCTACTTAGTGTGCACACCCCCGTGGTGTAACAATACATTAGAAAAATCTGTGTTTCTCGACCATGGATGTTATTCGGTATTCCATTTAGATAATTGTACAAATATTGAAAAATGTAATAGAGTCTCCATCGTGGGGACTATTATAAATTCTGTGTTTCTGAACCATAGGTGTTATTCAGTATTTCATTAAGATGATTGTATATTGAAAATTGTAACGGAGTCTCCGTGGCGGGGACTCTCAGAAAATAGGTATTTTTATACCATAGATGTTATTCAGTATTTTTTTAAAAATTATTGTACAAATATTGAAAAATGCAATGATAGCTCTTTATTTCATAAGAAGTAACTTGTAAGAAGTAATTATTGTATTATTATATAATTAGATGTTATTCAGTATTTTTTAATAAAATTGTTGTAATATTTTAAAAACACATTTTAAAATATAAATTGTTATATTAAAAAGTGGAAATTGTTATTCTAAAAAGATGTTAGAATATTGTTAAGTTTGACGTGTCACAAGAAAGTTATGGGAGTTAGTTATTTTCTATTTTGTTTATATAAAAAACAACGGCGAAATGATATTTATATTTTGAAATTTAGAGAAACTTATTTTTTTTTTATTTTTTTTTGGCAAAACTCAAACTTTTTATTTTAGTATCAAAACCAACATTTGGTATCACGGCCTAGAAAATGCCAAAACAAAATTCAAATATGGGAAAAGAAGAAAATGTAACACTTCCCTATCCATTACTCACCAAGAGTGATTGCAGCATGGACATTAAAAATGCGCGTAAATTTACAGGTGCAAGGTTGTGGGATGCGATAGAAAATTCTGAAAATGTTGAAGAACGAAAAGATAGAATGGCTTTGGTTTCCATTTATCAAACAATCCCTGAAGATGTTCTTCTAATGCTGGAAGAGAAAGATTCGGCAAAGAAAGCATGAGATACGTTGCAGACAATGAAAATGGATGCGGAACGAGTACGAGAGGCAAGAATTCAGATTTTAAGAAGTGATTTTGAGGCTGCAATCATGAAAGAAGAAGTGTCTGCGGATGAATTCGCCATGAGATTGACTATCATTGTTACTAGTATCCGTTCTTTAGGCGACATAGTAGAGGAGATCTCCGTCGTCAAAAAGTTCCTTCGAGAGAACTGTAAAATCCAAGTAAAACAAATCTTCCAATGGAGTTTCAAGAAATCTGTAAAAATCTTCTTAATCTTTAATTCTTAATCTCTAAGAATTTGTCTATTATCCTCTTTGATTTGTGATCTAATCAACTCTGTTGATTATTTTGTGTTGCTGCTTAATTCAATCTTCCTAATTCTTCTCATTCTTGATGATCAACAATCTCTTAAATGGAAGAAAAATAGATTTACAATTTTGAATTTCCGGAATTGAAATCAACTTCGAAATTGAATGAACACTACATCAAAGAAACCTAAATTACCTTTTAAAAGCTACGCTGAAATGGTTAATCCGAATACTGGTGTTTTCAATGAAGAACTGAAGCATTCATCGATCCAATACCATGAATCTCACATATCCCTGTAGTTCAACAAAAAATACAAAGAAAAGCTTAAGGAAACAAGCAAATTCACGCTAATTGGGAAATTTTCCCAAGGATTAAAAAAAAACAGAATCTTGATCAGTTCTTTCAATCAAAACAATTCAAGGGAGAATTCAACTACAGCTCATGGGACTCAAGATACAATATCATTGAATTTTCAATTAAACAAGACATGTGCAACCTATGGTCTCGAACAATTTGGACAGTTGGAGATAAGGCTACGAGGCTCTTTAGATGGTCTCCCGAATTTAACCCTAAATATGAAAGCACAATTGTTCCAACATGGATCCGCATAAAGAATATCCCTGAATACATGTTTAATAAAGAGATCATAACCACTATTACAAAATCCATTGGTGAACCTCTAAAAAGTTGGGCTCCTTCTAAAAACATGGCCTTATATAACTCATGCTACGCATGGATTGAATTAGATATATCAAAAAAGCTGATTTGCGATATCTGGGTGGGATTTAGAGTCAACTATGGATGTCGGCTCCACATTAGTTACAAAAATGTGCCAGACTATTGTAATCTCTATGACCATATTGGACATGACAAAGTTCAATATAGAAAAGAAATTCCTAAGGATCAAGAAAGTAAGTTAAACACAAATGAAGCTTCTACCCAAGACATGCTTCGTGATCAAGATCAAGTCATAACAGAGAAGCCAAAAAATGAAATAAAAAATATTTAAACCTGATTCTCCTGAAAAGAGAAATTCTTATTTAACTGTTCCCTCTGAGTCTCGTAAAATGAATCCCAAAGATCCAAATGATCCTACACACGCTAAAGAATAAAACCAGTCAGTGAATAGAAATACTCAGCAAAATAAGTACAATCTGGATAAAAAAAAATCAATTTACACAACCATTGGAAGCAAAAAATTCAAGGAAACGAAGAAATTATTGAAGCAATAAGAAAGCTGGAGGAAGATTATACAAATAATGTGAATCAAGAGCATGAAAACCCCAAAAATGAAACCTATACTCCTAACAATCAGAACTTTGGTAGCCTCCCTACTACACCAATTCTTAAAAAGAAGGAAATGGACAAACATTTCCAGGAAATTCTTACAAATGTCTGAAAGAGGCTAAGCACAGAAGAAAAACATAGACAGGAATATACAAGCCTCTATATGAGACTAGCAAATCAAGAAACTCTAATCCAAACCATGATAAATCTACTTGGCTGGAATATTCGTGGGATAGCTAACAAAGCCTTTTTGAGAAGACTTAAATCAATCATTGAGAATGAGAAAATCAGTATCATTTCTATTCAGGAGCCTATGGTTGACTCTGATCATCTGGCTACTATTGCATCTAAACTGGGGTTCAATAACTATGCTTCAAACTTTTCAAGAAAAAATTGGCTTCTTTGGCAAAATTGGTTCACTATAAAGATAACGATTAATCATACTCAGTTACTTCATACTGAAGTAACCTATTCTAACTTCAACAAACTTTTCTACCTTACGTCTATATATGCCAAATGTCAAAAGACCAAAAGGAAAGAGCTTTGGTGTACTCTCTTTTTAATCTATCATAAAATCACTGAATGGATGGTTATTGGTGATTTCAAAACCATCACCAATCATGATGAGCAGAAGGGATGTAAAACCTATTGTTCTAATAGTTTTGATGAATTTAATGAAACTATCTGTCAATGCAAGCTTGAAGATGCAGGTTACAAGGGAAATAGATTTACATGGACAAACAAATCCAAGTAATAGCATTTGGACCGGGCTCTATACAACAGTGATTGGGCTAACTACTTCAACAAGACTTCTGTCAAACATCTTACCAGAACCCGTTCAGATCACATGCCTTTATGTGTTACCATTTCTAATGATAAATTTAAAACTAAATCGAGTTTTAAATACTTAAATATGTAGAGTCTAAATGGTGAATTTTTACCTTTTGTTAGAACTAACTGGATGCTTGAAATGCAGGGATATCCTCTTTATAGGTTATGGAACAAACTTAAAAGACTGAAGGCAGCCCTCAAAGTGTGGAACATTGAAGTATTTAGCAATATCTTCGAGAATATCCAGACTTCTCAAGAAAATGTCAAGAATATGGAACATATATTAATAGATAATAATAATGTTCTGAACAAAACCAATCTTTCTAGTGCTAATGCCATGCTACTTCAAGCTCTTGCTCAAGAAGAAAGTTATTGGTATCAGAAAACTTACTCTTCCTGGCTAAAGGACAGCGACAGAAACACAAAGCTCTATCAAAGCTTCGTAAAAAAGAAGAGAAGAATGAACAAAATTAATTGCATCAATGATAGAGATACCTGGATTTCTGATAAAAATAAAATAAACAAATCAATTGAGGCCTACTTTAAGGATATTTTAACTCAAAACCCTTATCTTAATAAGGATTACGAGACTAATCTTTTAGGTAGTTATATATTCTATTCTATTCGTAACTTAGTTTCTGAATAGGATAATACCAACTTATTGAAGCAACCTAATGAGGAGGAAATTCTTACAACTATTAAAGGCTTGAATCAAGCTAGTGCATCGAGCTTGGTTGGATTTAACAGCAATGAATAAATTGAATCTTTATTTGGAGGCCAAAATCTACCACAATGAGTTCTTGCCACAAGTTTATGTCTTATCTCAAAAACCTGTAACCCTTCAACTTGGAAGGAATACAAACCCATTAGCTTATGCTCCCTGTTCAATAGAATAATATCAAAGACAATAAGTAACAAACTTAGTAATATATTACCAAAAATTATATCATAAAATCAGGGAGTATATGTATTTAATAGATCAATTCATGAAAATATACTTCTTGCTATTGAATTAATCTATGATATAAACAAAAAGACCAATGATGGGAACATTTTGATCAAAGTTGACATGGCAAAAGCCTTTGACAGAATGTCACATTCCTTTCTAAGCAAAGTTCTCTCAAAATTTGGCTTCAACTCAAGATTCATTAGGTTAATTAACAATATTATCACGAATGTTAAGGAATTTATTCTAATAAATGGTCAGGCAATAGGATACTTTAAAAATAAACGGGGTTTAAGAAAATAATACCCATTGTCTCCTTGTCTTTTTAGTGTTGCTGAGGAAATATTAATCAAAGGTTTAAACCTATTATTTTCCAATAACAAAGCAATTCAATACAAAACTAGAAGCAAGATCTGTATTCCTATTCTTACCTTTGCCGATGACCTGTTAATTTTCACTAATGGATCTAATTACTATATATCTATGCTTAGTAAATTCCTACAGGACTACGAAGACACTTCTGGATAGATGATTATCAAGGAGAAAAATATAATCATCACCTCGGCTAAAGTTCATATATCCAAAGTATCAGATATTTCTGCTTCTCCTGGTTTTAGATATGATCATCTCCCTATTACGTAGTTAGGCATTAGTCTTAATACTAATAGCTGGGCTAGAAATTATGAATCTCTTCTGAACAACATAAGAACTAATATCTCTGAATGGGATGGTAAAAAACTATCTTATGGAGGGAAGCTAACTTTGATTAACAATGTGTTAATGACCATTCCTTGTTATTGGATTCAAAGTCATAGTCTTCCTAAAGGCATCATGGAAAAAATTGAGAAGATGCTTAATAGTTTCTTATGGGGATCCAATCAAGACACATCTAATATTCACTGGTGCAGTTGTAAAAGGTCTGTAAAACCTATCTAGAAAGCAGTCTTAATGTGAGAAGGCTTCTGGATATTCAAAACTCTATATCTTGTCTTATCTGGATTAAGTTTAGACAAAATACTACTCTGTGGGCTAGATATACTCAAAGTATCAATTGTAAATCTTTGAATCCCCTACTTGCTCATTACAAGGCCAAGAACTGCTCTAAAAACTGGAGAATACTAATCTCTATAAAATACATTGTTGAACCTATGATAAGGTGACAGATAGGCACATGGAATATCAACTTTTGGATGAACTCTTGGATAAGAAATACTCATATGCTAAGCTCAAATGGTCTTCCTATCTCTAATGAATTCTTCAAATACATTGTCAGTAACTATTGTGATAACAATAGCTGGAACTATTCTAAGCTTAGTAAAATCCTAACCCCTGAAGAAATAACTAAAGTTGCTAAGAACTCTATTCATGAGGACTCTGAAGACACAATTATATCGAGATCTTCTAAGGAAGAAAACTACAACATGAGAGAAACATGGGATTGTATAAGCATCAAGCACAACCCGTCAAAATTATTGGAATACTATGGAAAAATATACCTCCAAAGAAGTGTTCTTATCTTACTTGGAGAGTGCTGCATAACTGGATTCCCACTGACTATATCCTGCAAAAGAGACATATAACATTAGTATCGAAATGCTAGTTTTGTAAAGATGTTGAGACTACAGATCACTTGTTCATTGAATGCAAGTTCTCATGGAGTATCTGGTGCCACTACACTATTATGTTTAAGGTCAAAATTTGGGAGATATATGAAGATTCATCATATCTTAAGGAATTGGTTGTGGAGAACTGCTAAGAAGGTCCATATTTGTTCTATCCTTCCCCTATTATATGCTGGGTCATATGGAACCTAAGAAACAAGTCAAAGGTGAAAGGAGTCACTACTGAAATAAACAATGCTATTAGCTATATTAACCATATTATCTTTGGTATTGATCATACGAACCTATTTACTATCAAACATTTGACCCCATATGACAGAGCTAGTATTGATCTTGGCTGTATCAACATCTACAAAAAATGCAACACCCCTTTCTATCTTTGTTGGATTCCTCCTAATCAAGATAAACTTAAAGTGAACTCTGATGGTTCATCTCTAACTAATGGCGATGCTTGTGGAGCTACAATAATAAGAAATAGTAACTGTACCTTAATATTGGGCACAAACATCCCTTATGGTAAACTCCGTCCCATTCAAGCTGAAGCCAAAACTTTAGTAGATAGCTTAATCATCTGCTCGCAGTATGGCTACTCAGATGTAGATTTGGAAACTGACTCTGAAATCCTATTCAACTCCCTGGCAATTTGAAATTACCCTGCACCTTTAGAGAAGATCCTTAATTGCTGTAGAGTCATGATTCTCCCTTCCATGAAGATCAAATATATTAACAGAGTCCAAAAATAGCGCAACAGACTAGCTGGCTAAATGGACTCACAAATGCAAGATGAAAACATCTTACAATAATCTTAATGCTCCTTCAACCCTTTCAACCATTATTCTTCTTGAGAGCATTGAAGTTGGTTACATCAAATATACCACTCGCTGAAACTGTTGTAGAATCTAACTTCATCATATCCCAACATCTGATTTCTTCACTCTGACTCTTTCTACTCAATCAATTATAACATCAGTAATTTAGAAACATCTAAATTCTTTATTTATTTGCAGGTTAACTAAACCCTAAAATTCCCAGAACACAGTTTCCATCTCATGCCTCATGACACTTCACAGAAACAACCAAAAGCGTTGGATTCTCATTATCAATGGCCATGAAACCATCAAGATGTTACTCATTCACCTCTGTCTCCACAGTTTACTCCAAACCGGATCCGGATCCTCCAATTCATATGAGTACGACGGTGACGATTGTGTCGAATCCAGTTTCGGCTCCAAATCAAATATCATCACCCTGGCGGTATAAGGAAATTATGTACGACGGCGTGTGGTCTAGATGTTGCGGTGGTTGAAACATTCCAAATATTTCTTTACTCGTCAATAAAAGAAGTGAAAATTAGAAAAGATTGCGTTGGGGCATGGATGGCTTGAAAAGACAATTATTGATCCAGTTATTTGTCGTGACTTTATTTGTCGTGCGAATCTGGATCCAATTATTGATCTGAGCGATGATCATGGAGGATACGTTAAATTATAGAAGGTTCGGTTACTTATGATATAGTTATCTGCTTGAGTCTGCCCTACATTAATCTTTCGTAGATGAATGTTGGTAATATAGATTTGGGGTTTTGCTAATAAATTAGCTGCTCTCAGTCATAATGAATAGTTCCAAAGCTCCAATTCAGAGAATCAATTGTTACTTTCCTGACTTTCCTAGTCTTTTTGCTACGAGGCCTTTCTCAAAACTTCATGGATTCCAGACATCTTCAATATCTTCCATTATGGATGAATATTTCTTGAGGTGTCAAGAGCTCCCTTTAGCAGTAACCTTGTCTCAATCTCATTGAACCATGCTGTCCTCAGTAAACCAATTCGTGATGTCCTTCACGAGCTGACTCTGCCGGTTTAAAAATGAAAATAAGCAATGTTTGGAAAGTTGTGAAGTAACAGGAGTTGCTTGAGATGCATCTGTAATTCCCACACTGGATCTTTCTGGATTACTCTCTCAATGAAGGTGCCCTTTTTTAACAAAGAATCAGAGTTTCTTGCTATCGGGAGAATCTGTTAGAATATTCAGTGTATTAATGTTAGAATATTCAGTGTATTAAGTTTCCTTGTATAGGCCTCTAAGTTCTCTATATATTGAGAGCCTTACTTGGGTTTGCATCATAAAAAATAAAAATACAAAAAGGATTGATGTTTCTTAGTAACTGATTATGCCCCCACTGTGTCTCTGTCTCTTTAAGCCGCTTCCTGCGGCTACTTCTCTCTTTGTTTTTTAACATGGTATCAGAGCACGTGTGATTCTGAGAATTTTGAACATCCTCAACCAAGATGGCTGGCAATGAAGTCGTGGTCAGTCAAATTCCTGATGAATTAACAATGCAGATTGCTGCCATTCTTAGAAATGGTCTTGGAACACAACAACAAACAACTAACCCCGAGAATTTATCCCTAGGGATTAAACTCGGGGGTGACAACTATGCCTTATGGGAAAACCTGATGAATAAAGCAATTGGGAGAAGGGGGAGAGGTTCTCACAATATAGGGGAGCCGACACCTCCATCCAAAACTGACAACACATATACAAGGTGGGAACAAGATGATCAATGTGTTTTCACATGGATTATCCAGAATCTTGAATCCACCTTGGTCAATAATGTCTCGTAATATTCCACTACAAAATCCCTCTGGGATGGGTTAGCCACCACATACGGTTCTTGTACAGATTTGTTACAGGTGTTTGACCTTCATAAGAGGGCTAATTCATTAAGGCAAGGGTCCGATACACTAGAAGACTTGTGAAACAAACTGCAGAACATCTGGATGTCTATAGATAGCCGAGATCCGAACCCTATGAAAGACCCAGAAGACATTCAGATCTACAATAAGAAGACTCAAGAACAAAGACTCTATCAATTGCTAATGGTGATTAATGACAAGCTAGAACCAGTCAAGAGAGATATCCTGAAAAAGGATCATCTTCCTTCCGTGGAAACAGCATATGCTACAATACGAAGGGAAGTGGCCAGGCTTAATATACTAAAATCAAGTTCTTCTGATAGTGACTCGATTGAAATTGGAATGGGTTTGGCTGCTACTACCAGCATCCGTAGCAAACCATCACTAGTAAGTAGTAACAATCTCTGTAGAAGTTAATTTTATCACTGCTGTGAACCTCCTTAAGATCCGACGCTATGGCGGTACCTCCCTTCATTTTGTTGTGGCAACGAAGGATACGGTCTCAAGTGGAGTGAAGATGGACAAAGCTACGGTTGGGATCCGATACGGCCCTAACTACCATACCATGAAGGTTCTTACTATCTGATATGATACCGTTTTGGTCCTGGAATTAGTCAATGATGATAACGAGAAAGTTCTGGCATCGCTTCGAGCTCCTCTGTGTTCGCTAGTCATCGGAGATGGTGAGGAATCAGACCGAACTCTCGTTCTTGAAAACCTTTCTGGTGAAGCTCACGTGACAGTGAAAGTGAATGTGACTGCGCATTACCTTGGACCACCAGGTAGGCTGCAGCTTGAGGTTGTGCCGAAAAGGTCTGTACGATGAAATAAAGAAAATAGCTTCTTTTCTTGGCAAGGCGATGAAAGCTCTTGGTTTAGCGGTTATTGTCTCGTGTTCGCAAGGCTTTTTAGACTGAACGAAGGAGGGTACCTACGGTTGGAAGTGGACTGCTTATATTTTTAATTGTGTTTGGTTTGTCCTTCTTTCTCTTTCCGATTATATTAATATTAGTTCCTGTTAAAATCGTAGTATTTATCGATTGTATCGTCTTGAGTTGTTGTGTTTTACGAGGTATTTCTGTTTTGGTGTTCACACAAGTTTTTTAAATTTTTGAAGCAATGATGCAAGAGGAGTGTAAATCATAAATTGGAATTCGCCTGGCCCAGACATAAATCAACTCAACGATGATCGAATCTAAAGATAACCGAATACCATAATTCAAGATCTTTCGGTAAACAACCAACTTATTGGCACAACATGAAGCGCAGGTGCATCCGATTCATCAAAGTATTCATATTGTATTTTTCTAAGTGCAATAAGATACTTGGGAGCATGTCTTTGGAATTTTCCCCAAAATTGGCCGCCAACTCTCTAGGCAGCATTCTTTTGTTTTCTTTTCTTGCATTTGATTTCATTTTTTTAAGTTTTGTCCTTAGATTAGGTGTTGGAATATCATCAATTATTTGAATCTCCGAATCACCAGTTGTGCTACAGATTCAAATATGTTTAGTTTCTCATACGGTTCATCTTGAAAGTTGAGGAAGGGCCTTTAGTGCATTTATTATTTCTTTAACCAATCACATGTGATTGTTTTTATCACAAATGTTCCATTAAAAATCTAATTTTAGATGTCGAAACTAGATGAAACTTTACCTATTATATTCTTAGACGTGTTTTTTTTCAGAGGGAACCCGCGGCCGCTACTCAACGAGTGCGCACAAGGTAAACCCTCAGTTTGAGGCAATAGCCTGCAAACCAACACCAGAAGGTAAACCACATAAGGTAACAGACTCAAACCAAGAAAACATTTGTAAAGGGGTCGAACGCATGACCTTTATGTCACGAGCTCATCTACTCCACCAACTTGGCTACCCTTTCGGGGTATTCTTAAATGTGCATATACAGATTATATTATTATACTTTATAATAGATATTATCCTAATAAACCTATTGAAAATCAAAATTGGTTTTATTGTGCTACAATGTTAAGGTACTTGAGACTGCTAAAGTTGCAACTAAATTATTTATACGCAATATACTCCTAACATTCACTTGGCCTTTTATGAAATTACTAATCTTTTCATGCATAAATAGAAAATAGATATAAGAATGTATCTCGCGAAACAATGCCCAATATGTATGCAAAATTTATAAAGTATTCTCATCCAATATGCTTATGCTAGTGGGTGCCTTTTTAACATTTTAAAAGATAAAATGATTTTATATTTTTAGTTAATTATTTTTATAAAGCCTTAAGACTTTCAGAAAATGAAACCTATAACCCCGAAGTATATATTCAAGAAGTTGACGCTTATCTTTATACATTGTATAATATGTATGTTAATAGATACGAGGTTAATATAAATATTAGATATTCAAATATAACGGGTAATAATAGTATTCAATGGGGTAGAGACAGAAATTGTTATAACTATGTGGAAATGACAGTGTTAGATAGAGAGGACACAAGAGAAACCCCTCAAGCTGACAATAAAGTGGCTAGATATTCGAAAACTCGATTTGAGTTACATCAATATGAATCCCAAAACCCTCTTGATATCTTAAAGTGGTAGAGTACCAAAGAAGACGAGTTTCTTATTCTTTGCTTGATAGCCAAATATAATTTTTCAATAATGTGATTTAATCAGGTCATGTTGCAATACACGACTAAACGAACAAGATTGAAAGGTCGTGCACTTTGAGTTCTTGTTGTAATCAATGACTAAACCACAACAAATCAAATGATGCAAAACAAATAATATGAAAAAGAATAGAATCCAAAAGACATCTTCGATGAATTTCCAGAAGACGTTGAAGGCGAACAAAATCTTATGGATGAAACTGAAGCTGAAGCTTTGAAAAGTGAGTATGAAGATCGTGGATGAGAAGACGAAATTTCGTCATATCAAAATGAATGACATTTGTAATAGAGTTTATAATAGAGATAGTTCAGTTTGAGAACATTTGTACAACTCCTGGTCCGCAAGAGTAAACTGTAAAATGTTTAAACCAGTAAAAAAAAATTCTTACTATCCCATAATGTAACAACATTTCACAATTTTTTTTATCATTTAATAAAATAAATAAACTATAAAAAATTATAATAAAAAATAACAACACTTGTAATATTTATAATCAAACCATAATAATAATCAAAGTATGATAATAAAACTATAACCCTTTATCTTACTTTAAAATTTTCAAATTATATAACAATTTTAATCACTTGTACTAACAAACGATATCGAAAGATACACGATCATTTGTTTATTATGCTAATTTACGCTACGCTAATTTTACCGCTTTTCGTCATTTGTGCGATAAGAGTATATTGTTGTTACTGTTTTGTGTAACGACGGTGTACGTAACATCCTTATTCTGTTACCGTACGTACAACCTGTGCCACATCACGCTACGTCCATGCTACTTAGTGTGCACACCCCCGTGGTGTAACAATACATTAGAAAAATCTGTGTTTCTCGACCATGGATGTTATTCGGTATTCCATTTAGATAATTGTACAAATATTGAAAAATGTAATAGAGTCTCCATCGTGGGGACTATTATAAATTCTGTGTTTCTGAACCATAGGTGTTATTCAGTATTTCATTAAGATGATTGTATATTGAAAATTGTAACGGAGTCTCCGTGGCGGGGACTCTCAGAAAATAGGTATTTTTATACCATAGATGTTATTCAGTATTTTTTTAAAAATTATTGTACAAATATTGAAAAATGCAATGATAGCTCTTTATTTCATAAGAAGTAACTTGTAAGAAGTAATTATTGTATTATTATATAATTAGATGTTATTCAGTATTTTTTAATAAAATTGTTGTAATATTTTAAAAACACATTTTAAAATATAAATTGTTATATTAAAAAGTGGAAATTGTTATTCTAAAAAGATGTTAGAATATTGTTAAGTTTGACGTGTCACAAGAAAGTTATGGGAGTTAGTTATTTTCTATTTTGTTTATATAAAAAACAACGGCGAAATGATATTTATATTTTGAAATTTAGAGAAACTTATTTTTTTTTTATTTTTTTTTGGCAAAACTCAAACTTTTTATTTTAGTATCAAAACCAACATTTGGTATCACGGCCTAGAAAATGCCAAAACAAAATTCAAATATGGGAAAAGAAGAAAATGTAACACTTCCCTATCCATTACTCACCAAGAGTGATTGCAGCATGGACATTAAAAATGCGCGTAAATTTACAGGTGCAAGGTTGTGGGATGCGATAGAAAATTCTGAAAATGTTGAAGAACGAAAAGATAGAATGGCTTTGGTTTCCATTTATCAAACAATCCCTGAAGATGTTCTTCTAATGCTGGAAGAGAAAGATTCGGCAAAGAAAGCATGAGATACGTTGCAGACAATGAAAATGGATGCGGAACGAGTACGAGAGGCAAGAATTCAGATTTTAAGAAGTGATTTTGAGGCTGCAATCATGAAAGAAGAAGTGTCTGCGGATGAATTCGCCATGAGATTGACTATCATTGTTACTAGTATCCGTTCTTTAGGCGACATAGTAGAGGAGATCTCCGTCGTCAAAAAGTTCCTTCGAGAGAACTGTAAAATCCAAGTAAAACAAATCTTCCAATGGAGTTTCAAGAAATCTGTAAAAATCTTCTTAATCTTTAATTCTTAATCTCTAAGAATTTGTCTATTATCCTCTTTGATTTGTGATCTAATCAACTCTGTTGATTATTTTGTGTTGCTGCTTAATTCAATCTTCCTAATTCTTCTCATTCTTGATGATCAACAATCTCTTAAATGGAAGAAAAATAGATTTACAATTTTGAATTTCCGGAATTGAAATCAACTTCGAAATTGAATGAACACTACATCAAAGAAACCTAAATTACCTTTTAAAAGCTACGCTGAAATGGTTAATCCGAATACTGGTGTTTTCAATGAAGAACTGAAGCATTCATCGATCCAATACCATGAATCTCACATATCCCTGTAGTTCAACAAAAAATACAAAGAGAAGCTTAAGGAAACAAGCAAATTCACGCTAATTGGGAAATTTTCCCAAGGATTAAAAAAAAACAGAATCTTGATCAGTTCTTTCAATCAAAACAATTCAAGGGAGAATTCAACTACAGCTCATGGGACTCAAGATACAATATCATTGAATTTTCAATTAAACAAGACATGTGCAACCTATGGTCTCGAACAATTTGGACAGTTGGAGATAAGGCTACGAGGCTCTTTAGATGGTCTCCCGAATTTAACCCTAAATATGAAAGCACAATTGTTCCAACATGGATCCGCATAAAGAATATCCCTGAATACATGTTTAATAAAGAGATCATAACCACTATTACAAAATCCATTGGTGAACCTCTAAAAAGTTGGGCTCCTTCTAAAAACATGGCCTTATATAACTCATGCTACGCATGGATTGAATTAGATATATCAAAAAAGCTGATTTGCGATATCTGGGTGGGATTTAGAGTCAACTATGGATGTCGGCTCCACATTAGTTACAAAAATGTGCCAGACTATTGTAATCTCTATGACCATATTGGACATGACAAAGTTCAATATAGAAAAGAAATTCCTAAGGATCAAGAAAGTAAGTTAAACACAAATGAAGCTTCTACCCAAGACATGCTTCGTGATCAAGATCAAGTCATAACAGAGAAGCCAAAAAATGAAATAAAAAATATTTAAACCTGATTCTCCTGAAAAGAGAAATTCTTATTTAACTGTTCCCTCTGAGTCTCGTAAAATGAATCCCAAAGATCCAAATGATCCTACACACGCTAAAGAATAAAACCAGTCAGTGAATAGAAATACTCAGCAAAATAAGTACAATCTGGATAAAAAAAAATCAATTTACACAACCATTGGAAGCAAAAAATTCAAGGAAACGAAGAAATTATTGAAGCAATAAGAAAGCTGGAGGAAGATTATACAAATAATGTGAATCAAGAGCATGAAAACCCCAAAAATGAAACCTATACTCCTAACAATCAGAACTTTGGTAGCCTCCCTACTACACCAATTCTTAAAAAGAAGGAAATGGACAAACATTTCCAGGAAATTCTTACAAATGTCTGAAAGAGGCTAAGCACAGAAGAAAAACATAGACAGGAATATACAAGCCTCTATATGAGACTAGCAAATCAAGAAACTCTAATCCAAACCATGATAAATCTACTTGGCTGGAATATTCGTGGGATAGCTAACAAAGCCTTTTTGAGAAGACTTAAATCAATCATTGAGAATGAGAAAATCAGTATCATTTCTATTCAGGAGCCTATGGTTGACTCTGATCATCTGGCTACTATTGCATCTAAACTGGGGTTCAATAACTATGCTTCAAACTTTTCAAGAAAAAATTGGCTTCTTTGGAAAAATTGGTTCACTATAAAGATAACGATTAATCATACTCAGTTACTTCATACTGAAGTAACCTATTCTAACTTCAACAAACTTTTCTACCTTACGTCTATATATGCCAAATGTCAAAAGACCAAAAGGAAAGAGCTTTGGTGTACTCTCTTTTTAATCTATCATAAAATCACTGAATGGATGGTTATTGGTGATTTCAAAACCATCACCAATCATGATGAGCAGAAGGGATGTAAAACCTATTGTTCTAATAGTTTTGATGAATTTAATGAAACTATCTGTCAATGCAAGCTTGAAGATGCAGGTTACAAGGGAAATAGATTTACATGGACAAACAAATCCAAGTAATAGCATTTGGACCGGGCTCTATACAACAGTGATTGGGCTAACTACTTCAACAAGACTTCTGTCAAACATCTTACCAGAACCCGTTCAGATCACATGCCCTTATGTGTTACCATTTCTAATGATAAATTTAAAACTAAATCGAGTTTTAAATACTTAAATATGTAGAGTCTAAATGGTGAATTTTTACCTTTTGTTAGAACTAACTGGATGCTTGAAATGCAGGGATATCCTCTTTATAGGTTATGGAACAAACTTAAAAGACTGAAGGCAGCCCTCAAAGTGTGGAACATTGAAGTATTTAGCAATATCTTCGAGAATATCCAGACTTCTCAAGAAAATGTCAAGAATATGGAACATATATTAATAGATAATAATAATGTTCTGAACAAAACCAATCTTTCTAGTGCTAATGCCATGCTACTTCAAGATCTTGCTCAAGAAGAAAGTTATTGGTATCAGAAAACTTACTCTTCCTGGCTAAAGGACAGCGACAGAAACACAAAGCTCTATCAAAGCTTCGTAAAAAAGAAGAGAAGAATGAACAAAATTAATTGCATCAATGATAGAGATACCTGGATTTCTGATAAAAATAAAATAAACAAATCAATTGAGGCCTACTTTAAGGATATTTTAACTCAAAACCCTTATCTTAATAAGGATTACGAGACTAATCTTTTAGGTAGTTATATATTCTATTCTATTCGTAACTTAGTTTCTGAATAGGATAATACCAACTTATTGAAGCAACCTAATGAGGAGGAAATTCTTACAACTATTAAAGGCTTGAATCAAGCTAGTGCATCGAGCTTGGTTGGATTTAACAGCAATGAATAAATTGAATCTTTATTTGGAGGCCAAAATCTACCACAATGAGTTCTTGCCACAAGTTTATGTCTTATCTCAAAAACCTGTAACCCTTCAACTTGGAAGGAATACAAACTCATTAGCTTATGCTCCCTGTTCAATAGAATAATATCAAAGACAATAAGTAACAAACTTAGTAATATATTACCAAAAATTATATCATAAAATCAGGGAGTATATGTATTTAATAGATCAATTCATGAAAATATACTTCTTGCTATTGAATTAATCTATGATATAAACAAAAAGACCAATGATGGGAACATTTTGATCAAAGTTGACATGGCAAAAGCCTTTGACAGAATGTCACATTCCTTTCTAAGCAAAGTTCTCTCAAAATTTGGCTTCAACTCAAGATTCATTAGGTTAATTAACAATATTATCACGAATGTTAAGGAATTTATTCTAATAAATGGTCAGGCAATAGGATACTTTAAAAATAAACGGGGTTTAAGAAAATAATACCCATTGTCTCCTTGTCTTTTTAGTGTTGCTGAGGAAATATTAATCAAAGGTTTAAACCTATTATTTTCCAATAACAAAGCAATTCAATACAAAACTAGAAGCAAGATCTGTATTCCTATTCTTACCTTTGCCGATGACCTGTTAATTTTCACTAATGGATCTAATTACTATATATCTATGCTTAGTAAATTCCTACAGGACTACGAAGACACTTCTGGATAGATGATTATCAAGGAGAAAAATATAATCATCACCTCGGCTAAAGTTCATATATCCAAAGTATCAGATATTTCTGCTTCTCCTGGTTTTAGATATGATCATCTCCCTATTACGTAGTTAGGCATTAGTCTTAATACTAATAGCTGGGCTAGAAATTATGAATCTCTTCTGAACAACATAAGAACTAAAATCTCTGAATGGGATGGTAAAAAACTATCTTATGGAGGGAAGCTAACTTTGATTAACAATGTGTTAATGACCATTCCTTGTTATTGGATTCAAAGTCATAGTCTTCCTAAAGGCATCATGGAAAAAATTGAGAAGATGCTTAATAGTTTCTTATGGGGATCCAATCAAGACACATCTAATATTCACTGGTGCAGTTGTAAAAGGTCTGTAAAACCTATCTAGAAAGCAGTCTTAATGTGAGAAGGCTTCTGGATATTCAAAACTCTATATCTTGTCTTATCTGGATTAAGTTTAGACAAAATACTACTCTGTGGGCTAGATATACTCAAAGTATCAATTGTAAATCTTTGAATCCCCTACTTGCTCATTACAAGGCCAAGAACTGCTCTAAAAACTGGAGAATACTAATCTCTATAAAATACATTGTTGAACCTATGATAAGGTGACAGATAGGCACATGGAATATCAACTTTTGGATGAACTCTTGGATAAGAAATACTCATATGCTAAGCTCAAATGGTCTTCCTATCTCTAATGAATTCCTCAAATACATTGTCAGTAACTATTGTGATAACAATAGCTGGAACTATTCTAAGCTTAGTAAAATCCTAACCCCTGAAGAAATAACTAAAGTTGCTAAGAACTCTATTCATGAGGACTCTGAAGACACAATTATATCGAGATCTTCTAAGGAAGAAAACTACAACATGAGAGAAACATGGGATTGTATAAGCATCAAGCACAACCCGTCAAAATTATTTGGAATACTATGGAAAAATATACCTCCAAAGAAGTGTTCTTACCTTACTTGGAGAGTGCTGCATAACTGGATTCCCACTGACTATATCCTGCAAAAGAGACATATAACATTAGTATCGAAATGCTAGTTTTGTAAAGATGTTGAGACTACAGATCACTTGTTCATTGAATGCAAGTTCTCATGGAGTATCTGGTGCCACTACACTATTATGTTTAAGGTCAAAATTTGGGAGATATATGAAGATTCATCATATCTTAAGGAATTGGTTGTGGAGAACTGCTAAGAAGGTCCATATTTGTTCTATCCTTCCCCTATTATATGCTGGGTCATATGGAACCTAAGAAACAAGTCAAAGGTGAAAGGAGTCACTACTGAAATAAACAATGCTATTAGCTATATTAACCATATTATCTTTGGTATTGATCATACGAACCTATTTACTATCAAACATTTGACCCCATATGACAGAGCTAGTATTGATCTTGGCTGTATCAACATCTACAAAAAATGCAACACCCCTTTCTATATTTGTTGGATTCCTCCTAATCAAGATAAACTTAAAGTGAACTCTGATGGTTCATCTCTAACTAATGGCGATGCTTGTGGAGCTACAATAATAAGAAATAGTAACTGTACCTTAATATTGGGCACAAACATCCCTTATGGTAAACTCCGTCCCATTCAAGCTGAAGCCAAAACTTTAGTAGATAGCTTAATCATCTGCTCGCAGTATGGCTACTCAGATGTAGATTTGGAAACTGACTCTGAAATCCTATTCAACTCCCTGGCAATTTGAAATTACCCTACACCTTTAGAGAAGATCCTTAATTGCTGTAGAGTCATGATTCTCCCTTCCATGAAGATCAAATATATTAACAGAGTCCAAAAATAGCGCAACAGACTAGCTGGCTAAATGGACTCACAAATGCAAGATGAAAACATCTTACAATAATCTTAATGCTCCTTCAACCCTTTCAACCATTATTCTTCTTGAGAGCATTGAAGTTGGTTACATCAAATATACCACTCGCTGAAACTGTTGTAGAATCTAACTTCATCATATCCCAACATCTGATTTCTTCACTCTGACTCTTTCTACTCAATCAATTATAACATCAGTAATTTAGAAACATCTAAATTCTTTATTTATTTGCAGGTTAACTAAACCCTAAAATTCCCAGAACACAGTTTCCATCTCATGCCTCATGACACTTCACAGAAACAACCAAAAGCGTTGGATTCTCATTATCAATGGCCATGAAACCATCAAGATGTTACTCATTCACCTCTGTCTCCATAGTTTACTCCAAACCGGATCCGGATCCTCCAATTCATATGAGTACGACGGTGACGATTGTGTCGAATCCAGTTTCGGCTCCAAATCAAATATCATCACCCTGGCGGTATAAGGAAATTTTGTACGACGGCGTGTGGTCTAGATGTTGCGGTGGTTGAAACATTCCAAATATTTCCTTACTCGTCAATAAAAGAAGTGAAAATTAGAAAAGATTGCGTTGGGGCATGGATGGCTTGAAAAGATAATTATTGATCCAGTTATTTGTCGTGACTTTATTTGTCGTGCGAATCTGGATCCAATTATTGATCTGAGCGATGATCATGGAGGATACGTTAAATTATAGAAGGTTCGGTTACTTATGATATAGTTATCTGCTTGAGTCTGCCCTGCATTAATCTTTCGTAGATGAATGTTGCTAATATGGATTTGGGGTTTTGCTAATAAATTAGCTGCTCTCAGTCATAATGAATAGTTCCAAAGCTCCAATTCAGAGAATCAATTGTTACTTTCCTGACTTTCCTAGTCTTTTTGCTACGAGGCCTTTCTCAAAACTTCATGGATTCCAGACATCTTCAATATCTTCCATTATTGATGAATATTTCTTGAGGTGTCAAGAGCTCCCTTTAGCAGTAACCTTGTCTCAATCTCATTGAACCATGCTGTCCTCAGTAAACCAATTCGTGATGTCCTTCACGAGCTGACTCTGCCGGTTTAAAAATGAAAATAAGCACTGTTTGGAAAGTTGTGAAGTAACAGGAGTTGCTTGAGCTGCATCTGTAATTCCCACACTGGATCTTTCTGGATTACTCTCTCAATGAAGGTGCCCTTTTTTAACAAAGAATCAGAGTTTCTTGCTATCGGGAGAATCTGTTAGAATATTCAGTGTATTAATGTTAGAATATTCAGTGTATTAAGTTTCCTTGTATAGGCCTCTAAGTTCTCTATATATTGAGAGCCTTACTTGGGTTTGCATCATAAAAAATAAAAATACAAAAAGGATTGATGTTTCTTAGTAACTGATTATGCCCCCACTGTGTCTCTGTCTCTTTAAGCCGCTTCCTGCGGCTACTTCTCTCTTTGTTTTTTAACATGGTATCAGAGCACGTGTGATTCTGAGAATTTTGAACATCCTCAACCAAGATGGCTGGCAATGAAGTCGTGGTCAGTCAAATTCCTGATGAATTAGCAATGCAGATTGCTGCCATTCTTAGAAATTGTCTTGGAACACAACAACAAACAACTAACCCCGAGAATTTATCCCTAGGGATTAAACTCGGGGGTGACAACTATGCCTTATGGGAAAACCTGATGAATAAAGCAATTGGGAGAAGGGGGAGAGGTTCTCACAATATAGGGGAGCCGACACCTCCATCCAAAACTGACAACACATATACAAGGTGGGAACAAGATGATCAATGTGTTTTCACATGGATTATCCAGAATCTTGAATCCACCTTGGTCAATAATGTCTCGTAATATTCCACTACAAAATCCCTCTGGGATGGGTTAGCCACCACATACGGTTCTTGTACAGATTTGTTACAGGTGTTTGACCTTCATAAGAGGGCTAATTCATTAAGGCAAGGGTCCGATACACTAGAAGACTTGTGAAACAAACTGCAGAACATCTGGATGTCTATAGATAGCCGAGATCTGAACCCTATGAAAGACCCAGAAGACATTCAGATCTACAATAAGAAGACTCAAGAACAAAGACTCTATCAATTGCTAATGGCGATTAATGACAAGCTAGAACCAGTCAAGAGAGATATCTTGAAAAAGGATCATCTTCCTTCCGTGGAAACAGCATATGCTACAATACGAAGGGAAGTGGCCAGGCTTAATATACTAAAATCAAGTTCTTCTCATAGTGACTCGATTGAAATTGGAATGGGTTTGGCTGCTAAAGATTCTGCACAGAGGTTTAAATTCCGATCTAAAGAGAAAGAAGATAAATCCAAGTTGTATTGCACTCATTATGGGATGAAGAAATACACTAAAGAGACATGTTTCCAGCTGGTTGGCGATCCAGAATGGTAGGAGGACGGTCATAAGGAGAAATATAACCAGTGTTCCAGATCTAATGTCAAACGGGCTTCGTATACAAGTGGCGGTGAAGATCCGACCAAAAATGAGCAAGGAAGTGGCACTGGTTTTGGAGGAATGACGGCGAACTCCTATGAAAAACTTGGAGGTAAAGGGTTTGAGAAATCAATAAATTGGATCTTTGATTGGGGGCTACGGACACCATGTCTTATGATCCTAAAGACTTTGGTGACATGTCATCTCCAAAGAAGTCCCATATTGAGACTGCTAGTGGAGAAATTTGTGAAGTCAAAGGGGGAGGTTCAATTATTCTTTCGGAAAAAATGGAAATTAAAAACTGCCTCTACATTCCTTCACTATGCTTAAAGTTATTATCTGTTAGTCTAGTGACAAAACAACTCAACTGTGTGGTTCTTATGTATCCATTTTTTTTGCATTTTACAGGACATTCGTACAAAGGAGATCATTGGGCGTGGTACTGAACAAGGAGGTCTCTATTATGTTGATGATGTAGTTCATAAGGGACATGCCATGCTTGCTCACGGAACAACCGAAAGGCAACTTTGGTTATGGCACCGACGACTTGGTCATCCTTCTTTTAGTTATCTTAAAAGTTTGTTTCCTAGTCTTTTTTTGAATAATTCCATTCATGAGAAATGTGAAACCTGCATTCTTGCAAAAAATCGTAGGGTCTCATTTAATAAAAGTAATACTAGAGTTGATTATGCTTTTTTTGCTAATCTATTCTGATGTTTGGGGTCCAACACCAAATTCCACTAACAATCAAATCAGATACTTTGTTTTATTTATGGATGATTTCTCAAGAATGACTTGAATATAATTCATGAAACATAAATCGGAAGTACCATAAATATTTGTTTGTTTTTATAAAATGATTTTGACTCAATTTGGAAAAAAATACAGATTCTCCGTCCTGATAATGTAACAGAGTTTGTCAACCAAATAATGCATAATTTTTTCCAAACAAATGGTCTTATCCATCAAACCACTTGTCCAAACACACCTCAACAAAACGGTACTTCAGAACGAAAAAACCGTACTTTACTTGAAAAAGCTCGTGCTATTATGATTGAATCTAGAGTTCCTCATTCTCTTTGGCTAGAAGCTCTTGCTACAGCCACGTATCCTGCAAATCGTCTACCGACCCGATGTCTAGGAAATAAAACTCCATTACAAGTGCTTGCCATCCAAGTTACAATTCCATCTGTTATGACCTTACCACTTCGTGCTTTGTTTGTTCGGTGTTTGTTCATATCCCTAAAACTAGTCGAAACAAACTTAATCCATGTGCTGAAAAGTGTGTATTCGTTGGGTACGGTGTTCATCAAATGGGATATCAGTGTTACAATCCGGTTACTCGTCGAATCCATGTCACCATGGACTGTGACTTCTTAGAATCCGATTATATTTTTTACCACCAATCTCGTGCTCAGGGGGAGAAAGTAAGCGAATCATTCGACTGGTTGCTATATGAAAGTTACTTTGAGGATGTGCTGACAGAGTCGGTAGATGGCGCCACCGAACACGCCTCTTCCAACATAAAGAAGACTGACGAGGAAGTTCTTACCACCAATGATTCTCCCGAAGACAATGTCCAACAAGAAATAAATGCCATGGATACTACCAGTGAATCAGCCGAAGAAAATGTCAATCAAGAGGTAAACAATTTGCAATATCATAATTCGCAAAATGCTACTGACCATGACATTTCAGGAAGTTCATTTGTTGAAACTCAAACTCCAGTTCTTCCCCCAAGAAAAAATAGAGGGGTTCCTCCTGACCGGTATTCACCGGAACACGTTCCTCGTGCTTCTACATATCCGGTAAAAACGGACAGGAAAGGAATGACGGAGATTGCAAAGGCGTTTTCAGCTACTATTCTCTCTGAACAAATCCCTAAAACAACTCAAGAAGCTAAGAAGATGACTGAATGACATGAGGCAATGAATACCAAAATGGAAGCTCTAAAAAGAATTGGTAGATTGGAGAATTGTGTGTTACCACAAAGGAAGAAAGCAGTCGGGTGTAGATGGGTGTTTAATATAAAATATAAATCTGATGGCACCATTGAGCGACACAAGGCAAGATTGGTTGCCAAAGGATATACACAAACATATGGTATAGACTACTCTGAAACGTTCTCTCCGATTGCAAAGATTATCTCTATCAGAGTTTTACTTTCAATAGCCGCGAATAAAGATTGGCCTCTTTATCAATTTGATGTAAAGAATGCTTTCTTACCTGGAGACTTGGAAGAAGAGGTATATATGGAACCCCCACCAGGGTTCTCTGATGGTTTTTAAGAAAATGAGGTATGTAAACTGAAAAGGCATTATATGGGCTCAAACAGTCTCCTCGTGCTTGGTTTGGGAGATTTACAATGGCAATAAAGCAGTATAGCTACAAAGAGAGTAATGAGGATCATACCTTATTTTACAAAAAGAGAGGAGAATTAGTCACTTGTCTTATAATATATGTCGACGATATGATTATAACGGGGAATGACGAAGAAGAAATTAGCTCTCTTAGGAAAAACCTCTTCAAGGAGTTCGAAATGAAAGACCTTGAGGGATTGAAGTATTTCATAGGAATCGAGGTTCTTAGGTCAAAAGGAGGGATTTATATCTCCCAACAGAAATATATATTGGATTTATTAGCTGAAGTTGGCATGGTGGATCGCAAACCAAATGAAACTCCTATGGTTGTGTTTCACAAACTAAAGATAATTGAAGGGGCCAAACCAGCGAGTAAAGAAAGGTACCAAAGGTTGTTGGGAAAATTGATTTACCTGGCTCACACTCGACCCGACATTGCATACGCGGTGGGAGTAGTTAGGCAGTTCATGCATCATCCTCAGGAACACCATATGGAGGCAGTAATGAGGATTATTCGATATCTCAAAGGCACACCAGGAAGAGGCATAACTTTTAAGAAAAATAGACACCTTGATGTTGAAGTATTCATAGATGCTGATTAGGGAGGGAATCCTAACGACAAGGGATCAACTGCTGGCTACTTTACTCTTCTTGGAGGTAACTTGGTGACTTGGAGGAGTAAGAAACAGAAAGTAGTATCACTGTCAAGCGCTGAATCAGAATTTAGAGGAATCGTTAAGGGGATTACCGAGATACTTTGGTTAAATAAGATAATGAAATAAGTCGGATCCCCCCTGAAGTGTCCAACTCAGTTAATGTGCGATAATAAAGGTGTGATTAAGATTTCAGAGAACCCGGTACAACACGATAGAACAAATCACGTTGAAATAAATAGGCACTTCATAAAAGAAAAGATTGAAGATGGGACAGTCGAACTTCTGTTTGTTAGATCCGAAGACCAACTGGCAAACATCCTGACGAAAGCGGTTGCTGCAAGAACATTGTCAGTTTTATCCAAGTTGGGTATTGGTGATCCCACTATACAACTTGAGGGGGAGTGTTAGAATATTCAATGTATTAAGTTTCCTTGTATATACCTCTAAGTTCTCTATATATTGAGAGACTTACTATTGGTTAATTCTTGAATTACATCTCTAATGCATCAATAAAACAAAAGGGAACATTTTCTAATAAACACAAAACCCTAGCCGCTTCCTGTGGCTACTTCTCTCTTTGTTTTTAACAAAGACAACAACTGAGATGCTACGCAGAACATGTGCATGTTAACATGATCCCACTACACAACTTGAGGGGGAGTGTTAGAATATACAGTGTATTAATGTTAGAATACTCAGTGTATTAAGTTCTCTATATATTGAGAGCCTTACTTGGGTTTGCATCATAAAAAATAAAAATACAAAAAGGATTGATGTTTCTTAGTAACTGATTATGCCCCCACTATGTCTCTGTCTCTTTAAGCCGCTTCCCGCGGCTACTTCTCTCTTTGTCTTTTAACAGTCTCAAAATACAATTATACTGAATCCATCTTTGAAGACGAAAACTTCCTTAAGCGAAGCCCCAAAATTGCTACCTCAAAGCTGTAATTTCCAGTATTATTGATTTTCTTTCTCCATAAATGAATTCTATCATTGAATTGTCGATATTCGTGAAGTAATCTTAATCAAATTTGATATGTGAGGGTATTTTTTATAAGAATTGAAGGAGTTATCACATGCTGCAGTAGTTCAAGATAGAGAAGAAGATAAAAGGGTGAAAAAAGAGATCGCTTGCATCTTGGGTTCTATATTAGAGATTCTGAAGTCTCCTATTAAACTTTTTGCAAAACAAACGCATTGTTTCAATCTTTAATATAAAGAATTTTTACAATCAAGCGATTCGGTGATCTACAAAATATATTGATCGAAGATGTTGTTGGTCATCTGAAAGCCCATGAAGAGAGACTTTATGTTTATGGCGATAAAGATGAAGACAAACATCTTTTGGTTACTGCTGGAGAGTGGTTAACAAGGTAAAAAAAGAACACTGGTGAGGATAATTTTTGTTCTGAAAAACGTAATTATTATAACAGGGAACGTAATAGATACAACATGGGTAATGGTTACAACGGAGGTCATGGACATGGTCGGGTAAAGGTCGTGGAGGTGGTGACAGAGAAAACCGTGATTACAATTCACAACCACATGATGTTGTAAACCATCAGAAGGGTAAGAACGAGATTAAGTGCTACTCTTGTGGAATATTAGGCCATTATGCGTCTGAGTGTCGCAATAAAAAACAAGATGATAAAGCACGTTTGACATGCACAAATTATGAAGAGCATGCATTGATGATAGCCGAAAAAACTCTGAACAAAAACAAAATTATGACCAACATTTTCTCGGATGGAGAGTAACACTTAGTACTTAGATAATGGGGAAAGCAACCACATGAGTGAAGATAAAAAAAAAATCTAGGAACTTGATGATACATTCCTAGGAAACGTGAAATTTGGAGATTGCTCATTGGCAGTGATCTAAGGTAAATGATCGATCTTGTTTCAGTGCAAGAACATAGATACTCACTTACTAAACAAGGTATATTACATTCCCAGTTTGAAAAATAATATTATTAGTCTTGGTCAAATGACAAAATAAAAAGTAGAGTGGAGTTAGTCAGACCGCTTCTCAAGATATTCGATAGAAATGAAGATATTTAATGAAGGTTGAAAGATCACAAAATCACCTATACAAAATAGTTTTGGAAACTAGCAAACCTACGTCTTTTTTGATAAAACTAGAATATCGTTCTTGGTTATGGCATGCAAGACTTGGACACGTGAACTTTCATGCACTCAAGATGATAGGGGAGAAAAAGATGAGTTTCGGCATGCACCATAGTTGTCAAATGGCACCGTGGCGGCCGCCACAGCGGCGTGGCAAGGCGAGGCGAGCCTCCGGCGCCACAAGGTGAGGTGTGATGATGGTCTTAACGTGGCGGTCGCCACAAAGAGTGTGGCAAGGCGCTTGCCATGGTGCGCCATGCTAAGACCCTAATATATATATATATATATATATATATATATATATATATATTAATTAAAAGATAAAACTCTAAAAACTAATCGACCCACGTTTTCTCTTCCAATTCTAGCATATTTTGTTATTCTCTCAATCAAGCAGCCACACACAATTCGGCGATGTAGAAACCTCCGACGACGACGGCGAAGACGACGCATAAACCCCCGACGACGACTCTGCCTGCACCAAACTGAACTGTAAATCACCTGTTCTATTTCGGTGTTATTTTTTGGTATATATAGTCTCATTTATGTGATTCCGTGCTGTTGTTTTGGTATTTACAGTGTCATTTTCTGTTTTTTGGTATACATAGTGTCATTTGCTGTTATTTTGGTATATATAGTCACATTCGGTGCTGTTGTTTCTTCATTTGTTTTTATTTCTTTCTCTAATTAGGTTGACAATTGATTATTGTGGAGTCGATTGGTATCTGTAAGCACCAGGTTGTTTTTTTCTAATTCATTAGATATTTAGTCTAGGATATCTTGTTGTCTTTCGTAGTTTTTATCACCTTCTTTGTTTAATAAATTAGTCTATTAAGGTGTCTTGAAAAACATACAGTGACTTAGTGGATTGATGTATTGAATGAGACATAGAAGAAAATCCTAAACATCGCCTTTTTTTCTTCTAACAAATGTATTTTTGGACAATGATTTTGAGTCTTTGTGATATAAATATTACATTACTTTTAGAATTTTGGAAATTTTATTGTATTTGTATTACAGATGTGTAATTTGTGTTGTAGTTTAATATTAATATCAAGTTGAGGCCTTGATCTGAGGATATAATTGATTAATGTTGTGTGTAGTATACTGATTTTCTGAATTTTAATTTGTTGGTAAGAGTAGTAAGACAATGGCAACCAATTCTTCTAACACACAAGTTGGTTCGTCTATTCCTACAAAATCCAAAGACATTGGCTGGGATAACGGATTCCTGCTGATCCTAAAACTAGAGATGCCGTTACATGTCGTTTTTGTGAAAAAACTTATAAATGGGGGATAGCCTAACTTAAACATCATCTACTTGGGTCATCTACTAATGTTTCTGATTGTAAAAATTGTCCTTGTCATGTCAAAGATATACTTCAAAGTGCAGCGGAAAAGAAACTAGAGGAGAAAGAGGCAATGAAACAAGTAAATTGTGAGCTTATAGTTGAAGAAGATTGTGAAGATGAAGATATGGAGAGTGTTCAAATATTTGCCCCGGGTTCAAAAATGTCGTTTGATATGTATTATAAGAGGGAACCAATAACTAAAAAGCGAAAAAGGTTCAAACTCAGAAGTAGAGCAGGAGAAGGTTAGGAATGAATTAAAGGCATATGCAGTTCAGTTGTTTTCAAGATGGATGTACGATACCAGAATTGCCTTTAAGACAGTTAATTATGAGTATTTGCAGACTGAAATTGAGGCTATTGGACAGTATGGTCCGGGGATAAAGGCCCCGATATATCATGAAGTTAGGGTGACATGCTTGAAAAAAAGAAAGAGAAACTAATGAGAAAATTGTTGAAGAAAACTTAGAGGAAGGTAGAAGAAATGGCTATACATTGATGGCTCATGATTGGACTAATAGGAATGAGAGGGTTCTTGTTAACTTTTTAGTAAATACTCCTCGATGAAGTGTTTTTTTAGACACAATTGATCCTTCCGGTTTCTCCAAAACAGGGTCCAAGATGTATGATATGCTCAGCAAATACATAGATCAACTTGGCCTGGAGAATGTTGATGTATAAATATTTTAATGTAATTTTATAATTTTATAATTATTTATAATTTTTCTTATTGATTTATTATAGATAAATAGCAAAAAGAGAAATAGGCTTGCCCAACGTCGCTTGAATGATTTGGTATATATAAAGTGCAATATAGCATTAAAACGGCGTCATCAATTACGTGGAAAAATCGATCCAATTTCTTTGAGTGATATTGATGAAAGTAACGAGTGGTTGATTGGTGAACCTGAAAACATAGCTTCTGATAGTGTTGCCCTTGATGATGTTGTCGATGAAGATGTTTTGGAAGGATTTGATGTTGGAGTTGTTGAGGTTGATGAAGTAGACTACAATCTTCATCTAAGAATTCATCGTCTTCAACGGCTCGCACAAGAGATCGGAGGCTTGTTGATGAAGACTCTGAAGAAGAAGATACTCCATTATGGGATATAAATAGAGAACACAATGGAGATGAGAGGTGTGAAGATGTTGTCTCGGACGATGATATCTTTTAGTTTATGTTTTTCATTTGACTCAGATATTTTAAGAATTATGTAATTAGATGTTTTATAATCGGTCTTTTAGTGTATGTGTTTGTCATTTGACTCATATGTTCTAAGAATAATGTAATTGGATGTTTAAATTATTATTGTTAGTTTAAATGTCTAAATAGTACTATTTAAATTACAATTATATGTTATAAAAACATTATTCAGGTAAGGGATCGGCACATGTCATGTGGCCATCGCTGCGCCGCTCGCCTAGCCGTTATGGATTTTTTAGCTCTCTCCGTGACGAACCGCCGCACGCCACTGACAACTATAGGCTGCCCAAAATTATACACCCAACCAGTTATGTGAAAATTTCCTAGTGTCTAAGCAAGTGAGGTTACCATTTTCGAATCAAGCAAATTTTCAGGCCGAGAGACCATTGCAACTCATACATGCAGACTTATGTGGCCCGATTAGTCCAACATCAATTGTTGGTAATAATTATTTCCTTTTACTTGTTGACGATTATATTCGTTAGATGTGGGTATATATAAAAAAGGAGAGGCATTTTATGTGTTTAGAAAATTCAAAAGACTTGTTGAAAATGGATCTGATTACAAGATAATAACCTTGCGTACTGATCGAGACGGTGAGTTCTTGTCTAAGAAGTTTTCAGATTTTTGCGAAGAGGAAGGTATCCAACGTCATCTCACTGCACCATACACTCCACATCAGAATGGCGTTGTGAAACTCAGAAACCGCACTATAATGAATACTGTAAGGAGTTTTCTTAAACGCATGTTAGTTCCGACAGTCTTTTGGGGTGAGGCTGTACGACATACAATGTATCCGTTAAATCGTTTGCCAACAAATATTTTAGAAAATCATCCCCCTTATGAATGTGGTTTGGTAAGAAACCCCATTTTGATCACCTAAGATTTTTTTGTTGAACAACATATATAAAGATTGCAGGACTATATATGAAGAAACTTGATGATAGAAGTTAAAAGATGGTGTAATTTGGCGTTGAAAACATAACCAAGGCACACAGGTTGTATGATCCAAGATGTGATAAAATTTATGTTAGTAGAGATATTGTATTTGAAGAAGATAAGAAATAGAATTGGTTTATTAACGATGATAACAAACATATTAGTACGGAGTTTACAATTTTAGAACACAATGAAGACCATGAAGGATCAGAGTGTGTTGATACACCTAGACCAACAAGCCCACACATAACATCACCGGTTACACCAGATGATGTGAGGGGCTTTTATGAAATAGAAAACTCAATTGGAAGTACAATAGGGTCCACAACAAATGATTGTCCAAAGGAATTCCTCTCTCTTACTGAAATTTATGGTGATACACCCAAATATGAGTTACATCTTGACGATCAAGTATTTCTTGCTGCTGAAGAGCCGAAAAATTATAGCGAAACTGTAACTGAGAAGGCATGGCATGAGGCTATGAAAAATGAACTTGAGACCATCGAAAAAAACAAGACGTGGAAACTCACCGACTTACCCTCTGGTCAAAAGCCCATAGGTTTGAAGTGGCTATTTAAACTAAAAAATGGCAGTGAAGGAAATGTTACAAGCACAAAGCAAGGCTCGTAGCAAAGGGATATGTTCAACAACAATGAGTTGATTTTTATGAAGTTTTCGATCTTTTAACTAGACTCGATACCGTAAGATTGATTCTTGTCCTTGCAACCCAACATGGATGAGAGATTCATCACTTAGATGTAAAATCAGAATTTTTAAACGATGACCTCAAAGAAAGAGTATATTTTGTCCAACCAGAAGGTTTTGTAATAAAGAACGAACAACATAAAGTATACAGGTTGTCAAAGATACTTTATAATTTACGATATGTACCGAGGGCGTGGAACATTCGCCTCCACAAGATCTTTAAAACTCTTGGTTTAGTAAAGTGCTCACAAGAACAAGCGGTCTATACAAGAAGTAGCGGTACAGAAGCTTTGATAGTGAGTGTGTATGTTGACGACTTAATTGTCACCAGTTCAAGTATGGAGGGAATTAAAACATTCAAGAAACAAATGATGGAAGAGTTTGAGATGAGTGATCTCTTGTTACTCTCTTATTACCTTGGAATTGAGGTGAAACAGAAGAAATGTTACATAACACTCAAACAAACAGCCTATACAAAGAAAATGTTTCGTCAATTCATGATGGATGATTGTAATCCTACCAAGAATCCCATAGAAGCAAAGCTACGATTGGGAAAGACACTAAATGCAAGTTGGTAGATCCCACTCTCTATAGGCGCATCATCGGATGTCTAAGGTACTTAATTCATACTCGTCCAAATTTATCATATGTTGTCCGACTCATGAGTAGGTACATGGAGAAACATACTACGACTCATCATCAAGTATTCAAACACATTCTTCGCTCCGTAAAAAAGTCTATAACCTATGGATTGAAATATGAAAAAAAAGAAAGGATCTGAAGATCTAGTTGATTTTATCGATAATGATTTAGCTGGACGAATGATATTTTATCTCAATAGTAATTTGATCACTTGACAATCTCAGAAACAACGAAATGTGGCGTTGTCTTCTTATTAAAGAAGTTATGGAAGTTAATTAGTTTCTATTGTCTATATAAAAAACTCTTATGGATTATAATTAAATAAGGTGAAATGATATTTATATTTTGAAATTTACGAAAATTTATTTCTGAAATTTTACTTTCTTACTTTTTTTTTTCAAAACCCAAACACTTTTCATTTTAGTATCAAAACGAACGAAAACACTTATTTCAAACCGAATAATAAAAAAAACCGACTAACATGTTTGTTTTGTAGGAGTTCATCCGAGTCAGGACAAAAAAAAAATAGACTCGTGACTTCTGTGGGACCATAAAATCAATTTTAGCGGCCAACGAAAAGTAAGTCGTTCTCAGGAAACAACACGGAAACATTTTTTTTTTATGAATATCCTTACATCTATTCTCTCACTATAAAACGCTGAGAAGTATGAAATATAGGGATGGCAATTTAAACCGAAACCGTGGGTACCCGAACCGAACCGAACCGACGGGGTGGGTTACCCGAAAAAGAAAAAAATAAACGGGGCGGGTTATGGTTTTTATTTTTACTATCCGTTCGGGTTCGGGTTCGGTTTCGGTTTTGAATATTAAACCACGGGTAACTGCCCCGAACCCGCCCCGTAAAAATACCTTCCATCTCTGTATATATAAATATTATTTACTGATTTTATTTTTAGCCCGTTATAAAGACTAAATATTCAACTTTAATAATATGATTATTAATTATAGCCCGTTATAAATATTATTTATTACCGTCTCTAATCTCTATGTAATCTAGCCCAATAATATTCCAAACCCTAAAAGAAAAAAAACCTTTCAATATCTAATCTGTCTCATTTTCACTATCACTTCTCTCGTTTTTATCTCCTCACATAGAACCATCACTATTGTACCGACCGCCACGATTTGTTGCTCCGTTCTTTGGTTTTTTGTTGCTCCGTTCTTTGGTTTTCAGTTGTCACTCGCTTCCTTCCTAATATTCAGGTTTCTTTCTTTATTTCGATGATTTTTTTTTCTTTTTTTTTCTATGTTTTTGAGACTAATCGGTTCTTTTTATTTTTTCTCTCTAAAAATCGTTCATTTTACAATAACTTATTTCTCTTTGTCTAATTTATATATATATATATATATATAGTATATATAAACTGTTTATGCATAGATTTGATACTGAATATGCATAGATCTGATACTGAATACTAAAATTCAATTTTTTTTATCATATAAAATATTTAATTCTGAATATATATAAAAATATTCTATATATTTATTTATTCTATATTCAATTTTATATTTTTTTAGATATATCTATATATTCTATATAGATTTTAAAATTTATTTTCGAATATATTCATATAAAATATTTAATTCTGAATATATATATAAAAATTTCTATATATTTATTTATTCTATATTCAATTTTATATTTTTTAGATATATCTATATATTCTATATAGATTTTAAAATTTATTTTAGAATATATTCTATATATTTTATACAGAATTTATTTGTTTTTAACATATATATATAGATTTCAATTTTTATATATCTTATATATTTTTAATTTCTAACGGGTATGTTCGGTTCGGTTCGGGTATCTACAACGGGTTTCTTCCGCGGGTAGTTCGCGGGTACCCGTGTGGGTAACCCGAACCCACGGATTCGGATTTGGTATGAAAAAAAAAATACCCGTCGGATTTCGGGGCGGGTTCGGGTATCAGTTATTTACTGCGGGGCGGGTTGTGGATATATAGGTACCCGCCCCCGATCCGTCCCGTTGCCATCCCTAATGAAATATAGAGCACAAACCAAAATAGAAGTATAAAATAAAAAAGGGGCTATGAATTTAAAGGTTGCTGCTACCAGCATCTAGGGATGGCAATTTAAACCGAAACCGTGGGTACCCGAACCGAACCGACGGGGTGGGTTACCCGAAAAAGAAAAAAATAAACGGGGCGGGTTATGGTTTTTATTTTTACTATCCGTTCGGGTTCGGGTTCGGTTTCGGTTTTGAATATTAAACCACGGGTAACTGCCCCGAACCCGCCCCGTAAAATTACCTTCCATCTCTGTATATATAAATATTATTTACTGATTTTAGTTTTAGCCCGTTATAAAGACTAAATATTCAACTTTAATAATATGATTATTAATTATAGCCCGTTATAAATATTATTTATTACCGTCTCTAATCTCTATGTAATCTAGCCCAATAATATTCCAAACCCTAAAAGAAAAAAAACCTTTCAATATCTAATCTGTCTCATTTTCACTATCACTTCTCTCGTTTTTATCTCCTCACATAGAACCATCACTATTGTACCGACTGCCACGATTTGTTGCTCCGTTCTTTGGTTTTTTGTTGCTCCGTTCTTTGGTTTTCAGTTGTCACTCGCTTCCTTCCTAATATTCAGGTTTCTTTCTTTATTTCGATGATTTTTTTTTCTTTTTTTTTCTATGTTTTTGAGACTAATCGGTTCTTTTTATTTTTTCTCTCTAAAAATCGTTCATTTTACAATAACTTATTTCTCTTTGTCTAATTTATTTATATATATATATATATATATATAGTATATATAAACTGTTTATGCATAGATTTGATACTGAATATGCATAGATCTGATACTGAATACTAAAATTCAATTTTTTTTATCATATAAAATATTTAATTCTGAATATATATAAAAATATTCTATATATTTATTTATTCTATATTCAATTTTATATTTTTTTAGATATATCTATATATTCTATATAGATTTTAAAA
The DNA here is from genome assembly GCA_036936605.1 of Limnanthes douglasii subsp. nivea. NCBI lineage: Eukaryota > Viridiplantae > Streptophyta > Magnoliopsida > Brassicales > Limnanthaceae > Limnanthes > Limnanthes douglasii. The sequence continues at coordinate 231,284,988 of JAUPFV010000001.1, forward strand.
TTTATTTTCGAATATATTCATATAAAATATTTAATTCTGAATATATATATAAAAATTTCTATATATTTATTTATTCTATATTCAATTTTATATTTTTTAGATATATCTATATATTCTATATAGATTTTAAAATTTATTTTAGAATATATTCTATATATTTTATACAGAATTTATTTGTTTTTAACATATATATATAGATTTCAATTTTTATATATCTTATATATTTTTAATTTCTAACGGGTATGTTCGGTTCGGTTCGGGTATCTACAACGGGTTTCTTCCGCGGGTAGTTCGCGGGTACCCGTGTGGGTAACCCGAACCCACGGATTCGGATTTGGTATGAAAAAAAAAATACCCGTCGGATTTCGGGGCGGGTTCGGGTATCAGTTATTTACTGCGGGGCGGGTTGTGGATATATAGGTACCCGCCCCCGATCCGTCCCGTTGCCATCCCTAATGAAATATAGAGCACAAACCAAAATAGAAGTATAAAATAAAAAAGGGGCTATGAATTTAAAGGTTGCTGCTACCAGCATCTAGGGATGGCAATTTAAACCGAAACCGTGGGTACCCGAACCGAACCGAACCGACGGGGTGGGTTACCCGAAAAAGAAAAAAATAAACGGGGCGGGTTATGGTTTTTATTTTTACTATCCGTTCGGGTTCGGGTTCGGTTTCGGTTTTGAATATTAAACCACGGGTAACTGCCCCGAACCCGCCCCGTAAAAATACCTTCCATCTCTGTATATATAAATATTATTTACTGATTTTAGTTTTAGCCCGTTATAAAGACTAAATATTCAACTTTAATAATATGATTATTAATTATAGCCCGTTATAAATATTATTTATTACCGTCTCTAATCTCTATGTAATCTAGCCCAATAATATTCCAAACGCTAAAAGAAAAAAAACCTTTCAATATCTAATCTGTCTCATTTTCACTATCACTTCTCTCGTTTTTATCTCCTCACATAGAACCATCACTATTGTACCGACCGCCACGATTTGTTGCTCCGTTCTTTGGTTTTTTGTTGCTCCGTTCTTTGGTTTTCAGTTGTCACTCGCTTCCTTCCTAATATTCAGGTTTCTTTCTTTATTTCGATGATTTTTTTTTCTTTTTTTTTCTATGTTTTTGAGACTAATCGGTTCTTTTTATTTTTTCTCTCTAAAAATCGTTCATTTTACAATAACTTATTTCTCTTTGTCTAATTTATATATATATATATATATATATATATATATATATATATATATATATATATATATATATAGTATATATAAACTGTTTATGCATAGATTTGATACTGAATATGCATAGATCTGATACTGAATACTAAAATTCAATTTTTTTTATCATATAAAATATTTAATTCTGAATATATATAAAAATATTCTATATATTTATTTATTCTATATTCAATTTTATATTTTTTTAGATATATCTATATATTCTATATAGATTTTAAAATTTATTTTCGAATATATTCATATAAAATATTTAATTCTGAATATATATATAAAAATTTCTATATATTTATTTATTCTATATTCAATTTTATATTTTTTAGATATATCTATATATTCTATATAGATTTTAAAATTTATTTTAGAATATATTCTATATATTTTATACAGAATTTATTTGTTTTTAACATATATATATAGATTTCAATTTTTATATATCTTATATATTTTTAATTTCTAACGGGTATGTTCGGTTCGGGTTCGGTTCGGGTATCTACAACGGGTTTCTTCCGCGGGTAGTTCGCGGGTACCCGTGTGGGTAACCCGAACCCACGGATTCGGATTTGGTATGAAAAAAAAAATACCCGTCGGATTTCGGGGCGGGTTCGGGTATCAGTTATTTACTGCGGGGCGGGTTGTGGATATATAGGTACCCGCCCCGTTACCAGCATCCCTAGCAAACCATTAGTAACACTCTCTGTAGAAGTTAATCCTATCACTGCTGTGAACCTCCTTAAGATCCGACGCTATGCCAGTGCCTCCCTTTATTTTTTTGTGGCAACGAAGGATACTGTCTCAAGTAGAGTGAAGATGGACGAAGCTACGGATGGGATCGGGTACGGCCCTAACTACCATACCATGACGGTTTCTAGTATCCGACATGATACCGTTTTGGTCCTGGACTTGGTCAACGATGATAACGAGGAAATTCTGGCATCGCTCTGAACTCCTCTCTGCTCGCTCGTCATCGGAGATGGTGAGGAATCAGACCGAACTCTCGTTCTTGAAAACCTTTCTGATGAAGCTCATGTGACAGTGCAAGTGAATGTGACTGCGCATTACCTTGGAACACCAGGGAGGCTGCAGCTTGAGGAAGACCAAGTGTTGCCGCAAAGGTCTGTACGTGGAGTAAAGAAAGTAGCTTCTTTCTTGGGCAAGGTCATCAAAGCTCTTGTTTTAGCGGCTATTGTCTCGTGTTCGCAAGGCTTTTTAGACTGAAGGAAGGAGGGTACCTACGGCTGGAAGTCAGACTCCTTTCTGTTTATAATTGTGTTTGATTTGTCTTTTTTTTCTTTCCCATTTGTACGTCATTATGTTAATATTATGGTTTTCGCCATTTCTGTTAAATCTAGTTTTATTGGCTGTTTCGTCTTGGGTGATCGTTTTGCTGTTTCGATTAGTGCATTTAGGTTCACATATTTACGTTTTTACGAATATGAAAGAATTTAACCAAAGTAAAATTGAACATTCATGGGATTTGGATTATAAAACAATCTGCTGTTCATGGACACCTGATTTAGTTTTATAAACTAAACAATTATAAATAATTGTAAGAATACAAAATAATATATAATAAATATATAACTGAAAAAATCTCAAAAATAAAAATCAAATTTTGAATGATATTTTATAATTTTTAATATATTCTTAGATGTACCCGTCGGATTTCGGGGCGGGTTCGGGTATCAGTTATTTACTGCGGGGCGGGTTGTGGATATATAGGTACCCGCCCCCGATCCGCCCCGTTGCCATCCCTAATGAAATATAGAGCACAAACCAAAATAGAAGTATAAAATAAAAAAGGGGCTATGAATTTAAAGGTTGCTGCTACCCGTCGGATTTCGGGGCGGGTTCGGGTATCAGTTATTTACTGCGGGGCGGGTTGTGGATATATAGGTACCCGCCCCCGATCCGCCCCGTTACCAGCATCCCTAGCAAACCATTAGTAACACTCTCTGTAGAAGTTAATCCTATCACTGCTGTGAACCTCCTTAAGATCCGACGCTATGCCAGTGCCTCCCTTTATTTTTTTGTGGCAACGAAGGATACTGTCTCAAGTAGAGTGAAGATGGACGAAGCTACGGATGGGATCGGGTACGGCCCTAACTACCATACCATGACGGTTTCTAGTATCCGACATGATACCGTTTTGGTCCTGGACTTGGTCAACGATGATAACGAGGAAATTCTGGCATCGCTCCGAACTCCTCTCTGCTCGCTCGTCATCGGAGATGGTGAGGAATCAGACCGAACTCTCGTTCTTGAAAACCTTTCTGATGAAGCTCATGTGACAGTGCAAGTGAATGTGACTGCGCATTACCTTGGAACACCAGGGAGGCTGCAGCTTGAGGAAGACCAAGTGTTGCCGCAAAGGTCTGTACGTGGAGTAAAGAAAGTAGCTTCTTTCTTGGGCAAGGTCATCAAAGCTCTTGTTTTAGCGGCTATTGTCTCGTGTTCGCAAGGCTTTTTAGACTGAAGGAAGGAGGGTACCTACGGCTGGAAGTCAGACTCCTTTCTGTTTATAATTGTGTTTGATTTGTCTTTTTTTTCTTTCCCATTTGTACGTCATTATGTTAATATTATGGTTTTCGCCATTTCTGTTAAATCTAGTTTTATTGGCTGTTTCGTCTTGGGTGATCGTTTTGCTGTTTCGATTAGTGCATTTAGGTTCACATATTTACGTTTTTACGAATATGAAAGAATTTAACCAAAGTAAAATTGAACATTCATGGGATTTGGATTATAAAACAATCTGCTGTTCATGGACACCTGATTTAGTTTTATAAACTAAACAATTATAAATAATTGTAAGAATACAAAATAATATATAATAAATATATAACTGAAAAAATCTCAAAAATAAAAATCAAATTTTGAATGATATTTTATAATTTTTAATATATTCTTAGATGTATTTTTTAATATTTATTTTTAAAATTCATCTATTTTAAAATTATTTAATTCATTTAGTATTTTATTTCATAAACAATTATTTCCCTCTAAAAAGAAATTTGTTTTTAGTAAGAAGGCAGCTATCTCTTATTATCTCATGTATATCTGATCTTCCAAAATACATATACGGCTTTGAATTAGATATGGATAGTACAAATAAATAGTATTTTTACGATAGCAAACTAAAACGGTTATAAAAGCATGTACTATTATCTAGGTCAATTGATTTTTTATTTTTGGTGAAAAGGTCAATTGATATGTTCAAATAATACATGAAACAATTATGATAAATTTATAATATATTCAGTGTCCAAATAATACTTTCACTTAGTTATAACAAACTGGTACCATTTTGATACCTCAACTATTATATTTAAATCCAAACCAATATATAAAATTGAGTTTTAAACTTATTCTAAAAAAACTGCCAAAACTTGAAGCTACCGGAAGTCGAACCTCACATGTCGAGACTTAACTCATGTCGGGATCTAACATAGGATATCAAAATGTTACAAAAATAAACATTAGAGATTGAAACGTAACCTTCAAAAAATATAGGAATCAAATTATAATAAAAAATAAACATGATAAACATAATAAATTTAAAATACGAGAGATTAATGATATTTTTTATTTATAAAAAAATAAAATAAAACTTATTATAAATTATTTTTATTTAATATAATTTATTGATATAGTTTAATATCTAAGTATAATTTAAATTTGTCTAAATATGATTAAAATAAAAGAAGATTCGTAAGATTTTTAAACAACCGTAATATATAATTTATTATATTTTAGTTTTATGTAATATGTATTATAAATCCAGAGGTTCCATTAACATTCTATCCTAGCCTTCGTTGATGGTGTATCATCTTTCAAAATGGCTTCCTTAACAACATTAAGAAAACTTGTATTATTCTAGATCATTATCAGCAAATTTATGGTCAAACAATCAACAATAAGAAAATCAAGTTTATCTCTTGAACCTTGAGCAGAGTCAGAATTCTAAAATATAGAGAGTTTCTAGTTTTAACCATAGTCAGCTTCCTTTTAGATACCTTGGTAGCACCATTCATCCTAGGAATATAATAGTTCATTTAGAATATATGATATCTAAGATAAGAACCAGAATTCTTTAATGGGATTGTAAAAGTCTTTCATTTTGAGGTAGGTTGATTCTTATTCTATATGTCCTCTTAGCCATTCCAATACACTATTGTCAAAGCAATTCAATTCCTAAAACAGTTATTAGAAGAATAAATATATTGATTAATAAATTTATGTGGGATTGCAAAGATAATCAAAATTCTATCATTTGGTCTAACATTTCATCCCTTAGCTATCTTTATATAAAAGAAGGATTAAGTTTAAGAAATATAACTGACATTCAATTGGTTCTCTCATGTAAGTTATGCTTAACTTTCTGAGAAAAGAAATCATTACAGTCAAATTTAATGAATTCTAATTACGGTCCCAACTCTCACCCTCTTCAAATATCTGTCAAGCCAAAAGACTCGAAAACCTCGAAAAACTTAATTAAAACCAGGCCTATTGCTGAGAAAGTTATCATTTGGAAAATTGGCTGTGGAAATGTTGATTTTTTGTTAGAAAAATGGTGCCACAATCACCCTTTATAACCCTTTCCTAAAATTATAATAACTTCTGGTACCGTGGCTGCTTAATATAATAATTTTGGTCAAATGGTTCATGGAATCTCCAAAGACTCCTGAACATGTTCTTAATTCGTATATTGCAAGAATTTCTAAAATATCCATATCTCCTACCTCAAAAGACATCTCTTCTGATGGTAAATTATATTTCTCTGAAACTTGGAATGCTATCAAGGATCATAAACCTTCATCTAATCTATTTAATAAAATCTTGGAACAAGGTGACCCCTAAGATATGTTCATTTATATTATGAAGATTTTTTAAGGGTTACATATTTGTGGACACTCTTATTCAAAAGAAAAACACAAGTCTGGCTTCCAAATGCCAATTTTGCTCAAACATTGAATCTGTGAGTCACCTCTTTGTTTCTTGTCATTTAATATGGAAGGTTTGGTCCTTCTTTTTTGGAATTTTTAACATTTACACATCTCAAAATATGACTATAATGCACTTGACCAACTGTTGGCCGATGTTCTCTTCTCAAAAGACTCATATAAGAACTATTCTTCCCTCTTTAATTACTTGAGTAATTTGGTATACAAGAAACCAAGTTAAGCATAAGAACAAAATCATTACTTCGAAAATCATAATTGAAAATGTACTTTATAATTTAGTCAAAATTGACTTTGTCTCTTCTTTATAATTTCGTCAAAATTGACTTTGTCTCTTTTATAAGTAAAATACTCGTCTAGTGACATTAGAAAAGCTAAAGAATTAGGTTTCTTTAACCATATAAAATCAGTTCCTAAATCTTCTTATGTTCAGTGGATCCCCCTGTAGTTAACAGATTTAAATGAATTGGGATATCACTTATTTGTTCAATGGTAAATCTCGTGGTGCATTTGTTATTAACAATGGTTTGGGCATATTAATATATGCAAAATGAATTATTTATGGAAAAAACTCACATGTTATTGTTGATTCAATATCTTTATTAGATGGTCTGCTATATTGTAAATCCAAAAATTACAATCTAATAGACAGTTAAATTGAATCATTACCTATGTTTAACATTGATTTGTTCGGATATCGCTGGAAGCATATCACCAGTGATTCTGATATTATCCGAAGGGTATTTCGGCAGATCGAATAAGAGTGAATGGATGAACAGTAGCTTGAGTGGAATATTGACTCAATTATGTGTATATCACCTCATATCTTGGGTTTGGGGGCTCATATGGTTGACTCGACTTTAAGATTTGAGACAAATAGTATAAATACCTCAACCAACATCATTAGGAAGGGTTGGAATTTTTCCAAAGACATTAAATATAAGCACACATCTCCTTTCTCTTAGAACTTCTTACAAAAATAATTAATATCCACCAGCTAAAGGTTTGTTTCCCGGTTTTACCCTTTAACCAGGTTTTACCATCATCAAACACGACTAGTACTAATTTAGCTCATTGATATCTAAATAGTATCATATCTTGTTGTAGAAAGCTTATTTACTCTCAAATGACCTTAAAACATATTTTCGAAGAACAAAACATTGTTGTTTTTTGGGTTACTTCTTAGACTTTAAAAAATAAAAAAAATTGTGACTTTAATGATTCACATTATCTTGCTATGTTTAAGGGAATATCTATCTTGAGAACCTTAGTAGGATATGTAAGATTGGCTGACTAAACTTGTTGATATGTCAATATATACTTATGTTACTAACTTTGCTAGGCAGGTTACTCCTAGCCTTTTTTTTGCTTTTTTTTTTTTTGCAGATTCCGTTTTGTATTTCGAAGATTTAAAAGTTGTTGATATTTTTTAAAAACCATTATTAATCAACCTCTCGTTGATATTTGTAACCTTATTAGCCTTTATGGCTTTGATTTAATCCAATTTCTGGCTAGTGGAAAAAATGATATCCTAATGCAAAATATTATGTCTTTTTATGCATTATCTACTATTTCAAATAACCTCATAATCTCATTTTGAAACAGCCACTTAATATAGTTCAGTATGATGTGAGGTTTTTTATTTCATTAATAATAATTTATGTCTTTAAGTTATTTAAGGTTTTATTTTATTTTTTATTGAAAATATGTTTTGATATTAAAATATGTAACTTATATAAAATATTATCTAACCTTTTTATATTGTTCGAATTCAACTTATAATAATTAGATCAATAAAATAAATATTAAATAAATGATAATATTAATAATAATATCAATAATAATAATTGAAAATGAAAAAAAAACAAAATTTTAGATTTTTTTTTTATTTTAAATTATTTTAAGAATGAGTTACGACATCCAACACCAAATGAAAATATTAGAAGGCATCTAAAAAACAAGTTACCATTATGTATCTGGACACATCTAATTCCTTCAATATCATTTATCTATACAAGAACTTCTCATGTGTATTTTCTCTTTCAATTTTTTTATTTAAATGTTTAAAAGTCTATCTTTCAAACGATAACTAAAAAAATATCCAAAAATATTATTGGTTTTGTTTTTAAAACACAAAAAATATCATATCCATGAACGATTATATTTAACTTTTTTTTAAAAAAATTAATTTAGAATACAAGTTTAGCCTTAATTCACAATTGTTAAATATGAATACATGGTTAAATAATTGTGAACCTCCAATCAAGATTAAATTATTATTATTATTTTCTTAGGTACGAATTACAAATTAAGGGTGCATGTATATTGTGAAACAAGAGTTAAAAGGAAGTGAAAAATGCGAATTAAGAGTAAACTAAAAGTTTAAGTGCAAATTTTGAATCAGAAGTAGTATGGATTGCCAAACAATGGTTGAAAAAAAAATGTGAAATATGATTTAAAAGTAAAAACAATCATGCCCTCACCATGTATTATCATACCTCCGCTATCATTTTTACACTAAGATTACTTGATATGTCTAATTCAATTATACTTTTTTAGTCCAAGAAATGTATTGTTTCTTCTTGTAATTTTTGAAACATCGTAGATAACTTTATTTTTTAACTCGGTTACAAATGTTTTGAATGTTATGTCTGAGGGTGAGTAATGTATGTAAACATATTATATTATATATATATTACATTTTTTATACAAAAAAATATTACGTAAATGCGAATTGCAAATCGAGGGATAAATAAAAATTACATAATAAAGATTAAAGACAATGTGAAATGTGAATTCAGGATAATAAAAAAATTAATTAAATGCAAAATTGTGAATCAATGGTAAGTGTGAATAATGAATGAATACTAAATATTAGTAAATATGAATTGTGAAAAAGAGTTTAAAATAAATACGAATTGCGGACGTAGAGTCAATTAATTTTGCCGAAAAAAGAAATCATTCATAGGTTTAGTTTTGATATTTAAAAAAAAAAACCTAAAACCAATAGTATTTTCAGATATTTATCAGAAGTTCTTGTATTAAAGAAGATATTAAAAATATTTAAAAAACTCGGTCTAAAATAATTAACAATCTATTTTTAAATGGTAATAGGCCCATTTTTTAAATAATAAAATGAGGATAAATTTAAGTTTGGGTACTAATTAGTATTTGTCTATTGTTTTAAATTATTTTTGGTACCAACCATCTCTCTAAAAGAAAATATAATGTCAGAAAAACTAGCGACAGTACCTCTTTAACACTAATAAAACCAATATTTAGAGAAAAAAAATCGAAAATCAAGGTTTTTCTCCTTGATCTTTCCTGGGTTTAAAGGTGTGGACTGCTAAAGCTTTCTCCTCCTTGCGATCCTTGCAAGCTGTTAGTATCCCTACACTGCATTCAATCAAAACTGGCTTTTCTAGGGCTATTGCAACACACTCAATCCATAAGTACAACCCGTAAGTGGCCTTACCACTAAGGCATGTCCTTCCCTTGTCACTCGGTCAGCTCCCTGGCCATACCTCTCGCTACTCCAGGCATGAAGCAGTATGTTTTCACCTGGTTCCAACCATTATAGGCATGGTTGTGTTGGGTTTAGACCAACAAACTGTATATTAGACTCCAAAATGTATTTGTACATGTAGAACAACATTCTTCCAATTTTTATTGCAACATCATGGTACTGGAATAAAGTATACTTATTCGACCACTTAATTAGTATTTGTTTCGAATCTCTATTTGTCTTAGATTTATTTTTACAATTTAAAAAACTTTCATATATTTCTCTGTAAAGGCGTCAACAGCAATTTCTCATTCTACCACAGAATTTACCCCCAAAGGGGTTCTCTTTTCAATTTGTTTTCTACTCTTAATTTTAGTTCGAAAAGAAATTATTCTATTTGATTATTTTCGTCTCATAAATCTTGTTGAAAATGAAGCCTTACTGGTTTATTGTATTTGGAGAGTTATAAGTGTTAAAGACTTTTTCTGGCCTGAGACTCCTTCAGGCCATGGAGTATCGTTCTCGACTTGGAAGCCTTCCTCTGAGGTTATACCGCCAGTGATTTATTTGGTCATGTCGCTCTGTGTATTCAACTTACCAATAAAGTGGGGAGTTTGAAGGGGCAAGAAAACTTTGCCGATGGTTTATGCTCCTCGGTGGCTGATGCCTCTCGGAAAATTGGCAGTATGAAGGTGGTACTCGGTCTCTTTGTTTATGGTTCAAATGAGGTTGTTGAGTATTGAGGCTCTGATCGGAGCAGTTCAATGGTTACGAAGGTTTTATAATTGGTAGTTATCAGGGCATAGGTTATGTGGACGATGACGAAGCGCAATGAGCTGGTTTCTCGATGACTATGATGATTTCTAGGGAGAGAGGCGTTTTTTCTTAGAAGAAGAATGAAAGGAAAACCGGTGTTAGATAGGTGAATCGGGAGAGCTCCAGCCAGGGTCTCAAATGGGTGGAGTGGAGTGAATTTCCTTTATCTTTTGGTTTTAACAATGGTCATGTAGGTTCTCTTTATTTATATTTCATTTTCTTGAATTTCGGCCGCAACACTGGGTTGAGCCCAGTTGGCAGCTTCGTGAGTTTAAAGTGCACTAGGTCGAGCGCAGCTGGAAGTGAGGAATATTTTCAGTTGTCCTCCAACCGTAGGATGAAGTATTGAATTCATCCTTCAATTTTTTTTAGGGAACCCGCAGCCGCTAAACCAGACACAACTGAAAAACGTATATAGAAGGACTCGAAAGGTGATGAGCATACTATACTCAACCAACTCTCCATTGGTGGCAATTCATCCTTCAATTTGAGCTTTGTAAGGTTTGGATAATGAGGTTATTTTTGGACTGGGTTTATTTGCTGCTTTTACATCTAGGAATTTAATGATGACACCTGGGCTTTTATTAGCCAGGTTTAGGGCTGTTATCGGTCCGGTTCGGTTCGGGTTTTGAAGGAACCGGACCGGACCGCTAAGCTTATCGGTTCGGACCGAACCGGACCGTTAAATTTTCGGTTCTAATTTTTGGAACCGGACCGAACCGCTAAGTTTTCGGTTTGGTTCGGTTCGGTCCGGTCCGGTTCGGTCCGGTTCGGTCCGGTTCCGGTTTCGGTTCGGTCCGAGTTCGGTTCGGTCCGAGTTCGGTCCGGTCCCGTTTCGGTCCCGTTTCGGTCCGGTCCGGTCCACTTAAAAAGATAAAATTAATTAAAAATTGATTTTTAATTATTTTTTTATTAAAATAAATGATATAAAAACTAAAGTTTATAAGTTGATCTTTCATTTTCTTAAAAAAATGGTAATTAACTTTTAATTTTGGTAATATAATTTATAAAAGAATATATAATAATAATAAATAATCGGTTTTAACGGTTTTATTGGTCCGATTTCTTATCGGTTCTACCGATTTATCGGTTTTATCGGTTCGATTTCGTATCGGTTCTTTCGGTCCTATCGGTTTTATCGGTTCGGTTTCTTATCGTTTCTATCGGTTTATCGGTTCTATCGGTTCGGTTCCTAACCGGTTTTTCGTTTCGGTTCCTTATCGGTTTTCGGTTTTTAGAATGGAACCGCGAACCGGACCGTTAAGATTCGGTCCGGTTCTCGATCCGGTCCTTATCGATTCGGTCCCGGTCCGGTTCTCGGTTCCGGAAAACCGTTGACAGCCCTAGCCAGGTTCTAACTTTTATTATTCGTATTCCTCCACTCGCATTGACTTTGAATCCAGGGTAAGTTTTTAAGTTTATAAAATATTTATGGCTTCTTAAAATATTTGTGAGTTGAATGATCTAATAAAATTAAAAAATATTATTTATTTTATCATCTCTCATAATTTTTTATAATTTTTTATAAAGATTTTAATAGAATATTGAGATTTTCCTCTTTAAAATGATCTAATTATATGACTCATTTTTTATGGGTTAAGTACTATTTAGTATCCAATATCCAAAATAATTTCCACTTAAGCCCATATTTTGATATATCTATAAGAAACGTCTGTTTTTGTGAAATATTTACTATCTAAGACCCATTAATACCTTTTATATCCATACTTAGTTATATAAAACCTTTGACATTCATATTTGACTATTTTTCTCTCTAATTTTTTATACGTGACTTTAATAGTGTATTATTAACGTAGGTGATTCTCCATTCTTAATCGATTCTTTGTTTTTTTGTTGATTTTGATTGTGTTTAGGTTAATTTCGCAGTTAGTTTTGTTGTTATAGGTTAGGATTTCGAGTTTTTTTGAAATTTTGTATCGCGTAACTGTTTATGTTTTTCAATCTGTTTTTTTTTTGTGTTTATAGTATTCATTTGTATTTTACGTTCTTAATGCAATATATTGGTGGTATTAGCATCAGTTTTCGTTGATTTTCAGTTCGTGATTCAATTTTTATAAGTTTCAGTCTGCGCGTAACTATTTTCTGTTTCTACGAAGCAGATGCGAAACGTGTATTAAAAACCTAGTTATAGTTGCGAAACGTGTATGTTTTTCTTGTTTTGTTGATTAAATATGTCTTTTTTAGTAGATGTGAAACGTTACATTTTTTTGTGAAGATGCGAATCGTCAATGTTCTTGATATAGATGATGCGAAACATGTTTTATAGATAGATGCAGAACTCTTATATTGTTTGCTAATAATTAATGTGAAACCTTTGTCTAATGCAGGTACGCGATGTCTAGTCGTAGGATGTGCATTTTTAAACTAAATGGGGAGCTTGCAATTTGTGACCTTGGTTTGCTTTCTGAGTTTGAAGATATTGTTAAATTTGTTTTAAGTAGATATGATACATTTGTTCGGGGTAAATTCAAATTAAGATACTCTTGTGGTGATCTAGAAAATGTTATCTTAGGTTGTGATGGTGATTTAATTGCGTTGGTATCATTTGTTGATAGTTTGGGTGTTTCAAGTGTTACTATTAAAGTTGAAGGTGATGTTGTTGTTGGTGATAATATTAGAGAAACTGCTGAAAGTATAGTTGAAGTTGTAAATGAAGATTTTGTTTGTGGAGAAACTGGTGAAACTTATGATGTTAATGGTATTAGTCACAAGCATAAAGCACTTGCTACTGTTGGTGGGTTAATGAAATTAGTGGTGTTGGGCAGGTGTTTCAAGATGGAGCAGTAGGTTTAAGATTAGCTGTTAGTCGGTTGGCTTTACAAAAAGGTTTTTCTTTTAAATATTTGCATAACAATAAAAAAAGAGTAACTCTTTATTGCATGGAAAATGATTCAAAGGGTTGTCCTTGGAGACTTTATGCTAAGCAAGACAGGTCTACTGGTTTTTTGTTATTAAGAAGTATGTCGAAACTCATACATATGGGATTAGTTTTAGCAAAGAAAATAGAAGGCATTTATCATCTGATTTGATTGAGAATGAAATACGTGATTGTGTGAGGAGGAGAGTTGATGTTACAACTACAAGCGTGAAATCATTTTTTAAAAATGATTACGGTTTAGATATTTCTTACCGTGTTTCATGGCTTGCTCTAGAAAAAGCTAGGAGGGCTGTATATGGAGATAGTTTAACTTCTTATAAACTTCTTAAAAATTATTTTAAAACATTGAAGGTTCTTGATAGCAGCAGTGATTACATATTGGAGTATTCATTGGAAACCAATGTGTTCAAGCGATGTTTTGTAGCATTCAGGTCTTGCCTCTATGGTTTCAATTCATGTTGTAAAGTTTTATTTGTTGATGGTACTTTTTTAACGGGAAAATATAACGGAGTTTTGTTATCTGCTATAGCCAAAGATGGTAACAATGGTAAGTTTTAATTATATTTGAATAGATGTTATCTTTTAAATATGTAACAAATAGATAGATGCGAAACCTTCTGAATAAATAACGTGATAGATGCGACATGTGTAATAAATGCTTAATTTGCTAGATGAGAAACCCATGTAGTTTATGATAACATGATAGATGCGAAACATATATAGTATATGATTATTGAGATAGATGCGAAACCTATATATTAGTAAGTGGTAGTTGGGAAACCTCTTATAATGAGTCATTTATACTATTTTTTGTTCTATATATTGGTTGCAGGTATTTTCCCTGTTGCTTTTAGTATTGTTTCGTCTGAAGATACTGAGAATTGGGTATGGTTTTTGGAGATGTTGAAACCTCATCTTTTGGATCGCGAAATGACATTTATTAGTGATCGTCATTTAGGTATTGTTACTGATGTATCAGCTATATTTCCAAATTGCCATCATGGATATTGTCTTTATCATCTTATGAATAATTTGAGGCATAGTTTAAAGGCTACACAGTCGACATTTAAGGAGAATATGGTAAAAATGTTTAAAAGATGTGCATATGCTTATAATCAGAATTTGTTTAATCAATATATGGATGAATTACTTAAGCAGGGAGGTGAGAAGATTCGAAGTTTTTTCAAAAATTTATCTCCTGAGAAATATGCTTGTGCTTTTTTCAAAGGCAAAAGGTATGGTTCCATGGCATCTACTCCAGTTGAATCTTTTAACAACCAAGTAAAACAATTTTATGGTTTGCATATACTGGAGTTAATTGATAGGATTCGAGTTTTAAAAATTAGTCAAATTTCGAGACGTTTTGGTGATGCTAACGTTGGATTAGTGTTTTGTGTCCTGAATTTGATGAAAAGTTTAAAGCTAATGTTGAAGAAGGTCATCCATGGATAGTTCATTCGTCTACTTCTCTTTTGCATGAAGTTTTTTGTGATCCTGTTATGGTTGTTGATCTTAGTGTACGTCATTGTTCTCGTGGTTTGTGGCAACATGAGTGTTTCCCTTGTTCTCATGTTGTAGCTGCTATATTTTATATAGATGCAGATCTTATGGAATATGTTGAGCCATGCTATTTTGTAAGTTGTTATAAGGCAACATATTCATATGGTATAGCTACATTTACTACTTTTGGTCAATGATCTACTTCAACAACTTCTCTAGATCTATTTCCTCCAGTTTTAAAAAGGAGAGCTCGACGACCTAAGAAGAAAAGAATTCCATCTAGAGGAGAATTAAGTATTCGTAAGATAACGTGTTCTTGTTGTTGTAAATCTGTTCATAACAGACGCACATGTGTAGACATTTTGTAAGATGAATCAAAATTTTAATACTTTTAGTTTTATTTGAGCTGTGTTTATTATAATAACAATAGATTGGAGCATTTATATGGATGATAAATGCGAAACGTTTTGTTATATGGAAACACTAGATGCGAAAAGTTTTGTTATATGGACAAGCTAGATGCGAACCATGTAATAACCAACATGATGGGTTGTGATAGATGCGACACACGATTTACAAGATTTACTAAAGTCGATATTAAACGATTGATAGATGCGAAAAAACTTACACACAAATACATTAATTTAATAGTTGCGGAACCTTGGATAATTAAATATATTTTTTAGTGATAGTTGCGAAACGTTGTATTTAAGTACATTTTTTTACAGATGGTAATCCAGCTCATAAAATGCGTTTTAATCTATGTGTTAAAATATGAATGCAAAAATAAATAAATAAATGGATCTAGTTCATTATGAAACAGGTGGAATACCTTTTAAGATTAGTAAAATAAAATACAAAGTTACAGAAATTTAAAAACACAGTTTCCATCTTCAAACTCTGTCTAACTAGACCCTTGGTATTCTAGTTTGGTTTGGGTCATCAAAAAAACAAAAAAGATTAACTTCTTTCTACCCATCGTTAAAAAAAACAGTCTTACCCATAGTTCAAACAACAACAAAAAAAGCAGACCCTTCACCTAACCATCAGTCAGAGTCATATACGTTGTCTTCAGAGTCATCTTTTTCTGAATCTTCATCGTCTTCTTCGTCTTCATCTTCTTTGTCTTCATATTCTTCGTCTTCATATTCTTTGTCTTCATCTTCAGTGTCGTAATCGTCTTTTATCTGGTCCCTTTTCCTCATTGTTTTAGGAGGACAGAAATATGATCCTCATTTGGATCCTCATCATCTTCTGAATAAGCATCTTTGATATAAGCATCTTCATAAAAAGAACCGAAACTTTGACCATAATTGTCGTCTGAAAGCTCGTCTGTCATTGTATGTTTCCACTCTTCCCTAGCCTCGTCTCGGTAACGAGTGGGAGAACTGATATCACTATAATAGGGACCATTGTCTGAAGAATAGTTAAAATATGGCATTTTTTCAAACCAAGTTTTTAAGAAGTGAAAAGTTTTAGTAGATTTTGAGTGAGAATGAAGGGAGTTTTTTGTGCGTTGAGAACTGTGAAGAGTTAATAGGTATTTTATAGAGGTAGCTAAAGTGTTATAAGAAGGTGAAAAGTTTAAAGATTAAACAGAAATAAGTTATTGTTGCGCCTTTTGATATTATTTAGATTTGCAATTAATGTAATGTAATAATTGGTATCTATTACTTGTCAAGTCTAGAAAGTAAAGATCAAATCATAGTAAAGCCAGTAGTTTGATTTTTGAATTTTGAAACAGTTTAGCGAAAGAAAAAACAATAGAAAAATTATACCAGAAACAATAGATAAATAATTTAGTAGATTTGAAACACTCATTAGAAGAGAAAAACATGATGTGAAACCTTGTGTAAAAGTGAAACGATAGATGCGAAACGGATTATTTACCTTTCTATTTGTAGATGCGAAATGGAATTTAAAACATAATGGGAATATGCTTTGATAGATGCGGGACTGTGAATTTAAATTTTTGATAGGTTAATTTTTTACGAATGTGAAAAAACTACAAACTTTGACCAAAGTAATATCTTTTGGTTGATATTTGTGAGCTTTTTTTGTAATTAATACAATGTAATGATTAGTATTTTAGACTTGTCAAATAATGTAAGAAAATATCAAATCAAAGTAAATTTACTAGTTTTATTTTTTATTTTTGAACCTATATTTGTGTGAGACTGGTTGAGTTTATAAACTACAAAAACATTTTTACTTATGCAAGAGGTAATTTGGATGAAAAATAATTAGTCGAGAAGGTAGGAAAGAGTATTTAAGAGAAAACTAAGTAGTAGATGCGGAACATGCATTATGATATAGAAGATAGATGCGAAACCTTATGTAAAAAATATATAAAAGATGCGAAACGTATGATTGGACTTTGTGTAATAGATGCAGTGTAATGATGAGTATCTTAGACTTGTCAAATCATGTAAGAAAATTATCAAATCAAACTACATCTACTAGTTTATTTTTTTATTTTTTTATTTATATGTGTGAGATTGGTTGAGTTTATTAATTACAAACACAGATTTTACTTGCTATAACTGATAATTGGTAGGGAGACTGATTTAATTGACGTTTACACGGCCATATATTTATTTTCGATACATATTTATCTCATTTTATGCATAAATCACAAGAGGATCACCGGAAAACTGCATTACGAGTTGTTCATTATCTGAAAGGGAGCCAGGGTAAGGGAATTATTATGTCGAGTAGTTGTAAACACATTATGATAGGCTGGTTTGACTCTGATTGGGGTGGTTGTCCTAATACTCGGTGCAATATGAGTGGTTAGATGGTATTCTTGGGTGATTCTCCGTTTTTTGGAAGACTAAGAAACAAGATGTTGTTGCATTGTCTTCCTTTGAAGCAGAGTACCGGTCTATGGCAGGATTGACTTATGAGTTGAAGTGATTGCACGGTTTACTCAAGGATTTTGGGGTCTCACACTCATGGGTTGTGCAAGTTTTATGTGATAGTCAGTCGACTTTACATCTTTCCCACGCTCTTGTATTCCATGCGTGTTCAAAGCATATTGCAGTTGATTGTTATTTTCCTATGGGATGCGATACTTGATGGGGTTATTTGCGCATCTCACGTGCCCACTCACTTTTAACTCGTAGACATCTTTACCAAAGCACTAGGCAAGCAACAGTTTAAGTTTTTGCATGACAAGGTGGGCATTCATAATTTTCATGCTCCAACTTGAGGGGGTGTTAGAGTGTCAAGATTGATGAACACAAAAAATCCTTAGGGAAGTTCAGAAGCGTAAATGTTCGTTGGAGAGGATCTGACTAAGAAATGTTTGTATGAAGTGATAGTAAATAATTAAATCAGTGTTTTGTATAGAGAGAAAAAGACAAAAGGAATAAATGTAGCAATAATTGACTAATCATTGGTACCTTTCCCAAAAAGAGAATGTCCTTTATATAGTACATGAGGTGGGTAGTAAAATTATATTATTATCACCATTAAAGTAGATTTCTAACCCTCAATGTTTTACTGATTACAGATAAGCTATTGGGGAATATCATTTAACCCATCTACTTCTTATTTTTGCTTTACTTTGGTCCTTAATCACTAAATATACAAACCTATGCATTTTACTTGGCATAATTTACCTAGTGATCACCTATATTTTCTCCCCTTATCAGTAGCCCCCCAGTCCTCACGAAGATATTAGAGTGGGGAATGCATTTATTTTTCGAACTTGCTCGGATCAGATGTCTTTGCTAGTTAGTGACAACCTCCTCGGATCAGATGCCTTTGCTAGTCAGGCCTTTCCTATAAATTGCTTAGGTGTTGCTCTTCAGATTATTTGGATCAAGACACCTTGAAAATTATGACCTCACCTAAACGATCATTTCATTTGAACTCACGTGCTCCTATCTAACCGTTATCGAGTCATAGATTTTTTAGATGGTGAGGTCACTTTTGGCCACGTGTCGCGCCCTTACCCCAACTTGCCAACGCGTCTTTCGAAGCGGTTTGTGACAGGGGAAGAGTGTCAAAGATTCTTTAACCCTCCGCCTTCTATTCCCTTTCACTATAAATAGTCGTTTCCTTATCCGAATATGGATTTACACTTTTTGATCTCTGCTTAACTTTAAATCGAGAGCATCTGTTCTAAAGAGAGAGAATCTTAACCCAAATTCCCTATTTTCACTTTCATGCGTGAAGAGTTTGTCAATCTCGAACGGTATAAGCTTTAGAGGTGGTTCAATATTTCGAATCAAATTGCTGCTCTCAGACCTTCCGTTGAAAGAGGGCATCCCACACCTGCAGAAATTTGGGAATCGAACTTTCATGGCAACTAGTCCCCTATCCGAGAATGCTCCTTCAATCTTGTTACTCACCCAACGATCGAGCTTGTTTTAGTGATAGCAAGATTGACCCTTCGGCGTCTGATCTTCCTCCCAAGGCTTCTCCCTTCATAATCATAGTCTTGAATAGGGAAATCAACTAATATGAATACAAAGGAATGCATTAAAAAGAAAAGGTCCCCAGACCGATCAGTAAAATCTATTCGAGTCAAAATCTCCTCCTCTGCTGCGACTCCCCAAGTGACTCCACAGGGGTCACCACAGATGACTCTAGAAATGAGTCCCAAGAAGCCTTCAACGCAGGGTATCTGATTAGCATAGGTTTTAACATCTATCCTTGAACTTCAAGAGAGAACTCTTCTTGATAAGCCTGATACAGACCAAGAAAAGCCTGATATGGTGGTGGTTGAGGTGCAACCTTTAAAAGCGGTTCCTGCTGCAATACCTCCCCCCGGACCATCCTCGCGGAGCCAAGATGCTTCATCTCCTTCCCCGGAGGTTGTCACCGATCTACCTCCTTGGAGTGAGAAATATTCCTTAGCAAAGAAAGGAAAAAAGAAGAGGAAACGCACAACAGACTTACACTCCAACATAGAGGATGTTTTAGGTGACAATTTTTGCGACATAGAGTCTAAGCATCTTATTGCCCTGTATAGAGTGAAATACAAATATTTCCATCCGACTGAGGAACTAAAGCTAAGAGACCGGTGGGGAATTCCTGATAACATCACGATTTGGTTTCCCATTGTCGGGGAGACTCTTTTGTCTGTTTTAAATAATGTGCTGATCCTTTATACCGAGCTCATGAACTGGGGCCTTCGTCTACCCCTTGATTCTGCTCTGGTCGAATACTTTCATCTTATCAGACTTTGTCCGTCTCAAGCTGGCACCAACATTGGTACACGCTTATTACCTGTATCATGGCCTCCAGACTCTCCTAGATAGCCTTTTCTATGGAGCAGCTTATCTCCATCTCATGTGTGGCTAAAAATTCTCATTACCCTTTTTAATCTCTTGGTTTTGCAAGGAAATTCAAAGTCGTCAAAGATTTCTTAGAGGCTGATAAGAAATGGAAACAACAATTTGTCTCCATATCCGGATTATGGGAGACTGGCTTTAAGAATTATGATGACCCTCCCCATTGGTTGACTCTGAAATGGTCCGGGCAGGGTAAGTATCCTTATATACTCTTCTATTTTACTGGTTATGGTCAGATGGTCCTAATAATTTATTTCTAACATATATGAAGGGAGTTGCTATACCCTTCAGGGTTATGCCAAGACCGCCAAGGATATCTTTGTTAAGCTCAGCGCCTCGGCGGGAGAGCATTGGGATCATAAGTTCTATCAAAGTTTTCTACCGATGAACTTCGTAAAGAGCAACCTCTGGAGGTACGATCTGGGAGAGAAAAGTTCCATATCCGATCTGATGGTGCCTCCTCCAAATGATGCCATCCTTAAATGCCTCGAGTGCTTGGATACTGCTGTTTATCTTCCTACCCGATCTCGGGCTCCGAGTCACCAGGATGCGAAAAAACCTGAGGAAGTTGGTGAGGGGACCGAAGATGATGTGGAGTTGGAAAGTGACGCTCCCGATGAGCAGGAAGTTGGAATCCATAGAGGTCCCGAAGAGCCAAGAATTGGGATCCAGGGAGGTCATCAGGATGAAATTCATGAAGAAAGGCCACCGGAAGTTCATCAAGAAGATTCAGTGGGCCTCAGATCAATTCTTCAACCAACACTCAATAAGAATAATTAAAGGATGTTGATAACTACGTTGAAGTAAGACCACATGGTAGAGTTGGGGCTGTGAGACCAAAAATACTTACTGCTGAGAAGAAACAAAAGAACGTGGTTGATAGTGAAGGGGAATGTGACAATACCACATGTCCAAGCTTGCCTCCCATTAAATTTTTTATCATAGTCGACTAGGACTCTGGGGTAATTTGTCCTTCAGAAAAGGCAACCAGCAGAAGAGAATTTCAAGGAAGGAGTATATCCCTCCCACACCTCATCTTATTTTGATGTTTATGAGAATGAATATGTTGCTAATGAGCTAAACAAATAGCTTCGTGCTGCTGCCCTCCTCAAACGGAAAGCCAACCGCAAGGATCGCTACAAGAGTGAAGTCCTTCAAAGAAGGACTGAGGTAAAACACTGTCATCCGAAGCGGCTGAACTGAAAGAGAAGATAAAGGACTTGACAGATGAGCTTGCCAATAAATCGAAAATCTTCTTCTAAGTGGATACGTTGACCTCTGAGGCGACTGAACTAAAGCAGAAAGTAAAATACTTGACATATGAGCTCGCCAAGAAGACAGAAGTATCGTCCCAACTGAAAAAGGTCGAGGATGAGCTTGTCAAGGAAAAAGAGACTTCCACTGAACGTTTGTGTAAAATTACTTCTCTGGAGATTGCGCTTTCCGATGAGGAGAAAACATTCGATGATGAACAGGGAATATTTATTAATACGGACACCGAGCGGAATACTTTGGTTGATGGACTCACCGAGTCTTGTGCAAAGACTAAAGTCTACTTTCAAAGAGCTGTAGAGGATATTGAGAAGCTGTCAAAGGAGAAAAAATCTTGAAGGAAGACTTTAAAATGGAGAATAAGAAGCGCCTTGATGAATACACAGCTCGTATTCTCACTCGCCTCGAAGAAAGAGATGATAATATGAGGTCCTCTATGGTGCTAGAGATGCGTGAGAAGTTTCCAGATCTGCATCTTGGCAGCCTTTGGCTACGAGTCATAGAAATGAATCGCCCTGCTGGCATCTCTGTGGAAGACTTGGAGTCTATCGATGACTCAGAAATTTCGTCCTTGAAGTCTCGTTCCCCGGAAGGCTCCGCATCCTACTAGTAAGCATCAAATGTTTCCATCGTTATTTTGTTAACTGTTTGCATCCAGAACCTGCTAATTGTTTTTGTTATGTACATTTACCTCCTGTTGTGAGGATTTATGATGGAACTCTTTTTAAAACCATTCTTATCGGACAAAAAATTCCTTAGTTAAAAATGACTTAATAATTCTGAGTAATGCTTAACCTAAAACATTTCTTCCCTGACTCAGTTTGTCAAATGCTTGTTTTCTTAGGATTCAAAAATATTAATTCTTAATCGAAACCTCTTTGGAGTGTATTTTGAATTCAAAAAGATGAACTCTCTTGCCCAAAGTTTTTTGGAGCATGTTTTGAGTTCAAAAATATGAACTTTCTGGTCTAAACTTTTTTGGAGTATGTTTTGAGTTTAAAAAAATGAAATTTCTTGTCCAAACTATTTCAGAGTATGTTTTGAGTTAAAAAAGATGAACTTTCTTGTCCAAAAGTTTTTGGAGTATTTTTGAGTTAAAAAAGATGAACTTTCTACGAATCATTTTAAGAAGGCAATAGAATTTTATATTATGAGTCAGTTATTATGACACCTCATTAAAACCTTCCTATGCCACGAGGGTAGGAAAAGAGTATGTCACCGATACTTACATAAACTGGTAAATAAAATATTTACATATTTACATGTTCACTCTAAGTAAACTTTGAGGTGCTCAATGTTCCAAGGGTGGGGAAAATATTTTCCTTATTTATCTTCTAACGTGTACATCCGCGACTTGATCTTCTTGGTTACCATGTACGGACCCTCCCAATTTGGAGCTAACATTTTCTCAGTCTCTTTTATTTTGTATGAAGGAAGAATTTCCTGAGAACTTTATCCCTAACTTTGAATTCTCTTCTTCTGACTTTTAATGCATATCAGTTCCTCATTAGAGTCTGATAGTGTAAACAGTCTAATTGTGTCCTTCTCTTTTCTACTATTAGATCCAACTCGGTATGCTTTCCTTTGTCATTTGCCTCCTCGAAATACTCATTTAACCTGTATGACCCGAACATAGTTTCTGATGGTACTACCGCATCCATCCCATAAACAAGTGTAGTGGGAAACTCGTGCGTTGCGGTCCATGGAGTGGTCATGTAACCCCATAAAACTTCTTGCAGGTAATCCGGCCATTTTCTAGGCTTACCCTCTAGATTCTTCCTCGGGTCATCTAAGATTGTCCAATTAGTTACTTTGACCTGACCATTCGCTTGAGGGTGGAATGGTGCTGAGAAGCACTGCTGTATCTCTTTGGAGGCACAAAAGGCTCTCATCTCATTGTTATCGAACTGCGGGCCAGTATCCATCATAATTTTCCTTGGTACCCCAAAACAACAACAAATGTTAGAGATGATAAACCTGATCACATCTTTCGATCTTGTTCTGCTAACGGCTCAGCCTCTACCCACTTGGAGAAGTAATCCACAGCAACAATGATCGTTTGGCGACCTCCTAAAGCTATCGGGAGTGGTCCGACCAGATCGATACCCCATCGATCAAATGGCAGAGACTCTGATATCTATTCGAGGGGAACACCGGGCATATGGATCGAGTTAGCAAATCGTTGGCAAGTGTCGCATTTCTGTACTAACTCATTTACGACTAACGCGATGGTCATCCAATAATAACCACCCATGAGTACTCTTCATACCAATGTCTTATAACCGCAGTGCGCTGACCATTCCCCATCATTTAGCTTTGAAGGTATCAGTTGTGACTTATCTCTCCCCAAACAACGACGTAAAGGACGACTAAAAGATTTCGTATACAACACATCTCCGAGTACCATGTACCCATAAATTCTATTCTTTTGGCCAATACTATATCAATTGGTCATATATCATGGACTAAGAATTGTTGTATCTCACTTATCCAATCTTTCACTATAGTTGTAGAGATTTGGAAGGCCTCGATACCTCCTTCAACCAATTCAGATCCCTTACCATTTGACGGACTTCCGTGGATAACTATCCATGGGTACTCTTCTGAATAAGATGTTTTGGACAAAGAATCCACCACTAAATTTCATGCCCTATGAACATGTTCAGATCTGACGTCCTCAAAATCTAAGGTTAAAGCCTTCAAAACCCCAAAATATTTCACTAAATGATTGTTTTTTGCTTCTGATTTCCCAGAGGCATGGTTCAATATGAGTTGGGAATCGTTTATCAACTTGACTCTTTTGGTTCCGCAATTTTTTGCAAGTCTTAAGCCAACCAAAGTTGATTCATACTCTGCTTCATTGTTTGACGCTTTGAACCCGAGTCGGATAGCTTGATACATCGCAATTCCTTCCGGGGACGTCAACTGTACTCCTGCACCGCAACCAGATGAGTTTGATCCCCCATCGGTTCAGACTATCCACTCTGGGTCGGATTTTTCTTTATCAATATCCATTTCACTCCGATTGGAATGAAATTCAACCAAAAAGTCGGCTAATGTTTGTGCTTTTATAGCGGTTTGCGATTCAAATTCAATATCGAAGTCTCCAAGTTCTACCGACCACTTTGTCATTCTTCCTGATACATTAGGCCATTGCAGCATATTCTTCAGAGGAAAACACGTTCGTACCACAATTGAATGAGCCTAAAAGTAGGCCCTCATTTTTCGCGCAGACGCTACTAATGCGAGTGCTAACTTTTTTAACTTGAGGTACCATTTTTCTGCATCCAAAAGACTCTTAATCACATAGTAGACAAGTCTCGGAGCGCTTGATCTTTCTTGGACTAAGACTACACTTACCGCGAAATCTGACACTGCTAGATAAAGAACCACTTCTCCCCCGGATATGGCTTTGTTAAGATTTCCGAGGAGGAGAGGTGTTTTTTGATGTGGTTAAAGACATCCGAAGATTCTTGTGTCCAGTTGAAGCAATTTGCTTCTTAGTACCTGAAAGAAAGAGGCGAATTTATCCGAGGACCTCGATATGAATCTGTTTAATGCTGTTAACCTTCCAATTAGAATTTGCACCTCTTTGATTGTTCTTCGTGGGTCCATAGTACACAAAGCATTTAGTTGTACTGGATCAGCTTCGATGCCCTATTTGCTGACTATGTAACCTAAGAATTTTCCGGATCTTAACCCGAACGTACACTTTCCTAGGTTCAACTTTAAATCTATCTTGACCAAATTGACAAAATATTTTTCCGATTCAGCTAAATGATCCTCATCTTTGAGACTTTTAACTAATGTGTCATCGATGTAAACTTCCACATTTCTACCAATCTGACTCTCAAAATCTTTGTTTACTAAGCGTTGATATGTTGCCCCAGCGTTCTTTAATCTGAACGACGTCGCCTTATAGCAGTGTCGACCCCTTCCACTAATAAAATTTGTACTCTCTTGGTCCCTTGGGTCCATCTGGATTTGATTGTACCCAGCGTAAGAATCCATAAAGGATAGTAAACGATTTCCGGACGTCGAGTCGACCAACTAATAAATTCTAGGGACCGAGAAAGGATCTCTGGGTCAGGTCCTGTTCAGGTCAATAAATTCCACACACATGCGCCACTTGCCATTTTTATTCTTTACTAAGACTGGGTTGGCCGTCCACAAAGGGTACTGTGGTTCGCGAATGTGGCCCACTTTTGTCAAACGGTCCACTTCTGCCATTATCGCTTCAGTTTTTTCTTGAGAAAATGATCATCTCTTCTGGATAATCGGACGAACACAGTTCCGTATTGCTAACTAATGACAAATGATATCTGTTGGGATCCTTGTTACATCTTCTGTACACCAAGCAAACAAGTGTAATTTTGTAGAAAGAAATTTGAGTAAACTTTTTTTTACCTCCTGAGATAGCCTTGTACGGATCTTGAGACTTTTACCGGGGCAAAATACATGATCCTAAAAACCCTCATCAAGGACCATGAACCCGGGGGACTCCCTCGGATCGTCCACAGGATCGAAATCCACGGGAGACCCCTCTGATTGCTATTCTTTTTTCGATCTGACCCCCTTCACCTGCTTGGGGGCCAGCGTTGCTTT